>CM039674.1:515296138-516627233 GCA_022496015.1 Hordeum marinum
TCCTTTGTAATAGATGACTTTTCGTCAAAAACCCTCATACTTCGAAAGAGATTGTCCAATTGTACACGAAGTGCATCCAGTTTTTGCCGTAACCCTCTAAACTTTACAAGTTGCTATGGGTGAAATAATGATGTCATGCCAAAATACAAACTTTTCAGAGTTCCATTTGTACTGCTTTCAAATTCAGGGTTATTTAGCTCAAATAAATCATCGAATGCATGAAAAATATCAAATGAAGTCAGAAATGGTTGAAAATTTATGATGTGCCTTTGAATGGTGCATATTGAACACACAAAAAGTATGGAGTTAAAATAAGTTATTAAAAATGAAATCCCTTTATAGTAGATGAGTTTTCGTCTGAAACCCTCATACTTCAAAAGAGATTGTCCAATTTGTACACGAAGTGCATCCAGTTTTTGCCGTAACCCTCTAAACTCTTTACAAGTTGCTATGTGGGTGAAATAATGATGTCATGCCAAATACAAAGTTTTCAGAGTTCATTTGTACTGCTTTTCAAATTCAGGGTTATTTAGCTCAAAATAAATCATCGAATGCATGAAAAATATCAAATGAAGTCAGAAATGGTTGAAAATTTATGATGTGCCTTTGAATGGTGCAATATTGAACACACAAAAAGTATGGAGTTAAAATAAGTTATTAAAAATGAAATCCCTTTGTAATAGATGACTTTTCGTCTAAAACCCTCATACTTCGAAAGAGATTGTCCAATTTGTACACGAAGTGCATCCAGTTTTTGCCGTAACCCTCTAAACTCTTTACAAGTTGCTATGTGGGTGAAATAATGATGTCATGCCAAAATACAAAAGTTTTCAGAGTTCATTTTACTGCTTTTCAAATTCAGGGTTATTTAGCTCAAAATAAATCAGTCGAATGCATGAAAAATATCAAATGAAGTCAGAAATGGTTGAAAATTATGATGTGCCTTTGAATGGTGCATATTGAACACACAAAAAGTATGGAGTTAAAATAAGTTATTAAAAATGAAATCCCTTTAATAGATGAGTTTTCGTCGAAACCCTCATACTTCGAAAGAGATTGTCCAATTTGTACACGAAGTGCATCCAGTTTTTTCGTAACCCTCTAAACTCTTTACAAGTTGCTATGTGGGTGAAATAATGATGTCATGCCAAGTTAAACCTTTTTCAGAGTTTCATTTGTACTGCTTTTCAAATTCAGGGTTATTTAGCTCAAATAAATCATCGAATGCATGAAAAATATCAAATGAAGTCAGAAATGGTTGAAATTGATGATGTGCCTTTGAATGGTGCATATTGAACACACAAAAAGTATGGAGTTAAAATAAGTTATTAAAAATGAAATCCCTTGTAATAGATGAGTTTTCGTCGAAACCCTCATACTTCGAAAGAGATTGTCCAATTTGTACACGAAGTGCATCCAGTTTTTGCCTTAACCCTCTCAACTCTTTACAAGTTGCTATGTTGGTGAAATAATGATTTCATGCCAAGTTAAAACCTTTTCAGAGTTCATTTGTACTACTTTTCAAATTCAGGGTTATTTAGCTCAAAATAAATCATCGAATGCATGAAAAATATCAAATGAAGTAAGAAATGGTTGACAATTTATGATGTGCCTTTGAATGGTGCATATTGAACACACAAAAAGTATGGAGTTAAAATAAGTTATTAAAAATGAAATCCCTTTGTAATAGATGACTTTTCGTCAAAAACCCTCATACTTCGAAAGAGATTGTCCAATTTGTACACGAAGTGCATCCAGTTTTTGCCGTAACCCTCTAAACTCTTTACAAGTTGCTATGTGGGTGAAATAATGATGTCATGCCAAAATACAAACTTTTCAGAGTTCATTTGTACTGCTTTTCAAATTCAGGGTTATTTAGCTCAAAATAAATCATCGAATGCATGAAAAATATCAAATGAAGTCAGAAATGGTTGAAAATTTATGATGTGCCTTTGAATGGTGCATATTGAACACACAAAAAGTATGGAGTTAAAATAAGTTATTAAAAATGAAATCCCTTTGTAATAGATGACTTTTCGTCAAAAACCCTCATACTTCGAAAGAGATTGTCCAATTTGTACACGAAGTGCATCCAGTTTTTGCCGTAACCCTCTAAACTCTTTACAAGTTGCTATGTGGGTGAAATAATGATGTCATGCCAAAATACAAAGTTTTCAGAGTTCATTTGTACTGCTTTTCAAATTCAGGGTTATTTAGCTCAAAATAAATCATCGAATGCATGAAAAATATCAAATGAAGTAAGAAATGGTTGAAAATTTATGATGTGCCTTTGAATGGTGCATATTGAACACACAAAAAGTATGGAGTTAAACTAAGTTATTAAAAATGAAATCCCTTTGTAATAGATGACTTTTCGTCGAAAACCCTCATACTTCGAAAGAGATTGTCCATTTGTACACGAAGTGCATCCAGTTTTTGCCGTAACCCTCTAAACTCTTTACAAGTTGCTATGTGGGTGAAATAATGATGTCATGCCAAAATACAACTTTTCAGAGTTCATTTGTACTGCTTTTCAAATTCAGGGTATTTAGCTCAAAATAAATCATCGAATGCATGAAAAATATCAAATGAAGTCAGAAATGGTTGAAAATTTATGATGTGCCTTTGAATGGTGCATATTGAACACACAAAAAGTATGGAGTTAAAATAAGTTATTAAAAATGAAATCCCTTTGTAGTAGATGAGTTTTCGTCTGAAACCCTCATACTTCAAAAGAGATTGTCCAATTTGTACATGAAGTGTATCTAGTTTTTTTCGTAACCCTCTCACCTCTTTAGAAGTTTTTATGTGGGTGAAATAATCATGTCATGCCAAGTTATAACCTTTTTAGGTTTCGTTTGTACTGCTTTTCAAATTCAGGGTTATTTAGCTCAAATAAATCATCGAATGCATGAAAAATATCAAATGAAGTCAGAAATGGTTGTAAATTGATGATGTGCCTTTGAATGGTGAATATTGAACACACAAAAAGTACGGAGTTAAAATAAGTTATTAAAAATGAAATCCCCTTGTAATAGATGAGTTTTCGTCCGAAACCATCATACTTCGAAAGAGATTGTCCAATTTGTACACGAAGTGCATCCAGTTTTTGCCTTAACCCTCTCAACTCTTTACAAGTTGCTATGTTGGTGAAATAATGATTTCATGCCAAGTTACAACCTTTTCAGAGTTCATTTGTACTGCTTTTCAAATTCAGGGTTATTTAGCTCAAAATAAATCATCGAATGCATGAAAAATATCAAATGAAGTAAGAAATGGTTGAAAATTTATGATGTGCCTTTGAATGGTGCATATTGAACACACAAAAAGTATGGAGTTAAATAAGTTATTAAAAATGAAATCCCTTTGTAATAGATGACTTTTCGTCAAAAACCCTCATACTTCGAAAGAGATTGTCCAATTTGTACACGAAGTGCATCCAGTTTTTGCCGTAACCCTCTAAACTCTTTACAAGTTGCTATGTGGGTGAAATAATGATGTCATGCCAAAATACAAACTTTTCAGAGTTCATTTGTACTGCTTTTCAAATTCAGGGTTATTTAGCTCAAAATAAATCATCGAATGCATGAAAAATATCAAATGAAGTCAGAAAATGGTTGAAAATTTATGATGTGCCTTGAATGGTCCATATTGAACACACAAAAGTATGGAGTTAAAATAAGTTATTAAAAATGAAATCCCTTTGTAATAGATGACTTTTCGTCAAAAACCCTCAGTACTTCGAAAGAGATTGTCCAATTTGTACATGAAGTGCATCCAGTTTTTGCCGTAACCCTCTAAAACTCTTTACAAGTTGCTATGTGGGTGAAATAATGATGTCACTGCCAAAATACAAAGTTTTCAGAGTTCATTTGTACTGCTTTTCAATTCAGGGTTATTTAGCTCAAAATAAATATTCGAATGCATGAAAAATATCAAATGAAGTAGAAATGGTTGAAAATTTATGATGTGCCTTTGAATGGTGCATATTGAACACACAAAAAGTATGGAGTTAAACTAAGTTATTAAAAATGAAATCCCTTTGTAATAGATGACTTTTCGTCAAAAACCCTCATACTTCGAAAGAGATTGTCCAATTTGTACACGAAGTGCATCCAGTTTTTGCCGTAACCCTCTAAACTCTTTACAAGTTGCTATGTGGGTGAAATAATGATGTCATGCCAAAATACAAACTTTTCAGAGTTCATTTGTACTGCTTTTCAAATTCAGGGTTATTTAGCTCAAAATAAATCATCGAATGCATGAAAAATATCAAATGAAGTAAGAAATGGTTGAAAATTTATGATGTGCCTTTGAATGGTGCATATTGAACACACAAAAAGTATGGAGTTAAAATAAGTTATTAAAAATGAAATCCCTTTGTAATAGATGACTTTTCGTCGAAAACCCTCATACTTCGAAAGAGATTGTCCAATTTGTACACGAAGTGCATCCAGTTTTTGCCGTAACCCTCTAAACTCTTTACAAGTTGCTATGTGGGTGAAATAATGATGTCATGCCAAAATACAACTTTTCAGAGTTCATTTGTACTGCTTTTCAAATTCAGGGTTATTTAGCTCAAAATAAATCATCGAATGCATGAAAAATATCAAATGAAGTCAGAAATGGTTGAAAATTTATGATGTGCCTTTGAATGGTGCATATTGAACACACAAAAAAGTATGGAGTTAAAATAAGTTATTAAAAATGAAATCCCTTTGTAATAGATGACTTTTCGTCGAAAACCCTCATACTTCGAAAGAGATTGTCCAATTTGTACACGAAGTGCATCCAGTTTTTGCCGTAACCCTCTAAACTCTTTACAAGTTGCTATGTGGGTGAAATAATGATGTCATGCCAAAGTACAAACTTTTCAGAGTTCATTTGTACTGCTTTTCAAATTCAGGGTTATTTAGCTCAAAATAAATCATCGAATGCATGAAAAATATCAAATGAAGTCAGTAATGGTTGGAAAATTGATGATGTGCCTTTGACTGGTGCATATTGAACACACAAAAAGTATGGAGTTAAAAATAAGTTATTAAAAATGAAATCCTTTGTAATAGATGAGTTTTCGTCTGAAACCCTCATACTTCGAAAGAGATTGTCCAATTTGTACATGAAGTGTATCTAGTTTTTTTCGTAACCCTCTCACCTCTTTAGAAGTTTGCTATGTGGGTGAAATAATCATGTCATGCCAAAGTTATAAACTTTTTAGGTTTAGTTTGTACTGCTTTTCAAATTCAGGGTTATTTAGCTCAAAATAAATCATCGAATGCATGAAAAATATCAAATGAAGTCAGAAATGGTTGTAAATTGATGATGTGCCTTTGAATGGTGCATATTGAACACACAAAAAGTATGGAGTTAAAATAAGTTATTAAAAATGAAATCCCCTTGTAATAGATGACTTTTCGTCCGGAACCATCATACTTCGAAAGAGATTGTCCAATTTGTACACGAAGTGCATCCAGTTTTTGCCGTAACCCTCTAAACTCTTTACAAGTTGCTATGTGGGTGAAATAATGATGTCATGCCAAAATACAAAGTTTTCAGAGTTCATTTGTACTGCTTTTCAAATTCAGGGTTATTTAGCTCAAATAAATCATCGGAATGCATGAAAAATATCAAATGAAGTAAGAAATGGTTGAAAATTTATGATGTGCCTTTGAATGGTGCATATTGAACACACAAAAAGTATGGAGTTAAACTAAGTTATTAAAAATGAAATCCCTTTGTAATAGATGACTTTTCGTCAAAAACCCTCATACTTCGAAAGAGATTGTCCAATTTGTACACGAAGTGCATCCAGTTTTTGCCGTAACCCTCTAAACTCTTTACAAGTTGCTATGTGGGTGAAATAATGATGTCATGCCAAAATACAAACTTTTCAGAGTTCATTTGTACTGCTTTTCAAATTCAGGGTTATTTAGCTCAAAATAAATCATCGAATGCATGAAAAATATCAAATGAAGTCAGAAATGGTTGAAAATTTATGATGTGCCTTTGAATGGTGCATATTGAACACACAAAAAGTATGGAGTTAAAATAAGTTATTAAAAATGAAATCCCTTTGTAATAGATGACTTTTCGTCGAAAAACCCTCATACTTCGAAAGAGATTGTCCAATTTGTACACGAAGTGCATCCAGTTTTTTGCCGTAACCCTCTAAACTCTTTACAAGTTGCTATGTGGGTGAAATAATGATGTCATGCCAAAATACAAAGTTTTCAGAGTTCATTTGTACTGCTTTTCAAATTCAGGGTTATTTAGCTCAAAATAAATCATCGAATGCATGAAAAATATCAAATGAAGTAAGAAATGGTTGAAAATTTATGATGTGCCTTTGAATGGTGCATATTGAACACACAAAAAGTATGGAGTTAAACTAAGTTATTAAAAATGAAATCCCTTTGTAATAGATGACTTTTCGTCAAAAACCCTCATACTTCGAAAGAGATTGTCCAATTTGTACACGAAGTGCATCCAGTTTTTGCCGTAACCCTCTCAACTCTTGACAAGTTGCTATGTGGGTGAAATAATGATGTCATGCCAAAATACAAAGTTTTCAGAGTTCATTTGTACTGCTTTTCAAATTCAGGGTTATTTAGCTCAAAATAAATCATCGAATGCATGAAAAATATCAAATGAAGTATGAAATGGTTGAAAATTTATGATGTGCCTTTGAATGGTGCATATTGAACACACAAAAAGTATGGAGTTAAAATAAGTTATTAAAAATGAAATCCCTTTGTAATAGATGACTTTTCGTCAAAAACCCTCATACTTCGAAAGAGATTGTCCAATTTGTACACGAAGTGCATCCAGTTTTTGCCGTAACCCTCTAAACTCTTTACAAGTTGCTATGTGGGTGAAATAATGATGTCATGCCAAAATACAAAGTTTTCAGAGTTCATTTGTACTGCTTTTCAAATTCAGGGTTATTTAGCTCAAACTAAATCATCGAATGCATGAAAAATATCAAATGAAGTAAGAAATGGTTGAAAATTTATGATGTGCCTTTGAATGGTGCATATTGAACACACAAAAAGTATGGAGTTAAACTAAGTTATTAAAAATGAAATCCCTTTGTAATAGATGACTTTTCGTCGAAAACCCTCATACTTCGAAAGAGATTGTCCAATTTGTACACGAAGTGCATCCAGTTTTTGCCGTAACCCTCTAAACTCTTTACAAGTTGCTATGTGGGTGAAATAATGATGTCATGCCAAAATACAAACTTTTCAGAGTTCATTTGTACTGCTTTTCAAATTCAGGGTTATTTAGCTCAAAATAAATCATCGAATGCATGAAAAATATCAAATGAAGTCAGAAATGGTTGAAAATTTATGATGTGCCTTTGAATGGTGCATATTGAACACACAAAAAGTATGGAGTTAAAATAAGTTATTAAAAATGAAATCCCTTTGTAGTAGATGAGTTTTCGTCTGAAACCCTCATACTTCGAAAGAGATTGTCCAATTTGTACATGAAGTGTATCTAGTTTTTTTCGTAACCCTCTCACCTCTTTAGAAGTTTTTATGTGGGTGAAATAATCATGTCATGCCAAGTTATAACCTTTTTAGGTTTCGTTTGTACTGCTTTTCAAATTCAGGGTTATTTAGCTCAAAATAAATCATCGAATGCATGAAAATATCAAATGAAGTCAGAAATGGTTGTAAATTGATGATGTGCCTTTGAATGGTGAATATTGAACACACAAAAAGTACGGAGTTAAAATAAGTTATTAAAAATGAAATCCCCTTGTAATAGATGAGTTTTCGTCCGAAACCATCATACTTCGAAAGAGATTGTCCAATTTGTACACGAAGTGCATCCAGTTTTTGCCTTAACCCTCTCAACTCTTTACAAGTTGCTATGTTGGTGAAATAATGATTTCATGCCAAGTTACAACCTTTTCAGAGTTCATTTGTACTGCTTTTCAAATTCAGGGTTATTTAGCTCAAAATAAATCATCGAATGCATGAAAAATATCAAATGAAGTAAGAAATGGTTGAAAATTTATGATGTGCCTTTGAATGGTGCATATTGAACACACAAAAAGTATGGAGTTAAAATAAGTTATTAAAAATGAAATCCCTTTGTAATAGATGACTTTTCGTCAAAAACCCTCATACTTCGAAAGAGATTGTCCAATTTGTACACGAAGTGCATCCAGTTTTTTTCGTAACCCTCTAAACTCTTTACAAGTTGCTATGTGGGTGAAATAATGATGTCATGCCAAAATACAAACTTTTCAGAGTTCATTTGTACTGCTTTTCAAATTCAGGGTTATTTAGCTCAAAATAAATCATCGAATGCATGAAAAATATCAAATGAAGTCAGAAATGGTTGAAAATTTATGATGTGCCTTTGAATGGTCCATATTGAACACACAAAAAGTATGGAGTTAAAATAAGTTATTAAAAATGAAATCCCTTTGTAATAGATGACTTTTCGTCAAAAACCCTCGTACTTCGAAAGAGATTGTCCAATTTGTACATGAAGTGCATCCAGTTTTTGCCGTAACCCTCTAAACTCTTTACAAGTTGCTATGTGGGTGAAATAATGATGTCACGCCAAAATACAAAGTTTTCAGAGTTCATTTGTACTACTTTTCAAATTCAGGGTTATTTAGCTCAAAATAAATATTCGAATGCATGAAAAATATCAAATGAAGTAAGAAATGGTTGAAAATTTATGATGTGCCTTTGAATGGTGCATATTGAACACACAAAAAGTATGGAGTTAAACTAAGTTATTAAAAATGAAATCCCTTTGTAATAGATGACTTTTCGTCAAAAACCCTCATACTTCGAAAGAGATTGTCCAATTTGTACACGAAGTGCATCCAGTTTTTGCCGTAACCCTCTAAACTCTTTACAAGTTGCTATGTGGGTGAAATAATGATGTCATGCCAAAATACAAACTTTTCAGAGTTCATTTGTACTGCTTTTCAAATTCAGGGTTATTTAGCTCAAATAAATCATCGAATGCATGAAAAATATCAAATGAAGTAAGAAATGGTTGAAAATTTATGATGTGCCTTTGAATGGTGCATATTGAACACACAAAATGTATGGAGTTAAACTAAGTTATTAAAAATGAAATCCCTTTGTAATAGATGACTTTTCGTCGAAAACCCTCATACTTCGAAAGAGATTGTCCAATTTGTACACGAAGTGCATCCAGTTTTTGCCGTAACCCTCTAAACTCTTTACAAGTTGCTATGTGGGTGAAATAATTGCTGTCATGCCAAAATACAAACTTTTCAGAGTTCATTTGTACTGCTTTTCAAATTAGGGTTATTTAGCTCAAAATAAATCATCGAATGCATGAAAAATATCAAATGAAGTCAGAAATGGTTGAAAATTTATGATGTGCCTTTGAATGGTGCATATTGAACACACAAAAAGTATGGAGTTAAAATAAGTTATTAAAAATGAAATCCCTTTGTAATAGATGACTTTTCGTCGAAAACCCTCATACTTCGAAAGAGATTGTCCAATTTGTACACGAAGTGCATCCAGTTTTTGCCGTAACCCTCTAAACTCTTTACAAGTTGCTATGTGCGTGAAATAATGATGTCATGCCAAAGTACAAACTTTTTAGAGTTCATTTGTACTGCTTTTCAAATTCAGGGTTATTTAGCTCAAAATAAATCATCGAATGCATGAAAAATATCAAATGAAGTCAGAAATGGTTGGAAATTGATGATGTGCCTTTGACTGGTGCATATTGAACACACAAAAAGTATGGAGTAAAATAAGTTATTAAAAATGAAATCCTTTGTAATAGATGAGTTTTCGTCTGAAACCCTCATACTTCGAAAGAGATTGTCCAATTTGTACATGAAGTGTATCTAGTTTTTTTCGTAACCCTCTCACCTCTTTAGAAGTTTTTATGTGGGTGAAATAATCATGTCATGCCAAGTTATAAACTTTTTAGGTTTAGTTTGTACTGCTTTTCAAATTCTGGGTTATTTAGCTCAAAATAAATCATCGAATGCATGAAAAATATCAAATGAAGTCAGAAATGGTTGTAAATTGATGATGTGCCTTTGAATGGTGCATATTGAACACACAAAAAGTATGGAGTTAAAATAAGTTATTA
This sequence comes from Hordeum marinum, assembly GCA_022496015.1. NCBI lineage: Eukaryota > Viridiplantae > Streptophyta > Magnoliopsida > Poales > Poaceae > Hordeum > Hordeum marinum. The sequence goes on from CM039674.1 coordinate 515,306,252, forward strand.
AAAATGAAATCCCCTTGTAATAGATGACTTTTCGTCCGGAACCATCATACTTCGAAAGAGATTGTCCAATTTGTACACGAAGTGCATCCAGTTTTTGCCGTAACCCTCTAAACTCTTTACAAGTTGCTATGTGGGTGAAATAATGATGTCATGCCAAAATACAAAGTTTTCAGAGTTCATTTGTACTGCTTTTCAAATTCAGGGTTATTTAGCTCAAACTAAATCATGGAATGCATGAAAAATATCAAATGAAGTAAGAAATGGTTGAAAATTTATGATGTGCCTTTGAATGGTGCATATTGAACACACAAAAATTATGGAGTTAAACTAAGTTATTAAAAATGAAATCCCTTTGTAATAGATGACTTTTCGTCAAAAACCCTCATACTTCGAAAGAGATTGTCCAATTTGTACACGAAGTGCATCCAGTTTTTGCCGTAACCCTCTAAACTCTTTACAAGTTGCTATGTGGGTGAAATAATGATGTCATGCCAAAATACAAACTTTTCAGAGTTCATTTGTACTGCTTTTCAAATTCAGGGTTATTTAGCTCAAAATAAATCATCGAATGCATGAAAAATATCAAATGAAGTCAGAAATGGTTGAAAATTTATGATGTGCCTTTGAATGGTCCATATTGAACACACAAAAAGTATGGAGTTAAAATAAGTTATTAAAAATGAAATCCCTTTGTAATAGATGACTTTTCGTCAAAAACCCTCGTACTTCGAAAGAGATTGTCCAATTTGTACATGAAGTGCATCCAGTTTTTGCCGTAACCCTCTAAACTCTTTACAAGTTGCTATGTGGGTGAAATAATGATGTCACTGCCAAAATACAAAGTTTTCAGAGTTCATTTGTACTGCTTTTCAAATTCAGGGTTATTTAGCTCAAAATAAATATTCGAATGCATGAAAAATATCAAATGAAGTAAGAAATGGTAGGAAATTTATGATGTGCCTTTGAATGGTGCATATTGAACACACAAAAAGTATGGAGTTAAACTAAGTTATTAAAAATGAAATCCCTTTGTTATAGATGACTTTTCGTCAAAAACCCTCATACTTCGAAAGAGATTGTCCAATTTGTACACGAAGTGCATCCAGTTTTTGCCGTAACCCTCTAAACTCTTTACAAGTTGCTATGTGGGTGAAATAATGATGTCATGCCAAAATACAAACTTTTCAGAGTTCATTTGTACTGCTTTTCAAACTCAGGGTTATTTAGCTCAAAATAAATCATCGAATGCATGAAAAATATCAAATGAAGTAAGAAATGGTTGAAAATTTATGATGTGCCTTTGAATGGTGCATATTGAACACACAAAATGTATGGAGTTAAACTAAGTTATTAAAAATGAAATCCCTTTGTAATAGATGACTTTTCGTCGAAAACCCTCATACTTCGAAAGAGATTGTCCAATTTGTACACGAAGTGCATCCAGTTTTTGCCGTAACCCTCTAAACTCTTTACAAGTTGCTATGTGGGTGAAATAATGCTGTCATGCCAAAATACAAACTTTTCAGAGTTCATTTGTACTGCTTTTCAAATTTAGGGTTATTTAGCTCAAAATAAATCATCGAATGCATGAAAAATATCAAATGAAGTCAGAAATGGTTGAAAATTTATGATGTGCCTTTGAATGGTGCATATTGAACACACAAAAAGTATGGAGTTAAAATAAGTTATTAAAAATGAAATCCCTTTGTAATAGATGACTTTTCGTCGAAAACCCTCATATTTCGAAAGAGATTGTCCAATTTGTACACGAAGTGCATCCAGTTTTTGCCGTAACCCTCTGAACTCTTTACAAGTTGCTATGTGCGTGAAATAATGATGTCATGCCAAAGTACAAACTTTTTAGAGTTCATTTGTACTGCTTTTCAAATTCAGGGTTATTTAGCTCAAAATAAATCATCGAATGCATGAAAAATATCAAATGAAGTCAGAAATGGTTGGAAATTGATGATGTGCCTTTGACTGGTGCATATTGAACACACAAAAAGTATGGAGTAAAAATAAGTTATTAAAAATGAAATCCTTTTGTAATAGATGAGTTTTCGTCTGAAACCCTCATACTTCGAAAGAGATTGTCCAATTTGTACATGAAGTGTATCTAGTTTTTTTCGTAACCCTCTCACCTCTTTAGAAGTTTTTATGTGGGTGAAATAATCATGTCATGCCAAGTTATAAACTTTTTAGGTTTAGTTTGTACTGCTTTTCAAATTCAGGGTTATTTAGCTCAAAATAAATCATCGAATGCATGAAAAATATCAAATGAAGTCAGAAGTGGTTGTAAATTGATGATGTGCCTTTGAATGGTGCATATTGACCACACAAAAAGTATGGAGTTAAAATAAGTTATTAAAAATGAAATCCCCTTGTAATAGATGACTTTTCGTCCGAAACCATCATGCTTCGAAAGAGATTGTCCAATTTGTACACGAAGTGCATCCAGTTTTTGCCGTAACCCTCTCAACTCTTTACAAGTTGCTATGTTGGTGAAATAATGATTTCATGCCAAAGTTACAACCTTTTCAGAGTTCATTTGTAGTGCTTTTCAAATTCAGGGTTATTTAGCTCAAAATAAATCATCCGAATGCATGAAAAATATCAAATGAAGTCAGAAATGGTTGAAATTTATGATGTGCCTTTGAATGGTGCATATTGAACACACAAAAAGTATGGAGTTAAAATAAGTTATTAAAAATGAAATCCCTTTGTAGTAGATGAGTTTTCGTCTGAAAACCCTCATACTTCGAAAGAGATTGTCCAATTTGTACACGAAGTGCATCTAGTTTTTTCCGTAACCCTCTCAACTCTTTACAAGTTGCTATGTGGGTGAAATAATGATGTCATGCCAAATTATAAACCTTTTCAGAGTTCATTTGTACTGCTTTTCAAATTCAGGGTTATTTAGCTCAAAATAAATCATCGAATGCATGAAAAATATCAAATGAAGTCAGAAATGGTTGTAAAATTGATCATGTGCCTTTGAATGGTGCATATTGAACACACAAAAAGTATGGAGTTAAAATAAGTTATTAAAAATGAAATCCCTTTGTAATAGATGACTTTTCGTCAAAAACCCTCATACTTCGAAAGAGATTGTCCAATTTGTACACGAAGTGCATCCAGTTTTTGCCGTAACCCTCTAAACTCTTTACAAGTTGCTATGTGGGTGAAATAATGATGTCATGCCAAAATACAAACTTTTCAGAGTTCATTTGTACTGCTTTTCAAATTCAGGGTTATTTAGCTCAAAATAAATCATCGAATGCATGAAAAATATCAAATGAAGTCAGAAATGGTTGAAAATTTATGATGTGCCTTTGAATGGTGCATATTGAACACACAAAAAGTATGGAGTTAAAATAAGTTATTAAAAATGAAATCCCTTTGTAATAGATGACTTTTCGTCGAAAACCCTCATACTTCGAAAGACATTGTCCAATTTGTACACGAAGTGCATCCAGTTTTTGCCGTAACCCTCTAAACTCTTTACAAGTTGCTATGTGCGTGAAATAATGATGTCATGCCAAAGTAGAAACTTTTCAGAGTTCATTTGTACTGCTTTTCAAATTCAGGGTTATTTAGCTCAAAATAAATCATCGAATGCATGAAAAATATCAAATGAAGTCAGAAATGGTTGGAAATTGATGATGTGCCTTTGAATGGTGCATATTTAACACACAAAAAGTATGGAGTAAAAATAAGTTATTAAAAATGAAATCCTTTTGTAATAGATGAGTTTTCGTCTGAAACCCTCATACTTCGAAAGAGATTGTCCAATTTGTACATGAAGTGTATCTAGTTTTTTTCGTAACCCTCTCACCTCTTTAGAAGTTTTTATGTGGGTGAAATAACCATGTCATGCCAAGTTATAAACTTTTTAGGTTTAGTTTGTACTGCTTTTCAAATTCAGGGTTATTTAGCTCAAAATAAATCATCGAATGCATGAAAAATATCAAATGAAGTCAGAAGTGGTTGTAAATTGATGATGTGCCTTTGAATGGTGCATATTGAACACACAAAAAGTATGGAGTTAAAATAAGTTATTAAAAATGAAATCCCCTTGCAATAGATGACTTTTCGTCCGAAACCATCATACTTCGAAAGAGATTGTCCAATTTGTACACGAAGTGCATCCAGTTTTTGCCGTAACCCTCTCAACTCTTTACAAGTTGCTATGTTGGTGAAATAATGATTTCATGCCAAGTTACAACCTTTTCAGAGTTCATTTGTAGTCCTTTTCAAATTCAGGGTTATTTAGCTCAAAATAAATCACCGAATGCATGAAAAATATCAAATGAAGTCAGAAATGGTTGAAATTTTATGATGTGCCTTTGAATGGTGCGTATTGAACACACAAAAAGTATGGAGTTAAAATAAGTTATTAAAAATGAAATCCCTTTGTAGTAGATGAGTTTTCGTCTGAAACCCTCATACTTCAAAAGAGATTGTCCAATTTGTACATGAAGTGTATCTAGTTTTTTTCGTAACCCTCTCACCTCTTTAGAAGTTTTTATGTGGGTGAAATAATCATGTCATGCCAAGTTATAACCTTTTTAGGTTTCGTTTGTACTGCTTTTCAAATTCAGGGTTATTTAGCTCAAAATAAATCATCGAATGCATGAAAAATATCAAATGAAGTCAGAAATGGTTGTAAATTGATCATGTGCCTTTGAATGGTGCATATTGAACACACAAAAAGTATGGAGTTAAAATAAGTTATTAAAAATGAAATCCCTTTGTAATAGATGACTTTTCGTCAAAAACCCTCATACTTCGAAAGAGATTGTCCAATTTGTACACGAAGTGCATCCAGTTTTTGCCGTAACCCTCTAAACTCTTTACAAGTTGCTATGTGGGTGAAATAATGATGTCATGCCAAAATACAAACTTTTCAGAGTTCATTTGTACTGCTTTTCAAATTCAGGGTTATTTAGCTCAAAATAAATCATCGAATGCATGAAAAATATCAAATGAAGTCAGAAATGGTTGAAAATTTATGATGTGCCTTTGAATGGTGCATATTGAACACACAAAATGTATGGAGTTAAAATAAGTTATTAAAAATGAAATCCCTTTGTAATAGATGACTTTTCGTCGAAAACCCTCATACTTCGAAAGAGATTGTCCAATTTGTACACGAAGTGCATCCAGTTTTTGCCGTAACCCTCTAAACTCTTTACAAGTTGCTATGTGCGTGAAATAATGATGTCATGCCAAAATACAAACTTTTCAGAGTTCATTTGTACTGCTTTTCAAATTCAGGGTTATTTAGCTCAAAATAAATCATCGAATGCATGAAAAATATCAAATGAAGTCAGAAATGGTTGAAAATTTATGATGTGCCTTTGAATGGTGCATATTGAACACACAAAAAGTATGGAGTTAAAATAAGTTATTAAAAATGAAATCCCTTTGTAATAGATGACTTTTCGTCGAAAACCCTCATACTTCGAAAGACATTGTCCAATTTGTACACGAAGTGCATCCAGTTTTTGCCGTAACCCTCTAAACTCTTTACAAGTTGCTATGTGCGTGAAATAATGATGTCATGCCAAAGTAGAAACTTTTCAGAGTTCATTTGTACTGCTTTTCAAATTCAGGGTTATTTAGCTCAAAATAAATCATCGAATGCATGAAAAATATCAAATGAAGTCAGAAATGGTTGGAAATTGATGATGTGCCTTTGAATGGTGCATATTTAACACACAAAAAGTATGGAGTAAAAATAAGTTATTAAAAATGAAATCCTTTTGTAATAGATGAGTTTTCGTCTGAAACCCTCATACTTCGAAAGAGATTGTCCAATTTGTACATGAAGTGTATCTAGTTTTTTTCGTAACCCTCTCACCTCTTTAGAAGTTTTTATGTGGGTGAAATAATCATGTCATGCCAAGTTATAAACTTTTTAGGTTTAGTTTGTACTGCTTTTCAAATTCAGGGTTATTTAGCTCAAAATAAATCATCGAATGCATGAAAAATATCAAATGAAGTCAGAAGTGGTTGTAAATTGATGATGTGCCTTTGAATGGTGCATATTGAACACACAAAAAGTATGGAGTTAAAATAAGTTATTAAAAATGAAATCCCCTTGCAATAGATGACTTTTCGTCCGAAACCATCATACTTCGAAAGAGATTGTCCAATTTGTACACGAAGTGCATCCAGTTTTTGCCGTAACCCTCTCAACTCTTTACAAGTTGCTATGTTGGTGAAATAATGATTTCATGCCAAGTTACAACCTTTTCAGAGTTCATTTGTAGTCCTTTTCAAATTCAGGGTTATTTAGCTCAAAATAAATCACCGAATGCATGAAAAATATCAAATGAAGTCAGAAATGGTTGAAATTTTATGATGTGCCTTTGAATGGTGGATATTGAACACACAAAAAGTATGGAGTTAAAATAAGTTATTAAAAATGAAATCCCTTTGTAGTAGATGAGTTTTCGTCTGAAACCCTCATACTTCAAAAGAGATTGTCCAATTTGTACATGAAGTGTATCTAGTTTTTTTCGTAACCCTCTCACCTCTTTAGAAGTTTTTATGTGGGTGAAATAATCATGTCATGCCAAGTTATAACCTTTTTAGGTTTCGTTTGTACTGCTTTTCAAATTCAGGGTTATTTAGCTCAAAATAAATCATCGAATGCATGAAAAATATCAAATGAAGTCAGAAATGGTTGTAAATTGATGATGTGCCTTTGAATGGTGCATATTGAACACACAAAAAGTATGGAGTTAAAATAAGTTATTAAAAATGAAATCCCTTTGTAATAGATGACTTTTCGTCAAAAACCCTCATACTTCGAAAGAGATTGTCCAATTTGTACACGAAGTGCATCCAGTTTTTGCCGTAACCCTCTAAACTCTTTACAAGTTGCTATGTGGGTGAAATAATGATGTCATGCCAAAATACAAACTTTTCAGAGTTCATTTGTACTGCTTTTCAAATTCAGGGTTATTTAGCTCAAAATAAATCATCGAATGCATGAAAAATATCAAATGAAGTCAGAAATGGTTGAAAATTTATGATGTGCCTTTGAATGGTGCATATTGAACACACAAAATGTATGGAGTTAAAATAAGTTATTAAAAATGAAATCCCTTTGTAATAGATGACTTTTCGTCGAAAACCCTCATACTTCGAAAGAGATTGTCCAATTTGTACACGAAGTGCATCCAGTTTTTGCCGTAACCCTCTAAACTCTTTACAAGTTGCTATGTGCGTGAAATAATGATGTCATGCCAAAATACAAACTTTTCAGAGTTCATTTGTACTGCTTTTCAAATTCAGGGTTATTTAGCTCAAATAAATCATCGAATGCATGAAAAATATCAAATGAAGTCAGAAATGGTTTGAAAATTTATGATGTGCCTTTGAATGGTGCATATTGAACACACAAAAAGTATGGAGTTAAAATAAGTTATTAAAAATGAAATCCCTTTGTAATAGATGACTTTTCGTCGAAAACCCTCATACTTCGAAAGACATTGTCCAATTTGTACACGAAGTGCATCCAGTTTTTGCCGTAACCCTCTAAACTCTTTACAAGTTGCTATGTGCGTGAAATAATGATGTCATGCCAAAGTAGAAACTTTTCAGAGTTCATTTGTACTGCTTTTCAAATTCAGGGTTATTTAGCTCAAAATAAATCATCGAATGCATGAAAAATATCAAATGAAGTCAGAAATGGTTGGAAATTGATGATGTGCCTTTGAATGGTGCATATTTAACACACAAAAAGTATGGAGTAAAAATAAGTTATTAAAAATGAAATCCTTTTGTAATAGATGAGTTTTCGTCTGAAACCCTCATACTTCGAAAGAGATTGTCCAATTTGTACATGAAGTGTATCTAGTTTTTTTCGTAACCCTCTCACCTCTTTAGAAGTTTTTATGTGGGTGAAATAATCATGTCATGCCAAGTTATAAACTTTTTAGGTTTCGTTTGTACTGCTTTTCAAATTTAGGGTTATTTAGCTCAAAATAAAACATCGAATGCATGAAAAATATCAAATGAAGTCAGAAATGGTTGAAAATTGATGATTTGCCTTTGCATGGTGCATATTGAACACAAAAAAATTATGGAGTTAAAATAAGTTATTAAAAATGAAATCCCTTTGTAATAGATGAGTTTTCGTTTGAAACCCTGAAACTTTGAAAGTGATTGTCCAATTTATACACGAACTGCATCCAGTTTTTGCCGTAAACCTCTCAACTCTTTACAAGTTGCTATGTGGGTGAAATAATGATGTCATGCCAAGTTACAAACTTTTCCGAGTTCATTTGTACTGCTTTTCAAATTCAGGGTTATTTAGCTCAAAATAAATCATCGAATGCATGAAAAATATCAAATGAAGTCAGAAATGGTTGAAAATTTATGATGTGCCTTTGAATGGTGCATATTGAACACACAAAAAGTATGGACGAAAAATAAGTTATTAAAAATGAAATCCTTTTGTAATAGATGAGTTTTCGTCTGAAACACTCACACTTCGAAAGAGATTGTCCAATTTGTACATGAAGTGTATCTAGTTTTTTTCGTAACCCTCTCACCTCTTTAGAAGTTTTTATGTGGGTGAAATAATCATGTCATGCCAAGTTATAAACTTTTTAGGTTTCGTTTGTACTGCTTTTCAAATTTAGGGTTATTTAGCTCAAAATAAATCATCGAATGCATGAAAAATATCAAATGAAGTCAGAAATGGTTGTAAATTGATGATGTGCCTTTGAATGGTGCATATTGAACACACAAAAAGTACGGAGTTAAAATAAGTTATTAAAAATGAAATCCCCTTGTAATAGATGAGTTTTCGTCCGAAACCATCATACTTCGAAAGAGATTGTCCAATTTGTACACGAAGTGCATCCAGTTTTTGCCTTAACCCTCTCAACTCTTTACAAGTTGCTATGTTGGTGAAATAATGATTTCATGCCAAGTTACAACCTTTTCAGAGTTCATTTGTAGTGCTTTTCAAATTCAGGGTTATTTAGCTCAAAATAAAGCACCGAATGCATGAAAAATATCAAATGAAGTCAGAAATGGTTGGAAATTGATGATGTTCCTTTGAATGGTGCATATTGAACACACAAAAAGTATGGAGTAAAAATAACTTATTAAAAATGAAATCCTTTTGTAGTAGATGAGTTTTCGTCTGAAACCCTCACACTTCAAAACAGATTGTCCAATTTGTACATGAAGTGTTTCTAGTTTTTTTCGTAACCCTCTCACCTCTTTAGAAGTTTTTATGTGGGTGAAATAATCATGTCATGCCAAGTTATAACCTTTTTAGGTTTCGTTTGTACTGCTTTTCAAATTCAGGGTTATTTAGCTCAAAATAAATCATCGAATGCATGAAAAATATCAAATGAAATCAGAAATGGTTGTAAATTGATGATGTGCCTTTTGCCGTAACCCTCTAAACTCTTTACAAGTTGCTATGTGGGTGAAATAATGATGTCATGCCAAGTTATAACCTTTTTAGGTTTCGTTTGTACTGCTTTTCAAATTCAGGGTTATTTAGCTCAAAATAAATCATCGAATGCATGAAAAATATCAAATGAAGTCAGAAATGGTTGAAAATTGATGATGTGCCTTTGAATGGTGCATATTGAACACACAAACAGTATGGAGTCAAAATAAGTTATTAAAAATGAAATCCTTTTGTAATAGATGAGTTTTCGTCTGAAACCCTCATACTTCCAAAGAGATTGTCCAATTTGTACACGAAGTGCATCCAGTTTTTGCCATAACCCTCTAAACTCTTTACAAGTTGCTATGTGGGTGAAATAATGATGTCATGCCAAAATACAAACTTTTCAGAGTTCATTTGTACTGCTTTTCAAAATCAGGGTTATTTAGCTCAAAATAAATCATCGAATGCATGAAAAATATCAAATGAAGTAAGAAATGGTTGACAATTGATGATGTGCCTTTGAATGGTGCAATTGAACACACAAAAATTATGGAGTTAAAAAAAGTTATTAAATTTGAAATCCCTTTGCAATAGATGAGTTTTCGTTCGAAACCCTCATACTTCGAAAGAGATTGTCCAATTTGTACACGAAGTGCATCAGTTTTTGCCGTAAACCTCTCAACTCTTTACAAGTTTCTATGTGGGTGAAATAATGATGTTATGCCAAGTTACAACCGTTTCAGAGTTCATTTGTACTGCTTTTCAAATTCAGGGTTATTTTGCTCAAAATAAATCATCGAATGCATGAAAAATATCAAATGAAGTCACAAATGGTTGAAAATTGATGATGTGCCTTTGAATGGTGCATATTGAGAACAAAAAAATTATGGAGTTAAAATAACTTATTAAAAATGAAATCCCTTTGTAATAGATGAGTTTTCGTTCGAAACCCTCATACTTCGAAAGAGATTGTCCAATTTGTACACGAAGTGCATCCAGTTTTTGCCGTAACCCTCTCAACTCTTTACAAGTTGCTACGTGGGTGGAATAATGATGTCATGCCAAGTTACAACCGTTTCAGAGTTTATTTGTACTGCTTTTCAAATTCAGGGTTATTTTGCTCAAAATAAATCATCGAATGCATGAAAAATATCACATGAAGTCGGAAATGGTTGAAAATTTATGATGTGCCTTTGAATGGTGCATATTGAACACACAAAAAGTGTGGAGTTAAACTAAGTTATTAAAAATGAAGTCCCTTTGGAATAGATGAGTTGTCGTCGAAAACCCTCATACTTCGAAAGAGATTGTCCAATTTGTACACGAAGTGCATCCAGTTTTCGCCGTAACCCTCTAAACTCTTTACAAGTTGCTATGTGGGTGAAATAATGATGTGATGCCAAGTTACAAACTTTTCAGAGTTCATTTGTACTGCTTTTCAAATTCAGGGTTATTTAGCTCAAAATAAATCATCGAATGCATGAAAAATATCAAATGAAGTAAGAAATGGTTGACAATTGATGATGTGCCTTTGAATGGTGCGATTGAACACACAAAAATTATGGAGTTAAAAAAAGTTATTAAATTTGAAATCCCTTTGTAATAGATGAGTTTTCGTTCGAAACCCTCATACTTCGAAAGAGATTGTCCAATTTGTACACGAAGTGCATCCAGTTTTTGCCGTAAACCTCTCAACTCTTTACAAGTTTCTATGTGGGTGAAAAAATGATGTCATGCCAAGTTACATACGTTTCAGAGTTCATTTGTACTGCTTTTCAAATTCAGGGTTATTTTGCTCAAAATAAATCATCGAATGCATGAAAAATATCAAATGAAGTCAGAAATGGTTGAAAATTGATGATGTGCCTTTGAATGGTGCATATTGAGAACAAAAAAATTATGGAGTTAAAATAAGTTATTAAAAATGAAATCCCTTTGTAATAGATGACTTTTCGTCTGAAACCCTCATACTTCGAAAGAGATTGTCCAATTTGTACACGAAGTGTATCTAGTTTTTTTCGTAACCCTCTCAACTCTTTAGAAGTTTCTATGTGGGTGAAATAATGATGTCATGCCAAGTTATAAACTTTTTAGATTTCGTTTGTACTGCTTTTCCAATTCAGGGTTATTTAGCTCAAAATAAATCATCTAATGCATGAAAAATATCAAATGAAGTCAGAAATGGTTGGAAATTGATGATGTGCCTTTGAATGGTGCATATTGAACACACAAAAAGTATGGAGTAAAAATAAGTTATTAAAAATGAAATTCTTTTGTAATAGATGAGTTTTCGTCTGAAACCCTCATACCTCGAAAGAGATTGTCCAATTTGTACATGAAGTATATCTAGTTTTTTTCGTAACCCTCTCACCTCTTTAGAAGTTTTTATGTGGGTGAAATAATCATGTCATGCCAAGTTATAAACTTTTTAGGTTTCGTTTGTACTGCTTTTCAAATTTAGGGTTATTTAGCTCAAAATAAATCATCGAATTCATGAAAAATATCAAATGAAGTCAGAAATGGTTGTAAATTGATGATGTGCCTTTGAATGGTGCATATTGAACACACAAAAAGTACGGAGTTAAAATAAGTTATTAAAAATGAAATCCCCTTGTAATAGATGAGTTTTCGTCCGAAACCATCGTACTTCGAAAGAGATTGTCCAATTTGTACACGAAGTGCATCCAGTTTTTGCCTTAACCCTCTCAACTCTTTACAAGTTGCTATGTTGGTGAAATAATGATTTCATGCCAAGTTACAACCTTTTCAGAGTTCATTTGTAGTGCTTTTCAAATTCAGGGTTATTTAGCTCAAAATAAATCACCGAATGCATGAAAAATATCAAATGAAGTCAGAAATGGTTGGAAATTGATGATGTGCCTTTGAATGGTGCATATTGAACACACAAAAAGTATGGAGTAAAAATAAGTTATTAAAAATGAAATCCTTTTGTAGTAGATGAGTTTTCGTCTGAAACCCTCATACTTCAAAAGAGATTGTCCAATTTGTACATGAAGTGTATCTAGTTTTTTTCGTAACCCTCTCACCTCTTTAGAAGTTTTTATGTGGGTGAAATAATCATGTCATGCCAAGTTATAACCTTTTTAGGTTTCGTTTGTACTGCTTTTCAAATTCAGGGTTATTTAGCTCAAAATAAATCATCGAATGCATGAAAAATATCAAATGAAGTCAGAAATGGTTGTAAATTGATGATGTGCCTTTTGCCGTAACCCTCTAAACTCTTTACAAGTTGCTATGTGGGTGAAATAATGATGTCATGCCAAGTTATAACCTTTTTAGGTTTCGTTTGTACTGCTTTTCAAATTCAGGGTTATTTAGCTCAAAATAAATCATCGAATGCATGAAAAATATCAAATGAAGTCAGAAATGGTTGAAAATTGATGATGTGCCTTTGAATGGTGCATATTGAACACACAAACAGTATGGAGTCAAAATAAGTTATTAAAAATGATATCCTTTTGTAATAGATGAGTTTTCGTCTGAAACCCTCATACTTCCAAAGAGATTGTCCAATTTGTACACGAAGTGCATCCAGTTTTTGCCATAACCCTCTAAACTCTTTACAAGTTGCTATGTGGGTGAAATAATGATGTCATGCCAAAATACAAACTTTTCAGAGTTCATTTGTACTGCTTTTCAAAATCAAGGTTATTTAGCTCAAAATAAATCATCGAATGCATGAAAAATATCAAATGAAGTAAGAAATGGTTGACAATTGATGATGTGCCTTTGAATGGTGCAATTGAACACACAAAAATTATGGAGTTAAAAAAAGTTATTAAATTTGAAATCCCTTTGCAATAGATGAGTTTTCGTTCGAAACCCTCATACTTTGAAAGAGATTGTCCAATTTGTACACGAAGTGCATCCAGTTTTTGCCATAACCCTCTAAACTCTTTACAAGTTTCTATGTGGGTGAAATAATGATGTTATGCCAAGTTACAACCGTTTCAGAGTTCATTTGTACTGCTTTTCAAATTCAGGGTTATTTTGCTCAAAATAAATCATCGAATGCATGAAAAATATCAAATGAAGTCACAAATGGTTGAAAATTGATGATGTGCCTTTGAATGGTGCATATTGAGAACAAAAAAATTATGGAGTTAAAATAACTTATTAAATTTGAAATCCCTTTGCAATAGATGAGTTTTCGTTCGAAACCCTCATACTTCGAAAGAGATTGTCCAATTTGTACACGAAGTGCATCCAGTTTTTGCCGTAACCCTCTCAACTCTTTACAAGTTTCTATGTGGGTGGAATAATGATGTCATGCCAAGTTACAACCGTTTCAGAGTTTATTTGTACTGCTTTTCAAATTCAGGGTTATTTTGCTCAAAATAAATCATCGAATGCATGAAAAATATCACATGAAGTCGGAAATGGTTGAAAATTTATGATGTGCCTTTGAATGGTGCATATTGAGAACAAAAAAATTATGGAGTTAAAATAACTTATTAAAAATGAAATCCCTTTGTAATAGATGAGTTTTCGTTCGAAACCCTCATACTTCGAAAGAGATTGTCCAATTTGTACACGAAGTGCATCCAGTTTTTGCCGTAACCCTCTCAACTCTTTACAAGTTGATACGTGGGTGGAATAATGATGTCATGCCAAGTTACAACCATTTCAGAGTTTATTTGTACTGCTTTTCAAATTCAGGGTTATTTTGCTCAAAATAAATCATCGAATGCATGAAAAATATCACATGAAGTCGGAAATGGTTGAAAATTTATGATGTGCCTTTGAATGGTGCATATTGAACACACAAAAAGTGTGGAGTTAAACTAAGTTATTGAAAATGAAGTCCCTTTGTAATAGATGAGTTGTCGTCGAAAACCCTCATACTTCGAAAGAGATTGTCCAATTTGTACACGAAGTGCATCCAGTTTTTGCCGTAACCCTCTAAACTCTTTACAAGTTGCTATGTGGGTGAAATAATGATGTGATGCCAAGTTACAAACTTTTCAGAGTTCATTTGTACTGCTTTTCAAATTCAGGGTTATTTAGCTCAAAATAAATCATCGAATGCATGAAAAATATCAAATGAAGTAAGAAATGGTTGACAATTGATGATGTGCCTTTGAATGGTGCGATTGAACACACAAAAATTATGGAGTTAAAAAAAGTTACTAAATTTGAAATCCCTTTGTAATAGATGAGTTTTCGTTCGAAACCCTCATACTTCGAAAGAGATTGTCCAATTTGTACACGAAGTGCATCCAGTTTTTGCCGTAAACCTCTCAACTCTTTACAAGTTTCTATGTGGGTGAAAAAATGATGTCATGCCAAGTTACATACGTTTCAGAGTTCATTTGTACTGCTTTTCAAATTCAGGGTTATTTTGCTCAAAATAAATCATCGAATGCATGAAAAATATCAAATGAAGTCAGAAATGGTTGAAAATTGATGATGTGCCTTTGAATGGTGCATATTGAGAACAAAAAAATTATGGAGTTAAAATAAGTTATTAAAAATGAAATCCCTTTGTAATAGATGACTTTTCGTCGAAAACCAAAAAGTATGGAGTTAAACTAAGTTATTAAAAATGAAGTCCCTTTGTAATAGATGAGTTGTCGTCGAAAACCCTCATACTTCGAAAGAGATTATCCAATTTGTACACGAAGTGCATCCAGTTTTTGCCGTAAACCTCTAAACTCTTTACAAGTTTCTATGTGGGTGAAATAATGATGTCATGCCAAGTTACAACCGTTTCAGAGTTCATTTGTACTGCTTTTCAAATTCAGGGTTATTTTGCTCAAAATAAATCATCGAATGCATGAAAAATATCAAATGAAGTCACAAATGGTTGAAAATTGATGATGTGCCTTTGAATGGTGCATATTGAGAACAAAAAAATTATGGAGTTAAAATAACTTATTAAAAATGAAATCCCTTTGTAATAGATGAGATTTCGTTCGAAACCCTCATACTTCGAAAGAGTTTGTCCAATTTGTACACGAAGTGCATCCAGTTTTTGCCGTAACCCTCTCAACTCTTTACAAGTTGCTATGTGGGTGAAATAATGATGTCATGCCAAGTTACAACCGTTTCAGAGTTCATTTGTACTGCTTTTCAAATTCAGGGTTATTTTGCTCAAAATAAATCATCGAATGCATGAAAAATATCAAATGAAGTCAGAAATGGTTGAAAATTGATGATGTGCCTTTGAATGGTGCATATTGAGAACAAAAAAATTATGGAGTTAAAATAAGTTATTAAAAATGAAATCCCTTTGTAATAGATGAGTTTTCGTCTGAAACCCTCATACTTCGAAAGAGATTGTCCAATTTGTACACGAAGTGCATCCAGTTTTTGCCGTAAACCTCTCAACTCTTTACAAGTTTCTATGTGGGTGAAATAATGATGTCATGCCAAGTTATAAACTTTTTAGAGTTCGTTTGTACTGCTTTTCAAATTCAGGGTTATTAGGCACAAAATAAATCATCGAATGCATGAAATATATCAAATGAAGTCAGAAATGGTTGAAAATTTATGATGCACCTTTGAATGGTGCATATTGAACACACAAAAAGTATGGACTTAAAATAAGTTATTAAAAATGAAATCCCTTTGTAATAGATGAGTTGTCGTCGAAAACCCTCATACTTCGAAAGAGATTGTCCAATTTGTACACGAAGTGCATCCAGTTTTTGCCGTAACCCTCTAAACTCTTTACAAGTTGCTATGTGGGTGAAATAATGATGTGATGCCAAGTTACAAACTTTCCAGAGTTCATTTTTACTGCTTTTCAAATTCAGGGTTATTTAGCTCAAAATAAATCATCGAATGCATGAAAAATATCAAATGAAGTAAGAAATGGTTGACAATTGATGATGTGCCTTTGAATGGTGCGATTGAACACGCAAAAATTATGGATTTAAAAAAGTTATTAAATTTGAAATCCCTTTGTAATAGATGAGTTTTCGTTCGAAACCCTCATGCTTCGAAAGAGATTGTCCAATTTGTAGACGAAGTGCATCCAGTTTTTGCCGTAAACCTCTCAACTCTTTACAAGTTTCTATGTGGGTGAAATAATGATGTCATGCCAAGTTACAACCGTTTCAGAGTTCATTTGTACTGCTTTTCAAATTCAGGGTTATTTTGCTCAAAATAAATCATCGAATGCATGAAAAATATCAAATGAAGTCAGAAATGGTTGAAAATTGATGATGTGCCTTTGAATGGTGCATATTGAGAACAAAAAAATTATGGAGTTAAAATAAGTTATTAAAAATGAAATCCCTTTGTAATAGATGAGTTTTCGTCTGAAACCAAAAAGTATGGAGTTAAACTAAGTTATTAAAAATGAAGTCCCTTTGTAATAGATGAGTTGTCGTCGAAAACCCTCATACTTCGAAAGAGATTATCCAATTTGTACACGAAGTGCATCCAGTTTTTGCCGTAAACCTCTCAACTCTTTACAAGTTTCTATGTGGGTGAAATAATGATGTCATGCCAAGTTACAACCGTTTCAGAGCTCATTTGTACTGCTTTTCAAATTCAGGGTTATTTTGCTCAAAATAAATCATCGAATGCATGAAAAATATCAAATGAAGTCAGAAATGGTTGAAAATTGATGATGTGCCTTTCAATGGTGCATATTGAGAAGAAAAAAATTATGGAGTTAAAATAAGTTATTAAAAATGAAATCTCTTTGTAATAGATGAGTTTTCGTCTGAAACCAAAAAGTATGGAGTTAAACTAAGTTATTAAAAATGAAGTCCCTTTGTAACAGATGAGTTGTCGTCGAAAACCCTCATACTTCGAAAGAGATTATCCAATTTGTACACGAAGTGCATCTAGTTTTTGCCGTAAACCTCTAAACTCATTACAAGTTTCTATGTGGGTGAAATAATGATGTCATGCCAAGTTACAACCGTTTCAGAGTTCATTTGTACTGCTTTTCAAATTCAGGGTTATTTTGCTCAAAATAAATCATCGAATGCATGAAAAATATCAAATGAAGTCACAAATGGTTGAAAATTGATGATGTGCCTTTGAATGGTGCATATTGAGAACCAAAAAATTATGGAGTTAAAATAACTTATTAAAAATGAAATCCCTTTGTAATAGATAAGTTTTCGTCCAAAACCCTCATACTTCGAAAGAGATTGTCCAATTTGTACACGAAGTGCATCCAGTTTTTTTCGTAACACTCTCAACTCTTTAGAAGCTTCTATGTGGGTGAAATAATGATGTCATGCCAAGTTACAAACTTTTTAGAGTTCATTTGTACTGCTTTTCAAATTCAGGGTTATTTAGCTCAAAATAAATCATCGAATGCATGAAAAATGTCAAATGAAGTCAGAAATGGTTGAAAATTGATGATGTGCCTTTGAATGGTGCATATTGAACACACAAAAAGTATGGAGTTAAAATAAGTTATTAAAAATGAAATCCTTTTGTAATATATGAGTTTTCGTCTGAAACCCTCATACTTCGAAAGAGATTGTCCAATTTGTACACGAAGTGCATCTAGTTTTTTTCGTAACCCTCTCAACTCTTAAGAAGTTTCTATGTGGGTGAAATAATCATGTCATGCCAAGTTATAAACTTTTTAGAGTTCGTTTGTACTACTTTTCAAATTCAGGGTTATTTAGCGCAAAATAAATCATCGAATGCATGAAATATATCAAATGAAGTCAGAAATGGCTGAAAATTTATGATGTGCCTTTGAATGGTGCATATTGAACACACAAAAAGTACGGAGTTAAAATAATTTAGTAAAAATGAAATCCCCTTGTAATAGATGATTTTTTGTCCGAAACCCTCATACTTCGAAAGAGATTGTCCAATTTGTACACGAAGTGCATCCAGTTTTTGCCTTAACCCTCTCAACTCTTTACAAGTTGCTATGTTGGTGAAATAATTATTTCATGCCAAGTTACATCCTTTTCAGAGTTCATTTGTAGTGCTTTTCAAATTCAGGGTTATTTAGCTCAAAATAAATCACTGAATGCATGAAAAATATCAAATGAAGTAGGAAATGGTTGAAAATTTATGATGTGCCTTTGAATGGTGCATATTGAACACACAAAAAGTATGGAGTTAAACTAAGTTATTAAAAATGAAGTCCCTTTGTAATAGATGAGTTGTCGTCGAAAACCCTCATACTTCGAAAGAGATTGTCCAATTTGTACACGAAGTGCATCCAGTTTTTGCCGTAACCCTCTAAACTCTTTAAAAGTTGTTATGTGGGTGAAATAATGATGTCATGCCAAGTTACAAACTTTTCAGAGTTCATTTGTACTGCTTTTCAAATTCAGGGTTATTTAGCTCAAAATAAATCTTCGAATGCATGAAAAATATCAAATGAAGTGAGAAATGGTTGAAAATTGATCATGTGCCTTCGAATGGTGCAAATTGAACATAGAAAAATTATGGAGTTAAAATAAGTTAATAAAATTGAAATCCCTTTGTAATAGATGAGTTTTCGTTCGAAACCCTCGTACTTCGAAAGAGATTGTCCAATTTGTACACGAAGTGCATCCACTTTTTGCCGTAACCCTCTAAACTCTTTACAAGTTGCTATGTGGGTGAAATAATGATGTGATGCCAAGTTACAAACTTTTCAGAGTTCATTTGTACTGCTTTTCAAATTCATGGTTATTTAGCCCAAAATAAATCATCGAATGCATGAAAAATATTAAATGAAGTAGGAAATGGTTGAAAATTGATGATGTGCCTTTGAATGGTGCAATTGAACACACAAAAATTATGGAGTTAAAAAAAGTTATTAAATTTGAAATCCCTTTGTAATGGATGAGTTTTCGTTTGAAACCCTCATACTTCGAAAGAGATTATCAGATTTGTACACGAAGTGCATCCAGTTTTTGCCGTAAACCTCTCAACTCTTTACAAGTTGCTATGTGGGTGAAATAATGATGTCATGCCAAGTTACAACCGTTTCAGAGTTCATTTGTACTGCTTTTCAAATTCAGGGTTATTTAGCTCAAAATAAATCATCGAATGCATGAAAAATATCAAATGAAGTCAGAAATGGTTGAAAATTGATGATGTGCCTTTGAATGGTGCATATTGAACACAAAAAAATTATGGAGTTAAAATAACTTATTAAAAAAGAAATCCCTTTGTAATAGATGAGTTTTCGTCCCAAAACCCTCATACTTCGAAAGAGATTGTCCAATTTGTACACGAAGTGCATCCAATTTTTGCCGTAACCCTGTCAACTCTTTACAAGTTGCTATGTGGGTGAAATAATGATATCATGCCAAGTTACAAACTTTTCCGAGTTCATTTGTACTGCTTTTCAAAATCAGGGTTATTTAGCTCAAAATAAATCATCGAATGCATGAAAAATATCAAATGAAGTCAGAAATGGTTGAAAATTGATAATGTGCCTTTGAATGGTGCATATTGAACACACAAAAAGTATGGAGTAAAAATAAGGTATTAAAAATGAAATCCTTTTGTAATAGATGAGTTTTCGTCTGAAACCCTCATACTTCGAAAGAGATTGTCCAATTTGTACACGCAGTGCATCTAGTTTTTTTCGTAACCCTCTCAACTCTTAAGAAGTTTCTATGTGGGTGAAATAATGATGTCATGCCAAGTTATAAACTTTTTAGAGTTCGTTTGTACTACTTTTTAAATTCAGGGTTATTTAGCGCAAAATAAATCATCGAATGCATGAAATATATCAAATGAAGTCAGAAATGGCTGAAAATTGATGATGTGCCTTTGAATGGTGCATATTGAACACACAAAAAGTACGGAGTTAAAATAATTTAGTAAAAATGAAATCCCCTTGTAATAGATGATTTTTTGTCCGAAACCCTCATACTTCGAAAGAGATTGTCCAATTTGTACACGAAGTGCATCCAGTTTTTTCCTTAACCCTCTCAACTCTTTACAAGTTGCTATGTTGGTGAAATAATTATTTCATGCCAAGTTACAACCTTTTCAGAGTTCATTTGTAGTGCTTTTCAAATTCAGGGTTATTTAGCTCAAAATAAATCACTGAATGCATGAAAAATATCAAATGAAGTAGGAAATGGTTGAAAATTTATGATGTGCCTTTGAATGGTGCATATTGAACACACAAAAAGTATGGAGTTAAACTAAGTTATTAAAAATGAAGTCCCTTTGTAATAGATGAGTTGTCGTCGAAAACCCTCATACTTCGAAAGAGATTGTCCAATTTGTACACGAAGTGCATCCAGTTTTTGCCGTAACCCTCTAAACTCTTTACAAGTTGTTATGTGGGTGAAATAATGATGTCATGCCAAGTTACAAACTTTTCAGAGTTCATTTGTACTGCTTTTCAAATTCAGGGTTATTTAGCTCAAAATAAATCTTCGAATGCATGAAAAATATCAAATGAAGTGAGAAATGGTTGAAAATTGATCATGTGCCTTCGAATGGTGCAATTGAACATAGAAAAATTATGGAGTTAAAATAAGTTAATAAAATTGAAATCCCTTTGTAATAGATGAGTTTTCGTTCGAAACCCTCGTACTTCGAAAGAGATTGTCCAATTTGTACACGAAGTGCATCCACTTTTTGCCGTAACCCTCTAAACTCTTTACAAGTTGCTATGTGGGTGAAATAATGATGTGATGCCAAGTTACAAACTTTTAACAGTTCATTTGTACTGCTTTTCAAATTCATGGTTATTTAGCCAAAAATAAATCATCGAATGCATGAAAAATATTAAATGAAGTAGGAAATGGTTGAAAATTGATGATGTGCCTTTGAATGGTGCAATTGAACACACAAAAATTATGGAGTTAAAAAAAGTTATTAAATTTGAAATCCCTTTGTAATGGATGAGTTTTCGTTTGAAACCCTCATACTTCGAAAGAGATTATCAGATTTGTACACGAAGTGCATCCAGTTTTTGCCGTAAACCTCTCAACTCTTTACAAGTTGCTATGTGGGTGAAATAATGATGTCATGCCAAGTTACAACCGTTTCAGAGTTCATTTGTACTGCTTTTCAAATTCAGGGTTATTTAGCTCAAAATAAATCATCGAATGCATGAAAAATATCAAATGAAGTCAGAAATGGTTGAAAATTGATGATGTTCCTTTGAATGGTGCATATTGAACACAAAAAAATTATGGAGTTAAAATAACTTATAAAATATGAAATCCCTTTGTAATAGATGAGTTTTCGTCCGAAACCCTCATACTTCGAAAGAGATTGTCCAATTTGTACACGAAGTGCATCCAATTTTTGCCGTAACCCTCTCAACTCTTTACAAGTTGCTATGTGGGTGAAATAATGATATCATGCCAAGTTACAAACTTTTCCGAGTTCATTTGTACTGCTTTTCAAAATCAGGGTTATTTAGCTCAAAATAAATCATCGAATGCATGAAAAATATCAAATGAAGTAAGAAATGGTTGAAAATTGATGATGTGCCTTTGAATGGTTCATATTGAACACACAAAAAGTATGGAGTAAAAATAAGTTATTAAAAATGAAATCCTTTTGTAATAGATGAGTTTTCGTCTGAAACCCTCATACTTCGAAAGAGATTGTCCAATTTGTACACGAAGTGCATCTAGTTTTTTTCGTAACCCTCTCAACTCTTAAGAAGTTTCTATGTGGGTGAAATAATGATGTCATGCCAAGTTATAAACTTTTTAGAGTTCGTTTGGTACTGCTTTTCAAATTCAGGGTTATTTAGCTCAAAATAAATCATCGAATGGATGAAATATATCAAATGAAGTCAGAAATGGCTGAAAATTGATGATGTGCCTTTGAATGGTGCATATTGAACACACAAAAAGTACGGAGTTAAAATAATTTATTAAAAATGAAATCCCCTTGTAATTGATGAGTTTTCGTCCGAAACCGTCATACTTCGAAAGAGATTGTCCAATTTGTACACGAAGTGCATCCGGTTTTTGCGTTAACCCTCTCAACTCGTTACAAGTTGCTATGTGGGTGAAATAATGATATCATGCCAAGTTACAAACTTTTCCGAGTTCATTTGTACTGCTTTTCAAAATCAGGGTTATTTAGCTCAAAATAAATCATCGAATGCATGAAAAATATCAAATGAAGTAAGAAATGGTTGAAAATTGATGATGTGCCTTTGAATGGTTCATATTGAACACACAAAAAGTATGGAGTAAAAATAAGTTATTAAAAATGAAATCCTTTTGTAATAGATGAGTTTTCGTCTGAAACCCTCATACTTCGAAAATGATTGTCCAATTTGTACACGAAGTGCATCTAGTTTTTTTCGTAACCCTCTCAACTCTTAAGAAGTTTCTGTGTGGGTGAAATAATGATGTCATGCCAAGTTATAAACTTTTTAGAGTTCGTTTGTACTGCTTTTCAAATTCAGGGTTATTTAGCTCAAAATAAATCATCGAATGCATGAAATATATCAAATGAAGTCAGAAATGGCTGAAAATTGATGATGTGCCTTTGAATGGTGCATATTGAACACACAAAAAGTACGGAGTTAAAATAATTTATTAAAAATGAAATCCCCTTGTAATAGATGAGTTTTCGTCCGAAACCTTCATACTTCGAAAGAGATTGTCCAATTTGTACACGAAGTGCATCCAGTTTTTGCCTTAACCCTCTCAACTCGTTACAAGTTGCTATGTTGGTGAAATAATTATTTCATGCCAAGTTACAACCTTTTCAGAGTTCATTCGTAGTGCTTTTCAAATTCAGGGTTATTTAGATGAAAATAAATCAATGAATGCATGAAAAATATCAAATGAAGTCGGAAATGGTTGAAAATTTATGATGTGCCTTTGTATGGTGCATATTGAACACACAAAAAGTATGGAGTTAAAATAAGTTATTACAAATGAAGTCCCTTTGTAATAGATGAGTTTTCGTCGAAAACCCTCATACTTCGAAAGGGATTGTCCAATTTGTACACGAAGTGCATCCAGTTTTTGCCGTAACCCTCTAAACTCTTTACAAGTTACTATGTGGGTGAAATAATGAAGTCATGCCAAGTTACAAACTTTTCAGAGTTCATTTGTACTGCTTTTCAAATTCAGGGTTATATAGCTCAAAATAAATCATCGAATGCATGAAAAATATCAAATGAAGTGAGAAATGGTTAAAAATTGATGATGTGCCTTCGAATGGTGCAATTGAACATAGAAAAATTATGGAGTTAAAATAAGTTATTAAAATTGAAATCCCTTTGTAATAGATGAGTTTTCGTTCGAAACCCTCATACTTCGAAAGAGATTATCCAATTTGTACACGAAGTGCATCTAGTTTTGTCCGTAAACCTCTCAACTCTTTACAAGTTGCTATGTGGGTGAAATAATGATGTCATGCCAAGTTACAACATTTTCAGAGTTCATTTGTATTGTTTTTCAAATTTAGGGTTATTTCGCTCAAAATAAATCATCGAATGCATGAAAAATATGGAACGAAGTCACAAATGGTTGAAAATTGATGATGTGCCTTTGAATGGTGCATATTGAACACAAAACAATTATGGAGTTTAAATAAGTTATTAAAAATGAAATACCTTTGTAATAGTTGAGTTTTCGTCTAAAACCCTCAAACTTCGAAAGAGATTGTCAAATTTGTACACGAAGTGCATCCAATTTTTGCTGTAACCCTCTCAACTCTTTACAAGTTTCTATGTGGGTGCAATAATGATATAATGCCAAGTTACAAACTTTTCAGAGTTCATTTGTCCTGCTTTTCAAAATCGGGGTTATTTAGCTCAAAATAAATCATCGAATGGATGAAAAATATCAAATGAAGTGAGAATTAGTTGAAAATTGATGATGTGCCATTGAATGGTGCAATTGAACATAGAAAAATTATGGAGTTAAAATAAGTTATTAAAATTGAAATCCCTTTGTAATAGATGATTTTTCGTTCGAAACCCTCATACTTCGAAAGAGATTGTCCAATTTGTACACGAAGTGCATCCAGTTTTGGCCGTAAACCTCTCAACTCTTTACAAGTTGCTATGTGGGTGAAATAATGATGTCATGTCAAGTTACAACCTTTTCAGAGTTCATTTGTATTGCTTTTCAAATTCAGGGTTGCTTAGCTCAAAATAAATCATCGAATGCATGCAAAATATCAAATGAAGTCAGAAATGGTTTAAAATTGATGATGTGCCTTTGAATGGTGCATATTGAATAAAAAACAATTATGGAGTTAAAATAAGTAATTAAAAATGAAATCCCTTTGTAATAGATGAGTTTTCGTCTGAAACCCTCAAACTTCGAAAGAGATTGTCCAATTTGTACACGATGTGCACCCAATTTTTGCCGTAACCCTCTCAACTCTTTACAAGTTGCTATGTGGGTGAAATAATGATATAATGCCAAGTTACAAACTTTTCAGAGTTCATTTGTAGTGCTTTTCAAAATCAGGGTTATTTTGCTCAAAATAAATCATTAAATGCATGAAAAATATCAAATGGAGTCAGAAATGGTTGAAAATTAATGATGTGCCTTTGAATGGCGCATATTGAACACACAAAAATTATGGAGTTAAAATAAGTTATTAAAAATGAAATCCTTTTGTAATAGATGAGTTTTCGTCTAAAACCCTCATACTTCGAAAGAGATTGTCCAATTTGTACACGAAGTGCATCCACTTTTTGCCGTGACCCTCTAAACTCTTTACAAGTTGCTACGTGGGTGAAATAATGATGTGATGCCAAGTTACAAACTTTTCAGAGTTCATTTGTACTGCTTTTCAAATTCAGGGTTATTTAGCTCAAAATAAATCATCGAATGCATGAAAAATATCAAATGAAGTAAGAAATGGTTGAAAATTGATGATGTGCCTTTGAATGGTGCAATTGAACACACAAAAATTATGGAGTTAAAAAAAGTTATTATATTTGAAATCCGTTTGTAATGGATGAGTTTTCGTTCGAAACCCTCATACTTCGAAAGAGATTGTCAGATTTGTACACAAAGTGCATCCAGTTTTTGCCGTAAACCTCTCAACTCTTTACAAGTTGCTATGTGGGTGAAATAATGATGTCATGCCAAGTTACAACCTTTTCAGAGTTCATTTGTATTGCTTTTCAAATTCAGGGTTACTTAACTCAAAATAAATCATCGAATGCATGAAAAATATCAAATGAAGTCAGAAATGGTTGGAAATTGATGATGTGCCCTTGAATTGTGCATATTGAACACAAAAAAATTATCGAGTTAAAATAACTTATTAAAAATGAAATCCCTTTGTAATAGATGAGTTTTCGTTCGAAACCCTCATACTTCGAAAGAGATTGTCCAATTTGTACACGAAGTGCATCCACTTTTGTCCGTAAACCTCTCAACTCTTTACAAGTTGCTATGTGGGTGAAATAATGATGTCATGCCAAGTTACAACATTTTCAGAGTTCATTTGTATTGCTTTTCAAATTCAGGGTTATTTAGCTCAAAATAAATCATCGAATGCATGAAAAATATCAAATGAAGTCAGAAATGGTTGAAAATTGATGATGTGCCTTTGAATGGTGCATATTGAACACAAAACAATTATGGAGTTAGAATAAGTTATTAAAAATGAAATACCTTTGTAATAGATGAGTTTTCGTCTGAAACCCTCAAACTTCGAAAGAGATTGTCCAATTTGTACACGAAGTGTGTCCAATTTTTGTCGTAACCCTCTCAACTCTTTACAAGTTTCTATGTTGGTGAAATAATTATTTCATGCCAAGTTACAACCTTTTCAGAGTTCATTTGTAGTGCTTTTCAAATTCAGGGTTATTTAGCTCAAAATAAATCATCGAATGCATGAAAAATATCAAATGAAGTGAGAAATGGTTAAAAATTGATGATGTGCCTTCGAATGGTGCAATTGAACAGAGAAACATTATGGAGTTAAAATAAGTTATTAAAATTGAAATCCCTTTGTAATAGATGAGTTTTCGTTCGAAACCCTCATACTTCGAAAGAGATTGTCCAATTTGTACACGAAGTGCATCCAGTTTTGTCCGTAAACCTCTCAACTCTTTACAAGTTGCTATGTGGGTGAAATAATGATGTCATGCCAAGTTACAACATTTTCAGTGTTCATTTGTATTGCTTTTCAAATTCAGGGTTATTTAGCTCAAAATAAATCATCGAATGCATGAAGAATATCAAATGAAGTCAGAAATGGTTGAAAATTGATGATGTGCCTTTGAATGGTGCATATTGAACACAAAACAATTATGGAGTTAAAATAAGTTATTAAAAATGAAATACCTTTGTAATAGATGAGTTTTCGTTTGAAACCCTCAAACTTCGAAAGAGATTGTCCAATTTGTACACGAAGTGCATCCAATTTTTGCCGTAACCCTCTCAACTCTTTGCAAGTTTCTATGTGGGTGAAATAATGATATAATGCCAAGTTACAAACTTTTCAGAGTTCATTTGTCCTGCTTTTCAAAATCAGGGTTATTTAGCTCAAAATAAATCATCGAATGCATGAAATATATCAAATGAAGTCAGAAATGGTTGAAAATTGATGATGTGCCTTTGAATGGTGCAATTGAACATAAAAAAATTATGGAGTTAAAATGAGTTAATAAAAATGAAATCCCTTTGTAATAGATGAGTTTTCGTTCGAAACCCTCATACTTCGAAAGAGATTGTCCAATTTGTACACAAAGTGCATCCAGTTTTGGCCCTAAACCTCTCAACTCTTTACAAGTTTCTATGAGGGTGAAATAATGATGTCATGCCAAGTTACAACCTTTTCAGAGTTCATTTGTATTGCTTTTCAAATTCAGGGTTACTTAGCTCAAAATAAATCATCGAATGCATGCAAAATATCAAATGAAGTCAGAAATGGTTAAAATTGATGATGTGCCTTTGAATGGTGCATATTGAATAAAAAACAATTATGGAGTTAAAATAAGTAATTAAAAATGAAATCCCTTCGTAATAGATGATTTTTCGTCTGAAACCCTCAAATTTCGAAAGAGATTGTCCAATTTGTACATGATGTGCATCCAATTTTTGCCGTAACCCTCTCAACTCTTTACAAGTTGCTATGTGGGTGAAATAATGATATAATGCCAAGTTACAAAATTTTCAGAGTTCATTTGTACTGCTTTTCAAAATCAGGGTTATTTTGCTCAAAATAAATCTTCAAATGCATGAAAAATATCAAATTGAGTGAGAAATGGTTGAAAATTAATGATGTGCCTTTGAATGGCGCGTATTGAACACACAAAAAGTATGGAGTTAAAATAAGTTATTAAAAATGAAATCCTTTTGTAATAGATGAGTTTTCGTCTGAAACCCTCATACTTCGAAAGAGATTGTCTAATTTGTACACGAAGTGCATCCAGTTTTTTCCGTAACCCTCTAAACTCTTTCGAAGTTTCTATGTGCTTGAAATAATGATGTCATGCCAAGTTACAAACTTTTTAGAGTTCATTTGTACTGCTTTTCAAATTCAGGGTTATTTAGCTCAAAATAAATCATCGAATGCATGAAAAATATCAAACGAAGTCAGAAATGATTGAAAATTGATGATGTGCCTTTGAATGGTGCATATTGACCACACAAAAAATATGGAGTTAAAATGAGTTATTAAAAATGAAATCCTTTTGTAATAGATGAGTTTTTGTCCGAAACCCTCATACTTCGAAAGAGATTGTCCAATTTGTACACGAAGTACATCCGGTTTTTGCCTTAACCCTCTTAACTCTTTACAAGTTGATATGTGGGTGAAATAATGATGTCATGCCAAGTTACAACCATTTCACAGTTCATTTTTACTGCTTTTCAAATTCAGGGTTATTTACCCCAAAATAAATCATCGAATGCATGAAAAATATCAAATGAAGTCAGAAATGGTTGAAAATTTATGATGTGCCTTTGAATGTTGCACATTGAACACAAAAAACGTATGGAGCTAAAATAAGTTATTAAAATTGAAATCCCATTGTAATAGATGAGTTTTCATCCGAAACCCTCATACTTCGAAAGAGATTGTGCAATTTGTACACGAAGTGCATCGAGTTTTTGCCGTACCCCTCTAAACTCTTTACAAGTTGCTATGTGGGTGAAATAATGATGTCATGCCAAGTTACAAACTTTTCAAAGTTCATTTGTACTGCTTTTCAAATTCAGGGTTATTTAGCTCAAAATAAATCATCGAATGCATGAAAAATATCAAATGAAGTCAGAAATGGTTGAAAAGTGATGATGTGCCGTTGAATGGTGCAATTGAACACAAAATAATGATGGAGTTAAAATGAGTTACTAAAAATGAAATCCCTTTGTAATAGATGAGTTTACGTCCGAAACCCTCACACTTCGAAAGAGATTGTCCAATTTGTACACGAAGTGCATCCAGTTTTTGCCGTACCCCTCTAAACTCTTTACAAGTCGCTATGTGGGTGAAATAATGATGTCATGCCAAGTTACAAACTTTTCAGAGTTCATTTGTACTGTTTTTCAAATTCAGGGTTATTTAGCTCAAAATAAATCATCGAATGCATGAAAAATACCAAATGAAGTCAGAAATGGTTGAAAATTGGTGATGTGCCTTTGAATGGTGCAGTTGAACACAAAAAAATTATGGAGTTAAAATAAGTTATTTAAAATGAAATCCCTTTGTAATAGATGAGTTTTCGTCCGAAACCCTCATACTTCGAAAGAGATTGTCCAATGTGTACACGAAGTGCATCCAGTTTTTGCCGTAAACCTCTCAACTCTTTAAAAGTTGCTATGTGGGTGAAATAATGACGTCATGCCAAGTTACAAACTTTTCAGAGTTCATTTGTACCGCTTTTCAAATTCAGGGTTATTTAGCTCAAAATAAATCATCGAATGCATGAAAAATATCAAATGAAGTCAGAAATGGTTGAAAATTGATGATGTGCCTTTGAATGGTGCATATTCAACAAACAAAATTTATGGAGTTAAAGTAAGTTATTAAAAATGAAATCCCTTTGTAATAGATGAGTTTTCGTGCGAAACCCTCATACTTCGAAAGAGATTGTCCAATTTGTACACGAAGTGCATCCAGTTTTTGTCTTAACACTCTCAACTCTTTACAAGTTGCTATGTTGGTGAAATAATGATGTCATGCCAAGTTACAACCTTTTCAGAGTTCATTTGTAGTGCTTTTCAAATTCAGGGTTATTTAGCTCAAAATAAATCACCGAACGCATGAAAAATATCAAATGAAGTCAGAAATGGTTGAAAATTTATGATGTGCCTTTGAATGGTGCATATTGAACACACAAAAAGTATGGAGTTAAAATAAGTTATTAAAAATGAAATCCTTTTGTAATAGATGAGTTTTTGTCTAAAGCCCTCATACTTCCAAAGAGATTGTCCAATTTGTACACGTAGTGCATCCAGTTTTTTCGTAACCCTATCAACTCTTTAGAAGATTTTATGTGGGTGAAATAATGATGTCACGCCAAGTTATAAACTTTTTAGAGTTCGTTTGTACTGCATTTCAAATTTAGGGTTATTTAGCTCAAAATAAATCATCGAATGCATGAAAAATATCAAATGAAGTCAGAAATGGTTGAAAATTGATGATGTGCATTTGAATGGTGCATATTGAACACACAAAAAGTATGGAGTTAAAATAACTTATTAAAACTGAAATCCCTTTGTAATAGATGAGTTTTTGTCGGAAACCATCATACTTCGAATGAGATTGTCCAATTTGTACACGAAGTGCATCCAGTTTTTACCTTAACACTCTCAACTCTTTACAAGTTGCTATGTTGGTGAAATAATGATGTCACGCCAAGTTACAACCATTTCAGAGTTCATTTGTAGTGCTTTTCAAATTCAGGGTTATTTAGCTCAAAATAAATCATCGAATGCATGAAAAATATCAAATGAAGTCAGAAATGGTTGAAAATTGATGATGTGCCTTTTAATGGTGCATATTCAACAAACAAAAATTATGGAGTTAAAGTAAGTTATTAAAAATGAAATCCTTTTGTAATAGATGAGTTTTCGTCCGAAACTCTCATACTTCGAAAGAGATTGTCCAATTTGTACACGAAGTGCATCCAGTTTTTGCCTTAACACTCTCAACTCTTTACAAGTTGCTATGTTGGTGAAATAATGATGTCATGCCAAGTTACAACCTTTTCAGAGTTCATTTGTAGTGCTTTTCAAATTCAGGGTTATTTAGCTCAAAATAAATCACCGAACGCATGAAAAATATCAAATGAAGTCAGAAATGGTTGAAAATTGATGATGTGCCTTTGAATGGTGCATATTCAACAAACAAAATTTATGGAGTTAAAGTAAGTTATTAAAAATGAAATCCCTTTGTAATAGATGAGTTTTCGTGCGAAACCCTCATACTTCGAAAGAGATTGTCCAATTTGTACACGAAGTGCATCCAGTTTTTGTCTTAACACTCTCAACTCTTTACAAGTTGCTATGTTGGTGAAATAATGATTTCATGCCAAGTTACAACCTTTTCAGAGTTCATTTGTAGTGCTTTTCAAATTCAGGGTTATTTATCTCAAAATAAATCACCGAACGCATGAAAAATATCAAATGAAGTCAGAAATGGTTGAAAATTTATGATGTGCCTTTGAATGGTGCATATTGAACACACAAAAAGTATGGAGTTAAAATAAGTTATTAAAAATGAAATCCTTTTGTAATAGATGAGTTTTTGTCTAAAGCCCTCATACTTCCAAAGAGATTGTCCAATTTGTACACGTAGTGCATCCAGTTTTTTCGTAACCCTATCAACTCTTTAGAAGATTCTATGTGGGTGAAATAATGATGTCACGCCAAGTTATAAACTTTTTAGAGTTCGTTTGTACTGCATTTCAAATTTAGGGTTATTTAGCTCAAAATAAATCATCGAATGCATGAAAAATATCAAATGAAGTCAGAAATGGTTGAAAATTGATGATGTGCATTTGAATGGTGCATATTGAACACACAAAAAGTATGGAGTTAAAATAACTTATTAAAACTGAAATCCCTTTGTAATAGATTAGTTTTTGTCGGAAACCATCATACTTCGAATGAGATTGTCCAATTTGTACACGAAGTGCATCCAGTTTTTACCTTAACACTCTCAACTCTTTACAAGTTGCTATGTTGGTGAAATAATGATGTCACGCCAAGTTACAACCATTTCAGAGTTCATTTGTTGTGCTTTTCAAATTCAGGGTTATTTAGCTCAAAATAAATCATCGAATGCATGAAAAATATCAAATGAAGTCAGAAATGGTTGAAAATTGATGATGTGCCTTTTAATGGTGCATATTCAACAAACAAAAATTATGGAGTTAAAGTAAGTTATTAAAAATGAAATCCCTTTGTAATAGATGAGTTTTCGTCCGAAACTCTCATACTTCGAAAGAGATTGTCCAATTTGTACACGAAGTGCATCCAGTTTTTGCCTTAACACTCTCAACTCTTTACAAGTTGCTATGTTGGTGAAATAATGATGTCATGCCAAGTTACAACCTTTTCAGAGTTCATTTGTAGTGCTTTTCAAATTCAGGGTTATTTAGCTCAAAATAAATCATCGAATGCATGAAAAATATCAAATGAAGTCAGAAATGGTTGAAAATTGATGATGTGCCTTTGAATGGTGCATATTCAACAAACAAAATTTATGGAGTTAAAGTAAGTTATTAAAAATGAAATCCCTTTGTAATAGATGAGTTTTCGTGCGAAACCCTCATACTTCGAAAGAGATTGTCCAATTTGTACACGAAGTGTATCCAGTTTTTGTCTTAACACTCTCAACTCTTTACAAGTTGCTATGTTGGTGAAATAATGATGTCATGCCAAGTTACAACCTTTTCAGAGTTCATTTGTAGTGCTTTTCAAATTCAGGGTTATTTAGCTCAAAATAAATCACCGAACGCATGAAAAATATCAAATGAAGTCAGAAATGGTTGAAAATTTATGATGTGCCTTTGAATGGTGCATATTGAACACACAAAAAGTATGGAGTTAAAATAAGTTATTAAAAATGAAATCCTTTTGTAATAGATGAGTTTTTGTCTAAAGCCCTCATACTTCCAAAGAGATTGTCCAATTTGTACACGTAGTGCATCCAGTTTTTTCGTAACCCTATCAACTCTTTAGAAGATTCTATGTGGGTGAAATAATGATGTCACGCCAAGTTATAAACTTTTTAGAGTTCGTTTGTACTGCATTTCAAATTTAGGGTTTTTTAGCTCAAAATAAATCATCGAATGCATGAAAAATATCAAATGAAGTCAGAAATGGTTGAAAATTGATGATGTGCATTTGAATGGTGCATATTGAACACACAAAAAGTATGGAGTTAAAATAACTTATTAAAACTGAAATCCCTTTGTAATAGATGAGTTTTTGTCGGAAACCATCATACTTCGAATGAGATTGTCCAATTTGTACACGAAGTGCATCCAGTTTTTACCTTAACACTCTCAACTCTTTACAAGTTGCTATGTTGGTGAAATAATGATGTCACGCCAAGTTACAACCATTTCAGAGTTCATTTGTAGTGCTTTTCAAATTCAGGGTTATTTAGCTCAAAATAAATCATCGAATGCATGAAAAATATCAAATGAAGTCAGAAATGGTTGAAAATTGATGATGTGCCTTTTAATGGTGCATATTCAACAAACAAAAATTATGGAGTTAAAGTAAGTTATTAAAAATGAAATCCCTTTGTAATAGATGAGTTTTCGTCCGAAACTCTCATACTTCGAAAGAGATTGTCCAATTTGTACACGAAGTGCATCCAGTTTTTGCCTTAACACTCTCAACTCTTTACAAGTTGCTATGTTGGTGAAATAATGATGTCATGCCAAGTTACAACCTTTTCAGAGTTCATTTGTAGTGCTTTTCAAATTCAGGGTTATTTAGCTCAAAATAAATCATGGAATGCATGAAAAATATCAAATGAAGTCAGAAATGGTTGAAAATTGATGATGTGCCTTTGAATGGTGCATATTCAACAAACAAAATTTATGGAGTTAAAGTAAGTTATTAAAAATGAAATCCCTTTGTAATAGATGAGTTTTCGTGCGAAACCCTCATACTTCGAAAGAGATTGTCCAATTTGTACACGAAGTGCATCCAGTTTTTGTCTTAACACTCTCAACTCTTTACAAGTTGCTATGTTGGTGAAATAATGATGTCATGCCAAGTTACAACCTTTTCAGAGTTCATTTGTAGTGCTTTTCAAATTCAGGGTTATTTAGCTCAAAATAAATCACCGAACGCATGAAAAATATCAAATGAAGTCAGAAATGGTTGAAAATTTATGATGTGCCTTTGAATGGTGCATATTGAACACACAAAAAGTATGGAGTTAAAATAAGTTATTAAAAATGAAATCCTTTTGTAATAGATGAGTTTTTGTCTAAAGCCTTCATACTTTCAAAGAGATTGTCCAATTTGTACACGTAGTGCATCCAGTTTTTTCGTAACCCTATCAACTCTTTAGAAGATTCTATGTGGGTGAAATAATGATGTCACGCCAAGTTATAAACTTTTTAGAGTTAGTTTGTACTGCATTTCAAATTTAGGGTTATTTAGCTCAAAATAAATCATCGAATGCATGAAAAATATCAAATGAAGTCAGAAATGGTTGAAAATTGATGATGTGCATTTGAATGGTGCATATTGAACACACAAAAAGTATGGAGTTAAAATAACTTATTAAAACTGAAATCCCTTTGTAATAGATGAGTTTTTGTCGGAAACCATCATACTTCGAATGAGATTGTCCAATTTGTACACGAAGTGCATCCAGTTTTTACCTTAACACTCTCAACTCTTTACAAGTTGCTATGTTGGTGAAATAATGATGTCACGCCAAGTTACAACCATTTCAGAGTTCATTTGTTGTGCTTTTCAAATTCAGGGTTATTTAGCTCAAAATAAATCATCGAATGCATGAAAAATATCAAATGAAGTCAGAAATGGTTGAAAATTGATGATGTGCCTTTTAATGGTGCATATTCAACAAACAAAAATTATGGAGTTAAAGTAAGTTATTAAAAATGAAATCCCTTTGTAATAGATGAGTTTTCGTCCGAAACTCTCATACTTCGAAAGAGATTGTCCAATTTGTACACGAAGTGCATCCAGTTTTTGCCTTAACACTCTCAACTCTTTACAAGTTGCTATGTTGGTGAAATAATGATGTCATGCCAAGTTACAACCTTTTCAGAGTTCATTTGTAGTGCTTTTCAAATTCAGGGTTATTTAGCTCAAAATAAATCACCGAACGCATGAAAAATATCAAATGAAGTCAGAAATGGTTGAAAATTGATGATGTGCCTTTGAATGGTGCATATTCAACAAACAAAATTTATGGAGTTAAAGTAAGTTATTAAAAATGAAATCCCTTTGTAATAGATGAGTTTTCGTGCGAAACCCTCATACTTCGAAAGAGATTGTCCAATTTGTACACGAAGTGCATCCAGTTTTTGTCTTAACACTCTCAACTCTTTACAAGTTGCTATGTTGGTGAAATAATGATGTCATGCCAAGTTACAACCTTTTCAGAGTTCATTTGTAGTGCTTTTCAAATTCAGGGTTATTTAGCTCAAAATAAATCACCGAACGCATGAAAAATATCAAATGAAGTCAGAAATGGTTGAAAATTTATGATGTGCCTTTGAATGGTGCATATTGAACACACAAAAAGTATGGAGTTAAAATAAGTTATTAAAAATGAAATCCTTTTGTAATAGATGAGTTTTTGTCTAAAGCCCTCATACTTCCAAAGAGATTGTCCAATTTGTACACGTAGTGCATCCAGTTTTTTCGTAACCCTATCAACTCTTTAGAAGATTCTATGTGGGTGAAATAATGATGTCACGCCAAGTTATAAACTTTTTAGAGTTCGTTTGTACTGCATTTCAAATTTAGGGTTATTTAGCTCAAAATAAATCATCGAATGCATGAAAAATATCAAATGAAGTCAGAAATGGTTGA
The DNA here is from genome assembly GCA_022496015.1 of Hordeum marinum. NCBI lineage: Eukaryota > Viridiplantae > Streptophyta > Magnoliopsida > Poales > Poaceae > Hordeum > Hordeum marinum. The sequence continues at coordinate 515,341,580 of CM039674.1, forward strand.
AAATTGATGATGTGCATTTGAATGGTGCATATTGAACACACAAAAAGTATGGAGTTAAAATAACTTATTAAAACTGAAATCCCTTTGTAATAGATGAGTTTTTGTCGGAAACCATCATACTTCGAATGAGATTGTCCAATTTGTACACGAAGTGCATCCAGTTTTTACCTTAACACTCTCAACTCTTTACAAGTTGCTATGTTGGTGAAATAATGATGTCATGCCAATTACAACCATTTCAGAGTTCCTTTGTAGTGCTTTTCAAATTCAGGGTTATTTAGCTCAAAATAAATCATCGAATGCATGAAAAATATCAAATGAAGTCAGAAATGGTTGAAAATTGATGATGTGCCTTTTAATGGTGCATATTCAACAAACAAAAATTATGGAGTTAAAGTAAGTTATTAAAAATGAAATCCCTTTGTAATAGATGAGTTTTCGTCCGAAACTCTCATACTTCTAAAGAGATTGTCCAATTTGTACACGAAGTGCATCCAGTTTTTGCCTTAACACTCTCAACTCTTTACAAGTTGCTATGTTGGTGAAATAATGATGTCATGCCAAGTTACAACCTTTTCAGAGTTCATTTGTAGTGCTTTTCAAATTCAGGGTTATTTAGCTCAAAATAAATCACCGAACGCATGAAAAATATCAAATGAAGTCAGAAATGGTTGAAAATTTATGATGTGCCTTTGAATGGTGCATATTGAACACACAAAAAGTATGGAGTTAAAATAAGTTATTAAAAATGAAATCCTTTTGTAATAGATGAGTTTTCGTCTAAAGCCCTCATACTTCCAAAGAGATTGTCCAATTTGTACACGAAGTGCATCCAGTTTTTTCGTAACCCTATCAACTCTTTAGAAGATTCTATGTGGGTGAAATAATGATGTCACGCCAAGTTATAAACTTTTTAGAGTTCGTTTGTACTGCTTTTCAAATTTAGGGTTATTTAGCTCAAAATAAATCATCGAATGCATGAAAAATATCAAATGAAGTCAGAAATGGTTGAAAATTGATGATGTGCCTTTGAATGGTGCATATTGAACACACCAAAAGTATGGAGTTAAAATAACTTATTAAAACTGAAATCCCTTTGTAATAGATGAGTTTTTGTCGGAAACCATCATACTTCGAATGAGCTTGTCCAATTTGTACACGAAGTGCATCCAGTTTTTGCCTTAACACTCTCAACTCTTTACAAGTTGCTATGTTGGTGAAATAATGATGTCACTCCAAGTTACAACCTTTTCAGAGTTCATTTGTAGTGCTTTTCAAATTCAGGGTTATTTAGCTCAAAATAAATCATCGAATGCATGAAAAATATCAAATGAAGTCAGAAATGGTTGAAAATTGATGATGTGCCTTTGAATGGTGCATATTCAACAAACAAAAATTATGGAGTTAAAGTAAGTTATTAAAAATGAAATCCCTTTGTAATAGATGAGTTTTCGTCCGAAACTCTCATACTTCGAAAGAGATTGTCCAATTTGTACACGAAGTGCATCCAGTTTTTGCCTTAACACTCTCAACTCTTTACAAGTTGCTATGTTGGTGAAATAATGATGTCATGCCAAGTTACAACCTTTTCAGAGTTCATTTGTAGTGCTTTTCAAATTCAGGGTTGTTTAGCTCAAAATAAATCATCGAATGCATCAAAAATATCAAATGAAGTCAGAAATGGTTGAAAATGGAGGATGTGCCTTTGAATGGTGCATATTCAACAAACAAAAATTATGGATTTAAAGTAAGTTATTAAAAATGAAATCCCTTTGTAATAGATGAGTTTTCGTTCGAAACCCTCATACTTCGAAAGAGATTGTCCAATTTGTACACGAAGTGCATCCAGTTTTTGCCTTAACACTCTCAACTCTTTACAAGTTGCTATGTTGGTGAAATAATGATGTCATGCCAAGTTACAACCTTTTCAGAGTTCATTTGTAGTGCTTTTCAAATTCAGGGTTATTTAGCTCAAAATAAATCACCGAACGCATGAAAAATATCAAATGAAGTCAGAAATGGTTGAAAATTTATGATGTGCCTTTGAATGGTGCATATTGAACACACAAAAAGTATGGAGTTAAAATAAGTTATTAAAAATGAAATCCTTTTGTAATAGATGAGTTTTCGTCTAAAGCCCTCATACTTCCAAAGAGATTGTCCAATTTGTACACGAAGTGCATCCAGTTTTTTCGTAACCCTATCAACTCTTTAGAAGATTCTATGTGGGTGAAATAATGATGTCACGCCAAGTTATAAACTTTTTAGAGTTCGTTTGTACTGCTTTTCAAATTTAGGGTTATTTAGCTCAAAATAAATCATCGAATGCATGAAAAATATCAAATGAAGTCAGAAATGGTTGAAAATTGATGATGTGCCTTTGAATGGTGCATATTGAACACACCAAAAGTATGGAGTTAAAATAACTTATTAAAACTGAAATCCCTTTGTAATAGATGAGTTTTTGTCGGAAACCATCATACTTCGAATGAGCTTGTCCAATCTGTACACGAAGTGCATCCAGTTTTTGCCTTAACACTCTCAACTCTTTACAAGTTGCTATGTTGGTGAAATAATGATGTCACTCCAAGTTACAACCTTTTCAGAGTTCATTTGTAGTGCTTTTCAAATTCAGGGTTATTTAGCTCAAAATAAATCATCGAATGCATGAAAAATATCAAATGAAGTCAGAAATGGTTGAAAATTGATGATGTGCCTTTGAATGGTGCATATTCAACAAACAAAAATTATGGAGTTAAAGTAAGTTATTAAAAATGAAATCCCTTTGTAATAGATGAGTTTTCGTCCGAAACTCTCATACTTCGAAAGAGATTGTCCAATTTGTACACGAAGTGCATCCAGTTTTTGCCTTAACACTCTCAACTCTTTACAAGTTGCTATGTTGGTGAAATAATGATGTCATGCCAAGTTACAACCTTTTCAGAGTTCATTTGTAGTGCTTTTCAAATTCAGGGTTGTTTAGCTCAAAATAAATCATCGAATGCATCAAAAATATCAAATGAAGTCAGAAATGGTTGAAAATGGAGGATGTGCCTTTGAATGGTGCATATTCAACAAACAAAAATTATGGATTTAAAGTAAGTTATTAAAAATGAAATCCCTTTGTAATAGATGAGTTTTCGTTCGAAACCCTCATACTTCGAAAGAGATTGTCCAATTTGTACACGAAGTGCATCCAGTTTTTGCCTTAACACTCTCAACTCTTTACAAGTTGCTATGTTGGTGAAATAATGATGTCATGCCAAGTTACAACCTTTTCAGAGTTCAATTTGTAGTGCTTTTCAAATTCAGGGTTATTTAGCTCAAAATAAATTACCGAACGCATGAAAAATATCAAATGAAGTCAGAAATGGTTGAAAATTTATGATGTGCCTTTGAATGGTGCATACTGAACACACAAAAAGTATGGAGTTAAAATAAGTTATTAAAAATGAAATCCCTTTGTAATAGATGAGTTTTCGTCTGAAGCCCATATACTTCCAAAGAGATTGTCCAATTTGTACACGAAGTGCATCCAGTTTTTTCGTAACCCTATCAACTCTTTAGAAGATTCTATGTGGGTGAAATAATGATGTCACGCCAAGTTATAAACTTTTTAGAGTTCGTTTGTACTGCTTTTCAAATTTATGGTTATTTAGCTCAAAATAAATCATCGAATGCATGAAAAATATCAAATGAAGTCAGAAATGGTTGAAAATTGATGATGTGCCTTTGAATGGTGCATATTGAACACACAAAAAGTATGGAGTTAAAATAAGTTATTAAAACTGAAATCCCTTTGTAATAGATGAGTTTTCGTTCGAAACCCTCATACTTCGAAAGAGATTGTCCAATTTGTACACGAAGTGCATCCAGTTTTTGCCTTAACACTCTCAACTCTTTACAAGTTTCTATGTTGGTGAAATAATGATGGCATGCCAAGTTACAACCTTTTCAGAGGTCATTTGTAGTGCTTTTCAAATTCAGGGTTATTTAGCTCAAAATAAATCATCGAATGCATGAAAAATATCAAATGAAGTCAGAAATGGTTGAAAATTGATGATGTGCCTTTGAATGGTGCATATTCAACAAACAAAAATTATGGAGTTAAAGTAAGTTATTAAAAATGAAATCACTTTGTAATAGATGAGTTTTCGTCCGAAACCCTCATACTTCGAAAGAGATTGTCCAATTTGTACACGAAGTGCATCCAGTTTTTGCCTTAACACTCTCAACTCTTTACAAGTTGCTATGTTGGTGAAATAATGATGTCATGCCAAGTTACAACCTTTTCAGAGTTCATTTGTAGTGCTTTTCAAATTCAGGGTTATTTAGCTCAAAATAAATCACCGAACGCATGAAAAATATCAAATGAAGTCAGAAATGGTTGAAAATTTATGATGTGCCTTTGAATGGTGCATATTGAACACACAAAAAGTATGGAGTTAAAATAAGTTATTAAAAATGAAATCCTTTTGTAATAGATGAGTTTTCGTCTAAAGCCCTCATACTTCCAAAGAGATTGTCCAATTTGTACACGAAGTGCATCCAGTTTTTTCGTAACCCTATCAACTCTTTAGAAGATTCTATGTGGGTGAAATAATGATGTCACGCCAAGTTATAAACTTTTTAGAGTTCGTTTGTACTGCTTTTCAAATTTAGGGTTATTTAGCTCAAAATAAATCATCGAATGCATGAAAAATATCAAATGAAGTCAGAAATGGTTGAAAATTGATGATGTGCCTTTGAATGGTGCATATTGAACACACCAAAAGTATGGAGTTAAAATAACTTATTAAAACTGAAATCCCTTTGTAATAGATGAGTTTTTGTCGGAAACCATCATACTTCGAATGAGCTTGTCCAATTTGTACACGAAGTGCATCCAGTTTTTGCCTTAACACTCTCAACTCTTTACAAGTTGCTATGTTGGTGAAATAATGATGTCACTCCAAGTTACAACCTTTTCAGAGTTCATTTGTAGTGCTTTTCAAATTCAGGGTTATTTAGCTCAAAATAAATCATCGAATGCATGAAAAATATCAAATGAAGTCAGAAATGGTTGAAAATTGATGATGTGCCTTTGAATGGTGCATATTCAACAAACAAAAATTATGGAGTTAAAGTAAGTTATTAAAAATGAAATCCCTTTGTAATAGATGAGTTTTCGTCCGAAACTCTCATACTTCGAAAGAGATTGTCCAATTTGTACACGAAGTGCATCCAGTTTTTGCCTTAACACTCTCAACTCTTTACAAGTTGCTATGTTGGTGAAATAATGATGTCATGCCAAGTTACAACCTTTTCAGAGTTCATTTGTAGTGCTTTTCAAATTCAGGGTTGTTTAGCTCAAAATAAATCATCGAATGCATCAAAAATATCAAATGAAGTCAGAAATGGTTGAAAATGGAGGATGTGCCTTTGAATGGTGCATATTCAACAAACAAAAATTATGGATTTAAAGTAAGTTATTAAAAATGAAATCCCTTTGTAATAGATGAGTTTTCGTTCGAAACCCTCATACTTCGAAAGAGATTGTCCAATTTGTACACGAAGTGCATCCAGTTTTTGCCTTAACACTCTCAACTCTTTACAAGTTGCTATGTTGGTGAAATAATGATGTCATGCCAAGTTACAACCTTTTCAGAGTTCAATTTGTAGTGCTTTTCAAATTCAGGGTTATTTAGCTCAAAATAAATTACCGAACGCATGAAAAATATCAAATGAAGTCAGAAATGGTTGAAAATTTATGATGTGCCTTTGAATGGTGCATACTGAACACACAAAAAGTATGGAGTTAAAATAAGTTATTAAAAATGAAATCCCTTTGTAATAGATGAGTTTTCGTCTGAAGCCCATATACTTCCAAAGAGATTGTCCAATTTGTACACGAAGTGCATCCAGTTTTTTCGTAACCCTATCAACTCTTTAGAAGATTCTATGTGGGTGAAATAATGATGTCACGCCAAGTTATAAACTTTTTAGAGTTCGTTTGTACTGCTTTTCAAATTTATGGTTATTTAGCTCAAAATAAATCATCGAATGCATGAAAAATATCAAATGAAGTCAGAAATGGTTGAAAATTGATGATGTGCCTTTGAATGGTGCATATTGAACACACAAAAAGTATGGAGTTAAAATAAGTTATTAAAACTGAAATCCCTTTGTAATAGATGAGTTTTCGTTCGAAACCCTCATACTTCGAAAGAGATTGTCCAATTTGTACACGAAGTGCATCCAGTTTTTGCCTTAACACTCTCAACTCTTTACAAGTTTCTATGTTGGTGAAATAATGATGGCATGCCAAGTTACAACCTTTTCAGAGGTCATTTGTAGTGCTTTTCAAATTCAGGGTTATTTAGCTCAAAATAAATCATCGAATGCATGAAAAATATCAAATGAAGTCAGAAATGGTTGAAAATTGATGATGTGCCTTTGAATGGTGCATATTCAACAAACAAAAATTATGGAGTTAAAGTAAGTTATTAAAAATGAAATCACTTTGTAATAGATGAGTTTTCGTCCGAAACCCTCATACTTCGAAAGAGATTGTCCAATTTGTACACGAAGTGCATCCAGTTTTTGCCTTAACACTCTCAACTCTTTACAAGTTGCTATGTTGGTGAAATAATGATGTCATGCCAAGTTACAACCTTTTCAGAGTTCATTTGTAGTGCTTTTCAAATTCAGGGTTATTTAGCTCAAAATAAATCATCGAATGCATGAAAAATATCAAATGAAGTCAGAAATGGTTGAAAATTGATGATGTGCCTTTGAATGGTGCATATTGAACACACAAAAAGTATGGAGTTAAAATAAGTTATTAAAACTGAAATCCCTTTGTAATAGATGAGTTTTTGTCGGAAACCATCATACTTCGAATGAGATTGTCCAATTTGTACACGAAGTGCATCCAGTTTTTGCCTTCACACGCTCAACTCTTTACAAGTTGCTATGTTGGTGAAATAATGATGTCATGCCAAGTTACAACCTTTTCAGAGTTCATTTGTAGTGCTTTTCAAATTCAGGGTTATTTAGCTCAAAATAAATCATCGAATGCATGAAAAATATCAAATGAAGTCAGAAATGGTTGAAAATTGATGATGTGCCTTTGAATGGTGCATATTCAACAAACAAAAATTATGGAGTTAAAGTAAGTTATTAAAAATGAAATCCCTTTGTAATAGATGAGTTTTCGTCCGAAACCCTCATACTTCGAAAGAGATTGTCCAATTTGTACACGAAGTGCATCCAGTTTTTGCCATAACACTCTCAACTCTTTACAAGTTGCTATGTTGGTGAAATAATGATGTCATGCCAAGTTACAACCTTTTCAGAGTTCATTTGTGGTGCTTTTCAAATTCAGGGTTATTTAGCTCAAAATAAATCATTGAATGCATGAAAAATATCAAATGAAGTCAGAAATGGTTGAAAATTTATGATGTGCCTTTGAATGGCGCATATTGAACACACAAAAAGTATGGAGTTAAAATAAGTTATTAAAAATGAAATCCCTTTGTAATAGATGAGTTTTCGTCCGAAACCCTCATACTTCGAAAGAGATTGTCCAATTAGTACACGAAGTGCATCCAGTTTTTGCCGTAACCCTCTAAACTCTTGACAAGTTGCTATGTGGGTGAAATAATGATCTCATGCCAAGTTACAAACTTTTCAGAGTTCATTTGTATTGCTTTTCAAATTGAGGGTTATTTAGCTCAAAATAAATCATTGAATGCGTGAAAAATATCAAATGAAGTCAGAAATGGTTGAAAATTTATGATGTGCCTTTGAATGGTGCATACTGAACACACAAAAAGTATGGAGTTAAAATAAGTTATTAAAAATGAAATCCCTTTGTAATAGATGAGTTTTCGTCTGAAGCCCTTATACTTCCAAAGAGATTGTCCAATTTGTACACGAAGTGCATCCAGTTTTTTCGTAACCCTATCAACTCTTTAGAAGATTCTATGTGGGTGAAATAATGATGTCACGCCAAGTTATAAACTTTTTAGAGTTCGTTTGTACTGCTTTTCAAATTTATGGTTATTTAGCTCAAAATAAATCATCGAATGCATGAAAAATATCAAATGAAGTCAGAAATGGTTGAAAATTGATGATGTGCCTTTGAATGGTGCATATTGAACACACAAAAAGTATGGAGTTAAAATAAGTTATTAAAACTGAAATCCCTTTGTAATAGATGAGTTTTCGTTCGAAACCCTCATACTTCGAAAGAGATTGTCCAATTTGTACACGAAGTGCATCCAGTTTTTGCCTTAACACTCTCAACTCTTTACAAGTTGCTATGTTGGTGAAATAATGATGGCATGCCAAGTTACAACCTTTTCAGAGTTCATTTGTAGTGCTTTTCAAATTCAGGGTTATTTAGCTCAAAATAAATCATCGAATGCATGAAAAATATCAAATGAAGTCAGAAATGGTTGAAAATTGATGATGTGCCTTTGAATGGTGCATATTCAACAAACAAAAATTATGGAGTTAAAGTAAGTTATTAAAAATGAAATCACTTTGTAATAGATGAGTTTTCGTCCGAAACCCTCATACTTCGAAAGAGATTGTCCAATTTGTACACGAAGTGCATCCAGTTTTTGCCTTAACACTCTCAACTCTTTACAAGTTGCTATGTTGGTGAAATAATGATGTCATGCCAAGTTACAACCTTTTCAGAGTTCATTTGTAGTGCTTTTCAAATTCAGGGTTATTTAGCTCAAAATAAATCATCGAATGCATGAAAAATATCAAATGAAGTCAGAAATGGTTGAAAATTGATGATGTGCCTTTGAATGGTGCATATTGAACACACAAAAAGTATGGAGTTAAAATAAGTTATTAAAACTGAAATCCCTTTGTAATAGATGAGTTTTTGTCGGAAACCATCATACTTCGAATGAGATTGTCCAATTTGTACACGAAGTGCATCCAGTTTTTGCCTTAACACTCTCAACTCTTTACAAGTTGCTATGTTGGTGAAATAATGATGTCATGCCAAGTTACAACCTTTTCAGAGTTCATTTGTAGTGCTTTTCAAATTCAGGGTTATTTAGCTCAAAATAAATCATCGAATGCATGAAAAATATCAAATGAAGTCAGAAATGGTTGAAAATTGATGATGTGCCTTTGAATGGTGCATATTCAACAAAAAAAATTATGGAGTTAAAGTAAGTTATTAAAAATGAAATCCCTTTGTAATAGATGAGTTTTCGTCTGAAACCCTCATACTTCGAAAGAGATTGTCCAATTTGTACATGAAGTGCATCCAGTTTTTGCCTTAACACTCTCAACTCTTTACAAGTTGCTATGTTGGTGAAATAATGATGTCATGCCAAGTTACAACCTTTTCAGAGTTCATTTGTAGTGCTTTTCAAATTCAGGGTTATTTAGCTCAAAATAAATCATCGAATGCATGAAAAATATCAAATGAAGTCAGAAATGGTTGAAAATTGATGATGTGCCTTTGAATGGTGCATATTGAACACACAAAAAGTATGGAGTTAAAATAAGTTATTAAAACTGAAATTCCTTTGTAATAGATGAGTTTTTGTCGGAAATCATCATACTTCGAATGAGATTGTCCAATTTGTACACGAAGTGCATCCAGTTTTTGCCTTAACACTCTCAACTCTTTACAAGTTGCTATGTTGGTGAAATAATGATGTCATGCCAAGTTACAACCTTTTCAGAGTTCATTTGTAGTGCTTTTCAAATTCAGGGTTATTTAGCTCAAAATAAATCATCGAATGCATGAAAAATATCAAATGAAGTCAGAAATGGTTGAAAATTGATGATGTGCCTTTGAATGGTGCATATTCAACAAACAAAAATTATGGAGTTAAAGTAAGTTATTAAAAATGAAATCCCTTTGTAATAGATGAGTTTTCGTCCGAAACCCTCATACTTCGAAAGAGATTGTCCAATTTGTACACGAAGTGCATCCAGTTTTTTCCTTAACACTCTCAACTCTTTACAAGTTGCTATGTTGGTGAAATAATGATGTCATGCCAAGTTACAACCTTTTCAGAGTTCATTTGTAGTGCTTTTCAAATTCAGGGTTATTTAGCTCAAAATAAATCACCGAACGCATGAAAAATATCAAATGAAGTCAGAAATGGTTGAAAATTGATGATGTGCCTTTCATTGGTGCATATTGAACACACAAAAAGTATGGAGTTAAAATAAGTTATTAAAACTGAAATCCTTTTGTAATAGATGAGTTTTCGTCTGAAGACCTCATACTTCCAAAGAGATTGTCCAACTTGTACACGAAGTGCATCCAGTTTTTTCGTAACCCTATCAACTCTTTAGAAGATTCTATGTGGGTGAAATAATGAATTCACGCCAAGTTACAAACTTTTTAGAGTTCGTTTGTACTGCTTTTCAAATTTAGGGTTATTTAGCTCAAAATAAATCATCGAATGCATGAAAAATATCAAATGAAGTCAGAAATGGTTGAAAATTGATGATGTGCCTTTGAATGGTGCATATTGAACACACAAAAAGTATGGAGTTAAAATAAGTTATTAAAAATGAAATCCCTTTGTAATAGATGAGTTTTCGTCCGAAACCCTCATACTTCGAATGAGATTGTCCAATTTGTACACGAAGTGCATCCAGTTTTTGCCTTAACACTCTCAACTCTTTACAAGTTGCTATGTTGGCGAAATAATGATGTCATGCCAAGTTACAACCTTTTCAGAGTTCATTTGTAGTGCTTTTCAAATTCAGGGTTATTTAGCTCAAAATAAATCATCGAATGCATGAAAAATATCAAATGAAGTCAGAAATGGTTGAAAATTGATGATGTGCCTTTGGATGGTGCATATTCAACAACAAAAAATTATGGAATTAAAGTAAGTTATTAAAAATGAACTCCCTTTGTAATAGATGAGTTTTCGTCCGAAACCCTCATACTTCGAAAGAGATTGTCCAATTTGTACACGAAGTGCATCCAGTTTTTTTCGTAACCCTCTCAACTCTTTAGAAGTTTCTATGTGGGTGAAATAATGATGTCATGCCAAGTTACAAACTTTTTTGAGTTCATTTGAACTGCTTTCCCAATTCAGGGTTATTTAGCTCAAAATAAATCATCGAATGCATGAAAAATATCAAATGAAGTCAGAAATGGTTGAAAATTGATGATGTGCCTTTGGATGGTGCATATTGAACACACAAAAAGTATGGAGTTAAAATAAGTTATTAAAAATGAAATCCTTTTGTAATAGATGAGTTTTCGTCCGAAACCATCATACTTCGAAAGAGATTGTCCAATTTGTACAAGAAGTGCATCCAGTTTTTACCTTAACCGTCTCAAATCTTTACATGTTGCTATGATGGTGAAATAATGATGTCATGCCAAATTACAACCTTTTCAGAGTTCATTTGTAGTGCTTTTCAAATTCAGGGTTATTTAGCTCAAAATAAATCATTGAACGCATGAAAAATATCAAATGAAGTCAGAAATGGTTGAAAATTTATGATGTGCCTTTGAATGGCGCATATTGAACACACAAAAAGTATGGAGTTAAAATAAGTTATTAAAAATGAAATCCCTTTGTAATAGATGAGTTTTCGTCCGAAACCCTCATACTTCGAAAGAGATTGTCCAATTAGTACACGAAGTGCATCCAGTTTTTGCCGTAACCCTCTAAACTCTTGACAAGTTGCTATGTGGGTGAAATAATGATCTCATGCCAAGTTACAAACTTTTCAGAGTTCATTTGTATTGCTTTTCAAATTGAGGGTTATTTAGCTCAAAATAAATCATTGAATGCGTGAAAAATATCAAATGAAGTTAGAAATGGTTGAAAATTGATGATGTGCCTTTGAATGGTGCATATTGAACACACAAAAAGTATGGAGTTAAAATAATTTATTAAAAATGAAACCCCTTTGTAATAGATGAGTTTTCGTCCGAAACCATCATACTTCGAAAGAGATTGTCCAATTTCTACACGAAGTGCATCCAGTTTTTACCTTAGCCCTCTCAAATCTTTACAAGTTGCTATGTTGGTGAAATAATGATGGCATGCCAAGTTAGAACCTTTTCAGAGTTCAGTTGTAGTGCTTTTCAAATTCAGGGTTATTTAGCTCAAAATAAATCATCGAATGCATGAAAAATATCAAATGAAGTCATAAATGGTTGAAAATTGATGATGTGCCTTTGAATGGTGCATATTGAACAAACAAAAATTATGGAGTTAAAGTAAGTTATTAAAAATGAAATCCCTTTGTAATAGATGAGTTTTCGTCCGAAACCCTCATACTTCGAAATAGATTGTCCAATTTGTACATGAAGTGCATCCAGTTTTTGCCGTAACCCTCTAAACTCTTTACAAGTTGCTATGTGGGTGAAATAATGATGTCATGCCAAGTTACAAACTTTTCAGAGGTCATTTGTATTGCTTTTCAAATTGAGGGTTATTTAGCTCAAAATAAATCATCAAATGCATGAAAAATATCAAATGAAGTCAGAAATGGTTGAAACTTGATGATGTGCCTTTGAATGGTGCAATTGAACACACAAAAATTATGAGTTCAAATAAGTTATTAAAAATGAAATCGCTTTGTAATAGATGAGTTTTCGTTCGAAACCCTCATACTTCGAGAGAGATTGTCCAATTTGTACACGAAGTGCATCCAGTTTCTGCCGTAAACCTCTAAACTCTTTACAAGTTGCTATGTGGGTGAAATATTGATGTCATGCCAAGTTACAACCTCTTCAGAGATCATTTGTAGTGCTTTTCAAATTCAGGGTTATTTAGGTCTAAATAAATCATCGAATGCATGAAAAATATCAAATTGAGTCAGGAATGGTTGAAAATTGATGATGTGCCTTTGAATGGTGCATATTGAACAGACAAAAAGTACGGAGTTAAAATAAGTTATTTAAAATGAAATCGCTTTGTAATAGATGAGTTTTCGTTCGAAACCCTCATACTTCAAAAGAGATTGTCCCATTTGTACACGAAGTGCATCCAGTTTTTGCCTTAACACTCTCAATTCTTTACAAGTTGCTATGTTGGTGAAATAATGATGTCAAGCGAAGTTACAAACTTTTCAGAGTTCATTTGTAGTGCATTTCAAATTCATGGTTATTTAGCTCAAAATAAATCACCGAATGCATGAAAAATATCAAATGAAGTCAGAAATGGTTGAAAATTTATGATGTGCTTTTGAATGGTGCATATTAAACACACAAAAAGTATGGAGTTAAAATAAGTTATTAAAAATGAAATCCCTTTGTAATAGATGAGTTTTCGTCCGAAACCCTCATACTTCGAAAGAGATTGTCCAATTAGTACACGAAGTGCATCCAGTTTTTGCCGTAACCCTCTAAACTCTTGACAAGTTGCTTTGTGGGTGAGATAATGATCTCATTCCAAGTTACAAACTTTTCAGAGTTCATTTGTATTGCTTTTCAAATTGAGGGTTATTTAGCTCAAAATAAATCATTGAATGCGTGAAAAATATCAAATGAAGTTAGAAATGGTTGAAAATTGATGATGTGCCTTTGAATGGTGCATATTGAACACACAAAAAGTATGGAGTTAAAATAATTTCTTAAAAATGAATCCCCTTTGTAATAGATGAGTTTTCGTCCGAAACCATCGTACTTCGAAAGAGATTGTCCAATTTGTACACGAAGTGCATCCAGTTTTTACCTTAGCCCTCTCAACTCTTTACAAGTTGCTATCTGGGTGAAATAATGATACCATGCCAAGTTACCAACTTTTTAGAGTTCATTTGTACTGCTTTTCAAAATCAGGGTTATTTAGCTCAAAATAAATCATCGAATGCATGAAAAATATCAAATTGAGTCAGGAATGGTTGAAAATTGATGATGTGCCTTTGAATGGTGCATATTGAACACACAAAAAGTATGGAGTTAAAATAAGTTACTACAAATGAATTCCTTTTGTAATAGATGAGTTTTCGTCGGAAACCCTCATACTTCCAGAGAGATTGTCCAATTTGTACACGAAGTGCATCCAGTTTTTTTCGCAACCCTCTCAACTCTTTAGAAGTTTCTATATGGGTGAAATAATGATGTCATGCCAAGTTATAAACTTTTTAGAGTTCGTTTGTACTACTTTTCAAATTCAGGGTTATTTAGCTCAAAATAAATCATCGAATGCACGAAAAATATCAAATGAAGTGAGAAATGGTTGAAAATTTATGATGTGCTTTTGAATGGTGCATATTAAACACACAAAAAGTATGGAGTTAAAATAAGTTATTAAAAATGAAATCCCTTTGTAATAGATGAGTTTTCGTCCAAAACCCTCATACTTCGAAAGAGATTGTCCAATTTGTACACGAAGTGCATCCAGTTTTTTTCGTAACCCTCTCAACTCTTTAGAAGTTTCTATGTGGGTGAAATAATGATGTCATGCCAAGTTACAAACTTTTTAGAGTTCATTTGTACTGCTTTTCAAATTCAGGGTTATTTAGCTCAAAATAAACATCGAATGCATGAAAAATATCAAATGAAGTCAGAAATGGTTGAAAATTGATGATGTGCCTTTGAATGGTGCATATTGAACACACAAAAAGTATGGAGTTAAAATAAGTTATTAAAAAGGAAATCCCTTTGTAATAGATGAGTTTTCGTCGGAAACCATCATACTTCGAAAGAGATTGTCCAATTTGTACACGAAGTGGATACAGTTTTTAACTTAACCCTCTCAAATCTTTACAAGTTGCTATGTTGGTGAAATAATGATTTCATGCCAAGTTACAACCTTTTCAGAGTTCATTTGTAGTGCTTTTCAAATTCAGGGTTATTTAGCTCAAAATAAATCATCGAATGCATGAAAAATACCAAATGAAGTCAGAAATGGTTAAAAATTTGTGATGTGCCTTTGAATGGTGCATATTGAACACACAAAAATTATGGAGATAAAATAAGTTATTAAAAATAAATCCCATTCTAATAGATGAGTTTTCGTCCGAAACTCTCATACTTCGAAAGAGATTGTCCAATTTGTACACGAGGTGCATCCAGTTTTTGCCGTAACCCTCTAAACTCTTTCCAAGTTGCTATGTGGGTGAAATAATGATGCCATGCCAAGTTACAATCTTTTCAGAGTTCATTTGTATTTCTTTTCAAATTCAGGGTTATTTAGCTCAAAATAAATCATCGAATGCATGAAAAATATCAAATGAAGTCAGAAATGGTTGAAAATTGATGATGTGCCTTTGAATGGTGCATATTGAACACAAAAAAATATGGATTTAAAATAACTTATGAAAAATGAAATCCCTTTCTAATAGATGAGTTTTCGTCCGAAACCCTCATACTTCGAAAGAGATTGTCCAATTTGTACACGAAGAGCATCCAGTTTTTGCCGCAACCCTGTCAACTCTTTACAAGTTGCTATGTGGGAGAAATAATGATTTCATGCCAAGTTACAACGTTTTCAGAGTTCATTTTTACTGCTTTTCAAATTCAGGGTTATTTAGCTAAAAATAAATCATCGAATGGATGAAAAATATCAAATGAAGTCAGAAATGGTTGAAAACTGATGATGTGGCTTTGAATGGAGCATATTGAACACACAAAAAGTATGGAGTGAAAATAAGTTATTAAAAATGAAATCCTTTTGTAATAGATGAGTTTTCGTCAGAAACCCTCATACTTCGAAAGAGATTGTCCAATTTGTACACGAAGTGCATCCAGTATTTTTCGTAACCCTCTCAACTCTTTAGAAGTTTCTATATGGGTGAAATAATTATGTCATGCCAAGTTACAAACTTTTTAGAGTTCATTTGTACTACTTTTCAAATTCAGGGTTATTTAGCTCAAAATAAATCATCGAATGCATGAAAAATATCAAATGAAGTCAGAAATGGTTGCAAATTGATGATGTGCCTTTCGATGCTGCATATTGAACACACAAAAACTATGGAGTTAAAATAAGTTATTAAAAATGAAATCCCTTTGTAATAGATGAGTTTTCGTCCGAAACCCTCATACTTCGACAGAGATTGTCCAATTTGTACACGAAGTGCATCCAGTTTTTGCCTTAACACTCTCAATTCTTTACAAGTTGCTATGTTGGTGAAATAATGATGTCATGCCAAGTGAAAACCTTTTCAGAGTTCATTTGTAGTGCTTTTCAAATTCATGGTTATTTAGCTCAAAATAAATCACCGAATGCATGAAAAATATCAAATGAAATCAGAAATGGTTGAAAATTTATGATGTGCTTTTGAATGGTGCATATTAAACACACAAAAAGTATGGAGTTAAAATAAGTTATTAAAAATGAAATCCCTTTGTAATAGATGAGTTTTCGTCCAAAACCCTCATACTTCGAAAGAGATTGTCCAATTTGTACACGAAGTGCATCCAGTTTTTTTCGTAACACTCTCAACTCTTTAGAAGCTTCTATGTGGGTGAAATAATGATGTCATGCCAAGTTACAAACTTTTTAGAGTTCATTTGTACTGCTTTTCAAATTCAGGGTTATTTAGCTCAAAATAAATCCTCGAATGCATGAAAAATATCAAATGAAGTCAGAAATGGTTGAAAATTGATGATGTGCCTTTGAGTGGTGCATATTGAACACACAAAAAGTATGGAGTTAAAATAAGTTATTAAAAAGGAAATCCCTTTGTAATAGATGAGTTTTCGTCGGAAACCATCATACTTCGAAAGAGATTGTCCAATTTGTACACGAAGTGCATACAGTTTTTAACTTAACCCTCTCAAATCTTTACAAGTTGCTATGTTGGTGAAATAATGATTTCATGCCAAGTTACAACCTTTTCAGAGTTCATTTGTAGTGCTTTTCAAATTCAGGGTTATTTAGCTCAAAATAAATCATCGAATGCATGAAAAATACCAAATGAAGTCAGAAATGGTTAAAAATTTGTGATGTGCCTTTGAATGGTGCATATTGAACACACAAAAATTATGGAGATAAAATAAGTTATTAAAAATAAATCCCATTCTAATAGATGAGTTTTCGTCCGAAACTCTCATACTTCGAAAGAGATTGTCCAATTTGTACACGAGGTGCATCCAGTTTTTGCCGTAACCCTCTAAACTCTTTCCAAGTTGCTATGTGGGTGAAATAATGATGCCATGCCAAGTTACAATCTTTTCAGAGTTCATTTGTATTTCTTTTCAAATTCAGGGTTATTTAGCTCAAAATAAATCATCGAATGCATGAAAAATATCAAATGAAGTCAGAAATGGTTGAAAATTGATGATGTGCCTTTGAATGGTGCATATTGAACACAAAAAAATATGGATTTAAAATAACTTATGAAAAATGAAATCCCTTTCTAATAGATGAGTTTTCGTCCGAAACCCTCATACTTCGAAAGAGATTGTCCAATTTGTACACGAAGAGCATCCAGTTTTTGCCGCAACCCTGTCAACTCTTTACAAGTTGCTATGTGGGAGAAATAATGATTTCATGCCAAGTTACAACGTTTTCAGAGTTCATTTTTACTGCTTTTCAAATTCAGGGTTATTTAGCTAAAAATAAATCATCGAATGGATGAAAAATATCAAATGAAGTCAGAAATGGTTGAAAACTGATGATGTGGCTTTGAATGGAGCATATTGAACACACAAAAAGTATGGAGTGAAAATAAGTTATTAAAAATGAAATCCTTTTGTAATAGATGAGTTTTCGTCAGAAACCCTCATACTTCGAAAGAGATTGTCCAATTTGTACACGAAGTGCATCCAGTATTTTTCGTAACCCTCTCAACTCTTTAGAAGTTTCTATATGGGTGAAATAATTATGTCATGCCAAGTTACAAACTTTTTAGAGTTCATTTGTACTACTTTTCAAATTCAGGGTTATTTAGCTCAAAATAAATCATCGAATGCATGAAAAATATCAAATGAAGTCAGAAATGGTTGCAAATTGATGATGTGCCTTTCGATGCTGCATATTGAACACACAAAAACTATGGAGTTAAAATAAGTTATTAAAAATGAAATCCCTTTGTAATAGATGAGTTTTCGTCCGAAACCCTCATACTTCGACAGAGATTGTCCAATTTGTACACGAAGTGCATCCAGTTTTTGCCTTAACACTCTCAATTCTTTACAAGTTGCTATGTTGGTGAAATAATGATGTCATGCCAAGTGAAAACCTTTTCAGAGTTCATTTGTAGTGCTTTTCAAATTCATGGTTATTTAGCTCAAAATAAATCACCGAATGCATGAAAAATATCAAATGAAATCAGAAATGGTTGAAAATTTATGATGTGCTTTTGAATGGTGCATATTAAACACACAAAAAGTATGGAGTTAAAATAAGTTATTAAAAATGAAATCCCTTTGTAATAGATGAGTTTTCGTCCAAAACCCTCATACTTCGAAAGAGATTGTCCAATTTGTACACGAAGTGCATCCAGTTTTTTTCGTAACACTCTCAACTCTTTAGAAGCTTCTATGTGGGTGAAATAATGATGTCATGCCAAGTTACAAACTTTTTAGAGTTCATTTGTACTGCTTTTCAAATTCAGGGTTATTTAGCTCAAAATAAATCCTCGAATGCATGAAAAATATCAAATGAAGTCAGAAATGGTTGAAAATTGATGATGTGCCTTTGAGTGGTGCATATTGAACACACAAAAAGTATGGAGTTAAAATAAGTTATTAAAAAGGAAATCCCTTTGTAATAGATGAGTTTTCGTCGGAAACCATCATACTTCGAAAGAGATTGTCCAATTTGTACACGAAGTGCATACAGTTTTTAACTTAACCCTCTCAAATCTTTACAAGTTGCTATGTTGGTGAAATAATGATGTCCTGCCAAGTTACAACCTTTTCAGTGTTCATTTGTAGTGCTTTTCAAATTCAGGGTTATTTAGCTCCGAATAAATCATCGAATGCATGAAAAATACCAAATGAAGTCAGAAATGGTTAAAAATTTGTGATGTGCCTTTGAATGGTGCATATTGAACACACAAAAATTATGGAGATAAAATAAGTTATTAAAAATGAAATCCCATTCTAATAGATGAGTTTTCATCCGAAACCCTCATACTTCGAAAGAGATTGTCCAATTTGTACACGAAGTGCATCCAGTATTTTTCGTAACCCTCTCAACTCTTTAGAAGTTTCTATGTGGGTGAAATAATTATGTCATGCCAAGTTACAAACTTTTTAGAGTTCATTTGTACTACTTTTCAAATTCAGGGTTATTTAGCTCAAAATAAATCCTCGAATGCATGAAAAATATCAAATGAAGTCAGAAATGGTTGAAAATTGATGATGTGCCTTTCGATGCTGCATATTGAACACACAAAAAGTATGGAGTTAAAATAAGTAATTAAAAATGAAATCCCTTTGTAATAGATGAGTTTTCGTCCGAAACCCTCATACTTCGAAAGAGATTGTCCAATTTGTACACGAAGTGCATCCAGTTTTTGCCTTAACACTCTCAATTCTTTACAAGTTGCTATGTTGGTGAAATAATGATGTCATGCCAAGTGAAAACCTTTTCAGAGTTCATTTGTAGTGCTTTTCAAATTCATGGTTATTTAGCTCAAAATAAATCACCGAATGCATGAAAAATATCAAATGAAATCAGAAATGGTTGAAAATTTATGATGTCCTTTTGAATGGTGCATATTAAACACACAAAAAGTATGGAGTTAAAATAAGTTATTAAAAATGAAATCCCTTTGTAATAGATGAGTTTTCGTCCAAAACCCTCATACTTCGAAAGAGATTGTCCAATTTGTACACGAAGTGCATCCAGTTTTTTTCGTAACACTCTCAACTCTTTAGAAGCTTCTATGTGGGTGAAATAATGATGTCATGCCAAGTTACAAACTTTTTAGAGTTCATTTGTACTGCTTTTCAAATTCAGGGTTATTTAGCTCAAAATAAATCATCGAATGCATGAAAAAAATCAAATGAAGTCAGAAATGGTTGAAAATTGATGATGTGCCTTTGAGTGGTGCATATTGAACACACAAAAAGTATGGAGTTAAAATAAGTTATTAAAAAGGAAATCCCTTTGTAATAGATGAGTTTTCGTCGGAAACCATCATACTTCGAAAGAGATTGTCCAATTTGTACACGAAGTGCATACAGTTTTTAACTTAACCCTCACAAATCTTTACAAGTTGCTATGTTGGTGAAATAATGATGTCATGCCAAGTTACAACCTTTTCAGTGTTCATTTGTAGTGCTTTTCAAATTCAGGGTTATTTAGCTCAGAATAAATCATCGAATGCATGAAAAATACCAAATGAAGTCAGAAATGGTTAAAAATTTGTGATGTGCCTTTGAATGGTGCATATTGAACACAAAAAAATTATGGAGATAAAATAAGTTATTAAAAATGAAATCCCATTCTAATAGATGAGTTTTCGTCCGAAACCCTCATACTTCGAAAGAGATTGTCCAATTTGTACACGAAGTGCATCCAGTATTTTTCGTAACCCTCTCAACTCTTTAGAAGTTTCTATGTGGGTGAAATAATTATGTCATGCCAAGTTACAAACTTTTTAGAGTTCATTTGTACTACTTTTCAAATTCAGGGTTATTTAGCTCAAAATAAATCATCGAATGCATGAAAAATATCAAATGAAGTCAGAAATGGTTGAAAATTGATGATGTGCCTTTCGATGCTGCATATTGAACACACAAAAAGTATGGAGTTAAAATAAGTTATTAAAAATGAAATCCCTTTGTAATAGATGAGTTTTCGTCCGGAACCCTCATACTTCGAAAGAGATTGTCCAATTTGTACACGAAGTGCATCCAGTTTTTGCCTTAACACTCTCAATTCTTTACAAGTTGCTATGTTGGTGAAATAATGATGTCATGCCAAGCGAAAACCTTTTCAGAGTTCATTCGTAGTGCTTTTCAAATTCATGGTTATTTAGCTCAAAATAAATCACCGAATGCATGAAAAATATCAAATGAAATCAGAAATGGTTGAAAATTTATGATGTACTTTTGAATGGTGCATATTAAACACACAAAAAGTATGGAGTTATAATAAGTTATTAAAAATGAAATCCCTTTGTAATAGATGAGTTTTCGTCCAAAACCCTCATACTTCGAAAGAGATTGTCCAATTTGTACACGAAGTGCATCCAGTTTTTTTCGTAACACTCTCAACTCTTTAGAAGCTTCTATGTGGGTGAAATAATGATGTCATGCCAAGTTACAAACTTTTTAGAGTTCATTTGTACTGCTTTTCAAATTCAGGGTTATTTAGCTCAAAATAAATCATCGAATGCATGAAAAATATCAAATGAAGTCAGAAATGGTTGAAAATTGACGATGTGCCTTTGAGTGGTGCATATTGAACACACAAAAAGTATGGAGTTAAAATAAGTTATTAAAAAGGAAATCCCTTTGTAATAGATGAGTTTTCGTCGGAAACCATCATACTTCGAAAGAGATTGTCCAATTTGTACACGAAGTGCATATAGTTTTTAACTTAACCCTCTCAAATCTTTACAAGTTGCTATGTTGGTGAAATAATGATGTCATGCCAAGTTACAACCTTTTCAGAGTTCATTTGTAGTGCTTTTCAAATTCAGGGTTATTTAGCTCAGAATAAATCATCGAATGCATGAAAAATACCAAATGAAGTCAGAAATGGTTAAAAATTTGTGATGTGCCTTTGAATGGTGCATATTGAACACACAAAAATTATGGAGATAAAATAAGTTATTAAAAATGAAATCCCATTCTAATAGATGAGTTTTCGTCCGAAACCCTCATACTTCAAAAGAAATTGTCCAATTTGTACACGAGGTGCATCCAGTTTTTGCCGTAACCCTCTAAACTCTTTCCAAGTTGCTATGTGGGTGAAATAATGATGTCATGCCAAGTTACAATCTTTTCAGAGTTCATTTGTATTTCTTTTCAAATTCAGGGTTATTTAGCTCAAAATAAATCATCGAATGCATGAAAAATATCAAATGAAGTCAGAAATGGTTGAAAATTGATGATGTGCCTTTGAATGGTGCATATTGAACACAAAAAAATTATGGATTTAAAATAACTTCTGAAAAATGAAATCCCTTTCTAATAGATGAGTTTTCGTCCGAAACCCTCATACTTCGAAAGAGATTGTCCAATTTGTACACGAAGTGCATCCAGTTTTTGCCGTAACCCTCTCAACTCTTTACAAGTTGCTACGTGGGAGAAATAATGATTTCATGCCAAGTTACAACGTTTTCAGAGTTCATTTTTACTGCTTTTCAAATTCAGGGTTATTTAGCTCAAAATAAATCATCGAATGGATGAAAAATATCAAATGAAGTCAGAAATGGTTGAAAACTGATGATGTGGCTTTGAATGGTGCATATTGAACACACAAAAAGTATGGAGTTAAAATAAGTTATTAAAAATGAAATCCTTTTGTAATAGATGAGTTTTCGTCAGAAACCCTCGTACTTCGAAAGAGATTGTCCAATTTGTACACGAAGTGCATCCAGTATTTTTCGTAACCCTCTCAACTCTTTAGAAGTTTCTATGTGGGTGAAATAATTATGTCATGCCAAGTTACAAACTTTTTAGAGTTCATTTGTACTGCTTTTCAAATTCAGGGTTATTTAGCTCAAAATAAATCATCGAATGCATGAAAAATATCAAATGAAGTCAGAAATGGTTGAAAATTGATGATGTGCCTTTGGATGCTGCATATTGAACACACAAAAAGTATGGAGTTAAAATAAGTTATTAAAAATGAAATCCCTTTGTAATAAATGAGTTTTCGTCCGAAACCCTCATACTTCGAAAGAGATTGTCCAATTTGTACACGAAGTGCATCCAGTTTTTTTCGTAACCCTCTCAACTCTTTAGAAGTTTCTATGTGGGTGAAATAATAATGTCATGCCAAGTTACAGACTTTTTTGAGTTCATTTGTACTGCTTTCCAAATTCAGGGTTATTTAGCTCAAAATAAATCATCGAATGCATGAAAAATATCAAATGAAGTCAGAAATGGTTGAAAATTGATGATGTGCCTTTGGATGGTGCATATTGAACACACAAAAAGTATGGAGTTAAAATAAGTTATTAATAATGAAATCCCTTTGTAATAGATGAGTTTTCGTCCGAAACCATCATACTTCGAAAGAGATTGTCCAATTTGTACAAGAAGTGCATCCAGTTTTTACCTTAACCCTCTCAAATCTTTACATGTTGCTATGATGGTGAAATAATGATGTCATGCCAAGTTACAACCTTTTCAGAGTTCATTTGTAGTGCTTTTAAAATTCAGGGTTATTTAGCTCAAAATAAATCATTGAATGCATGAAATATATCAAATGAAGTCAGAAATGGTTGAAAATTTATGATGTGCCTTTGAATGGCGCATATTGAACACACAAAAAGTATGGAGTTAAAAAAAGTTATTAAAAATGAAATCCCTTTGTAATAGATGAGTTTTCGTCCGAAACCCTCATACTTCGAAAGAGATTGTCCAATTAGTACACGAAGTGCATCCAGTTTTTGCCGTAACCCTCTAAACTCTTGAGAAGTTGCTATGTGGGTGAAATAATGATCTCATGCCAAGTTACAAACTTTTCAGAGTTCATTTGTATTGCTTTTCAAATTGAGGTTTATTTAGCTCAAAATAAATCATTGAATGCGTGAAAAATATCAATGAAGTTAGAAATGGTTGAAAATTGATGATGTGCCTTTGAATGGTGCATATTGAACACACAAAAAGTATGGAGTTAAAATAATTTATTAAAAATGAAACCCCTTTGTAATAGATGAGTTTTCGTCCGAAAGCATCATACTTCGAAAGAGATTGTCCAATTTGTACACGAAGTGCATCCAGTTTTTACCTTAGCCCTCTCAAATATTTACAAGTTGCTATGTTGGTGAAATAATGATGTCAAGCCAAGTTACAACCTTTTCAGAGTTCAGTTGTAGTGCTTTTCAAATTCAGGGTTATTTAGATCAAAATAAATCATCGAATGCATGAAAAATATCAAATGAAGTCATAAATGGTTGAAAATTGATGATGTGCCTTTGAATGGTGCATACTGAAAAAACAAAAATTATGGAGTTAAATTAAGTTATTAAAAATGAAATCCCTTTGTAATAGATGAGTTTTCGTCCGAAACCCTCATACTACGAAATAGATTGTCCAATTTGTACACAAAGTGCATCCAGTTTTTGCCGTAACCCTCTAAACTCTTTACAAGTTGCTATGTGGGTGAAATAATGATGTCATGCCAAGTTACAAACTTTTCAGAGTTCATTTGTATTGCTTTTCAAGTTGAGGGTTATTTAGCGAAAAATAAATCATCAAATGCATGAAAAATATCAAATGAAGTCAGAAATGGTTGAAACTTGATGATGTGCCTTTGAATGGTGCAATTGAACACACAAAAATTATGAGTTAAAATAAGTTATTAAAAATGAAATCGCTTTGTAATAGTTGAGTTTTCGTTCGAAACCCTCATACTTCGAGAGAGATTGTCCAATTTGTACACGAAGTGCATCCAGTTTTTGCCGTAAACCTCTAAACTCTTTACAAGTTGCTATGTGGGTGAAATAATGATGTCATGCCAAGTTACAACCTCTTCAGAGATCATTTGTGGTGCTTTTAAAATTCAGGGTTATTTAGCTCTAAATAAATCATCGAATGCATGAAAAATATCAAATTGAGTCAGGAATGGTTGAAAATTGATGATGTGCCTTTGAATGGTGCATATTGAACACACAAAACGTATGGAGTTAAAATAAGTTATTAAAAAGGAAATCCTTTTGTAATAGATGAGTTTTCGTCTAAAACCCTCATACTTCCAAAGAGATTGTCCAATTTGTACACGAAGTGCATCCAGTTTTTTTCGTAACCCTCTCAACTCTTTAGAAGTTTCTATGTGGGTGAAATAATGATGTCATGCCAAGTTATAAACTTTTTAGAGTTTGTTTGGACTACTTTTCAAATTCAGGGTTATTTAGCTCAAAATAAATCATCGAATGCATGAAAAATATCAAATGAAGTCAGAAATGGTTGAAAATTGATGATGTGCCTTTGAATGGTGCATATTGAACACACAAAAAGTACGGAGTTAAAATAAGTTATTTAAAATGAAATCGCTTTGTAATAGATGAGTTTTCGTTCGAAACCCTCATACTTCAAAAGAGATTGTCGCATTTGTACACGAAGTGCATCCAGTTTTTGCCTTAACACTCTCAATTCTTTACAAGTTGCTATGTTGGTGAAATAATGATGTCATGCGAAGTTACAAACTTTTCAGAGTTCATTTGTAGTGCTTTTCAAATTCATGGTTATTTAGCTCAAAATAAATCACCGAATGCATGAAAAATATCAAATGAAGTCAGAAATGGTTGAAAATTTATGATGTGCTTTTGAATGGTGCATATTAAACACACAAAAAGTATGGAGTTAAAATAAGTTATTAAAAATGAAATCCCTTTGTAATAGATGAGTTTTCGTCCAAAACCCTCATACTTCGAAAGAGATTGTCCAATTAGTACACGAAGTGCATCCAGTTTTTGCCGTAACCCTCTAAACTCTTGACAAGTTGCTTTGTGGGTGAGATAATGATCTCATGCCAAGTTACAAACTTTTCAGAGTTCATTTGTATTGCTTTTCAAATTGAGGGTTATTTAGCTCAAAATAAATCATTGAATGCGTGAAAAATATCAAATGAAGTTAGAAATGGTTGAAAATTGATGATGTGCCTTTGAATGGTGCATATTGAACACACAAAAAGTATGGAGTTAAAATAATTTATTAAAAATGAAACCCCTTTGTAATAGATGAGTTTTCGTCCGAAACCATCATACTTCGAAAGAGATTGTCCAATTTGTACACGAAGTGCATCCAGTTTTTACCTTAGCCCTCTCAAATCTTTACAAGTTGCTATGTTGGTGAAATAATGATGTCATGCCAAGTTACAACCTTTTCAGAGTTCAGTTGTAGTGCTTTTCAAATTTAGGGTTATTTAGCTCAAAATAAATCATCGAATGCATGAAAAATATCAAATGAAGTCATAAATGGCTGAAAATTGATGATGTGCCTTTGAATGGTGCATACTGAACAAACAAAAATTATGGAGTTAAAGTAAGTTATTAAAAATGAAATCCCTTTGTAATAGATGAGTTTTCGTCCGAAACCCTCATACTTCGAAATAGATTGTCCAATTTGTACACGAAGTGCATCCAGTTTTTGCCGTAACCCTCTAAACTCTTTACAAGTTGCTATGTGGGTGAAATAATGATGTCATGCCAAGTTACAAACTTTTCAGAGTTCATTTGTATTGCTTTTCAAATTGAGGGTTATTTATCTCAAAATAAATCATCAAATGCATGAAAAATATCAAATGAAGTCAGAAATGGTTGAAACTTGATGATGTGCCTTTGAATGGTGCAATTGAACACACAAAAATTATGAGTTAAAATAAGTTATTAAAAATGAAATCCCTTTGTAATAGATGAGTTTTCGTTCGAAACCCTCATACTTCGAGAGAGATTGTCCAATTTGTACACGAAGTGCATCCAGTTTTTGCCGTAAACCTCTGAACTCTTTACAAGTTGCTATGTGGGTGAAATAATGATGTCATGCCAAGTTACAACCTCTTCAGAGTTCATTTGTAGTGCTTTTCAAATTCAGGGTTATTTAGCTCTAAATAAATCATCGAATGCATGAAAAATATCAAATTGAGTCAGGAATGGTTGAAAATTGATGATGTGCCTCTGAATGGTGCATATTGAACACACAAAAAGTATGGAGTTAAAATAAGTTATTAAAAATGAAATCCTTTTGTAATAGATGAGTTTTCGTCTGAAACCCTCATACTTCCAAAGAGATTGTCCAATTTGTACACGAAGTGCATCCAGTTTTTTTCGTAACCCTCTCAACTCTTTAGAAGTTTCTATGTGGGTGAAATAATGATGTCATGCCAAGTTATAAACTTTTTAGAGTTCATTTGTACTGCTTTCCAAATTCAGGGTTATTTAGCTCAAAATAAATCATCGAATGCATGAAAAATATCAAATGAAGTCAGAAATGGTTGAAAATTGATGATGTGCCTTTGGATGGTGCATATTGAACACACAAAAAGTATGGAGTTAAAATAAGTTATTAATAATGAAATCCCTTTGTAATAGATGAGTTTTCGTCCGAAACCATCATACTTCGAAAGAGATTGTCCAATTTGTACAAGAAGTGCATCCAGTTTTTACCTTAACCCTCTCAAATCTTTACATGTTGCTATGATGGTGAAATAATGATGTCATGCCAAGTTACAACCTTTTCAGAGTTCATTTGTAGTGCTTTTAAAATTCAGGGTTATTTAGCTCAAAATAAATCATTGAATGCATGAAATATATCAAATGAAGTCAGAAATGGTTGAAAATTTATGATGTGCCTTTGAATGGCGCATATTGAACACACAAAAAGTATGGAGTTAAAAAAAGTTATTAAAAATGAAATCCCTTTGTAATAGATGAGTTTTCGTCCGAAACCCTCATACTTCGAAAGAGATTGTCCAATTAGTACACGAAGTGCATCCAGTTTTTGCCGTAACCCTCTAAACTCTTGAGAAGTTGCTATGTGGGTGAAATAATGATCTCATGCCAAGTTACAAACTTTTCAGAGTTCATTTGTATTGCTTTTCAAATTGAGGTTTATTTAGCTCAAAATAAATCATTGAATGCGTGAAAAATATCAATGAAGTTAGAAATGGTTGAAAATTGATGATGTGCCTTTGAATGGTGCATATTGAACACACAAAAAGTATGGAGTTAAAATAATTTATTAAAAATGAAACCCCTTTGTAATAGATGAGTTTTCGTCCGAAAGCATCATACTTCGAAAGAGATTGTCCAATTTGTACACGAAGTGCATCCAGTTTTTACCTTAGCCCTCTCAAATATTTACAAGTTGCTATGTTGGTGAAATAATGATGTCAAGCCAAGTTACAACCTTTTCAGAGTTCAGTTGTAGTGCTTTTCAAATTCAGGGTTATTTAGATCAAAATAAATCATCGAATGCATGAAAAATATCAAATGAAGTCATAAATGGTTGAAAATTGATGATGTGCCTTTGAATGGTGCATACTGAAAAAACAAAAATTATGGAGTTAAATTAAGTTATTAAAAATGAAATCCCTTTGTAATAGATGAGTTTTCGTCCGAAACCCTCATACTACGAAATAGATTGTCCAATTTGTACACAAAGTGCATCCAGTTTTTGCCGTAACCCTCTAAACTCTTTACAAGTTGCTATGTGGGTGAAATAATGATGTCATGCCAAGTTACAAACTTTTCAGAGTTCATTTGTATTGCTTTTCAAATTGAGGGTTATTTAGCTCAAAATAAATCATCAAATGCATGAAAAATATCAAATGAAGTCAGAAATGGTTGAAACTTGATGATGTGCCTTTGAATGGTGCAATTGAACACACAAAAATTATGAGTTAAAATAAGTTATTAAAAATGAAATCGCTTTGTAATAGTTGAGTTTTCGTTCGAAACCCTCATACTTCGAGAGAGATTGTCCAATTTGTACACGAAGTGCATCCAGTTTTTGCCGTAAACCTCTAAACTCTTTACAAGTTGCTATGTGGGTGAAATAATGATGTCATGCCAAGTTACAACCTCTTCAGAGATCATTTGTGGTGCTTTTAAAATTCAGGGTTATTTAGCTCTAAATAAATCATCGAATGCATGAAAAATATCAAATTGAGTCAGGAATGGTTGAAAATTGATGATGTGCCTTTGAATGGTGCATATTGAACACACAAAACGTATGGAGTTAAAATAAGTTATTAAAAAGGAAATCCTTTTGTAATAGATGAGTTTTCGTCTGAAACCCTCATACTTCCAAAGAGATTGTCCAATTTGTACACGAAGTGCATCCAGTTTTTTTCGTAACCCTCTCAACTCTTTAGAAGTTTCTATGTGGGTGAAATAATGATGTCATGCCAAGTTATAAACTTTTTAGAGTTTGTTTGGACTACTTTTCAAATTCAGGGTTATTTAGCTCAAAATAAATCATCGAATGCATGAAAAATATCAAATGAAGTCAGAAATGGTTGAAAATTGATGATGTGCCTTTGAATGGTGCATATTGAACACACAAAAAGTACGGAGTTAAAATAAGTTATTTAAAATGAAATCGCTTTGTAATAGATGAGTTTTCGTTCGAAACCCTCATACTTCAAAAGAGATTGTCGCATTTGTACACGAAGTGCATCCAGTTTTTGCCTTAACACTCTCAATTCTTTACAAGTTGCTATGTTGGTGAAATAATGATGTCATGCGAAGTTACAAACTTTTCAGAGTTCATTTGTAGTGCTTTTCAAATTCATGGTTATTTAGCTCAAAATAAATCACCGAATGCATGAAAAATATCAAATGAAGTCAGAAATGGTTGAAAATTTATGATGTGCTTTTGAATGGTGCATATTAAACACACAAAAAGTATGGAGTTAAAATAAGTTATTAAAAATGAAATCCCTTTGTAATAGATGAGTTTTCGTCCAAAACCCTCATACTTCGAAAGAGATTGTCCAATTAGTACACGAAGTGCATCCAGTTTTTGCCGTAACCCTCTAAACTCTTGACAAGTTGCTTTGTGGGTGAGATAATGATCTCATGCCAAGTTACAAACTTTTCAGAGTTCATTTGTATTGCTTTTCAAATTGAGGGTTATTTAGCTCAAAATAAATCATTGAATGCGTGAAAAATATCAAATGAAGTTAGAAATGGTTGAAAATTGATGATGTGCCTTTGAATGGTGCATATTGAACACACAAAAAGTATGGAGTTAAAATAATTTATTAAAAATGAAACCCCTTTGTAATAGATGAGTTTTCGTCCGAAACCATCATACTTCGAAAGAGATTGTCCAATTTGTACACGAAGTGCATCCAGTTTTTACCTTAGCCCTCTCAAATCTTTACAAGTTGCTATGTTGGTGAAATAATGATGTCATGCCAAGTTACAACCTTTTCAGAGTTCAGTTGTAGTGCTTTTCAAATTTAGGGTTATTTAGCTCAAAATAAATCATCGAATGCATGAAAAATATCAAATGAAGTCATAAATGGCTGAAAATTGATGATGTGCCTTTGAATGGTGCATACTGAACAAACAAAAATTATGGAGTTAAAGTAAGTTATTAAAAATGAAATCCCTTTGTAATAGATGAGTTTTCGTCCGAAACCCTCATACTTCGAAATAGATTGTCCAATTTGTACACGAAGTGCATCCAGTTTTTGCCGTAACCCTCTAAACTCTTTACAAGTTGCTATGTGGGTGAAATAATGATGTCATGCCAAGTTACAAACTTTTCAGAGTTCATTTCTATTGCTTTTCAAATTGAGGGTTATTTATCTCAAAATAAATCATCAAATGCATGAAAAATATCAAATTGAGTCAGGAATGGTTGAAAATTGATGATGTGCCTTTGAATGGTGCATATTGAACACACAAAACGTATGGAGTTAAAATAAGTTATTAAAAAGGAAATCCTTTTGTAATAGATGAGTTTTCGTCTGAAACCCTCATACTTCCAAAGAGATTGTCCAATTTGTACACGAAGTGCATCCAGTTTTTTTCGTAACCCTCTCAACTCTTTAGAAGTTTCTATGTGGGTGAAATAATGATGTCATGCCAAGTTATAAACTTTTTAGAGTTTGTTTGGACTACTTTTCAAATTCAGGGTTATTTAGCTCAAAATAAATCATCGAATGCATGAAAAATATCAAATGAAGTCAGAAATGGTTGAAAATTGATGATGTGCCTTTGAATGGTGCATATTGAACACACAAAAAGTACGGAGTTAAAATAAGTTATTTAAAATGAAATCGCTTTGTAATAGATGAGTTTTCGTTCGAAACCCTCATACTTCAAAAGAGATTGTCGCATTTGTACACGAAGTGCATCCAGTTTTTGCCTTAACACTCTCAATTCTTTACAAGTTGCTATGTTGGTGAAATAATGATGTCATGCGAAGTTACAAACTTTTCAGAGTTCATTTGTAGTGCTTTTCAAATTCATGGTTATTTAGCTCAAAATAAATCACCGAATGCATGAAAAATATCAAATGAAGTCAGAAATGGTTGAAAATTTATGATGTGCTTTTGAATGGTGCATATTAAACACACAAAAAGTATGGAGTTAAAATAAGTTATTAAAAATGAAATCCCTTTGTAATAGATGAGTTTTCGTCCAAAACCCTCATACTTCGAAAGAGATTGTCCAATTAGTACACGAAGTGCATCCAGTTTTTGCCGTAACCCTCTAAACTCTTGACAAGTTGCTTTGTGGGTGAGATAATGATCTCATGCCAAGTTACAAACTTTTCAGAGTTCATTTGTATTGCTTTTCAAATTGAGGGTTATTTAGCTCAAAATAAATCATTGAATGCGTGAAAAATATCAAATGAAGTTAGAAATGGTTGAAAATTGATGATGTGCCTTTGAATGGTGCATATTGAACACACAAAAAGTATGGAGTTAAAATAATTTATTAAAAATGAAACCCCTTTGTAATAGATGAGTTTTCGTCCGAAACCATCATACTTCGAAAGAGATTGTCCAATTTGTACACGAAGTGCATCCAGTTTTTACCTTAGCCCTCTCAAATCTTTACAAGTTGCTATGTTGGTGAAATAATGATGTCATGCCAAGTTACAACCTTTTCAGAGTTCAGTTGTAGTGCTTTTCAAATTTAGGGTTATTTAGCTCAAAATAAATCATCGAATGCATGAAAAATATCAAATGAAGTCATAAATGGCTGAAAATTGATGATGTGCCTTTGAATGGTGCATACTGAACAAACAAAAATTATGGAGTTAAAGTAAGTTATTAAAAATGAAATCCCTTTGTAATAGATGAGTTTTCGTCCGAAACCCTCATACTTCGAAATAGATTGTCCAATTTGTACACGAAGTGCATCCAGTTTTTGCCGTAACCCTCTAAACTCTTTACAAGTTGCTATGTGGGTGAAATAATGATGTCATGCCAAGTTACAAACTTTTCAGAGTTCATTTCTATTGCTTTTCAAATTGAGGGTTATTTATCTCAAAATAAATCATCAAATGCATGAAAAATATCAAATGAAGTCAGAAATGGTTGAAACTTGATGATGTGCCTTTGAATGGTGCAATTGAACACACAAAAATTATGAGTTAAAATAAGTTATTAAAAATGAAATCCCTTTGTAATAGATGAGTTTTCGTTCGAAACCCTCATACTTCGAGAGAGATTGTCCAATTTGTACACGAAGTGCATCCAGTTTTTGCCGTAAACCTCTGAACTCTTTACAAGTTGCTATGTGGGTGAAATAATGATGTCATGCCAAGTTACAACCTCTTCAGAGTTCATTTGTAGTGCTTTTCAAATTCAGGGTTATTTAGCTCTAAATAAATCATCGAATGCATGAAAAATATCAAATTGAGTCAGGAATGGTTGAAAATTGATGATGTGCCTCTGAATGGTGCATATTGAACACACAAAAAGTATGGAGTTAAAATAAGTTATTAAAAATGAAATCCTTTTGTAATAGATGAGTTTTCGTCTGAAACCCTCATACTTCCAAAGAGATTGTCCAATTTGTACACGAAGTGCATCCAGTTTTTTTCGTAACCCTCTCAACTCTTTAGAAGTTTCTATGTGGGTGAAATAATGATGTCATGCCAAGTTATAAACTTTTTAGAGTTCGTTTGGACTACTTTTCAAATTCAGGGTTATTTAGCTCAAAATAAATCATCGAATGCATGAAAAATATCAAATGAAGTCAGAAATGGTTGAAAATTGATGATGTTCCTTTGAATGGTGCATATTGAACACACAAAAAGTACGGAGTTAAAATAAGTTATTTAAAATGAAATTGCTTTGTAATAGATGAGTTTTCGTTCGAAACCCTCATACTTCAAAAGAGATTGTCCAATTTGTACACGAAGTGCATCCAGTTTTTGCCTTAACACTCTCAATTCTTTACAAGTTGCTATGTTGGTGAAATAATGATGTCATGCGAAGTTACAAACTTTTCAGAGTTCATTTGTAGTGCTTTTCAAATTCATGGTTATTTAGCTCAAAATAAATCACCGAATGCATGAAAAATATCAAATGAAGTCAGAAATGGTTGAATATTTATGATGTGCTTTTGAATGGTGCATATTAAACACACAAAAAGTATGGAGTTAAAATAAGTTATTAAAAATGAAATCCCTTTGTAATAGATGAGTTTTCGTCCAAAACCCTCATACTTCGAAAGAGATTGTCCAATTAGTACACGAAGTGCATCCAGTTTTTGCCGTAACCCTCTAAACTCTTGACAAGTTGCTTTGTGGGTGAGATAATGATCTCATGCCAAGTTACAAACTTTTCAGAGTTCATTTGTATTACTTTTCAAATTGAGGGTTATTTAGCTCAAAATAAATCATTGAATGCGTGAAAAATATCAAATGAAGTTAGAAATGGTTGAAAATTGATGATGTGCCTTTGAATGGTGCATATTGAACACACAAAAAGTATGGAGTTAAAATAATTTATTAAAAATGAAACCCCTTTGTAATAGATGAGTTTTCGTCCGAAACCATCATACTTCGAAAGAGATTGTCCAATTTGTACACGAAGTGCATCCAGTTTTTACCTTAGCCCTCTCAAATCTTTACAAGTTGCTATGTTGGTGAAATAATGATGTCATGCCAAGTTACAACCTTTTCAGAGTTCAGTTGTAGTGCTTTTCAAATTTAGGGTTATTTAGCTCAAAATAAATCATCGAATGCATGAAAAATATCAAATGAAGTCATAAATGGCTGAAAATTGATGATGTGCCTTTGAATGGTGCATACTGAACAAACAAAAATTATGGAGTTAAAGTAAGTTATTAAAAATGAAATCCCTTTGTAATAGATGAGTTTTCGTCCGAAACCCTCATACTTCGAAATAGATTGTCCAATTTGTACACGAAGTGCATCCAGTTTTTGCCGTAACCCTCTAAACTCTTTACAAGTTGCTATGTGGGTGAAATAATGATGTCATGCCAAGTTACAAACTTTTCAGAGTTCATTTGTATTGCTTTTCAAATTGAGGGTTATTTATCTCAAAATAAATCATCAAATGCATGAAAAATATCAAATGAAGTCAGAAATGGTTGAAACTTGATGATGTGCCTTTGAATGGTGCAATTGAACACACAAAAATTATGAGTTAAAATAAGTTATTAAAAATGAAATCCCTTTGTAATAGATGAGTTTTCGTTCGAAACCCTCATACTTCGAGAGAGATTGTCCAATTTGTACACGAAGTGCATCCAGTTTTTGCCGTAAACCTCTGAACTCTTTACAAGTTGCTATGTGGGTGAAATAATGATGTCATGCCAAGTTACAACCTCTTCAGAGTTCATTTGTAGTGCTTTTCAAATTCAGGGTTATTTAGCTCTAAATAAATCATCGAATGCATGAAAAATATCAAATTGAGTCAGGAATGGTTGAAAATTGATGATGTGCCTCTGAATGGTGCATATTGAACACACAAAAAGTATGGAGTTAAAATAAGTTATTAAAAATGAAATCCTTTTGTAATAGATGAGTTTTCGTCTGAAACCCTCATACTTCCAAAGAGATTGTCCAATTTGTACACGAAGTGCATCCAGTTTTTTTCGTAACCCTCTCAACTCTTTAGAAGTTTCTATGTGGGTGAAATAATGATGTCATGCCAAGTTATAAACTTTTTAGAGTTCATTTGTACTGCTTTCCAAATTCAGGGTTATTTAGCTCAAAATAAATCATCGAATGCATGAAAAATATCAAATGAAGTCAGAAATGGTTGAAAATTGATGATGTGCCTTTGGATGGTGCATATTGAACACACAAAAAGTATGGAGTTAAAATAAGTTATTAATAATGAAATCCCTTTGTAATAGATGAGTTTTCGTCCGAAACCATCATACTTCGAAAGAGATTGTCCAATTTGTACAAGAAGTGCATCCAGTTTTTACCTTAACCCTCTCAAATCTTTACATGTTGCTATGATGGTGAAATAATGATGTCATGCCAAGTTACAACCTTTTCAGAGTTCATTTGTAGTGCTTTTAAAATTCAGGGTTATTTAGCTCAAAATAAATCATTGAATGCATGAAATATATCAAATGAAGTCAGAAATGGTTGAAAATTTATGATGTGCCTTTGAATGGCGCATATTGAACACACAAAAAGTATGGAGTTAAAAAAAGTTATTAAAAATGAAATCCCTTTGTAATAGATGAGTTTTCGTCCGAAACCCTCATACTTCGAAAGAGATTGTCCAATTAGTACACGAAGTGCATCCAGTTTTTGCCGTAACCCTCTAAACTCTTGAGAAGTTGCTATGTGGGTGAAATAATGATCTCATGCCAAGTTACAAACTTTTCAGAGTTCATTTGTATTGCTTTTCAAATTGAGGTTTATTTAGCTCAAAATAAATCATTGAATGCGTGAAAAATATCAATGAAGTTAGAAATGGTTGAAAATTGATGATGTGCCTTTGAATGGTGCATATTGAACACACAAAAAGTATGGAGTTAAAATAATTTATTAAAAATGAAACCCCTTTGTAATAGATGAGTTTTCGTCCGAAAGCATCATACTTCGAAAGAGATTGTCCAATTTGTACACGAAGTGCATCCAGTTTTTACCTTAGCCCTCTCAAATATTTACAAGTTGCTATGTTGGTGAAATAATGATGTCAAGCCAAGTTACAACCTTTTCAGAGTTCAGTTGTAGTGCTTTTCAAATTCAGGGTTATTTAGATCAAAATAAATCATCGAATGCATGAAAAATATCAAATGAAGTCATAAATGGTTGAAAATTGATGATGTGCCTTTGAATGGTGCATACTGAAAAAACAAAAATTATGGAGTTAAATTAAGTTATTAAAAATGAAATCCCTTTGTAATAGATGAGTTTTCGTCCGAAACCCTCATACTACGAAATAGATTGTCCAATTTGTACACAAAGTGCATCCAGTTTTTGCCGTAACCCTCTAAACTCTTTACAAGTTGCTATGTGGGTGAAATAATGATGTCATGCCAAGTTACAAACTTTTCAGAGTTCATTTGTATTGCTTTTCAAATTGAGGGTTATTTAGCTCAAAATAAATCATCAAATGCATGAAAAATATCAAATGAAGTCAGAAATGGTTGAAACTTGATGATGTGCCTTTGAATGGTGCAATTGAACACACAAAAATTATGAGTTAAAATAAGTTATTAAAAATGAAATCGCTTTGTAATAGTTGAGTTTTCGTTCGAAACCCTCATACTTCGAGAGAGATTGTCCAATTTGTACACGAAGTGCATCCAGTTTTTGCCGTAAACCTCTAAACTCTTTACAAGTTGCTATGTGGGTGAAATAATGATGTCATGCCAAGTTACAACCTCTTCAGAGATCATTTGTGGTGCTTTTAAAATTCAGGGTTATTTAGCTCTAAATAAATCATCGAATGCATGAAAAATATCAAATTGAGTCAGGAATGGTTGAAAATTGATGATGTGCCTTTGAATGGTGCATATTGAACACACAAAACGTATGGAGTTAAAATAAGTTATTAAAAAGGAAATCCTTTTGTAATAGATGAGTTTTCGTCTGAAACCCTCATACTTCCAAAGAGATTGTCCAATTTGTACACGAAGTGCATCCAGTTTTTTTCGTAACCCTCTCAACTCTTTAGAAGTTTCTATGTGGGTGAAATAATGATGTCATGCCAAGTTATAAACTTTTTAGAGTTTGTTTGGACTACTTTTCAAATTCAGGGTTATTTAGCTCAAAATAAATCATCGAATGCATGAAAAATATCAAATGAAGTCAGAAATGGTTGAAAATTGATGATGTGCCTTTGAATGGTGCATATTGAACACACAAAAAGTACGGAGTTAAAATAAGTTATTTAAAATGAAATCGCTTTGTAATAGATGAGTTTTCGTTCGAAACCCTCATACTTCAAAAGAGATTGTCGCATTTGTACACGAAGTGCATCCAGTTTTTGCCTTAACACTCTCAATTCTTTACAAGTTGCTATGTTGGTGAAATAATGATGTCATGCGAAGTTACAAACTTTTCAGAGTTCATTTGTAGTGCTTTTCAAATTCATGGTTATTTAGCTCAAAATAAATCACCGAATGCATGAAAAATATCAAATGAAGTCAGAAATGGTTGAAAATTTATGATGTGCTTTTGAATGGTGCATATTAAACACACAAAAAGTATGGAGTTAAAATAAGTTATTAAAAATGAAATCCCTTTGTAATAGATGAGTTTTCGTCCAAAACCCTCATACTTCGAAAGAGATTGTCCAATTAGTACACGAAGTGCATCCAGTTTTTGCCGTAACCCTCTAAACTCTTGACAAGTTGCTTTGTGGGTGAGATAATGATCTCATGCCAAGTTACAAACTTTTCAGAGTTCATTTGTATTGCTTTTCAAATTGAGGGTTATTTAGCTCAAAATAAATCATTGAATGCGTGAAAAATATCAAATGAAGTTAGAAATGGTTGAAAATTGATGATGTGCCTTTGAATGGTGCATATTGAACACACAAAAAGTATGGAGTTAAAATAATTTATTAAAAATGAAATCCCTTTGTAATAGATGAGTTTTCGTCCGAAACCATCATACTTCGAAAGAGATTGTCCAATTTGTACACGAAGTGCATCCAGTTTTTACCTTAGCCCTCTCAAATCTTTACAAGTTGCTATGTTGGTGAAATAATGATGTCATGCCAAGTTACAACCTTTTCAGAGTTCAGTTGTAGTGCTTTTCAAATTTAGGGTTATTTAGCTCAAAATAAATCATCGAATGCATGAAAAATATCAAATGAAGTCATAAATGGCTGAAAATTGATGATGTGCCTTTGAATGGTGCATACTGAACAAACAAAAATTATGGAGTTAAAGTAAGTTATTAAAAATGAAATCCCTTTGTAATAGATGAGTTTTCGTCCGAAACCCTCATACTTCGAAATAGATTGTCCAATTTGTACACGAAGTGCATCCAGTTTTTGCCGTAACCCTCTAAACTCTTTACAAGTTGCTATGTGGGTGAAATAATGATGTCATGCCAAGTTACAAACTTTTCAGAGTTCATTTCTATTGCTTTTCAAATTGAGGGTTATTTATCTCAAAATAAATCATCAAATGCATGAAAAATATCAAATGAAGTCAGAAATGGTTGAAACTTGATGATGTGCCTTTGAATGGTGCAATTGAACACACAAAAATTATGAGTTAAAATAAGTTATTAAAAATGAAATCCCTTTGTAATAGATGAGTTTTCGTTCGAAACCCTCATACTTCGAGAGAGATTGTCCAATTTGTACACGAAGTGCATCCAGTTTTTGCCGTAAACCTCTGAACTCTTTACAAGTTGCTATGTGGGTGAAATAATGATGTCATGCCAAGTTACAACCTCTTCAGAGTTCATTTGTAGTGCTTTTCAAATTCAGGGTTATTTAGCTCTAAATAAATCATCGAATGCATGAAAAATATCAAATTGAGTCAGGAATGGTTGAAAATTGATGATGTGCCTCTGAATGGTGCATATTGAACACACAAAAAGTATGGAGTTAAAATAAGTTATTAAAAATGAAATCCTTTTGTAATAGATGAGTTTTCGTCTGAAACCCTCATACTTCCAAAGAGATTGTCCAATTTGTACACGAAGTGCATCCAGTTTTTTTCGTAACCCTCTCAACTCTTTAGAAGTTTCTATGTGGGTGAAATAATGATGTCATGCCAAGTTATAAACTTTTTAGAGTTCGTTTGGACTACTTTTCAAATTCAGGGTTATTTAGCTCAAAATAAATCATCGAATGCATGAAAAATATCAAATGAAGTCAGAAATGGTTGAAAATTGATGATGTTCCTTTGAATGGTGCATATTGAACACACAAAAAGTACGGAGTTAAAATAAGTTATTTAAAATGAAATTGCTTTGTAATAGATGAGTTTTCGTTCGAAACCCTCATACTTCAAAAGAGATTGTCCAATTTGTACACGAAGTGCATCCAGTTTTTGCCTTAACACTCTCAATTCTTTACAAGTTGCTATGTTGGTGAAATAATGATGTCATGCGAAGTTACAAACTTTTCAGAGTTCATTTGTAGTGCTTTTCAAATTCATGGTTATTTAGCTCAAAATAAATCACCGAATGCATGAAAAATATCAAATGAAGTCAGAAATGGTTGAATATTTATGATGTGCTTTTGAATGGTGCATATTAAACACACAAAAAGTATGGAGTTAAAATAAGTTATTAAAAATGAAATCCCTTTGTAATAGATGAGTTTTCGTCCAAAACCCTCATACTTCGAAAGAGATTGTCCAATTTGTACACGAAGTGCATCCAGTTTTTGCAGTAACCCTCTCAACTCTTTAGAAGTTGCTATGTGGGTGAAATAATGATGTCATGCCAAGTTACAAACTTTTTAGAGTTCATTTGTACTGCTTTTCAAATTTAGGGTT
Source organism: Hordeum marinum (assembly GCA_022496015.1). NCBI lineage: Eukaryota > Viridiplantae > Streptophyta > Magnoliopsida > Poales > Poaceae > Hordeum > Hordeum marinum. The sequence goes on from CM039674.1 coordinate 515,381,033, forward strand.
ATTTAAATAAATCATCGAATGCATGAAAAATATCAAATGAAGTCAGAAATGGTTGAAAATTGATGATGTGCCTTTGAATGGTGCATATTGAACACACAAAAAGTATGGAGTTAAAATAAGTTATTAAAAATTAAATCCCTTTGTAATAGATGAGTTTTTGTCGGAAACCATCATACTTCGAAAGAGCTTGTCCAATTTGTACACGAAGTGCATCCAGTTTTTACCTTAACCCTCTCAAATCTTTACAAGTTGCTATGTTGGTGAAATAATGATGTCATGCCAAGTTACAACCTTTTGAGAGTTCATTTGTACTGCATTTCAAATTCAGGGTTATTTAGCTCAAAATAAATCATCGAATGCATGAAAAATATCAAATGAAGTCAGAAATGGTTGAAAACTGATGATGTGCCTTTAAATTGTGCATATTGAACAGAAAAAAAGTGTGGAGTTAAAATAAGTTATTAAAAATGAAATCCCTTTGTAATAGATGAGTTTTCGTCCGAAACCCTCATACTTCGAAAGAGATTGTCCAATTTGTACACGAAGTGCATCCAGTTTTTTTCGTAACCCTCTCAACTCTTTAGAAGTTTCTATGTGGGTGAAATAATGATGTGATGCCAAGTTACAAACTTTTTAGAGTTCATGTGTATTGCTTTTCAAATTGAGGGTTATTTAGCTCAAAATAAATCATTGAATGCGTGAAAAATATCAAATGAAGTTAGAAATGGTTGAAAATTGATGATGTGCCTTTGAATGGTGCATATTGAACACACAAAAAGTATGGAGTTAAAATAATTTATTAAAAATGAAACCCCTTTGTAATGGATGAGTTTTCGTCCGAAACCATCATACTTCGAAAGAGATTGTCCAATTTGTACACGAAGTGCATCCAGTTTTTACCTTAGCCCTCTCAAATCTTTACAAGTTGCTATGTTGGTGAAATAATGATGTCATGCCAAGTTACAACCTTTTTAGAGTTCATTTGTAGTGCTTTTCAAATTCAGGGTTATTTAGCTCAAAATAAATCATCGAATGGATGAAAAATATCAAATGAAGTCAGAAATGGTTGAAAATTGATGATGTGCCTTTGAATGGTGCATATTGAACAAACAAAATAAATGGAGTTAAAGTAAGTTATTAAAAATGAAATCCCTTCGTAATAGATGAGTTTTCGTCCGAAACCCTCATACTTCGAAATAGATTGTCCAATTTGTACACGAAGTGCATCCAGTTTTTGCCGTAACCCTCTAAACTCTTTACAAGTTGCTATGTGGGTGAAATAATGATGGCATGCCAAGTTACAACCTCTTCAGAGTTCATTTGTAGTGCTTTTCAAATTTAGGGTTATTTAGCTCAAAATAAATCATCGAATGCATGAAAAATATCAAATTGAGTCAGGAATGGTTGAAAATTGATGATGTGCCTTTGAATGGTGCATATTGAACACACAAAAAGTATGGAGTTAAAATAAGTTATTAAAAATGAAATCCTTTTGTAATAGATGAGTTTTCGTCTGAAACCCTCATACTTCCAAAGAGATTGTCCAATTTGTACACGAAGTGCATCCAGTTTTTGCCGTAAACCTCTAAACTCTTTACAAGTTGCTATGTGGGTGAAATAATGATGTCATGCCAAGTTACAACCTCTTCAGAGTTCATTTGTAGTGCTTTTCAAATTCAGGGTTATTTACCTCAAAATAAATCATCGAATGCATGAAAAATATCAAATTGAGTCAGGAATGGTTGAAAATTGATGATGTGCCTTTGAATGGTGCATATTGAACACGCAAAAAGTATGGAGTTAAAATAAGTTATTAAAAATGAAATCCTTTTGTAATAGATGAGTTTTCGTCTGAAACCCTCATACTTCCAAAGAGATTGTCCAATTTGTACACGAAGTGCATCCAGTTTTTTTCGTAACCCTCTCAACTCTTTAGAAGTTTCTATGTGGGTGAAATAATGATGTCATGCCAAGTTATAAACTTTTTAGAGTTCGTTTGGACTACTTTTCAAATTCAGGGTTATTTAGCTCAAAATAAATCATCGAATGCATGAAAAATATCAAATGAAGTCAGAAATGGTTGAAAATTGATGATTCTCCTTTGAATGGTGCATATTGAACACACAAAAAGTATGGAGTTAAAATAAGTTATTTAAAATGAAATCGCTTTGTAATAGATGAGTTTTCGTTCGAAACCCTCATACTTCAAAAGAGATTGTCCAATTTGTACACGAAGTGCATCCAGTTTTTGCCTTAACACTCTCAATTCTTTACAAGTTGCTATGTTGGTGAAATAATGATGTCATGCCAACTTACAAATTCATGGTTGTTTAGCTCAAAATAAATCACCGAATGCATGAAAAATATCAAATGAAGTCAGAAATGGTTGAAAATTTATGATGTACTTTTGAATGGTGCATATTAAACACACAAAAAGTATGGAGTTAAAATAAGTTATTAAAAATGAAATCCCTTTGTAATAGATGAGTTTTCGTCCGAAACCCTCATACTTCGAAAGAGATTGTCCAATTTGCACACGAAGTGCATCCAGTTTTTTTCGTAACCCTCTCAACTCTTTAGAAGTTTCTATGTGGGTGAAATAATGATGTCATGCCAACTTACAAACTTTTTAGAGTTCATTTGTACTGCTTTTCAAATTCAGGGTTATTTAGCTCAAAATAAATCATCGAATGCATGAAAAATATCAAATGAAGTCAGAAATGGTTGAAAATTGATGATGTGCCTTTGAATGGTGCATATTGAACACGCAAAAAGTATGGAGTTAAAATAAGTTATTAAAAAGCAAATCCCATTGTAATAGATGAGTTTTCGTCGGAAACCATCATACTTCGAAAGAGATTGTCCAATTTGTACACGAAGTGCATCCAGTTTTTACCTTAACCCTCTCAAATCTTTACAAGTTGCTATGTTGGTGAAATCATGATGTCATGCCAAGTTACAACCTTTTCAGAGGTCATTTGTAGTGCTTTTCAAATTTAGGGTTATTTAGCTCAAAATAAATCATCTAATGCATGAAAAATATCAAATGAAGTCAGAAATGGTTGAAAATTTATCATGTGCCTTTGAATGGTGCATATTGAAAAGACAAAAATTATGGAGTTAAAGTAAGTTATTACAAATGAAATCCCTTTGTAATAGATGAGTTTTCGTCCGAAACCCTCACACTTGGAAAGAGATTGTCCAATTTTTACACGAAGTGCATCCAGTTCTTGCCGTAACCCTCTCAACTCTTTACAAGTTGCTATGTGGGTGAAATAATGATTTCACGCCAAGTTAAAAACTTTTCAGAGTTCATTTGTATTGCTTTTCAAATTGAGGGTTATTTAGCTCAAAATAAATAATCAAATGCATGAAAAATATCAAATGAAGTCAGAAATGGTTGAAACTTGATGATGTGCCATTGAACGGTGCAATTGAACACACGACAATTATGAGTTAAAATAAGTTATTAAAAATGAAATTCCTTTGTAATAGATGAGTTTTCGTTGGAAACCCTCATACTTCGAAAGACATTGTCCAATTTGTACACGAAGTGCATCCAGTTTTTGCCGTAAACCTCTCAACTCTGTACAGGTTGCTCTGTGGCTGAAATAATGATGTCATGCCAAGTTACAACCGTTTCAGAGTTCATTTTTACTGCTTTTCAAATTCAGGGATATTTAGCTCAAAGTAAATCATCGAATGCATGAAAAATATCAAATGAAGTCAGAAATGGTTGAAACTTGATGATGTGCCTTTGAATGGTGCAATTGAACACACAAAAATTATGAGTTAAAATAAGTTATTAAAAATGAAATCCCTTTGTAATAGATGAGTTTTCGTTCGAAACCCTCATACTTCGAAAGAGATTGTCCAATTTTTACACGAAGTGCATCCAGTTCTTGCCGTAACCCTCTCAACTCTTTACAAGTTGCTATATGGGTGAAATAATGATTTCACGCCAAGTTACAATGTTTTTAGAGTTAATTTTTACTGCTTTTCAAATTCAGGGTTATTTAGCTCAAAATAAATCATCGAATGCATGAAAAATATCAAATGAAGTCAGAAATGGTTGAAATTTGATGATGTGCCTATGAATGGTGCATATTGAACACACAAAAAGTATGGAGTTAAAATAAGTTATTAAAAATGAAATCCCGTTGTAATAGATGAGTTTTCGTCCGAAACCATCATACTTCGAAAGAGATTGTCCAATTTGTACACGAAGTGCATCCAGTTTTTGCCGTAACCCTCTAAACTCTTTACAAGTTGCTATGTGGGTGAAATAATGATCTCATGCCAAGTTACAAACTTTTCAGAGTTCATTTGTATTGCTTTTCAAATTGAGGGTTATTTAGCTCAAAATAAATCATCGAATGCGTGAAAATATCAAATGAAGTTAGAAATGGTTGAAAATTGATGATGTGCCTTTGAATGGTGCATATTGAACACACAAAAAGTATGGAGTTAAAATAATTTATTAAAAATGAAACCCCTTTGTAATAGATGAGTTTTCGTCCGAAACCATCATACTTCGAAAGAGATTGTCCAATTTGTACACGAAGTGCATCCAGTTTTTACCTTAGCCGTCTCAAATCTGTACAAGTTGCTATGTTGGTGAAATAATGATGTCATGCCAAGTTACAACCTTTTCAGAGTTCATTTGTAGTGCTTTTCAAATTCAGGGTTATTTAGCTCAAAATAAATCATCGAATGCATGAAAAATATCAAATGAAGTCAGAAATAGTTGAAAATTGATGATGTGCCTTTGAATGGTGCATATTGAACAAACAAAAATTATGGAGTTAAAGTAAGTTATTAAAAATGAAATCCCTTTGTAATAGATGAGTTTTCGTCCGAAACCCTCATACTTCGAAAGAGATTGTCCAATTTGTACACGAAGTGCATCCAGTTTTTGCCGTAACCCTCTAAACTCTTTACAAGTTGCTATGTGGGTGAAATAATGATGTCATGCCAAGTTAAAAACTTTTCAGAGTTCATTTGTATTGCTTTTCAAATTGAGGGTTATTTAGCTCAAAATAAATCATCAAATGCATGAAAAATATCAAATGAAGTCAGAAATGGTTGAAACTTGATGATGTGCCATTGAATGGTGCAATTGAACACACGACAATTATGAGTTAAAATAAGTTATTAAAAATGAAATTCCTTTGTAATAGATGAGTTTTCGTTCGAAACCCTCATACTTCGAAAGACATTGTCCAATTTGTACACGAAGTGCATCCAGTTTTTGCCGTAAACCTCTAAACTCTGTACAGGTTGCTCTATGGCTGAAATAATGATGTCATGCCAAGTTACAACCGTTTCAGAGTTCATTTTTACTGCTTTTCAAATTCAGGGTTATTTAGCTCAAAATAAATCATCGAATGCATGAAAAATATCAAATGAAGTCAGAAATGGTTGAAACTTGATGATGTGCCTTTGAATGGTGCAATTGAACACACAAAAATTATGAGTTAAAATAATTTATTAAAAATGAAATCCCTTTGTAATAAATGAGTTTTCGTTCGAAACCCTCATACTTCGAAAGAGATTGTCCAATTTGTACACGAAGTGCATCCAGTTTTTGCCGTAAACCTCTAAACTCTGTACAGGTTGCTCTGTGGGTGAAATAATGATGTCATGCCAAGTTACAACCGTTTCAGAGTTCATTTTTATTGCTTTTCAAATTCAGGGTTATTTAGCTCAAAATAAATCATCGAATGCATGAAAAATATCAAATGAAGTCAGAAATGGTTGAAACTTGATGATGTGCCTTTGAATGGTGCAACTGAACACACAAAAATTATGAGTTAAAATAAGTTATTAAAAATGAAATCCCTTTGTAATAGATGAGTTTTCGTTCGAAACCCTCATACTTCGAAAGAGATTGTCCAATTTGAACATGAAGTGCATCCAGTTTTTGCCGTAAACCTCTCAACTCTGTACATGTTGCTCTGTGGGTGAAATAATGATGTCATGCCAAGTTACAACCGTTTCAGAGTTCATTTTTGCTGCTTTTCAAATTGAGGGTTATTTAGCTCAAAATAAATCATCGAATGCATGGAAAATATCAAATAAAGTCAGAAATGGTTGAAAATTGATGATGTGCCTTTGAATGGTGCAATTGAACACACAAAAATTATGAGTTAAAATAAGTTATTAAAACTGAAATCCCTTTGTAATAGATGAGTTTTCGTTCGAAACCCTCATACTTCGAAAGAGATTTTCCAATTTGTACACGAAGTGCATCCAGTTTTTGCTGTAAACCTCTCAACGCTGTACAAGTTGCTCTGTGGGTGAAATAATGATGTCATGCCAGGTTACAACCGTTTCAGAGTTCATTTTTACTGCTTTTCAAATTCAGGGTTATTTAGCTCAAAATAAATCAACGAATGCATGAAAAATATCAAATGAAGTCAGAAATGATTGAAAATTGATGATATGCCTTTGAATGGTGCATATTGAACACAAAAAGATTATGGAGTTAAAATAAGTTATTAAAAATGAAATCCCTTAGTAATAGATAAGTTTTCGTCCGAAACCCTCATACTTCAAAAGAGATTGTCCAATTTGTACACGAAGTGCATCCAATTTTTGCCGTAAACCTCTCAACTCTTTACATGTTGCTATGTGGGTGAAAAAATGATGTCATGCCAAGTTACAACCTTTTCAGAGTTCATTTGTACAGCTTTTCAAATTCAGGGTTATTTAGCTCAAAATAAATCATCGAATGTATGAAAAATATCAAATGAAGTCAGAAATGGTTGAAAATTGATGATGTGCCTTTGAATGGTGCATATTGGGCACACAAAAAAAATTTGGAGTTAAAATAAGTTTTTAAAAATGAAATCCCTTTGTAATAGATGAGTTTTCGTCCAAAACCTTCACACTTCGAAAGAGATTGTCCAATTTGTACACGAAGTGCATCCAGTTTTTGCCGTAACCCTCTAAACTCTTTACAAGTTGCTATGTGGGTGAAATAATGATGTCATGCGAAGTTACAAACTTTTCAGAGTTCATTTGTACTGCTTTTCAAATTCAGGGTTATTTAGCTCAAAATAAATCATCGAATGCATGAAAAATATCAAATGAAGTCAGAAATGGTTGAAAATTGATGATGTGCCTTTGAATGGTGCAATTGAAAACACAAAAATTATGGAGTTAAAATAAGTTATTAAAAATGAAATCCCTTTGTAATAGATGAGTTTTTGTCCGAAACCATCATCCTTCGAAAGAGATTGGCCAATTTGTACACGAAGCGCATCCAGTTTTTACCGTAAACCTCTCAACTCTTTACAAGTTGCTATATGGGTGAAATAATGATGTCATGCCAAGTTACAAACTTTTCAGAGTTCATTTGTACTGCTTTTCAAATTCAGGGTTATTTAGCTCAAAATAAATCATCGAATGCATGAAAAATATCAAATGAAGTCAGAAATGGTTGAAAATTGATGATGTGCCTTTGAATGGTGCATATTGAACACAAAAACATTATGGAGTTAAAATAAGTTATTAAAAATGAAATCCCTTTGTAATAGATGAGTATTCGTTCGAAACCCTCATACTTCGAAAGAAATTGTCCAATTTGTACACGAAGTGCATCAAGTTTTTGCCTGAACCCTCTCAACTCTTTACAAGTTGCTGTGTGGGTGAAATAATGATGTCATGCCAAGTTACAACCTTTTCAGAGTTCATTTGTACTGCCTTTCAAATTCAGGGTTATTTAGCTCAAAATAAATCATCGAATGCATGAAAAATATCAAATGAAGTCAGAAATGGTTCAAAATTTATGATGTGCCTTTGAATGGTGCATATTGAACAAACAAAAAGTATGGAGTTAAAATAAGTTATTAAAAATGAAATCCCTTTGTAATAGATGAGTTTTCGTCTGAAACCCTCATACTTTGAAAGAGATTGTCCAATTTGTACACGAAGTGCACCAGTTTTTTCGTAACACTCTCAACTCTTTAGAAGTTTCTATGTGGGTGAAATAATGATGTCATGCCAAGTTACAAACTTTTTAGAGTTCTTTTGTACTGCTTTTCAAATTCAGGGTTATTTAGCTCAAAATAAATCATCGAATGCATGAAAAATATCAAATGAAGTCAGAAATGGCTGTAAATTGACGATGTGCCTTTGAATGGTGCATATTGAACACACAAAAAGTATGAAGTTAAAATAAGTTATTAAAAATGAAATCCCTTTGTAATAGATGAGTTTTCGTTCGAAACCCTCATACTTCGAAAGAAATTGTCCAATTTGTACACGAAGTGCATCAAGTTTTTTCCTTAACCCTCTCAACTCTTGACAAGTTGCTGTGTGGGTGAAATAATGATGTCATGCCAAGTTACAACCTTTTCAGAGTTCATTTGTGCCGCTTTTCAAATTCAGGGTTATTTAGCTCAAAATAAATCATCGAATGCATGAAAAATATCAAATGAAGTCAGAAATGGTTGAAACTTGATGATGTGCCTTTGAATGGTGCAATTGAACACACAAAAATTATGAGTTAAAATAAGTTATTAAAAATGAAATCCCTTTGTAATAGATGAGTTTTCGTTCGAAACCCTCATACTTCGAAAGAGATTGTCCAATTTGTAAACGAAGTGCATCCAGTTTTTGCCGTAAACCTCTCAACTCTGTAAATGTTGCTCTGTGGGTGAAATAATGATGTCATGCCAAGTTACAAACGTTTCAGAGTTCATTTTTGCTGCTTTTCAAATTCAGGGTTATTTAGCTCAAAATAAATCATCGAATGCATGAAAAATATCAAATAAAGTCAGAAATGGTTGAAAATTGATGATGTGCCTTTGAATGGTGCAATTGAACACACAAAAAGTATGGAGTTAAAATAAGTTATTAAAACTGAAATCCCTTTGTAATAGATGAGTTTTCGTTCGAAACCCTCATACTTCGAAAGAGATTGTCCAATTTGTACACGAAGTGCATCCAGTTTTTGCTGTAAACCTCTCAACGCTGTACAAGTTGCTCTGTGGGTGAAATAATGATGTCATGCCAAGTTACAACCGTTTCAGAGTTCATTTTTACTGCTTTTCAAATTCAGGGTTATTTAGCTCAAAATAAATCAACGAATGCATGAAAAATATCAAATGAAGTCAGAAATGGTTGAAAATTGATGATATGCCTTTGAATGGTGCATATTGAACACAAAAAGATTATGGAGTTAAAATAAGTTATTAAAAATGAAATCCCTTAGTAATAGATGAGTTTTCGTCCGAAACCCTCATACTTCGAAAGAGATTGTCCAATTTGTACATGAAGTGCATCCAATTTTTGCCGTAAACCTCTCAACTCTTTACATGTTGCTATGTGGGTGAAAAAATGATGTCATGCCAAGTTACAACCTTTTCAGAGTTCATTTGTACAGCTTTTCAAATTCAGGGTTATTTAGCTCAAAATAAATCATCGAATGTATGAAAAATATCAAATGAAGTCAGAAATGGTTGAAAATTGATGATGTGCCTTTGAATGGTGCATATTGGGCACACAAAAAAATTTGGAGTTAAAATAAGTTTTTAAAAATGAAATCCCTTTGTAATAGATGAGTTTTCGTCCAAAACCTTCACACTTCGAAAGAGATTGTCCAATTTGTACACGAAGAGCATCCAGTTTTTGCCGTGAGCCTCTAACTCTTTACAAGTTGCTATGTGGGTGAAATAATGATGTCATGCGAAGTTACAAACTTTTCAGAGTTCATTTGTACTGCTTTTCAAATTCAGGGTTATTTAGCTCAAAATAAATCATCGAATGCATGAAAAATATCAAATGAAGTCAGAAATGGTTGAAAATTGATGATGTGCCTTTGAATGGTGCAATTGAATACACAAAAATTATGGAGTTAAAATAAGTTATTAAAAATGAAATCCCTTTGTAATAGATGAGTTTTCGTCCGAAACCCTCATCCTTCGAAAGAGATTGTCCAATTTGTACACGAAGCGCATCCAGTTTTTGCCGTAAACCTCTCAACTCTTTACAAGTTGCTATATGGGTGAAATAATGATGTCATGCCAAGTTACAAACTTTTCAGAGTTCATTTGTACTGCTTCTCAAATTCAGGGTTGTTTAGCTCAAAATAAATCATCGAATGCATGAAAAATATCAAATGAAGTCAGAAATGGTTGAAAATTGATGATGTGCCTTTGAATGGTGCATATTGAACACAAAAACATTATGGAGTTAAAATAAGTTATTAAAAATGAAATCCCTTTGTAATAGATGAGTATTCGTTCGAAACCCTCATACTTCGAAAGAAATTGTCCAATTTGTACACGAAGTGCATCAAGTTTTTGCCTGAACCCTCTCAACTCTTTACAAGTTGCTGTGTGGGTGAAATAATGATGTCATGCCACGTTACAACCTTTTCAGAGTTCATTTCTACTGCTTTTCAAATTCAGGGTTATTTAGCTCAAAATAAATCATCGAATGCATGAAAAATATCAAATGAAGTCAGAAATGGTTGAAAATTTATGATGAACCTTTGAATGGTGCATATTGAACAAACAAAAAGTATGGAGTTAAAATAAGTTATTAAAAATGAAATCCCTTTGTAATAGATGAGTTTTCGTCTGAAACCCTCATACTTTGAAAGAGATTGTCCAATTTGTACACGAAGTGCACCAGTTTTTTCGTAACACTCTCAACTCTTTAGAAGTTTCTATGTGGGTGAAATAATGATGTCATGCCAAGTTACAAACTTTTTAGAGTTCTTTTGTACTGCTTTTCAAATTCAGGGTTATTTAGCTCAAAATAAATCATCGAATGCATGAAAAATATCAAATGAAGTCAGAAATGGCTGAAAATTGACGATGTGCCTTTGAATGGTGCATATTGAACACACAAAAAGTATGAAGCTAAAATAAGTTATTAAAAATGAAATCCCTTTGTAATAGATGAGTTTTCGTTTGAAACCCTCATACTTCGAAAGAAATTGTCCAATTTGTACACGAAGTGCATCAAGTTTTTGCCTTAACCCTCTCAACTCTTGACAAGTTGCTGTGTGGGTGAAATAATGATGTCATGCCAAGTTACAACCTTTTCAGAGTTCATTTGTGCCGCTTTTCAAATTCAGGGTTATTTAGCTCAAAATAAATCATCGAATGCATGAAAAATATCAAATGAAGTCAGAAATGGTTGAAAATTTATGATGTGCCTTTGAATGGTGCATATTGAACACACAAAAGGTATGGAGTTAAAATAAGTTATTAAAAATGAAATCCCTTTGTAATAGATGAGTTTTCGTCCGAAACCCTCATAGTTCGAAAGAGATTGTCAAATTTGTACACGAAGCGCATCCAGTTTTTTTCGTAACCCTCTCAACTATTTACAAGTTGCTATGTGGGTGAAATAATGATGTCATGCCAAGTTACAACCTTTTCAGAGTTCATTTGTACTGCTTTTCAAAATCAGGATTATTTAGCTCAAAATAAATCATCGAATGCATGAAAAATATCAAATGAAGTCTGAAATGGTTGAAAATTCATGATGTGCCTTTGAATGGTGCAATTGAACACACAAAAATTATGGAGTTAAAATAAGTTATTAAAAAGGAAATCCCTTTGTAATAGATGAGTTTTCGTCAGAAACCCTCATACTTCAAAAGAGATTGTCCAATTTGTGCACGAAGTGCATCCAATTTTTGCCGTAACCCTCTCAACTCTTTACAAGTTGCTATGTGGGTGAAATAATGATATCATGCCAAGTTACAAACTTTTCAGAGTTCATTTGTACTGCTTTTCAAATTCAGGGTTATTTAGCTAAAAATAAATCATCGAATGCATGAAAAATATCAAATGAAGTCAGAAATGGTTAAAAATTGATGATGAGCCTTTGGATGGTGCATATTGAACAAAAAAAATTATGGAGTTAAAATAAGTTATTAAAAATGAAATCCCTTTGTAATAGATGAGTTTTCGTCCGAAACCCTCATACTTCGAAAGAGATTGTCCAATTTGTACACGAAGTGCATCCAGTTTTAGTCGTAACCCTCTCAACTCTTTAAAAGTTGCTATGTGGGTGAAATAATGATGGCATGCCAAGTTACAACCTATTCAGAGTTCATTTGTACTGCTTTTCAAATTCAGGGTTATTTAGCTCAAAATAAATCATCGAATGCATGAGAAATATCAAATGAAGTCAGAAACGGTTGAAAATTGATGATGTGCCTTGGAATGGTGCATATTGAACACACAAAAAGTATGGAGTTAAAATAAGTTATTAAAAATGAAATCCCTTTGTAGTAGATGAGTTTTCGTCCGAAACCATCAAACTTTGAAAGAGATTGTCAAATTTGTACACGAAGTGCATACAATTTTGGCCGTAACCCTCTCAACTCTTTACAAGTTGCTATTTGGGAGAAATAATGATATCACGCCAAGTTACAAACTTTTCAGAGTTCATTTGTACTGCTTTTCAAAATCAGGATTATTTAGCTCAAAATAAATCATCGAAAGCCTGAAAAATTTCAAATGAAGTCAGAAATGGTTGAAAATGGATGGTGTGCCTTTGAATGGTGCACATTGAACAAACAAAAATTATGGAGTTAAAATAAGTTATTAAAAATGAAATCCCTTTGTAATAGATGAGTTTTCGTCCGAAACCCTCATACTTCGAAAGAGATTGTCCAATTTGTACACGAAGTGCATCCAGTTTTAGCCGTAACCCTCTCAACTCTTTACAAGTTGCTATGTGGGTGAAATAATTATGTTATGCCAAGTTACAACCTTTTCAGAGTTCATTTGTATTGCTTTTCAAATTCAGGGTTATTTAGCTCAAAATAAATCATCGAATGCATGAAAAATATCAAATGAAGTCAGAAATGGTTGAAAATTGATGATGTGCCTTTGGATGGTGCATATTGAACACAAAAAAATTATGAAGTTAAAATAATTTATTAAAAATGAAATCCCATCGTAATAGATGAGTTTTCGTCCGAAACCCTCGTACTCCGAAAGAGATTGTCCAATTTGTACACGAAGAGCATCCAGTTTTTCCAGTAACCCTCTCAACTCTTTACAAGTTGCTATGTGGGTGAAATAATGATATCAGGCCAAGTTGCAAACTTTTCAGAGTTCATTTGTACTGCTTTTCAAAACCAGGGTTATTTAGCTCAAAATAAATCATCGAATGCATGAAAAATATCAAATGAAGTCAGAAATGGTTGAAAATTGATTATGTGCCTTTGAATGGTGAATATTGAACACAAAAAAATTATGGAGATAAAATAATTTATTAAAAATGAAATCCCTTTGTAATTGATGAGTTTTCGTCCGAAACCATCATACTTCGAAAGAGATTGTCCAATTTGTACACGAAGTGCATCCAATTTTTGCCGTAACCCTCTCAACTCTTTACAAGTTGCTATGTGGGAGAAATAATGGTATCATGCCAAGTTACAACCTTTTCAGAGTTCATTTGTACTGCTTTTCAAATTCAGGGTTATTTAGCTCAAAATAAATCATCGAATGCATGAAAATATCAAATGAAGTCAGAAATGGTTGAAAATTGATAATGTGCCTTTGAATGGTGCATATTGAACACACAAAAATTATGTAGTTAAAATAAGTTATTAAAAATGAAATCCCTTTGTAATAGATGAGTTTTCGTCCGAAACCCTCATACTTCAACAGGGATTGTCCAATTTGTACACGAAGTGCAACCAGTTTTTGTCGTAACCCTCTCAACTCTTTACAAGTTGCTATGTGGGAGAAATAATGATATCATGCCAACTTACAAACTTTTCAAAGTTCATTTGTACTGGTTTTCAAATTCAGGGTTATTTAGCTCAGAATAAATCATCGAATGCATGAAAAATATCAAACGAAGTCAGAAATGGTTGAAAATTGGTGATGTGCCTTTGAACAGTGCATATTGAACACAAAAAAATTATGGAGTTAAAATAAGTTATTGAAACTGAAATCCCTTTGTAATAGATGAGTTTTCGTCCGAAACCCTCATACTTCAACTGAGATTGTCCAATTTGTACACGAAGTGCATCCAATTTTTGCCGTAACCCTCTCAACTCTTTACAAGTTGCTATGTGGGTCAAATATTAATATCACGCCAAGTTACAAACTTTTTAGAGTTCATTTGTACTGCTTTTCAAAATCAGGGTTATTTAGCTAAAAATAAATCATCGAAAGCCTGAAAAATTTCAAATGAAGTTAGAAATGGTTGAAAATGGATGGTGTGCCTTTGAATGGTGCACCTTGAACAAACAAAAATTATGGAGTTAAAATAAGTTATTAAAAATGAAATCCCTTTGTAATAGATGAGTTTTCGTCCGAAACCCTCATACTTCGAAAGAGATTGTCCAATTTGTACACGAAGTGCATCCAGTTTTAGCCGTAACCCTCTCAACTCTTTACAAGTTGCTATGTGGGTCAAATATTAATATCACGCCAAGTTACAAACTTTTTAGAGTTCATTTGTACTGCTTTTCAAAATCAGGGTTATTTAGCTAAAAATAAATCATCGAAAGCCTAAAAAATTTCAAATGAAGTTAGAAATGGTCGAAAATGGATGGTGTGCCTTTGAATGGTGCACATTGAACAAACAAAAATTATGGAGTTAAAATAAGTTATTAAAAATGAAATCCCTTTGTAATAGATGAGTTTTCGTCCGAAACCCTCATACTTCGAAAGAGATTGTCCAATTTGTACACGAAGTGCATCCAGTTTTAGCCGTAACCCTCTCAACTCTTTACAAGTTGCTATGTGGGTGAAATAATTATGTTATGCCAAGTTTCAACCTTTTCAGAGTTCATTTGTACTGCTTTTCAAATTCAGGGTTATTTAGCTCAAAATAAATCATCGAATGCATGAAAAATATCAAATGAAGTCAGAAATGGTTGAATTGATGATGTGCCTTTGGATGGTGCATATTGAACACAAAAAAATTATGGAGTTAAAATAAGTTATTAAAAATGAAATCCCATCGTAATAGATGAGTTTTCGTCCGAAACCCTCGTACTCCGAAAGAGATTGTCCAATTTGTACACGAAGAGCATCCAGTTTTTTTCGTAACCCTCTCAACTCTTTACAAGTTGCTATGTGGGTGAAATAATGATATCAGGCCAAGTTGCAAACTTTTCAGAGTTCATTTGTACTGCTTTTCAAAACCAGGGTTATTTAGCACAAAATAAATCATCGAATGCATGAAAAATATCAAATGAAGTCAGAAATGGTTCAAAACTGATGATGTGCCTTTGAATGGTGCATATTGAACACACAAAAAGCATGGAGTTAAAATAATTTATTAAAAATGAAATCCCTTTGTAAAGATGAGTTTTCGTTTGAAACCCTCATACTTCGAAAGAGATTGTCCAATTTGTACACGAAGTGCATCCAGTTTTTGTCGTAACACTCTCAACTCTTTACAAGTTGCTATGTGCGTGAAATGATGATGTCATGCCAAGTTACAAACTTTTCAGAGTTCATTTGTACTGCTTTTCAAAATCAGGGTTATTTAGCTCAAAATAAATCATCGAATGCATGAAAAATATCAAATGAAGTCAGAAATGGTTGAAAATTGATGACGTGACTTTGAATGGTGCATATTGAACACACAAAAAGTATGGAGTTAAAATAAGTTATTAAAAATGAAATCCCTTTGTAATAGATGAGTTTTCGTTTGAAACCCTCATACTTCGGAAGGGATTGTCCAATTTGTACACGAAGTGCAACCAGTTTTTGTCGTAACACTCTCAACCCTTTACAAGTTTCTATGTGGGTGAAATGATGATGTCATGCCAAGTTACAAATTTTTCAGAGTTCATTTGTACTGCTTTTCAAAATCAGGGTTAGTTAGCTCAAAATAAATCATCGAATGCATAAAAAATATCAAATGAAATCACAAATGGTTGAAAATTGATGATGTGCCTTTTAATGGTCCATATTGAACACCCAAAAAGTATGGAGTTAAAATAAGTTATTAAAAATGAAATCCCTTTGTAATAGATGAGTTTTCGTCCGAAACCCACATACTTCGAAAGAGATTGTCCAATTTGTACACGAAGTGCATCCAGTTTTTGCCATAACCCTGTAAACTCTTTACAAGGTGCTATGTGGGTGAAATAATGATGTCATGCCAAGTTACAAACTTTTCACAGTTCATTTGTACTGCTTTTCAGATTAAAGGTTACTTAGCTCAAAATAAATCATCGAATGCATGAAAAATATCAAATGAAGTCAGAAATGGTTGAAAATTTATGATGTGCCTTTGAATGATGCAATTGAACACACAAAAATTATGGAGTTAAAATAAGTTATTAAAAATGAAACCCCTTTGTAATAGATGAGTTTTCGTCCGAAACCCTCATACTTCGAAAGAGATTGTTTTGTACACAAAGCGCATCCAGTTTTCCCGTAACCCTCTCAACTCTTTAGAAGTTGCTATGTGGGTGAAATAATGATGTCATGCCTAGTTACGACATTTTCAGAGTTCATTTGTATTGGTTTTCAAATTCAGGGTTATTTAGCTCAAAATAAATCATCGAATGCATGAAAAATATCAAATGAAGTCAGAAATGGTTGAAAATTGATGATGTGCCTTTGAATGGTGCATATTGAACAAACAGAAATTATGGAGTTAAAATAAGTTATTAAAAATTAAATCCCTTTGTAATAGATGAGTTTTCGTCTGAAACCCTCATACTTCGAAAGAGATTGTCCAATTTGTACACGAAGTGCATCCAGTTTTAGCCGTAACCCTCTCAACTCTTTACAAGTTGCTATGTGGGTGAAATAATTATGTTATGCCAAGTTACAACCTTTTCAGAGTTCATTTGTACTGCTTTTCAAATTCAGGGTTATTTAGCTCAAAATAAATCATCGAATGCATGAAAAATATCAAATGAAGTCAGAAATGGTTGAAAATTGATGATGTGCCTTTGGATGGTGCATATTGAACACAAAAAAATTATGGAGTTAAAATAAGTTATTAAAAATGAAATCCCATCGTAATAGATGAGTTTTCGTCCGAAACCCTCGTACTCCGAAAGAGATTGTCCAATTTGTACACGAAGAGCATCCAGTTTTTCCCGTAACCCTCTCAACTCTTTACAAGTTGCTATGTGGGTGAAATAATGATATCAGGCCAAGTTGCAAACTTTTCAGAGTTCATTTGTACTGCTTTTCAAAACCAGGGTTATTTAGCACAAAATAAATCATCGAATGCATGAAAAATATCAAATGAAGTCAGAAATGGTTCAAAATTGATGATGTGCCTTTGAATGGTGCATATTGAACACACAAAAAGCATGGAGTTAAAATAAGTTATTAAAAATGAAATCCCTTTGTAAAGATGAGTTTTCGTTTCAAACCCTCATACTTCGAAAGAGATTGTCCAATTTGTACACGAAGTGCATCCAGTTTTTGTCGTAACACTCTCAACTCTTTACAAGTTGCTATGTGCGTGAAATGATGATGTCATGCCAAGTTACAAACTTTTCAGAGTTCATTTGTACTGCTTTTCAAAATCAGGGTTATTTAGCTCAAAATAAATCATCGAATGCATGAAAAATATCAAATGAAGTCAGAAATGGTTGAAAATTGATGATGTGACTTTGAATGGTGCATATTGAACACACAAAAAGTATGGAGTTAAAATAAGTTATTAAAAATGAAATCCCTTTGTAATAGATGAGTTTTCGTTTGAAACCCTCATACTTCGAAAGGGATTGTCCAATTTGTACACGAAGTGCAACCAGTTTTTGTCGTAACACTCTCAACCCTTTACAAGTTGCTATCTGCGTGAAATGATGATGTCATGCCAAGTTACAAATTTTTCAGAGTTCATTTGTACTGCTTTTCAAAATCAGGGTTAGTTAGCTCAAACTAAATCATCGAATGCATGAAAAATATCAAATGAAATCACAAATGGTTGAAAATTGATGATGTGCCTTTTAATGGTCCATATTGAACACCCAAAAATTATGGAGTTAAAATAAGTTATTAAAAATGAAATCCCTTTGTAATAGATGAGTTTTCGTCCGAAACCCACATACTTCGAAAGAGATTGTCCAATTTGTACACGAAGTGCATCCAGTTTTTGCCATAACCCTGTAAACTCTTTACAAGGTGCTATGTGGGTGAAATAATGATGTCATGCCAAGTTACAAACTTTTCACATTTCATTTGTACTGCTTTTCAGATTAAAGGTTACTTAGCTAAAAATAAATCATCGAATGCATGAAAAATATCGAATGAAGTCAGAAATGGTTGAAAATTTATGATGTGCCTTTGAATGATGCAATTGAACACACAAAAATTATGGAGTTAAAATAAGTTATTAAAAATGAAATCCCTTTGTAATAGATGAGTTTTCGTCCGAAACCCTCATACTTCGAAAGAGATTGTCCAATTTGTACACAAAGCGCATCCAGTTTTTGCCGTAACCCTCTAAACTCTTTAGAAGTTGCTATGTGGGTGAAATAATGATGTCATGCCTAGTTACGACATTTTCAGAGTTCATTTGTACTGGTTTTCAAATTCAGGGTTATCTAGCTCAAAATAAATCATCGAATGCATGAAAAATATCAAATGGAGTCAAAAATGGTTGAAAATTGATGATGTGCCTTTGAATGGTGCATATTGAACAAACAAAAATTATGGAGTTAAAATAAGTTATTAAAAATTAAATCCCTTTGTAATAGATGAGTTTTCGTCCGAAACCCTCATACTTCGAAAGAGATTGTCCAATTTGTACACGAAGTGCATCCAGTTTTAGCCGTAACCCTCTCAACTCTTTACAAGTTGCTATGTGGGTGAAATAATTATTTTATGCCAAGTTACAACCTTTTCAGAGTTCATTTGTACTGCTTTTCAAATTCAGGGTTATTTAGCTCAAAATAAATCATCGAATGCATGAAAAATATCAAATGAAGTCAGAAACGGTTGAAAATTGATGATGTGCCTTTGGATGGTGCATATTGAACACAAAAAATTATGGAGTTAAAATAAGTTATTAAAAGTGAAATCCCTTTGTAATAGATGAGTTTTCGTCCGAAACCCTCGTACTTTGAAAGAGATTGTCCAATTTGTACACGAAGAGCATCCAGTTTTTCCCGTAACCCTCTCAACTCTTTTCAAGTTGCTATGTGGGTGAAATAATGATATCATGCCAAGTTACAAACTTTTCAGAGTTCATTTGTACTGCTTTTCAAAACTAGGGTTATTTAGCACAAAATAAATCATCGAATGCATGAAAAATATCAAATGAAGTCAGAAATGGTTCAAAATTGATGATGTGCCTTTGAATGGTGCATATTGAACACAAAAAAAGTATGGAGTTAAAATAAGTTATTAAAAATGAAATCCCTTTGTAATAGATGAGTTTTCGTTTGAAACCCTCATACTTCGAAAGAGATTGTCCAATTTGTACACGAAGTGCATCCAGTTTTTGTCGTAACACTCTCAACTCTTTACAAGTTGCTATGTGGGTGAAATGATGATGTCATGCCAAGTTACAAACTTTTCAGGGTTCATTTGTACTGATTTTCAATATCAGGGTCAGTTAGCTCGAAATAAATCATCGAATGCATGAAAAATATCAAATGAAATCACAAATGGTTGAAAATTGATGATGTGCCTTTTAATGGTCCATATTGAACACCCAAAAAGTATGGAGTTAAAATAAGTTATTAAAAATGAAATCCCTTTGTAATAGATGAGTTTTCGTCCGAAACCCACATACTTCGAAAGAGATTGTCCAATTTGTACACGAAGTGCATCCAGTTTTTGCCATAACCCCGTAAACTCTTTACAAGGTGCTATGTGGGTGAAATAATGATGTCATGCCAAGTTACAAACTTTTCACAGTTCATTTGTACTGCTTTTCAGATTAAAGGTTACTTAGCTCAAAATAAATCATCGAATGCATGAAAAATATCAAATGAAGTCAGAAATGGTTGAAAATTTATGAAGTTCCTTTGAATGATGCAATTGAACACACAAAAATTATGGAGTTAAAATAAGTTATTAAAAATGAAATCCCTTTGTAATAGATGAGTTTTCGTTTGAAACCCTCATACTTCGAAAGAGATTGTCCAATTTCTACACGAAGTGCATCCAGTTTTTCTCGTAACACTCTCAACTCTTTACAAGTTGCTATGTGGGTGACATGATGATGTCATGCCAAGTTACAAACTTTTCAGGGTTCATTTGTATTGATTTTCAATATCAGGGTCAGTTAGCTCAAAATAAATCATCGAATGCATGAAAAATATCAAATGAAATCACAAATGGTTGAAAATTAATGATGTGCCTTTTAATGGTCCATATTGAACACCCAAAAAGTATGGAGTTAAAATAAGTTATTAAAAATGAAATCCCTTTGTAATAGATGAGTTTTCGTCCGAAACCCACATACTTCGAAAGAGATTGTCCAATTTGTACACGAAGTGCATCTAGTTTTTGCCATAACCCTTTAAACTCTTTACAAGGTGCTATGTGGGTGAAATAATGATGTCATGCCAAGTTACAAAGTTTTCACAGTTCATTTGTACTGCTTTTCAGATTAAAGGTTACTTAGCTCAAAATAAATCATCGAATGCATGAAAAATATCAAATGAAGTCAGAAATGGTTGAAAATTTATGATGTTCCCTTGAATGATGCAATTGAACACACAAAAATTATGGAGTTAAAATAAGTTATTAAAAATGAAATCCCTTTGTAATAGATAAGTTTTCGTCCGAAACCCTCATACTTCGAAAGAGATTGTCCAATTTGTACACAAAGCGCATCCAGTTTTTGCCGTAACCCTCTCAACTCTTTAGAAGTTGCTATGTGGGTGAAATAATGATGTCATGCCTAGTTACGACATTTTCAGAGTTCATTTGTACTGGTTTTCAAATTCAGGGTTATTTAGCTCAAAATAAATCACCGAATGCATGAAAAATATCAAATGAAGTCAGAAATGGTTGAAAATTGATGATGTGCCTTTGAATGGTGCATATTGAACAAACAAAAATGATGGAGTTAAAATAAGTTATTAAAAATTAAATCCCTTTGTAATAGATGAGTTTTCGTCCGAAACCCTCATACTTCGAAAGAGATTGTCCAATTTGTACACGAAGTGCATCCAGTTTTAGCCGTAACCCTCTCAACTCTTTACAAGTTGCTATGTGGGTGAAATAATTATGTTATGCCAAGTTACAACCTTTTCAGAGTTCATTTGTACTGCTTTTCAAATTCAGGGTTATTTAGCTCAAAATAAATCATCGAATGCATGAAAAATATCAAATGAAGTCAGAAATGGTTGAAAATTCATGATGTGCCTTTGGATGGTGCATATTGAACTCAAAAAAATTATGGAGTTAAAATAAGTTATTAAAAATGAAATCCCTTTGTAATAGATGAGTTTTCGTCCGAAACCCTCGTACTTTGAAAGAGATTGTCCAATTTGTACACGAAGAGCATCCAGTTCTTCCCGTAACCCTCTCAACTATTTACATGTTGCTATGTGGGTGAAATAATGATATCATGCCAAGTTACAAACTTTTCAGAGTTCATTTGTACTGCTTTTCAAAACCAGGGTTATTTAGCTCAAAATAAATCATCGAATGCATGAAAAATATCAAATGAAGTCAGACATGGTTCAAAATTGATGATGTGCCTTTGAATGATGCATATTGAACACAAAAAAAGTATGGAGTTAAAATAAGTTATTAAAAATGAAATCCCTTTGTAATAGATGAGTTTTCGTTTGAAACCCTCATACTTCGAAAGAGATTGTCCAATTTGTACACGAAGTGCATCCAGTTTTTGTCGTAACACTCTCAACTCTTTACAAGTTGCTATGTGGGTGAAATGATGATGTCATGCCAAGTTACAAACTTTTCAGAGTTCATTTGTACTGTTTTTCAAAATCAGGGTTATTTAGCTCAGAATAAATCATCGAATGCATGAAAAATATCAAATGAAGTCAGAAATGGTTGAAAATTGATGATGTGCCTTTGAATGGTGCATATTGAACACACAAAAAGTATGGAGTTAAAATAATTTATTAAAAATGAAATCCCTTTGTAATAGATGAGTTTTTGTCCGAAACCCTCATACTTCGAAAGAGATTGTCCAATTTGTACACGAAGTGCATCCAGTTTTAGCCGTAACCCTCTCAACTCTTTAAAAGTTGCTATGTGGGTGAAATAATTATGTTATGCCAAGTTACAACCTTTTCAGATTTCATTTGTACTGCTTTTCAAATTCAGGGTTATTTAGCTCAAAATAAATCATCGAATGCATGAAAAATATCAAATGAAGTCAGAAATGGTTGAAAATTGATGATGTGCCTTTGGATTGTGCATATTAAACACAAAGAAATTATGGAGTTAAAATAAGTTATTAAAAATGAAATCCCTTTGTAATAGATGAGTTTTCGTCCGAAACCCTCGTACTTCGAAAGAGACTGTCCAATTTGTGCACGAAGAGCATCCAGTTTTTCCCGTAACCCTCTCAACTCTTTACAAGTTGCTATGTGGGTGAAATAATGATATCATGCCAAGTTACAAACTTTTCAGAGTTCATTTGTACTGCTTTTCAAAACCAGGGTTATTTAGCACAAAATAAATCATCGAATGCATGAAAAATATCAAATGAAGTCACAAATGGTTCAAAATTGATGATGTGCCTTTGAATGGTGCATATTGACCACACAAAAAGTATGGAGTTAAAATAAGTTATTAAAAATAAAATCCCTTTGTAATAGATGAGTTTTCGTTTGAAACCCTCATACTTCGAAAGGGATTGTCCAATTTGTACACGAAGTGCAACCAGTTTTTGTCGTAACACTCTCAACCCTTTACAAGTTCCTATGTGGGTGAAATGATGATGTCACGCCAAGTTACAAACTTTTCAGAGTTAATTTGTACTGCTTTTCAAAATCAGGGTTAGTTAGCTCAAAATAAATCATCAAATGCATGAAAAATATCAAATGAAATCACAAATGGTTGAAAATTGATGATGTGCCTTTTAATGGTCCATATTGAACACCCAAAAAGTATGGAGTTAAAATAAGTTATTAAAAATGAAATCCCTTTGTAATAGATGAGTTTTCGTCCGAAACCCACATACTTCGAAAGAGATTGTCCAATTTGTACACGAAGTGCATCCAGTTTTTATTAACATAACTCTGTAAACTCTTTACAAGGTGCTATGTGGGTGAAATAATGATGTCATGCCAAGTTACAAACTTTTCACAATTCATTTGTACTGCTTTTCAGATTCAAGGTTACTTAGCTCAAAATAAATCATCGAATGCATGAAAAATATCAAATGAAGTCAGAAATGGTTGAAAATTTATGATGTGCCTTTGAATGATGCAATTGAACACACAAAAATTATGGAGTTAAAATAAGTTATTAAAATTGAAATCCCTTTGTAATAGATGAGTTTTCGTTCGAAACCCTTATACTTCGAAAGAGAATGTCCAATTTGTACACCAAGTGCATCCAGTTTTTGCCGTAACCCTCTCAACTCTTTACAATTTTCTATGTGGGTGAAATAATGATGTCATGCCAAGTTACAACCTTTTCAGAGTTCATTTGTAGTGCTTTTCAAATTCAGGGTTATTTAGCTCAAAATAAATCATCGAATGCATGAAAAATATCAAATGAAGTCAGAAATGGTTGAAAATTGATGATGTGCCTTTGAATGGTGCATATTGAACACAAAAAAATTATGGATTTAAAATAAGTTATTCAAAATGAAATCCCTTTGTATTAGATGAGTTTTCGTTTGAAACCCTCATACTTCGAAAGAGATTGTCAATTTGTACACGAAGTGCATCCAATTTATGCCGTAACCCTCTCAACTCTTTAAAAGTTTCTATGTGGGTGAAATAATGAGGTCATACCAAGTTACAAACTTTTCAGAGTTCATTTGTACTGCTTCTCAAATTCAGGGTTATTTAGCTCAAAATAAATCATCGAATGCATGAAAAATATCAAATGAAGTAAGAAATGGTTGAAAAGTGATGATGTGCCTTTGAATGGTGTATGTTGAACAGACAAAAATTATGGAGTTAAAATAAGTTATTGAAAATGAAATCCCTTTGTAATAGATGAGTTTTCGTTCGAAACCTTCATACTTCGAAAGAGATTGTCCAATTTGCACACGAAGTGCATCCAGTTTTTGTCATTACCCTCTCAACTCTTTACAAGTTACTATGTGGGTGAAATAATGATGTCATGCCAAGTTAAAAACTTTTCAGAGTTCATTTGTACTGCTTTTCAAAATCAGGGTTATTTAGCTCAAAATAAATCATCGAATGCATGAAAAATATCAAATGAAGTCAGAAATGGTTGAAAATTGATGATGTGCATTTGAATGGTGCATATTGAACACACAAAAAGTATGGAGTTAAAATTAGTTATTTAAAATGAAATCCCTTTGTAATAGATGAGTTTCGTTTGAAACCCTTATACTTCGAAAGAGATTGTCCAATTTGTACACGAAGTGCATCCACTTTTTGCCGTAATCCTCTCAAATCTTTACAAGTTGCTATGTGGGTGAAATTATGATGTCATGCCAAGTTACCACCTTTTTAGAGTTCATTTGTATTGCTTTTCAAATTTAGTGTCATTTAGCTCAAAATAAATCAGTAAATGCATGAAAAATATCAAATGAAGTCAGAAATGGTTGGAAATTAATGATGTGCCTTTGAATGGTGCATATTGAACACACAAAAAGTATGGAGTTAAAATAAGTTATTAAAAATGAAATCCCTTTTGTAATAGATGAGTTTTCAGAGTTCATTTGTACTGCTTTTCAAACGCTAGATATGAATATTTCAAATGCCATATTTAATCAAATTATCTTATACAGTAGTTGAAGTTGTTCAAACATGCATGGAAATGCTATAAACAGATTCTTTTTATTTTTTTGATATTTTTTCAGATATTATTTATTTCCATTGGAGTTCTCCTTTTTTTCTATGATTTTCTAAAGTTTACGGGGTTTTCTAAAAATAATAACTAATATTTAATTTAAAAAACCTTTAGTACCGGTGCGTGACTAGCATCGGTACAAAAGACCCTTTAGTACCAGTGCTAGCCACGCACCGGTATTAAATGTCCACCGCTCCCGCGCTCTGTTGGGAGGACCTTTTGTACGGGTGCGTGGCTAGCACCGGTACTAAAGGGTATTTAGTACCGGTGCATGGCACGCACCGGTACTAAAGGGTCTTTAGTACCGGTTCTAGGCACGCACCGGTACTAAACGGGTGCCTTGTATAAATTGAGCACTTCGTCATCCCGGGCCGAGCCACGCACCGGGAGAGCTCCAACTTGCGCCGCCAGGCTGCCGAAATCGCCCTCGCCGCCGTCGCCCTCGCCACCGTCGCTCTCGCCGTCATTGCCCTCACCACCGCCACCGTCGCCATCACCACCGCCATCGTCGCCCTCGCCATCGTCGCCCTCGCCGCCGTCGCCCTTGCCGCGGTCGCCCTTGCCGCCGTCGCCCTCGCCGCCGTCACTTTCACCGTCGTCGCCCTCACCTCGTCGCACCACCACCGCGCCATTGTCGTCGCCGGCCCTCACCACCGCCGTCGTCGGACCACCCCCGCCGCCGCCGTCGATCGCGCCGCTGTCTTCCTCACCACCGCTGCCGTCACCCTCGCCACAATCGCCCTCGCCGCGGTCGCCCTCGCCTACCCGGACGCCGCCCCTCGCCGCCGTCACCCTCGTCGCCCTCGCCCTCGTCGCCATCGCCCTTGCCGCCATCGTCCTCGCCTACCCGGATGCCGCCCCTCGTCGTCGGTCCTGTCACCGCCGGCCCGCTCACTCCGGCCGCCGCTCCGTCAGCCCGTTGCCGCCGCCCCGAGCCCGTCGCCGAAGCCACCTCCGGGTCAGGAGGCTAGGTGAGATCTCCCAGCCGACCCCTCTCCCCAACGATCGCCCCGATGATTGCCGGACTAGTGTGTAGATGCTAGGGTATCTAGGGTCCCTCGACGTCGAACCCCGACACCCCGACACGACACCCCCAACACCCGACCCCGACCAAGACACAACACCCCTATTTAGTTAGTTAGTTAGTTAGGTTGTCAGGTTATTAGGATATGTGTTAGTTTACTTTTAGTTTAGGTTTAATTTTGTTTATGTTTAGTTTAGTTTTAGGTTTAATTTAGTTGGATCCTAATGCGTGTGTGACTTTCGGTCTGTCGTCGATCCTAATTTAGTTTAGGGTTTCATGTGTGTTCTTGATGAAGGAATCCCGACTGTTGTTGTGGGGGGCGCTTCCTCTTTCTCCTCTTCTTTGCGATATACTCATCGATATATTGTGCAAGAAGAGTATAGGGGAAGCGTCCATCACCGCCGGTCGAACCTATTACTGCGAGAGAGTGTCCAACAACATATATACACCACTGTATCAATGTGAGAGAGTGCGCACCAACACACCATGAGGTATGTGAGAGTTATTTAAGGAAAGTCTCGACGGACCGATAGTCACACACGCATTAGGATCCAAAGCGTGCCGTAATTCTTGATTTTGCTAGATGCTAAGTGTTAATTTTGCTAAGTGTTAATTTTGTTAAGTGTTAATTTTGCTAAGTTTTATTTAATTTGCTTTCGTAATTAAGTGTTTCTTCTCGACGTCGACGATGCCGATCCCGCATCCTCGTCGTCGAGTCGCCGGAGGAGGTCACTTGCTTGAGCCGAGGGGCCCTGTCAGGGACTGGGCTCCACCGGGCTGGTACAGGGAGGTGCTGCCTTCCGGGCGGCGCAGCTTGGTGAGGAGCAAGCCCGTCGTCGACCCGGAATTTCTATGGTGGCGGCCGCATGGGCCACAGAGTTTTTAGAGGCTTGAGTCCCCCGCGGAAGTGGTACGGTAACATGTTAACAAGGAGAACGAGCACGTCCGTTGCTACATGGCAGCTTTGGAGGCCAGGTCTGACAATACCTGGCAGATTCTTTAGGGATCTCACTGCAGCTATGTTCCTGTGATGGTTCCTCCTCTTTGGGTGTCCACCGCCCGCCCCGATATCCGCCGGGCGCTAGGGTTCTAGCTAGATCGATATATTAGCTAGCTACTATTATGATGTATTATTATGATGTATTAGCTAGATCTATGGAGATTAGCCGATGTATTGAAAATTATCCAAGATTATGCAGATGAGATCTTTTCTAAGAACTATACTATATATGTATTCGATGATGCATTATTAATTAACTATGAGTTATTTTGCTTCTTGAATGCATGCTAATTTAAATACGAATTTGTTTTATCTATATTCTTATGGACTAGTCATTAAGCTATGGACAATACCGGTAGATCTCAAGAAGAGGACATGTTCGACATGATACACTCCCCCGAAAACCCAGCGGATCTTTGAGGTGAATCATCACATGATCATGATGATGGCTCACAATATCTGAACGATCACGGTGATGGATGTGAGACCGAGGAAGAACAACTTATGTTCCAAAATCCGGAACAACCAAGAATGTTCGGCGAGGTATATACACATCCATTAGCCTCTGGTGATCATTACATGTGTATTAATTGATTTGTATATATATATTAACAAATCTTTCTTATTTTAATTATCAGCCCTCCAGATCAAGCCAATCTAGTAGAATTGTACGAGGCGCTGCCAAAATATTGGACGGCAACGTAAAGCTCAATCTTGATGCTTTCAAACATAATGGCGAACCGACTCACCCTAAAGCCAATGCCAAGACATTTGTGCGTCAATGCGGAGTGGTTGTTAGGGACGGAGTCCCGATCACAATGCATGAATGGATTCAGCCAAAGGAACCAAAAACAGGAGTGAATTATGTCAATACAAGAATTAAAGATGCCCTTTGGTGAGAGCTCATGGAGCATTTCACCCTACCAGATTCTCTCTCGGAGCATCAAAGGAACAAAGTCAAGGAGTTTGCTCTCCATGAAATGGCCGGCGCGTTCCAGACTTGGAAGAAAAGATTATGGACCGAGTACAACGCTAGAGGCAAGAAGGTACCCAAATTCAAAGGAATATACGAGAAGGTAAGGGATCACTGGGACGCATTTATCGAGTACAAGACATCGATAGCTGCTATGGAGAAGTCAGCAAAGAATAAGATAAATGCTGAGAAAAAAAGTATCACCATAAACTAGGGACAGGTGGATACAAGTCAACCATTCCTATGTGGGATGCATTAGAGAATAAGATGCTTGCTGAAGGGATCACTCCAGTAACCTTGAACTGGCCCAAGAGGTGCAGGAATTGGTTTTTTGCGCATGGGGGAAAGTTCGACCTAGCCATAGGGAAGATTATTGCACTGGCCAGTCTGAAGCATGCATCAGATGAGTTGATTCAAGCAATAAAAGATGCCCAAGAAGGACGGTTTCACCCCATTAGAGAGAACGACGAGCTTACACGCGCCCTCGGGAATGCAGAACACGGAGGACGAACACGAGGCATGGGCATTGTTCCGTGGTACAAGGGGTTTGCGGGATGGCAGGACTGTTATAAAAGCCATTCGAGAAAAAAGAAGGTGGAAGCAGACCGACTTTCGAAGTTGGAACAGAAGTACGAGCAGTAGCAGCTGCAGATATAGGTATTGACCCAGCAAAGGGAAACTCCGCAGTAGGAGACAGGGGAAGAACCCGTCCCATCTACAATGCAGAAAAGCAGCATGGGTTCCACGGGGGCACCGCTGGGTCACACCGCCGTGGATGATATCACGGAGAAGACATCTTGTGAGCTAATCTAGAAAATGAAGAACATACCCATGCGGGTCATGACGGGCTATGCTTTACCAAATACACCTGATGTTCTCTGGCATTGCAATCCGGTTCCAGCTGGGTATGCTCGTGTCGCGGTGGACGCAATAGAGCCGGGATATGATGAACTATTGCTTGACATCCCAAGAGGTGATGGGGAGTCCACATTGGCAGAAGCCAGCCATGGTCTCATTCTATGGAGTAAGGACTGCATCATCCTTTCACACTCGGTGCTAAGGCCACCGTCTCCTCCGAGTATCGATGACCAGCGTGAGGGATCCCAGCCAGAGGCATCGAAAGCGCCAGCAGTCCTCCCCACCTTGCCAGTAGTCACCTGGGCAACAGTCACCCTTCCAGCAGTCGTCCCCACCTCGAGCTTCCCCACAGTCGTCCCCACCTCGAGAGGCGTCCCACCTCGCCAGCAGTCCTCCCCACCTCACCATGAGCAGTCCTCCCAACCTCGGGACGGAGCATGACACGAGTCCATGTCATCATCGATATCGATCTCCGCCGCATGAGCCGACTCCACCCCGCCAGCGGTCCTGCCAGCAGGGCTCCCAAAAGAGGAAGGCCACCAGTAGTCCTCTTCGGAAGAAAGCAAAGAAGAAACCCGAGCCTCCGGCCAAAAGGAAGCTGCCTTATGACATGACACCGGAGGAAAATAAAATTGAATGCGATCTCCAAGTGAAAGCCTTTTTTGCGAAGAAGACTGTGCCGCCAAAGGAGGTAATACCCAGGGAAGTCCAAGATCACTTTATGGAACACTTTATTGATCGACCCCCGGCATATATCGAGCGTATGCCGACAGACTATGAGCGACAGATTCAGAAGGCAAGTGAGCAGAGAAGTCGGCCCAGCCCAAGGAAGAAGTCAGGAAGTACGACATCAACTAGTAGGAAAACAGTTCCCTAGCTCGGAGAACAATCCAAGCAATCGATCTCTCCGCTCAAGGTGATTACCAATCCAAGCAAGCAACCGATCCAACTAGTCGACGTTCAAGGAAACCCAATCGACCTCGAAGTACTAAAGGCTGCAGGTCTCACTCTTGACCAAATCCTTGGCACCAAGGAAATCCGCGGGTACGATGCAACTGAGTATGCAATGCAATATGCCATCGGAAAACCACTTGTCACACCCGAGCAGTACAAGGAACTACCAACTGCGATGCGACGGTTGCATGCTTGGTACATGCGTGAAGCAAAGCGAGGGGAGACGGCGGTCATGGTCAAAGTAAGGAAAGAGCATTACGTCAATGCATGTGACATATGTCTTGAATTCTCAGAACTTTTCCAGTTATACCACATGAACTCTATCGACAAAACTCTCATCAGTTGCTATTGTCTGTAAGTGATTTATATCTTTAGTAATTTAAGTATCTAGCTAAGATATCATTCATTGGCTTATCCTCACTATATGTTCTTTTCTAGGCTATTATGCAGATTGAAGATGTGGGAACTGAAACAAGAGGGAATCGATGACATTGGGTTCATCGACCCAAGTACCGTTAATGGTCATGTGGTAAAACATTATGCCAAGGACACAGAAGATCTCTTGGAAAATTTTCTAGAGGCAATAATGAATACCAACAAATCTACTATAATATTTCCTTACAACATGGGGTGAGTGTTTACTCTCTTGTATACTACAAATTCTATTTTTGCTTACTAGCTCGCTGTCAAGTGTAGTTGATGAGTTATATGCACATGCCTGCTTAATTATATAAAATTCTACGTAGGGTTATATGCACATGCCCGCTTAATTATTCTGCTATTGATGATGTAGATGAGGGCTCGGCGATGACATCCTTCCTGTTGGGTTCATGGTCATAGTCTTGTTGCACCAGAATGAAAACCTTTGGGGGACACTTTGGGAACCCGCATACATCCTTGCTCCCTTTGCACCAAAGGGGAAACTGCACCTCGTGGCGCGCTGGTGCCTGCCTGTCCCACCTGGCGTCATGCTTGGCCTCATGAGGCCAAGTGCTGCATAGAGATCTCTGCCGCTCCGAAGCGGACCTGAGGTGGCTCTTTCTTCGCCGATCTTGATGCTACTGCCCTTGCGAGCTCACGCCCTCACGACGGCCTTCGTCTTGAGTGGGGTTGCACCTATCGTGCTTGGATGACGTGGTGGGCCATGCCCTGAGCCGTAGGTAGGCAGGTCTGGGTACCCGTGCTCCCGTAATGCTGACATTACGTATATCTTGTCTTTAGGGTAATACATGTACTGGCTAGCAGGAGTTGATTAGAGTTAGGACTGATCTATAATGTTTTGCAAACAAGCCCACTAAATTTGGCAGCCTAGCTCTTCATTTTAATTATGCTATCGTAGACATTCCTTTTGCCACGCATCGTATCTATCTCCTCTCGAACCCTAAGAAAGATTGAACTCCTGTATGCTACAATGTCAGCATGGGCCAGGTGATCTGACCAAGATAATGGAGCGGTGCAGCCGGTGGTAGCAGCTTCTCCTTTCATGCCCTTCTGATCCTGACGGACTGCCGGCTGGCTCGATCTGCTTGGTGCGGTGACAATGCCATCGATTCTACCAGCGTCACAACGTTGATCACATAGGTATGAACTTGTACTAAATGATTATCTTAATGAACCATCAATTTTGAAGTTAAATCAATATATACTACAACATTTGTCTAATATCTAAGGCAATTGAATAATATTGTGTCCTTTTTCTAGTTATGATACCACAAGTATTAAGAGAATTCCTTTGTTATAATATACTAATATAAATAAACTTGTGTTATCTGTAGACAAACATATGTTGGCATAAGATGCACATATGATTAGCAAACTCCAAAATCAATGCTATATTGACAGTCGATATAGTATGATGTTTTATGTCTTGCATGATCATTTTTGTTTTTTTGACCCCCCGCCCCTCTATGTTCAAATTCTGGCTCCACCCCTACCCCCCACACCACTTTCTTATGCACACAAAACTGGATTGGGACGAGGGCGGCCAACATAGGGTAGGCGGGGAGAATGACAAAGCCATCTTGCTGCCAGAGCGATATATGGTGGCAATTGTTCGGTGGCAAGAATGCTAGAGGGTTGCGGCATCGACTAGGCACGAGGCCGCAACCTTGCGCATAGCCGGACTTGAATGAGGGATGACCAGCGTCAGTCAGGCGGGGACAGCTCCAAAGGCTTCCGCCAGTCAGACCGGTAGGATGCGGCCCTTTGCCTTGCCAGATTTGTAGGATTTAAAGGAGGCCTACGATTTTGCGGGAGGGTTGTGGCCATGCGGCCCCAGGGTGTGGCCTACGCGGAGGGCGGCGATCGGTAGAGGTTTGAGGGAGTGAGCATGGCTCTTCTTCTTCACGCGTCGGATCCCATGCCCGTTGGTGTCGGGACTCCGATCGTAAGCCATACAAGTCTGGCATGTAACACATCATATCACTTTGCGGCCTCACGCATGGTAATCCCCATGGCAGCCCGTAGGTGTCGGGACCGTTTGTGCCTTTTGGCTCACGTATATGATTATGTTACCAGCAATCGGATGTCAAAGAACCTGGGTCGACATGACTAGTTATAGACCCAAGTGGCACAACTACACAGGGACATGCATACCTAACCCAGCAATGCAGGTGTTAGTCATCAACATGTGTAGACGAGTCGTAGCAAGCTACATGGACTCCATTACACAGCGTGACATTTCACCGTAGGGACAGACACAACAGCAAAGAAGGATACATGCCGATCAATCAATGTGTCCGTAGCAATAGCAAGCTGCCAGGGCTCGACGGAAACACAAAAAGGCATTTGCTTGTAAACAAGGCTAACATAGGCATATGACTAGCTAGGTGTCGAATCCCACACATACCAATGCATTTCAAACATACACACATTATGCACGATATGCATAGATAAAACATGGCATCACAACATAGCTCTATGCCGACAGACTATGAGCAACAGATTCAGAAGGCAAGTGAGCAGAGAAGTCGGCCCAGCACAAGGAAGAAGTCAGGAAGTACGGCATCAAGTAGTAGGAAAACAGTTCCCCAGCTCAGAGAACAATCCAAGCAATCGATCTCTCCGCTCAAGGTGAGTACCAATCCAAGCAAGCAACCGATCCAACTAGTCGACGTGCAAGGAAACCCAATCGACCTCGAAGTACTAAAGGCTGCAGGTCTAACTCTTGACCAAATCCTTGGCACCGAGGAAATCCGCGGTTACGATGCAAGTGAGTATGCAATGCAATATGCCATCGGAAAACCACTTGTCACACCTGAGCAGTACAAGGAACTACCAACTGCGATGCGACGGTTGCATGATTGGTACATGCGTGAAGCAAAGCGAGGGGAGACGGCAGTCATGGTCAAAGTAAGGAAAGAGCATTACCTCAATGCATGTGACATATGTCTTGAATTCTCAGAACTTTTCCAGTTATACCACATGAACTCTATCGACAAAACTCTCATCAGTTGCTATTGTCTGTAAGTGATTTATATCTTTAGTAATTTAAGTCTCTAGCTAAGATATCATTCATTGTCTTATCCTTACTATAGATGTTCTTTTCTATGCTATTATGTAGATTGAAGATGTGGGAATTGAAACAATAGGGAATCGATGACATTGGGTTCATCGACCCAAGTACCGTTAATGGTCATGTGGTAAAACATTATGCCAAGGACACGGAAGATCTCTTGGAAAATTTTCTAGAGGCAATAATGAATACCAACAAATCTACTATAATATTTCCTTACAACATGGGGTGAGTGTTTACTCTCTTGTATACTACAAATTCTATTTTTGCTTACTAGCTCGCTGTCAAGTGTAGTTGATGAGTTATATGCACATGCCTGCTTAATTATATAAACTTCTATGTAGAGACCACTATATCCTCCTAGATATTGTCCTCGCAGATGGACTTGTTCAAGTGTATGACTCACTAGATACACCAGAACAATCATACATGGGCTTGTATTTTATGATAGAACGGTAATTTCAATATTTATCGACCTCGCTTTCTTTCATTATTTCCTGATATCAAAAGTAATTATAATAACTCTTTCGTTCTTTTTCTTTGTCGGGTAGTGTTTGGAAAAAGATGATAGAAAAAAAACCATCACGGTCGTCAATGGAAACCGAAGCCGAAGTGGAAAAAGATGAAGGTAATTAAGTAGAACTACTAGGTCCACGCATCTCATTAATTCTATTTTCAATACCATTATCATGCTCGATTATTAATTATCTTATTCAATTCTATTCTTTTGCAAAGTGCGCGAAGCAGCCACAGGGGACAAATTTATGTTGATATTTCCTCTGCGAGAACATTCGCATCCACACCGAAAGTCATTGTGTCGCAGAGCAGCACGTGAAAGACAACTCTAGGTTTGGGAGATGATGTCGAAGATCTCACCCGAGAAACACTTTGTAGCACTTCAAGAGGAATTTGCGGCATTTCTTCTTCAACATGTCATTCATGTAAACGGAGAGCACTATTCTTTACCGCCGCCTCAATAATGCCAGCAAATCAGTTGTAGAGAACGCAGATTTCATCCGGAGCACTAGCTAGCTAGTCCCGACCGGGTTTTGGGTCTTAAGTTAATTATAAGTCCTGAATTTATATGGATGTGTAATTCCATTTCTATATATATATATACTGTGTATGAGATATTGTATATTATATTACATATATATATGCATGAACTTGTGTACTGTTTACAGTATGTAGCACCGTAACATAAATTTGAAATGAATGGAAAACACAAAAAATAGAGAGGAAAATTAAAACCTAATTAAAATCTAAAACAAAAAACAGAAGACTTAGTACCGGTTGGTATCACCAACCGGTACTAAAGGTCTTCCACCACCAGTCCATGCAGGCAGCCACGTGGAGGGCCTTTAGTACCGGTCCGTGGTCCAACCGGTACTAAAGGTCTGGACCTGTAGTCCCGACCCATTAGTACCGGTTGGGGAACCAGTACTAAAGTTCCATCCCAACCGGGACTATTGACCGACATTCTACTAGTGCTAGCTCATTACTCGATGGCTTCTACGACGAACTCGCACGATGACGAGCAAGAAGATGCACATGGTGATTTACCCAAGTTCGGGCCGCTACGACGCGTGAAACCCTACTCCTGGTTTTGTGGATTGCCTCACGAGGAGGTTTGTGGATGAACTAGTATAGTGGTGGACTGCCTTGTGAGGGCGCTTTGGTGGTGTTGCCTCCCTTCTGTTGCCTCTCTGTTTTGTCGCCCCCTATTCGGGGTAGCCTACCCTCTATTTATAGTGCTCTGGATCATCTTCCCTTATCGCTATGGTGGGAAGGAATCCCCCAACGGGCAAATTTGAAGGGGAGAAGTAGTACATTTGTCCCGACGAAAGGTGGTCTTTGTCTGCAAAGTAGCTGTTGATGATGTAGATGAGGGCTCGGCGATGACATCCTTCCTGCTGGGTTCATGGTCATAGTCTTGTTGCACCAAAATGAAAACCTTTGGGGGACGCTTTGGGAACCCGCATACATCCTTGCTCCCTTTGCACCAAAGGGGAAACTGCACCGCGTGGCGTGCTGGCGCCTGCCTGTCCCACCTGGCGTCATGCTTGGCCTCACGAGGCCAAGTGCTGCATAGAGATCTCTGCCGCTCCGAAGCGGACCTGAGGTGGCTCTTTCTTCGCCGATCTTGATGCTATTGCCCTTGCGAGCTCACGCCCTCACGACGGCCTTCGTCTTGAGTGGGGTTGCACCAGTCGTGCTTGGATGACGTGGTGGGCCATGCCCTGAGCCGTAGGTAGGCAGGTCTGGGTACACCTGTTCCCGTAATGCTGACATTACGTATATCTTGTTTTTAGGGTAATACATGTACTAGCTAGCAGGACTTGATTAGAGTTAGAACTGATCTATAATGTTTTGCAAACAAGCCCACTAAATTTGGCAGCCCAGCTCTTCATTTTAATTAGGCTATCATAGACATTCCTTTTGCCACACATCGTATCTATCTCCTCTCCAACCGTAAAAAAGATTGAACTCCTGTATGCGACAACGTCAGCACGGGCCAGGTGATCTGACCAAGATAATGGAGCGGTGTAGCCGGTGCTAGCAGCTTCTCCTTTCATGCCCTCCTGATCCTGACGGACTACCGGCTGGCTCGATCTGCTCGATGCGGTGACAATGCCATCGATTCTACCAGCGTCACAACGTTGATCACATAGGTATGAACTTGTACTAAATGATTATCTCAATGAACCATCAATTTTGAAGTTAAATCAATATATACTACAACATTTGGCTAATATCTAAGGCAATTGAATAATATTGTGTCCTTTTCCTAGTTATGATACCACAAGTATTAAGAGAACACAACAACAACAAATTCCTTTGTTATAATATACTAATATAAATAAACTTGTGTTATCTGTAGACAAACATATGTTGGCATAAGATGCACATATGGTTAGCAAACTCCAAAATCAATGCTATATTGACACTCGATATAGTATGATGTTTTATGTCTTGCATGATCATTTTTGTTTTTTTGACCCCCCGCCCCTCTATGTTCAAATTCTGGCTCCACCTCTACCCCCCCCCCCCCACACCACTTTCCTATGCACACAACGCCGGATTAGGATGAGGGCGGTCAACATAGGGTAGGCGGGGACAATGACAAAGCCATCTCGCTGCCAGAGCAACATATGGTGGCAATTGTTCGGTGGCGAGAATGCTGGAGGGTTGCAGCGTCGACTAGGCACGAGGCCGCAACCTTGCACATAGCCGGACTTGAATGAGGGATGACCAGCGTCAGGCAGGCGGGGATAGCTCCAAAGGCTTCCGCCAGTCAGACCGATAGGATGCGGCCCTTCGCCTTGCCAGATTTGTAGGATTTAAAGGAGGCCTATGATTGTGCCGGAGGGTTGTGGCCATGCGGCCCTAGGGTGTGGCCTACGCGGAGGGCGGCAATCGGTAGAGGTTTGAGGGAGTGAGCGATGGTGGTCGGCAAAGGAGCATGTGGTGGGCATGGCTCTTCTTCTTCACACGTCGGATCCCACGCCCGTTGGTGTCGAGACTCCGATCGTAAGCCATACAAGTCTGGCATGTAACACATCATATCACTTTGCGGCCTCACACACGGTAAACCCCATGGCAGCCCGTTGGTGTTGGGACCGTTTGTGCCTTTTGGCTCACGTATATGATTATGTTACCAGCAATCAGATGTCAAAGAACCTGGGTCGACATGACTAGTTATAGACCCAAGTGGCACAACTACACAGGGACATGCATACCTAACCCAGCAATGCAGGTGTCAATCATCAACATGTGTAGACGAGTCGTAGCAAGCTACATGGACTCCATTACATAGCATGACATTTCACCATAGGGACAGACACAACAACAAAGAGGATACATGCCGATCAATCAATGTGTCTGTAGCAATAGCAAGCTACCAGGGCTCGACGGAAACACAAAAAGGCATTTGCTTGTAAACAAGGCTAACATAGGCATATGACTAGCTAGGTGTCGAATCCCACACATACCAATGCATTTCAAACATACACACATTATGCACGATATGCGTAGAATACAACATGGCATCACAACATAGCTCTATGACTCAAGTATTTATTAAAGACTCACAGGAACCAACATAGTGTTGTATTACAAACAGGGGTCACATGACCCAACACTCAAGTCATACAAGCAACAGGCAAAAGCATCGCATGTTTCAGTACAAACATCTACTAAAAGTTGGTAGAGGAGCCTGCAAATCTACAACGACCCTCCCAAAGGAGTCAGACCTTTGTGTGGAATTCCCCGTCTAATTTGGTCAACATTGAACTTCACTCGTAAGTATCACTAATGAGACTGAAGTCTCATCTGCAGAAACATAAATAAGCAAACGTGAGTACAAAGGTACTGAACAAGACTTACATCAGAACTATCTACATATGCAACATTATCAACAAAGGGGGTTGTGGAGTTTATTGCAACAAACCAGCTTTGAGTCTTGGCTAACCTATACTATGACTATGAGTACTTTCTTTGAGGTGGCGTATTGCACACGAGTCCACATATTCACCACATCAATACACCACTACGGATCCTCTCTCGTCTTCCTACGAGAAGCCATCCATTGCACTGACACTTATCTGGAGCATTTTAGAGTAACCATTTAAAGTTCTCTATGAACAATGCAAGTCTCCAAGTAGTCCATATCTGCGGACTTGACTATTCGAATAGATAGATTACCCTGTAGGGGTGTACTTCATCACACATGCTCCTGCCACTTATCACTATGTGCACATAAAAAGGCACCTCGACAACCTTCAAGCGGAAGCCTAGCTAGGGACTCGGCCACGAACGCTAACTTCGAACAACTCACGTCCAAGGTAGTCGCCCATCTGAGTTGGAACCCATAATGGAAGTCTGACTGAGGTTTCCAACATGGCATGAAACATTGTGTGCAAGGCCCCAAGCTGGTCCCGACTAGGCCGTTCATTCACTTCACAGGGCCGACCACCACCTATAAACGTTTTGAACTACTGCGACTCTTGGACTCAGAACAAGGAAGATAATAGGCCGAGAGATCTCGACTTACCAGAGCCCAATGTGCGATAGTAGCTAGTCTTGCAAAACAAACACAGAACTCAGTTCCTATGAGTGGTTTCAATGAGAGAACCCACCATGTACTCCTACAAGGCCTCTTATCTCTACCTTTACCAAAACAGGTTCAAAAATTAACCCTCATCACAAGGACACATCCATTTCACTCAGGTTCATCACCCTGATGAATCAGACCTAACACAACTCTAAGCATAGAGAGCATAATGGGTTATGGCACAACATGGCTCAAGCATCTACCATGTATGATAGGTTGATTGGTTCGGCTATTTACTATGACAATGATAGGTCATGCAGAGGAATGGTTCATTTAACGAAACACATGTAGCAGTTGAATCGTTTGTCCTAATGCATTGAAATGGGAGCAAGAGCAAGAGAGTGGGATTATATCGAAATGCTCTAAGGGGTTTGCTTGCCTGACACTTCTGAAGATAACAATGAGTCTTCATCGGGCATCGATCTCAACGTCGTAATAACGCCTAGCGAGAGGGAACTAACACCGGCAAACAACAAAATAATAACATTGAATGCAATGCATCAATCATGATATATGATATGAAAAATTATGGTACTAAATTCACCTAGAGAAATAGTTAACCAAGTTAATTGAAGTGGAACTCAAACGAGTTTGTATTCCAACTCGAAATTCTATTTCATACATTGGTCTAATCATAAAATGTCCTAGTTGGTGATGCTAACTTGTTCAAACATGCATGATCATGGCATAAACAGATTCATTGATTTTATCTGATCATTTTCATATATAAATTATTTTCATTGGAGTTAGGGTTGAATTACTATGGTTTTTAGAAGTTTTAAACATTTTCCGAAATCAATAAATAATTTTTGATTTTTTTAAAAGCAGCATGACGTCAGTAAGGCGTCAACAGGTCAACATGAGTGTCCAGTCAAATCTGACATGTGGGCTCCACACGTAAGTGGCTTTGTGGTTTAACCGGGGCTAAATTAAACTAATTACTAACTAACAAGCATTCGGGCCCACACTCAGCATCTGTGGGATGGTTAATTAGCACAGTAATTAGGAGCTAATCAAGCGCCACATCAGCATCAGCGGAGGTCAGCCGGCGGCTGTTGGGGAACGTTGCATGGGAAACAAAAAAATTCTACGCAAACGCAAGATCTATCCATGGTGATGAGCATCTACGAGAGGGAGAGTGGATCTACATACCCTTGTAGATTGCTAAGCGGGAAGCATTAAGGAACGTGGTTGATGTAGTCGAACATCTTCGCAATCCAAATCGCCGAGCATCCCACGATCCCATCACGATCCATCTTGTGACCCAATGACGATCCGTCTCGTGGTCCCATCACGATCCGTCCCGCGATCAAATCGTGAATCGTTTCTTGATCTTGATCACGGTCCTTCCGATCTAGCGCCAAACGGGCGACACCTCCGCATTCAGCACACGTACAGCTCGATGACGATCTCCGCCTTCTTGATACAGCAAGAGGGAGCAGAGAGGTACATTAGTTCTCCGGCAACACAACGGCGTGGTGGCGGTGGTGGTGAACAAATTCTATAGGGCTTTGCCCTCTAAATCCTCCAGTATATGTAGGAGGGACGGACGGGAGGAGGCAGCCTCAAACCCTCAAGGTTTGGTCGAAATTGGAGGTGGAGGAGTCCTACTCCAATCCAACTAGGAGTAGGATTCCTCCTCTCCACTTGGAAACACTTTCCACCTTTCCACCTTCAGGTTTTTCCCACCCCAGCCGCATGGGCCTTTAGTGGGTGCTTCGTCCAGACCACCAGGGGCTGATTTGCCTCGTCCCACAGCCCATGTGGCCCCTTGGGTCGAGACACCCCTCCCGATTGTCCCCTGGTACCCTCCCAGCACTCCCGATACACTACCGATGAGCCCGAAACTTTTCCGGTGACCAAATCATGACTTCCTATATATCAACTTTACCTCTGGACCATTTTGGATCTCCTCATGCTGTACGGGATCTCATCCAGGACTCCGAACAACCTTTAGTCACCACCATACATAACTCTATACTACCGAAAAGTCACCGAACCTTAAGTGTGCAGACCCTGCGAGTTCGACAACTATGTAGACAGGACCGAGACACCTCTACGGTCAATAACCAATAGCGGGACTTGGATGCCCATATTGGTTCCTACATATTCTACGAAGATCTTTATCGGTTGAACCTCTATGTCAAGGAATCAATTAATCCCGTATGTTGTTCCCTTTGTCCTACGGTATGTTACTTGCCCGAGATTCGATCATCGGTATCTCTATACCTAGTTCAATATCGTTACTGGCAAGTCTCTTTACTCGTTCCGTAATACAAGATCCCGTGGCTAAAACTTAGTGACATTTCTTGCAAGGCTTATTGTGATGTTGTATTACCGAGTGGGCCCTGAGTTACCTCTCCGTCACACGGAGTAACAAATCACAGTCTTGATCCATGCCAACCCAACAGACTCCCTCGGAGATACCTGTAGAGCACCTTTATAGTCACCCAGTTACGTTGCGATGTTTGATACACACAAGGTTTACCTCCGGTGTCAGTGAGTTGCATGATCTCATGGTCATAGAAACAGATACTTGACCAGCAGAAAACAGTAGCAATAAACTGACACGATCATATGCTATGTTTGTAGTTTGGGTCTTGTCCATCACGTCATTCTCCTAACGATGTGATCCCATTATCAAATGACATCTCATGTCCATGACTAGGAAACCATAGCCATCTTTGACCAACGAGCTAGTCTATTAGAGGCATACTAGGGATATAGTCTTGTCTATATACCCACACATGTATTATTTTCCAATCAATGCAATTATAGCATGGACAATAAACGATTATCACGAACAAGGAAATATAATAATAATCAATTTATTATTGCCTCTAGGGCATATTTCCAATAGTCTCCCACTTGCACTAGAGTCAATAATCTTGCTCACATCCCTATGTGATTTGTTATGAATCTAACACCTAGTGAAATCTGGGGCTCGATGGTTCTTTTCATGTGAGAGAGGTCTTTTAGTCAACAGTTCTTCGACATTTAGATCCGTGTGTACTTTGCAAATCTCTATGTCATACTGTAGACACTGCTGCCACACTCCACTTGGAGCTATTCCAAATGGCTGCACCTGTCGGGACCCCGATCCTAAGTCATATGAATCCAAGCAGTAACATATCACATCACTTTGCGGCCTCACGCACGGTAAACTCCACGGCTGCAGCCTTACCTTAGCCGGGACCGTATGCGCCTTTCGGCTCACGTATGTGAACATGTCGCTGGCAATCAAATGACAGAGGACTCGGGCCGACATGACTAGTCATAGAACCCAAGTGGCACATCCGTACGGAAATAGGCATACGTAACCTAGTAATGCAGGTGTCGGCCTCAAGCGTGTGTAGATGAGTCATAGCAAGCTACCAGGACTCCATTACGCCGTGGGACATAAAATGTCATCACTGCACGTAGACAAGTCGTAGCCGGCTACAGGGACTCCATTACACTGCGAGACATTTCCCCGAAGGGACAGACATAGCAGCAAACAAGGATACATGCCGGTCAATCAATGTGTCCGGAGCAGTAGCAAGCTAACAAGGCTCGGTGGAAGCACAAAGAGGCAGTTTCCCGAAAAGAGTACTACTAAAGTCACATGACTAGGTGTTGGATCCCATACATACCGTTGCACGTCACACGTACGCACGACATGCCCGATATGCATAGATACAACTATGGCATCACAACATAACCATACATCAACACAACTTTTCTTTAAAAGGCTCAGAAGAGCCTTCCATAATATGCTCTTACAGGTAGGGGTCACATGACCCGACACTCAAGTCATACAAGCAAGTTCATACAAACCAACGAAAGCATAAAGCTGTCTGAGTACAGATAGTTGAAAGGGTAAAAAGTCACATGGCCTGACTATCTACAACCCGCCACAGGGCATAAGGTCGTAGATGGGACACCAGCTATTCGGCATCGTCGACATCTAGATAGAACCCACCTGATTGGTCTTGAGTCTCATCTGCAACATTTATTAAGAAAACGTGAGTACAAACATATTGAAAAAGTCTTTAAAACAGACCAAGACTAATCATGCTCAAGTATCAACAAGGGGATTAGTGGAGTTTATGCAGCAATGCCAGCTTTGACTCAAGTCTAACCTATACTACACCATTTTTAACTCTTTATTTAGATTTTAGATATCGCACACGAGTCCACTAACTCCACATCAATACACCACCATGTATTCACTTCCGCATCCTACGAGAGTGCCATCCATGATACTCACACTTGTCTTGATATTTTTATGAGTATCCATTAGATTATCTATGAACAACATAAGTTCTCCAAGTAGTCCATATCCGAGGACGTGGCTATTCGAATAGTTTCATACCTTGCAGGGGTGTACTTCTTCACACACGCTCTCGCCACTTATCATTGTGTTCTCATAAAACCATGCACCTCGGCAACCTCCAAGCGGAAGCCCAGCGAGGCAGTCGGCCACGAACGTCAATCACACAAGACCCCTAGTCAAGGCTATCGCCTATTTGAGACTGAACCCGCATGGAAGTCCGGCCGAAGTTTCCGCTACGGCCCCAAATGATGTGCGCAGGATTCCCAAGCCCACCATTCGGGTGACCCTTGGTATACCGTACCACTGCCTACCGCGTCATAACCCACCCCTAGGGTCAGCACTACGCATGGCCTCCAGCATGCTATAAACACCAGAAACTACTCGCAACTCCTGGACCAAGGACTAAGCGATTGATAAGTCGAGTGGGGTCATATTTCAGGGCCTAGCATGTGGTAGTAACTAGTCTTGGATCACAAACACGGAACTCAGTTCCTAAGAACGGTCCCAATGAGACAAACTCGCTATGTACTCCTACATAGCCTCTCATCGCTACCTTTACCAAATCGGGTTCATCATAAGCTTAACACATCAGAACAATATTGTTTCACTCTAGTCTATCACCCATATGATCAGACCTGACACAACTCTAAGCATACCAAGCATAGCAGGCAAGTAAGCAAAGCACATCATGGCACAAGCATCTACCAGGTATGCTAGGTTGCAAGGTTTAGCTATTTATCATGTTAATGACAGGTCATGCAAAGGAATGGGTTCATCTACCGCGTATGACAGACAAGTGAACGTTTGTCCTAATGCAATAAACAAGAGCGGGAGCGAGAGAATGGGATGTTATCAGAATGATCAAAGGGGTTGCTTGCCTTGCTGGAAAGCGGGAAGGTTTTCTCCTTCGTTGGAATACTCGGAGGTATCCTCAGAAGCAGGGCCTATCGTGCAACAATATGAGGCATGATCATGACATGGCAGCATGCATGGATGAGCTAATGCAACTATTGTCCAAGTTAAATGAAGTGATTTTGAATATAGGTTCAAAATTGTTCTTCATTTCATATTTCATACGTTAACCTATTAGTAAATGTCAATGTTCATCTACATAGGTTGCTCTAACATGCATGATAGCATAACCATTGGATTCATTGGATTTTTCTGATAAATTTCATATATAAATTATTTCAATCAGAGTTATAAATTAATTTCTATGAATTTTCTAAGTTTTAAATAGTTTATGGAATTTTTAATTTCAGAAAATTCTTTATTACATCAGTTGGTCAACAGACCGTTGACAGGTCAAACCTAACCAATGGGGTCCACTGGTGAGTAACCCAACTACTAGCAGAGTTAACTAATTAACTAATTACTAATTAGATTAGGGTAGGGCCCACTATCAGTGGGTCATTAACTTAATTAAATTAATTAAATAAAATTTTAAACTAATCCTAATTAGCAAGGCCCAGCCCCACCTGCTAGGGACCCAGGGGACTAACCCCTGGTGGTCAAATTGGTTGACTCACCGGCGTTGAGCTGCCAGCGACGTCAGGGACGGC
Source organism: Hordeum marinum (assembly GCA_022496015.1). Classification (NCBI taxonomy): domain Eukaryota; kingdom Viridiplantae; phylum Streptophyta; class Magnoliopsida; order Poales; family Poaceae; genus Hordeum; species Hordeum marinum. The sequence goes on from CM039674.1 coordinate 515,425,251, forward strand.
GAAGGGGATCGGTTTCCTCCTCCGGCAACCAAATGGGCGGCGGAGGGCATCGATTGGCTCAGCGTGTTTGTGCACATCGAGCCTGACACCTCCCAGGGGCTGGGATGGCTGGAAACGGCGCCGGCGATGAACATGGCAGCTGCCGTAGCTCGGGCGAGCATGGGCTCGTCGAGTCGGAGCTCGAATGACCCAACTCGGGGCTCCTAGGGCTGCCTAGGCTCCTCCTAAGCACGACCATGTGCTCAGGTGCGAGCTTGGGCCGCTGAAGCGATGGCCACATCCTCGCCGGTGGCGAGGAGCTCTCGGACCCGAGGGGATCCGTCGCTAGAACGCGCTATCTAAGGGGGAAAGAGGGGGAAAAGGAGCAGGAGCACACAGTGGACGCAATGGTGATGAGAGCGGGCTCGGGGAGGCCTTGCTTGCGACGAACGGGCGGCGGCGGTCTTCGGTGGCCGAGGAAGAAGAAGGCGTTGAGGTCAATGGTGCAGGCCTCCGGGCTTAATTCTTTCGGTGGAGAGGATCGACACGTCGCGTTGAAGCTACAGAGGGGATCGGGAGCAAGGGGGAGTGGCTAGAGCGGTGGCTACGGGGGCGAGAAGGTGGCGACCATGGCGGGCAGAGGAGATGGAAGAGGCAGGGGGTGAATGGCGAGAGAGAGAGAGGTGGGGATGGCAGCGGCGTCCTCATCCTCTTGCCAGGGCGGCGGGGGATGCAGGCACGCAGGAAGATGTGTGGCAGCTCCAGCGCGCGCGGTGGGCACGCGCTTGTCCTCCTGGCTGCCAGGAGGATGACGACGATGTTGGGCCAACTAGGCCGGCCCAGGTGCTTCCTCCTTTTATTTTTTGAATTCCAGTTTCTGATTTCATTTTCTGACATTTGTTTAATTTATTTTTAGGCACAAATGCTAGGTATAAAATATCCCAAATATCTTATAGAACCTAGTTTGAATATTTCAAACTTCTATAAAAGGTTCCAGAATATTATGAAAACTGAAATACTTATAATGCTTTATTTGGCATTTTCAGCAGCTTTAAGATTTATTTTTGAAATGCTATAAATATTCAAATATTTAGAATGACCCCTGACATAATCATGTCCACATTTATCAGACATAGGGGACATTTTAGATGGGCATTTTGGATTTGTTGTTTTTTCACAATCATTAAATTGGTTTGATTCAAATGAAGTATTTGGGGTTTCTGTTAATCCCCATTTCAAATTGATGCAAAAAGTGAAACATGATGCACACACATGCTATCCTAAGAAAGCTACCTATACGTATCCGAATTGCTAGTCAGAGTCATCCGGATTGGTGTTAAAGCTTGCATCGACATAACCCTTTACGACAAACTCTTTATCACCTTCATAATCGAGAAATATTTCCTTAGTCCTCTAGTTATTTAGGATAATCCTGACCGCTGTCTAGTGATCCACTCCTGGATCACTTTTGTACCCATTGACGGACTCATGGCAAGGCACACACAGGTGAGGTACACAGCATGGCATACTATACAGAGCCTATGGATAAGGCACAGGCGACGACCTTCGTCCTTTCTCTTTCTTCTTCGATGGTCGAGCTTCGAGTCTCACTCAACTCCACACCTTACAAACTAGGCAGGAACTCTTTCTTTGACTAGTCCATTTTGAACTCTTTCAAAATCTTGTGTAGGTACGTACTCATTGAAAGTCTCATCAAGCATCTTGATCTATCTCTATAGATCTTGATGCCCAACAATTAGGTAGCTTTATCCAGGTCTTCCTTTGAAAAACTCTTGTCAAACAATTGTTTATGCTTTCCAGAAATTCTACATTATTTCCGCTCAACAATATGTCAACCACATATACATATCAGAAATTCTATGGTGCTCTCACTCACTTTCCTGTAAATACTAGTTTCTCATAAACTTTGTATAGACTCAAAGACTTTGATCACCTCATCAAAGCATTTATTCCAACTCCGAAATGCTTGCTCTAGTCCATAGAAGGATCAGTGGAGCTTGCACACCTTCTAGCATCCTTAAGACTGACAAAACCTTCTGGTTGTATCACATACAACCTTTCCTCAAGTAAACCGGTAGGCAAACGATGTTTTGACATCCATCTGCCACATTTCATAATTGAAAAGTGCAGCAACTGCTAACATAATTCCAACAGACATTAGCATCGCTACGAGTGAGAAAGTCTCATCACAGTCAACTCCTTAAACTTGTCGGAAACTTCTTTGCGACAAGTCGAGCTTTATAAATGGTGACATTTACCATCAGCGTTTGTCTTCATCTTAAAGGTCGATTTGTATTCAATGACCTGCCATTCAATAGGCAAGTCTACAAAAGTCCATACTTGGTTTTCATACATGAATCCTATCTCGGATTTTATGGCCTCTAACCATTTGTCAAAATTCGGGCCCATCATCTCTTCTCCATTGCTCGAGTAGGTTCATCCTTGTCCAACAACATGACCTCTAAGACAGGGTTGTCGTACCACTCAGGAGTAGTACACACCCTTGTCAACCTGCGAAGTTCGATAGTAACTTGATCCGAAGCTTCATGATCATCATCATTAACTTCCTCTTCAACTAACATAGGCTTCACAGAAACATCTTCCTGCACTGCGCTACTCTCTGGTTGAAACAAAGGTTCAAACACCTCATCAAGTTCTATCTTCCTCCCACTCAATTCTTTTGAGAGAAACTTCTTCTTGAGAAAGGACCCAGTTTTAGCAACAAACACATTGTACTCGGATCTGAGATAGAAGGTATACCCAACTGTTATTAGAGTATTCTATGAAGATGCATTTTTCTGCTTTGGGTTTGAGCTCATTAGGTGAAAACCCTTTTCACATAAGCGTCGCAGCCCCAAACAATAAGAAATGATAGCTTAGGTTTCTATCAAACCATAATTCACACAGTGTCATCTCAACGGATTTAGATGGTGCCCTATTTATAGTGAATGTACTTGTCTCTAATGCATAACCCCAAAATGATAGTGGCAAAACGATAAGAGACATCATAGTTCGCACCATATCCAATAGAGGACGAATACGACGTTTGGACACACCATCACACTATGGTGATCCAGGTGGCGTGAGTTGTGAAACAACTTTTCACATTGTCTTAAGTTGTATACCAAACTCATAACTCAGATATTCACCTCCACGATCATATCATAGACATTTTATCTTCTCGTCACGATGATCTCAATCTTCACCCTGATTCTGCTTAAACTTTTCAAACGATTCATACTTGTGTTTCTTTAAGTAAATATACACTATATCTACACAAATCATCAATGAAGATAAGAAAATAACGATATCCACCGCACACTACAACATTCATTGGACCGTATACATCAACATGTATCATTTCCAACAAGTCAATTGCCCGTTCCGAAAAACGGGGTTTTAGTCATCTTCCCCAAGAGGCATGGTCCTCATGTCTCAACCGATTCAAAATCGAATGAGTCCAAAGATCCATCAGCATGGAGTTTCTTCATGCGCTTTAGACCAATATCACATTTAGCGTCAATGCCACAAGTATGTGGTACTATCATTATTAACATTGTATCTTTTGGCATCTATGTTATGAACATGTGTACTACTATGATCAAGATTCAGCAAACCATTCATTGGGTGCATGACCATTGAAGGTATTATTCATGCAACCAGAATAACATTTATTCTCTAACTTAAATGAATAACCGTATTTCAATAAACATGATCTAATCACGTTCATGCTCAGTGCAAACACCAAACAACATTTATTTAGGTTTGTCACTAATCCCGAAGGTAGAGAGAGCGTGTGATGTTGATCACATCAACCTTGGAAACATTTCCAACACACATCGTCACCTCACACTTAGCTAGTCTACGTTTATTCCATAGATTTTATTTTGAGTTACTAACATTTAGCAACCGAACTGGTATCGAATACCCAGGTGCTACTAGGAGTACTAGCAAGGTACACATCAATTACACGTATACCAAATATACCTCTGTCAACATTGCCATCCTTCTTATCTATGAAGTATCTAGGGTTGTTCCACTTCAACAACCGCTTTCCTCATAATAGAAGCACTTAGTCTCGGGTTTGGGTTCATCTTCGGGTTGTTTCACTAGAGCAACAACTGACTTTTCATCCATGAAGTTTCCCTCCTTACCCTTTTCCTTTTCGAAACTAGTGGTTTTACTAACCATCAACACTTGATGCTCCTTCTTGATATCTACCTTTGGGGTGTCAAACATTGCGAACTAGCTCAGGGATCATCATTTCTATCCCTGACATTTTATAGTTCATCACGAAGCTCTAGTAGCTTAGTGAGAGTGACTTGGAGAAATATATCAATCACTATCTTATCTGGAAGATCCACTCCCACTCGATTCAAGCGATTGTAGTACCTAGACAATCTGAGCACATGCTCAATGATTGAGCTATTCTCCTTCATCTTGCAGGCAAAGAATCTTTGTTGGAGATCTCATCTCACAGCATGGGCACAAGCCTGAGATCCCAATTTCAGCTCTTAGAACATCTCATATGTTCCGTGAAGTTGAAAACGTTTTGGAGCCTCAATTCTAAGCCGTAATGCATGATGCACTAAACTATCAAGTAGTCATCAGAACGTGCTTGTTAGATGTTCACAACATCTATAGACGGTGCTAGAGGGGGTGGCGCACCGAGAAGTGCATTAAGGACATAAGCCTTCTGTGCTAGAGGGGGTGGCGCACCGAGATGTTCACAACATCTATAGACGGTGCTAGAGGGGGTGAGCTAGTAATCTACAACATAATTTGCAAAGATGCAACTAACTATGTTCATGATAATGAGTTCAATTAATCATATTACTTAAGAACTCCCACTCAAATTGACATCCCTGCGGTCATTCGAGTGACACATGATCCAAATTCACCAACTCAAGTCCGATCATCACGTGAGTTGAGGTGGTTTCAATGGTGAACATCATCATATTGATCATATCTACTATACGAATCATGTTTGACCTTTTGGTCTCTTGTGTTCCGAGGCCATGTCTGTACATTCTAGGCTCGTCAAGTTTAACCCGAGTGTTCTCCATGTGCAACACTGGCTTGCACCCGTTGTATGTGAACATAGAGTCTATCACACCTGATCATCACGTCGTGTCTCGACATGACGAACTTTCGCAATGATGCACACTCGAGGAGAACACAATTGATCTTGAAATTTTAGTGAGGGATCACCTTATAGTGCTACCGTCGTCCTAAGTAAAACAAGGTGCATAAAAGGATTATCATCACATGCAAATCATAAGTGACATGATATGGCCATGAACTTGTGCTTTTGATCTCCATCTTGAAAGCATCGGCATGATCTCTATCGTCACCAGCATGGCACCATCGTCTGTATCATCTTGATCTCCATCAACGGGTCGCCATCGGGGTTGTTGCGCCCACCGTGCTTCTACTACTATTGCTACTGCTTAGCGTTAAAGTAAAGCATTACATAGTGCTTAATGATTTACACGCAGATATTGCAATAATTAAAGACAACCCTATGGCTCCTACCGGTTGCCGTACTCATCGACATGCAAGTCGTGATATTCTATACAACACATGAATATCTCGTACATCACATATATCTCATCATGTAATTGGCCATATCACATCACAACATACCCTGCAAAAACAAGTTACACGTCCTTTAATTGTCGTTGCAAGTTTTACATGGCTGCTACGAGTATCTAGCAAGAACAATTCTCACATACACAAAATCACAACGGTGATACATAAATTGTTGTTCAACCTTCTCAAGGACCGCCTTTGTCGAATCTGATCCAACTAAAGTAGGAGAAATAGACACCCGCCAGCCATCTTTGTGCAACGAAGTTACACGTCATTCGATGGAACCGGTCTCTCGTAAGCGTACGAGTAAGGTTGGTCTGGGCCGCTTCATCCCACAATACCGCTGAACCAAAACACAACCAAGGGAGGAACCAATCTAAGCATCAATGTCCACAAACTCTTTGTGTTCTACTCGAGATCTCATCTCCACATAGACCTAGCTCTGATACCACTGTTGGGGAACGCTGCAAGGGAAACCAAAAAATTTCCTACGCACACGCAAGATCTATCCATAGTGATGAGCATCTGCGAGAGGGGGAGTGGATCTACATACCCTTGTAGATCGCTAAGCGGGAAGCGTTAAGAAACGCGGTTGATGTAGTCCAACATCTTCGCGATCCAAATCGCCGAGCGTCCCGTGATCCCATCACGATCCATCTCGCGACCCAATCACGATCCGTCTCGTGATCCCATCACGATCCGTCCCGCGATCAAATCATGAATCGTTTCGCGATCTTGATCACGGTCCTTCCGATCTAGCGCCAAACGGGCGGCACATCCGCGTTCAGCACATGTACATCTCGATGACGATCTCTACCTTCTTGATCCAGCAAGTGGGAGCGGAGAGGTAGATGAGTTCTCCGGCAGCACAATGGCATGGTGGCGGTGGTGGTGAACTAATCATGCAGGGCTTCGCCTGAGCATCGCAGAACTAATCTAGAGGAGAAACATATCTAGGGGAAGAAGAGGGCAGCACATGGCAATTAGGGTTAGCTTTTCCCTCTAAATCCTCTAGTATCTATAGGAGGGAGGGAGGGAGGGGAGGAGGCAGCGTCAAACCCTCAAGGTTTGGTCGAAATTGGAGGTGCACTACAGGAAACAGGTACTTTGTCGTCCGCCATCCCGGACGGCGAAGGCATGAAACACGGACGGCAAAGGCTTTGCCGTTCGCCAGCGGACGGCAAACCGTCCGGCTGAATAATCCACAATAAAGGCTGCTTTGTTATCCGCTGGCGGACGGCAAAGACCTTAGGTTCTTTGCCGTCCGCAAGCGGACGGCAAAGAGCCTCGACGGCACACGTGGGCACTTAGCTCCGTTAGGAGGCTTAACAGCGTGCTTTGCCATCCGCTGGCAGATGGCAAAGAACTTAGGTTCTTTGTCGTCTGCCAGCGGACGGCAAAGTACCTTTTTTTAATACCTGGGGCTGGCCTAGGTAGGTTCTTTGCTGTCCGCTGGCGTACGGCAAAGAACTTAATTCTTTGTCGTTTGCCAGCGGACGGCAAAGAACCCACCTAGGCCAGCCCTAGTTTGCACAGGTAGCTGCCATGTGGACACTTTGCCGTCTGCTGGCGGACGGCAAAGCTCTTTGCCGCCTGCCAGCCGATGGCAAAGTGGCAATATAGCCCCTGTTTTTTTATTTTTTCTTAAAATCATTCAATTTGACAGAATATCATTCAACAAGTTCCAACAAGTTCAACAAGTTCCATAACATACATATCCATAACATACATATCATTCAACAAGTTCCAACAAGCATACCAAATAAGTTGAAACAAGCATATATATACCAATAATTAAATTCCAACATACAAGTCCAACATATATACAAGTTTCCAACAACACACAATATGGATTCCAAAAACATATCCATACATATGTATCCAAAACAAGTCTTCCATAAACATAAAGGTAGCAGAAGTAGAAGAGTACAGTCCATCAATGCACTCTTCCTCATCTATAGCAAATCTGCAAGGTAGGAAAGATATAGTTAGAAGAAGAAGAAGACTAGCTAGAAGAAGAAGAAAATGAAGAAAAGAAGAAGAAGAAGAATTTATCTTCTATTTCTTTTTCTCCTCTCCTCTCCTCTCCTCTTCTCCAAGGTGGTAATGTCATTTTGTAGCTAATTATGTCATAAATGAACTAGCTATAGATCATTATGGAGCTATACTAGCTACTAATGCCATTTTCTAGCTAACTAAGCATATCAAGTCATTTTGGAGGAAAAAATGCTAAGTATAGGTCATTTTATAGCTATCCTAGGTAGAACATACCATTTCCTAGCTAACTAAGCATATCAAGTCATTTTTGATGAAAATAAGCTAAGTATAGGTCATTTTATAGCTATCCTAGGTAGAATATATCATTTTTGGAGGTAAGTAAGGTTATTATGTATTTTTGAGGAAAATAAGCTAAGTATAGGTCATTTTGGAGGTAAACGAAGGTTATTATGCCATTTTTTACCTAAGTGAGCATATTATGTCATAAATGAACTAACTAAGCTAATTATAGATAATTATTGAGCTATCCTAGGTAGTTATGCCATTTTGTACCTAAGTGATCTAATTATGTCATAAATGAACTAGCTATAGATCATTATTGAGCTATACTAGCTACTAATGCCATTTTCTAGCTAACTAAGCATATCAAGTCATTTTGGAGGAAAAAATGCTAAGTAAAGGTCATCTTATAGCTATCCTAGGTAGAATATACCACTTTCTAGCTAACTAAGCATATCAAGTCATTTTTGATGAAAATAAGCTAAGTATAGGTCATTTTGGAGCTAAGCAATTCATTTCATAAGCTAAGTATGCATTTGTTAACGAAAACACTTGGGAAAACTTACCATCAACATGGAGGTGAAGGACCGGTGGGGTTTGGGCCAGGATGAGACGTAGAAGGACCGGTAGGGGTTGCGACAGACGCGGAAGGATCGGTCGATGCTTGTTGGGAGGCATGCTGCACCAAATATCATTTTCAGTGTCTCGTTGGCATGATGCAACTCAAATCTGAATACTAGTCACTAATGACCATTTAAATGAAACTCACCATGGGTGCTATAGCAATATGGGGCATCGACGGAGGCGTCTGACCATTGTTCTGGCACACGGTCTGCACATTTTGTTTTCACGAGTCATTCATATTAGTTAGTGATGAAACGAACATTACGTGCATGATTTGTCTAATATGCAGGAGAAACTTACCACGAGGAGCTCGTATAGGGCCCGGTGAGACGCGTCGTTCCGGTTCCTCTCCTCCTCCAACAGCCTAGCCGTCCTCTCCTCCATCTCCCTCTCCCTCTGCGCGGCCTGCCTATTTGCCTCCGCCAGAAGCTCCTGGGCCCTAGCCTCAATGGAGAGCTCCATTGGCCATGGACGAGGACTTATCTCAGGATCAGAGCTCGTTTGGCGCTTCTTGATCTCTGGGAGAGTTCTAGGACAACGTATCAGTCCATCCCCAATGGCTATCGAGCCATGGGGCCTCCCACCACCAGATATCATCACGAGCTCTGGATCAAAAGGACTCTGGCTCGGGTTGAAGTCCTCCCCTTTCCTCGCCTTCCCCTCATCTCTGTACCTCACGAGCTTGTTGTGGGAGGAGATGTTGCTGAAGCTCTCTGGATGATCGAGGTCATCCTCAGAGAATGCATTGGCCTTCTTGTAGGAGGTAGTATGGGCCATGTCAAAGAGGTCGAATAGAGGTGGCACCTCCTTCTTCTTTTCTCGCGCCTAAAGAGGTGAACAAAATAGTAGTTAAGGGCTCAAGCTAGCATGAAGAATGAAATTGCATGAATCATGAAGCAAACCATGTTGGAAATATGCCCTAGAGGCAATATATAAAGTGTTTATTATTATATTTCCTTATTCATGATAATCGTTTATTATCCATGCTATAATTGCATTGATTGGAAACACATTGCATGTGTGGGTAAATCGACAACACTGTGTCCCTAGTATGCCTCTAGTGAACTAGCTCGTTGATCAAAGATGGTCAGGGTTTCCTAGCCATTGACATGTGATGTCATTTGATAACGGGATCACATCATTAGGAGAATGATATGATGGACAAGACCCAAACTACAAACGTAGCGTATGATCGTGTCAGTTTATTGCTACTGTTTTTCTGCATGTCAATGTATACGTTCCTTTGACCATGAGATCATGCAACTCACGGATATCGTAGGAGTGCCTTGTGTGTATCAAACGTCGCAACGTAACTGGGTGACTATAAAGGTGCTCTACAGGTATCTCCGATGGTGTTTGTTGACTTGGCATGGATCGAGACTGGGATTTGTTACTCCGTGTTACGGAGAGGTATCTCGGGGCCCACTCGGTAATACAACATCACAATGAGCCTTGCAAGCAATGTGACTAATTGTTAGTTGTGGGATCTTGTATTACGGAACGAGTAAAGAGACTTGCCGGTGAAGAGGTTGAACTAGGTATGGAGATACCGACGATCGAATCTCGGGCAAGTAACATACCGAAGAACAAAGGGAACGTTATACGGGATTAACTGAATCCTTGACATAGAGGTTCGACCGATAGATCTTCGTAGAATATGTGGGAACCAATGTGGACGTCCAGGTCCTGCCATTGGTTATTGGCCGTAGAGGTGTCTCAGTCATGTCTACATAGTTCTTGAACCCGCAGGGTCTGCACACTTAAGGTTCGGTGACGTTTCGGTAGTGTAGAGTTATGTATGGTGGTGACCGAAGGTTGTTCGGAGCCCCGGATGAGATCCCGGACATCATGAGAAGCTCCGGAATGGTCCGGAGGTAAAGATTCATATATAGGAAGTCCCAGTTTGGTCGCCGGAAAACTTTCGGGCTCATCGGTAGTGTACCGGGAGTGCCGGTAGTGTACCGGGGGACCTCCGGGAGGGGTATTTCGACCACAAGAGGTCCATGGGCTGTGGGAGAATAATAGCCAGCCCTTATAAGCAATCAATGATAGAGTTCTTCAATCGCTGCCACCTAGTTACAAGAGCTTTGTGATGAACTATAACATGCACGGGATGAACAAGTCAGTCGCCGAGCTGTTTGCGATGTTGAAAGTCGCTGAGTCTGAAATCCAGAAAGAACATCAAGTGTTGATGGTCAATAAAACCACTAGTTTCAAGAAAAATGGCAAAGGCAAAGGCAAGAAGGTTAAAACCAAGAAGGGTGGCAAAGCAGTTGCTACTCCTACAAAGAAGCCTAAGCATGGACCTAAGCCAAAAACTGAGTGCTTTCATTGCAAGGGAACTGGTCACTGGAAGCGGAACTGCCCCAAGTACATGGCTGACAAGAAGGCGGCCAACGAAAAACAAGGTATATATGATATACATGTTATTGATGTGTACCTTACTAGCTCTCGTAGTAGTGCCTAGGTATTTGATACCGGTTCGGTTGCTCACATTTTCAACTCAAAGCAGGAACTACGGAATAAACGAAGGCTGGCAAAGGATGAAGTGACGATGCGCGTGGGAAATGGTTCCAAGGTCGATGTGATCACCGTCGGCACGCTCTCTCTTCTATTACCATCGGGATTAGTGATGAACCTGAATAATTGTTATTCCGTGCCTGCGTTAAGCATGAACATTATATCTGGATCATGTTTATTGCGAGACGGTTACTCATTTAAGTCAGAGAATAAAGGTTGTTCTATTTATATGAGTAATATCTTTTATAGTCATGCACCCAATGTTAGGGGTTTATTCATATTGAATCTTGATAGTGATGACACACATGTTCATAACATTGATGCCAAAAGATGTAGAGTTGTTAATGATAGTACCACTTTCTTGTGGCACTGCCGTTTAGGTCATATTGGTGTAAAATGCATGAGGAAGCTCCATGCTGATGGACTTTTGGAGTCACTTGATTTTGAATCACTTGACACATGTGAACCATGCCTGATGGGCAAGATGACTAAAACGCCGTTCTCTGGAACAATGGAACGGGCAAGTGACTTGTTGGAAATCATACATACTGATGTGTGCGGTCCAATGAATGTTGCAACGCGCGGTGGATATCGTTACTTTCTCACCTTCATTGATGACTTGAGTAGATATGGGTATATTTACTTGATGAAACACAAGTCTGAAACTTTTGAAAAGTTCAAGCAATTTCAGAGTGAAGTTGAGAATCATCATAACAAGAAGATTAAATTTCTGCGATCTGATCGAGGAGGTGAATATCTGAGTTATGAGTTTGGCAGTCACTTCAAACAATGTGGAATTGTTTCACAGTTGACACCGCCCGGAGCACCAGAGCATAATGGTGTGTCTGAACGTCGTAATCGAACCTTATTAGATATGGTGCATTCTATGATGTCTCTTGCCGATTTGCCACTATCGTTTTGGGGTTATGCATTAGAGACAACTGCATTCACTTTAAATAGGGCACCATCGAAATCCGTTGAGACGACGCCATATGAACTGTGGTTTGGCAAAAGGCCAAAGTTGTCGTTTCTTAAAGTTTGGGGATGTGATGCTTATGTCAAAAAGCTTCAGCCTGAAAAGCTGGAACCCAAAGCGGAGAAATGCGTCTTCATAGGATACCCAAAAGAGACAGTCGCGCATATCTTCTATCTCAGATCCGAAGGCAAAGTGTTTGTCGCTAAGAATGGAACATTTCTTGAGAAAGAGTTTCTCTCGAAAGAATTAAGTGGGAAGAAAATAGATCTTGATGAGGTTATTGAACCTTTACTTCAACCGGAAAGTAGCGCAGCGCAGAAAAATGTTTCTGTGGAACCTATAACGGTAGAGGAGGAAGTTAATGATGATGATCATGAAGCTTCGGATCAAGCTGCTATTGAACCTCGTAGGTCGACAAGGACGCGTACTACTCCCAAGTGGTACGGCAACCCTGTCTTAGAGGTCATGTTGTTGGACAACAATGAACCTACGAGCTATGGAGGAGCGGTGATGGGCCCGGATTCCGAGAAATGGTTAGAGGCCATGAAATCCGAGATGGGATCCATGTATGAAAACAAAGTATGGACTTTGGAAGTATTACCTGAAGGGCGCAAGGACATTCAGAACAAATGGATCTTTAAGAAGAAGACGCACGCGGACGGTAATGTCACCGTCTATAAAGCTTGACTTGTGGCAAAGGGTTTTTCACAAGTTCAAGGAGTTGACTACGATGAGACTTTCTCACCTGTAGCGATGCTTAAGTCTGTCAGAATCATGTTGGCAATAGCTGCTTATTTCGACTATGAAATTTGGCAGATGGATGTCAAAACGGCATTCCTCAATGGTTTCCTTGAGGAAGAGTTGTATATGATGCAACCCAAAGGTTTTGTCGATCCAAAGAATGCTGACAAAGTTTGCAAACTCCAGCGATCCATTTATGGACTGGTGCAAGCATCTCGGAGTTGGAATAAGCGTTTTGATGAGGTGATCAAAGCGTTTGGGTTTATACAAGTTTATGGAGAAGCTTGTATTTACAAGAAAGTGAGTGGGAGCTCTATAGCGTTTCTAGTATTATATGTGGATGACATATTGCTGATTGGAAACAATATAGAAATGCTGGAAAGCATGAAGGAATATTTGAATAAGAGTTTTTCAATGAAGGACCTAGGAGAAGCTGCTTTCATATTAGGCATTAAGATCTATAGAGATAGGTCGAGACGCTTAATAGCACTTTCACAGAGCACATACCTTGATAAAGTTTTGAAGAAGTTCAAAATGGAGCAGTCCAAGAAGGGGTTCTTGCCTGTGTTACAAGGTGTGAAGTTGAGTAAGACTTAATGCCCAGTAACTGCAGAAGATAAAGAAAAGATGAGCGTCATCCCTTATGCTTCGGCCATTGGACCTATCATGTATGCAATGCTGTGCACAAGACCCGATGTCAGCCTTGCCATAAGTATGGCCGGAAGGTTTCAAAGTGATCCTGGAGTGGAGCACTGGCAAGCGGTCAAGAATATCCTTAAGTACCTTAACAGGACTAAGGACATGTTTCTCGTTTATGGAGGTGATGAAGAGCTCGTCGTAAAGGGTTACGTCGATGCAAGCTTTGACACTGATCCGGACGATTCTAAATCGCAAACCGGATACGTATTTATTCTTAACGGGGGAGCGGTAAGCTGGTGCAGTTCCAAGCAAAGCGTGGTAGCTGATTCTACGTGCGAAGCAGAGTACATCGCAGCCTCGGAGGCAGCAAAGGAAGGTGTCTGGATGAAGCAGTTCATGACAGATCTTGGAGTAGTGCCCAGTGCATTCAATCCAATAAACCTGTTCTGTGACAACACTGGTGCCATTGCTCTAGCCAAGGAACCAAGGTTTCACAAGAGGACCAGACACATAAAGCGACGCTTCAACTCCATCCGGTTCTACATCGAGGAGAAGGACATAAATATTTGCAAAGTGCACACGGATCTGAATGTTGCAGACCCATTGACTAAACCTCTTCCAAGGGCTAAACATGATCAACACCAGAACTGTATGGGTGTTCAATTCATTACCATGTAAATCACATAGTGATGTGAACTAGATTATTGACTCTAGTGCAAGTGGGAGACTGTTGGAAATATGCCCTAGAGGCAATATATAAAGTGTTTATTATTATATTTCCTTGTTCATGATAATCGTTTATTATCCATGCTATAATTGCATTGATTGGAAACACATTGCATGTGTGGGTAAATAGACAACACTGTGTCCCTAGTATGCCTCTAGTGAACTAGCTCGTTGATCAAAGATGGTCAGGGTTTCCTAGCCATTAACATGTGATGTCATTTGATAACGGGATCACATCATTAGGAGAATGATGTGATGGACAAGACCGAAACTACAAACGTAGCGTATGATCGTGTCAGTTTATTGCTACTGTTTTTCTGCATGTCAATGTATATGTTCCTTTGACCATGAGATCATGCAACTCACGGATATCGTAGGAGTGCCTTGTGTGTATCAAACGTCGCAACGTAACTGGGTGACTATAAAGGTGCTCTACAGGTATCTGCGATGGTGTTTGTTGAGTTGGCATGGATCGAGACTGGGATTTGTTACTCTGTGTTACAGAGAGGTATCTCGGGGCCCACTCGGTAATACAACATCACAATGAGCCTTGCAAGCAATGTGACTAATTTTTAGTTGCGGGATCTTGTATTACGGAACGAGTAAAGAGACTTGCCAGTGACGAGGTTGAACTAGGTATGGAGATACCGACGATCGAATCTCGGGCAAGTAACATACCGAAGAACAAAGGGAACATTATACGGGATTAACTGAATCCTTGACATAGAGGTTCGACTGGTAGATCTTCGTAGAATATGTGGGAACCAATGTGGACGTCCAGGTCCCGCCATTGGGTATTGGCCGTAGAGGTGTCTCGGTCATGTCTACATAGTTCTCGAACCCGCAGGGTCTGCACACTTAAGGTTCGGTGATGTTTCGGTAGTGTAGAGTTATGTATGGTTGTGACCGAAGGTTGTTTGGAGTCCCGGATGAGATCCCGGATGTCACAAGGAGCTCCGGAATGGTCCGGAGGTAAAGATTCATATATAGGAAGTCCCAGTTTGGTCGCCGGAAAAGTTTCGGGCTCATCGGTAGTGTACCGGGAGTGCTGGTAGTGTACCAGGGGACCTCCGGGAGGGGTATTTCGACCCCAAGAGGTCCATGGGCTGTGGTAGAATAATAACCAGCCCTTAGTGGGCTGGGGAAACATCCACAAAGGCCCATGGCGCAGGGAGAGGAAGTCCTAAAGAGAAAAGGGAAAAATCAGCCAATAGGAAGCAATCCTACTCCAACTAGGATTGGAGTAGGAGTAGGATTACTCCTCTCCTAGCTGGCCGAACCAAAAGAGGCCGTTGGCCTTGTGCCAAGGGCTGCCTCTCCTCTCCTCGTATATATACTAGTGGATTGGGTGGCTTTTGGACAGATTTTCCGGCCACGTGCTATCCAATCCACCGGTGCATAGTTTCTCCTCTAGATCGTAGTTACGCAGTGCTTAGGCGAAGCCCTGCCGGAATTGCTCCACCACCATCGCCGGAGCGCCGTTACGCTGCCGGTGAACTCTCTCTCCTCTCCACCTCCTCTTGCTGGATCAAGACGGTGGAGATCGTCATCAAGCTGCACATGTGCTGAATGCGGAGACGGTTCGTGATTAGATCGCGGGACGCTCGGCAATTTGGATCGCGAAGAAGTTCGACTACACCAACCGCGTTTCTTAACGCTTCCCGCTTAGCGATCTACAAGGGTACGTAGATCCACTCTCCCTCTCGTAGATGCTCATCACCATGGATAGGTTTGCGTGTGCGTAGGAAAAAATTTGTTTCCCATGCGACGTTCCCCAACAAAACACATACCCAGTTATCCCCGTACTAAAACAGGTTGGAGCTCCCTTGATGGTGTGGCACACCTCTCATTTGGGCATGCTTCTCCTTGGCCTTGTTGTGTTCGGCTAGCCATTCGGGAGACCACCACTCATCCACCAATGCCTCCCAATAGTCCATCCTATTCGCACACCATCTTGGGGACACCTAAGTTAGACAAGAGAAATTTCAGCGCTACGTCTACGAATCAAATCAAAGAAACTAAGTACAAGGCCTTAAGAATAGATAATTACCTTCATAAACTTCTCCTTACTCAGATAATTTTTGCGGCACTTCTTCTTGGCCCTCTTAATGTTCATCGAGGCGTAGTAGTCTCGAATAGCCTGCACCCGAGCCTCGTGCCGTAAGTTCTGAAGTAGGCGCTTGCACTCGGCTTCGAGAACAACAGCCGCTCTCGCCTCGTCTTCCTCAAGACACCTATAGAAGGTCTACAATCAAACAACACAACACATTAGACACTGATTAGTACAATCACTAGGTGTTGTTGCTTTTAATTCTGCAAAGGAGAAATTACCCAAAAGCGACGGATCACCATGTCAGCCACCGTCTCGCACAAGACACCATTGACCATCTCCTCCGGCGAGGCCGGGGCAGCCTTGTACAGCTCCCAGGGCAGTGCTACCTATGGAGACTCACCCTCACCGGGCAACTCGACCTTCCCCGGGAAGTGGTGCCAGAGAAGCACACAAAGGACCTGGTTGGGCCTACGGACACCACCACGCTCGTATTTCCAACCCCTGCAGTAGGACAAGACCAACAAATTAGATATTAATTTGAAGAAACATGAAGGAAAAAGGTTAAAAAAGAGTAAAGGCACTTACTTCTCCGCGTTAGGTGCAATCAACCACCTCTGCTCGTGGGTCATCGGCACGGGAGGTAGCTTTGTACAACCACGCAAGTAGACCTTCTTGCCCTCCTCCACCAGCTCGCTCTCACTATAGGTGTCCTCACACAAGTAATTTTCCTCGCCACCATCAGCATGGCCACTAGCCTCCGGAGTCACGTGGGACGAAGACTCCGGGACCCGAGTCTCCTGGGACAAAGACTCTGGCACCCGAGTCTCCGGGGACGAAGGCTCGGTGACCGGAGGCTCGTGGACCATAGTCCGAGACGGGTCCAAGTCAGACGGGTCCACCCGAGACGGAGCACTCCTGTGGTCAAGAGAATCAGCTGGGGGTGGCGGCGAGGAAGGCGCAGCAGCCTTCCTACCTCTAGCACCTCTCTTCGTCTTCCCCCGACCTCTCCCGGTCGAAGAAGAAGCGCCCGCCGGTGTCTGCATGCTGTGTACCAGCGCTCTCCGGAATTGCTGGGGTGGAATAATAGCACCCCTCCCAGCACGCGCCGAGGAAGGAGGCTCAGAGCGCTCTCGACCCCCGCCCACCATATGTCAACACCTGCAATGACAAAGAGTAAACGAAATTAGTTCAACATAAAAAAATTGAATACCTAATAACATGAACTAAGTAATAATATATATGTACATAATAATAATTAAATACCTCACATTACTAATATTAATCTTCATCGTCTATATATGCTCCGAGATCAATAAATGCATAATCATAATCACTATCAGTAAGGACGTGCTCATCAGCATCATCAATAAATGCATCAACATGTGGAAGGCCTCTATGTAATCGCTCAAGCATTGTCAGGTCATCCGCAGCAGTAACCTCTTCTTCTTCCGTCTCTTCTTGTTCCTGCTCAGGGGTGAAGTCGGGTTCACTGTCGCCGTCGACCTCAATGTTCTGGGGTGAAGTAGAGCGGTTCCTGAAGCGTTTTTCGGAAACACGTGTTTCTTGGAAGAATTCTCCTTCATATGTGTCTGGGTTAATGTGAGGTTCATAATCATCTTCATTGAGGGGAGGTGGTCTAAAATGTGGCGGCACATCATAAACGACATCGCAACCTTTCAAATTTGGATCCGTTTGGCAGGCCCATGGTAGATAGAAAACTTGGGTCACCTGTTGAGCCGTAATATAGACATCGGGAACATCCAAATGGGTGCTTTGTTTGATTTTGACTAGCCCAATATGTTCATGAGTCCTTCTAGTCTCCTTCGGCTGGAACCAATAACATTTGAAGACTACGACGTTTCGTGGGTTTTCACCAAAGAATGTAAGTTCATAAATTGCTTCAACTCTTCCATAATACTCGACGCCTCCTTCGCCGACAGCGGAGACACAACAATTTGTAGTCTTTCGGTCGGCCATAGATAGCTCTTTGCCAAAAGTACAAAAGCGATACCCATTGATGTCGTATTTGTCAAATGAATGAACCTTAAAGGCAAAACCATTAGCGACTTGTCTCAATTCGGAGTCCATAGACTCTGCGTTAGCCTACAAGTTTAATACCAAAGGATTGTTGCATTAGCCGCAAACTAGGCGAAGAAATGAAATCATCTAATTAATGGAAATTACCGTTTTCTTGAACCAAGAGATGAAACCGGGATAGCCGCCTCCATGCTTTGCCAGAAGCTCATACTCTTCGATGGAATCCTTTTGGATCACCGCTCCAGCCGAGAATTTGGCGACGTATCGACTGTATCACATATCCGAGAATAAGAGCATTTCAAAGGAATTAGAAGTTGCGAAACAAAGTACCGAGAACTTACTCGATGTATGGCCGCACTTCTGTTAGGTTGTTGAGGATATACAACGAAATGGTCTGCCATTCTTTGACATCCAACCCTAATGATTTCGAAGCACCGGCTGGTGCAAGCTTCCCTTTGAATAGGTTGAGGTTGGATCGACCTTTTTCACGGTTGCCATCAATGTACCGAGGCTTCGGATTATGCAAATGACGATTCTGGGCTGTGTAGTGTGTTGTCACAAAGTTTGCCGCCTCCTCAGTAATGAATGCCTCGGCAATCGATGCTTCAACTCTACGTTTATTTTTACATTTTACTCGGAGCGTCTTCTGCATCCTCTCATTTGAGAAGCACCAACGATTTTGCATGCCCCCCCCCCAATCTTGCCTCGGTCGGGAGATGCAAAATCAAATGCTGCATTGGATTAAAGAAGCCCGGTGGAAAGACCTTTTCTAACTTGCATATCAACTCCGGCGCCAACTCTTCCAGCTCGTCTAGCACGTCAGGCGATAGTTCTTTCGCACAAAGAGCACGGAAGAAATAGCTCAGCTCTGCCAGTACTAGCCATTCATCCTCAGGGATAAAGCCACGCAACATCACCGGCATTACCCGCTCAAGCCATATGTGCCAATCATGACTCTTGAGACCAAATATTTTCAATTTTTCAAGACTCGCTCCCCTCTTTAGATTCGCTGCATACCCATCGGGGAACATCAACTTCATTTGCACCCACAACATCATTTCCCTCATAGCTGGCCTTCCAAGATTGAACCATGCCTTTGGCTTCCTCCAGTTCTTCTTTCCTTTCGGTTGTCGAATGTTTTGTAACGGTCTATCACATAGAGCCTCCTGGTCGACTCTAGCCTTAGGATTATCCTTCGACTTCCCCTCTATGCCGAACAATGTACCAAAAAGGGCCTCCGTGACATTCTTTTTAGTGTGCATCACGTCGATGTTGTGTGGGCAAAGGAGGTCTTTGAAGTAAGGCAGATCCCACAAACATATCTTGTGAGTCCAGGCGTGTTCCGTATTATACCCTTTGAAATACCCTGGACGATTTGGATCCAGCTCGAGAGCGTTTATCTGATCCAGGATCTGTTGGCCTGTCATGTTGGGGAACGTCGCATGGGAAACAAAAATTTTCCTACGCACACGCAAACCTATCCATGGTGATGAGCATCTACGAGAGGGAGAGTGGATCTACATACCCTTGTAGATCGCTAAGCGGGAAGCGTTAAGAAACGCGGTTGGTGTAGTCGAACATCTTCGCGATCCAAATCGCCGAGCGTCCCGCGATCTCATCACGATCCGTCCCGCGATCCAATCACGATCCGTCCCGTGAACTCATCACGATCCGTCCCGCGATCTCATCACGATCCGTCTCACGATCTTGATCACGATCTGTCCTACGAACTCATCACGATCCGTTCCGCGATCTCATCACGAACCGTCTCGCGATCTCGATCACGGTCCTTCCGATCTAGCGCCGAACGGACGGCACCTCCGCGTTCAGCACACGTGCAGCTTGATGACGATCTCCACCATCTTGATCCAGCAAGAGGAGGTGGAGAGGAGAGAGAGTTCACCGGCAGCGTGACGGCGCTCCGGTGATGGTGGTGGAGTGATTCCGGCAGGGCTTCGCCTAAGCGCTGCGGAAAACCGATCTAGAGGAGAAACTGTGCACCGGTGAAACGGGTAGCACGTGGCCGGAAATTCTGTCCAAAAACCACCCAATCCACTAGTATATATAGGAGGAGAGGAGAGGAGAGGCAGCCAAGGCCTTTGGGTCGGCCGAAATAGGAGGTGGGAAGAAATCCTACTTCACCTCCAATCCTAGTTGGAGTAGGATTGCCTCCTATTGGCTGATTTTCCACTTTTTGCTTTAGGACTTTCTCTCCTGCGCCATGGGCCTTTGTGGCTGTTTTCCCAGCCCAATAAGGGCTGGTTATTATTCTCCCACAGCCCATGGACCTCTTGGGGTCGAAGTACCCCTCCCGGAGGTCCTCCGGTACACTACCGGCACTCCCGGTACAATACCGATACTCCCGGTACACTACCGATGAGCCCGAAACTTTTCCGGAAACCAAACTGGGACTTCCTATATATGAATCTTTACCTCCGGACCATTCCGGAGCTCCTCGTGACGTCCGGGATCTCATCCGGGACTCCGAACAACCTTCGGTCACCACCATACATAACTCTACACTACCGAAACGTCACCGAACCTTAAGTGTGCAGACCCTGCGGGTTCGAGAACTATGTAGACATGACCGAGACACCTCTACGGTCAATAACCAATGGAGGGACCTGGACGTCCACATTGGTTCCTACATATTCTACGAAGATCTTTATCGGTCGAACCTCTATGTCAAGGATTCAGTTAATCCCGTATATCGTTCCCTTTGTTCTTCGGTATGTTACTTGCCCGAGATTCGATCGTCGGTATCTCCATACCTAGTTCAACCTCGTTACTGGCAAGTCTCTTTACTCGTTCCGTAATACAAGATCCCGTGACTAACACTTAGCCACATTGCTTGCAAGGCTTGTTGTGATGTTGTATTACCGAGTGGGCCCTGAGATACCTCTCCGTCACACGGAGTAACAAATCCCAGTCTCGATCCATGCCAACTCAACAAACACCATCGGAGATACCTGTAGAGCACCTTTATAGTCACCCAGTTACGTTGCGACGTTTGATACACACAAGGCACTCCTCCGATATCCGTGAGTTGCATGATCTCATGGTCATAGGAACATATACTTGACATGCAGAAAACAGTAGCAATAAACTGACACGATCATATGCTATGTTTGTAGTTTGGGTCTTATCCATCACATCATTCTCCTAATGATGTGATCCCGTTATCAAATGACATCTCATGTCCATGGCTAGGAAACCTTAACCATCCTTTGATCAACGAGCTAGTCCATTAGAGGCATACTAGGGACATGGTTTTGTCTATGTACCCACACATGCATTTAAGTCTCCGATCAATACAGTTATAGCATGGATAATAAACGATTATCATGAACAAGGAAATATGATAATAACTAATTTATTATTGCCTCTAGGGCATATTTCCAACAGTCTCCCACTTGCACTAGAGTCAATAATCTAGTTCACATCACCATGTGATTCGCATTGTTATGAATCTAACACCCAATGAGTTTTGGGGCTCGATCATGCTTTGCATGTGAGAGAGGTCTTATAGTCAACGGGTCTGCGATATTCAGATCCGTGTGTACTTTGCAAATCTCTATGTCAAACCGTAATCACTGCTACCACACTCCACTTGGTACTATTTCCAAATGGCTGCTCCACTATACGTATCCAGATTGCTACTACTAGTCATCCGGATAGGTGTTAAAGCTTGCATCGACGTAACTCTTTACGACGAACTCTTTATCACCTCCATAATCAAGAAACATTTCCTTAGTCCTCTGGTTACTAAGGATAATTCCGACCGCTGTCCAGTGATCCACTCCTGGACCACTCTTGTACCCCTTGACAGACTCGTGGCAAGGCACACATAGGTGCGGTACACAGCATGGCATAATATAGAGCCTATGGCTAAGGCACAGGGGACGACATTCATCCTTTCTCTTTCTTCTGCCGTTGTCGAGCTTTGAGTCTCACTCAACTTCACACCTTACAAATCAGACGAGAACTATTTCTCTGGCTGATCCATTTTGAACTCTTTCAAAATCTTGTCAAGGTATGCACTCATTGAAAGTCTCATCAAGCATCTTGATCTATCTCTATAGATTTTGATGCTCAACAATTAGGTAGCTTTATCCAGGTCTTCCTTAGAAAAACACTTTTCAAACAACCTTTTATGCCTTCCAGAAATTCTACATTATTTCCGATCAACAATATGTCAACCACATATACTTATCAGAAACTCTATAGTGCTCCCACTCACTTTATTGCAAATACAAGTTTCTCGTAAACTTTGTATAAACATCAAAAACTTTGATCACCTCATCAAAGTGTATATTCCAACTCCGAGATGCTTGCTTCAGTCCATGGAAGGATCACCAAAGCTTGCACACCTTTTAGCATCCTTAGGGCTGACAAAACCTTCTGGTTGTATCACATACAACCTTTCCTCAAGTAAACCGTTAAGGAAATGATGTTTTGACATCCATCTGTCAGATTTCATAATTGAAAACGCAGCAACTGCTAACATAATTCCAACAGACTTTAGCACCACTACGAGTGAGAAAATCTCATCGTAGTCAACTCCTTGAACTTGTCACAAACAACTTTGCAACAAGTCGAGCTTTACAAATGGTGATATTTACCATCAGCGTCTGTCTTCATTTTTAAAGATCCATTTGTACTCAACGACCTGCCGTCCAACGAGCAAGTCTACCAAAGTCTATACTTGGTTTTCATACATGGATCCTATCTCGGATTTCATGGTCTCATCCATTTGTCGGAATCCGGGCCCATCATCGCTTCTCCATAGCTCGTAGGTTCATCGCTGTCCAACAACATGACCTTTAAGACAGGGTTGTTGTACCACTCAAGAGCAGTACACGTCCTTGTCGACCTACGAGGTTCGATAGTAACTTGATCCGAAGCTTCATGATCATCATCATTAACTTCTTTCTTCAACTAACATAGGCTTCACAGAAACAACTTTCTGCGCTGCGCTACTCTGATTGAAACAAGGTTCAATAACCTCATCAAGTTCTATCTTCCTCCCACTCAATTCTTTCGAGGGAAACCTTTTCTCAGGAAAGGATCCATTCCAGCAACAAACACTTTGCACTCGGATCTGAGATAGAAGGTATACCCAACTGTTCTTGGCGTATTCTATGAAGATGCATTTGTCCGCTTTGGGTTTGAGCTCATTAGGTGAAAACATTTTCCACACAAGCTTCGCAGCCCCAAACATCAAGAAATGACAGCTTTAGGTTTCTATCAAACCATAATTCACACGGTGTCATCTCAACGGATTTAGATGGTGCCCTATTTTAAAGTGAATGCGGTTGTCTCTAATGCATAACCCTAAAACGATAGTATTAAAACGATAAGAGACATCATAGTATGTGCTATATCAAATAAGGCATGACTACGACGTTCGGACACACCATCACACTATGGTGTTCCAGGTGGCGTGAGTTGTGAAACAACTTTCACATTGTCTAAATTTGTATGCCAAACTCGTAACCCAGATATTCACCTCCACGATCATATCGCAGAAATTTTTATCTTCTTGTCACGATGATCTTTAAACTTCACTCTGAACTTTGCTTTGAACCTTTCAAACAATTCAGACTTGTGTTTCATTAAGTAAATATACACTATATCTACTCAAATCATCAGTGAAGGTAAGAAAACAATGATATTCACTGCAAGCTATAAACACTCATTGGATCGTATACATCAACATGCATTGTTTCCAATAAGTCACTTGCCCGTTTCATCAAGCCAGAAAACGGGGTTTAGTCATCTTACCAAAAGGCATGGTCCGCATGTCTCAACCGATTCAAAATCGAATGAGTCCAAAGATCCATCAACATGGAGTTTCTTCATGCGCTTTATACCAATATGACATTTAGCGGCAGTGCCACAAGTATGTGGTACTATCATTATTAACTTTGCATCTTTTGGCATCATTGTTATGAACATGTGTATTACTATGATCAAGATTCAATGAACCACACTTACTAGGTGCATGACCATTGAAGGTATTTATTCATGTAAGCAGAATAACCATTATTCTCTAACTTGAATGAATAACCGTGTTGCAATAAACATGATCTAATCACGTTCATGCTTCAATGCAAAACACCAAATAAAATTTAGGTTCGTCACTAATCCCGAAGGTAGAGAGAGCGTGCGATGTTTGATCATATCAACCTTGGAAACATTTCCAACACACATCGTCACCTCACACTTAGCTAGTTCTCCATTTATTCCGTAGCTTTTATTTCGAGCAACCGAACCGGTATCCAATACCCAGGTGCTACTAGGAGTACTAGCAAGGTACACATCAATAACATGCATATCAAATATACTTCTGTCGACTTAGCCAGCCTTCTTATCTACCATGTATCCAGGGTTGTCCCGCTTCAGTGACCGTTCTCCTCATAATGGAAGCACTCAGTCTCGGGTTTAGGTTCAACTTTGGGCTGCTTCACTAGAGCAGCAACTGACTTGCCATCCATGAAGTTTCCCTACTTGCCCTTGCCCTTCTCGAAACTAGTGGTTTTTACTAACCATCAACACTTTGATGCTCCTTTTTGACTTCTACCTTCGCGGTGTCAAAACATCGCGAGAAGCTCAGGAATCATTTCTATCCCTGGCAATTTATAGTTCATCACCAAGTTCTAGTAGCTTAGTGATAGTGACTTGGAGAACTATATCAATCACTATCTTATCTGGAAGATCAACTCCCACTCGATTCAAGCGATTGTGGCACCTAGACAATCTAAGCACATGCTCAACTATTGAGCTATTCTCTTTCGTCTTGCAAGCAAAGAATCTTTGTTTGAGATCTCATATCTCATAACACGGGCACGAGCCTGAGATCACAATCTCAGCTCTTAGAACATCTCGTATGTTCCGTGACGTTCAAAACGTCTTGGAGCCTCAATTCTAAGTCGTAATGCATGACGCACTAAACTATCAAGTAGTCATCAGAACGTGCCTGTCAGATGTTCACAACATCTACAGACGACGCTAGAGGGGGTGGCGTACCGAACGGTGCATTAAGGACATAAGCCTTCTATGCAGCAATGAGGACAATCCTCATATCACGGACCCAGTCCGCAATATTGCTACCATCATCTTTCAACTCTATTTCTCTAGGAACATATAAAAAACACACGGGAGCTACAGTGCGAGCTAGTAATCTACAACATAATTTGCAAAGACACTACTGACTATGTTCATGATAATGAGTTCAATTAATCATATTACTTAAGAACTCCCACTCAAATTGACATCCCTCAGGTCATCTGAGTGTCACATGATCCAAATTCACCAACTCGAGTCCGATCATCACGTGAGTTGAGGTGGCTTCAATGGTGAACATCATTATGTTGATCATATCTACTATATGACTCATGCTCGACCTTTCGGTCTCTTGTGTTCCGAGGCCATGTCTGTACATGCTAGGCTCGTCAAGTTTAACCCGAGTGTTCCGCATGTGCAAATCTGTCTTGCACCCGTTGTATGTGAACGTAGAGTCTATCACACCCGATCATCACGTGGTGTCTCAACACGACGAACTTTCGCAACGGTGCACACTTGGGGAGAACACAGTTCATCTTGAAATTTAAGTGAGGGATCACCTTATAATGCTACCGCCGTACTAAGCAAAACAAGGTGCATAAAAGGATTAACATCTCATGCAATTCATAAGTGACATGATATGGCCATGAACTTGTGTTTAAGATCTCCATCTTCGAAACACCGGCATGATCTCCATCGTCACCGGCACAACACCATGATCTCCATCATCTTGATCTCCATCAATGTGTTGCCATTGGGGTTGTCACGCCCTGCACGCTTCTACTACTATTGCTACCGTAGCGATAAAGTAAAGCATTACATAGCGCTTAATGATTGACACGCAGGTCATACAATAATTAAAGACAACCCTATGGCTCCTGCCGGTTGCCATACTCATCGACATGCAAGTCGTGATAATCTATACATCACATGATCATCTCATACATCACATATATCTCATCATGTAATTGGCCATATCACATCACAACATACCCTGCAAAAACAAGTTAGACGTCCTCTAATTGTTGTTGCATATTTTACGTGGCTGCTATGGGTATCTAGCAAGAACGATTCTCACCTACGCATAAACCACAACGGTGATACACTAGTTTGCTTTTCAACCTTCTCAAGGACCACCTTTGTCGAATCCGATCCAACTAAAGTGAGAGAAACTGTCACCCGCAAGCCATCTAGGCAACAAGTTGCGTCGAGGGAACCGGTCTCTCGTAAGCGTACGAGTAATGTTGGTCTGGGCCGCTTCATCTCACAATCCCGCTGAACCAAAATACGACCAAGGGAGGAAGCAATCTAAGCATCAACGCCCACAAACCTTTTGTGTTCTACTCGAGATCTCATCGAACCATCAACCTAGCTCATGATGCCACTGTTGGGGAACGTCGCATGGGAAACAAAAATTTTCCTACGCACACGCAAACCTATCCATGGTGATGAGCATCTACGAGAGGGAGAGTGGATCTACATACCCTTGTAGATCGCTAAGCGGGAAGCGTTAAGAAACGCGGTTGGTGTAGTCGAACATCTTCGCGATCCAAATCGCCGAGCGTCCCGCGATCTCATCACGATCCGTCCCGCGATCCAATCACGATCCGTCCCGTGAACTCATCACGATCCGTCCCGCGATCTCATCACGATCCGTCTCACGATCTTGATCACGATCTGTCCTACGAACTCATCACGATCCGTTCCGCGATCTCATCACGAACCGTCTCGCGATCTCGATCACGGTCCTTCCGATCTAGCGCCGAACGGACGGCACCTCCGCGTTCAGCACACGTGCAGCTTGATGACGATCTCCACCATCTTGATCCAGCAAGAGGAGGTGGAGAGGAGAGAGAGTTCACCGGCAGCGTGACGGCGCTCCGGTGATGGTGGTGGAGTGATTCCGGCAGGGCTTCGCCTAAGCGCTGCGGAAAACCGATCTAGAGGAGAAACTGTGCACCGGTGAAACGGGTAGCACGTGGCCGGAAATTCTGTCCAAAAACCACCCAATCCACTAGTATATATAGGAGGAGAGGAGAGGAGAGGCAGCCAAGGCCTTTGGGTCGGCCGAAATAGGAGGTGGGAAGAAATCCTACTTCACCTCCAATCCTAGTTGGAGTAGGATTGCCTCCTATTGGCTGATTTTCCACTTTTTGCTTTAGGACTTTCTCTCCTGCGCCATGGGCCTTTGTGGCTGTTTTCCCAGCCCAATAAGGGCTGGTTATTATTCTCCCACAGCCCATGGACCTCTTGGGGTCGAAGTACCCCTCCCGGAGGTCCTCCGGTACACTACCGGCACTCCCGGTACAATACCGATACTCCCGGTACACTACCGATGAGCCCGAAACTTTTCCGGAAACCAAACTGGGACTTCCTATATATGAATCTTTACCTCCGGACCATTCCGGAGCTCCTCGTGACGTCCGGGATCTCATCCGGGACTCCGAACAACCTTCGGTCACCACCATACATAACTCTACACTACCGAAACGTCACCGAACCTTAAGTGTGCAGACCCTGCGGGTTCGAGAACTATGTAGACATGACCGAGACACCTCTACGGTCAATAACCAATGGAGGGACCTGGACGTCCACATTGGTTCCTACATATTCTACGAAGATCTTTATCGGTCGAACCTCTATGTCAAGGATTCAGTTAATCCCGTATATCGTTCCCTTTGTTCTTCGGTATGTTACTTGCCCGAGATTCGATCGTCGGTATCTCCATACCTAGTTCAACCTCGTTACTGGCAAGTCTCTTTACTCGTTCCGTAATACAAGATCCCGTGACTAACACTTAGCCACATTGCTTGCAAGGCTTGTTGTGATGTTGTATTACCGAGTGGGCCCTGAGATACCTCTCCGTCACACGGAGTAACAAATCCCAGTCTCGATCCATGCCAACTCAACAAACACCATCGGAGATACCTGTAGAGCACCTTTATAGTCACCCAGTTACGTTGCGACGTTTGATACACACAAGGCACTCCTCCGATATCCGTGAGTTGCATGATCTCATGGTCATAGGAACATATACTTGACATGCAGAAAACAGTAGCAATAAACTGACACGATCATATGCTATGTTTGTAGTTTGGGTCTTATCCATCACATCATTCTCCTAATGATGTGATCCCGTTATCAAATGACATCTCATGTCCATGGCTAGGAAACCTTAACCATCCTTTGATCAACGAGCTAGTCCATTAGAGGCATACTAGGGACATGGTTTTGTCTATGTACCCACACATGCATTTAAGTCTCCGATCAATACAGTTATAGCATGGATAATAAACGATTATCATGAACAAGGAAATATGATAATAACTAATTTATTATTGCCTCTAGGGCATATTTCCAACATGTCAATGCAGGTGGTGCAATGTTTTTGACAACTCTACCTTTGATGAAATTCTTCTTGTCTTTTCTGAACTGATGGTCAGGATCCAGGAACTGTCTATGCATGTCGAAGCAAGAAAACTTGCGACCTGCCTCCAGCCAATGGAACTGAAGAGCTGCCTTGCATGTGGGGCACGGAAACCTTACATGCACACACCAGCCAACGAATAGCGCATACGCCGGCAAGTCATGCATCGAGTACATGTACCACACATGCATTTTGAAGTTCTTTTTTGTAGCGGCGTCGTATGTCTTGATCCCATTATCCCAGGCTTCTTTTAATTCATCCTTAAGCGGTTGCATGTACACATTCATATTCTTTCCCGGATATTTGGGCCCTGGAATTATCAGGGTCAGGAAAATGTTCTTTCTTTTCATAATATCTCTAGGGGGGAGATTTAGTTGAATGACAAATACAGGCCAACAACTGTATTGTGTTGCCGTCATACCATACACATTGAACCCATCTGTGCTGATGGCAACTCGAGGATGCCTTGGTTCTGCCGCTTTATCCTTATGTAATGCATCGAAGTGCTTCCACGCAAAAGCGTCCGAAGTGTGTCCCAACATCGGATTCCCATCTGCATCCAGTTCTGTTCTTTTGCCCAATTTATGCCACGTCATCTGTCTAGCCCTCTCTTTGACCATGAAAAGTCGTTGAAGTCTTGGTATGATTGGCAGATACCGAAGAACATTAATGGGGATTTTGGTCTGACTCTTCTCACCCATACCGTTGTCTACCAGAACATACCTCAAAGCATTGCAAATGGGGCAATAGTTCAAGCCTGCATACTGAAGCCTAAATAAGGCACATCCATTCTCACATGCATCTATCTTCTCATAGGGCATCTTAAGCGCACGCAGGATTTTGTCCGACTGGTACAGGTTTGGTGGAAATACATGGCCTTTGGGTAGAAAGCGTCCAAATATCGTCATAATCGCGTCGTAGCATTCTCTGCCCAGGTTGAACTGAGCCTTTAGAGCCATTACTTGCGCGATGGCATCCAGCTGACAAAGCTCAGTGTGCTCGTGGAGAGGATGTTTTGAAGACTCCAACATTTCATAAAAGGCCTTTGCAGATTCCTTCATCTCATCGTCCGAATCCCGAGCATCATCAAAGTCTTGCACCATGTCTTCGATCCCGGTACCATGCTCGTCAGTGCGACGACGAAGCACCTCAGCTCTGGCACGTTAGGCAGACTCACCATGAAATGTCCAGACCGTATAATTAGGCATAAAACCCCACTTCTGTAGGTGTTTGATCATTTCAAACTCTGACTTCTTCTTATAATTGTCGCAATCGACACAAGGGCACCAGGTTGTTTTCTGTCCATTTGCAAATGCGACTCTCACAAACTCCTTGGTTTTTGTTAACCATTCATGGGTCATGTCTTTCTGACTAGTGTGACCGGTGTACATCCACCCACGATCACTCATCCTGCCTAGCTACTTGACACACACAAAATATATACATAATTCAACAAACCATATTCATTACGTCGATGCAACCTAGACGCTAGTAGGTAAAGATAGGTCCTAATCCCACCCGAGTATGTGTAGATTGGGTTCATTTTCCCATGCTCTGCTCCGGATCCGATGCAAAATTTCGGCAGCACCTCCCCGTTGTTCTCCTGATACATGTCTCGCAAATAAGCAGAGAGGATGTGTACCCGGAGAACAACAGGGAGGCACTGACGAAATTCTGCATCGGATCCGGAGCAGAGCATATGGGCAAACGAACCCAATCTACACATACTCGGGCTGTCCATGGATAACGTTGGACAATTCGAAAGAATCACCTTGCATATTTATAGATGTAACCCTTTCGAACGGGAGACGCATAGTGTTCACGCATACTAATGATTCAATCTACCTACAACTAGCAAGTTTCATCGGCATGAAGACCGGAATAGAGAAAATAAAGGGGGAGGAGGAGATGTCATTTGTGCTCACCCACGAACGCAGGGGCGGAGCTCGTTGAACGCACGGGTAGGTCATCGAACACCAAACCCTCGCAGCGACGAAACAACTGCACATTTAAATCCACCCGATCAACACAAATATATATATATGATATTTTTCATAACAAAATCAGAAATTATATGACCTAACTCATAATTCGCACATATATGACCCCGTCGGCCTCTGGAAGGCCGAAGAGCACCCTTTCGGTCAACAGGAGGCCAAAGAGGTGTCGCGGGTCGGGGGTGTCATGTCGTGGTGTCGGGGTGTCGTGTCGGGGTCGAGATGTCGTGTCGTGGTCGGGGGTGCCATGTCGGGGTGTCGGGGTCGGGGTGCTGTGTCGGGGTCTCGGGGTGTCGGGGTCGGTGTGCCGTGTCGGGGTGTCGGGGTGTCGTGTCGGGGTGTCGGGGTCGGGGTCGGGGTCGTGTCAGGGTCGGGGTGTCGAGGGTGTCGTGTCGGGATCGGGGTGCTGTGTTGTGGTCGGGGGTGCCATGTCGGGGTGTCAGGGTGTCGTGTCGAGGTCGAGGTGTAGTGGGTGTCATGTCGGGGTCGGGGTGTAGGGGGTGTCATGTCGGGGTCGGGTGCTGTGTCGGGGTCTCGGGTGTCGGGGGTGTCGTGGTGTCTGCTTTGTCATGTCGGGGTCGGGGTGTCGGGGTGTCGTGTCGGGGTCGGGGTGTCGGGGTGTCGGGGGTGTCGTGTCTGGGTGTCGTGGTGTCGGGGTGTCGGGGTCGGGGTGGCGTGTCGGGATCGGGGTGTCGGGGTGTCAGGGTCGGGGTGTCGGGTCGGGGTCGGGGTGTCGGGGTGTCGGGGTGTCGGGGTCTTCTTCTTCTTCCTTTTCCCTTTTCCTCTTCTTCTTCTTCTCCTCCTCTCATCTTTCTTCTTCTTCTTCTCCTTCTTCTTCTTCTTCTTCTTCTTCTTCTTCTTTTCTTCTCCTCCTCCTCTTCTTTTCTTCTTCCTTTCCTTTTCCTCTTCTTCTCCTCCTCTCCTCCTCCTCCTCCTCATCTTCTTCTTCTTATTATTATTATTATTATTTCTTATCCTCCTCCTCCTCTTCTTTTTATTTTCTTCTTCTTCTTCTTGTTGTTTTTTCTTCTTTTCCTTTTTATTTTTCCTTTTTTTCCTTTTTTCTTTTCTTCTTTTTCTTTCTTCTAGGTTTCTTTGTACTTAAATGTCTAAATATCTAAAAACCTAAACATCTAAGTATCTAAACTCCAAAATTTCTAAATATCTAAAACCTAAAGGAATAGGAGGGGGAGCTCACCAGAGGGGGCAGAGGGGGCTGGCCGGCAAGGGGGACAGCGACGGGGCTGGCCGGCGGCACGGGGCGGTCGGGCCGCGACGGGGCGGCGAGGGACGGGCCTAGGCGCGGTGGCACAGGACAGGGCACGGGGCGGGGCAGTGGGCGGCGACGGCGGCGGCGGGTGCGACAGCGGCGAGCGGCGGGCGGCGAGCCGGGACGGGTCGGGGGCGGCGGCGGGTGGAGAGACAGAGCGGGTCGGGGGCGGCGGCGGGGTTCGGGAGGGGAGAGACAAAGTGGAGAGAGCGGGGGTGGGCCGGTAGGGCCGTTAGGAGACATTTTCTTTGCCGTCTGCTAGCAGACGGCAAAGTTTCTTTGTCGTCCGCTAGCAGACGGCAAAGAGGTGGGCTGGGCCGTTGCAGTTAACTGGCCTTCACTGGGCCTCCCCCCACCTCTTTGCCGTCCGCTAGCCGACGGCAAAGAAACTTTGACGTCACCTAGCGGATGGCAAAGAGCTGGCTGATGGCAAATAGTGTCTTTTCCATCAGCCAGCTCTTTGCCGTCTGCTTTCCCAAAGCTGACGGCAAACAACCTCTTTGCCGAATTCCAGTAGTGGTGGAGGAGTCCTACTCCAATCCAACTAGGAGTAGGATTCCTCCTCTCCACTTGGAAACACTTTTCACCTTTGGGTTTTTCCCACCCCATCCGCATGGGCCTTTAGCGGGGGATTCGGCCAGCCCACCAGGGGCTGATTTGCTTCCTCCCACATCCCATGTGGCCCCTTGGGTCGATACACCCCTCCCGATGGTCCCCCGGTACCCTCCCGGCACTCCCGATACACTACCGATGAGCCCGAAACTTTTCCGGTGACCAAAACAGGACTTCCTATATATCAATCTTTACCTCCAGACCATTTCGTATGTCCTCGTGACATCCAGGATCTCATCCGGGACACCAAACAACCTTCGGTCACCACCATACATAACTCTATAGTATCGAAACGTCACCGAACCTTAAGTGTGCAGACCCTGCGGGTTCGAGAACTATGTAGACATGACCGAGACACCTCTACAGTCAATAAAACATAGTAGGACTTGGATGCCCATATTGGTTCCTACATATTCTACAAAGATATTTATCGGTTAAACCTCTATGCCAAGGATTCAGTTAATTACTTGTCCGAGATTCGATCGTCAGTATCCCCATACCTAGTTCAATCTCGTCACCGGCAAGTCTCTTTACTCATTCCGTAATACAACATCCCATGGCTAACACTTAGTCACATTGCTTGCAAGGCTTATTGTGATGTTGTATTACCGAGTGGGCCCTGAGATACCTCTCCGTCACACGGAGTAACAAATCTCAGTCTTGATCCCTGCCAACCCAACAGACACCCTCGGAGATACCTGTAGAGCACCTTTATAGTCACCCAGTTACATTACGACGTTTGATACACACAAGGTACTCATCCGGTGTCAATGAGTTGCATGATCTCATGGTCATAGGAACAGATACTTGACATGCATAAAACAATAGCAATAAACTGACATGATCATATGCTACGTTTGTAGTTTGGGTCTTGTCCATCACATCATTCTCCTAATGATGTGATCCTGTCATCAAATGACATCTCATGTACATGACTAGGAAACCATAGCCATCTTTGATCAACGAGCTAGTCTATTAGAGGCATACTAGGCACACAGTGTTGTCTATATACCCACACAGATATTTAGTTTCCAATCAATATAATTATAGCATGGACAATAAATGATTATCACGAATAAGGAAATAAAATAATAACCAATTCATTATTGCCTCTAGATCATATTTCCAACGGCGGCGACCACAGAAGGCGGCGGTGGCATGCTGGACTTGCGCTTCCGGCGTCCGTTTGCCGCGTTGAGCGCACTAGAGGTGAGCTATGGCTCGCCCGCATCCAGGGGAGCGACAGGGGGTTTGAGGGGACGGTCGGAACGGCGCCGGCAATGAGGTACTGCAGCGACAACGGTTCGGGTTGCGCGGGCGCGTCACTACGGGACTCTGGCGAGCAATCTGATGGGCTAGGCGGCATCCTAGGCCCTCCAGGGGCACGGCCACATGCTCAACTGCGAACTATGGGCGCCCTATCCACGGTGGCACCTTGAATGGCGGCTGGGAGCTTCGGCTGCGGTGGCTTGGCTAGTTAGAGCACGTGAACGATGACGGGGTTAGGGGAAGGAGACCGGGTGCTCACAGTGGTTCGGAGGGGCAGCAGGACGCAGCTGGGGGAGCTCGGGGGCTGGCAAATTTGGTGGCGTCTGGCGGCCGTGGACGGAGAAGGAGCTTGCGCGTGTCGTCTCTGGGGCTTTGGGGTCCGATTCCTTCGGTGGAGAGGAGCAACTCGAGGAGGCGGAGACTATGAGCAGCCGGGGGAACAATGCAGCTACGGTGGCCGCGGGGGTTGCGACGGCCCGGCCATGGTAACTTCGGCCATGGCATAAATCAGGCGAGGGCGAGGGGGAGAATGGCCATAGGAGGAGGGGAATAAGAGAGGAGCTCGAGGCTGTCTCTCTGGTGAGGGGACAAAGACGGGGAGGCTAGCAGGAGGTGGAAGCAGGAGGTGGAGCTCGCGACGCGCATGGGCGACATGGCGCCTGCCTACTGTCCAAGGAGGAAGACGACAGGGAAGGCGATGGGCTCTGGTGGGCTGCACAGGTAAGTTCTTCTCACCCGTGTGTTTTTCTATTTCTGTTTTGTTTCTTTCTATTTTCAGCAATATGTTTTGGTCTGATAAAAATATCTAACCATTTAAAAAAAACTGAGAAAATATATATGTGACCATATGGACTTTTCAAAGGCCACAAATAATTCTCAGTATTTGTTTGGACATATATCTTATATAGAACAATATAAATCCAATGCAAATAATAAGTCAAATGCCCATATCGAATATTTTTTTGATTCCAAAAATATTGGTTCGAATTTAAAATCTAGCCAATATTTTCAAAGAATAGTCGGAACATTTTATTGGACTGATTCGAAGCAATTTTTATCATCTGGGCGACGAACACGGGGCAAACGCCACGCCCTTGACCCAATGTCGACCCCACGCCCTTGGGAGCATGCAGTTTTAGGGTATTAATCATGGCATCACTACGACAAACCTATAATGATTTCACCATCATGGCAATGTTTAGATCCTAAGGATGGGCATCTACGTGCTTACATGACAACAAACTGATTTGTTTCTCAACTAGCCATGGCAACATCATTTGCTATGGAAAATTATAATGAATTTTACATGGGAAATTTAAAATTTTGAATATCTACCATCTTTTGTTTTCGTAAATAGTTTCCATGGCGATTTTTAAAATTAATTTCATTCAAATTTCCATAGACGAGGCAAAATTTCATACAAAGGATGACATTTTTAATTAAAACACCATGTCAAATTTATATGGACCATGGCAAATTTCATACAAAGGATGTCATTTTTAATTAAAACACCATAGAAAATTTACATATACATTTGCCATGGGATTTTTATTGACAAATTGTTGCCTTAATTTACATACTCAGTAATTTTCTCATTCACAAACATGGCAATTTTAATTGAAATACCATGTAAAAAATTAATACAAATCTTCCATTAAAACTGCAAGCTTATGTTGCTATGTTTTTTTAATGATGGAAAAATTTGGATTTTTTATATAGCAAGGCATTTACTAATTTAGACCATGTGAATTTCTCTAATTAGTCCATGACAAGCTTAATTTATGTACTATGGCAAGCTCAATTCAAGTACTATCGCGAACTCAATTTGTGGACCATGTGAAGCTTAATCCAAGTAAAATCAGGTTGAGATGGTCTTTTTTACACTTGTTTCGTAATGTCCACATGGCAAAAAAATCATGATAGATGCAAAATTCTGTTTTTTATTGTGATTTGTGGCTGTTTTCCACGTTTATTTTGC
Organism: Hordeum marinum; assembly: GCA_022496015.1. Lineage (NCBI taxonomy): Eukaryota > Viridiplantae > Streptophyta > Magnoliopsida > Poales > Poaceae > Hordeum > Hordeum marinum. The sequence goes on from CM039674.1 coordinate 515,461,054, forward strand.
CATTGAAAATTACCGGTTTCTTTTTCCAATGGCAATGTTATATTTGTTAACATGGCAAATGTGACTACACATCGATGGCAAATTTTGCCTTTTCCTCCGTTCATGTGCCTTTTTCCTTCTATAGACTATGCATTTACTTTACAAAACATGGCAATTACTACAAAACAATAGATGGTGCACTTTGTTTGTGCTCCACATCATGCCAAATTTTAATCCACATTTTGGTATATTTATCTATATGGTAAAAATAGCATACAAATTTTAAATCCACATTTTTTGCCATCATTCTTCAGATGGATATTTTTCATGAACTTTTTCTTTTGTGCCATTTGCATAAAAATATCTTTTTTACCATGGAAAATTTTGCTTTATAAAGATGATGGCAATTTTTTGTTTGAAACTATTGGGATATTTTAGTATTATATTTTTTTTCATTTTCTATCTATCACGACAAATTTATTTTTCATTATATTTTTGGGCCATTTCATTTTTTTCAAAGTATGCCCTTTTCTGGCCTTATTATTCACAAGCAAAAGTGGCCATTTTTAGACACGGTATTTTTTTAGCCAAACTGGGGTTTAATTTAATTTTATTTATTCAAAGCAAAAGTTCCTGGGGCGATGGTGTTCGTGCTGGGCACTTCTTGCCCCGAAGAGAATCGTTCGATCGGTCGAGGCGGAGGGCGTGGCCAGGCCGCCGCGGAGGCAGCACCGGTTGCGGGAAGGGGGAGGGTCCAGAGCCCCTAGATAGGGATCAACCAGCAAGATTCTTGCTCAATGACTCCCTGGTTTGGAGATATGCCACATATTTTTTCCCTCCGAGAGTTCAATATCGTCGTAGCATAGCAGCAGCATGCAAGGCTAACATTTCACACAGCAAATCCCATAAAAAAATTCAGTCGAAGCAACATTAGCAACACATAATAAGTTGTTCAAACTTGCACCATCCAAATTACTCTCTGATTAATAAAAAGTTCTTGCAGAAGTAAGAAAACACTAAGATAGCGTCCAACGATATAGATAAGCAGATAAGTTTCTTGTTGTACGTACGAGCCCCTCGTTTGGATATAAGCCACTAGTTCTCCAGTCCAAAAGTCCAGGATCATCGTAGTAACAGCATGCAAGACATGTTTCATTCTTAACATTTCTAGCGGCTGACGATGTAGACCATCATCCTCAGCTGTTCCTCGTTATCCATGAGCTTGAAGAGACAGATGTCCCCCACCCGCAGGCGGTTGTCGCGGGCAAAAGATGGCCATCCATTGAGAACGGTCATCTGATTGCTCTTGCCTGGCGTGCGATACTTATATTGCAGCTTGGTAGGCTAGCACCAAACTGATTGGACTATTCCCTCCACGATGAAGACCAGCAGCAAACTTCTGCACAAGATATGTGGCCGCATACTGACAGCCATAGTGCTGTTTATATACATAACACAGGGAAAATGTTAGAATGACACAGGTGAAGAGATACTTGGGAGATTTGTTACTATTTATCTTATCAAAGGATAAGGATGCAATTGAAGAACTTCGAGAAAGCAACAGAAAATGTTTTCCCTGAACTTACTAGCTGGGGATTGTTTTGTCTGCCACGCTGAAACACAGTGCTCTTGCTCATGATAGCAACATAAAAGGGTGGTTTGAACTTAATCTCCTCAACTTTCTCCAGATATTTCATATTCTCTGCAGGTGTTAGAGAAACTCTGTTAGCCAGGATGAAGAGACGCTCAGAAGCTCCCTCGGAATCCTCAGAGACCTCATGCTCTTGATGTTCTGAAGATTACTCTTCACCTGGACAAATTTGCACATAGATCAGACAGATATAATCGGAAGTGAAGTGTGACCTATGCATCCTAGCAGTGGCAAGATTTTAGTACCATGCGTGGGTGGTTCCTCCTGCACACTGCACATCTTGGGACTTGTTCTCCCACGATTGGAGAAAATGTTGGTGCTCGCATTGCCAATAAGATAGACTGTCAGTATGAATCTACTTTTCTTCACATTTGTCATTGGTTGAAATAGGAAGATATCCCCCTCCCTCACATCATTGTCACGGGCAAAGGGGGCCCAATTAAGGTTACGGCGACCTGGATTAGACACACCGGATGGCCTGATATGCAATCTGCACTTCCAAGTCTTGTTCTTCCCAGGCAGCTGGAGCATGATATTTGTATCTTCACATGGAAGGTATTTGAGAGCATAATCCTTAGATATACCCTAATTGAAAAAGAAATAGAATGTAATTATGATACTGTCAAGCTTGTTATATCTGAGAGCTGAAGCACCAAGGAGTAAGAAGTTAACACAGTAAAAAAGGCTAAATTGTTCCAATACACATGCCTTCAACTGATAAGATTGATTTAGTAATACATATGCATTTTGTTGCAAACGTATCCTTTAGACATTTGAGTTCAAACCAAGACACTAACTTCCCTAAACTGTATGATAAAAGAAAATGTACGTATCTACAGACAATGAGAAATTCATTTTTATTTTTATTTTGACTTTGACGAAATGCTGAGAGCACAGCTTTTCATTTCATTAGGTGTGAAGGAATTACATAGTAGAGAGAAACTCAAAGGTGGGGGGCAGAGAATACGGATGGTGAAACTAACGTACCAGAGTACCACTCCGGTCTATATTGCTCTTCTTTATCAGTATAACAAACACTGGAATTTTAGGCTGAATTTCAGCGACGAATTCATGTAGTTTTGCCTTCTGTGCTACTGTAAGATCACATTTGCCTGATAAGAAATAATCCTTCGAGGACATCTGAAGATCATTCAACCGCACAGACTCATCTGCAGATGGATTCTCTTTTCAAGAGTAAGGTAACAAAGGGTAAGTGGGTAACTTATTTAATTTAATAACAAATTTAAGCTGAAAATTCCTCATCAGTATAAGATACAGCAGGCGGCTTTTGCTGTTTTACAGTAACATGATTTAAACAGGCACGTACTGGAACCATTGCTATGTTGGTAGTGCCTGCGACTCATGCTTTCATCGAACACCTTCACAGTGAGCACGACGTGGCAGTCATCATAGCTTAAGACCAGGAAGTGCCCGAGCCGCAGATCATGAGCACGGGCGAACTGCTTCCAGCCGCGCCCAGATACATGTGGTGGTCGGCATCGAACACTACTTCGACGTCCCACAAACGATGCCGGCACCCGGCTTCCTGCAACTTCACTTCCTGGGGCTCACAACCGTCAAGCACCGCCGCGAACTTGTCAGGAAGCCTCTGCAATGAGGATTAAACAGCTGTTGAAAACAAAGTGTTGAACCAACCAAACAGGCTACTGACCAAAGATCAAAGCATAGAAACGGAAAACGAAGCTGAAACAGGAAGTGAGAAATTGCGCGATCTGTACCTGTTTCTTAAGGAAATTAGGAAGTATGATCATGAAGAACTCAAAACTTCCAAAACCTGGCAGTTCTTCCATCCTAGCAAAACCGCCGCCGAGCAGGAATGCTGAATGTCCTTCCAAAGCTTCTCTTATTAAGGGAGCTCCATCGGACTAAAAGGCAAACACACAGGCCAAGCCTGGTTAATTAATGAAGTGAGTAACTCTTACAGGCTTACCTAATTGGTTATGTTTTCCAACAAAAAAAATGGATTTCACAATACAAATAGAATGTCAGCCTTTTTTAGCATGCAAATCGAATGATTTTTAGGGCAAATTATGTTGTCATGAGGGTTGCAATTTCCTATAGCAAGCATGGCAATCTGACGACCAGCACCATTCAAGACACAAAATCGACGGGCCAGAAACGAGCGAGGACTGAAATGTTGTTCTAATTTATTGTCCTAAAAAAGGCAGGAATACTGGAGAGATCTACATGATGTTGAGTTAAGAGCATTTACAGCCAGAGCCCTCAAATCGTCCCTATATGTCTGGGCGAACAGTCCGGGCAATGACCGATCATGAAGTTGTGGTCCAACCAGCCCCCTCAAACAGGTCCTACTTGTTCGGGTTGTCAGTCACGCCTCAAACCCATCACATATCTGGGTCAAATGTGGGAGGCTCGGGAGTGCCCGGAAGTGTCTGCCACGTCGGGTCCGACGGAACGAATCCACCCCAAATTCCCCCCAAATTAACCTAGTCCACCAAAATCTATCGCCCTCCTCTCAAGTTCGTCCTCCATTTCTCTTGTTCAACCTTTTACCGTCCTAAAACATTGATCCCCGTCTACGCTGTTGACCATGTCCACCGTCGTAGATATCATCGCCGAGTACCCTGTCCTCCACCACTGACATGGATGATGCCTCGATAGAGTCCGTGTGGGGTAGTTTCAAGGAAGAGAAGGTTGCCCGAACGGAGCGGTGAAGGAAGTAGCGTGAGCGGGAAGTTGCAAACAATGAGGTGGTCCACATCGACTGTCCAATGCGGCCGTCTACACCATCCGTATATGCCCCGCCGCTGAAAAGGAAGGTGTCATTCCCACGCCCACGACCGAGTTCGTTCCCTTGTCCGAATGTCCGAGGATTTCTGATGCCTCGACACATGATATGCTAGACATTGTGTATGACCCGCCGCAACTCTAACGGGCACGAACAGCCCCGGGAACAGCAGGCACTGAGTCTGCCATATGGCAGAGCAAGACACGATACATTTTTTTGCCCCATTTGAATTGATTCGTACATTCGTTATACGCCCCTGGTCAATTTAAGGATGCATATGTCATTAGTTTATATGTAATGATGGCAATATTAGGTGGCTATCACGGCAGACATGATTAATAAAGGTCAAAACATTATGTATTATGACTTGGGGATATCAATTGTTGTATGTATAATGCTAGGAAAACATCGGCCACTCTTAACAAAAAAAGATGGCCAAGGCAAGAGGTCTCACATTCACAAGCCATGAGGATGTTTAGTTGTGTCAAGCTTGGTTTGCCACAAACATGGAACCTATATGTGGAACCAAGTAAAAGGGCAAGAAGTATTGGGAAACAATTAACAAGCATTACCATGAAGATGAGGAATGTGTGGAGTCAAGCACTCTCCATACCACTTGAAGTGAGGCCTCCCTCCGACATAGATGGTGCATCATCCAAGAGAGCATGAACAAGTTCTACGGCCACTATTCTTTGATGGTTTGCAGGAACGAAATTGACAATGGAGTCAATAGTACCATTAGTTGATATACTTTATTTTTTCATCATTAGCGTTGGTTGATTCCTTTGTTGCACTGTCACGCGTGATTCATGTTTGCTAGATGCGGGTGGCGGCCACTTTGTACCAACAAACAGAGGGGAAGGCATTAACTATGTGTCATTCTTGGTTGAAATAGAACAGGAAACCAATGTGGCAAAAACTTGTCAATGACATCAAGAATGAGAACAAGAAGTTGAAGCAAAACAATGGCATGGTCAAGGGGAGGAGGGACAAGCCAATTTGCCAAAGAGAAACAACCAAGTGATGGTAAACAAGTGGGAGAAGGATAGGGTCACGCGCGTGATGCCACAACGAGCAAAGTGTCCGCCACATGGATGATCATGTTTTGCACCAAGGAAGAGACGAAGGAGGAGAGGTTCAAGTGCTTCTTGGATGCACAAAAGGAGAGGGTGAATTAGTCCTAAGAGAGGAGGAACAACAAGTTGCAGCCTCAGAAGGAGAAGGTAGATTTGAGGAATCATGAGGCGCATGTAAAAAGGAGCTCGAGAAGGCAAAGACTGTTGGATCAACTGAGCTCAAGAAAAGAGGCGTCGTAGCTGGCTCAGCGCATGGAGGATTTGAGGATCATGCTGACCGACACTTCCCTCGTGGACCCGGAAGGCGAGAAGTGGCTTGAAGTGAAGAATAAGGAGATCAACACGTGCAATGCGAGCACATAATTGTTCATTCTTGAATCGTCTGTCTATGAATTGTCATATTTTTCTGTTGGCATGTGATGAATTGTTGAATTGTGGTTTATTTTGCTTTGTTGAATTGGTGATGCATTTGTGCTATACGATAGATGTGCATGGATTTAAAGATTTGTACTCCCTCAGTCCCAAAATAAATGTCTTAAGCTTAGTACAACTTTAAACTAGAGCTAGTACAAAGTTGCGATAGTTATTTTGGAACGGAGGGAGTATATACCAAGATTGTGATTGTTCTAGAAGACAAATGAGGGGTAGTCCAACGATTTCAGGGCCGCGCGTGTGGATGTTTAGGTGGTGGATTTTCCCGGTCCTACTTAGATGTTCTAACTATAGCAGATTCCCCCAAAAGCACACAATATTTTAGAACTGTCGCCACAATGTTTTGGAAGGCTTGGTTGCTAAGCAAAACCATTGTAGCAAGCTCCTAAAAGGCAAGCAACCATCAAAGCATTTATACTGCCCTTTGGAAACAATCCTTCAGCCTTAACTTTACAAAAAAATCTTCAACCTTTATATATAAAGATTGGAGGAAATATATGAAAATGTTTTGTATAATTTATGTTAGTGTGACGGGATCGCCCTGAATCAAGTACTGTCATTGGGAATCGACCTCCTATGCGCCGAATCGAGCTCCATCGGGGCTTCATCCGTAGTCGGGATCTCGCATCGAGGAAGGCGAGCTTGTTTATTGTGGTTCTGGTATCCTTGATGAGCCACTCGACGACTTTGTTGCATTCACCGTAGCCAAGGCAGTCTTGCAGGATATAGAACTAGATGGCAGCATTGACGGAGAGGCACATATGCGAGTCACGAATGCCCATTTGGTGTGTAGACCAGGATGTGCCTAGCCTCCTTCCATCATACTCTTGTGAGATGCAGTAGATCCGTGGCGAGGGCACTATTGTTGCGGCTACCACAACACCGCCGCACCTCTTAGCCTCCTCATGCCCCTTGTCATGCTCCTCTCGTCCTGCTCCTTGAGGCGGCCTTGTTTGCGCTCACGGGTTGCAACTCCAGCAACAACTCACGAGATAGGGCCCAAGTAGCACGTGTGAGACCAACAAGTACTCAATCCTCTTGGAGTAAGAATGCTCATGATACCTCTAAACTGCTTCCTCAGTGTTTGGCAACATAGAAGTCACACGCGCGATGTTCATTATCATTGTCATGGGCGCTCGTGCCGCCATCGTGCTCCACCAAATCAAAGCGTGTGTCTCGTCCATCGGCCGACTCAAGCACGCCATGGCGCTTGGGTCAAAGGGTGTGGTGGTCATCATGGTACCGTGCCCGGCTCGAGGCGGCTTGTGGAGATGGCATGTAGTTGTGCTGTTGTGCAAGCCCACACATTGGATTGGAAGTCCACTCGCTTTGGTGGCCACATTGAGGTTGTGGACCTGGACACCAACGTCTCTTTCCTCATCCTCGAGGAAGGAAAGAGGTGGAGGGGTAGTCAATAAACCCAAGAGCAAATTAATCTTGTATGAAAGAAAAATATAAAGGATGTGTTTTGTTGAAAGTGGCTTCAGCCGTGCTTCATACATGAAGCAAAACCACCATGCCTATATATGGTGGTGAGGAAATCCTCTTACAAAGCGGATCGAAAAAGAACAGAAATACATGAGAAAGCACACCTTACCACAAAGAAACCTAGACAACCTAGAAGGACGAAGAATAGCCACCAAGGAAAATCATCGCATCTCGTTCCACCGCTCACACCAAGCTATAGAGAAAGAGGCCCCCCTGCCCTCCCTCTCTAGATTGCGGAGCACGAGCCTGCCCAATGACGACATGTGTACAACATAAGGGCAAGTGTGTCCGCTCGCGCCAGAGTTGAGGAAACTTTGTGCTAGAATCCGTCAATGTCCACAAATGAGGGTGTGGTGTCGACGAAGGTAACTTGGTATCCTTGATGACGTCCTCGGGAGGAAAACAAAACAACGTGCTACCACCATCGAGACCGAGGGTACGGTCAAGGTTTTTCACGCGGAGCCCTGGCTCGGCTCGACGAGAGGAACGATAGCGGCACCCCCAAGAGGGACGTGACACCCACAAACATAACCGACATTGCCGTCGGAGCACAAGGTTTTTGCCCAAGGCCCCTCCCCCGCGCCACACTGAGGAACCCTAGGCATATATCTACTTGGAGAGACGACAAGTTGCCACCAAAGAAGACCTCTAGAGCACGATATGGAACCTCCACTGTGGAGGCACCAACGAGACCATGATCGTCGAGTACTACATCCTCCGCTTCAGAAAGAGGGGAGGGACATGAACGTCAGCGGCAGAACTTTTATGAGGGTGGACAGAAGCAAACTCTTGAAGTTGACATGTACTTTGTAGAACAAATCCCTGAATCAAAAACTAGGTTCATATGGTTAGTTCCCCAAGTCTTAACTTCAGAATTTTATATAAGCCATGAATCTATCAATGCAACCTGTAGACGTGGAGGACTAGATCAATTAGCAATTTTACGAAATCCGCCACTGAGCTCCGCCACGCAGCTAGAGTAGGGCCGCAACCAAACCAACACCCCCGCCCGACTGCACGAGTGACTGTGGCAAAGCGAGGCATCCCCGCCAAGATGTTGCGCCCGCGCCACAGCAGACCATACAAGGAGGAATAGGATCGCCGCCGCTGCTGACGCCGGCCTCGCCCGCCGGTACACCTTGGCGGCGGCGAGAGGAAGGGGAGCAAGAGGTCTCCGCCACCTTGAGATCTCCTTCCCCGCACAAGGAAACGGCTGGATTTTCCCCGAAGCCGTCGCCATCATCCTCCGGTTCGTGCTCGCCGTCAGCCAGTCAAAACTGCAGCTCGGTCAGGGTCTCAGGGACCGTGTCCATCCTGAGCTATGATGCCCTCAGATTTCTAGGGGGATTTGGTCGTACGACAGTATGACTTGGTGCGTTGATCATGATGAACCTCACTTTATGCTGACATTCATCTTATGCTCTATTTTTCTGTTCTTATATGCCATTTTCAATCATTTCGAATTTCTTTGCCAAATATTCCCCGCGTTTGAAATTTGCAGCACTAAAATGGCAAATGTGTGAGTCAATTTCTCTCTAAAAAGATGACAAGGCACATCCGAGGCGGAGACGGGACGACATGGACCGTGAGCGAACCGAAGAACGTCGTGGTGACTGGCGAGTAGCCACATCGCCGAGGGAGGCGATTCAAAGGAATCACGGCGCAGGTGCGGGGGTGGTTGCCGCTTCCTTGGTGCCAGAAATGGGTTGGTTCGACGGATGGCCGGCGGCCAGGGTAACGTGGCAGCGACGCCAGTCGAAAGTTGTAGCCGGCGGTCGAGCAGGGCTGGAGGAAGAAGACGACGCGGAATCGAAGGATGCAAAATAAAATAAAAAATAAAATGAAATCGAATCAACATTGCGTACAGTCGGCCTCTATGGAACATTTGCAATTTTCGCAAACCCTCTCGGCGCCGCAAGTTACGGAATGTCCATCTGAATCTGGCATATTCTTGATACTTGGTAGAAAGCATAAAAAACCCTCTTTTTTGGAAAAGAGAAAAGAACCATTATATGGATGAAGGAAACCATCGGGTATCAAATTCAAATCAGGCTGTTCTAATGATGTTGATGAATACGCTAAACCAACACCCGTAATTCATATCTAGAGAAACATTCAAGATCCAACTTCCAACTGATTGGTTGAGCTTGACTAAGAAATCTCTGTTCGCGTCGGAGAAAAATAGCACAAGACTGACCTAATCCCACCGTCGGCTGGATAAACTGGCGAACGGCTGCCTTTGTAGCGAAGTGCCGGCCGGCGGCCGATGCGGTGGAGGCAGACTTGGGTCGTCGGAGTCCCCGAACTCGAGCTGGGAGACGAGTAGACGATCTGGCGCTGGAGGAGAAAACCCCAAAAATATCTAGGCTGCGGTGGCTTACTAGATATAAGGCAAAGTAGTAAGGTTGAGCAGTACGAGTAGTAACAGGCAGTAGCTTCTATTGTGCGCGCTCGCTCTACACATGCAGCCCAAAGTCCCTTTGTAAGTCCTATGATAAGCGCGTGCACCACGAAATTCCTTGTGGAGCTCGGAGCCCTTTTTAAAAAGCTACCCTTTAAATTCTATTTTTGATGTTTCAACAAATTCAAAGGGGGGGGGGGATCCACATGTATACATCCTACAAAGTTTCTTGATGATATACTTTATATATACAAAAACAAAACAAATTCTTGGATTTTTCGCACACACGTAATATTGACTCTTAAAATCCACGAATTTGTTTCCTTATGTTGTCTATGTTATGAATTGTGAGCTATGCAACTAATTCATTTTATTAGAAGTGTCGCATATACTGTATTGTGAGGTGTGCCCGTCTTTCTGTTGATTTGGATTAATATGTTAACCTTGATATTGTGTCAACCCTAGCAATGAATTTAAACTATTTATGCATACACTAAACGGGGATATGAACCCCTAGGTGTACCAAAGCAATAAATCTCCAAAACATTTGGTGACCGGTTGGCCCACAAGGCCGCCTGGCGAGGTGTCCAGCTGCCCTCGCGGGCCGGCCTCGCCACCACAGCGACAACCGGCGGGTCAGCGCCCGTCCCATCCCCCAGTACCGGCCTACGACAACAAGAGAAGACCACCATGATAAGGCACGCATGGCTACATTACCTGTTGACAGGCAAGGCTACAGGCCTTTGGGTACCGCTGACCTTGACCAAGACGGCCGGCCCAGTAGCCGGTGTGCGCCTACCTACTCCATGACGACGACTCGTGCTAGCCATAGTGGCGCGCGGCCGGCGGCCCCGCGCTCGACAAGATCCGACAACCAACGAGGCCCGCGACTAGCATGAGAAGCTGGTAGCCGGGTACTGCGACCCTTTTATCCCCACTATTGTAATAGATTAGTTGCACTATAAAGCAAGCCCCCAGCCCCCCTACGAGGGGGTCAGCACTTAGTTCATCCACACACACACACCATAAAGGTAGCGAGGCTGGTAGCGAGAGCTCCATCTTCCCCCTCACAAACAGCTCGAGGAGCACCCTGTAGTGTGATCATCCATAGTCACTCTGACAGGACTAGGAGTCTTACCTCCATCGGACGGCCCTGAACCTGGGTAATGTTGTGTCATGTGCCTCGCACCTTCATCTATCTCTGGACGCCGCCGGCTCCTGTCGGACCAAACCATAACTTAAGGCACCCCCTGGGATTTCCCGTGGGAACACCTCGACAGTTGGGCCCATCATTGGGCTAGCAACGACGCCGGCCGGAGTTACGTTCCGGGCGGGACCCTTCACACCCTCCGACGCGCGCATCGCACATGGCTTGCTGTTGTGTTACGGTGCGCTCGACTTCGTCAACGACAACACGCACCTCCTCGAGGACGCGACTTCCCCGAGGGCGGCTCCATCACCACCTTTGGCGACCATCGCGTCTACATCACGGTCGTCCCCGACGAGTACTCCATCGAGGTTCTCAGTTGTGACAAGTTGCGTCCGTCCGGCACTGGCGACATTGACGACCTTGATGTCTACTACGCAACCTTCTTCTTGTAGACTCATGTTGGGCATCCAAGCACAGAGTTTTGTAGTATAGTAGCAATTTTCCCTCAAGTTGATGACCTAAGGTTTATCAATCTGTTGGAGGCGTAGGATGAAGATGCTCTCTCTCAAACAACCCTGCAACAAAATAACAAAGAGTCTCTTGTGTCCACAACACACCCAATACAATGGTAAATTGTATAGGTGCACTAGTTCGGCGAAGATATGGTGATACAAGTGTAATATGGATGGTAGATATAGGTTTTTGTAATCTTAAAATATAAAAATAATAAGGTAACTAATGATAAAAGTGAGCACAAACGATATTGCAATGCTTAGAAACAAGGCCTAGGGTTCATACTTTCACTGGTGCAATCTCTCAACAATACTGACATAGTTGAATCATATGTAAATACCTCTCGTGCGACAAAGAGTTCACTCCAAAGTCACAAATAACGGTGAACTAACAAAGAAATTATTGTAGGGCACGAAACCACCTCAATGTTATCTTTTCTGATCAATCTTATGAGCTATCCCTATAAGTGTCACGAACGACCCTAGAGTTCGTACTAAAATAACACCTGAAGATACACATCAACCAAAACCTAATGTCACCTAGATACTCCAATGTCACCACAAGTACCCATGGGCTTGATTATACGATATGCATCACACAATTTCATATTCATCATGTTCAATCCAACACAAAGAACTTCAAAGAGTGCCCCAAAGTTTATACCGGAGATTCAAGACGAAAACTTGTGCCAACCCCTATGCATAGATTCCCAAGGTCACGGAACCCGCAAGTTGATCACCAAGACATACATCAAGTGGACCAATTGAACATCCCAATGTCACTACGCATATCCCATCGCAAGACATACATCAAGTGTTTTCAAATCCTTAAAGACTCAATCCGATAAGAAAACTTCAAATGGAAAACTCAATTCATCACAAGAAGATAGAGAGGGGAAAACTCCATATGATTCATCTATATTAACAAAGCTCGCGGTATATCAAGACTGTGCCATCTCAAGAACAAGAGAGAGAGATCACATAGCTACTGGTACATACGCTCATCCCTGAGGGTGAACTACTCCCTCCGTGTCATGGAGACCGCTGGAATGATGAAGATGGCCCCCGGTGATGGTTTCCCCCTTTGGCAGGGTGCCGGAACGGGCTCCCGATTGGCTTTTCATGGCTACAGAGGCTTGCGGCGGCGGAACTCCCGATCTAGGTTTCTTTCTAGGGTTTTTGGTATTTATATGAATTTTTGGCGTCGGTCTCACGTCAAGGGGGTGCTCGAGGAGTCCATAAGCCACAGGGGCATGACCTAGGGGGTGCCCAGCAGGCTTGTGGCCTCCTCGTCCAGTTCCTGGACCAGATCTTTGCTCTAGTATTTTTTATATTTTTCCAAAATTCTTCTCCGTAAATTTTCAGCCCATTCCGAGGACTTTTATTTCTGCACAAAAACAACACCACGGTATTTCTGCTGAAAACAGCGTCAGTCCGGGTTAGTTCTAATAAAACCATACCAAAATCATATAGAATTATTTTAAACATGGCATGAATACGTCATGAATTATAGATAAGTTGGAGACGTATCAGACCTCTGCGCCCGCATGGAGGTTATCACCGCCGCCTCTTTCGGCAGCGGATCGACGTGGCAGCCCCTGCTGCACGTGGCCATGGACGGCAATTGCCAGAGCCTGCTAGCGGTGGCGAAGGCTTTGGAGGCCATGCAACGCGGGTTCAAAGCCGCAAAGCGTGAGTACAATGCAGCACATGGCCTCACGCTGGCTGGCGTCGGACCCAGCTGACTGGGGATAGTGCCGCGCCGCGGTGGTACCGTCGGCCAAATGCTGCCGATGCTCGTCCCGTCTGTAGAACATCTGTGAAGAACATGAGGGATGCACAGGCTGGCCGCGATGAGCTAGAGGAGCTCGACGGATCGGCCCGTGAGGCACAACAGGAACACATCCGCATCCTCATGGAGGGTGCGAACTTGTAGCAGGAGAAGCCGACCCAGTCGCTTCGGAACCCGTCAAGATCATCCTCGAGGACCAACACCACAACCGTCGATCCATGCCGGCCTACTGCCGACCACCGGGCATCCTCGCCCACCGTTGGAAACCTTCGTCGTAACAGCCGGAGCCTGCGCAACCGCAGCGCCTCAAGCGGCTCGCTGAGTGCAACCTAGGCCAAGCCGGCCACCACCCCGGCGGCCGATGACGGCTCCTCCAGGCACTCCCAAGATGATCAGGGCAAGTGCAAGTCTGACCAGCCGGATGCCCGCTATGACAGTTGGGAGGTCGCTGCTGTGGAAGACAACAAGATGGTAGACGGCCTAGGTTCCAGCCGGCGTCAGCACACCAACGAGGGCAAGCAACCTTGGCAGCCCAAGTACACCTTCGAGCAGATGCTCGATGGGCCCTACAAGTTCCGTAGCGGGCCAAGCCCCACGCACACGGCACAGTAGTACAGCTGCTTCACCAAGATCACGTGGGACGATGCTCCGCCTCCGCTCCGGCCCAACATTCGCCGCCAGCCCTGGGAGCTGGCGGCACCCGAGATGATTACCCTTGCTAGGACGCGACCTATGTTGTCTTCACCTCGGAGGATAGAAACAATCAAAACCATCGCAAGCATGCGTACATGGTCAACGACATCGTCCCATCGGTCCTCCAGTACATGCACTGGTCGGACAAACCCGCCACCTGGGGGTGTGAAGACCGCCCGGCCGTGATGCCCATACCGAGCGGCTACACATTGGTCGTCGATCCCACCTTCATCTCCAAGAAGAGCACCATCCGCTTCACGCGGGTTCTCGTAGACGGCAATAGGGGCATGAATATCCTCTACTGCGACACCATGGACAAGCTGGGCATCCGGTAGTCCAAGCTCCAACCGACCCGGATGGTTTTCCACTACATCGTGACCGGCCTCTTGTGCTCCCCGATCAGCATGATCCGGTTGGACATGTTGTTGGCACGGCGAAGAACTTCCGCCACAAGCCCGCCTGGTTAGAGGTTGTGTATCTATCAATCCCTACCAGGCGCTCCTGAGCCGGCCCATCGTGGCCAAATTCATGGTGATTCCACACTATGCTTACCTGAAGATGAAGTTGCCGGGCCCCTACAGCATCATCACCATCACCGGGGACTACAAGAACTCGACCAAGTGTGCCGTAGACGGCTCCAAGTTGGCCGACTCCCTCGTCATCGTGGAGGAGCGACGCCAGGTGGACCGGCTCGTGGCTCTTGCCCACGAGAGGAAAGCCATGCCTGAGCCTAAGCTGAAACCGCCGGCTGGGGAGTCACGGTTCCAGTCGGCCATCGGCAAGGACACCAAAAGGATCTCGCTCGACCCATCTGACCCCAGCGAGTAAGTCGTGGCCGGAGCCGGCCTTGGTGACAAATAGGAAAGCGAGCTTGTCGACTTCCTCCGTGAGAATCGCGACATCTTAGCATGGTCCCCAAAGGACATGCTCAGAGTTCCGAGGAAGTTTGCCAAGCACTTTCTATATGTCCGCCCAGACGCAAAACTGGTCAAGCAGCCGCTGCGCCGCTTCTCCGAGGAGAATAAGAAAACTATTGGTGAAGAAATTGCCCGGCGACTAGCATCCTTATTCATCATGGAAGTCTTCCACACAGACTGGCTAGCAAACCCAGTCCTAGTGCTAAAGAAGAACAAGACTCGGCGTGTGTGTATCGACTACATGATCCTGAACAAGGCATGCCTCGAGAACCCGTTCACTTTGCCTGTATCGATCAAATGATTGATTCCACGGCCAACTGTGAGCTATTGTCCTTCTTGGAGGCATACTCAGGCTACCACTAGATATGGATAAATCCGGCCGACCAGATCAAGACAACTTTCATCACCCCCTTCGGGGCATTTTGCTACATCACCATGGCGTTCGGGCTGAAAAGCATTGGCGCCACCTTCTAGCGCTGCATGCAACAATGCCTCTATATGCAGCTCGGCCGCAACATACACGTCTATGTGGACGTCGTTTTGGTCAAGACCAAGTAAAGTCGCACCCTGCTGGACGATGTCAAAGAGACATTCGCGAGCCTGCGCGAAATCGAGATCCGTCTGAACAAGGAAAAGTGCATATTCAATGCCCCGTTCGGCCAGCTCCTTAGTTTCCTCATTTCTGAGCGAGGAACCGAGGCCAACCCGGAGAAGATCCGGGCCATCGAGCGCATGGCCTAGCCGGCCACTCTTGCCGGAGTCCAAAATATCACCGGCTACCTACCTGGGGTGCCTTGGGCGTCCCCAAGTTTGAACTCTTCTCTATCTTTATTCTTCTTATATTTATACCTCCTTGATATTCGAGTACTTCATGCACACAAAACTTAAAAGAACTTTTATTAGAAAGGTTAGTACATATAACATCAAATCCCATCATGTCCAGCTATAACATTATTGTATAATTATAATATAATATTAACTACCATATGATAGCTAAATTCTATGTGTCCCAAGTCAATGGGGCTCAACAAGAATTATAATACAAGTATACAAAGAAACTGTAACATCAATCTGTGAAAAACAGGACCGTCTGTAAAGATGCTAATGAAACATATATTTCTGTAACTCAAAACATTTTGAAACATTAGGACATGGTAAAAAAATTGTATACAAGTATTGTGTGAAAAGTTCAGTAATTTTTTACGTTCCAGTAAAATAGGAAACTCAAATACTACAACCAAAGTTTCTATTTTTGCACGTCACATATCAAACAAGCAATTTAAACACACTTAAGGTAAATCTTTGCACATTATTTTTATAATATAATGTGGGGGTAATTATTTTTGTTGAAAATTTGTTGTAATCAAGATTCACAAAGTTTTCATGGGCATGAACAAAGGTTCAAGGACGTCCCCCACTTCAACGGTGTTCATCTTTCTCACTTTCACTTTTCATTTTGAAAATGTTATAAGTTCCACACTTTATTTTTAATTTTTTTAAAAGCACACAACACAATAAAATAACTCTCGAAAACTTCCAGTGTTCTCTCCCTGGCAGCGCTTTATTTATAGCGTGATCCAACCGGATCCCAAGGTATATCAAAGCAAATTTTAATTAACAATGATTTGTAATTTAGTATAAGCACAAATTAATATATATCATGTAAGAACGAAGTTTAACTCTCTTCCTATGCATTGGCACATCATAAAAGAATAATTCATGCATACAAAGTAATGGCCAATGCATAATACAAACGGTTACATGCAAATTTACCGTATTGGAAACATAGAGACTTAAAGATTTGGTTCTTCTCTCATAATAATTGCAAGTAGGAGCCGAAAGCAGATGCATTTTATATCCATAAAATCATCATGTGTGATAATAAAACACAATCCATCAATATAATCTTTAATAAGTGCAAACTTCTGTGATATAGTGTAATTGTGGGATTAAAAAAGAAAATAGGACTATCATGTGGGGGTGCAATAGCAATAATTTCATTTTTAACATATGGAACTATAGAAAGTTCATCTTCATAAAAATAATTCATATTGGCTCCATAGCTACAAGCATAGCAAGCATCAGTTCATAAAAAATGGATGTTTCAAACGAATCCAAGGGATCATATTAATTATCATAGCAACCATACTCCGATACGTGCGAAGGGAAATTAAACAGTGTATGATTTGAAGAGTTACTCTTATTATAAGGCGGGCATAGGTAGCTAATCCTCTCTTCCTCATTTTGTTCTTCGCTCTACTCGTCATCTTTTTCATCTAATGAGCTGATCACAGTTTCAGCAATTCTTCTTCCATAGGTTCCTTCAAAATACGAGTCTCTTGCAAGGCAACAGACATTCTCTCAATAAATTCTTTACATAATAATTAGAAGCATAAATTTCATAGCAAAATTTAAGTATAGCAAAACTTTCAGATTTGTAAAGAATAGCATCATACTTTCAATTAAAGAAGCAATTTCATATACACCCTTAAAAGCAACAAATTATTCAATTTCTTCAACATCATAATAACTATAGACATCCTTTGCATAAGAATATAGTATTTCAATAACATTAAACTCACATTGGTAGGGAAGGTGTTTTATAGGATCTTCATAACAACAAGTAAAATGATGTATTTCACATAAATTCCAAGCATAGCAATTCGTGCAATTATTTTGACCCCATAAAAGTTCCCCTTTTTAGACAAGCGGTGTCGCACAATATAATCATGCTCATCTAATGATTTTCTCTCAACTAAGCTAGTTGGGTTTTCAACACGAGCACAAAGGGATCGAAGATAACCCAAGTAAAAAGCTTCAACAGTATGGTAGGTTTTGGGTGGTACCTCAACCATTGAGTTTGCAATGACAACTAATTATTTTGGTATTTTGCATGTTCTACCCGTAACTAAAGATAGAAAAAAACTTAGAAGAGAAAAAAATTACTTGGTAATAAAGAAAACAAGCACAGATGAGATTATCAATCCACTCTATTCCTCCCTAGCTAGCAACGACGCCAGAAAAATGGCTTGGCAACGGACAAGTATGGGGGATCAATTGTAGCCTTTCCTTATAAGTAAGGGTGTCGAACCCAACTAGGATCTAAAGGTAGAATTAATATCCCTTCAAGTTTTATCGACCACCGATACAATTCTATGCACACTTAATGTTTGCTTTACCTAGAACAAGAATAAGTAGGTGTAATGATAAGTTTGCAAGGGTAAAATTAGAAGTGCTTAGTGAGAATAAAACTACGAATAATTTGCAAGATAATAAAAGTTAGTTGTTTAGTAGAAAGCTTTTTGTAACACAAAAGAACGATTTGTCCCTGGACAATTGATAACTAGACCATTAATCTTTATTACAATTTTATATGAGGGAGAGGCATAAGTTAACATACTTTCCGTACATGGATCATATGCACTTATTATCGAAACTCTAGCAAGCATACACAATTCCCAAAGCTAACCAATGTTTTTTAGGGAAATAGCAGGACTCTACTACGTATTTTTATTAATTTTCAAACAAATAGTACAAATAATGAGGTCCCAAACAATATAACCAATGAACTTTTTGGTTCCTCTCATCTATAAACAACCCCAAGGGACCTCAACGGGCGGAGGCGAGCCAGCGACACATTCTGGTCCTGCCCCCTGGGAAGAACGTGAGAGCGCTAACCTGCACCATGGCCATCCATCGTCAGAGCCGT
Source organism: Hordeum marinum (assembly GCA_022496015.1). Classification (NCBI taxonomy): domain Eukaryota; kingdom Viridiplantae; phylum Streptophyta; class Magnoliopsida; order Poales; family Poaceae; genus Hordeum; species Hordeum marinum. Next base: position 515,479,624 of record CM039674.1, read on the forward strand.
GGTCAGTGTTTGATGGCAGGCGATCTAGACATGAAGTCCAAGCACTATTGAAGTGAAGCAACCAAGCCATTGATCCTTCAGGTAATTTTTAGATATTAATTCTTTGATCTTTCTTTATTTAACCTAATTAATTCCTCTTCTTTTGTACAAATTGCAGTCATGTAAATTCTGCAGGTTGTGTCATTGCATGAATTTTGATTATTGGATATATATGAAGCATATAATTTCTTATAATTTACTCCAGAACTAAGATTGAGGAATTCAGGTGCTCTCTCCTTTTTTGTAAGAATGTTCAAAAAAGTAATTACAATCTGGTTGTAAGAAAAGTAAAAGGAGCTAACATGTAAATCAATTAACTGAATTTGAAAATGGTGCTACGTAGTTTACTGGAAGAATCATAAGGGCCCATTATATGAACTCACACAAGGGCCTCTAAGATGCTATGGCTGGCCCTAGGTGAAACCCGGTCATAACATTAAGTAAAAAGTCCTCCTTACTCCCATACGCAACACCCCCCTTACCCGGGTTTGTTTCAGTCACTCACGCAACCCATTATAAGCGTATTAAGAACGTACTGATACAACCTACAGCATTAATCCCCCATGCTTGCGTGACGTAGAGGGCACCATAGGACAACACCAAAATAAAACATACACCTCAAACAAATCACAAACATCAATCAACCTGTAGGACATAAGAAATCTACTCAAACATCATAGGATAGCCACACATCATTGGGTAATAATATATAGCATTAAGCACCATGTTTAATAGATATTACAGCGGGGGAAAGAGGTGTTACATTGCTCCATAGAGGAGGATAGTTGGTGGTGACGGCGGCGAAGTTGCTGGTGTAGATTGCCGTCATGATGGTTGCCCCGGTGGCGCTCCGGTGCCACCGGGAGAGAGGGGGAGAGATTACCCCTTCTTCTTATTATTATTATTCTTCTTGCTTGATCTCCCCCTGGACAAGAGGAGATTTCCCCTCGGGTCCATGGCCTCCATGGCTCCCGAAGGGCAGCAGACCATCCGAGATTGGACATGTCTCTCCGTTTCACTTCTATTTCCGCGTCTTGTTTTCTGGGGTTTCACCATTTCTTAATATTTGGATATCTATAACTCCAATTGGCATGAAATTTTTAGAGGATTTTTCTCGGGAAATTTTCTTTCGTGCGGCAAAAGAAGAGCCCCAGCTGACTTACAAGGGAGTTATGATAACCCACAAGTATAGGGGATCGCGATAGTCTTCAGGTGTAGTATTTCATCCTAATTTATTGGTTCGATACAAGGGGAGCCAAAGAATATTTATCATCCTTGACAGTTGAGTTGTCAATTCAACCTCACCTGAGATATCTCTCTACAGTAAAGGTTTAGTAGCACAACAAACAATAGTAGTAACAGTAATAGTGATAGCAACAATTTTGTAACAGTAGTGACATTGACAGTAGCAATAGTAACTTAGCAAGATACAGTATATGTAAATCATAGGCCATAACTCATCATCATCATCATCATCATGATAACAACTCATCATCATAGTGATATAAGAACTAGATCATTATTCTATAACATTGTGTAGCACATAAAGATACATCTCCAACGTTCTATAATTTTTGATTTTTCCATGCTGACATATTATCATTCTAGGATACTTGTTGGGTAGTTATTTAACAATTTCTAATATTTTTGAGCACTAACCTATTGACACAGTGCCTAGTGCCAGTTCCTGTTTTCTGTGTGTTTTTGCCTTTTCAGAGTTACCATACCAAATGGAGTCTAATTGCCACGAAAGTTTTTGGTGATTTTTCATGGACCAATACAAGACCCAGAAGCTTTAGAGGAGGGCCAGGAGGTGCACGAGGGGCCGACCACATATCCAACCGCCGTCTCGGGGGGGGGGGGGGTGACCAGATGCATGGTGGCCCCCCTGGAGCCCCTCTCCCGACATCGTTCTCTGGCCTATAAATTCACATATAACATAGAAACTTTAGTAGCGCTCCCGAAACACTTTTTCCACCGCTGTAAGTCTCTGTTTTGATGGGAGGCCATCTAAACCTTCGTTTTGGCACGTTGTCGGAGGGGAGATCGATCACGGAGGGCCTCTTCATCAACCTTGCTTCCCTCGCCATGATGTGTGAGTAGTTCACCAAAAACCTACGGTTCCGTAGGTAGTACCTATATGGCAATCTCTCCCTCTCTATTGATCTTCAATACAATGTTCATAGCATCTTTGCCTTGATTTATCCGATGTAATCCCTTTGCATGGTGTGTTTGTTGGGATCCGATGAATTGTGAGATTATGTTTGGATTATTAATGAAAACTATTTGAGTCAAACCTGATTACTATGATTCTTATTTGCATGATCATCATAGCATTGTAATGCTCTCCGATCTATTGATATAGTTTGGCCAACTAGATTGATATTTCTTCAATGGAGGTGATGTGTTGTAGTAGGTTCATCCTGATGAGCTTCAATATCCCAGTGACAGAAGGGGACAAGTCGCGTCTTTGTGTTGTTGCTACTAAGGATAAAACGATGGGGTTTATTTATATTAGTTGAGTTTACTTTGTCTCCGTCATGTCATCGTTCTCCAAGCATAACTCGGTTTGTCATGAATTAATACATAGAGAGGCAAGCATAGAAGTGCTCTTGAAGTGGAGTAATAGTAGTAGGTGCAGGAAGAAATCAACCTATTTGCTTATGGACGTGGTGCCTATTTACACATGATCCTTGCTGTGAACATCGCATAATTATTCGTTTTTCTATCAATTGCCCAAAAGTAATTTGTTTACCCAATGTATGCTTTGATTATGAGAGATGCCACTAGAGACCTCTACGGCCCACATGTTGTTTCACTTATAAATTCACAAACGCTATCGTTACCTTGCTGTTATTTATTAACTTTTATATTATTTTGCAATTTACTATTATCTACAATTATCTACACAACTCACTTGCTTGTGAATAACAAGATCAAGGGGACTACCGACCCTCTTGCCGGCGTTGGGTGCAAGTTATTTGTTCTTTCGTGTGCAGCCACTCAAGATGGTTGAGGATTGGTATTCCTATTGCTTCGATAAACCTTGGTTCCATAACTAAGGGAAATACTTACACACTTTATGTTGCGATTACCCATTCCTCTTCACGGAAAACGCAATGCAGATCATGAGTATCACGAAAGATTTCTTGCGCCGTTGCCAGGGAATACCATCACCAACTATCAAGTATCTTCGCACAAATTTTCATTCACCTCTTCTTATTTCTATTTTATTTAATTTTTAGTTTGCGTCATAAAAATCAAAAATACACAATATTTAACTTTGCTAGTTACTAGTTTGTTTCTAGTTTGGTTTATTTGCTAGTTTGCTTGTCTTGCTAGTTTTGCTTGTGTGGTCACCATGTCTCAAAATACTACTAAGTTGTGTGATTTTTGAAATACTACTAATAATAATAATTTTATTAGTACTCCTATACCACCCGCCACTAGTGTGGAGGCATTCGATACTAATGCTGCATTGCTCAATCTTGTCATGAAAAATCAATTTTTAGGAAGTCCTAACGAGGATCCCGCATCACATCTTGATACCTTTGTTGAATTATGTGATATGCAAAATAAAAAGGATATCTATAATGATATTTTGAAATTATAATTATTTCCTTTTTCACTAAGACACAAAGCTAAAGCTTGGTTTTTATCTTTACCTCGTAATAGTATTGGAAAGCGGGATAAGTGTACACTACTAGGGAAAAGCCTAGCAGTAGCGCTGGTTTTGGGTATAGCACTAGCGCGGGGCAGCGCACTATTGCTATGGCGCTATAGCTAAAGTGTAGCAGTAGTGTGTGTTAGCCTGCGCTACTGCTATACCTGCTTATCAGTAGCGCTTTTAGTAGAAAGCGCTACTGGTAGTTATAGCAGCGCGCCTCTCCGCCCACACAACTACTATTTATACGTATTTCTTTTTTGTTTTATGTTGTATATTCATACGCCACTATACAAGTTTTCATACAGTATCATCATAATACATCATTGTCATATAACAACTCCTCATCATCATCATTTTCGTCCATGAGACATCATATAACAACTTGGTCACTAGTTATAACAACTCCTCCTCATCATAGTACTTATAATCACTACTACTACTCCTCAGCATCACCATCAACTCTAACACATTGTAGAACATAATAAGAACTTCTCACCATCATCATATTCATATATAATCAACACTAACTAATTGTTCTTAATACTTAGGACCTACTCCTGCTGCACTCTCTCAGGTAAAATAGCATAAAACATGTGTAGCACTCCTGCTTCATCATATTGGAGAATGCAAATGAACCTGTCTCCTAATTGTGGGATGCGCTTCCGATTGCTGCCCCCTAGTAGTTCTCTGCAATTCTTCACAATTTTCCTCCAGTCTTTGACTATTAAGACTTGCTCGCTTCGAGAAATGATGAATGCACCTCATGTGTAATGTAGGATATCCTGGTCGTAATCTAACCATTGTCATGAGACCTTTAGGTCGATCCAACGAGGCACAACACTCATCAGGAGTCCCTGTTAAAGAACATCATAGTAACATGCTTAGCAATGAAGTTTAGCTTAAAAAATAATGTATGCAAAAGATGCACTAAGGAAAAATAGTAAAAATCTTACCATCTTTCCTAAATTGACGTGACCATAGTTCAATACGCACACTAGTGGTCGCACGTTTTGAGTACTAATATCTCAAAGTCCAGGAAAATAACCTGTCTTGACAGTATCAAGATCCTCAAGCCATGAAACACAATGACCTATCTCCTCGCAGTTTAGTTCAACCCCGGGACAGTAGTACGTGTTGTCTACCAAGCGCTGGACATGTTTGCTTGAATGGAAATTAGCTATCAATAGAAATTAGTTGTCAACTATTTTTGAATAAAAAATATAAATTACTTAATAAATATGGTTGAGAAACTCACATAATGGTAGAACTGGAGGCATCTACACATCGACCCAGATGTCGATACCTTCAATTGCATCTTCCGGACGAATATCAAAGGTGATAAGCATATTAGGCTCAAATGCATAAGCCTTGCATAGTGCTCTCCAATTTTTGCATTCAAAATTGGAGTAGGTGTCAGCATTGTACAATTTTACAGCAAGAGTATAATCATGCTTGATCCTCAAGTGAACTCTCTTTACCTCCGGTACTTTCCTTAGTACTGAAACCAATCTTATCCAAGACAGAAATTCTTGCATGGCAGGAATACGCTAGTAGAATAGTAAAAAATTAAAATTATCAGCTGAAGCAAAAGAAGCAGAACACATGCTTAATTACTAAAAAAGACTTGTCGTTGTGACTTACTGTATCCACTTCGAAGGTCTTATTAAGCATGATGTTGAAGCGCCTACCACCAACTAGGTGAGGCTTGTCGCACAGGCCGCGCTCGTCTTCACAGTATTCGCACATAACGAATTCCATTTCATCGTCAGACATTTCCTATGTTCATAGTTGAAGTATTTAAAATCGATCGAAGGAAACTAACAAGAAACTTTAGGTATGCCGAGCCTTCCTTCCTAAACTCTTATCCACTTCAATGATGGTCGTTACTCCTCCTTTCCCTAGTGCATAACAAATATCTAGCACAACGATAAGAAGGAGAAGCGACCCCCATGACAACAATTAGCATTCTTCTTCTTTCATATATGGTGGACACTCCCTCACCGATTTTTCGACCGTCGATGATGGTCGCTACTAGTTCTATTAAGCACTTCCTAAATAAACTATTTCTATTAAACACTTACGAAAAAAAAGTAAAAACACTAACTTAGTATTCAAATTAGCATGCATTCAATAAGCAAGAGTAAATCATCTCTTGCGTCCGTACATCGTCAAATATTATAACTAATACATCTCGAATAGTATTATACATATAACATCACTAATACAATTAGAACCGTAGCTAACGACGAGTATCGGCACGGGCGATGGACACCCAAAGAGAAGGAACCATCACAGGATCATAGCTTGGGTGAGATCCCTGAAGAACCTGCCAGGTATTGGAGAACATGGCATCCAATGCAACCATCTAGCGTCGGATGTGTTCGTCCTCCTCCCTAACACGACGACGTATCACCTTCGTGGGGGCCGGCTCCGTCTGCACCAATAGTGGCTCACGCGACCACCACCAAATAACCTCCGGGTCAATGACGGGCTGCCTCCTCACCATGTTGCGCGCCCCGGAAGGTAGGACCTCCTAGTACCAGCCCGACGGAGCCTAGTCCCGGACATGGCCCCTATAATCAAGCAGGCCTCCTCCACCGAGTCGATGACAAGGATGTGGGCCAGGCATCGTCGACGTCGAGAACAAATGCTTAATTATGAAAACAAAATTAATAAACACTTAGCAGACCTAAAGTCAACACTTAGCAGACCTATGATTAAGTCTCCTCGTTTCACTCTTCAACTATAATAAAATGAGCAATGACATAAAAAATATCTATGGTTTGCCGAAAAGTCGTTTCATTCCCGTCCCAGCAAATCCCGGCACTCCATATGCGTACTTTCTCGCACAAGTCGTGCTAAAATTCATGGGATATTTCGGCATGACCTTTGCCAAAAGTGGACATATCGTGCGCCTGAAATTCACTGAAATGGAAATGAATCAACATTTCCGGCAAAACATAGGCCACTCGGATCATTTACCCTGCACATAACCATCATTTTCCAAATATCACATGTCCAAAATATCACATGTCCAAAATATCACATGTCCAAATATGACATGTCCAAAATATCTAGAAATCTGTTAACTACACCCAAAACATCTAAAATACATAGAATCCTATTAACTACACCTAACCTCAATTTTTGTCCTAATTTCAAAATCTTGCTAAATTCCTGTCCTAATTTGAAACCTGGGGTTCATACTAATTATGGTTAATGCTAACTAGGGTTCATAATCTAGAAGAGGGGAGGGAAGAGGAGGGCTTACAACGGGGAGGTGGTTGTCAGGGGAGAAGCAGCGAGGAGGTGGAGGAGGAAGGGAGCCTGACAATGGTACTATCGAGGGAGATGGTGGCGTGGCGATGACGAGGCTGGCATAGAGGCGAGGCGGCGACACAACGAGGACTTCAGTGATGCTTGAGGGCAGGGACTTCGATGATGGAGGGCGGCAACGGACGGCGGCGTGGGCAGGCGATGGATGGCAATGGCAGCGTGGGCAGGCGGCGGATGGCGAAGGTGGCCTCAGAGGAGAGGGGTCAGTCGAATGGGGAATGGATGGAGGAAAGAAGTGGAGGATGAAGTCCGATCGGGGGTTATGTCAAGATAGCAGTAGCGTGTTTTAGGAAAGAGCGCTATTGCTACATGAGATAGCTATAGCGCGCTCCTAGTGAAGGCGCTACTGCTAAGTGGGGCCTGTCATGTGGCCAGGTTCAAACTTAGTCGTAGCACCCTACCAAAAAACCGCGCTACTACTAAGTAGTTAACATTAGCACCGTTTCTTGACGTGCGCTACTGCTATGTAGTAGTAGCGCCTCTTTTCATCCAGCGCTACTGATAAGGTTCTGTGTATAAGGTTTTCCCTAGTAGTGGTAAAGATGCTTTCATTGCAAAGTATTTTCCTTCTTCTAAGATTATCTCCCTTGCAAATCAAATAATGAATTTTAAATAGCAAGATCAAGAACATGTTTCTCAAGCTTGGTAGATAATGAAATTTATGTTCATAAATTCTCCAACTCATGGCTTTAACTTGTGGAAGATTATCCAAAATTTCTATGTTGGACTAAACTTTGTGTCTAGAAATCTTCTAGATTCTGCCGCAGTTGGTACCTTCATGGATTTGACCTTAGGAGAGGCCACAAAATTCTGCACAACATTATGACAAATTATTCTCAATGGCATACCGAAAGAGCTCCAACTAGTAGGAAGGTAAATTCTATTAAAGAAATTACTAGTCTGAGTGAAAAAGTGGGTGCTCTTATGAATATGGCTGCCAATAAAAATGCTAATCTTGATCACAATGATATGCCTTTTCTACTTTGATTGAGAAAAATAAAGATGCTATTGATGTGAATTTCATTTGTCAAAATAATTTCAACAATAATGCTTATAGAGGAAATTTCAATGCTAGACCATATCCTGGTAATTCCTCTAACAACTTTGGAAATTATTATGGCAATGCTTCTACAAATTCTAATAGTATATCTTCTTATTTTTAGAATACAACTAAATAATTTATCAGTTCTTTAAAGGTTTTCAGCACTACGGTAGAAGAAAAGTTACATATGATTGATACGTTGGCTAAAAACGTGGATAGAATGGCTCTTGATGCTGAAACTCTTAAAAATAAGTCTTTACCCCCAAGCATGATTTTAATGAGACTATTAAATCTATCCAATTATCTATTTATGAAATTAAGGAGAGGACCGCTAAGTTGAGAGCTAAGAGAGAATTCTTAGAAAAAACTCTTCCACCTGGTTTTTACCGGAATCATGATGAAGATCTTAAAATTATTGGTGTATATCCTATTGAATATTTGTTTACATCTATTAATATGAATGATAAATTTACTGGATATGAGTCAACTTTAGTTAAGGAGCGTCCCGTTTGCTTGGAGTGTGATGATTCTAATGCTAAAACTGAAGAAAGTGGGTTTGGAGAGGTCAAAACTTTAACTACTGATGTGCCCACTATCTTGGATTAAAAGGAATTTAATTATGATAAATGCTCTTTAGTATAATGTATTTCCTTACTGCAATCCATTATTAGCTCACCCAATTCTTATGAACAAAACAACGCTTTAACCGAACATATAGTAGAAGCTATGATACAAGCTTATGATGAGAAACTTCAGCTTGAAACTTCTATTCCTAAAAAAATCACGATGAGTGGGAAACTACTATCAAAATAAATATGAATGCAATGCTTTGTGTGAACTTGGTTCTAGTGTTTCAACCATACCAAAAATATTGTGTGATGTGCTTGGTCTCACTAATATTAAAGAGTGTTCCCTAAACATGCATCTTAGGGATTCTACCATCGATAAACCTTTAGGTAGAATTAATGATGTGATTAATGATGTGCCTTTAGATTTCATTCTGCATGATAATGATTGTAATCCTTCTTGTCCTGTAATACTTGGAAGGCCATTTTTACGAAGTATAGGTGCAATTATTGATATGAAAGAGGTAAACATAAGATTCGAATTCCCAGTAAAGAAAGGGATAGAACACTTCCTTATGAAGATAATTAAACCACCTTATGAATCAATCATGAGAGCTACCTATGGGTTGAGTGTCGAATATTACAACACTTGAAACTATGCATCATGCCTAACTAGGGGCATAAAACAATAACGCTTGTTGGGAGGTAACCCAACATGTTTTTTTTGCTTCCTGTTTTTGTGTGATAAAATGATTTTTGCCTCTGTAATGATTATGTTTTTATGTTTTAGTTAGTATTTGTGCCAAGTAAAGCCTTCGGGATGACTCACAAGATGAGTAGAAACGAAGCTGAATCTGAAACAGAAACTTTGACTCTAGTGCAGGAAGTTTAAATTTTTAATGGAGCGTGATAATGATCTGAAATTCTAACGCAGTATTGATATACAAATTATTTACCTGTTCGTAACTTTTCAGAATCTTCAGAGACACATAAGTATGGGATCTTTACAGATTCCTACAGACTGTTCTGTTTTATAAAGATTCTTTTTTGCTAGTATAGTTTGCTTTTTTTGATTATGCCATGGATTATATCAGGGGTGTAAATCATGGAGAAGTTGTAATATAGAAATTATTATGAAAAAATGAATTTTAATCAATTTATCATGGTACCTCAAGTGTGCAATATGTTTCTTATATACTAAGGGATCTCACAAAGTTTTGTTGAGTTTTGTGTGATTGAAGTTTTCCAGTTTTGGGTGTGATCACGATGGACTACTGAATAAAGAGTACCAAGAGCCCAAGCTTGGGGATGTTCAAAAGAACCCCAATTATAATTCTTAGGAGAATCAAGTGTCCAAGCTTGGGTATTCCCCGGAAGGCATCCCCTCTTTCATCTCAATCCATCGGTATGTCACTTCGAGCTACATTATTATTCATATATGTGTTTTGCTTGGGGCGTCTTTTGCTTTTATTTGCTTTTACTTTCATTTTGTCACAATCATCATTTTTGGGACACACCTATTTGAGAGAGACACACCTTCATGATAATTTGCTAGAATACTCTCTATGCTTCACTTATATCTTTTGAGCACGGTGGCATGTAGATTTTATAGAAATATTATGCTCTCGTTCTTCACTTATATTTGTTTGAGAGCTGATTAATAGTGACGATAATTTGCATGGGTCATAATACTAGTCCAAGAATATTAAGTATTCAATGAATGATAATCAAAACCATCGTGTAAAACATATAGAGAAGTTGTGGGTTAATGACATTGATGTGGTAATATGAAAAAGGTGTGAGTCCAAAATTGCTGATTTGTACAAGTATCGAGATTAAGAGGTGTAAAATTTTTATTCATCTAAAAATTAAAGAGGAATGGTTATAATGTGTGAGCATTTATATTCCTTGTTAAAATCCTGGTGTTGTTTTGAGTCGGGGACGTGCGATGGTTAGATCCTACCAACCTCGTCCCTTGGGGCATGCGAGGAGTACTTTGATTTGTGATAAAAACTAATAAAACTTTGCAATGAGTATGTGACTTATTTATGAATAATGTCACATCTTCACCTTCTCATATTTGCTAGCCTCTTTGGTACTGTGCATAGACCATTCTCACCTCGAGGATCGGTGCAAATATTCGCCGGTGCATCCAAACCCAGTTACATGATACACTCTATTGCACATTAGCCTCATTATATCTTCCTCAAAACAGCCACCATACCTACCTATTATGGCATATCCATAGCCATTACGAGATATATTGTCATGCTAATTCCGTCGTCACTTCATATGACTAGTTCGTACATCATCATAATGCTTTGCATGATCATATAGAGATGGCATAGCATTTGTGGCAAAGCCACTGTCCTTCATATTTTTGATACATGTCACGCTACATCATTGCACATCCTGGTACACTACAAGAGGCATTCATATAGATTCATATCTTCCTATCAGTTCTTCATGATGAATTACAAGTAAATAAAAGTGTGATGATCATCATTATTAGAGCATCGTCACAATGAGGAAAGGATGATGGAGACTATGATTCCTCGACAAGTCAGGAAGAGACTCCGGACGAAAAATGAAATTAAAATGGGGGAGGCCAAATGAGCCCACCATATAAAAAAGAGAAAATGGGGGAGGAAAAGAACCCACCATAAAAATAAAAAATAAATGAAATGAAATGAAATGAGAGAAAAGAGAGAAGGGACTTTGCTACTATCCTTTACCACATTTGTGCCTCAAAGTGGCACCATGTTATTTATATAGAGAGTCTCCTATGCTTACACTTTCATATGCTAGTGTGAATTACCTTTTCATATAATAAACTTGGATTTTATATTCCTACGACCGGCTTCCTCAAATGCCCGAGGTCTTCATGAGCAAGCATGCTTGATGCACACCCCACTTAGCTTTAGTTGAGCTTTCATACATTTATAGCTCTAGTGGATCATTTGCATGGCGATCCGTACTCCTTGCATTGATATCTATCAATGAGCATCTCCATAGCTCGTTGGTATGCCTAGTTGATGCCATACTATCTTCCCTAGTTTTACCTACTTGACACCTACCATCATATTCTATTCAAACTATAGGCTATGTCCGATGGTTCACGCTCATGTATTGTATGAAGAATAAAAAGTTGATGCATATTGAACAAGTACGATCCAATTGCCTGACTTTCACACCTTGGTGCTTTACATTTGTATCCATGTGGTGAAGATGGAGTCATGCCGTGCTAATATAATAGGATGAATAGGGGTAAACATTCTTTAGGGATCTTATACTTTGAAAAATGAATGACTTGTTTCTTATACTTATAGATATTACTATGTTGTTGTTTGTTAATTCATTATTATCAATGAGAATACATACCAAAGATTACATAATGGGTAGCATGTCAAATCAAACATTCTATTTTTATCATTTACCTACTCGAGGACGAGCAAGAATTAAGCTTGGGGATGTTGATACATCTCCAACATATATACATTTGATTGTTCCATGTTGACATATTATCATTCTAGGACAATTTTTGGGTATTTATTTACTAATTTATAATATTATTGAGCACTAACCTATTGACATAGTTCCCAGTGCCAGTTCTTGTTTTCTGCGTGTTTTTGCCTTTTCAGAGTTACCATACAAAACGGAGTCCAATTGCCACAAAACTTTTTGGTGTTTTTTCTAGACCAATACAAGTCCTAGAAGCTTAGGAGGAGGGTCAGGAAGTGCACCAGGGTCCCACCACATATCCAGCCACCGCTTGGGGTGGCGGACAAATGTGTGGTGGCCCTATGGAGCCCCTCCTGACGTCGTTCTCTGGCCTATAAATTCACATATACCCTAAAAATATCAGAATCGCTCCAAAATCACTTTTTATGCCACAAGTATCTCTTCCGATGGGAGGCCATCTACACCTCCATTGCGGCACCCTGTCGGAGGGGAGATCGATCATGGAGGGCCTCTTCATCAACCTTGTTGCCCTCACCATGATGTGTGAGTAGTTCACCACAAATGTACGGGTCTGTAGGTAGTACCTATCTCTCTCTCTCTTTCTCTCTCTCTCTCTCTCTTGATCTTCAATACAATGTTCATCTCATATTTGCCTTGATCTATCCGATCTAATCCCTTTGTATGGTCCGTTTGTTGGGATCCGCTCAATTCTGAGTTTATGTTCAGATTATTCATGAAAAGTATTCGAGTCAAACCTAATTACTATGATTATTATTTGCATGATCATCATAGCTTCATAATGCTCTCCGATCTATTGAGATAGTTTGGCCAACTAGATTGATATTTCTTAAGTGCGGGTGGTGCGTTGTAGTAGGCTCAACCTAACGAGTTTCTATATCCCAGTGATAGAAGGTCACAAGTTGTGTGTTTGTGTTGTTGCTACTAAGGATAAACTGATGGGTTTTATTCATATTAGTTGAGTTTACTTTGTCTACATCATGTCATCATTCTCCAAGCATTACTCCGTTTGTCATGAACTTAATACGTAGAGAGGTAAGCATAGAAACGCTCTTGAAGTGGAGTAATAGTAGTAGGTGTAGGCTGGAGTCTTCCTATTTTCTAATGGATGTGATGCATATATACACATGATCATTGCAGTGAACATCGAATAATTATTCCGTTTTCTATCAATTGCCCAATAGTAATTTATTTACCCACCAGATGCTTTTCTTCTGAGAGATGCCACTAGAGAACTCCACGGCCCCTGGGTCTATTCACTGATAAATTCACAAACAATATCATTACCTTGTTGTTATTTATTACCTTTTATTTTATTTTGCACTTTACTATTATCTACATTTATCTACACAACTCGCTTGCTTCCAAATAACGAGATCAAGGGGATTGACGACCCTCTTACCGGCATTGGGTGCAAGTTGTTTGTTCTTTTGTATACAGCCGTTGAAGACGGTTGAGGATTGGTATTCCCATTGGTTAGATAAACCTTGGTTTCATAACTAAGGGAAATACTTACCCACTTTGTGTTGTGATTACCCGTTCCTCTTCACGGAAAACCCAACGCAGATCACGAGTATCACATAACTACGTAAGACCTGCTACTCTGTGAAAGGTAAACTAGCATAAAACAGGTAAACCCCTGAATCTCCATTATCGAGAATACAGATGTTGCTATAGGATCGAAAGTAGGTCTAGAGGGGGGGTGATTAGACTACTTGACCATATAAATTTTTTGCATTTTTCCCAATTTTAATTCTTGGCAAGTTTTAGCATTCATAGCATATCAAGTAACACCCTACACATGCATGTCTACGAGTGTAGCAACGGAAAGTAAAGACATTGCACATGTAGGTATAGAGAGGGTTAAGAATGCAAACACAAGTGATGACACGATGATTTTCCCATGGTTCCGATAGGTGGTGCTATCGTACTTCCATGTTCATGGAGTCTTCAACCCACGGAGGGTAACGATCGCGAGAGTCCACGGAGGGCTCCACGAAGAAGCAACCTTGACTATTCCATGTGGCTTCTGTCCATGAAGGACTGGCCTCACTATGGGTAGATCTTCATGAAGTAGGCGATCTCCTTGCCCTTACAAACTTCTTGGTTCACTCCACAACACGAAGTAGGAGGCTCCCAAGCGACACCTAACCAATCTTGGAGGCACCACCCTCCAAAAGGTAATAGGCTCGGTAATGACGATGAACTCCGTGCTATTGTGCTTCAAGTTGATAGACTCCTCAACACACAATCTCTCTCACACAAATTTGGCTTGGTAGAAGAGATGGGATTGGTGGAAAGCAACTTGGGGAGGCTAGAAATCAAGATCCATATGGTTGGAGTGGAACATCTTGACCTCAACACAAGGGTAGGTGGTTCTCTCTCAGAAAACTGAGTAGGATAGCTATGGAATAGTTCTGAGTGGTTCTCTTTCGAGTGGGTGGTGGTGAAGGGGTATATATAGGCATCCCCAAAAAATCCAACTGTTACACACAATAGGTCAAACTCGGTGATACTGACATGTAAATCTTGGTGGTACCGAAGTGACAAAAAGTGGCAACTTTTAAATCTCGGATGGACCGATATACAATTCTCGGTTGCACCGACAAGGTGACCAACGGTTAGATTTACCAGTCTCGGTGACGCCGATTCACCATTCTCGGTCGGACCAAAAATGAGAACTTGCATAACAGAAAGTTGGCAACCCAACTCGGTGGCACCAAGTGCAGTAGCGGCTGCACTGAAGTGTTAGGGTTTGGCTGAGTCTGTCTAGGGTTTGAAACTCGGTGGCACTGGGATCGGAGTGTTGGTTGCACCGATTTGGCATTTTTGGCTTAGGGCAGACTTTGGTGGGAGAGTTTTTGGATGTTTTGGTGACTGTCACTTGTGCACGTTCGAGCATATTGTTCACTATCAAAACTTTACCCCCTTTTAATAGTACCGCCTTTCCTATAGACTCAGAGTGATTTCTCACAAATGTAAAATGTAGAGTCCTCTTGCTTGAAGCTTGGCCAACTTATTTCCTTGAATCATGGGGTAATTCCACAATCCTTTTGCCATTCCTAGCAATGAACTTTTCCTGAAATATACTTGGTGAAAACATTAGTTCAATGACTTATATGTTGTTATTAATTACCAAAACCACCAAGGGAGTAAATGCGCTTTCAATCTCCCCCTTTTTGGTAATTGATGACAACATATAGATCAAAGCTTCGACAAAGATATAATCAATGAATATAGTCATCGCTTTGAGAAGTATGTGGTAAGCAAGAGCTCCCCCTAAATTTGTGCATTATTTTTGAATTTGTGTTTGAATGCAAATGCACAATCGATTAGGTACATGGGTCACTTCTTAAATGTCACATACCACTTGGTGGTGTGCGAGAGTAATTTGAATGATTATCATAGCACAACACAATCAACCAAACATGAAAGATCATCACATAAGCATTTAAGATGATAGGAAATAGTTGCATCACACATCAAAGCGTATGATCAAACATCATCAAGCGTGTATCACAAGCAAGACAAAAGAGTATCACGGTAACCAAAAGCAATTGTTTTGAAAAAGCAGAACACCAAATGCTCTCTCTCTCTCTCTCAAAGCCTAATGATCTATATACACTTCTCCCCATTTGGCAACAAGTTACCAAAAAGTTCAAAGGTATCTATCTAAGCGTTCTTGGGCTGGTCTCCTCCAGTTGTCGATGAAGGAGTCAAGAGCACGACATCGGCGAAGATCTCTATAGATGTCGTGGATGGAGCTAGAGTAGTCACTGGTGAAATTGGAGCCGATGGGGCAGGAGCTATGCTAACAGTAGCAGGAGCTGATGAAGAGGGCCTCGAGTCTAGAGCAGGCACTGTAGTTGATCTAGTCTGAGTGAAGAACTGGGTGCCCGGACTGAGAGGTGATCCTTCCTCCTCCTCATCATCATCAGAAGAGGTAGAAGAGACCCGAGGAATGTGCATGGAGTCAACTTCCTTCTGGAGCTCTATCACTGTCTTTGTAACCTTGTCCACTTCGTCACCAAGCACCTTGATCCTCGACTCAAAGACCCTCAGAAGGCTTTTCTGGTTCTCCTGGATCTCGGGGCTTGAGCACTGGCGGCTCGAATAGCTTCTGCCTCTGCTTGTGCTGTAGCAGATGTGGGATGATCTGGGTTCATCACCACAACATTATCTTCAAACTCTGGCTGTAGGGGCAGATGTGGGCGATTAAGAGCAAAAATGTGCTTCTCCAACTAAGAGTTGATAAGCAACTGGATGTAGGGTGCATAGCAGCATGAGCGCTTCTGGTCAGCAGCAACCCTCTTGATTGTCTCAACAATCAAATACATTAATCTAATCCTGGTGTTCCTGTCAAGGTGGATCAACATGTTGATGGAGTAGCCTCGGATCATCTTGTCATCTCCTGACTTGGGCATCAAGGTATGCCTGAGAATAGTGTTCATAGTCCGGAGGCCTGCTTGCAGATAGTAGATGGATCCTAGCTTGTCTGCGGGGATAGAAGTATACATGTCTTTCATGGCATTGTGACTTGCCTTGGGTTCAGAGTATACATCCAAATCTCCTACCTGAGCTTCTAGAACTTCCAGTAGAGGAGCCCATTCCTCAAGAGTGGATTCATATATAGCTCCTTCAGTCATCCATACAATTCTACCATCTCCGTAGAAATGAGCAGTGGAGTAGAATTGCATGATCATCTCGTCGTTCCATGCAGTAAGCTCTCTGCCAATGAATTTGTCCAGACCAATGCAATGGAAGTTGTCTTGGACACTTGGGAAGTAGTCCACATTATCTTTGATGAACTTCCAATCGACATACCTAATGTCGCTAACTGTTGTGCTCTTGTCAAGTAGAACGGTCTCATAGAAATCATGTTGCTCTCTGGTGTAAAACATGTAGTCAACAGCAGTGTTCCTCCTTTGAGCATAAGAATCTATGGCTCTCTAGGCTCTCAATCCTGAATCTTTCCTCTTCTTCATGTCCTCACCAACTAAGTGGCTGACATCGTGTACAGGAAGATGTGGTCTGAGCTTCATCAAAGTAGTCAAGTCATCATCATATTCCACTCTGGAGGCAGTCCCTTTGTTCTTCTCTGAAGCAGGAATGTCCCTCGTTGTCCTCTTGGACTCCTATGCAGCAGCCTTCTTAGATGTAGGCTTTGTGCTCTTGGAGGTTCTAGTCTTAGGCATAGCATCATCCATGAGCTTCTTGGCTTTCTTCTTGGGAGGGACTATCTCAACATGCTCTTCCTCCTCCTCCTCAGCAGCAGCACCAACAGCCTCCTCTGGATCTTCAAACATAGAGGTAGGCCTACCAATTACATGGACAATCCTCTTCTTAGACTTCTTCTCCCCTGCCTTCTTAGGCATAGCTTTCTTGGGGACCTCAACTGACATAGTGGCTCTTGCACGTTCATGTGCCTTGATAGTTTTAGCAGGAGCATATACTTTGCTGACAACTCTTCGAGAGGAAGTAGCTTCAGTTGCTGACTTCTTGGCAGCCTTTTCTTGCTTCTTGGCAAGAATCTCCTCAGGAATGAAATCTGAATCTTCTTCATCAGATTTGAGCTTCTTCCTGGTTCTAGTGGCAGCCTTCGGCAACCCATGAGAGCTGGGGGTGCCTGGATCTGAGAAAGAACTGGCTTCTGGGCTTGTTCCAGAATTCATATCAACTCCCTGCTCTGCCAAATTCTTACTGTCCTCTAAGCCTGAAACACTGACCCTGTGAATAGAGTATAGGAGAGCAGAAGAAGATGAGTCATCACAAAATGAGGCTGGATTTTGAAATTTTAGCAATGAATTTTCAAGATTTTTGCAATGTGTCAAATAGATATTGGTGGAGCCGAAACACAATTTTCGGTGGGGCCGAGACTGACTAACTCACTAACCGAAACTTGGAAGCCTTTTCGGTCTGACCGAAAAGAGTAGCTCGGTTCCACCGAGTCAGTTCTCAACGACACAGAAAAGTATATCCGTGAGACCTATATTTCCATTTTGGTTTCACCGAGATCTATCAGGCGGACTGCAAAACCCTAGAAAACTCATCTTTCGTGAGATTACGGTGTTCTGAGAGGATGGAAACATGTGCAAAGGGTGTAATGATGATAAACAAGGATCTAATGCTCAAGAATCAGACGAGGAGCACAATAGAGATCAAATCCGTACCCTAGTTTGGTGTGGATCCTCTACGGCAGCGATGAGGGAGAGGAATTCATCGGCTACGGCAATTCCCAACGACGGAGGAGCGCAGGGAGACAAGGGCGATGACCAGGGGTCTTTTGAGCAACAACTTAGGGTTTTGGAGCGCGACGTTTGAAGATAGAATTTCAAAGCGTCGGGGTCTAGATTTATATACCCACCACTGTCGGTGACACCAATTCTAATTTTTCGGTGTCACCAAGTGCCTCAACTGCCAGCTGACAGGGAAACTTGGTGTAACCGAGAAAATGGAATCGGTGGTACCTAGATTGAAAAACCAGATTAACCCTAGGCATTCAGTGAAACTGAGATTTTGTGGTTGGTTCCACCGAGATGCACTTAGGACATTTTAATGGTCAGTCCTCGTCGATACGGAACTCCGAGTGCTCCACACACAGAGGGATCGAAAAGCACTTGTTCAAATTTTGTGATGCAACATGAGTAGAGTATGACGTGAGAAAGCATAGATAGCTAAATAGGTGGTCCTAGGCATTCTTTTATATCCAATTGGAAAAAGATAAATTAAAAGGCCAAATAGCAACAATTGGATATCCTCAAATGAGAAAATAAATGCAGCCCAACATGCTCACGCAATAAGATGTCAAATGAAAACATGGCAAACATGCACGTATGCTTTAGCATCTAACAAGCACTTGGGCGATGACGAAGTCATCTATATATGAGTATTTGACTTAGGAGCCAAGTAAGAGTACTTGATCATAGGTCATACTCATCGTTTAAGCACAAGTGGGGTTACTAATTTTATATAAACCATTTAATGTTTGTCACGTACTAAGAGATGCTTTGACTCAAGTCTTAGAGTAAAGCTCCCCCTTGATGTGACATCCCCCCATAAGAGGGATAAACTAACCTTGGGTTTTGTGGATGAAGACTTCATGTTGGTGAGGTAGTGATGGATGCTCAAGGTTGATGAAGATCACCAAGAGTTGGGAGCATCCTTGTTGTTTCCTTACTCTTCTCACCTACATGGGTTAGTCCCAACACACAAGAGACAAATACAAGTATATCTATGGACATGGAGTGCAAAGCATGTGTAATGATGTCCATTGATTTTTGATTACCTTGTCCCTTTCTTGCCTTTGAGGGAATGTGTGACTCCTTGATCTATTGCATAGGGTTGATGTTGATTGCAAATAGATCTTGCCGATAATAAATATGAGTGAATTTCATAGGCAGAGTCACCCCTCAAGAACTCAATTTTCATACTTCCCCTTTTGAGGAACAAACTTGGGATTGGGATATTGACCTTCTTCCCATTCAACTCCATTAGCGTTGAAGTAGCCAACACCGCGATTTTTCCTGTATCCTCCATGGTTGCATACAATCTCATCAAATTGTTTGTACCCTTCAAGACTCTTGTAGATACCTTTCTCTATAATTCCTTTTAATAAAGCATTTTCTTGCTCAAGTGTAACTTGGCTAAGAGAAACATCATTAGTGGAATCAATAGAACTACTAGGAGCAACATCATTGGATTTACCATTTTTATTGTTGCTACTAGATGAAGAACCTTTCTTTCCTTTGTTACTAGTTTGCTTAGATTTGACTTCTGGCATGAATTTAGACAAGAGTAGTCGTTTGGCAATATAAGATGAAGTCTTCTTTCGGAGATCGTCATTGATAGCTTTGAGAAATTCATGTTCTTGCTCCAAATAGAGCTTCTCGAAGTGTAGATTCTCATGAGTTCTTACAAGCTCTCTATGATCTTCAAGAGTAAATTCATGAGCTAAGTTAAGAGTGTTGAGTTCTTTAGTTAGTTCATCTAATTTCATCTTATCATCGTCAATCTACTTATCTTGACTACCATGAGAAGTATCAAGTTCGTTATGATTAACATCACTAGTTTTATCACATAGCAAATCATCATCGTAAAGCAAGTCATCTTCATCACTATAGAAATCAAGATATTCGGGGTGTAATACCTTGGGGACTTTAGCCATGAAGAAACTTACACCTCCTTCATTTGGTGAGTCAAATATATCATAGGAGTTGGTTGTCACTAGTGCAATCCCGACAACACCATCTTCTTGACTATAGTCAGAGTAGGAGTGATAGCTTCTCTCAGAGTGGTTTTCGGAGACGGAGCCAGAAACCCATTCACCAACATGAGCTTGATGCTTCCTTCTTGAGTAGCTCTTGGTGTGCTTGTCCTTCTTCTCTGAGTCCCTACTTCTCCTTTAGGGTCGTCGTTCATAACGATCATCTCTACTCCTTCTCTCTCTTCGAGGTGATTCATCTCTTGAGCTTCATCTTCTTGGTGACTCTTCTCTTCGTTTGTAGGGAGCCGAGCACTCATTTGAGTAGTATCCGGGCTTCCCACAATTGTAGAAGTTTCGGTCATGCCTTGACGAATGCTTCTCTTCATATCTTGAGTTGGAGCTTCGATCTTTGCTTCTGTTCTTGTAGAACTTGTTGAATTTCTTGACCATCAGGCTTATCTCTTCATTTGTAACAAGATTGTCGCTTGAGGTAGCGGGAGCATCACTTGTGGCTTTGTAAGCACCGATAGACTTGTGATGAAGGTCTTCCTTGTCTTTGAGTGTCATCTCATGAGCAACAATTCTACCAATCACTTCCGTTGGTTTGAGATCTTTATAGTTGGGCATCATTTGGATCAATGTGCACAGGCTGTCATATCTCTCATCCAAAGATCAAAGTATCTTCTTGATGATGAACTTGTCAGTCATTTCTTCGCTCCCTAAGCCGGCAATCTCATTGGTGATGAGAGCTAGCCTAGAGTACATTTCAGCGACACCTTCACCATCATTCATCTTGAACTTGTCAAGTTGGCCTTGAAGAACATCTAACTTGGATTCTCTCACGGACTCGGTTCCTTTGTGCATATACACCAAAGTATTCCAAATCTCTTTTGCGTGTTCAAGATGGCTGATGTTGTTGAATTCTTCAGGACATAGGGAGTTGAAGAGTATGTCACATGCTTGAGCATTGAGTTGCAATATCTTCAATTCATCCGCAGATGCTTCACGATCCGGTTCCTTTCCATCCGCAAAGAATTCACCTTGCAAGCCAACACAAACAACATATCAAACGGCAGGATTATGACCAAGAAAATGCATTTTCATTTTATGCTTCCAACTAGCAAAATTAGTGCTATCAAAGTACGGATCTCTACGGTGATAATTTCCTTCACTAGATGCCATACTTCTCCTAGGTTGTGAAACCAATGCAATGGAGATCAAAGCTCTGATACCACTTGTAGGATCGAAAGTAGGTCTAAAGGGGGGGATTAGACTACTTGACCAAATAAAAAAATTTCCTTTTTCCCAATTTTAATTCTTGGCAAGTTTTAGCAGTCATAGCATATCAAGTAACACCCTACACATGCATGTCTAAGAGTGTAGCAGAAGAAAATAAAGACATTGCACATGTAAGTATAGAGAGGGTTAAGAATGCAAACACAAGTGATGACACGATGATTTTTTCCGTGGTTCCAATAGGTGGTGCTATCGTACGTCCACGTTCAAGGAGTCTTCAACCCATGGAGGGTAACGATCACGACAGTCCACGGAGGGCTCTACCCACGGAGGGTTCCACGAAGAAGCAACCTTGACTATTCCATGCGGCTTCCATCCACGAAGGACTAGCCTCACTATGGGTAGATCTTCACGAAGTAGGCGATCTCCTTGCCCTTAAAAACTTCTTGGTTCACTCCACTACACGAAGTAGGAGGCTCCCAAGCGACACCTAACCAATCTAGGAGGGGCCACCCTCCAAAAGGTAATAGGCTCGGTAATGATGATGAACTCCTTCCTCTTGTGCTTCAAGATGATAGACTCCTCAACAGACAATCTCTCTCTCACAGATTTGGCTTGGTAGAAGAGATGGGATTGGTGGAAAGGAACTTGGGGAGGCTAGAAATCAAGATTCGTATGGTCGGAGTGGAAGATCTTGACCTCAACACAAGGGTAGGTGGTTCTCTCTCAGAAAACTGAGTAGGATAGGTATGGAATAGTTCTGAGTGCTTCTATTTCGAGTGGGTGGTGGTGAAGGGCTATATACAGGCATCCCCAAAAATCCAACCATTACACACAATAAGTCAGAGTCGGTGACACCCATGTGTAAATCTCGGTGGTACCGAAGTGACAAAAAGTGGCAACTTTTGAATCTTGGATGGACCAATATACAATTATCAGTTGCACCAACAAGGTGACCAACGGTCAGATTTACCAGTCTCGGTGACGCCGATTCACCATTCTCGGTCGGACCAAAAATGAGAACTTGCGTAACAGAAAGTTGGCAACCCAACTTGGTGGTACTGAGTCCATTGTCGGCTGCACCAAAGTGTTAGGGTCTGACTGAATCTCTCTAGGGTTTGGAACTCGGTGGCACCTGGATAGGAGTGTTGGTTGCACCGATTTGGCATATTTGGCTTAGGACTGACTTTTGTGGGAGAGTTTGTGGATGTTTTGGTGACTGTCACTTGTGCACGTTTGAGCATATTGTTCACCAGCAAAACATTACCCCCTTTTAATAGTATTGGCTTTCCTATAGACTCAAAGTGATTTCTCAAAAAAGTAAAATGCAGAGTCCACTTGCTTGAAGCTTGGCCAACCTATTTCCATGAATCTTGGGGTAGTTCCACAATCCTTTTCCCATTCCCATCAATGAACTTTTCCTGAAATATACTTGGTGAAAACATTAGTTCAATGACTTATATGTTGTTATTAATTACCAAAACCATCAAGGGAGCAAATGTGATTTTAGTTGCCCCCAAGTAGTTCCACGCGATCATTCAAAAAATTCCACCAGTCTTTGATTGTGAGGATGTCATCTCTTCGACGAATCGTGTATGCAATGTGATGACACGTAGGCCAACTGGTCGTAAACTAATAATGTTCACCTCCCCTTTCATTTCCATAAGACAAGGCACACAATCCATCGGGAGTTTCTATTGAAGAACATCATAATAACAAAATTAGAAAACTGTAGTTTAGCTTCAAAATAATGTATGCAAAAGATGCATTGGTGACATAATAGGAAAAGTCTTACCATGATATCTCGATGGATGTTACCGTAATTGAACATGTGGAGTAGTGAAAAACATTGATCATGACTTGGGGAATATGATGACTCGTCTTAAAAGTCTCAACATCTTTAATCCATGAAACAAAATGATTTATCTCCTAAAATGTTAGCTCAGACCCATAAGTGTAGTAGGTTTTGTCTACTAATTACCGTACATTTTTTGAAGAATGGAAATAAGCTGTCAACTATTTTTAAATAAACAATATAAATTACTTAATAAATATGTTTGATAAAATCACATAAAGGTAGATGTGTAAGCATATCAATAACAACCCAAATGTTGATATTATGTTCAATGTCATCTTCAGGACCAAGATCGAAGGTGACATGCATACCCTCCTGAAATCCATACGTCTTGCATAGTGCGCCCCAATTCGAGCAACCAAAATTGGAGTAGGTCACCGCATTGTATATCTTTATGGAAAAAGTGTAACCATGTTGGGTCCGGAGGTGAACTTTCTTTGTCTCCATATTCTCATGATCTTCGAAATCCAACTTGTCCAAGACATAACGTCTCGCATGGCAGGGGATGCACTAGTCGAATCGTAAAAAACGAAAATTACACATTGAAGAAGCGGGAGTCATGGTTAATTATAAAAAATATTTATTGTCGTTGCATACCGTACAAACATTGAAGGTCTCATCAAGCTTAATAATGAAGCACGGACTGTCTTCCAGGTGAGGCATGTCGAAAGACCCAGGTCGTTGCTGCAGTAGTAGCACTCAGGGTCCAAACATTGTCATACATTTCCTATGTTCATCGAGTCTTCCTTGTTGCACTCTATCTCACACATGAATAAAAACACACAAATCACTATTCAGCACGGGTTGACTTTTGGTCCATCGAGTCTTCCTTGTTGCACTCTATCTCACATGGTGTATTTGGT
Organism: Hordeum marinum; assembly: GCA_022496015.1. NCBI lineage: Eukaryota > Viridiplantae > Streptophyta > Magnoliopsida > Poales > Poaceae > Hordeum > Hordeum marinum. The sequence continues at coordinate 515,503,911 of CM039674.1, forward strand.
GGGCACTCCCTCTTTGATATTGGGACCCTCGGTGATGGTCGCTCCTCCCTTCGTTCCTGTTTGCATTACACCAAAATTTCTAGCACATAGAAAAGAAGGAGAAGTGACCCCCATGACAATAGTCGGGATTCTTCTCTCTCATATATGGAGAAAGGAGCCCCGACATACTGAAAGTCAACCCGTTACATATACGGAGCAATGACATAAAAAATGAAAGCACCACAAGAGTAGTCACACATGAGCAGGAAAACGCTATTGACATTTTCATTTCAAAAATACTAGCTTCATTTTTTCACATTTTCATTTTTATTTCTTCACATGTTCAAATAGAGTCGGGTTCCTTGCATTTTCATTTAAAAAAAGTGCCTCTTATTTTTCAATTCAACATTCTCGGATTTTACTTCTCCCAATAATTCCCCTAAAATATTCATACATTTTTATGCACTTGATAATAAATTTATAATGAAACTTCTGATATTCAATATATGTATTACAAAAACTAAAATGTTCATATATTTTTTATGCACTTGATTATCCATCCATTTGTTTATTTATGCAATGTATCCAAAATACCCTAGTTCTAACCCTAACCTAGTTCTAATCCATCCATTTATGCAACGCAAGAGAGCGGGAAGGAGGGAAGGAGGGAGAGGGTCATAGGGAGACTGTTGGGGATATACCCCGTGGTATGACCCGGCCGGAAGTATGACCCGGCCTGGCGACTCACAAGAGACCCGGTCAAGACATGACATTTTATTAATAACCCGGCAGGCAGGTCGCAGGACGACCAAGCCCAAGACCCGGCATGTAAGCCGGCGCCAAGCGGCTCACAAGAGAAGGCTCGAAGAGAGAAGGATTCCCTTAAAGGAAACAAGACCCAGAGTAGGATTCGTGAAAGACAAGTCCTAGTCCTACTCCTAGTAGGACTCTATTTGTAAACCTACCCTCTTCACTTATATAACGAGGGGTAAAACGCCCTTAGAGGGACAGATACACAAGTCCACAAGTTTAGACAATACAAGAGATTAGAGATAGACAGATTAGACGCTCTCGTGATTAGAGGTAGAAAACAGCACCCTTGTAACCGAGAGATCTCCTTCATCATCAATACCAGACAAGCAGGGCGTCAGCTTTTACCTTCATCGGAGGGGCTGAACCTGGGTAAACTCCGCGTCTCTCAATTCTGACCAACCCCTTTAAGCCGCCACATAGTTGCGCTTTGCCCCGAACCTAAGTCCGTTCACCCAGACATCTAACATACAAATCCACGACAGTTGGCACCCACCATGGGGCCCGCACGATGGTGTCATGTTTCTTGAAGGAATATCTTCAGGGATCGAGAAGCTCGAGATTTACGGTATGAAGAAGAGCCGGCATGAAACAATCGCATAAGAGATTGATCTAAGTTCGAGACAAGATCTAGGGTTGTCCTTACCGCCGCACACAACCAGGCAATCCGTACGGATCGATTTCCGTTACGAAGAAGTCGAGTTCGACAAAATTTCTATTGAAGCCGCCGTATGCCATGTCATATCAAACCGCCGCACATGTACGCTCCTCTAGATGACCCGCCGAATCCGAGGCAGATCGTATTCTGCTGTAGCCAACGCGGAGTTTTGGAAGAGCGGCTTTGTCTCCCCGTCCACCTGTAGCCGTGCATAGAAGCACTTCAAGTCCCGACGCAAGTACTATTTGCAATCACCTCCAGAATCGAACGGGGTCAAGAACCTTCTGTGAATCTACTGTACCTCCTACAAAGTCACGCATACCTGATCTACTACGAATCCCTATGATGCGTCGAGTGCTGCTGATCACATAAGTCCCAAGGCAACCACTGTTCCGTTGTAACTCTAGAGTCCACATGGACCAGCCGTCGCTTTCCTGGGTGGAGCCCGAAGCCAAAATTTATCATCTAACTACAAGTTATGACTGCTCTCGTGGGCTGTTTCTAATCGACACATTTATCGAGGCCAGATGTTGTTTACGTGAGAGGCTAAAAATCAAAAGGATACTACTACTTGATGGCACGAGCTCCAAGGGCGGGTCATATCTCACATGAAGACCAAACAAGTGACAATTTCGTTTATCAAGTGCCATGCAGATTTTGTGATCAATAAACCACCCGGATCCTGCCGACGCACGCCCGCGGCACCCCGCCTCCAGCGTGCCTTCACCAGCTCTCACGCCGGCAACGTTGGCTCGTTGCCCACTCGCCCGTTCCATCCTGGCCACGCGTCCAAGCACATGTTTGGCCTACTTGCCGCCCGCGCGCCGCAGCACCGCAGCGCCGCCCCGTGCCAGTCGGGTCGCCTGCCCGCTCTCCACTTCCACCTTGGACTCACTTAGTCGGCTCACTTTCTCTGTGCTAGCCGCGCTCCGCCACTACAGCCACTACGGCCTCGATGCCGTCGAGCCGCCACCGTGAGCTCTGCCTTGGCCATGGCCTTAAGAGCTGCCCTGATCGAGCTGCTGCCGCGAGATTCGCCTCTGCCACATACCAGGCACCACCGAGCCGCCCTGGTCGCTTTCGCACAGCTTCGCCCGAGCAGACCCTTCACCATAGCTCCGGCTCACCGCCCTGCCTCACCAAGATGCCTCCGTCGAGCCGCTATGATCTGCCGCCGTTATGGCCTCTCTCTGCCTGTGATCTGGATTCCCGTCGGCTCGCTGCACTCCGCAAGCTTCCACCATGGTTGGACTCGCCTCAAACCGGTGCAAGCAGCATGGGCCATTCAATCGTTCAAGACAAATTTTCACAAGCATTTTCAGCACATGCACACGCATGCAGGATTAGTCAGCTCAAATTTATGCATAAGTACTCCTTGGGATCAATTCGCGTATGTGTGCTTCTGGAGTTTTGGTCTGTATGCAAACCAGAATTTGAGACGTCAGCAAAGTTTGCGCTGGCACTATGCAAACGTATACTCAAAAGTATAGCTCCTACAAAAAGAAGGAAATACAATGGCCTAAATTGGCCTTGCCATCACCTCCGGCTGACGAACAGTGGTTGACCCAAGGTTGTTGTCGGTTCATTGTGCCATCTTTATAGTTGTGTCGTCATTACAACTGCCTTCACATCCGACAACAAAAATCAGGTGCTATTCATCGAATCTATTCTTTTGTACATATTATTTGTCCGAGGATAATTACTTTGTCCTGTTTTTACGCAGGACAGTTATTCAAGTGGCATGATACCATAGAGATGGAGTGCACGCCAGCGTTATTCTATACTGGAGTTTGTCCGTGTCGCGTGGCTCGATGGACGCGCGTGAGTCGCCGCCCCCGCGGATGGTCTACATCAACTTGCCGGTACTGCGCGCGCTCACCCGCCGGTATGAGCCGCCCAATGGATGCGGCGAGCTGCAATATCTACAGCATGGTTTTCACCAACAACGCCACGGCAGACTCGCCGCCCGCACCCGACTACAATGTCGCGGCCATCTCTCACCGTCCGCACCAGCTTACAACGCCACGGCCGTCTCTCGCCATCCACTCTGGCTTACAGCGTCATGGCCGTCTATCACTGTTGCGCCGGCTTACAATGTTGTGGCCGTCTCTCGCCACCGCTCCAGCTTACAACATCGTGACTGTCTCTCGCCATCCGTGCCGACTTACAACACCATGGCATCTTTGACAACAGCACCGGCTTACAATGTCGCGGGTGTTTGCTATGTCTACGTCTGTTGGGGAACGTCGCATGGGAAACAAAAAATTTCCTACGCACACGCAAACCTATCCATGGTGATGAGCATCTACGAGAGGGAGAGTGGATCTATGTACCCTTGTAGATCGCTAAGCGGGAAGCGTTAAGAAACGCGGTTGGTGTAGTCGAACTTCTTCGCGATCCAAATCACCGAGCGTCCCGCGATCTCATCATGATCCGTCCCGCGATCCCATCACGATCCGTCCCGCGATCTCATCACGATCCGTCTCACGATCTGTCTCGAGAACTCATCACGATCCGTTCCGCGATCTCATCATGAACCGTCTCGCGATCTCGATCACGGTCCTTCCGATCTAGCGCCGAACGGACGGCACCTCCGCGTTCAGCACACGTGCAACTTGATGACGATCTCCACCATCTCGATCCAGCGAGAGGAGGTGGAGAGGAGAGAGAGTTCACCGGCAGCGTGACAGCGCTCCGGTGATGGTGGTGGAGCAATTCTGGCAGGGCTTCGCCTAAGCGCTGTGGAAAACCGATCTAGAGGAGAAACTGTGCACCGGTGAAATGGGTAGCACATGGCCGGAAATTCTGTCCAAAAACCACCCAATCCACTAGTATATATAGGAGTAGAGGAGAGGAGAGGCAGCCAAGGCCTTTGGGTCGGCCGACATAGGAGGTGGGAGCAATCCTACTTCACCTCCAATCCTAGTTGGAGTAGGATTGCCTCCTATTGGCTGATTTTCCACTTTTTGCTTTAGGACTTTCTCTCCTGCGCCATGGGCCTTTGTGGCTGTTTTCCCAGCCCACTAAGGGCTGGTTATTATTCTCCCACAGCCCATGGACCTCTTGGGGTCGAAATACCCCTCCCGGAGGTCCCCCGGTACACTACTGGCACTCCCGGTACACTACCGATACTCCTGGTACACTACCGATGAGCCCAAAACTTTTCCGGCGACCAAACTGGGACATCCTATATATGAATCTTTACCTCTGGATCATTCCGGAGCTCCTCGTGACGTCCGGGATCTCATCTGGGACTCCGAACAAACTTCGGTCACCACCATACATAACTCTACACTATCGAAACGTCACCGAACCTTAAGTGTGCAGACCCTGTGGGTTCGATAACTATGTAGACATGACCGAGACACCTCTACGGTCAATAACCAATGGCGGTACCTGGACGTCCACATTGGTTCCTACATATTATACGAAGATCTTTATCGGTTGAACCTCTATGTCAAGGATTCAGTTAATCCCGTATAACGTTCCCTTTGTTCTTCGGTATGTTACTTGCCCGAGATTCGATCGTCGGTATCTCCATACCTAGTTCAACCTCATTACCGGCAAGTCTCTTTACTCGTTCCGTAATACAAGATCCCGCAACTAAAAATTAGTCACATTGCTTGCAAGGCTTATTGTGATGTTGCATTACCGAGTGGGCCCCGAGATACCTCTCCGTCACACGGAGTAACAAATCCCAGTCTCGATCCATGCCAACTCAACAGACACCATCGGAGATACCTGTAGAGCACCTTTATAGTCACCCAGTTACGTTGCGACGTTTGATACACACAAGGCACTCCTCCGATATCCGTGAGTTGCATGATCTCATGGTCATAGGAACATATACTTGACATGCAGAAAACAGTAGCAATAAACTGACACGATCATATGCTACGTTTGTAGTTTGGGTCTTGTCCATCACATCATTCTCCTAATGATGTGATCCCGTTATCAAATGACATCTCATGTCGATGGCTAGGAAACCTTAACCAACTTTTGATCAACGAGCTAGTCTACTAGAGGCATACTAGGGACATGGTGTTGTCTATGAATCCACACATGCATTTAAGTCCCCGATCAATACAATTATAGCATGGATAATAAACGATTATCATGAACAAGGAAATATGATAATAACTAATTTATTATTGCCTCTAGGGTATATTTCCAACAACATCAACCCAATAGTGGCTGCATGCAACAGTACAAGTCACCCAACTGACGGTTCTGAATCGCTGCCCCGTGGTCCAATCAACATTGACATATCAATGTAGTGCTCGCCGGTATGAGCCGCCCGACAAACAGGCGCACAAGTCGCCGCCACTACAGTTTGGTTCACTTCAACAACCAGTCGGAACGAACCCTCGACCGGATCATTGAAACAAATCATCCGGGATCATCTATAACCCGCCACGGCCAACCTCAACTTTCAGTGGAGATTCTCAAGCCGCCTCTTCGAGTCAACTTAAGACTCGGGGGCTACAGACATGGCAAGACACATTTGGTCATTTTCAACGAGAACCCTGGGTCATGGAAAAGTTAACCCGATCCTGGGGTTACTACATTTTTGGTGGAAGATTAAAAGTGTCCCAAGAGGACGAACCGCCGTGATGCACCATTCAAACATAGGTGCCCGGATTTATTGGATCATCACTTGGAGCTTCTGCCATTTTTTCATAAAAGATGGTGGCTTACCAAATGGCGACTTACAAGATGGTGCACACAACATTGGCTGTCGAAGGGGGCTTCTTACCTTCGGGTATCGCTTATCTCACCCTAACAGCCGGCTTTATGTCATTCCGGTTAACATGTAAGTCGCGGTTGTCGAAGGGAGCTTCTTACCTTCGGGTATCGCTTATCTCACCCTAACAACCGGCTTTATGCCATTCCAGTTGACGTGTCAGCTGCGCCTGTCGAACGGGGCTTCTCATCGACGGGTGTCGATTATCTCACCCTAACAGCCGGCCTTATGCCATTTCCAAGTTAACATGTTAACCGCGGTTGTCGAAGGAGGCTTCTTACCGATGGGTTCGCTTATCTCACCCTAACAACCGACTTTACGCCATTCCAGTTGACATGTCAGTTGCGGCTGTTGAAGGGGGCTTCTTACCTTCGGGTATCGCTTATCTCACCCTAACAGCCGGCTTTATGCCATTTCCGGTTAACATGTTAGCGCGGTTGTCGAAGGGGGCTTCTTACCTTCGGGTATCTCTTATCTCACCCTAACAACCGGCCTTCGCGCCAAAAATGTTGACAAGTCAACAATGGCTGTCGAAGGGGGCTTCTTACCTTCGGGTATCGCTTCTCTCACCCTAACAGCCGGCTTTATGCCAATCCAGTTGACATGTCAGTTGCGGTTGTTGAAGGGGGCTTCCCACCTTTGGGTGTAGCTTATCTATCCCTAACAACTGGCGTTCACACCAAAAATGTGGACAAGTCCACATCGCATTATACATCGCATCATATATTGCATCAACATTGCATCATACATTGCATCAACATTGCATCATACATCGCATCATATTCACATGACATGTCGGCTTATCAAGCCGGGTCACAGCAATATTATGAAAGAAGGAACAATGTTATAACATCTCTAGGTTGTGCTTTTTCAAGCCGCCCTTACAACAACGCAGAATATATTATGTTTTGTTTATTTTGTAGGTCTTGTCTCTTAAGATGAGCCGCCGTTAAGTATTTTGCAAGAGCAAATGGATCTTTAATAGCCAACTTGGATGGATCTTCATGGTTTATGATAACCAGTACTAAATGACTGGGGTTTTCAAGCCAGCCCGGAGAATTTATTATTCCAATAGCTGCCCTGTCAGATATAATGTTGTGTCATCTAATTGACTGGATTTCTTCAAAATGTGCTATGTACTAATCTACAGCACTCATGGTTTTCTCAAACATATTTGCCAGGTTGCATCGCAACCACGAGCAGGGATTTCATGTCAAAGACAAAGGAATTATTCCAGGATATTCATTCCGGGTTATATTACAACCACGGTCAAAGATGTTGGGGAACGTTGCATGGCAAACAAAAAAATTCCTACACACATGCATATCTATCCATGGTGATGAGCATCTACGAGAGGGACAGTGGATTTACATACCCTTGTAGATCGCTAAGCGGGAAGCGTTGAGAAACGCGGTTGGTGTAGTCGAACGTCTTCGCGATCCAAATCGCTGAGCGTCCCGCGATCTAATCACGAACAGTCCTGCGATCTCGTCATGATCCGTCCCGCGATCCAATCACGAACGTCCTGTGTCCTTGATCACGATCCTTCCGATCTAGTACCGAACGAATGACACCTCCGCGTTCAACACACGTGCAGCTTGATGACGATCTCCACCGTCTTGATCCAGCAAGAGGAGGTGGAGAGGAGGAAGAGTTCGCGGTAGCGTGACGGCACTCCGGCGATGGTGGTGGAGCAATTCCAGCAGGGCTTCGCCTAAGCACTATGGAAATACGATCTAGAGGAGAAACTATGCACCGGTGGAACGGGTAGCACGTGGCCGGGAAAACTAGTGCAAACAGCCCCAAATCCACCAGTATATAAAGGAGGGAGGGAGGAGGGCTGGCTTCGCGCAAGGGCCAAGCCAATTCGGCCGCAAGAGGGAGGGAGAGAAGGACTCTCCTTCTCCAATCCTAGTTGGACTAGGATTGCTCCCTACTGGCCCTTTTTCCACCTTTTTCTTTAGGCCTTTTTCCTCCTGGTGCCATGGGCCTTTTGTGGCTGTTCCACCAGCCCACTAAGGGCTGGTTATTAATATCCCACAGCCCATGGACCCTCTAGGGTCGAAATACCCGTCCAGGAGGTCTCCCGGTACACTACCGGCACTCCCGGTACACTACCGATGAGCCCGAAACTTTTCCGGCGACCAAATTGGGACTTCCTATATATGAATCCATACCACCGAACCATTCCGGAGCTCCTCGTGACGTCCAGGATCTCATCCGGGACTCCGAACAAACTTTGGTCACCACCATACATAACTCTATACTACCAAAACGTCACCAAACCTTAAGTGTGCAGACCCTGTGGGTTCGATAACTATGTAGACATGACCGAGACACCTCTACGGTCAATAACCAATGGCGGGACCTGGATGTCCACATTGGTTCCTACATATTCTATGAATATTTTTATCGGTCGAACCTCTATGTCAAGGATTCAGTTAATCCCGTATGATGTTCCCTTTGTTCTTCGGTATGTTACTTGCCCGAGATTCGATCGTCGGTATCTCATACCTAGTTCAATCTCGTTACCGGCAAGTCTCTTTACTCGTTCTGTAATACAAGATCCCGCAACTAACGATTAGTCACATTGCTTGCAAGGCTCATTGTGATGTTGTATTACCGAGTGGGCCCTGAGATACCTCTCCGTCACACGGAGTAACAAATCCCAGTCTTGATCCATGCCAACTCAACAGACACCCTCGGAGATACCTGTAGAGCACCTTTATAGTCCCCTAGTTACGTTGCGACGTTTGATACACACAAGGTACACCTCCGATGTCCGTGAGTTGCATGATCTCATGGTCATAGGAATATATACTTGACATGCAGAAAACAGTAGCAATAAACTGACACGATCATATGCTACGTTTGTAGTTTGGGTCTTGTCCATCACATCATTCTCCTAATGATGTGATCCCGTTATCAAATGACATCTCATGTCCATGGCTAGGAAACCTTAACCATCTTTGATCAACGAGCTAGTCCATTAGAGGCATACTAGGGACATGGTTTTGTCTATGTATCCACACATGCATCTAAGTCTCCGATCAATACAATTTATATCATGGATAATAAATATTATCATGAACAAGAAAATATGATAATAACTAATTTATTGTTGCCTCTAGGGCATATTTCCAACAGTCTCCCACTTGCACTAGAGTCAATAATCTAGTTCACATCACCATGCAATTCGCATTGTTATGAATCTAACACCAATGAGTTCTAGGGCTCGATCATGCTTTGCATGTGAGAGAGGTCTTATAGTCAACCGGTCTGCGACATTCAGATCCGTGTGTACTTTGCAAATTTCTATGTCAAACCGTAAACATTGCTACCACACTCCACTTGGTACTATTCCAAATGGCTGCTCCACTATACGTATCCAGATTGCTACTACGAGTCATCTCGATTGGTGTTAAAGCTTGCATCGACGTAACTCTTTACGACGAACTCTTTATCACCTCCATAATTGAGAGACATCTCCTTAATCTTTTAGTTACTAAGGATAATCTTGACCGCTATCCAGTTCTCCATTCCAGGATCACTTTGAAACCTTCTGGCCATACTTATGGCAAGGGTGACATCGGGTCTTGTGCACAGCATTGCATACATGATAGAGCCTATGGTTGTAGCATAGGTGATGACACTCATCTTTTCTCTATCTTCTGCAGTCACTGGGCATTGAGTTTTACTCAAGTTTATACCTTACAAATCAGGCAAAAACTCTTTCTCTGACTGATCCATTTTGAACTCTTTCAAAATCTTGTCAAGGTATGTACTCATTGAAAGTATCATCAAGTATCTTGATCTATCTATATAGATCTTGATGCTCAACAATTAGGTAGCTTTATCCAGGTCTTCCTTTGAAAAACTCTTTTCAAACAACCGTTTATGCTCTCCAGAAATTCTACATCATTTCCGAATAGCAATATGTCATCCACATATACTCATCAGAAACTCAATAATGCTCCCACTCACTTTATTGCAAATACAAGTTTCTCGTCAACTTTGTATAGACTCAAAAACTTTGATCACCTCATCAAAGTGTATATTCCAACTCTAAGATGCTTGCTTCAGTTCATAGAAGAATCACTGAAGCTCACACACCTTTTAGTATCCTTAGGACTGACAAAACCTTCTGGTTGCATCTCATACAACCTTTCCTTAACGAAGGAAACGATGTTTTGGCATCCATCTACCAGATTTCATAATTGAAAAATGCAGCAACTGCTAACATAATTCCAACAAACTTTAGCATCGCTACAAGTGAGAAAGTCTCATCGCAGTCAACTCCTTGAACTTGTCATAAACTACTTTGCAACAAGTCGAGCTTTACAAATGGTAACATTTACCATCAGCGTCTGTCTTCATTTTAAAGATCCATTTGTACTTAACGACCTACCGTCCAATCGAGCAAGTCCACCAAAGTCTATACTTGGTTTTCATACATGGATCCTTTCTCGGATTTCATGGCCTCTAACCATTCGTTGGTTTCCAGGCCCATCATCGCTTCTCCATAGTTTGTAGGTTCATCGTTGTCCAACAACATGACCTCCAAGACAGGGTTGTCGTACCGCTCAGTAGCAGTACACGTCCTTGTCGACCTACGAAGTTCGATTGTAACTTGATCCGAAGCTTCATGATCATCATCATTAACTTCCTCTTCAACTAACGTAGGCTTCACAGAAACATCTTTCTGCGCTGCGCTACTTTCTGGTTGAAGCAGAGGTTCAAATAACCTCATCAAGTTCTATCCTCCTCCCACTCAATTCTTTCAAGAGAAACCCTTTCTCGAGAAAGGACCCAGTTTTAGCAACAAACATTTTATGATTGGATCTGAGATAGAAGGTTCACCCACCTGTTCTTAGGGTATTCTATGAAGATGCATTTGTCCGCTTTGGGTTCGAGCTCATTAGGCGAAAACATTTTCCACACAAGCGTCGCAGCCCCAAACATTAAGAAATGACAGCTTAGGTTTCTATCAAACCATAGTTCACACGGTGTCATCTCAACGGCTTTAGATGGTGCCCTATTTAAAGTGAATGTAGTTGTCTCTAATGCACAACCCCAAAATTATAGTAGCAAAATGATTAGAGACATCATAACATGCACCATATCCAATAGAGCATGACTATGACGTTCGGACATACCATCACTCTCTGCTGTTCTAGGTGGCATGTGTTGTGAAACAACTTTCAGATTGTCTAAAGTTGTATGCCAAACTCGTAACTCAGATATTCACCTCCACGATCATATCGCAGATACTTTTATCTTCTTGTCACGATGATTTTAAACTTCACTCTGAATTTGCTTGAACTTTTCAAACGATTTAGACTTGTGTTTCATTAAGTAAATATACACTATATCTATTCAAATCATCAGTGAAGGTAAGAAAATAACGATATCCAGTGCATGCTACAAGACTCACTGGATTGCATACATCAACATGTATCATTTCCAATGAATCACTTGCCGCTCCATCCAACGTGGGTTTTAAGTCATCTTGCCCAAGAGGCATGGTTCGCATGTCTCAACCGATTCGAAATCAAATGAGTCCAAAGATCCATCAGCATGGAGTTTCTTCATGCTCTTTATTCCAATATGACATTTAGCGGCAGTGCCACAAGTATGTGGTACTATCATTATTAACTTTGTATCTTTTGACATCAATGTTATGAACATGTGTATTACTACGATCAAGATTTCAACAAACCATTCTCACTGGGTGCATGACCATTGAAGGTATTATTCAGGTAAACAGAATAACCATTATTCTCTAACTTAAATGAATAACCATATTGCAATAAACATGATCTAATCATGTTCATGCTCAATGCAAAACACCAAATAACATTTATTTAGGTTCGTCACTAATCTTGAAGGTAGAGAGAGCGTGCGATGTTGATCTCATCAACCTTGGAAACATTTCCAACACATATTGTCACCTCACCCTTAGCTAGGTCTTCGTTTATTCCTTAGCTTTTATTTTGAGTTACTAACATTTAGCAACCGAACTGGTATCCAATACCCAGGTGCTACTAGGAGTACTAGCAAGGTGCACATCAATAACTCGTTATATCAAATATACTTCTGTCGATGTTGCCAGCCTTCTTATCTACCAAGTTTCTAGGGTTGTTCCGCTTTAGCGACCGCTCACCTCATAACAGAAGCACTTAGTCCCCGGTTTGACTTCAACTTTGGGCTGCTTCACTGGAGCAGCAACTGACTTGCTATCCATGAAGTTTCCCTCCTTGCTCTTGCCCTTCTCGAAACTAGTGGTTTGATTAACCATCAACACTTGATGCTCCTTCTTGATTTCTACCTTCGCGGTGTCAAACATCGCGAACGGCTCAGGGATCAATATTTCTATCCCTGGCGTTTTGTAGTTCATCACTAAGTTCTAGTAGCTTTAGTGACAGTGACTTGAAGAACTATATCAATCACTATGTTTATCTGGAAGATCAACTCCCACTTGATTCAAGCGATTGTAGCACCCAGACAATCTGAGCACATGCTCAACGATTGAGCTATTCTCTTTCATCTTGCAGGCAAAGAATCTTGTTGGAGATCTCATATATCGCAACACGGGCACGAGCCTGAGATCCTAATTTCAGCTCTTAGAAACATCTCATATGCTCTGTGATGTTCAAAACGTTTTGGAGCCTCAATTCTAAGCCGTAATGCATGACGTACTAAACTATCAAGTAGTCATCAGAACGTGCCTGTCAGATGTTCACAACATCTACAGACGACGCTAGAGGGGTTGGCGCACCGAGCGGTGCATTAAGGACATAAGCCTTCTGTGCAGCAATGAGGACCATCCTCAGATCACGGACCCAATCCGCAATATTGCTACCATCATCTTTCAACTCTATTTCTCTAGGAACATAAAAAAATTAAGGGAGCTACAGCGTGAGCTAGTAATCTACAACATAATTTGCAAAGACACTATTGACTATGTTCATGATAATGAGTTCAATTAATCATATTACTTTAGAACTCCCACTCAAATAGACATCCCTTCGGTCATCTGAGTGATACATGATCCATATTCACCAACTCAAGTCCGATCATCACGTGAGTTGAGGTGGTTACAATGGTGAACATCATCATGTTGATCATATCAACTATATGACTCATGTTCGACCTTTCGGACTCTTGTGTTCCGAGGCCATGTCTGTACATGCTAGGCTCTTCAAGTTTAACCCGACTGTTCTGCACGTGCAACACTGGCTTGCATCCATTGTATGTGAACGTAGAGTCTATCACACCCGATCATCACGTGGTGTCTCAACACGACGAACTTTCGCAACGGTGCACACTCGGGGAGAATACAATTTATCTTGAAATTTAAGTGAGAGATCACCTTATAATGCTACCGTCGTACTAAGCAAAACAAGGTGCATAAAAGTATTAGCATAACATGCAATTCATAAGTGACATGATATTGCCATGAACTTGTGCTTTAGATCTCCATCTTGAAAGCACTAGCATGATCTCCATCGTCATCGGCACGACACCATGATCTCCATCATCTTGATCTCCATCAACGTGTTGCCATCGGGGTTGTCACACCCTGCATGCTTCTACTACTATTGCTACCATTTAGCGATAAAGTAAAGCATTACATAGCGCTTAATGATTGACACGCAGGTCATACAATAATTAAAGACAACCCTATGGCTCCTGCTAGTTGCCGTACTCATCGACATGCAAGTTGTGAAATTCTATACATCACATGATCATCTCATACATCACATATATCACATCATGTAATTGGCCATATCACATCACAACATACCCTGCAAAAACAAGTTATACGTCCTCTAATTGTTGTTGCATGTTTTACGTGGCTGCTACGGGTATCTAGCAAGAACAATTCTCATCTACACAAAAACCACAATGGTGATACACTAGTTGATTTTCAACCTTCTCAAGGACCGCCTTTGTCAAATCCGATCCAACTAAAGTGAGAGAAACTGCCACCCACAAGCCATCTAGGCAACAAGTTGCATCGAGGGAACCGGTCTCTCGTAAGCGTAGGAGTAATGTTGGTCCGGGCCGCTTCATCTCACAATACCGTTGAACCAAAATCCGACCAAGGGAGGAAGCAATCTAAGCATCAACGCCCACAAACTCTTTGTGTTTTACTCAAGATCTCATCTACACATAGACCTAGCTCTGATACCACTATTGGGGAACGTTGCATGGGAAACAAAAAATTTCCTACGCACACGCAGATCTATCCATGGTGATGAGCATCTACGAGAGGGAGAGTGGATCTACATACCCTTGTAGATCGCTAAGCGGGAAGCGTTAAGAAACGCGGTTGGTGTAGTCGAACGTCTTCGCGATCAAAATCGCTGAGCGTCCCGCGATCCAATCACGAATGTCCATTGTCCTTGATCACGATCCTTCCGATCTAGTACCGAACGGACGACACCTCCGCGTTCAGCACACGTGCAGCTTGATGACGATCTCCACCGTCTTGATCCAGCAAGAGGACGTGGAGAGGAGGAAGAGTTCGCCGGTAGCGTGACGGTGCTCCGGCAATGGTGCAGCAATTCCGGCAGGGCTTCGCCTAAGCACTGCGGAAATACGATCTAGAGGAGAAACTATGCACCGGTGGAACGGGTAGCACGTGGCCGGGAAAACTAGTGCAAACAGCCCCAAATCCACGAGTATATAAAGGAGGGAGGGAGGAGGGCTGGCTTGGCGCAAAGGCCAAGCCAATTCGGCCGCAAGAGGGAGGGAGAGAAGGACTCTCCTTCTCCAATCCTAGTTGGACTAGGATTGCTCCCTATTGGCCCTTTTTCCACCTTTTTTTCTTTAGGCCTTTTTCCTCCTGGTGCCATGGGCCTTTTGTGGCTGTTCCACCAGCCCACTAAGGGCTGGTTATTAATCTCCCACAGCCCATGGACCCTCTAGGGTCGAAATACCCCTCCCGGAGGTCTCCCGTTATACTACCGGCACTCCCGGTACACTACCGATGAGCCGGAAACTTTTCCGGCGACCAAATTGGGACTTCCTATATATGAATCTTTACCTCCGGACCATTCCGGAGCTCCTCGTGATGTCCAGGATCTCATCTGGGACTCCGAACAAACTTAGGTCACCATCATACATAACTCTATACTACTGAAACGTCACCAAACCTTAAGTGTGCAGACCCTGCGGGTTCGAGAACTATGTAGACATGACCGAGACACCTCTACGGTCAATAACCAATGGCGGGATCTAGATGTCCACATTGGTTCCTACATATTCTACAAAGATCTTTATCGGTCGAACCTCTATGTCAAAGATTCAGTTAATCCCGTATGATGTAGAGCACCTTTATAGTCACCTAGTTATGTTGCGACGTTTATAGTCACCTAGTTACGTTTATGATCCATGCCAACTCAACAGACACCCTCGGAGATACCTGTAGAGCACCTTTATAGTCACCTAGTTACGTTGCAACGTTTGATACACACAAGGTACTCCTCCGATGTCCGTGAGTTGCATGATCTCATGGTCATAGGAATATATACTTGACATGCAGAAAACAGTAGCAATAAACTGACACGATCATATGCTACGTTTGTAGTTTGGGTCTTGTCCATCACATCATTCTCCTAATGATGTGATCCCGTTATCAAATGACATCTCATGTCCATGGCTAGGAAACCTTAACCAGCTTTGATCAACGAGCTAATCCATTAGAGGCATACTAGGGAAATGGTTTTGTCTATGTATCCACACATGCATCTAAGTCTCTGATCAATAAAATTTATAGCATGGATAATAAACGATTATCATGAACAAGGAAATATGATAATAACTAATTTATTATTGCCTCTAGGGCATATTTCCAACAAAAGATTCATTCAACAAATCGTGGTGAGTCATATTATTCTCACATAGTACCGAGTCGCCGCAGGCAGACGACCCGGCACTTGGGGGATACACTATTCAAATATAGTTTATATCAAGTATGCAAGTTCCTTGTTGCTGCAAGCATGAACCACGACACTTGGGGGCTAATGCAAGCCAGTTTTCAAATCATTACATTGTCAGCAAGACCATATTATCTCAAGGAGATGAGCCGGCCTTTCTATATTTTTCTAAGTCCCAGCCCAGTAATTCTTACTGACCCGGCACTTGGTGGCTACACCGATCAGAACAAATTTTATAAAAGTCCCAAGTCAACGCAGGCGTGCGACCCCACACTTGGGGGCTACAGTATTCAGTAGTTTAACAGATTATGAGGTTCAAATTGAAGACCCGACCCATCACATGATGATGAGCCGGTCCTTGGGGGCTACACATGCTGAAGTTTGATAAGGTATAAGGCAGTTATAAGTCCCAGGTTGCTGCAGGCAGGACAACCCGGCACTTGGGGGCTACATAGTCCAAAATAATATTGCAAAGCACCAAGTTATCATGGATAATCTTGGAGCTTGGGGGCTACAGGTAATATGGACATATCAAAAACTTTGAGGCGAATTTTCAAAATGTTAATTATGGAGTTCAGTTGTTAGACCCGGCGTCACCAACATTCATAACCCGGTGTTATCAAAAGATCATAACCCGCCAGATTTTGTAAGCCACCTTGCTTCATAGCAATGGAAGTCCGGATTTACATCAGATGGATTTTCATCCCAATATGTTTATCAAGTCGGATGGATTCTAGTTATTTGACCCGGCGTCACCAACGATAATGACCCCGCATCAGCAATGATTATGACCCGGCAGAGATGACCCACCAAGAGTATTGGAAGCCGACTCAATGGCATATGGGTGTTCTATTCTCAATATTTTTCAGAGGACATTGACAAGCAAGATGATTTTCAAGACGACTCATTCATATGCAGAAAGGACCCGGATTTCTGAGGAGCGACTTTATACGCCGGCAAAAAAAGCAAGTCGGCCGCTTGACTAATTTATTATTCCTATTTCAGGAGGTTACCATGAATAAATTCAAGCTAACCTGGGGGCTAATGTCGGGGATATACCCTGCGGTATGACCCGGCTGGAAGTATGACCCGGCCTGGCGACTCACAAGAGACCCGATTAAGACATGACATTTTATTAATGACCCGGCAGGCGGGTCACAGGACGACAAGGCCCAAGACCCGGCGTGTAAGCCGGCGCCAGGTGTCTCACAAGAGAAGGCTCAAAGAGAGAAGGATTCCCTTAAAGGAAACAAGACACGGAGTAGGATTCGTGAAAGACTAGTCCTAGTCCTACTCCTAGTAGGACTCTATTTGTAAACCTACCCGCTCCACTTATATAAGGAGGGGTAGATGTTAGTTTATCTAGTGCCCCTTAGTGATTTTGGTGTATTGAAGACTTATAGGTTAAGGTACTAATGTGTTTGTGAGTGTACACAGGCTCTATAAGTCTATGAGGAGTTTGATATATTCGGAGATTATCGACCCCTAAAAGTGTATGTCTTGAAGTGAAGACTTTGTTGAAGACTTTCTGAAGACTTTGGTGAAGACTTTGTGAAGACTTTGAAAATGAAGGAGTTGGTGTGACCTTGAAGATATGAACGAGGAATATGAAGCATGAATACTTCTGTTTTCGTAGTTTCATTTCTTTATTTGAGTCATAGGAAACACCGTACTGTTAAAGGGGGCCGAGGTAATACTAAGGAAAATTTCCAACTGATGCTCAACTCCAGAATCCTCAACCTACACAATCCTTTGAGTTAAGCCTTTGGAAATCTCGTTTGGCTCAGACAAGTTCTTCAGTGACAGAGACGAAGTTCTTCTGGTCTCTGAGGAAATTGATCTGATTGAGGAGTTAGGATTTCGCTAGTGCGAATTGCCAACAAGTGAGGAACATGATAAGCCTGAGGAGTTTCATAGTTCGAAATTCTGACCATTGTTGTGCTTAGCGCCAGCTGCCCCCAATCATTCTTATCCACATAACGGTCATATCATTGGGGGCATTTATGTCTTATCATGTCAGGTTGCACCCTGGCTATAAATAGCCACCCCCCACAACCACTAGTTGGTTGGCTGCTCCGAGAGAGAACTGACACTTGTCATTTGAGAGCAACCCATCCTCCGAGGACTTTGAGAGAAAATCATCAATGAGGAAAAACCCACAACCAAACCACCAAACCCAAAGTGATTGAGCATCACAGAAGAAATTCCTGTGTGGATCCGACGCTTGTTACCTTTGAGCACTGTGCATGCTCCAGATGGTTAGGCGTCATGGTCTAGTGCTCCTTCAGTCAATTGGGGATCACGAAGTGACCTTGGTCTAGATCATCCAGCAGTAAATTGTGGATCGCCGGGTGACCAATTTGTGAGGGTTTTGGAAGTCTACCCTGAAGACTTGCCACGAGTGTTGGGCGAGGACTGTGTGACCTTAGCTCAAGGAGAATACGGTAAGGAATGTGTGTCCTGGGACTGTGTGCCCTATGGTTTAAATACCAGGCCACTCCAAACTAGACGTACGACTGTCACAGCAGTTGGAACTGGGTCATCAAACCATTGTCTTCATCGAGCTATCTGGTTCTATTTCCTCAACCCCTCTATTCCTCATATACCTATTGATGAAATTGATTGTTATTGTTTGAAGAATTTCACTGAAGACTTTCACAAATTCCTCACCTCAAATTCTTCAAGTTACCTTGTTCATCACTGCTTAGCCTATATCACGCTACCCACTATTTTTGCATGTTTCATTTCGTCATGAAGACTATGCTATTACCATGTACCTCATGCACTTGAGTACTTATTCCGCTGCTAGTTATTCATCACATTTCAAATTCCTCAAAGTTGAAATTCCTCAAGTGATGAATTTGTAAAAATCGCCTATTCAGCTCCCCCCCCTCTAGTCGATATAATGCACTTTCAGTAGAGTGCCCTTAGAGGGACAGATACACAAGTCCACAATTTTAGACAATACAAGAGATTAGAGATAGACAGATTAGAGGCTCTCGTTATTAGAGGTAGCAAATAGCACCCTTGTAACCGAGAGATCTCCTTCGTCATCAATACCAGACAAGCAGGACGTAGGCTTTTACCTCCATTGGAGGGGCCGAACCTGGGTAAGCTCCGCGTCTCTCAATTCCGACCAACCCCTTCAAACCACCACATAGTTGTGCTTTGTTGGAAATATGCCCTAGAGGCAATAAATAAAGTGTTTATTATTGTATTTCCTTGTTCATGATAATCGTTTATTATCCATGCTATAATTGTATTAATTGGAAACATGGATACATGTGTGGATACATAGACAAACACAAATGTCCCTAGTATGCATCTAGTGAACTAGCTCGTTGATTGAAAGATGGTTAAGGTTTCCTAGCCATGGACATGAGATGTCATTTCGATAACGGGATCACATCATTAGGAGAATGATGTGATGGACAAGACACAAACTACAAATGTAGCTTATGATCGTGTTAGTTTATTGCTACTGTTTTCTGCATGTCAAGTATATGTTCCTATGACCATGAGATCATGCAACTTACAGATATCGGAGGAGTACCTTGTGTGTATAAAACGTCGCAACGTAACTGGGTGACTATAAAGGTGCTCTACAGGTGTCTCCGAGGGTGTCTGTTGAGTTGGCATGGATCAAGACTGGGATTTGTTACTCCGTGTGATGGAGAGGTATCTCAGGGCCCACTCGGTAATACAACATCACAATAAGCCTTGCAAGCAATGTGACTAAGTGTTGGTCACGTGATCTTGTATTACTAAATGAGTAAAGAGACTTGCTAGTAACGAGGTTGAACTAGGTATGGAGATATCGACGATCGAATCTCGGGCAAGTAACATACCGAAGAACAAAGGGAACATCATACGGGATTAACTGAATCCTTGACATAGAGGTTCGACCGATAAAAGATCTTCGTAGAATATGTAGGAACCAATGTGGACATCCAGGTCCCGCCATTGGTTATTGACCGTAGAGGTGTCTCGGTCATGTCTACATAGTTCTCGAACCCGCAGGGTCTGCACACTTAAGGTTTGGTGACGTTTCCGTAGTATAGAGTTATGTATGGTGGTTACCGAAGTTTGTTCGGAGTCCCAGATGAGATCCTGGATGTCATGAGGAGCTCCAGAGTGGTCTGGACATAAAGATTCATATATAGGAAGTCCTGTTTTGGTCGCCGGAAAAGTTCCTGGCTTATCGGTAGTGTACCGGGAGTGCCGGTAGTGTACCTGGAGACCTCCGGGAGGGGTATTTCGACCCAAGAGGCTTCATGGGCTGTGGGAGAGTGAATGTCAGCCCTTAGTGGGCTGGTGGAAACTCCCACACAAGGCCCATGTGGCTGGAGAAGAAAACCCAAAAGGAAAAAGGTGGAAAAAGGCAAAAAGGAAAAAAAGGATGATTCCTAATCCTACTAGGAGTGGAGGAGGTGGAATCCTCCTCTCCTAGTTTGGCCGAAGCCTAGGAGGCTTGGAGGCCAAGATGCCTCCTATCCTCCTCTCCTCTTATATATACTAGTGGTATTGAGGGTTTTTGCACTAGATTTTCAGGCACGTGCTACCCGTTCCTCCAGTGCATAGTTTCTCCTCTAGATCGGCTTTCTGAAGTGCTTAGGCGAAGCCCTGCCAGAATTGCTCCACCACCATCGCCGGAGCGCCATCAAGCTGCCGAAGAACTCTTCTTCCTCTTCACTCCTTCTTGCTGGATCAAGTCGGCGGAGATCGTCATCAAGTTGTACGTGTGCTGAACACGGAGGTGCCGTCCGTTCGGTGCTAGATCGGAAGGATCGTGATCAAGTTCGTGAGACGGATCATGATCAAGTTCGTGGGACGGATCGTGATCGGGTCGCGGGACGGATCGTGATTGGATCGCGGGACGGATCGTGATTGGATCGCGGGACACACGGTGATTTGGATTGCGAAGACGTTCGACTACACCAACTGCGTTTTTCTTAACGCTTCCCGCTTAGCGATCTACAAGGGTATATAGATCCACTCTCCCTCTCGTAGATGCTCATCACCATGGATAGATCTTCGTGTGCGTAGGAAAATTTTTGTTTCCCATGCAACGTTCCTCAACACGCTTTGCCCCGAACCTAAGTCCGTTCACCCGGACATCTGCCGTGAAAAATCCACGATGGAGAGGGTGGGAGGGGGTGGAGGGAGAGGGTCGGAGGAAGGAGGGAGAGGGTAGGGATGGAGGGAGAGGGTCATAGCAAGACATACCCGGGGGCGATGGCGGCACCGGTCGGCAACAGTAGGACGGCGGCAGTGGATAACGACGATAGCGGACAATGGCAGTGGAAGCATACAGAGAGGACGGTGAGAGTGGAGAGGGAGAGCGAGGTTGTGCATGTGGGCTGGAGAGGATAAGGTGAGATTAGAAGTAGCACGGGTCACCGGCCCACGCTGCTGCTAGCCAACCTAGTTGTAGCGCGGGTCACAACACACGCTGCTGCTAAGTTGGGACGGTGAGCTGGGCCTGGGCTGGCCGTAGTAACAACACTCGTCAAGTGTCCTGCGCTATTGCTACTTACCTACCTGTAGCGCCGGTAAGTGCCACGCGCTACTACTAATTAGTAGTAGCGCTGCGCCCTAACCCAGCGCTACTACTAAGGTTCTATCTATAAGCTTTCTCCTTCTAGTGGAAGCGGGCATCTAGGATTCATTAGGAATTTTGAAAATACTATTGGACTGGCCCATACATATTGCCGATTGTGTAAGGGATCATCCGTTGGACTTTGTGGCCATCACTGAGTCGGGTACACGTGATTTCCAGACACATGATCTTGACCACTTTTCATGTGGTTATGATTATGTATGGCATGTCTTACCCCCCTCCGGAAGGTTAGGTTGAATTTTGCTTGGCATCCACTCAACATACCTGGAACTTTTGTCCATGTCAAAGGGTGAATATCATATCAAATGTCGCCTTCGAAAACAAGTCTGACAACTTCCTTTGGAGCCTCGTGGTTTTATATGGCGCCGCTCAAGAGGAGTTTAATTCTGCTTTTCTTAAGGAAATTTTTAATACCTGCCGAGACAATCCTCGTCCCATGTTAATGGGGGGTTAAATATCCTTCGATATCAGCAAGAAAAAAACAATGATCGGTTTGACACTAGATGGCCTTTCCTCTTCAATGCTATCATTGATAGCTTGGACCTGCGGGAGCTCACTATGTCTAGTCGTCAGTACACCTGGGCCAATAATTGATCTATTCCAACTTAAGAAAAACTTGATCGGGTGTTAGTAACCACCGACTGGGAATATAAATATCCCCTAGCCTCGGTATGGGTGCTAGAAAGAATTGAGGCCTTATCGGATTATGCTCCATTGCTAACCAATTGTGGGCAAACAACTCCAGGCTCTAACACTCCACATTTTAAATTCGAACTGGGATGGCTCACTGGAGAGGGATTTCACGACCTGGTTAAGAAGGTGTGGGCACGTCAACCTCGGGGTAACACGCCCATTCAATGATGGAACAATTGAATTCGTGTGTTGCGTCGATTCCTCCGTGGATGGGCTAAAAATACCGCTGGCATATATAAAAAGAAAAGTTGCATCTATCTACCTTAATTGATACCCTTGATAAAATTGCGGAGGTGAGGCCCCTTTCTGTTGTTGAGATCGAGCAAAAAACCCGTCTAAATGAGCAGATCACCCGCCTTTTTCGCAAGGAAGAGATTAAATGGTACCAACGGTGCAAGACTGACTCGCTTGTTCAAGGTGATGACAATACAAAATACTTTCATATGTTGGAAAATGGCGTACATAGAAAGAAACGTATTTTTGCAATTGACCAGGACGAAGGCCGTATCGAGGGTGACGTACCACTCAGAAACTTCATTACTAAGTACTACAAAGAGCTTTTTGGATGTTCAGCTGAAAGTTCCTTTACGCCAGATGAGTCTAATACACATGACATCCATCAAGTTTCGGCGGCGGAAAATGATTTTTTAACCTCTTCGTTCACTGAGGAGGAAATTCACACTGCGGTGTTTCGAATGGAACACAACAAGGCCCATGGGCCAGACGGGTTTCCGACAGAGTTTTATCAATGCTTTGGGGATATGATTAAGGTGGATTTGGTGCAATTGTTTAACCAATTATATACCAAAAACCTTGACATTGCCCGTTTAAACTTTGGGGAAATTATTCTACTGCCTAATACTAAGGAGGCTACTCGTATTCAACAATATCGACCGATTTGCCTCCTAAATGTCAGCTTTAAAATCTTTACAAAGGTTGCAACAAATCGGTTGAATGGGGTCTTTGACAATGTGGTCAAACCCACTCAAATGACATTTATGCAAGGACGCAACATACTAGATGGTGTGGTTGTGCTGCATGAAACCGTACATGAGCTTCACCGTAAAAGGTTGAGCGGAGTCATCCTCAAAATTGACTTCTAAAAGGCCTATGATAAAGTAAAATGGCACTTGCTCTTGCAAACTTTACGCATGAAGGGTTTTTTGCCAAAATGGTGCCGATGGTTAGAGAGTTTTGTTTCTAACGGTAGTGTGGCTATCAAAGTCAACAATGATGTTGGCAATTATTTTCAAACCAAGAAAGGCCTTCTCCAAGGGGACACCATATCCCCTATTTTGTTTAACATCGCGGCCGATATGTTAGCTTCCCTTGTTGAGAGGGCTACGGTGTCTTTTCAGATTAGTGGTGTTAGTCCACTAGTAGAAGAAGGTTTGTCTATTCTACAATATGCGGATGACACTATTCTCTTTATGGATAATGACCTAGATAAAGCAAGAAACCTAAAATTGCTTTTATGCACATTCTAGGAGCTATCTGCTCTTAAAATTAATTTTCATAAGACTACTCGCATCAGAAGATTTGTCGTCTGCCACCTCTTTGTCATCTGCTAGCAGACGCAAGGAGTGGCTTTGCCATCAGCTAGCAAAAAGCAGACGGCCAAGAGGTGGCAGACGGCAAAGGGTGGCTTTGCCATCAGCCACTTCTTTGCCGTTTGCTAGCGGACGGCAAAGGTGGTTTGCCGTCCGCTAGCAGACAGCACAAAGGGAGGGGGCCCACTGACAACCCAGCCCGCAACTTGACCTAACGGGCCCCCTCTTTGCCGTCCGCTAGCGGACGGCAAACCTCCTTTGTCGTCCGCCCCCGGCCCACCTCTCTCTCTCCTCTCTCCTCCCCGTCGCCCCATGACCCCACCGCCCGCGCCACCGCCCCCGATGCCACCGCCGCCCCGTCGCCCCCACCGCCGTGTCGCCCCTGCCACCGCGCGCCCGGGCCACCTGCGCTCCGCCGCGTCGCCACCGCCGCCCGCGCCCACCGCCCCACACCCCCACCGCCTCATCGCCCCCGTCGCCGCGCGCCCACCGCCGCGTTGCCACGCCGGACCGCCGCCCGCGCCCCCACCACCTCGCCGCCTACGCCCACCGCCCACCATTTAGTAATGTAGTTAGGTTAATTAGTTGTAGTTAATTCGAAGAAGATATAAGAAGAATAGGAGGAGAAGGAGATGAAGAAGAAGAAGAAGAAGAGGAAGGAGAAGAAGAAAAAGAAGAAGAAAAGGAGGAGGAGGAGGAGGAGGATAAGAAAAGAAGAAAAAGAAGAAGGAGGATAAGAAGAAGAAGAGGAGGAGGAGGAGGAGGAGGAGGGGTGCATCGGTACCGACTAACCCCCAACCTCCGACGCCACTAACCCTCGACCCCCGACGCCACTGACCCCAACCCCTGATACCACCGACCCCCGACCCCCAAGCCCCGACCACCGACGCCATTGCCCGCCGACCCCCGACCACCGACGCCATCGCCCCGACCACCGACACCATCGACCCCCGACCACCGACGCCATCAACCCCCCACCGACCCCCGACTCCCGACACCACCGGCCCCCGACCGCCAACGCCACTGACCCCTGATGCCACTGTCTGCCGATGCCACTAACCCTCGACCCCCGACACCTGTTTTGCCTCCTATTGACCAAAAAGGTGCTCTTCGGCCTTCGTGAGGCCGAGGAGGTCATAGTTTTGTAAATTATGAGCTATGTCACATATTTTCCTATTTTGTTATAAAAAACATCATATTTTGTGTTGATCAGGTGAATTTTAATGTGCAGTTGTTCGACGACCTCCCCATGCATTTGACGAGCTCCCCTACTGCGTTCGTTGGTGAGCACAAATGACATCTTCTCCCCCGGCACCCTTAAAAAAATTGCTTTGTTCCGGTCTTCGTGCCGATGGAACTTGCTAGCTATATGTGTCTTCAATCATCAGTATGCGTGACCACTATGCGTCTCCCATTCGAAAGGGTTACATCTATAAATATGCATTCATTAGCATATTTATAACCGTGATTCTTTCAAATTGTCCAACGTTATCCATGGACAGCCCAAGTATGTGTAGATTGGGTTCGTTTTCCCATATGCTCTGCTCCGAATCCGATGCAGAATTTCGTCAGTGCCTCCCTGTTGTTCTTCGGGTACACATCCTCTCTGCTTATTGCTGAGACGTGTATCAGGAGAACAGCAGGGAGGTGCTGCCAAAATTGTGCGTCGGATCCGGAGCGGAGCATGGGAAAACGAACCCAATCTACACATACTCAGGTGGGATTAGGACCTATGTTTACCTACTAGCGTCTAGGTTGCATCGACGTAATGTAACTGACAAACCCTATTAACTGATGAATATGGTTTGCTGAACTATGTATATATTTTGTGTGTGTCCTGTAGCTAGGCAAGATGAGTGATCGTGGGTGGATGTACACCGGTCACACAAGTCAGAGAGACATGACCCGTGAATGGTTAAGAAAAACCAAGGAGTTTGTGAGAGTCGCATTTGCAAATGGACAGAAAACAACCTGGTGGCCTTGTGTCGATTGCGACAACTATAAGAAGAAGTCATAGTTTGAAATGATCAACCACCTACAGAAGTGGTGTTTTACGCCTAATTATACGGTCTGGACATTTCATGGTGAGTCTGCCCAACATGCCAGAGCTGAGGTGCTTCATCGTTGCACTGACGAGCGTGGTACCAGGATCGAAGACATGGTGCAAGACTTTGATGATGCTCGGGATTCATACGATGAGATGGAGGAATCTGCAAAGGCCTTTCATGAAATGTTGGAGTCTTCAAAACGTCCTCTCCACGAGCACACTGAGCTTTGTCAGCTGGATGCCATCGCGCAAGTAATGTCTCTAAAGGCTCAGTTCAACCTGGGCAGAGAATGCTACGACGCGATGATGACGATATTTGGACGCTTTCTATCAAAAGGCCATGTATTTCCACTAAACCTGTACCAGTCGGACAAAATCCTACGTGCGCTTAAGCCTATGAGAAGATAGATGCCTGTGAGAATGGATGTGCCTTATTTAGGCTTGAGTATGCAGGCTTGAACTATTGCCCCATTTGCAATGCTTCCAGGTATGTTCTGGTAGACAACGGTATGTGTGAGAAGAGTCAGACCAAAATCCCCATTAATGTTCTTCGGTATCTGCCAATCATACCAAGACTTCAACGTCTTTTCATGGTCGAAGAGATGGCTAGACAGATGACGTGGCATAAATTGGGCAAAACAACAGAACTAGATGCAGATGGGAATCCGATGTTGGGACACACTCAGACTCTTTTGCGTGGAAGCACTTTGATGCATTACATAAGGATAAAGTGGCAGATCCAAGGCATCCTCGAGTTGCCATTAGCACGGATGGGTTCAATGTGCATGGTATGACGGCAGCACAATACAGTTGTTGGCCTGTATTTGTCATTCCACTCAATCTCCCCCCCCCCGGAGAGATTATGAAAAGAAAGAACATTTTCCTGACGTTGATAATTCCAGGGCCCAAATATCCGGGGAAGAATATGAATGTGTACGTGCAACCGCTTAAGGATGAATTGCAAGAAGCCTGGGATAATGGGATCAAGACATACGACGCCGCTACAAAAAAGAACTTCAAAATGCATGTGTGGTACATGTACTCGATGCATGACTTGCCGACGTATGTGCTATTCGTTAGCTGGTGTGTGCATGGAAGGTTTTCGTGCCCCACATGAAAGGCAGCTCTTCAGTTCCGTTGGCTGGGGGCGGGTCACAAGTTTTCTTGCTTCGACATGCATAGACAGTTTCTGGATCCTAACCATAAGTTTAGAAAAGACAAGAAGAATTTCATCAAAGGTAGATTTGTCAAAAACACTACACCACCTACGTTGACAGGCCAACAGATCCTGGATCAGATAAAAGCTCTCGAAACGGATCCAGATCGTCTAGGGTATATCAAAGGGTATAATAGGGAACACGCCTGGACTCACAAGATATGTTTGTGGGATCTGCCTTACTTTAAAGAATTCCTTTGCCCACACAACATCGACGTGATGCACACTAAAAAGAATATTGCGGAGGCCCTTTTTGGTACAGTGTTCGGCATAGAGGGGAAATCAAAGGATAATCCTAAGGCTAGAGTCGACCGGGAGGCTCTATGTGATAGACTGTTACAAAACATTCGACAACCTAAAGGAAAGAAGAACTGGAGGAAGCCAAAGGCATGGTTCAATTTTGGAAGGCCAGCTATGAGGGAAATGATCTTCTGGGTGAAAATGCAGTTGATGTTCCCCGATGGGTATGCAGCGAATCCAAAGAGGGGAGCGAGTCTTGACAAATTGAAAATATTTGGTCTCAAGAGTCATGATTGGCACATATGGCTTGAGCAGGTAATGCCGGTGATGTTGCGTGGCTTTATCCCTGAGGATAAATGGCTAGTACTGGCAGAGCTGAGCTATTTCTTTCGTGCTCTTTGTGTCAAAGAACAATCGCCTGACGTGCTAGACGAACTGGAAGAGTTGGCGCCGGAGTTGATCTGCAAGTTAGAAAAGATCTTTCCACCGGGCTTCTTTAATCCAATGCAGCATTTGATTTTGCATATCCCGACCAAGGCAAGATTGGGGGGGGCGTGCAAAATCTTTGGTGCTTCGCAACTAAGAGGATGCAGAAGACGCTTCGAGCAAAATGTAAAAATAAACGTAGAGTTGAAGCATCGATGGCCGAGGCATTCATTACTGAGGAGGCGAAAAACTTCGTGACAACACACTACAAAGCCAAGAATCGTCATTTGCATAATCCGAAGCCTCGGTACAATGATGGCAACGATGAAAAAGGTCAATCCAACCTCAGCCTATTCAAAGGAAAGCTCGCACCAGCCGGTGCTTCGAAATCAATAGGGTTGGATGTCGAAGAATGGCAGATCATTTCATTGTATATCTTCAACAACCTAACAGAAGTGCGGCCGTACATCGAGTAAGTTCTCGGTACATTGTTTCGCAACTTCTAATTCCTTTGAAATGCTCTTATTCCCAGATATGTGATACAGTCGATACGTCGCCAAATTCTCGGATGAAGTGGTGATCCAAAAGGATTCCATCAAAGAGTATGAGCTTTTGGCAAAGCATGGAGGCGGCTATCCCGGATTCATCTCTTGGTTCAAGCAAACGGTAATTTCCATTAATTAGATGATTTCATTTATTCGCCTAGTTTGCGGCTAATGCAACAATCCTTTCATATTAAACTTGTAGGCTAATGCAGAGTCTATGGACTCCGAATTGAGACAAGTCGCTAATGGTTTTGACTTTAAGGTCCGTTCATTTGACAAATACGACATCAACGGGTATTGCTTTTGTACTTTTGGCAAAGAGCTATCTATGGCCGACCAAAAGTCTACAAATTGTTGTGTCTCCGCTGTCGGCGAAGGAGGGGTCGAGTATTATGGAAGAGTTGAAGCAATTTATGAACTTACATTCTTTGGTGAAAACCCACCAAACGTCGTAGTCTTCAAATTTTATTGGTTCCAGCTGAAGGAGACTAGAAGGAACATATAGGGCTAGTCGAAATCAAACAAAGCACCCATTTAGATGTTCTAGATGTCCATATTATGGCTCAACAGACAACCCAAGTTTTCTATCTAACATGGGCGTGCCAAACGGATCCAAATTTGAATGGTTTGGATGTCGTTTATGATGTGGTGCCACATTTTAGACCACCTCCCCTCAATCAAGATGATTATGAACCTCACATTAACCCAGACACATATGAAGGAGAATTTTTCCAAGAAACACGTGTTTCCAAAAAACGTTTCAAGAACCGCTCTACTTCACCCCAAAACATTGAGGTCGACAGCTAGAACATTGAGGTCGACAGTGACAGTGAACCGGACTTCACCCCTGAGCAGGAACAAGAAGGGATGGAAGAAGAAGAGGTTACTGCTGCGGATGACCTAACAATGCTTGACCGATTACATAGAGGCCTTCCACATGTTGATTCATTTATTGATGATGCTGATGAGCACGTCATTACTAATAGTGGTGATGATTATGCATTTATTGATCCCGGAGCATATATAGACGACGAAGATTAATATTAGTAATGTGAGGTATTCAATTATTGATGGTAAGTTTTCCCAAGTGTTTTCATTAACAAATGCATACTTAGCTTAAGAAATGACCTACTTAGCTCCAAAATGACCTATACTTATCTTATTTTCCTCAAAAATGACTTGATATGCTTAGTTAGCTAGAAAATGGTATATTCTACCTAGGATAACTATAAAATGACCTATACTTAGCGTTTTTTCCTCCAAAATGACTTGATATGCTTAGTTAGCTAGAAAATGGCATTACTACCTAGTATTGCTCAGTAATGATCTATAGCTAGCTTAGCTAGTTCATTTATGACATAATTAGCTCACTTAGGTACAAAATGGCATAACTACCTAGGATAGCTCAATAATGATCTATAATTAGCTTAGCTAGTTCATTTATGACATAATTAGCTCACTGAGGTAAAAATGGCATAATAACCTTGGTTTAGCTCCAAAATGACCTATACTTACCTTATTTTCCTCAAAAATGACATGATAACCTTACTTACCTCCAAAATGATATATTCTACCTAGGATATCTATAAAATGACCTATACTTAGCATTTTTTCCTCCAAAATGCCTTGATATGCTTAGTTAGCTAGAAAATAGGATTACTACCTTGGAGAAGAGGAGAGGAGAGAAGAAAAAGAAAGAGAAGATAAATTCTTCTTCTTCTTTTTCTTCTTCTTTTTATTCTTTTTCTTCTAGCTAGTCTTCTTCTTCTTATAACTTTCATCTTTCCTACTTTCACTATAGGAATCTGAGATTTTGCCGTCTGCCATGGCAGACGGCAAAGGGGGGAAACATGGATGGCAAAGGCTTTGTCGTCAGTCAGCTGACGGCAAACTAGACGGCAAAAAAATATCCGGTAAAGAGGTGCTTTGCCGTCCGCTTTTTGCACGGCGGACGGCAAAGAATCTTTGCCATGAGGGAGCAGACGGCAAATAAAACGGGACGGCAGATCAACAGGCTCTCCTGTTAAGTGTTAAAGGCAGGGCCCCCCCTTTGCCGTCTGCCATGGTCCCCTTTGCCGTCCGCCCCCTCATGGCAAAGGGGGGACCTAGCCCCTCTCTTTCACCCCCTTTGCCGTCTACCATGGGCCCCTTTGCCGTCTGCCCCTCACGGCAAAGGGGGGACCCAGGCCCTCTTTTTTCCTCCCCTTTGTCGTCTGCCATGCGCCCCTTTGCCATGCGAGGGCAGACGACAAAGGCTCTCCCTTTTTTGCCGTCTGCCCCCTCATGGCAAAGGGGCATCCCAGACCCTCTCTTACCCTTTCTTTGCCATCTTCCTTTAGCCCCTTTGCCATGAGGGGGCAGACGGCAAAGGCTCAGAACATCCCTTTGCCGTCTGTCCCCTCATGGCAAAGGCTCAAAACAACAACCTCACCTCTTTTATTTTCTATTATATCCAGCAAATTTCACAATAATCAGGATATATATATATATATATATTTGACAGGAATAAATTTGTTTCCGTACTCATAACCATATTAAAATAACTTTCATCCATAGTACATACATATTATTCAAGTTGCTTCCGTACAAAACCATATATTACACCAGTTTAATCCATATGCATACAAAGTTTCATATATATCCATATAGTACAATAGTTTCAATACAAGCTTCCGTGAAGCCATGGTACAAGCAATCATATGCAAGCATTCCATGTAATCCAAGCTTCTCGTGAAGTGAATGTAATCTGCAAAATGACAAATAAGAAAGTTAGAAGAAGAACACTAGATGAAGAAGAGAAGTATATATAGGTTATTTCGGAGAGAACTTAGCTAAGTATAGGCCATTTAATAGCTAAGTTAGGTGGAATAGGTCATCTTCGAGCTACATAGCCTTATTATGACATTTAGGAGAGAACTTAGCTAGGTATAGGCCATTCAAGAGCTAACTTGGGTAAAATATGTCATTTTGGAGCCAACTATGATTATTAAATCCATTTTGACCTTATTATGTCATTTTGGAGCTAAATTAGTCATTTTAATGAGCTAACCAAGGTTCTTATGATGTTTTTACCTAACTATGCTAATTATGTCATTTTGGAGGATAATTAGCTACGTATGTCTTTGTTGGGGAAAATAACCTACGTAGAAGAAGAAAGAGAAGAAGCAAGAAGAGAAGAAGAAGGAGAAGAAGAAGGAAGAGGAGGAGAAGAAGAAGAAAGAAGAAGGTCAAGAAGAAGGAGAAGAAGGAGAAGAAGGAGAAGAAGAAGGAGAAGTAAAAGAAGAAGGAGGAGGAGGAGGAGGAGGAGGAGGAGGAGGAGGAGGAGGAGAAGGAGAAGGAGAAGGAGAAGGAGAAGGAGAAGGAGAAGGAGAAGAAAAGAAGGACAAGAAGAAGGAGAAGAAGCTTCTTCTCCTTCTTCTTGTCCTTCTTCTTTTCTTATTCTCTTCTTCTCCTTCTCCTTCTCCTTCTTCTTCTCTTCTTCCTATTCTTCCTTTTTTTCAATCTCCTATTTCTTCTCCTCTTGTCCTCTTCTTCGGGCTAAATGAGCTAATTATGTCGTTTTGGAGCTAATTATTTCATTTTGAAGGATAAATAGCTAAGTATAGGTCATTTTTTATTAAATGGCCCATTTCGGAGCTAACTAAGCTAATTATGTCATTTTTTGGATAATTAGCCAATTTAGTCTTTTTTGGATAACTCTAAGCTACGTGGAAGTAGAGAAAGAGAAGAAGCAAGAAGAGAAGAAGGAGAAGTAAAAGAAGAAGGAGGAGGGAGGAGAAGGACAAGGACAAGGAGAAGGAAGAGGTGAAGAAGAAGAAAAGAAGAAGGACAAGAAGAAGGAGAAGAAGCTTCTCTCCTCCTCCTTCTCCTTCTTCTCTTCTTCCTATTCTTCCTTTTTTTCATTTCTCCTCTTTCTTCTCCTCTTGTCCTCTTCTTCGGACTAAATTAGCTAATTATGCCGTTTTGGAGCTAATTATGTCATTTTGGAGGATAATTAGCTACGTATAGGTCATTTTTTATAAATAGCCCATTTCGGAGCTAACTAAGCTAATTGTGTCATTTTGTTGGATAATTAGCCAATTTAGTCTTTTTTGGATAACTCTAAGCTACGTAGAAGTAGAGAAAGAGAAGAAGAAGGAGAAGTAAAATAAGAAGGAGGAGGAGGAGAAGGAGAAGGAGAAGGAGAAGGAGAAGGAGAAGGAGAAGAGAAGAAGAAGGACAAGAAGAAGGAGAAGAAGCTTCTCCTTCTTCTTGTCCTTCTTCTTTTCTTCTTCTTCTCCTTATCCTTCTCCTTCTTCTTCTCTTCTTCCTATTCTTCCTTTTTTTCATTTCTCCTCTTTCTTCTCCTCTTGTCCTCTTCTTCGGGCTAAGTGAGCTAATTATGCCGTTTTGGAGCTAATTATTTCATTTTTAAGGATAAATAGCTAAGTATAGGTCATTTTTTATTAAATGGCCCATTTCAGAGCTAACTAAGCAAATTATGTCATTTTGTTGGATAATTAGCGAATTTAGTCTTTTTTGGATAACTCTAAGCTACGTGGAAGTAGAGAAAGAGAGGAAGCAAGAAGAGAAGAAGGAGAAGTAAAAGAAGAAGGAGGAGGGAGGAGAAGGAGAAGGAGAAGGAGAAGGAAGAGGAGAAGAACAAGAAAAGAAGAAGGACAAGAAGAAGGAGAAGAAGCTTCTATCCTCCTCCTTCTCCTTCTTCTTCTCTTCTTCCTATTCTTCCTTTTTTTCATTTCTCCTCTTTCTTCTCCTCTTGTCCTCTTCTTCGGGCTAAATGAGCTAATTAATGCCGTTTTGGAGCTAATTATTTCATTTTGAAGGATAAATAGCTAAGTATAGGTCATTTTTTATTAAATGGCCCATTTCGGAGCTAACTAAGCTAATTATGTCATTTTTTGGATAATTAGCCAATTTAGTCTTTTTTGGATAACTCTAAGCTACGTGGAAGTAGAGAAAGAGAAGAAGCAAGAAGAGAAGAAGGAGAAGTAAAAGAAGAAGGAGGAGGGAGGAGAAGGACAAGGACAAGGAGAAGGAAGAGGAGAAGAAGAAGAAAAGAAGAAGGACAAGAGGAAGGAGAAGAAGCTTCTCTCCTCCTCCTTCTCCTTCTTCTCTTCTTCCTATTCTTCCTTTTTTTTCATTTCTCCTCTTTCTTCTCCTCTTGTCCTCTTCTTCGGACTAAATTAGCTAATTATGCCGTTTTGGAGCTAATTATGTCATTTTGGAGGATAATTAGCTACGTATAGGTCATTTTTTATAAATAGCCCATTTCGGAGCTAACTAAGCTAATTGTGTCATTTTGTTGGATAATTAGCCAATTTAGTCTTTTTTGGATAACTCTAAGCTACGTAGAAGTAGAGAAAGAGAAGAAGAAGGAGAAGTAAAATAAGAAGGACGAGGAGGAGAAGGAGAAGGATAAGGAGAAGGAGAAGGAGAAGGAGAAGAGAAGAAGCAGGACAAGAAGAAGGAGAAGAAGCTTCTCCTTCTTCTTGTCCTTCTTCTTTTCTTCTTCTTCTCCTTCTCCTTCTCCTTCTTCTTCTCTTCTTCCTATTCTTCCTTTTTTTCATTTCTCCTCTTTCTTCTCCTCTTGTCCTCTTGTTAGGGCTAAGTGAGCTAATTATGCCGTTTTCGAGCTAATTATTTCATTTGAAGGATAAATAGCTAAGTATAGGTCATTTTTTATTAAATGGCCCATTTCAGAGCTAACTAAGCAAATTATGTCATTTTGTTGGATAATTAGCGAATTTAGTCTTTTTTGGATAACTCTAAGCTACGTGGAAGTAGAGAAAGAGAAGAAGCAAGAAGAGAAGAAGGAGAAGTAAAAGAAGAAGGAGGAGGGAGGAGAAGGAGAAGGAGAAGGAGAAGGAAGAGGAGAAGAAGAAGAAAAGAAGAAGGACAAGAAGAATGAGAAGAAGCTTCTATCCTCCTCCTTCTCCTTCTTCTTCTCTTATTCCTATTCTTCCTTTTTTTCATTTCTCCTCTTTCTTCTCCTCTTGTCCTCTTCTTCGGGCTAAATGAGCTAATTAATGCCGTTTTGGAGCTAATTATTTCATTTTGAAGGATAAATAGCTAAGTATAGGTCATTTTTTATTAAATGGCCCATTTCAGAGCTAACTAAGCTAATTATGTCATTTTGTTGGATAATTAGCCAATTTAGTCTTTTTTTGGATAACTCTAAGCTACGTGGAAGTAGAGAAAGAGAAGAAGCAAGAAGAGAAGAAGGAGAAGTAAAAGAAGAAGGAGGAGGGAGGAGAAGGAGAAGGAGAAGGAGAAGGAAGAGGAGATGAAGAAGAAAAGAAGAAGGACAAGAAGAAGGAGAAGAAGCTTCTGTCCTCCGCCTTCTCCTTCTTATTCTCTTCTTCCTATTCTTCCTTTTTTTCATTTCTCCTCTTTCTTCTCCTCTTGTCCTCTTCTTCGGACTAAATTAGCTAATTATGCCGTTTTGGAGCTAATTATGTCATTTTGGAGGATAATTAGCTACGTATAGGTCATTTTTTATTAAATAGCCCATTTCGGAGCTAACTAAGCTAATTATGTCATTTTGTTGGATAATTAGCCAATTTAGTCTTTTTGGATAACTCTAAGCTACGTAGAAGTAGAGAAAGAGAAGAAGAAGGAGAAGTAAAAGAAGAAGGAGGAGGAGGAGGAGAAGGCGAAGGAGAAGGAGAAGGAGAAGGAGAAGGAGAAGAAAAGAAGAAGGAGAAGAAGAAGGAGAAGAAGCTTCTCCTTCTTCTTGTCCTTCTTCTTTTCTTCTCCTTCTCCTTCTCCTTCTCCTTCTTCTTCTCTTCTTCCTATTCTTCCTTTTTTCATTTCTCCTCTTTCTTCTCCTCTTGTCCTCTTCTTCGGGCTAAATGAGCTAATTATGCCGTTTTGGAGCTAATTATTTCATTTTGAAGGATAAATAGCTAAGTATAGGTCATTTTTTATTAAATGGCCCATTTCGGAGCTAACTAAGCTAATTATGTCATTTTGTTGGATAATTAGCGAATTTAGTCTTTTTTGGATAACTCTAAGCTACGTGGATGTAGAGAAAGAGAAGAAGCAAGAAGAGAAGAAGGAGAAGTAAAAGAAGAAGGAGGAGGGAGGAGAAGGAGAAGGAGAAGGAAGAGGAGAAGAAGAAGAAAAGAAGAAGGACAAGAAGAAGGAGAAGAAGCTTCTATCCTCCTCCTTCTCCTTCTTCTTCTCTTCTTCCTATTCTTCCTTTTTTTCATTTCTCCTCTTTCTTCTCCTCTTGTCCTCAACTTCGGGCTAAATGAGCTACTTATGCTGTTTTGGATCTAATTATTTCATTTTGAAGGATAAATAGCTAAGTATAGGTCATTTTTTATTAAATGCCCCATTTCGGAGCTAACTAAGCTAATTATGTCATTTTGTTGGATAATTAGCCAATTTAGTCTTTTTTGGATAACTCTAAGCTACGTGGAAGTAGAGAAAGAGAAGAAGCAAGAAGAGAAGAAGGAGAAGTAAAAGAAGAAGAAGGAGGGAGGAGAAGGAGAAGGAGAAGGAAGAGAAGAAGAAGAAGAAAAGAAGAAGGACAAGAATAAGGAGAAGAAGCTTCTCTCCTCCTCCTTCTCCTTCTTCTTCTCTTCTTCCTATTCTTCCTTTTTTTCATTTCTCCTCTTTCTTCTCCTCTTGTCCTCTTCTTCGGACTAAATTAGCTAATTATGCCGTTTTGGAGCTAATTATGTCATTTTGGAGGATAATTAGCTACGTATAGGTCTTTTTTATTAAATAGCCCATTTCGGAGCTAACTAAGCTAATTATGTCATTTTGTTGGATAATTAGCCAATTTAGTCTTTTTTGGATAACTCTAAGCTACGTAGAAGTAGAGAAAGAGAAGAAGAAGGAGAAGTACAAGAAGAAGGAGGAGGAGGAGGAGAAGGAGAAGGAGAAGGAGAAGGAGAAGGAGAAGGAGAAGGAGAAGAAAAGAAGAAGGACAAGAAGAAGGAGAAGATTCTTCTCCTTCTTCTTTTCTTCTTCTTCTCCTTCTCCTTCTCCTTCTTCTTCTCTTCTTCCTATTCTTCCTTTTTTTCATTTCTCCTCTTTCTTCTCCTCTTGTCCTCTTTTTCGGGCTAAATGAGCTAATTATGCCGTTTTGGAGCTAATTATTTCATTTTGAAGGATAAATAGCTAAGTATAGGGTTTTTTTTATTAAATGGCCCATTTCGGAGCTAACTAAGCTAATTATGTCATTTTGTTGGATAATTAGCGAATTTAGTCTTTTTTGGATAACTCTAAGCTACGTGGAAGTAGAGAAAGAGAAGAAGCAAGAAGAGAAGAAGGAGAAGTAAAAGAAGAAGGAGGAGGGAGGAGAAGGAGAAGGAGAAGGAGAAGGAAGAGGAGAAGAAGAAGAAAAGAAGAAGGAGAAGAAGAAGGAGAAGAAGCTTCTATCCTCCTCCTTCTCTTTCTTCTTCTCTTCTTCCTATTCTTCCTTTTTTCATTTCTCCTCTTTCTTCTCCTCTTGTCCTCTTCTTCGGGCTAAATGAGCTAATTATGCCGGTTTAGAGCTAATTATTTCATTTTGAAGGATAAATAGCTAAGTATAGGTCATTTTTTATTAAATGGCCCATTTCGCAGCTAACTAAGCTAATTATGTCATTTTGTTGGATAATTAGCGAATTTAGTCTTTTTTGGATAACTCTAAGCTACGTGGAAGTAGAGAAAGAGAAGAAGCAAGAAGAGAAGAAGGAGAAGTAAAAGAGGAAGGAGGAGGGAGGGGAAGGAGAAGGATAAGGAGAAGGAAGAGGAGAAGAAGAAGAAAAGAAGAAGGACAAGAAGAAGGAGAAGAAGCTTCTATCCTCCTCCTTCTCCTTCTTCTTCTCTTCTTCCTATTCTTCCTTTTTTTCATTTCTCCTCTTTCTTCTCCTCTTGTCCTCTTCTTCGGGCTAAATGAGCTAATTATGCCGTTTTGGAGCTAATTATTTCATTTTGACGGATAAATAGCTCAGTATAGGTTATTTTTTATTAAATGGCCCATTTCGGAGCTAACTAAGCTAATTATGTCATTTTGTTGGATAATTAGCCAATTTAGTCTTTTTTGGATAACTCTAAGCTACGTGGAAGTAGAGAAAGAGAAGAAGCAAGAAGAGAAGAAGGAGAAGTAAAAGAAGAAGGAGGAGGGAGGAGAAGGAGAAGGAGAAGGAGAAGGAAGAGGAGAAGAAGAAGAAAAGAAGAAGGACAAGAAGAAGGAGAAGAAGCTTCTCTCCTCCTCCTTCTCCTTCTTCTTCTCTTCTTCCTATTCTTCCTTTTTTTCATTTCTCCTCTTTCTTCTCCTCTTGTCCTCTTCTTCGGACTAAATTAGCTAATTATGCCGTTTTGGAGCTAATTATGTCATTTTGGAGGATAATTAGCTACGTATAGGTCATTTTTTATTAAATAGCCATTTCGGAGCTAACTAAGCTAATTATGTCATTTTGTTGGATAATTAGCTAATTTAGTCTTTTTTGGATAACTCTAAGCTACGTAGAAGTAGAGAAAGAGAAGAAGAAGGAGAAGTAAAAGAAGAAGGAGGAGGAGGAGGAGAAGGAGAAGGATAAGGAGAAGGAGAAGGAGAAGGAGAAGAAAAGAAGAAGGACAAGAAGAAGGAGAAGCTTCTTCTCCTTCTTCTTGTCCTTCTTCTTTTTCTCCTTCTTCTTGTCCTTCTTCTTTTCTTCTCCTTCTCCTTCTCCTTCTCCTTCTCCTTCTTCTTCTCTTCTTCCTATTCTTCCTTTTTTCATTTCTCCTCTTTCTTCTCCTCTTGTCCTCTTCTTCGGACTAAATTAGCTAATTATGCCGTTTTGGAGCTAATTATGTCATTTTGGAGGATAATTAGCTACGTATAGGTCATTTTTTATTAAATAGCCCATTTCGGAGCTAACTAAGCTAATTATGTCATTTTGTTGGATAATTAGCCAATTTAGTCTTTTTTGGATAACTCTAAGCTACGTAGAAGTAGAGAAAGAGAAGAAGAAGGAGAAGTAAAAGAAGAAGGGGGAGGAGGAGAAGGAGAAGGAGAAGGAGAAGGAGAAGGAGAAGAAGAAGAAAAGAAGAAGGAGAAGAAGAAGGAGAAGCTTCTTGTCCTTCTTCTTTTCTTCTTCTTCTCCTTCTCCTTCTCCTTCTTCTTCTCTTCTTCCTATTCTTCCTTTTTTTCATTTCTCCTCTTTCTTCTACTCTTGTCCTCTTCTTCGGGCTAAATGAGCTAAATATGCCGTTTTGGAGCTAATTATTTCATTTTGAAGGATAAATAGCTAAGTATAGGTCATTTTTTATTAAATGGCCCATTTCGGAGCTAACTAAGCTAATTATGTCATTTTGTTGGATAATTAGCCAATTTAGTCTGTTTTGGATAACTCTAAGCTACGTGGAAGTACAGAAAGAGAGGAAGCAAGAAGAGAAGAAGGATAAGTAAAAGAAGAAGGAGGAGGAGGAGAAGGAGAAGGAGAAGGAAGAGGAAGAGGAGAATAAGAAGAAAAGAAGAAGGACAAGAATAAGGAGAAGAAGCTTCTCTCCTCCTCCTTCTCCTTCTTCTTCTCTTCTTCCTATTCTTCCTTTTTTTCATTTCTCCTATTTCTTCTCCTCTTGTCCTCTTCTTCGGGCTAAATGAGCTAATTATGCCGTTTTGGAGCTAATTATTTCATTTTGAAGGATAAATAGCTAAGTATAGGTTATTTTTTATTAAATGGCCCATTTCGGAGCTAACTAAGCTAATTATGTCATTTTGTTGGATAATTAGCCAATTTAGTCTTTTTTGGATAACTCTAAGCTACGTGGAAGTAGAGAAAGAGAAGAAGCAAAAAAGAGAAGAAGGAGACGTAAAAGAAGAAGGAGGAGGAGGAGAAGGAGAAGGAGAAGGAGAAGGAAGAGGAGAAGAAGAAGAAAAGAAGAAGGACAAGAAGAAGGAGAAGAAGCTTCTCTCCTCCTCCTTCTCCTTCTTCTTCTCTTCTTCCTATTCTTCCTTTTTTCATTTCTCCTCTTTCTTCTCCTCTTGTCCTCTTCTTCGGGCTAAATGAGCTAATTATGCCATTTTGGTGCTAATTATGTCATTTTGGAGGATAAATAGCTAAGTATAATTCATTTTTTATTAAATGGCCCATTTCGGAGCTAACTAAGCTAATTCTGTCATTTTGGAGCCAACTATGATTATTAAATCCATTTTGACCTTATTATGTCAGTTTGGAGCTAAATTAGTCATTTTAATGAGCTAACCAAGGTTCTTATGGGTTTTTACCTAACTATGCCAATTATGTCATTTTTGGATAACTCTAAGCTACGTGGAAGACAAACATACCATTATCGTCATCACGACGGTGAAGCACGGTGGCTCTGGCTTGTTTCACCTGGAGAAGGCTGCCCTGGAGAACGCTCCACTGTAGAAGGGTCGTGCGATGCGTTTCGGGAGATATTCTGCACCAAACATCGTTTGCAATGTGTCGTTATCATGATGACACTCTTAAGATCAATGCATTGAAATGAAACTCACCGTCCCCGCCATGTTAATGACTGGCATCGCTGGAGGGACTTGGCCGGTCTTCTCGCACATAGACTGTACATTTGGTTTCGACATGTCAAACTTTTTAGTTCTTAATGAAACGGACATTAAAATGCTAGATTTGAAATAATATGAAGAAGAAACTCACCACGAAGAGCTCGTACATGGCCCTGTTAGACGCATCATTCCGTGCCCTCTCCGCCTCCAGCAATGCAGTCGTCCTCTCCTCCAGCTCCTTCATCTCCTTATCCTTCTCCGCCAAAGCCGCCTTCATTGCTTCTCTCTCCTTCAGAATAGCAGCCTGCAACAGAACTCATTGTTAGCATTCTAATCATATTGGTTCCCACGCACAACATAATGCGGAAAGATAGTTGAGTCCATCAAACTAACTTCGATGGCGAGCTCGACTGGCCGTGGACGAGGTGTTATCTCAGGACAGGAGCTCCTTTGGCGTGCCTTTATCTGCCGGAGAGTGCTAGGACAACGTATAAGGCCGTCTCCAATGGCGATCGAGCCATGGGGCCTCCCGTTGCCAGCTATCATCAACAGCTCTGGATCAATAGGCCCCTCGCTCGGGTTAAAGTCCTCCCCTTTCCTCGCCTTCCCGTGATCTCTGTACTTCATGAGCTTGTGGTGGGAGGAGATGTTGGTGAACTTTTCTGGATGCTCGAGGTCAGACTCAGAGAATGCCTTGACCTTCTTGTACGAGGCAGTATGGGCCATCGCATACAGGTCGTACATTTGTGGCACCTCTGTCTTATTTAGACGCGCCTAAAAGAGAGAGAGAGAGAGAGAGAGAGGAAAATTGTATTAGTAACGGGCTCAAGATAGCATTAAGAATGAATTGCATGAGGCATGAAGCAAACCACATACCCAGTTCTCGCCAAATTGGTTTAAGTTGACGCTCCCTTGATGGTGTGGCACACCAACCATTTTTCCACGCCTCTCCTTGGCGTTGTTGTGGCTGGCCTCCCACGTTTCGGAGCACCACTGATCCACCAAGGCCTCCCAACAATCCAACTTATCCACACACCATCTTGGGGGCACCTAAGTTAATAAAGAGAAATTTGAGCGCGTAAGAACCAAATCAAGGAAACTAACTACAAAGCCTTAATAATATGTAATTACCTTCATGTAATGCTCCTTCTCCATCTTAGAATCGCGGCACTTCGCCTTGTCCTTCCTAATACGCCGCGAGGCATAGTAATCTCGAACAGCCTGCACCCGAGCCTCGTGCCGAAAGTTTTGAAGTAGGCGGCGACATTGGGTATCGAAAACCTTTGCCGCGTCCTCCTCGTATCCCTCCGCACACCAGTAGTAGGTCTGCAAACGAGACAACACCTATTAGTACAATAACTAGCTACGGTTGATTTATAATTGTGTAAAGGAGAAATTACCCAGAACTGTCGGATCACCATGTCGGCCCTCGTGTGGCACAAAACACCGTCGATCTCCAACTCCGACGGGGCCGGGGCACCCAAGTAGTGCTCCCAGGTCATTCCTACCTCTCTCTCCCGACCGGGCAATGTAACAAACCCCGGGAAGTTTTTACGGCAAAGCACACCAAGGACGCTGTTGGGCTTGCGGACACCCTTGGCAACAATCCAACCCCTGCAGTATGACAAATTAAAACCAAAACAATAAATATTTGAGAAAACGTGAAGGCAAAAGGTTCAATAAGAGTAAATTAACTTACTTCTCCCCATTTGGCTTAATCGACCACCTCTGCTCGCGGGTCGCCGGCATGAGCGGGAGCCCCGAACTACCACGCTGGTAGACGGTAGCCCCCTCACCCAGCTCCTCGTCGCTATCAGCATGGCCACTTGGCTCAGGCTGACCCTGATCAGCCCAGGTATCCCACTGGGTCTCTGGGGCCGTACCCTCATCCCTGCTTTGCTACGGAGTCGCCTGGAACGAAGCCTCTGGGACACGAGTCTCGTGGGTCGAAGGCGCGTCGACCTGAGGCTCGTCGACCTGAGGCGCGTCGACCTAAGGCTCATCGACCTGAGGCTCATCTACCTGAGGCTCGTCAACCTGAGGCTCATCCACCCTACAAGTCCTGTGCTCAGGTGAAA
Source organism: Hordeum marinum (assembly GCA_022496015.1). Taxonomy (NCBI): domain Eukaryota; kingdom Viridiplantae; phylum Streptophyta; class Magnoliopsida; order Poales; family Poaceae; genus Hordeum; species Hordeum marinum. The sequence continues at coordinate 515,545,925 of CM039674.1, forward strand.
CAGCTTGGGGTGGCGGCGAGGAAGGCGTGGCAGCCATCGCCCTACCTCACCCACGGGCACGTGTACCTTTAGTACAACATAAATACCAGCATGAGTAATAAAATGTATATAAATACCAACATGACTACAACATAAATACCAACATGAGTACAACATAAATACCAACATGAGTAATACCTTTAGTACCTCTTGCCTTCGCGGGGAGTCGACCTCCTCTCACGAGGGCCGCTAGAGTCAAAGAAGTGGCCACTCCATGAAAAGTAGAGAGCAACGCTCTCCGAAGAGCCGACTCAGGAATGGAAGTACCCATCCCACGACCCGCCGACGAAGAAGGAGCCGCGGAGTGCTTTCGACCCTTTCCCGCCATCTTTCAACACCTGTCATGACAAAGAGTAAATGAAATTAGTACAACATAAATACCAACATGAGTAATAAAATGTATATAATTTAAGTGTATCATCGTCATAAATACCAACATGACTAATAAAAAATGAATACCTAACATGAACTCAAAATTTATATATAGTAATAGTTGAATACCTGACATGAACTAATCGTGCTCGTCTATATATGCTTCGGGGTCAATAAATGCATCATGATCATCACTATCATCAATAAATGCATCATCATCATCACTATCAGGAAGAACATGTGGAAGGCCACCATTATGTAATCGGTCAAGAAGTGACAGCTCATCCGGCAGCAGTAACCTCTTCTTCTTCCTGCTCTTCCTGTTCGGGCTCAAGTGTTAAGATAGATTCACTGTCGTTGTCTACTTCAATGTTGTGGGGTGAAGTAGAGCGGTTCTTGAAACGTTTCTTGGACATACGTGTTTCTTGGAAGAATTCTCCTTCATATGTGTCTGGGTTAATGTGAGGTTCGTAATCCTCTTCATTAAGGGTAGGTGGTCTAAAATGTGGTGGCACTTCATAAACGACATCCCATCCTTTCAGATTTGGATTAGTTTGGCAGGCCCACGGTAGATAGAAAACTTGTGTCGCCTGTTGAGCCGTAATATAGACATCTGGAACATCTAAGTGGGTGTTTTGGTTGATTTCGACTAGTCCTATATGTTCATGAGTCCTTCTAGTCTCCCTCGGCTCAAACCAATGACATTTGAAGACTACGACGGTCGGTGGGTTTTCACCATAGAATAGAAGTTCATAATAGCTACCTATGGGCGCAGAAGAAATAAATTAATATATAATTCATCACCTATATTCATCCGCTAATCAAGTTTGTCAGTTTTCTTACATCCATGCAACCTACACACTAATAGGTAAAGATAGGTCCTAATCCCACCCGAGTATGTGTAGATTGGGTTTGTTTTCCCATGCTCTACTCCAGATGCGATGCAGAATTTCGGCACCACCTCCCCGTTGTTCTCCTTATACACGTCTCGGCAATAAGCAGAGAGGATGTGTACCCGGAGAACAACAGGGAGGCACTGACGAAATTCCACATCGCATCCGGAGCACAGCATACGGGAAAACGAACCCAATCTACACATACTCGGGTTGTCCATGGATAACGTTGGACAATTCAAAAGAATCACGGTTATAAATATGCAACTGTATGCATATTTATAGATGTAACCCTTTCGAACGGGAGACGCATAGTATTCACGCATACTGATGATTCAATCTACCTACAGCTAGCAAGTTTCGTTGGCACGAAGACCGGAACAGAGCAAATGAAGGGGCAGGAGGAGATGTCATCTGTGCTCACCCACGAACGCAAGGGCGGAGCTCGTCGAACGCATGGGGAGGTCGTCGAACACCAAACCCTCGCAGCGACGAAACAACTGCACATTTAAATCCACCCAATGAACACAGATATATATATATGATGTTTTTCATAAAAAAATCGGAAATTATATGACCTAACTCATAATTCACACATATATGACCCCGTCGGCCTCTAGAAGGCCGAAGAGCACCCTTTCGGTCAAATGGAGGCCGAAGAGGTGTCAGGGGTCGGGGGTGTCGTGTCGGGGTGTCGGGGTGTCGTGTCGGGGTCGGGGGTCGGGGGTGTCATGTCGTGGTGTCGGGTTACGGTGTCCCGCGCGCAGCTATAGTTCTGGGTCAGTGTACATCGGTATAATGCGTGTGTGACTTTTGGTTCGTCAAGGCTTTCCATGTTGTGTTGGGGTCGGGGTGTCCGGGGTGTCGTGTCGGGGTCAGGGTGTCGGGGTGTCGGGGTCGGGGTGCTGTGTCAGGGTGTCGGGGTCGGGGTGCTGTGTCGGGGTGTCAGGGTGTCGGGGGCTCTTTGTCGTCTGCCCTAGCCTTCTTTGCCGTCAGGGGTATCGGGGTCTCGGGGTGTCGGGGTTGGTGTGCCGGGCCGGGGTGTCGTGTCGGGGTGTCAGGGGTGTCGGGGTGTCGGGGGTGTCGTTTCTGGGGTGTCGGTGTCGGGGTGTCAAGGGTGTCGGGGGTGTCGTGGTGTCAGGGATGTCAGGGTCGGGGTGCTGTGTCGGGGTCTCTGGGTGTCGGGGTCGGTGTGCCGTGTCGAGGTGTCAGGGTGTCAGGGGTGTCGGTGTCGGGGTGTCGGGGTGTCAGGGGTGTCAGGGGTGTCGGGGTGTCGGGGTGTCGGGGGTGTCAGGGTGTCGGTGTCGGGGGTGTCTTCTTCTTCTTTTTATCCTCCTCCTCCTCCTCCTCCTCTTCTTTTTCTTATTCTTCTTCCCTTATCTACTTATTCTTCTTCTTCTTCTTATCCTCCTCAACCTCCTCCTCCTCTTCTTCTTCTTATTCTTCTTCCCTTATCTACTTATTCTTCTTGTTTTCATTATTCTTCTTCTTATTCTTCTTCTTTTCATTATTCTTCTTTCCTTCATGTTATCATTATTCTTCTTCTTATTTTTCCTTCTTCTTTTCTTCTTTTTTTCTAGTTTTTTTTTCTTTTCTTCTATTCTTCTATGTTTTTTCTTTTCTATCTAAGTTTTTTCTACCTAATAAACTAACTATCTAATTTAAAAGAAAATAGAAAAATACTACCTCTGTTCATTAATATAAGATGTTTTGGCAGTTCAAATTGAACTGCCAAAACGTCTTATATTAATGAACAGAGGGAGTACCTATTAAATAAACTAACTAATAAACATGTATTAAAAAACTAACTATCTACATAAACTAACTAAAAATATCTATTAAATAATGTAACTAATAAACATCTATTAGAATAAACAGAAAAAAGAAAAAAAGGAAAAGGAAAAAGGGGGGAGAGCCGGGGCAGGAGCTCACCAGAGGTGGCGGGGTAGGGGCGTCGGGCGGCCGGCTACGGGGCCGCCAGCGTCGGGCCGCCGGCGTTGGTGGAGGTGGAGGAGGCACGGCCGGCCGGGGGAGGGGCAGCCAGGGGAGGGGCGGCCGTGGAGGGGCGGGGCCGGCCAGGGACGGGGCCGACCGGGGGAGGGGCGACCGGGGGCAGTGCGGCGAGGTGGCTGGCAGCGGCGAGGTGGCTGGCAGCTGCGCGAGGGGGATGGCGGTCGGGGGAGGTGCGGCGCGGGGGCGGGGCCGCTGGGGGCGGGGCCAACCGGGGGAGGGGCGGCCGGGGCGGGACCTGCCGGGGGAGGTGGCAGGCGGCGGCGAGGGGGTTGGCGGCGACGGTCATAGGAGGGGGTTGGCGGCGGCGGTCACAGGGAGAGAGGCGGGACAGAGTGAGGGGGAGGGAGAGGGTGAGAAAGAGAGGAGTGGGGGACGTCGATGGCCATTAATAGGGATCCCCTTTGTCGTCTGCCCCCGCACGACAAAGAGGGACAGGGCAGACGGCAAAGGGGGGCCAGACGGCAAAGACCCCCTCCATTTGTACCTGGCGACGGCCAGGGCCCGGTGGGGCCACTTAGCCCTTTGCCGTCTGCCCTGGCCGTCTTTGCCGTGAGGGGGCAGACGGCAAAGAAAAGGCACATGGCAAAGACACTGTTTGCCATGTGCTATTTCTTTGTCGTCTGCGTTTTGGCAGCAGACAGCAAATAGCATCTTTGCCATGTGTCAGCAGACGGCAAAGGCCTGGCGCATGGCAAATTTCTGAATTCCAGTAGTGTTTGCAGATTTGCTATAGATGAGGAAGCTTGCATTGATAGAGTGCACTCTTCTACTTCTGCTTCCTTTTTGTTTATGGAAACTTGTTGGAAACTTGTTTTGGATATGTATGTTGGATATGTTGTTCGAAACTTGTATATGTTGGATATGTTGTTGGAACTTATTGTTGGTATGCTTGTTGGAACTTATTGTTGGTATGTTTGTCGAAACTTATTGTTGGTATGCTTGTTAGAAACTTGTATTGTTGATATGTTGGATATATATGTGATATTCTGTCAAATTGAATGATTTTAAGAAAAGACAGAAAAAACAGGGGTTATATAGCCACTTTGTCATCTGCTCGCTGACGGCAAAGCTCTTTGCCGTCAGCCAGCAGACGGCAAAGATGCCAGGTGGCAGCTGCCTGTGCAATCTGGGGCTGGCCTAGGTGGGTTCTTTGCCATCAGCTGGTAGATGGCAAAGACCTTAGTTCTTTGTCGTCTGCCAGCGGACGGCAAAGCACGCCGTTAAGCCTTAACGGAGCTAAGTTCCCACGTGTGCCGTCCAGGCCCTTTGCCGTCCACTGGCAGACGGCAAACATACAAAGGTCTTTGTCGTCTGCCAGCTGACGGCAAAGCGCCCTTTACCTTGGCTTATTCAGCCGGACGGTTGGCCGTCTGCTGGCGGACGGCAAAGACCGTCTGCTGGCGGATGGCTGATGGCTGATGGTCTTTGCCGTCCGCCAGCAGACGGCCAACCGTCCGGCTGAATAAGCCACGGTAAAGGGCATTTTGCCGTCTGTTGGAAGACGGCAAAGACTTTTGCATCTTTACCGTCTGTCAGCACACGGCAAAGGGCCTGGACGGCACACGTGGCAACTTAGCTCCGTTAAGGCTTAATGGCGTTCTTTGTCATTCGCTGGAAGACGGCAAATACCTTAGTTCTTTGTCGTCTGCCAGCGGACGGCAAAGCACTTGTTTTCTTTCCGGCCTAGGTGGGTTCTTTGTCGTCTGCTGGCAGGCGGCAAAGAACTAAGGTCTTTATCGTATGCCAGCTGACGGTAAAGAACCCACCTAGGCCAGCCCCAGATTGCACTGGCAGCTGCCACGTGGTATCTTTGTCGACTGCTGCTGACGGCAAAGCTCTTTGCCGTCCGCCAGCAGACGGCAAAGTGGCTATATAGCCCCTGTTTTTTCTTAAAATCATTTAATTTGATAGAATATCACATATATATCCAACATATCGACAATACAAGTTTCCAACAAGCATACCAACAATAAGTTTCAACAAGCATACCAACAATAAGTTCCAACAAGCATACCAACAATCAGTTCCAACAACATATCCTACATATACAAGTTTCGAACAACATATCCAACATACATATCCAAAACAAATTTCCAACAAGTTTTCATAAACAAAAAGGAAGCAGAAGTAGAAGAGTACACTCCATCAATGCAAGCTTCCTCATCTATACCAAATCTGCAAAGTAGGAAAGATGAAAGTTAGAAGAAGAAGAAGACTAGTTAGAAGAAAAAGAAGAAATAGAAGAAGAAGAGGAATTTATCTTCTCTTTCTTTTTCTCCTCTCCTCTCCTCTTCTCCAAGGTAGTAATTCCATTTTCTAGCTAACTAAGCATATCAAGTCATTTTGGAGGAAAAAATGCTAAGTATAGGTCATTTAATAACTATCCTAGGTAGAATATACCATTTTGGAGGTAAGTAAGGTTATTATGTCATTTTTGAGGAAAATAAGCTAAGTATAGGTCATTTTGGAGCTGAACCAAGGTTATTATGCCATTTTTTACCTAAGTGGGCTAATTATGTCATAAATGAACTAGCTAAGCTAATTATAGATCATTATTGAGCTATCCTAGGTAGTTATGCCATTTTGTACCTAAGTGAGCTAATTATGTCATAAATGAACTAGCTAAGCTAGCTATAGATCATTATTGAGCTATACTAGGTAGTAATGCCATTTTCTAGCTAACTAAGCATATCAAGTCATTTTGGAGGAAACAATGCTAAGTATAGGTCATTTTATAGCTATCCTAGGTAGAATATACCATTTTCTAGATAACTAAGCATATCAAGTCATTTTTGAGGAAAATAAGCTAAGTATAGGTCATTTTGGAGCTAAGTAGGTCATTTATTAAGCTAAGTATGCATTTGTTAATGAAAACACTTGGGAAAACTTACCATCAACATAGAGATGAAGGACCGGTAGGGTTTGCGCCAGGGTAAGACGTAGAAGGACCGGTCGGTCTTGCGGCAGACGTAGAAGGATCGATCGATGCTTGTCGGGAGGCACGTTGAAACAAAGATCATTTGCAATGTCTCCTTAGCATGATGCAACTCAAATGTGAATACTAGTAACTAATGACCATTTAAATGAAACTCACCGTGGGTGCTATAGCAATATGGGGCATCGACGGAGGGGTCTGACCATTGTTCTGGCACACGGTCTGCACATTTTATTTTCACGAGTCATTCATATTAGTTAGTGATGAAATGAACATTGCGTGCATGATTTGGCTAATATGCAGGAGAAACTTACCATGAGGAGCTCATATAGGGCCCGGTGAGACGCGTCATTCCGGTTCCTCTCCTCCTCCAATAGCCTAGCCGTCCTCTCCTCCATGTCCCTCTCCCTCTGTGCCGCCTGCCTGTTTGCCTCCGCCAGAAGCTCCTGGGCCCTAGCCTCAATGGCGAGCTCCATTAGCTGTGCACGAGGCCTTATCTCAGGATCAGAGCCCCTCTGGCACTTCTTGATCTCCGGGAGAGTTCTAGGACAACGTACCAGTCCATCCCCAATGGCTATCGAGCCATGGGGCCTCCCACCACCAGATATCATCATGAGCTCTGGATCAAAAGTACTTTGGCTTGGGTTGAAGTCCTCCCCTTTCCTCGCCTTCCCCTCATCCCTATACCTCACGAGCTTGTTGTGGGAGGATATGTTGCTAAAGCTCTATGGATGATCGAGGTCATCCTCAGAGAATGCCTTGGCCTTCTTGTATGAGGCAGTATGGGCCATGGCATAGAGGTCGAACAGAGGTGGCACCTCCTTCTTGTTGTGTCGCGCCTAAAAGAGAGGAACAAAATATTAGTTAAGGGCTCAAGCTAGCATGAAGAATGAAATTATATGAATCATGAAGCAAACCACATACCCAGTTATCCCCGAACTCAAACAGGTTGGAGCTCCTTGATGGTGTGGCACACCTCTCATTTGGGCACACTTATCCTTGGCCTTGTTGTGTTCGGCTAGCCATTCGGGAGAGCACCACTCATCCACCAATGCCTCCCAACAGTCCATCCTATCCGCACACCATCTTGGGGGCATCTAAGTTAGACAAGAGAAATTCCAGCGCTACGCCTACGAATCAAATCAAAGAAACTAAGTACAAGGCCTCGTCTTCCTCAAGACACCTGTAGAAGGTCTACAATCAAACAAGACAACACTGATTAGTACAATCACTAGGTGTTGTTGATTTTTAATTCTATAAAGGAGAAATTACCCAAAAGCGACGGATCACAATGTCAGCCACCATCTCGCACAAGACACCGTCGATCATCTCCTCCGGCGGGGCCAGGGCAGCCTTGTATAGCTCCTAGGTCAGTGCTACCTATGGAGACTCACCCTCACTGGGCAACTAGGCCTCCCCGGGAAGTGGTGCCGGAGAAGCACACCAAGGACCTGGTTGGGCCTGCGGACACCACGCTCGTATTTCCAACCCCTGCAGTAGGACAAGGCCAACACATTAGATATTAATTTGAAGAAACATGAAGGAAAAAGGTTAAAAAGGAGTAAATGCACTTACTTCTCCGCATTAGGCGCAATCAACCACCTCTGCTCGCGGGTCGTCGGCACGGGCGGTAGCTTTGTACAACCACGCTGGTAGACCTTCTTGCCCTCCTCAACCAGCTCTCCCTCGCTATAGGTGTCCTCAGACAAGTTGTCCTCGCCACCATCAGCCTGGCCATTAGCCTACGGAGTCACGTAGGACGAAGACTCTGGGACCCGAGTCTCCTGGGACGAAGACTCTGGGACCGGAGTCTCCTGGGACGAAGGCTCGGTGACCTGAGGCTCGTCGACCTGAGGCTCGTGGACCGGAGTCCGAGATGGGTCCATGTTAGACGGGTCCACCTGAGACAGAGCACTCCTATGGTCGGGAGAATCAGCTGGGGGTGGCGGCAAGAAAGGCGCATCAGCCTTCCTACCTCTAGCACCTCTCTTCGGCTTCCCCCGACCTCTCCCGATCAAAGAAGAAGCACCCGTTGGTGTCTGCATGTTGTGTACCAGCGCTCTCTGGAGTTGTTAGGGTGGAATAATAGCACCCCTCCCATCACGTGCTGAGGAAGGAGGCTCAGAGCGCTCTCGACCCCCGCCCACCATCTGTCAACACCTACAATGACAAAGAGTGAACGAAATTAGGTCAACATAAAAAAATTGAATACCTAATAACATGAACTAATTAAGAATATATATGTACATAATAATAATTGAATACCTCACATAATAATAATAATTAATAATATATGTGTCGTGTCGGGGTCGGGGTGCCGGGGGTGTCGTGTCGGGGTCTGGGGTGCCGTGTCGGGGTGTCGGGGTGTCGTGTCGGGGGTCGGGGTGTCGGGGGTGTCGTGTTGGGGTAGGGGTGCTGTGTCGGGGTGGGGGTGCCATGTCGGGGTGTCGGGGTGTGTGTCGGGGGTCGGGGTGTCGGTGGTGTCATGTCGGGTAGGGGTGTTGTGTCGGGGTCTAGGTGCCGTGTCGAGGTAGGGGTGCTGTGTCGGGGGGTCGGGGGGTCGGGGGTGTTGTGTCGGGGTAGGGGTGCTGTGTCGGGGTTTGGGGTGCCGTGTCGGGGTGTCGTGTCGGGGGCCGGGGTGTCGGTGGTGTCATGTCGGGGTAGGGGTGCTGTGTCGTGGTCGGGGTGCCGTGTCGGGGTGTCGTGTCGGGGGTCGGGGTGCCGGGTCGGGGTGTCGGGGTGCCGTGTGGGGTGTCGGGGTGTAATGCCATGAGTAGATGCCATGTTAAATTTGTGATTCGAAGAGTGGAAATCAAAGTCCAACATCAACCCCTCTGACGGAGCTCAATAGGTGGAATGGAACAAGTATGTAAGTGAGGAGTGAAGGAGAAGATGCAGACCATGAGCTCCACTGCTCAGCGACACGGAACAGGGTCTCTGAATGCCGACACACAGAAACAAAAAGTTGTTGGATTGATCCTCCACTGCTTCGTGCAGTAGAAACATGACACATTACAAGGGGGCAGTCAGTAGTCAGTAACATGCTTGATGACTTCATTTATGGCAGTCCACAGTGCCCACCATACAACTAAAGCAAAAAATTATGCTCGTTGGATATGTTGTTGGGTATTGCAAGAGGTGTTTATATTTAGGAAGGGACACCCCCGACTTGATATCCAGTGCCGTGGCGTCTTGTATGTCCATAGTGCCCACCATACAACATATCCAACAGTGCCTACTGGATATGTTGCAATACAAGTCGTGTCGGGGTCGGGGTGTCGGGGGTGTCGTGTCGGGGTCCGGGGTGTCGTGTCGGGGTGTCGGGGTGTCGTGTCGGGGGTTAGGGTGTCGGTGGTGTCATGTCGGCGATCCTCGACCCAGTTACGTCGGCGCCGACTCACCCCTCCTCCTCCTCCTCCTCCTCCTCTTCTTCTTCTTATTCTCCTTCTTCTTTTTCTTCTTTTCTTCTTCTCCTCCTCCTCCTCCTTTTCTTCTTCTTTTTCTTCTTCTCCTTCCTCTTCTTCTTCTTCTTCATCTCCTTCTCCTCCTGTTCTTCTTATCTCTTCTTCTAATTAACTACAACTAATTAACCTAGCTACATTACTAAATTACTAACTAAACTAAACTATTAACTACAACTAACAAACTAAATTACTAACTAAACTATTAAAAGAATGAAAAAATAGAAAGGGGAGGGGGCTCACCGGAGTGGGGGAGGTGGAGGCCGGAGTTGGTGGAGGTGGAGGATGCCGACGCCGGCGGTGGGGCATCGGGGGCGGCGGGTGGCGCGGCGGGGGCGGTGACGGTGGGGTCTCGGGGGCACCGGGGAGGGGGGAAAGGGGCGGGGTGGTGGGGCGGTGGGCGCGGGCGGCGGGGTGGTGGGCACGGGCGGCGGGCGGCGGTGGCGACGTGACGGTGGGGGTGGGGGCGCGGGCGGCGGGGGCGACGCGGCGGTGGGGACGGTGGGCGCAGGCGGCGGGGTGGTGGGCGCGAGCGGCGGGCGGCGGTGGCGACGCGGCGGGGCGCAGGCGGCGGGGTGGTGGGCATGGGCGAGGCGCAGGGGTGCCCGAGCGCGCGCGACGGGGCGACGCGGCGGCGGGGGCGACGGGGCGGCGGGGGCGTCGGGGGCGGTGGGCACGGGCGGCGGGATCATGGGGCGACGGGGAGGAGAGAGGAGAGAGAGAGAGAGAGAGGCGGGCCGAGGGCGTTAGCCGTTAGTTAACCCCCGCTCTTTGCCGTCCGCTAGCAGACGGTAAAGGAGCTTTGTCGTCCGCTGGCGAACGGCAAAAAGAGGGGCCGTTAGGTCAAGTTGCGGGCTGGGTCGTCAGTGGGCCCCCTCCCTCTTTGCCGTCTGCTAGCGGACGGCAAACCTCCTTTGTCGTCCGCTAGCAGACGGCAAAGAAGTGGCTGATGGCAAAGCCACCCTTTGCCATCTACCACCTCTTTTCGTCTGCTTTCTGCTAGCTGATGGCAAAGCCACTCTTTGCCGTCCGCTAGCAGACGACAAAGAGATGGCAGACGGCAAATCTTCTGATTCCAGTAGTGCAACACTCCGTAAGCCATTGTTGTTGAAAGCAAGGAAAGCAAGGAAAGCAAGTGTTGTTGAAAGCTATTGCACAAGTACCAAATTTTGTGATGTACGAGTTTAAAATCCCCCAAAATAATGTAAAGGGATTACCGACGGTATGTCTTGATTTTGTTGGGGTGATGATGCAAATACCAATGAAATGCACATTTTTGAATGTTTGCTTTTGGCGAGGACTCCAATCGAACCTGTACTGGGTGCCAAACAAATCCGGGATGTTGGCAGTTGCTTGTTGGTACATATGGTGGGAGCTGCGACAACACTCTAATGAAGAGAAGATTCAGTTACCGGAACATCGGCAATGGCTATCTGGGTGCTTGCTGCGAACTTCTTTGCCGCTTCAAGCAACAGACCAAGGGTGAGCGAAGTGACTTGGAACCCTCCTTCCATGGACTTTGTAAAGGTTAACGTCGACGCTTCGTTCGATGAGAACACCTCCAAGGTACTACTGGTGCTATAATCAGCGATAGCAAGGGCAGGTTTGCTGCTGCCAGAAACACAAAAATCCTTGCAGTTTATGATGTTGTGACAGCTAAAGCCATGGCACTCAACGAGGGTCTCTTGCTGGCCGAAAGGATGGGATGTAACATGTGGATTATTAGTTCTGATAGTACTGAAGTGATTGAGACATGAAGAGTGACATGCATTCTACGGGTACTGCGGCAGCAGTATTCAATGCTAGCTACTTCATGTCTAGAGGGTTTGTGAAAGTTTCCTTTGAACATGGGAACCGATAGGCAAATAAGATTGCTCATGAACTTGTACAATGATTCTAGCACATGGATATATGTTCCTCCTCCCTCAATTGTATGTTTTTTAGTCATTGACGTAACCTTATTTTCCAATAAATAAGTAGATACCTTTGATTGTAGGAAAAGAACGGTTAGCAGCAAATTAATGGTGTGTAACTCACTGAGAGATGGTTCTCAAAAAAAAAAGGAGATCCCTGAGAGAGGGAGGTCAAGCTTAGGCTGGCCAAACCACCCCGTGATCGTTGTAGCAGCATGGAAGGGTAACATTTCTCACAGTGAATCCCGTAAATAAAAAAGTTTAGTCATATCAACCTTAGCAACACAAAATAAGTTGTTCAAACTTGAACCAACCAAATTACTCTATGATTAACAAAAAGTTCCGTGAGAAGTACGAAAACACTAAGATAACGTCTAATGATATAGATAAGCAGATAAGTTTCTTGGTGTACGTACGAAGCCCCTTGTTTGGATATAAGCCGCTAGTTTTCCACTAGCCGAGTTCAAGATCATCGTGGCAGCGGCATATAAGACATGCTTCACTCTTAATATTTCTAGCGGCGGACGATGTAGACCATCATCCTCAGCTGCTCCTCGTTATCCATCAGCTTCAAGAGACAGATGTCCCCCTCCAGCAGGTGGTTGTCGCGGGCGAAAGACGCCCATCCTTGGAGGACTGTCATCTGGTTACCCATGTCTCCCGTGCGATGGTTATATTGCAGCTTGGTAGGCCATGATCTGCTGTTCCCCTCCCGCTGAAGCACCAAACTGATTGGACTATTTTCTCCATGATGAAGGCCAGGAGCAATCTTCTGAACAAAATCTCTGGACGCATACTGAGAGCCAAAGTGCTGTTTATATACATAACACCGGGCAAATGTTAGAATGATACAGATACTGAGATACTTGGGAGATCTGTTGCTATTTATCTTATCAAAAGATACAGATGCAATTGAACAACTGACAGAATGAAACAGAAAATGTTTTCCCTGAACTTACTAGCCTGGGAGAGCGTTGGCTGCCACAATGAAACACGGTGCTCTTGCTCATGATAGCAACATAAAAGGGCGGTTTGAACTTGATCTCCTCAACTTTCTCCAGACATTTCATCTCCTGTGTCGGCGTTAGAGAAGCTCTGTCATCCAGGATGAAAAGACGCTCAGAAGCGCCCTCGGAATTCTCGGAGAATTCATGTTTTGAAGAGTACTCTTCACCTGAACAAGTTTTCACATAATTAGACAGATATAATGACAACTCAGGTGCACATGCACTCTAGCAGTGCTAACAGTTTAGTACCATCGGTAGGTAGTTCCTCCTTAACACCGTCCATCTTGGTACTTGTACCTCCGCGATTTGAGCCAATGTTAGTTCTTCCACCAAGGGAATGAGCAATGCTCTCTTTGTGAAGGACATGGACTGTCACTATGAATCTTCTCTGCTTAACATTTGTCATTCGTTGAAAGACACAGATATCACCCTCCCTAATATGAGTGTCATGCACAAACCTTCCTAAATAAAGGGTGCGCCGGCCTGCATTACACATGCCGGATGCCCTGATATGAAATTTGCACTTCCAATTCTTGTTCTTCCTAGGCAGCTGGAGTATCATAGTTGTATCTTCACATGGAAAGTATTTGAGTGCATAATCCTTCTGTATGCTCTAATCGAAAAAAGGAACAAAATGTGATTGTGATACTGTTAAGTTGGTTATATACTTATATCTGAGCAAAGAGAGCCTTGGCTCAGTGGTTGGGCATGCGGTTGTGCAGCCCAACGACCCGATGCACATGGGGGTTTTCTCCCATTTATTGAGGATCAAGTTTGACGTGTGGTGAAACTACTCATCAAAAATATCTTGATACTCATTTAAAAAAAATTTGAGGACCATGTTTATCTTGGTACTCATACTAAAATGGCCGTATGCATCCCTAGTTGGTGCAGAGGCCGGGAAGTGAAAAACTCTCCCATTTTTAAGAAGAAAATAATACAATTGGAACAAGATGAGGGTACAATTGTAGGTCATGAGAATCTGAAATTGTACATCACTGAATATTATAGGAGATTATTTGGTGAACCGGAAGAAAATTTTGTCTCTTTGGATGAGAGCGCAACAAATGATATACCGCAGTTGAATGTGGATGAGAACGAGGTATTATCAGCTCCGTTTACCGAGAAAGAGGTGTTTGATGCAATAGTATAGATGAAACAAAACAAAGCACCGGGACCAGATGGGTTTCCAGCGGAGTTTTATAAGAAATGCTGGCATATAATAAAAGATGATCTTTTACCTATGTTCCATGATTTATTCAATGGCCACAAACAGCTCTTTCATCTCAATTTTGGAACAATAACGTTGTTGCCAAAAAGGGAGGATGCTGTGCGTATTGAGCAGTTTAGACCAATATGCTTACTTAATGTTAGTTTTAAGATTTTCACTAAGGTGGCCACAAATAGGTTGACACAGATTGCTCATACTGTTGTCCAGCCAACGCAGACAGCGTTCATGCCTGGAAGACACATCCTAGAAGGGGTTGTGGTTCTACATGAAACGTTGCACGAAATACACACAAAGAAACTTGATGGAGTTATCTTTAAGGTGGATTTCGAGAAAGCGTATGATAAAGTCAAATGGACTTTTCTTCAGCAGGCCCTACGGATGAAGGGGTTCAACGAATCCTGGAGGGATTAGGTTGACGCTTTCATTCAAAAAGGAAGTGTGGGTATTAAAATCAACGATGATGTTGGCCACTTCTTCCAAACACATAAGGGTCTCAGACAGGGTGACTCTATGTCTCCGGTGTTGTTCAACATTGTAGCGGATATGTTGGCAATACTCATCGGGGGAGCTAAAGACAAAGGGCAAGTAGGAGGACTTGTTCCTCATCTGGTTGAGGGTGGGGTGTCCATACTACAATATGCTGATGATACGATTCTATTTATGGAACATGTTATGGCTAAGGCAAGAAACATGAAGTTGATTCTATGTATGTTTGAGCAATTATCGGGACTAAAGATTAACTTTCATAAAAGTGAACTATTCTGCTTTGGGGAGGCAAAGGAGGAGCAGGATGCTTATAAGCAGCTATTTGGATGTGAAATGGGATCACTTCCATTTAGTTACCTAGGAATTCCTATTCATCACAGACATTTGACGAATAAGGAATGGAAATGTATTGAGGAACGATTTGAGAAAAGACTGATTTGCTGGAAGGGCAAGTTAATGTCTTACGGAGGGAGGCTCCTGTTAATAAACTCAGTTTTAACAAGTCTGCCCATGTTTCTACTGTCTTTCTTTGAAATACCGGTTGGGGTAAGAAAGAGACTAGACTTTTATCGTTCTCGTTTCTTCTGGCAAAGTGACGAGGCTAAGAAGAAATATGCAGACCCAAAGACCAAGAAGGGCTTGGCATTGAAAACCTAGAAGTGAAGAATCGATGCATGTTGAGCAAATGGCTATATAGGTTGTCTATGGAAACCGATGAGATGTGGGTACAAATTTTGAAGAATAAATACCAACAATCCAAAACATTGGCACATGCTACAGTTAGACCAAATGATTCACCTTTCTAGAAAGGGTTAATGAAGGTGAAGGTAACTTTTTTCCAAAAGGTGAAATTTGTAGTTGGAGATGGAACTTCTACAAGATTTTGGGAAGACACATGGCTGGGAGACACACCATTAGCACTTCAATACCCTGCTCTATATAATATCACCCACCGGGAAGATGACTATGTGGCAAATGTTTTGCTTACGGTCCCGTTGAATATTCAATTCAGACGTGCTCTTGTTGGAACACGTTGGTATTAATGGTTGCACCTACTTACGAGGTTGATGAATGTTCAGTTGTCGGACCAAGCAGATGGGATTCGTTGGATCTTAAACTCGAATGGTATATTCTCGGTGAAGTCCACGTATACGGCTATGATTAACACTGGACCTTTATCGAATTCTCTGCATATCTGGAAAGTCAAAATACCTATAAGGATTAAAATATTCACGTGGTTTGTTCAAAAGGGAGTTATATTAACCAAAGACAACTTGATAAAACGGAGATGGGTAGGAAGACCCAATTGTTGCTTTTGTAATCAGGATGAAAATATCACACACCTCTTTCTTGATTGCCCGCTTGCAAAACTTTTATGGCGAAAGGCTCAGATAGCATTCAATGTCAATCCACCAACATGCATCACATCGTTATTTGAGACGTGGCTCCAGGGAGTAGACGTTGCTATAGCGAATCTTATTCGAATTGGGTGTTCTGCTTTACTATGGGCTATCTGTAATACCAGAAATGATATGATTTTTAATGGAAAGAACTTTAACAATTTTTTGTAGGTAATCTTCAGAGCAACATCCTGGATCCATACGTGGTCGTTACTTAGCAATGCGAAAGCCAGGGAGCATATGGCTATTGGGTGCAACCGGTGAAAGATGGTCGGACGGGTTATCTTCAACCGGTTTGGATGGCTTGCTAACAATAAGCTAGGTGTATAGGCATCGTAGTCTATGTTTAGTTAAGCCGCATGTGGCAACTGTTATTTGCTTTGGTACTTTATTAGCGCTTAAGCGCTCCTGTGGACTGGATTACTTTGCTTTGAGCATACTTAATAATATGGCTGCATGCATCGATTGATGCAGAGGCCGGGGGCTACGTTCCTCCTTTTCAAAAAAAAAATACTTATATCTGATAGCTGAAGCACTAAGGAGCTAAGAAGATAATACTGTCATAAAGGCTAAAATTTTCGAATTCAATACAAATATAATGTTGATTTATCAATGCACACACATGTTGTTGTAAACATATCCTTCAGACGTTTTGAGTTAAAACCAAAATACCGACTTCCCTAAACAGTATGATAACAAGAAAATGTACGTAGCTACAGACTATTAGTTAAATAGAGTCAAAGGAAATAAATGACAATGTGGGAGAAGCAGAACACGGATGGTAAAACTAGCATACCAGAATAGCCCGGTTTGTGCTGCTTTTCTTCATCTGTACAACAAGAAAGGGGATTTCAGGTCGAATTCTGTCCACAAGTGCATTTATTTTTGCCCCCTGTGCCACTGTGAGATCGCATTTCCCTGATAAGACATAATCCTTCGAGAACGTCTGAAGATCATCCAACTCCATAGCGTCATCTGCAGCTGGATTTTCTTCTGTAGTAAAGAAAATGAAGAGTGAGAGAGCAAAGGGTAAGTGGGTAACTGATTTAACTTAAGAACAAACCTAACCTGAAAATTCCTTAGAAGTATAAAATACTGCAGGAGTATTTGCTGATTTATAATTATGGGACGAGCCTTCCTTCAGGCATCCATCTGAATCTGGTCCTTTGTCTGCTGACGACTGAGTAGTGCCATCAATGCTCACTTTGTGAAGAATATGCACTTTCACTAGGAATCTTCTTTGCTTAACATTTGTCATTGGTTGGAAGAGGCAGATATCACCCTCTCTAACATGATTGTCACAGGCAAAGTTTCCCAAATAGAGGTAGCACCGACCTGCATCAGACACGCTGGATGGCCTGATGCGGAATGTGCCTTTCCAGTCCTTATTCTTGCCAGGCAGCTGGAGTATGACGATTGTACATTCACGTGGAAAGTGCTCGAGTGCATAATCCTTTTGTATTACCTAA
The DNA here is from genome assembly GCA_022496015.1 of Hordeum marinum. Lineage (NCBI taxonomy): Eukaryota > Viridiplantae > Streptophyta > Magnoliopsida > Poales > Poaceae > Hordeum > Hordeum marinum. Next base: position 515,563,144 of record CM039674.1, read on the forward strand.
TTGAAGAAAGGAAGAAAAATGCGATTGTGATACTGTTAAGCTTGTTATATCTGATAGCTTATGTATTAAAGAGTTCTAAGAAGCTAATACTGTCAGTATGAATCTTCTCTGCTTGTTATATCTGATATGCATTTCGTTGCAAACATATCCTTCAGAGTTTTGAGTTAGATCGAAAACGCTGACCGACTTAAATAACAAGATAATGTGAGTAGGTAAAGAAAGTGAGCAATTTCATACAAAATGCAGATGGTAAATTTTACATACCAGATTAGCATGCCGTTTTACGTTTGACATCTTCATCTGTACAACTAGCACTTTGATTTTAGGTTGAATTTTCTCTATCAGCGCATCTATTTTCACCTTCTGTGCTTTTGTAAGATAGCATTGCACTGATACGACATAGTTATTCGAAAGCATATGTAGATTAGCTGAGTCCACAGGATCTTCTGCTATTAAAATGTTGCAACAGTAAGAAACACATGTACTGGAGGGTAACTGAATAATCTGAGTATACAACTTAACCTGACGCTTCCCCGTTAGAAAAAGATCTTTCCTTCTGGCTTCCATCTGAATCGTACGGATTACTCATCTGGGATATGCCCTGTAAAACCAATCATATATTATATTAGGTGGCATCATTCAAAGGTGTTTGCATAACTAGTTTGATACCCTGAAATTATTCAAGATCAGTATGATGCCCTCTTCCAAATGCAAAACCAAAGCTCATGCCGTTTTGCAGCCAAAATGATGCCATAAGACCTTTTGGTGGGATTTCATTATATGCCCACTTTAGTTTGTAAGTCAATCTTAACCCATTTTCCAATAGACTTGGTAAATCTTAAGAAACTTTGACTTACAACAAATGTAGAACTTCAATTAATTTGGAACTGGGAGAGTAATTGAAAATTATGCAATGTACTCAAAGCATGTATGTTGGGTGTCTGCAAGTGACAGTTAAGCAACTGGCAATTATCTGCGACCTGGATATACGCACAGTTGACGCTTCAGGCATCTACATATGCACTGCTATATGATTCCTATTACATTCATTAGGTGTTTGTAAACTAAATCCATACAAGTCAGCCATCGAATATCTAAAAGTTGTGCATCAGAGATTGAATTGACCGCATATATACACTTAAACACTTCATCCTTGATCTGGCCAGAAGCATGAATTGGACAGTGCACAACTAGCAAGACGTGAATACCCTGCAGAACTGGGTTACCTGCGCCCCGTCGTCTTCCTCTGCCCGTGTGTGCGGTGGCGCTTTCCCTTCCCCCTCTGCTCCCTGCTGTGCCAAAGCTCGAAACATATACATGATGAGAATACATGCAAATTTGCCATAGTAATACTGTCTTTTCATGTGGGATACAAGGCAAAGTATTCGAAAGTCATTTAAGTAACTGAAAATGGCATATAATCCTGAATGCAAAGAAAAAGAGGCAAGAAGATCCATGTCAAACAGATGTAGGGTACATGGTCCAAGGGGTCAAACTCTGTCCATAGCGGAAAAAGAACTTTCATGAATATGCTAGAAAGAGATAAAATCAACACTAAAGAATTGAATAAGAGAAGACGCATGACTAAATTTCAAGCAAAGAGTGGAATATGGCAGAAGAAGCTTACGAAGGTGTTCCCATGGTCGCTGCTGCTCCCACTGCCTGGCGAAATGCAAACATTTCTTCTTTAACCTGTTCTTAGAAGCAACAAGTACCGTATTGAGAGGAAGGCAAAGAAGAGCCGCATACTGGCATCGTTGTCGTGCTGGTAGTGCCTGCGGCACATGCTCCCGTCAAACACCTTCACGGTGAGCACAGCGTGGCCATCGTAGCTTAAGACGAGGAACTGACCGAGCCGCATGTCATGAGCGTGGGCGAACTGCTCCCATCCGTGCCCCAGGTACATGTGGCCATTGGCATCGGACACTATTTCCACGTCCCACAAGCGACGTCGGCACCTGGCCTCCCGCAGCTTCACTTCCCGAGGCTCACGGCCGTCGAGTATGTTGGTGAACTTGTCTGGCAGCCTCTGCGAGGAGGATAAAGCAGCGGTTGATACCAAACTTTTGAACCAACCAGACAGACCAATGAACAAAGATCAAAGCATAGAAACAGAACGTAGATGAAACAGAAACTGAGAGATTGTGCCATACCAATTTCTTCCAAAAATTTGGGAGTAGGATCATGAAAAACTCGAGTTCTTCCATCGCACGGTGGGAGTAGGATCAAATGTAGCAGGAACGCAGAATGTCCTTCCAAAGCTTCTCTTCTGACGGAGCTTCGAACTGAAAGGTAAACAGACAGGCCGAGACTAGTCATTTATGAATGGAGTAACTCTTAGGGCGTGTGTTGATGTTTTCGAATATAACTTTTCTTTTCTCCACAGAGTATTTTCATATTGCAAGACCTTAACATCATCTAGACCCTCCTTGTATCAAAAATAGGTGTTGTGGTTTTAGTTTAAATTTGAACTAAAACCACGGCATTATTTTTGAGCGGAGGGAGTATAATTCATCCATTGCAAAACGCACTGTAAAATAGGTCTTACAATAGCACAAGACAAGACTAGGTGCGGCCTAATGCTAGCACATCTAATGCAAGCGAGAGGTTCTGAAAGCGGCAGAGCAGCAAAAGCTAGTTACCAAATATAGTACCCAGGTGCCAGAACTGGACACCAAAATAGAGCATCAGCTTTCCCATCTACATATCCATCAGAAAACAAAGGAAGCCCTACGTTTTTGCATCAGCATTAATGTTTGATTACATTCCATTTTTAGTTACTTCAACAATTTTCGAATTTTTGTGGCTAATTTACTCGTATGAAAAGATTGTATTGCCTCAACCGGAAACATTTGCAATCGTGTACAGAGTTCATCCCGCTCTGGTTGATCAGACTGTTAGTGTCTGTTCCTCTCGTTGAGCAAAGAGCTCCATTGGCGAGTACAGGCACACGTGACCCATTTTCCTTCCAATCTCCATTACATTCTAAATTTGGATCCCTATCTAGCTTCCCCCTTCTGTTCCTATGTAGGGAAAGCATGCAGTATGTGGCAGTGAAGAATATTTTGGTTCGTGCTGTGCTTGTGTTGCACGCTCCGTGCTGGAACTGAATTTCAAGTGTGACCATGACCCATGGGTGCTAGGACTGAATGTTGTGTACTTGGACAGAATGCTCTGATAAGAAAATAGAAGGGGAGTTGCTGCTGAAGTAGAGAATTTCCTTGGCTTTTCATTGTTTGCTCAGAGGACCCTTCCATATTTGCCTTTCCATGTGCATCAGTGAGGAATGTAAGGTCGCCTTGAAAACAATGGATTTGATGTGAACAGTAATCCGAGATCTACAGCTTTACCTAAACAGCGAAGCACAAACATCTAGAAAGCTTAAAACAAGAAAGCTGAATACGGGGGAAATCCACAGCCATAATCAACATCTACAAATGAAATCATGGTCCAAACTTCCAACTGATTACTTGAGCTTGAAATGCAGAACATGAGCAGAACATGTATGAAGATCTTGCTCGCATTGGAGAAAAATAGCACAGGACAAACCTAAAATCCCACCGTCGGCTGGAGACGCTGGACAGACTTGCCTCTCAAGCGGAGTCCCGGCGGCCGACGCAGTCGAGGCAGAGACTTAGTGAACCGTGTCCGGCGACGGAGTCGAGGCAGAGACCTAGTGGGCGACTGGGCGGTGTCCTCGATCTTGAGCTCAGAGCCTCAGACTCAGAGACGACCTGGCGGAGAAAATACCAAATCTCTAGTCGGGCATTGTTTTATCTAGAGACTGAGACGACCTGGCAGAGACCTAGTGGGCGACTGCGGTGACTCTCTGGATCATACCTGGCCAAACGGGCCGGCCCGGTCCGGTCCGGCCCGCCACGGCATGATTACTAACTGGGTCGTGCCGTGTCGGCCCGCGTGCCCGGCATGTCGGCCCAGGCACGGCATGCCGGCTCAGGCACGGCACGGTGGTTAAGTGGGCCGGTCCGCAGCACGCCAGGCCCGATTAGGCACGTCAGGCCCGTTTATTAAATTATATATGTTTTTTCGCGGAAAAACAGCAAAAAGATCAAAAAGAATGTAAAAAATGTAGAAAAATGGCACGTTAGGTAAAAAAATAAATGGAGATGAAGTGTCATCATGTGGGATAAATCTTGAGCTTTATTATATATGTTTTTTCGTGAAAAAACAGAAAAAAGATCAAAAAATGTAAAAAATGTAGAAAAATGGCACGTTAGGTTAAAAAAATGAAGATGAAGTGTCATCATGTGGGATAAATCTTGAGCTTTATTAGTGGCTGTCTCATTAAAACCTTCCATCCGTGGGAAGTAAAAGAGTACAAAGCCATGCTCTAGAATTACAAAAAGATAAGAAAAATTACAAAAGAAACAGAAAAAGGACTACACTACTAATCTACCGATAGTTTCGATGCCGTGTCGTCTTTGTCAAAGTTCATATCTTCAAACATTTCCAGCAGTTCCTTATTTTCTGCGGTGTGTTGGGCTCTCCTTCTTGATAGCTCCCCATCTTTCACGGACATTAGTGTTCTCACCATATCAGGAGTGAGACTAGTTCTGTTTTCCTCAATTATTCTTCCAGCAAGGCTGAAAGCGGACTCCGATGACACAGTAGAGACGGGTATCGATAACACATCACGTGCTAATATCGAAAGCACCGGAAATGTAAGTCTGTGTTCTTGCCACCACTGGAGTATGTTGAAGTCTTCCTCGGTATCTAAATCGAACATGACTTTGTCACTGTTGAGGTACTTCGCTAACTCCCCGCAACCTTGAATCGCAGATGTTGATGTGGAAGAGCTTCCAGCGGTAGAGGAGGACGAAGAACCAAAGATCTTGCTCCATGCTCCACTTTTTTTACCTGTAGTAGGTGTTGGTGGAGGTCGTTGCATTCGGACTCCGGCATACTTTTGTTCATACTTAGCAAAAACATCATAAAGCTTTTCACGAGCCGTGTTAAAGTCATAATCTAAACTTAGGGATGCAGATAGTACATTGAGTGCGCTACGATACCCTTCAAGTTTAGCTCTGGGATCCAAGATAAATGCAAATGCATACAACAGTGGAATATATTCCCAATATTTTAAATACTTGGTTTTCATGTCGGCAACAACATTAAGTAACAATCCATCACCTTCATATGCTTTCAGATGACTAGCAATGTCTAATAAGGTATGCACCATCAAAGGAGATGTGGGGTAATAAACCCCAGACAAAGTTATTGTTGCATCATAGAACAACTCAAGAAATGCATACAATGATGTAATAACATGCCAAGTCTCAGTGGTGAGTAGAGGTTCAGCCCCATAATTTGCATTAATGAAACCATTGAAAGGAACTCTGTCTCGAATAACTGCCTTAAGCATCAAATATGTAGAGTTCCATCTAACAGGCATGTCTGAATTAAACTTATGAGGAGTTGCGCCTATAGCAATGCAATATCTCTTATAGTTTGAAATTCGTTGAGTTGAATTCGAAAGATAAGATATTGCAGTGCGTATGCATTCAATGTGTGATTCACATAAATGTAAAGCACTTTTAGCAATAAGATTAATGATATGGCAAGCACAACATTGATGCATTAAAAAGGATGCAGCATATACGGAGAATATAGGAGTGAGGGTGGTCATTGCACTGGTGTTTGCTGAAGCATTATCCAAAGTTATTGCGAAAACCTTGTCGGCAAGATTAAAATCATTCACAACTTTGAGTACAGCTTCAGCAATGTTTTGACCACTATGTGATACATCTATTAATTCAAATCCTATGGCTCTTTTTTTGTAGATGCCAATGTTCGTTAACATAATATGCTACTACACTAATGTAGTCTTGCTTAGCCCAACCAGTACATATATCAGATGTTAACGAAACTGAAAAAGTGCACGTAGAAAATTCTTCTTTTAATTTCTCTTTACCAGTTAGGTATAGCTTTTTAATATCCCTACTTGTAGTTTATCTAGAAACTGGTCTATAATTAGGATTATGACAAGTTTGAATATATTTAACGAAACCGTCAGATTCACCAATGCCTAGTGGTAAATCATTAGAAGCAATAAAAAGGTATAAACCTTCTCGCGCAACATTAGCATCGTACACGAAATTGCTTACCGTACCGTTAGGGTTGAACCTGAGTTGAGTTTGCATATCTGCCCCTGCCGAGCTCGACGCGCTTGTTGCGTCCGCCTTGGCATGGGCGTCAGCATGCCTCTTCAGGTGGCCGGTTCCTGCCTTGGCTTCTCCAGTTAGTTCCTTCCGGCACCTTTTGCACCTTGTCGTCACCCTCCGTACACCGTCCACGATGCACCTTTTGCAGGAGAGGTTCTACGATGAGCTCTCCTTGCACCCAGGCTGGTGGAGGAACCCGTCCCGCTACTATAATTGGTTTGACATTCGGGTTCAGGAGGGGGGTCGAGAGTGGGATTTTCGGTATGGCATGTTGCATGGGTGGGGGCATGGTAGTGGGATCGACGCTCGGAAGGAAGAGGCTATAATCATCCATATCCCCAACCCCAAGACCGAAATTGGAGAGTGGGAAGCTAGTATTGGCATGATCATCCATGTTTGAGTGTCAGAAATATGTGGGCTGGGTGGCCCTATTTATAGCAAAAAATTGATAATTTTCGCACTAATTTGACCCTCTAACGGTCAAAAATTTTAATTTATACATTATATTAAAAAACTAACCCCCCCTAACCCCCCTAAACCCTCGTAAACCCCCCTAAACCCCCATCCCCTCGCTCCCCCTCGGCCCCGCTCCCCCCGCTCCCCCACCGATCGAGGCGGGTGATAGCCGACAGCGGAGCCAACGGCTCCCTGCAGCGCCACAGCGGCACAACGGCTCCCTGGCGGGCCCGCTCCGTGTGCCGCGCGTGCCTAACGGGCGGGGCGGGGCCGGGCCGTGCCGCGGGCCGGCACGAGCTAATCGGGCCATGTCGTGCCGGCCCGCGTGCTGGGGGTGGCGGCCCAGGCATGGCCCAAGGCGGGCCGTGGGCCTGGCACGGCCCGTTTAGCTCGTGTCGGGCCGGGCCGCGTGTCGGGCCGGCGCCTCGTGCTTCTGGGCCGGCCCGTTAGGCACGGCCCGTTTGGCCAGGTTTGCTCTAGATAAGGAAAATTGTTTTTTTAACACTCATACCTATAAACATACACGAATACCCGATTTCTATGAGCATCATCAACAGACTGAGGTGGCATATCATTTTAAGATTAACGAAGTCACTGCAGGTGCCTCGTAGTCGTAGTAGACGGAAACATCTCCTCACATTAAAAGCGTATCGATCCAAATCCTGAAATAAATTCGAAAATAATGTAAGCACCAGAATTTGAACCATGATAAGTTAGTGATTCAACATTTGTCCTAACCATTCAACCATAGATTGGTTCGCGATAAGATAAAGTATTGACTTACTAGATGAAGGTAACACTAGTGCAGAATCGGCCTATAGTCGCGGGTCGTAAGGGCCGAACCGGCACTAAAGGGTGGGGAGTAAAGCTTATCCCATTTAGTCCAGTTTAACACGGCTCGGCACCAAAGGCCCACCACGTGGCATTCGCCGGTGCCGTGGGCTGGGGGACCTTTAGTCCCGGTTGGTAACACCAACCGGGACTAAAAGTATTTAATTTTTTAATTTTATTTTATTTTTCCTTTTAATTCTTTAGGAGTTTATGAATTAATTATGGTTTAATTTTCTTTTTAATTTTGTATTTTCCATTTAATTAATTTTTATTTCAAACATATATTACGCTACTACATACTGTACACATGTTCTGCATGCGCATATATATAAATATAAATAGAATTTCTCGTTGAACCGATCATATATATATATATATATATCATCGAATAGCTCATACGACAACCATTCACACACACACACACACACATATATATATATATATAATTTCTCCTACAATTTGAGGATCATTACATATATATGCAGACATTAGTACTGTTTGTTCTTGATCTTGTAATACTATACTTCTTTGGGATCTATGACCTGGTCGACCAGAAATCCAATTAATTACTCTTGAATTGCTCGTACCCGAGCCTCTGGTATGAGCTGGCCCCGCATCTCCGTCAGCTACAAGATGGAGATCAAGATGAATATATTAGTTGTGTGTATATATATTAGCTAGATCATGATAAAAAAAATATGGATAATGTTGTGGCAAACGTACCCAAAGATTTCTTTAATCTCTGCTCCTTTCAGATGTGATCTTGCAAATGTTCTCGCAAATGTAGTATGCGCATAAACTAGTCCCATGCTCTCGCCTCATGCACTTTACGAGAATAAGATTCGATCAGGTAATAATTAATCAAGCATGATAATGGTATTGAAACTAGAATTAAAGAGATGCACGGACGTAGCTAGCTAGCTAGTAGTACTTAAGTATCTTGGTTCGCACCCATTTCAGTTGTTGTACCCAGTCGCCTGGGACCTAATTGATGAACTTGGCCCAAGCCCTGCCCGTCGGCAAAGAATAGGAATAAATGAGTTATTGACTAGTTGATATCAGGAAATGAAGTAATTAAAGAGGCCGACATAGTGCAATAATGATTGAAATTACCTGTCAAGCAGCCCCTCACGATTGCGTATTCGGATGGATCCTTAAATAGCGAGTCGAGTACTTCAACTTTTCACTTGTCAACTTCAATGATTAACAAGATCCGGTGGTAACTACATAACTCATCAACAACACTTATTAACATCTAGTAAGCAAAAAATAGAATTTGTAGTACAAGATATATATAGTAACACTCACCCGAAGTTGTAAGAAAGTAGTATTTCTGGTTGGGTGATTAGATGCTTCAAAAAATCTAGCATGATTTTCTCTGTGTCCTTTCTCGAATATGCAGTTTCCCATGTCTTTTGATTAATCGTATTTGGGTCAATGAACCCAATGGCATAGCGTCCATCTTGTTTCATTTCATACATCTTCATTCTGCATAATACCACACAAACAAATATAGTGAGGATAATTACAGGTAATGAACGAGAGCACAACTAGCTAGAGACTTAAATTATAGAAAGAAATCACTTACACACAATAGCAACTGAATTAAGATTTGTCGAGTGCATCTTGATTGAATAACTGAAACAACTCTGAATAATGAATCCACATATCTTTTTTATGGAAGTAATGCCTCCCTTTGACTCTCACCATGAGGGACTCTTAATTGGTATTTGTTGTTATTTGCATGTACCACATATGCAAATTGTACAATCTCGTTGGTAGAAGCTTGACATCTTCAGGCTTGACCAGAGGTTTGCCGCGGGCATATTGATATTTTACTTCTGACTCTTTAAGCCCGGGGATTTCCTCAAGGCCTAGGAGTTGTTCAACACTAACACCGGCCTCTTTAGCCATCCTAATATGATCTTCGATTACTTCTGGCCGACCGGCGATACTCACAGGTGTTTGTACAATGAGCGGGGGGGTCGATCGCACTGCATGTTCTCCCAGTTGGGGGATAGTTTTCTCGCTTTTTTTGACAACTCCTTGGCTCGAGTTCGAACTCGACTCCTTTTGTCCTACAAAATATGACTTCTTGATAGACCGCACATAGTCGTTGTCCTTTTGATTGACAGCCGGTCGAGCCATATCAATGAAGTGTTGTGAGACATGCTCGGGTACTTTCTCCTTTGGTGGCTGGGGCGGTTTCGGTCCAAAAAGGGCCTTCACTTTGGCATCCACTGCGATCTCGAGTTCCTCCTTGGTCAGGTGGTAGCAGCTTCGGAAGAGGCTTAAGGCTTGGACCATATTTGAATTTCTTGCCTGTTGTACCGCTAGTCGTCGTAGCTACGGCCTCTCTCTTTCGTTGTTGCTTAGGCGACAGAGCACGCTGAGTCGACGGAGCACGCTGATGCCGTGTCGGACTTGGAGGAGGAGTCGGTTGACGCGGTGTCGGACTTGGAGGAGGAGGAGTTGGCTGACGTCATGCCGGCCTTGGAGGAGGAGTCGGCTAACGCGGTGCCGGACTTGGAGGAGGAGGAGGAGTCGACTGACGCGGCGGCGGACTTGGAGGAGGAGGAGTCGGTGGCCTTGGAAAGACGATGCAATCCTTTTTCCATAGAATGATACAATGTCTGGCCTCTCCCAGTGTTCTCTCCTCATCACCTCCAAGAATGTCAAGTTGTAGCTCTTGATATCGTGACATCACTTCATCAACCACGACACGAGCATAGCCAACTGGAATGGGATTGCAATGGAACTCCCGGATAATGTAGGAATACTTTGGGTGTGCCAAACGTCACAACGTAACTGGGTGGCTATAAAGGTGCACTATGTGTATCCCAGAAGTATTTGTTGGGTTGGCACGAATCGAGACTGAGATTTGTCACTTCGTGTGACGGAGAGGTATCTTTGGGCCCACTCGGTAAGACATCATCATAATGAGCTCAGTGTGACTAAGGAGTTAGCCACGGGATGATGTGTTACGGAATGAGTTAATAGACTTGCTGGTAATGATATTGAACAAGGTATAGGGATACCGGCGATCGAATCTCGGGCAAGTAACATACCGATGGACAAAGGGAATTATATACGGGATTAATTGAATCCCCGACATCGTGGTTCATCCGATGAGATCGGAATGGAGCATGTGGGAGCCAACATGGGTATCCAGATCCCACTGTTGGTTACTGACCGGAGAAGTATCTCGGTCATGTCTACATGGCTCCCGAACCCGTAAGGGTCTACATAGTTAAGGTTCGATGACGCTAGAGTTGTAATGGGAATTTTATGTGGTTACCGAAAGTTATTTAGAGTCCCAAATGAGATCCCGGACGTAACGAGGAGTTCTGGAATGGTCCGAAGGTAAAGATTTATATATGGGAAGTCCAGTTTCAGTCACCGAAAAGGTTTCGGGGGTTATCGGTATTGTACCGGGATCACCAAAGGGGTTCCGGGGTCCACCGGGAGGATCCAGCTGCCCCGGAGAGCCTAATGGGCTGAAGTTGCGTGGGAATCCCCTTAGTGGTCTGGTGCCCCCCCAAGGGCCCATGGTGCCTAGGGTTGAAAACCCTAGTGGTGGGGGCGCCTTCCACCAAACTTGAGAGGGCAAGCCACCCCCTTGGCCGCCGCCCCACCCTAGATGGGATCTAGGGAGAGCCGACCACCTCTCCCTTCCCCCTATAAATAGTGGGGGCTGGGAGGGCAGCCGCACCCTCTTCTCTCGATGCAGCCCTACCCCTCCTCCTCTTCGTCCTCTATAGTGCTTGGCGAAGCCCTGCCGGAGTACCACGCAGCTCCACCGTCACCACGCCATCGTGCTGCCGGAGCTCTCCCTCAACCTCTCCTTCCTCCTTGTTGGATCAAGGTGTAGGATACATCACCAGGCTGCACATGTTTTGAACGCGGAGGCGCCGTAGTTCGGTGCTTAGATCGGAATCAACCGCGATCTAAATCGCGGCAAGTAGGACTCAACCAACCGCATTCTAGTAAAGCTTTCGCTTAGCGATCTTCAAAGGTATGAAGATGCACTCCCCCTTTGCTCGTTGCTGGTTTCTCCATAGATTGATCTTGGTGACACGTAGTAAATTTTTTGATTTACTACTACGATTCCCAACAGTGGCATTATGAGTTAGGTCTATGCATAGAATCTATGCACGAGTAGAACACAAGTTGTTGTGGGTGTCAATTTTGTCAATTTGCTTGACGATACTAGTCTGATCTTGATTCGGAGGTATTGTGGGATGAAGCGGCCCGCACCGAATTTACACGTACGCTTACGTGAGACTGGTTCCACCGCCTGACATGCACTTGTTGCATAAGGTGGCTACTGGGTGTCTGTCTCTCCCACTTTAGTTGGATCGGATTCGATGAAGAGGGTCCTTATGAAGGGTAAATAGAAATTGACATATCACGTTGTGGCTTGTTGCGTAGGTAAGAAACGTTCTTGCTATAAACCTATAGCAGCCACGTAAAAACTTGCAACAACAAATTAGAGGACGTCTAACTTGTTTTTGCAGCATATGCCGTGTGATGTGATATGGCCAAAGGATGTGATATGATATATGTGATGTATGAGATTGATCATGTTCTTGTAATAGGATTCACGACTTGCATGTCAATGAGTATGACAACCGAAAGGAGCCATAGGAGTTGTCTTAATTTATTGTATGACCTGCGTGTCAATCAAAAACACCATGAAATTAATTTACTTTATTGCTAACCGTTAGCCATAGTAGTAGAAGTAATAGTTGGCGAGACAACTTCATGAAGACACGATGATGGAGATCATGATGATGGAGATCATGGTGTCGTGTCGGTGACAATGATGATCATGGTGCCCCGAAGATGGAGATCAAAGGAGCAAGATGATATTGGCCATATCATGTCACTATATGATTGCATGTGATATTTATCATGTTTTACATCTTATTTGCTTAGAACGACGGTAGCTTAAATAAGATGATCTCTCACTAAAATTTCAAGAAATGTGTTCCCCCTAACTGCGCACTATTTATAAGGTTCGTTGTTCCGAAGCACCACGTGATGATCGGGTTTGATAGGTTCTAACGTTCGCATACAACGGGTGTAAGCCAGATTTACACATGCAACAGGTTGACTTGATGAGCCTAGCATGTACAGACATGGCCTCGGAACACAGGAGACCGAAAGGTCGAACATGAGTCGTATAGAAGATACGATCAACATGGAGATGTTCACCATTGATGACTAGTCCGTCTCACGTGATGATCGGACACGTGCTAGTCAATGTGGATCATGTTTCACTTAGATGACTAGAGAGATGTCTATCTAAGTGGGAGTTCAATTAATAATTTGATTATGTGAACTTAACTTTCATGAACATAGTCTAAAATTGTCTTTACTATCTATATTTTAGATCCAATGGCCCACGCGAATATTGCCTTCAACTTCAACGTGTTCCTAGAGAAAACAAAGCTGAAAGACGATGGAAGCAACTATATGGACTGGGTCCGTAGCTTGAGGATCATCCTCATAGCTTTCAAGAGATTATATGTCCTTGATACACCACTACGTGACGCACCCGTTTTCCCAGCAACTCAAGACGTTATGAATGCCAGGTAGTCGTGTTGTGATGATTACTCCCTGGTTCAGTGCGGCATGCTTTACAGCTTAGAACCGGGGCTCCAAAAGCGTTTTGAGCAACACGGAGCATATGAGATGTTCCAAGAGCTGAGAATGATTTTCCAAGCTCATGCCCGGGTCGAGAGATATGAAGTCTCTGACAAGTTCTTCAGTTGTAAGATGGAGGAAAGTAGTTCTGTCAGCGAGCACATACTCAAAATGTCTGGGTTACACAACCGCTTGTCTCAGCTGGGAGTTAATCTTCCGGATGACTCGGTCATTGACAGAATCCTCCAGTCGTTCCCACCTAGCTACAAGAGCTTTGTGATGAACTACAACATGCAGGGTATGGAGAAGAACATTCCTGAGTTGTACTCGATGCTGAAATCAGCAGAGGTCGAGATCAAAAAGGAGTATCAAGTGTTGATGGTCAATAAGACCACTAGTTTCAAGAAAGGCAAGGGTAAGAAGAACTTCATGAAGGAAGGCAATGCAGTTGCCGCGCCCGATAAGCAAGTTGCCGGGAAGAAGAACAAGAATGGACCCAAGCCTTAGACTGAGTGCTTTTATTGCAAGGGTACCGGTCACTGGAAGCAGAACTACCCCAAGTACTTAGCGGATAAGAAGGCGGGCAATGTTAAAGGTATATGTGATATACTTGTTATTGATGTGTACCTTACCAGCGCTCGTAGTAGCTCCTGGGTATTTGATACCGGTGCAGTTTCTCGCATTTGTAACTCCAAGCAGGAGCTGCGGAATAAGCGAAGACTGGCAAAGGACGAGGTGACGATGCGCGTCGGGAATGGTTCCAAGGTCGATGTGATCACCGTCGGCATGCTACCTCTACATCTACCTTCGAGATTAGTTTTAAACCTCAATAATTGTTATTTAGTACCAGCTTTGAGCATGAACATTGTATCTGAATTGCGCTTGATGCGAGATGGCTACTCATTTAAATCTAAGAATAATGGTTGTTCTATTTATATGAGAGAAATGTTTTATGGTCATGCCCTGCTGGTCAATGGTTTATTTTTGTTGAATCTCGAACGTGATGTTACACCTGTTCATAGTGTGAGTACCAAAAGATGTAAGGTTGATAACGATAGTCCCACTTACATGTGGCACTGCTGCCTTGGTCATATTGGTGTCAAACGCATGAAGAAGCTCCATGCTGATGGACTTTTGGAGTCTCTTGATTTTGAATTGTTTGACATGTGCAAACCATGCCTCATGGGCAAGATGACCAAGACTCCGTTCTCCGGAACAATGGAGCGAGCAACTGACCTGTTGGAGATAATACATACCGATGTATGCGGTCCAATGAGCATTGAGGCTCGCGGTGGCTACCGTTATGTTCTCACCCTCACTAATGACTTAAGCAGATATGGGTATGTCTACTTAATGAAACACAAGTCTGAAACCTTAGAAAAGTTCAAGGAATTTCAGAGTGAGGTAGAGAATTAACGTGACAAGAAAATAAAGTGTCTACAATCTGATCATGGCGGAGAATATTTGAGTCACAAGTTTTGCACGCACCTAAGGGAATGTGGAATTGTTTCACAACTCACGCCGCCTTGCACACCTCAGCAAAATGGTGTGTTTGAACGTTGTAATCGCACTCTATTGGATATGGTGCGATCTATGATGTCTCTTACCGACTCACCGCTATCATTTTGGGGATATGCATTAGTGACTGCCTCATTCACTTTAAATAGGGCACCGTCTAAGTCCGTTGAGATGACACCGTATGAATTATGGTTTGGAAAGAAACCTAAGTTGTCATTTCTGAAAGTTTGGGGATGCGATGCTTATGTGAAGAAATTTCAACCTGAGAAGCTCGAACCCAAAGCGGAAAAATGTGTCTTCATAGTATACCCCAAAGAAACTGTTGGGTATACCTTCTACCTCAGATCCGAAGGCAAAGTCTTTGTTGCCAAGAATGGATCCTTTCTAGAGAAAGAGTTTCTCTTGAAAGAAGTAAGTGGGAGGAAAATAGAACTTGATGAGGTAATTGTACCTCCACTCGAACCGGAGAGTAGCGCGGCATAGGAAGTTGTTTCTGTCGAGGCTGCACCAGATGGAGAGGAAGTTAATGATGATGATCATGAAACTTCAGATCAAGTTTCTATTGAACCTCGAAGGTCCACAAGGACATATTCCGCACCAGAGTGGTTCGGCAACCCTGTCCTGGAGATCATGTTGTTGAACAACGGTGAACCTTCGAACTATGAAGAAGCGATGTCGGGCCCGGATTCCAACAAATGGCTTGAAGCCATGAAATCCGAGATAGGATCCATATATGAGAACAAAGTATGGACTTTGGTGGACTTGCCCGATGATCGGAGAGCCATAGAAAATAATGAGATCTTTAAGAAGAAGACTGACACAGATAGTAATGTGACCGTCTATAAGGCTCGGCTTGTCGCTAAGGTTTATCGACAAGTTCAAGGAGTTGACTATGATGAGATCTCACCTGTAGCGATGCTCAAGTCCGTCCGAATCATGTTAGCAATTGTCAAAATGGCATTCCTTAATGGTTTCCGTAAGGAAGAACTGTATATGATGCAGCCGGAAGGTTTTTTCGATCCTAAAGATGCTAACAAAGTATGCAAGCTTCAACGCTCCATCTATGGGCTGATGCAAGCATCTCGGAGTTGGAACATTTGCTTTAATGAGGTTATTAAAGTGTTTGGATTTATATAGGTTTATGGAGAACCCTGTATGTACAAGAAAGTGAATGGGAGCTCTGTAGCATTTATCATATTATATGTGGATGACATATTGTTGATGGGATATGATATAGAACTTTTGGAAAGCATAAAGGCCTACTTGAATAAGTGTTTTTCAATGAAGGACCTTGGAGAAGCTGCTTACATATTAGGCATCAAGATCTATAGAGATAGATCGAGATGCCTCATAGGTCTTTCACAAAGTACATACCTTGACAAGATATTGAAGAAGTTCAATATGGATCAGTCCAAGAAGGGGTTCTTGCCTATGTTACAGGGTGTTAGATTGAGTACGACTCAATACCTGACTACGATAGAGGATAGAGAAAAGATGAGTGTCATCCCCTATGCTCCAGCCGTAGGCTCTATTATGTATGCCATGCTATGTACCAGACCTGATGTGAACCTTGCCATAAGTTTGGTACGGAGGTACCAAAGTGATCCCGGAGTGGAACACTGGACAGCGGTCAAGAATGTCCTGAAGTGCCTGAAAAGGATGAAGGACATGTTTCTCGTATATGGAGGTGCCGAAGAGCTTGTTGTAAAGGGTTACGTCGATGCTAGCTTCGACACAGATCCGGATGACTCCAACTCGCAAACCGGATACGTGTATATTTTGTATGGAGGGCAGTCAGCTAGTGCAGCAGCAAGCAAAGCGTCGTGGCAGCATCTACATGTGAAGCGGAGTACATAGCTGCTTCGGAAGTGTTGGAAATATGCCCTAGAGGAAATAAATAAAGTGTTTATTGTTGTATTTCCTTGTTCATGATAATCGTTTATTATCCATGCTATAATTGTATTAATTGGAAACATGGATACATGTGTGGATACATAGACAAACACAATGTCCCTAGTATGCCTCTAGTGAACTAGGTCGTTGATTGAAAGATGGTTAAGGTCTCCTAGCCATGGACATGAGATGTCATTTGATAACGGGATCACATCATTAGGAGAATGATGTGATGGACAAGACCCAAACTACAAACGCAGCTTATGATCGTGTCAGTTTATTGCTACTGTTTTCTCTACGGAGGGGTATTTCGACCCTAGAGGATCCATGGGCTGTGGGTTAGTGGGCTGGTGGAACAGCCACAAAAGGCCCATGGCACCAGGAGGGAAAAAGGCCTAAAGAAAAGGTGGAAAAAGGGCCAATAGGGAGCAATCCAAGTCCAACTAGGATTGGAGAAGGAGAGTCCTTCTCTCCCTCCCTCTTGCGGTCGAATTGGCATGGCCCTTGCGCCAAGCCAGCCCTCCTCCCTCCCTCCTTTATATACTGGTGGATTTGGGGCTGTTTGCACAAGTTTTCCGGCCACGTGCTACCCGTTCCACCGGTGCATAGTTTGTCCTCTAGATCAGTTTTCCACAGTGCTTAGGCGAAGCCCTGCCGGAATCACTCCACCACCATCGCCGGAGTGCCGTTACGCTGCCGGTGAACTCTTCCTCCTCTCCACCTCCTCTTGCTGGATCAAGACGGTGGAGATCGTCATCAAGATGCACGTGTGCTGAACGCGGAGGTGTTGTCCGTTCGGTACTAGATCGGAAGGATCGTGATCAAGGCCATGGGATGTTCGTGATTGGATCGCGGGACGGATCGTGACGAGATCGCGGGACTGTTCATGATTAGATCGCGGGATGCTCGGCGATTTGGATCGCGAAGACGTTTGACTACACCAACCGCGTTTCTTAACGCTTCCCGCTTAGCGATCTACAAGGGTACATAGATCCACTCTCCCTCTCGTAGATGCTCATCACCATGGATAGGTTTGCGTGTGCGTAGGAAATTTTTTGTTTCCCATGCAACGTTCCCCAACAGGAAGCAGCAAAGGAAGGAGTCTGGATGAAGGAGTTCATCACCAACCAAGAGTGATTCCCAAAGCGTTGGGCCCGATGACTCTATTCTGTGACAACAGTGGAGCTATTGCCCTTGCCAAGGTGCCCAGGTTTCACAAGAAGACAAGACACATCAAGCTCCGCTTCAACTCCATTCGTGATTACATTCAAGAAGAAGATATAGATATTTGTAAAGTACATACGGATTTGAATGTCGCAGATCCGTTGACTAAACATCTCTCACGAGAAAAACATGATCAACACCAGAACTCTATGGGTGTTCTATTCATCACAATGTAACTAGATTATTGACTCTAGTGCAAGTGGGAGACTATTGGAAATATGCCCTAGAGGCAATAATAAAATGGTTATTATTACATTTCCTTGTTCATGATAATTGTCTATTGTTCATGCTATAATTGTACTAACCGAAAGCCGTAATACATGTGTGAATACATAGACCACAACATGTCCCTAGTGAGCCTCTAGTTGGCTAGCTCATTGTTCAATAGATGGTCACGGTTTCATGACCATGGACATTGGATGTCGTTGATAACGGGATCACATCATTAGGAGAATGATGTGATGGATAAGACCCAATCCTAAGCATAGCGCAAGATCGCGTAGTTCGTCTGCTAAAGCTTTTCTAATGTCAAGTATCATTTCCTTAGACTATGAGATTGTGCAACTCCCGGATACTGTAGGAATACTTTGGGTGTGCCAAATATCACAACGTAACTGGGTGGCTATAAAGGTGCACTACGGGTATCCCGAAAGTATTTGTTGGGTTGGCACGAATCGAGACTGGGATTTGTCACTCCGTGTGACGGAGAGGTATCTCTGGGCCCACTCGGTAAGACATCATCATAATGAGCTTAGTGTGACTAAGGAGTTAGCCACGGGATGACGTGTTACGGAACGAGTAAATAGACTTGTCGGTAACGATATTGAACAAGGTATAGGGATACCGGCGATCGAATCTCGGGCAAGTAACATACCGATGGACAAAGGGAATTGTATACGGGATTAATTAAATCCCCGACATCATGGTTCATCCGATGAGATCAGAATGGAGCATGTGGGAGCCAACATGGGTATCCAGATCCCGCTATTGGTTACTGACCGGAGAAGTGTCTCGGTCATGTCTACATGCCTCCCGAACCCGTAGGGGTCCACACAGTTAAGGTTCGATGACGCTAGAGTTGTAATGGGAATTTTATGTGGTTACCGAAAGTTGTTCGGATTTCCAGATGAGATCCCGGACGTCACGAGGAGTTCTGGAATGGTCCGGAGGTAAATATTTATATATGGGAAGTCCAATTTCAGTCACCGGAAAGGTTTCGGGGGTTATCGGTATTGTATCGAGACCACTGAAGGGGTTCCGGGGTCCATCGGGAGGATCCACCTACCCCGAAGGGCCTAACGGACTGAAGTTGCATGGCAATCAGCCCCTTAGTGGGCTGGTGCCCCCCCAAGGGCCCATGATGCCTAGGGTTGAAAACCGTAGGGGTGGGGGCGCCTCCCACCAAACTTGAGAGGGCAAGCCACCCCCTTGGCCGCCGCCCCACCCTAGATGGGATCTAGGGAGAGTCGGCCACCTCTCCCTTCCCCCAATAAATAGTTGCGACTGGGAGGGCAGCTGCACCCTCTTCTCTCGGCGCAGCCCTACCCCTCCTCCTCTTCGTCCTCTGTAGTGCTTGGCGAAGCCCTGCCGGAGTACCACGCAACTCCATCGTCACCACGTCGTCATGCTGCCGGAGCTCTCCCTCAACCTCTCCTTCCTCCTTGTTGGATCAAGGCGTAGGAGATGTCACCGGGTTGCACGTGTGTTGAACGCGGAGGCGCCGTACTTCGGAGTTTATATTGGAATCAATCGCGATCTAAATCGTGGCGAGTACGACTCAACCAACCGCGTTCTAGTAATGCTTCCGCTTAGCGATCTTCAAAGGTATGAAGATGCACTCCCCCTTTGATCATTGCTAGTCACTCCATAGATTGATCTTGGTGACACGTAGTAAATTTTTTGATTTACTACTATGATTCCCAACAAAGTTCTTCACTTTCATGTGTATCTCACAGTTAGTCATGTCTTTGATATCATCCATAGGGTAGCTAGCTAGCAGTGCATCG
Organism: Hordeum marinum; assembly: GCA_022496015.1. Classification (NCBI taxonomy): domain Eukaryota; kingdom Viridiplantae; phylum Streptophyta; class Magnoliopsida; order Poales; family Poaceae; genus Hordeum; species Hordeum marinum. The sequence goes on from CM039674.1 coordinate 515,582,903, forward strand.
TCATCGATATCGGTCGGGGCAGAACCCACACTGCTTCTCGGCATAGATGGGACGGTGGTATCCAATGCTGGATCGATCTGCTCATGTTGGGACCTATATGCCCATATTGATTTCTACATATTCCACGAAGGTCTTGAAACCACGATGTCAAGGATTCAGTCAATCCCATATGATGTCCCCTTGATCTATCAGTATGTTACTTCCCAAGATTCAATTGTCGGTATCTCCTACCTAGTTCAATCTCATTACCGGTAAGTCTCTATACTAGTTCTGTAATATAAGATTTCGTGACTAACCCCTTAATCACATTGCTTACAAGCTTCTTGTGATATTGCATTACCGCGAGGGCCCAGAGATACCTCTCCATCATACGAAGTGACAAACTCCAGCCTCGATCCACGCCAACCCAACAGACACCCTCAGAGTTACTTGTAGAGCATATTTATGATCACCATTACGAAGTGACGTTTGATGCACAGGGCATTCCTCTTGTGTTAGGGACTTGCATGATCTCATGGTGAGTAGATGGCTTTAATTACTTCACCTAGCTATCTTGAGAGAGAAGCATGGTGACTAGATGGCTTTAATTACTTCATTAAAGAATATATCTAGTTGGGGAGTTGATACGTTCCACTTACTAAACGGATAGATCTAGCTAGTAGGGGAAGGAGATGGCTAGCTCTAACCAATGGAGGGAGGAGAGTAAAGTGATGAAATTAAGAGAGAAAAGAGGGTGCATTAATGGAGATGGTGGAGGGGGCATTAAAGTAGAGAGAAGAGAAGTAGGAGAGGGAAGAGATAAGAAATCTAGGTAGTAGTAATGGGGAAGAAGAAAGTGAGGGAGAGAGGAAGGGCGAGACGCCAGAGCAGGGGTATGGGAGGTGGCTGTTGTCCCAAATGCGCTACTGCTACGAGCACTAGCAGTAACGCAACAGAATAAGATGCACTACCGCTAAGCGGGGCCTATCATGTGGCATAGTGCGACAATACTTGCGGCTTGCCTTTCCAACACACGCTACTACTAAACAGCATAGCAGTAGCACGCATCCTTGTCACACGCGGCTACTATGCATAGTGGGGTGTGTACATTTGGGTATGTTTACCTGTAGCGCCCTTTTTCTTCCCTCGCCACTCCTAATTGTGTAGCAGTAGCGCGTTTTACCACTAGTAGAAAAACAGGGTACTAGTCCCGGTTCCAGAGGACCTTTAGTCCTAGTTCTGGAACCGGGAAAAATAAACGGGACTAATACCCAAAACCTTTAGTCCCAGTTTGCTTATGCACTGGGACCAAAGGGGCTCCACGTGGCTGCTGCGGGGCGCCCAGGCAGGAGGACCTTTAGTCCCGGTTGGTTACACCAACCGGGACAAAAAGGCAGCCACGCGTCAGCAGCTCGCCGGCGTTGGTTTTTTTGGAGGGGGGAGGGGTTTAGGGGTTTTGGAGGGTTAATTTAGGGGTTTCATATTGTGCTAGCTAGGTAATAGAGAGAAGTGACCTCTCTTTCTCCATGCTTTGTCGACGCTAGATACCATACATATAGAGAGAACTCGACGCTAGCTAGTAAGCAAATGAAGGAAACCATTAATTACACAAGATCGTCATGAACATATATAGAGAGAAGTGACATCTCTTTCTCCGTGCTTGGTCGAACAACAAGTTTTCGTATATCTATCCGACGCTTACAATATAACATCTCTTACAATCCCTAACATCATCTACCTAAGATCCATTTGCAATTTCACATGGTATTCTCCGTGTTTAGGTATGATGTGGTCAAGAAAGAATCACGTCAATTCCTCTTGAATTGCTCGTATGTGATCATGTGGTAGGAGTTCATCCCACATTTGCCAGATCTAATTCAAATAAGGGGGTCAATACATATATAAAATAAAATTATGAATATTGTTTACGTACTTCAAATTGTTTCTCAGAGAAGCCCCGCTCACAGGTCGAGTGGCAAATGAACTCGCATACGTAGTATCCACATAAATGATTCCTGGGTGCTTGGTACAAGCACTTTACGAGAATAGAGTTCAATCAAACTGATAAGAAAGCATGATAATGGTATTGATGAAACTAGAATCAATGAGAGATGCGCGGAACTAGCTAGTACTACTTACTTTGGGGGGTGTATATCACAGCTCGTTGTTTAGACCGGGAACCATTTCGGTGAACTGTTACTAATGCAGGCAAAGAAAATGATAACTTGATATCAGGAAATGAACAAAAGTTGCCAATATGGTCCCGGTATTGATTGAACTTGCATCTGGAGCATTGCAGTCACGTCTGCATAATCCTCGGGATCTTTACGTCTCGAGTCTAAGACAGTTACTAATGCCCCATCGAGCATAATGGATAGCAGAATAAAGGGGAACCTGAGCATGCATAACTGATCAATAACATTACTTAACCTCAAGTAAACGAAACTGAATATGCACGAGAGAGTAACATTCACTTGAAGTTGTAACGAAGGAGTATTTCCCTTTTGTTTTGATGTCTAAGGAACACTTCTAGCAAGTTGTCCTCAGTAACTTTGGCTCTGTTTCGTACCGACCATTCATTTACGGTATTTGGGCTAATGACCAATGTCATAGATTTGTCCTTTTTTGCATTCGACGATCTTCAATTTGCATAATATAGTGAGGATAATTATATATACATGCAATGAACGAGCTGAGCTAGAGACTTAATTATAGAAGTAATACTTACAGATAGTAGCAAGTCATGAGGTTTTTGTCGAGGGCCTCTTGATTGAATAACTGAAATAACTCCACAAATTCAACATACATCAGGTCGACTCCAATGAAGTCGTGCTCTTTTTTAATTCCGACCATCAAACTATCGGTCCCAGACTCCCTGCAGGTTTTCATGTACCACTCATGCAATTTGTGCATCATCCTTGTTAGATGAGGATGATCAGGTTTGACGAGAGGCTTCCCGTGCTCATATCTAAAGTCTTGTACTACTACCTCAACTGTTTAAAACTATACATCATCGCCCATGTAATCACCAAGAGTGGTGCATGGCAGTAGCACCGGATGATTAGCGATATCGCTACACACCTTGAGCGGGGGGCACGATTGCTTCTCCTATTCGCCGAGCTGGGGAATTGTTTTCCCACTTCTTCATTTTTTGTCTCTTGCAGCATTGAAAGTACTTCCCGACCGCCGCGCTTCATCATATGTCTTTTGAATACAAGGGTCATAGTTGGATTGCAGCGGAGGCGGTGGTGGTCGCTTCAGGGCATCTAGAGTGCGCTTCGCTTTCACCAGATCTACCGTTTCCTTCGGAGGTGGATGTTTCCATGCAAAATGGACCTGCACTTCGGCTTTAGTGATTTCAGCATTTTCCTTGTCAGTTTTCTCATATGGTAACTTTGGAAGAGGCTTGAGGCTTGGACCAAATTTGTATTTCTTCCTGCCTATTGTACGGCTAGCCACCGGAGCGGCAGCGTCTCTCTTCCGCCGTTGCTGACGCGCCAGAGGAGGCAGAGTGCCCTGATGTGCTAGAGGAGGAGGAGGGGGAGGAGGAGGCGAAGTACCCTAACGTGTCGGAGGAGGAGAAGGAGGAGGCGGAGTGCCCTGACGTGCCAGAGGAGGAGGAGGATGAGTCTGCTGAGGCGTCTAGTTTGGAAGATTGATGTACTCCTTTATCCATAGATAGGTACTCCTCAAAGCATTTTCCAAAAGAATATATAATATCCTCTTCACCTGTAGGGTTGTCAAGCTCCGGACCCTTAAATCCATCCATTATTTCATCCACCGTCACAACAGCATAGCCATGTGGAATCGGACGCCAATGAAAAGTCCCCTCACCTCGAGGAGGTACAACAGAGCCGACCACCACCTTGAAGGTCAGGTTCTAGCATTTCGTCATTAGCTTGCAATGTTTAGGCTCCGTGATACTATCCACGGGGTAGCGAGGAGTCGTGAAATGAGGCTGAACGAGCTCCGTGGAAGCCACACTGCTTATCCGCTGAGATGGTGGGGTAGCTTCTGGGGCTGCGTCGAAGGAAGGTTCTTCATGCCGCTTCGATGGTCGGCCGGTAGCTCGCTGGCTCTCAAGTTCCTCTAGTTTTGCTAATCTTGCACTGAGCTTCTGCATTTTGCTTGCTTCATGTTTCCTCTTTCTCTCTCGGCTTCTATAACAATCACTGTCAGGAAACCCATGCACCCACGGACCGGAGCCTGATGTGCCTCGTGTTATTCCAGGGTGTTCAGCTTTCCCGAGGGCCTCCGTCGGCTCGTCCTTATCTCTGTCGGGAATGAACGCCCCTTCTTGCACTGCCTTGATTGCTGCCTGAAGCTTCCAGAAGGGTATTGCAAGTTGCTCGTTCGTCCAAACACACTCCCCTGTTTCTGGGTCCAAAGTTCCCCCAGTCCCGAAGAACCAAGTCCTTGCATGATTTGGCTAGTGCAATGTCGCTAGTTGGACCGATTTAGCAAGCAGGTCTTTCTCATCTTTGTCCCACAATGTCTGGGCTTTGTAGTAGCCACCTCACCCCGTGTGATGGTGATACTTCTTCTTTGGAACATTTTTCTTGTTTGTCCGTGACATTTTCTTACCCTTGTCCGATTTCTTGTAGGCCACCAATTCGGGCCATTGATCTCTTATCTTCTCATATGGACTGATGAATTTAGGAGTGTCCTCTTTCTCGACAAACTTTGTGTTCAACTCTTTCTTCTAGTTTTTGAATAGTTCTGCCATCTTCTTAAGAGCAAACGCCTTGACCTTTCGCTCTATAACTGGGTTATTCGGATCCTCCTATCGCGGTAGGCTGAAATTTGTCATCAGCTCGGTCCAAAGATCATCTTTTAGTGTATCTTGAACATAAGATACTTAGGGTCGTTATTATTCTTATTCCATTGTTGGGTGCTGATCAAGACGTAGTCCCTAACAAGAACTCCACATTGATGTACGAATGCATCCTTGGTTCGCTTGGGAGCAATCGGTTGGCCATCTTCCGCGACTTCTATGATCGTGAACCTTTCATCCTGGCGCAATTTTTTTCTTCGGGCCTCGTCTCCTTACCTCGCCGGACTTTGCAATAGTTGAGGCTCCCTCCTTCGTTCGGTCACCGGAGCTGTGATCATGATCTCCTTCCTCCGCCATTCGGTCACCGGAGCCGTCATGATCTCCTTCCTCCTCCATTGTTGGATCACCGTAGCCGTCATCCTCTCCCTCCTGACCATCGGTGTCATTGAGATATGACAAGGGATTCCCTCCCTCGCGGATTATATCCCCCAACAACTGTTCTTTTTCTAAGTCTCTGTGATCCATAGTTTCTACAAATATGACAACATAGCAATATACAAACATGAGATATGAAAATCAATACATTACAATGCAACAATACGATCATATAATATCACTAATACATCATCAAATAGTATCACTAATACATCATCAAATATTATCACTACTACATCTCGAATATTATTATATAATATCACTAATACAGATCTAGTTGACGTCTCGCGGCGCAGGCGGTGGACACCGAAAGAGATAGAACTATGACAAGATCATAGCTCGGGTGAGATCCCTGAAGAACCTGCCAGGTATTGGAGAACCTGGCATCCAACGCAGCCATGTAGCGTCGGACGTGCTCGTCGTCCTCCCTCACATCGTGACGTACCACCTCCGCGGGGGCCGGCTCACCAACAATGGTCCACGCCACCGCCACCAAATAACCTCCGGGTCAATGACGGGACCCCGATTCCTCACCAATATGGGCGCCACGGAAGGCAGCACCTCCTGGTGCCAGCCCGACAGAGCCCAGTCGCGGACATGGCGCCTCTCAAGTAGGTGGTTGCCACCAAGTCGGCAACGAGGACGCTGGCCGAGCATCGTGGACTCAATGGCTACGCTATGCAACTAAACATTTAAATGTCTAATTAGACATCATATCGCTTCACTGATGACTGTTAGGGACTCCTCGATATCGTCGGGGACTCGCCCTCACCATCGATCGTCGGGGACTCCCCGATATCGTGTCACCGACGACCGATGATAAAAAAAAACTAAACATGTAAACAACAAAAACAACTAAAAACAACTCCCTTACCTCGCGTACAAATAAAAACAACTAAATAAAACAAATATAAATACGATAAAACAACTAAAACCAACTAAAACCAACTAAAAACAACTAAAAACAACTCTCTTACCCTGACGATGACGACGGTGGCAAGGATGGACTCGGGGCGGCGGTGAGGTCGGGCTCGGGGGCGGCGGCGACGACGGGCTCGGGGGCGGCGGTGAGGACGGGCTCAGGGGCAGAGGCGACGATGAGGATGGGCTCGGGGACGGTGGCAACAATGAGGACGGGCTCAGGGGCAGCGACGACGACAAGGACGGGCTCGGGGATGCTGGCGACGACGAGGACGGGCTCGAGGGTTGTGGATACAATGAGGACAGGCTCAGGGGTGGGAACGACGACGAGGACGGGCTCGAGGGTGACAGAGCGCTTCGGCAGCCTGGCGGCATAGGGGCAGGGTGTCGGCACCGAGGCAAATGGGAGAGGTTGGGGGATAATTCGACAAGTCTCGCCTTATATGCAAATACCTTTGGTCCCGGTTGGTGGCTCGAACCGGGACCAATGTTTTCCCGGTTGATGGCTCGAACCGGGACGAAAGGGTGGCATTGGTCCCGGTTCGAGCCACCAACCGGGACGAAAGGCCTATGCCTGGCACAGCCGCGGTGCGGTTGGATGTTTAGTCCCCCCTTCCGAAGCGAAGGGCGCTCAGACCTGTTTATAAGCCCCAACGCGGCTGCAACGTTCAGCTCCTCTCTAAAGCAGGCCTGTGGGGCCTAACGGACCTGAAAATATATGCGAATTTATAGAGAATTCAACCTAAATTCAAAATGCTAGTTAGGCTAACTAGCACTTTGAATTTAGGTTGAATTTTCTCTATAAATTCGCATATATTTTCACTTTCGCTATTTTTATGTTATTTCTTTGCATATTAAAGGTTCTTAACAAAAATACCTTACGAATATTCTTTTTGCTATTAAAGTTTTTAACAAAAATAACTTTGATAATTTTAGTTGCATAAATTTTATATAATATTAAGTTAAATAACTTTGATCGGACGAAAAGACATCTATTACGAAGGGATTTCAATTTTTGAAACATATTTCAACTCAAGACTTTTTATGCATTCAATATGCACCATTCAAAGCCACATCATCACTTTTCAACCCTTCTCTAACTTCATTTGCTATTTTTCATGCATTTCATGATTTATTTTTTAGCTAAAATGACCCTGAATTGAAAAGCACTGCAAATAAACTCTGAAATGGTTACTAGTTGGCATGGTATCATCATTTCACCCACATAGGATGTGCTAAAAATTTGAGAGGGTTACGGCAAAAACTGGATGCACTTCGTGTACAAAATTGGCAATGTCTTTCGAAGTATCAGGGTTTCGAATGAAAACTCGTCTATTACAAAAAGATTTCAATTTTTTAAACATGTTTGAACTCAAGACTTTTTCTGCATTCAATATGCGCCATTTAAAGCCACATCATCACTTTTCAACCCTTTTCTGACTTCATTTGCTATTTTTCATGCATTTCATGATTTATTTTGAGCTAAAATGACCCTGAATTGAAAAGCAATGCAAATGAACTCTGAAATGGTTGAAAGTTGGCATGGTATCATAATTTCATCCACATAGCATGTGCTAACAAGTTGAGAGGGTTACGGCAAAAACCGGATGCACTTCGTGTACAAAATGAGCAATCTCTTTCAAAGTATCACGGTTTCAGACGAAAACTCATCTATTACCAAAGGATTTCAATTTTTAAACATATTTGAACTCAAGACTTTTTTTGCATTCAATATGCACCATTCAAAGCCACATCATCTCTTTTCAACCCTTTTCTGGCTTCATTTGCTATTTTTCATGCATTTCATGATTTATTTTGAGCTAAAATGACTCTGAATTGAAAAGGAATGCAAATGAACTCTAAAATGGTTGAAAGTTGGCATGGTATCATCAGTTCACCCACATAGCATGTGCTAAAAAGTTGAGGGGGTTACGACAAAAACTGGATGCACTTCGTGTACAAAATGGACAATCTCTTTCTAAGTATCAGGGTTTCATATGAAAACTCATCTGTTACAAAAGGCATTTCATTTCTTGACATGTAACTAAAGTGATATTCTAGATCAAAGCCATCATCAGAATAGTTGTGGAGAGAAAGTCTTCACTTTTTCTTTGCATGTGTCCCTTTCTTGTTGTGCCATAACCATGGATAATCTTCATCGTTTAACAGGGTGCTTGGGTCAGCCTTCACTTTGAAGGGAGGAATTTCATGAAACTTTTCATAATCTGCAGACATGTTTGTCTTTCCCTCCACTCCCATGATGTCTCTTTTCCCTTAAAGAACTATGTGGCGCTTTGGTTCATCATATGATGTATTCGCTTCCTTATCTTTTCTTTTTCTAGGTTTGGTAGAATGTCCTTCACATAGAAAACCTACACCACATCATTGGCTAGGACGAATGGTTCGCCTGTGTACCTAAGATTTTTTAGATCCACTTTTGTCATTTCATACTATGGGTCTACATGTACCCCGCCTCCTAACTGATTGACCCATGTGCACCAACACAAAGGGACCTTAAAATCACGTCCATAGTCAAGTTCCCATATGTCCACTGTGTAACCATAATATGTATCCTTTCCCTTGTTGGTTGCTGCTTCAAAGCGGACACCACTGTTTTGGTTGGTGCTCTTTTGATCTTGGGAGATCGTGTAAAATGTATTCCCATTTATCTCGTACCCTTTGTATAAGTCAATACAGTTGAAGATGGTCCCCTGGCCAACGAGCACAACTCATCTGCAACAGTGGTGTTACCCATGAGATGTGTTTGCAACCAACTACTAAAAGTCCTGATGTGTTTACATGCACTCCAGTCGCACACTGCTCCGGGTGTTTGGAGCACAGAATATTCTTCTGTTCATTGACATACGGGGTGAGTAAGGTAGAATTCGGTAGAACTGTGTAGTGTGCTTGAGACCAAGAATGCTCGTCGCTACATATTACTGAGTCTGGTCCTAGCGTGCCTTTTCCAGTCAGTCTCCCCTCATATCGCGATTGAGGGAGACCAGTTGGCTTAAGGCCAAGAATGAAGTCAACACAAAACCCAGTGACCTCCTCTGTTTGATGGCCCGTGGAGATGCTTCCTTCTGGCCTAGCACGGTTACGAACATATTTCTTTAAGACTCCCATGAACCTCCCAAAGGGGAACATATTGTGTAGAAATACAGGGCCCAGAATGCCAATCTCGTCGACTAGATGAACAAGGACGTGCGTCATGATATTGAAGAAGGATGGTGGGAACACCAACTCGAAATTGAGAAGACATTGAACCAAATCACTCTTTAACCTTGGTAGGATTTCTGGATCGATTACTTTCTGAGAGATTGCATTGAGGAATGCGCATAGCTTCACAATGGGTAATCGAACGTTTTCCGGTATAAGCCCCCTCAATGCAACCGGAAGCAGTTGCGTCATAATCACGTGGGAGTAAGGAGACTTTAGGTTCTGAAACTTTTTCTCTACCATATTTATTATTCCCTTTATATTCGACGAGAAGCCAAACGGTCCCTTCATACTAAGCAGGCATTCAAAGAAGATTTCCTTCTCTTCTTTGGTAAGAGCATAGCTGGTAGGACCTTCATACTGCTTTGGACGCAAGCCGTCTTGTTCGTGCACACATTGTTGGTCCTCCCGTGCCTCGAGTGTATCTTTTTTCTTCCCATACACTCCCAAGAAGCCTAGCAGATTCACGCAAAGATTCTTCGTCATGTGCATCACGTCGATTGTAGAGCACACCTCTAGGTCTTTCCAATTGGGTAGGTCCCAAAATAAAGATTTCTTCTTCCACATGGGTGCGCGTCCCTCGGCGTTAGTCGGAACAGATAGTTCGCCACGACCCTTTCCAAAGATTACTTGTAAATCATTAACCATATCAAGTATGTGATCACCAGTAGAGAGGGCAGGCTTCTTCCGGTGATCTGCCTCACCTTTGAAATGCTTTCCTTTCTTTCGACATTGATGGTTGATCACAAGAAATCAACGATGCCCCAGATACACATTCTTCCTGCATTTGTCCAAATATATACTTTTGGTGTCATCTAAATAGTGCGTGCATGCATGGTATCCCTTGTTTGTCTGTCCTGAAAGGTTACTGAGAGCAGGCCAATCGTTGATGGTTACAAACAACAATGCATCACTACTAGGGAAAACCTTATACACAAAACCTTAGCAGTAGCGCTAGATAAAAGGAGGCGCTACTGCTACATATCAGTAGCACGCGTCAAGAAAAAGTGTTGGTGCTAACTTCTTAGCAGTAGCACAACTTTTAGAAACGCGCTACTACTAATATTACCCACCGTTGCCGTAAGGCTAGATATAGTAGTAGTGTGCTTTCCGGACTAGCGCTACTGCTAACATAATGTTAGTAGCGTGTGTTTCCCACCCGCGCTACTGCTAAGCGGGGCGTGCACTTATCCACTTCCCCCCACACACCCATCTCTCTCACTCTCTCCCTCTCCCCTCCTCACTCCCTCCCTGTCCACACTCTGCGCCCCGCCGCCGTCGCCCCGCCCCGCCGTCCCACCCCTCACTCCCTACCTCTCCCCCTTCTCACTCTCTCCCTCTCCACCGCCGCCGCAGGTCCTCCCCGGCGACCTCACCCCCAACCCCGACCCCGACCTCGACCTCGGCCCCGACCCCAACCTGGACCCCAACCTCGACACCGACACCGACCCCGGCCTCTAGTGAGACATCCCCACGCCTATAGGGTTCTTGCTAGGGACTAGATGACGCCCGAACGTTGTTGCAGCGATATATGCAATATATATATTGTATTTTATTATTGTATATTTTCTTCAACCGATATGTTGAGAAAAATACATTAGTGTGCGCTAGCTAAATTTAAATGAGATGATTGCTATACAAATCGGTGAGGGAGTGTCCACCATATATGAGAGAAGAAGAATGTCGACTGTTGTCATGGGAGTCGCTTCTCCTTCTTCTCCTTGTGCTACATATTTTTTATGCACTATGGGAAGGAGGAGTAGTGACCATCATCGACGGTCGAAAAATCGGTGAGGGAATGTCCACCATATACATGAGATAAGAGTTTAGGAAGGAAGACTCAACGTCATTGATAGTAAGTGCTTAATAGAACTAGTTTATTGATAATAAGTGCTTAATAGAACTAGTTTATTTATAGTAAGTGCTTAATAGAACTAGTTTATTAATAGTAAGTCTTTAATAGAACTACTTTATTTAGTAAGTAGTTAATAGAACTACTTTTTATATTTAGTAAGTACTTAACATAACTAGTTTATTTAGTTTATTTAGTAAGTAAACTTGGTGTCTCGTTGATGTCATTGATGTCGATGATGATGCATTCTGAATATAGAGGATGTCTTGGTGTTCTTGTTTGGAATGTACCTCTGAGTGGCCTATGTTTTGCCAGAATGTTGATTCGTTTCCGTTTCGGTAAATTTCAGGCGCTCGATATGTCCTGTTTTAAGCAAAGGTCATGCCGATTTTTTTCATGAATTTTAGCATGACTTGTGCTACAATGTAGGACATATTGAGTGCTTGTGATTTGCCACAATGGGAATTCAATGATATTCCGGTAAAACATAGGGAATTTTTTCTATGTCATTGCTCGATATATGGAACGGGTTGACTTTAGGTCTGCTAAGTGTTTATTACTTTTGTTTTCATAATTAAGCATTTGTTCTCGATGTCGACGATGCCTAACCCACATCCTCATCGTCGACTTGGCAGAGGAAGCCTGCTTGATTATAGGGGCCATGTCCGGGACTGGGCTTCGTCAGGCTGGTACTGGGAGGTCCTACCTTCGGGTCGTGCAACTTGGTGAGGAGGCAGCCCGTCGACGACCCGGAGGTTATTTGGTGGAGGTCACGTGGGACACTATCGGTGCAGAGGGAGCCGGCCCCCGCGGAGGTGATACGTCACCGTGTTAGGGAGGAGGACGATCACATCCGATGCTATATGGTTGCATTGGACGTCAGGTTCTCCAATACCTGGCAGGTTTTTCAGGGATCTCACCGGAGCTATGATCCTGTGATGGTTTACTGTCTTTGGGTGTCCACCGCCCCCGCCGATACCCGTCGTTCACTATGGTTCTAATTGTATTAGTGATGTTATATGTATGATACTATTCAAGATGTATTAGTGATACTATTCGACGATGTCCGAACGCAAGAGATGATTTAGTTTTGCATGCTAATTTGAATACGCATTTGTTTTATGATTTAGTTTTGCCTATTGAATGCACGTCTGTTTCAACTATGAACATAGGAAATATCTTACGACGATAGCAAAAGGGATTTCAGTATGTGTGAATACTGCGAAGACGAGTGTCGTCTGTGCGACAAGCCTCACCTAGAAGATGGTAGGCGATTCAGCATCATGCTGGATGAGACCTTCGAAGTGGATACAGTAAGTCACAACGACAAGTCTTTTTTCGTAATTAAGCATGACTTCTGTTTCTTTTGCTTCAATTTATAATTTTAATTTTTTACAATTCTACTAGCGTATCCCCTGCCATGCAAGACATTATGTCTTGGATAAGATTGGTTTCTTAGATATGTGCAATATGGAGGTAAAGAGAGTTCACTTGAGGACCAAGCATGGTTATACTTTTGCCGTATAATTGTACAATGAAGAAACCTACTCCTATTTTGAATGCAAAAGTTGGAGAGCACTATGCAAGGCTTATGCATTTGAGCCTAATATGCTTATCACCTTTGATATTTGTCCGGAAGATGAAATTGAAGGTAATATCGACATCTGGGTCGATGTGCAGACGCCTCCAGTTCTAACATTATGTGAGTTTATCAACCATATTTAGTAAGTAATTTGTATTGTTTATTCAAAAATAGTTGACAACTAATTTCTATTGACAGCTTATTTCCATTCAAGCAAACATGTCCAATGCTTGGTAGACAGCATGTACTACTATCCCGGGGCTGAACTAAACTGCAAGGAGATAGGTCATTATGTTTCATGGCTTGAGGATCTTGATACTGTCAAGCAGGTTATTTTCTTGGACTTCGAGATATTAGTACTCAAAACGTGCGACCACTAGTGTGCGTATTGAACTACGGTCACATATATTTAGGAAAGATGGTAAGATTTTTACTATTTGACCTTAGTGCATCTTTTGCATACATTATTTTTTAAGCTAAACTTCATTGATAAGTATGTTAATACGATGTTCTTCAACAAGGACTCCCGATGAGTGTTGTGCCTCGTTGGATCGAGCGTAAAGGTCGCATGACAATGGTTAGCTTACGGACAAGATATCCTACATTGCACATGAGTGCATTCATCATTTCTCGAAGCAAGCAAGTCTTAATAGTCAAAGACTAGATCAAAATTGTGAAGGATCGTAGAGAAGTACTTGGGGCAGCAATCGGAAGCGCAGCCCACAATTAGGAGACAGGTTCATCTGCACTCTCCAATGTGATGAAGCAGGAGTGTTACGCATGTTTTATGTTATTTTACCTGAGAGAGAGCAGCAGGAATAGGTCCTAGGTATTAAGAACAATTAGTTAGTGTTGATTATATTGACTATGATGATGATGAGAAGTTTTTATTATGTGCTACAATGTGTTAGAGTTGATGGTGATGCTCAGGAGGAGGAGTAGTGATTATGAGTACTATGATGATGAGGAGTTGTTATAACTAGTGACCAAGTTGTTATATGATGTCTCATCGATGAAAATGACGATGATGAGGAGTTGTTATATGACAATAATGTATTATGATGATACTGTATGAAAACTTGTATAATGGCATATGAATATATGACATAAAAAAGAAATACGTATAATAGTAGTAGTGCGGGCGGAGAGGCGCGCTGCTAGTAACTACCAGTAGCGCTTTCTACTAAAAGGGCTACTGCTAAGCAGGTATAGCAGTAGCGCGGGCTAACACACGCTACTGCTACACTTTAGTTGTAGCGTCGTAGCAGTAGCACGCTTCCCCGCGCTACTGCTATACTTAAAACCAGCGCTACTGCCAGGCTTTACCCTAGCAGTGCATATATGTCAAATTCCTCATGTTCGTTCTCATCCCACACACATACACCTTTTTTATTCCACAGTTGTATAAGTTCATCAACTAATGGCCTTAGGTACACATCAATGTCATTGCCGGGTTGCCAAGGGCCTTGGATGAGCACTAGCATCATAATGAACTTCCTCTTCATGCACAACAAAGGAGGAAGGTTATACATACATAGAGTCACAGGCCATGTGTTATGCTTGCTGCTCTGCTCTCCAAAAGGGTTAACACCATCTACACTTAAACCAAACCATATGTTCCTTGAGTGACCTGTAAATTCCCCCCACTTTCTCTCGATCTTTCTCCACTACGACCCATCAGCAGGTGCTCTCAACTTTCCGTCTTTCTTACGGTCTTCCTTGTGCCATCGCATCAACTTGGCAAGCTCTTTGTTTCTAAACAAACGTTTCAACCGTGGTATTATAGGAGCATACCACATCACCTTGGCAGGAACCCTCTTCTCAGTGTGCTGGACCTCAACATCACCAGGGCCATCTCGTCTGATCTTATACCGCAATGCACCGCATACCGGGCATACCTTCAAATCCTCGTACACACCACGGTAGAGGATGCAGTCATTAGGGCATGCATGTATCTTCTGCACCTCCAATCCTAGAGGGCATAGAACCTTCTTTGCTTCGTATGTACTGTCGGGCAATTCGTTATCCTTTGCAAGCTTCTTCTTCATAATTTTCAGTAGTGAACCAAATCCCTTGTCAGATAGACCATTGTCTTCCTTCCATTGCAGCAATTCTAGTGTGGTATCGATATTTGTGTTGTCATCTTCGCAATTTGGGTACAACCCTTTTTTGTGATCCTCTAACATGCGATCGAACTTCAACTTATCCCTTTCACTTTCGCATTCTCTCTGTGCATCAACAATGACCCGGCGAAGATCATCATCGGGCACCTTGATCTTCAGCTTCCCCCATTGCAGCATCACCATATTCAGGGGGTGGATAGTTGTCATCATCCTCTTCTTCTTCGTTGTCTTCCATCATAACCCCTCTTTCTCCGTCCTTGGTCCAAACATAATAGTGTGGCATGAAACCCTTCTCAAGCAAGTGGACGTGAAGGGTTTTCGAGTCAGAGCAATCCTTTGTATTCCCACAGATAGTACCTGGACAATGCATAAAACCATTCTGCTTGTTTGCCGTAGCCACTACTGGAATAAGAAGATTTTCCGTCTGCCACATCTTTGTCGTCTGCTAGCGGACGACAAAGAGTGGCTTTGCCATCAGCTAGAAGAAAACAAACAGCAAAGAGCTAGCAGACGGCAAAGGGGGGCTTTGCCATCAGCAAGCACTTTGCCGTCCGCCAGCTGATGGCAAAGAGGTGGGGTGGGGCCCAGTGGAGGCCAGCTTAGTGCAACGGCCCACCCCACCTCTTTGCCATTTGCTAGCTGACGGCAAATAAGCCCGTATCTAATGCCCGTTACCCCCCTCCTCTCTCTCTTCTCTCTCTCTGTCTCTCTGTCCCCGCCCCCTCCCCTGCCTCGGCCGCCGCCGCTGCCGCACCCCCTCGTCGCCGCCGCACCTCTCCTCTCTCTCTATCTATCTCTCCCTGCCCCCTCCCCTGCCCCGGCCGCCGCCACTATCGCAACCCCCCCCAGCCGCCGCCGCACCCGCCCCCACCTCGCCGCCGCTTCTGCACCCCACCACCGCCCCGCCCCCTCCCTTGCCCCGGCCGCCCCGCCCGCCGACACCGACGCACCACCGCTACCGCACCCCGCCGCCGCCCCGATCCTCACCGGCCGTGAGTTTAGGTTTTTCTTTCTTCTATTTTTTTAGATTTAGGTTTAATTAGTTTAGTTTAGTTTATTAGGTTAGAAAAAATAAGTTAGTTAGCTAGTTTTTCTGTTAAGTTAGTAAGTTAGTTAGTTAGTTCTTCAGGAGGAGGAGGAGAGGAAATGAAGAAGAAGAAGAAGAGAGAAGAAGAAGAAGAAAAGAAGAAGAGGAGGAGGAGAAGGAGAAGAAGAAGAAGAAGAAGAAGAAGAAGAAGAAAAATGATCTTGTGGGTGCAAATGCAGTTGATGTTCCCCGATGGGTATGCAGGGAATCTAAATAGGGGAGCGAGTCTTGACAAATTGAAAATATTTGGTCTCAAGAGTCATCATTGGAACATATGGCTTGAGCAGGTAATGCCAGTGATGTTGCATGGCTTTATCCCTTAGGATGAATGGCTAGTACTCGCAGAGGTGAGCTATTTCTTCCGTCCTCTTTGTGCGAAAAGCCACCAAATGTCGTAGTCTTCAAATGTTATTGGTTCCATCCGAAGGAGACTAGAAGGACTCATGAACATATAGGGCTAATCGAAATCAAACAAAGCACCCATTTAGATGTTCTCGATGTCTATATTACAGCTCAACAGGTGACCCAAGTTTTCTATCTACCGTGGGCCTACCAAACGGATCCAAATCTGAATGGTTGGGATGCTGTTTATGATGTGCCGCCACATTTTAGACCACCTCCCCTCAATGAAGATGATTATGAACCTCACATTAACCCAGACACATATGAAGGAGAATTCTTCCAAGAAACACGTGTTTCCAAAAAATGTTTCAAGAACCGCTCTACTTCACCCCGGAACATTGAGGTAGACAACGATAGTGAATCCGAGTTCACTCCTGAGCCGGAACCAGAAGAGACGGAAGAAGAAGAGGTTACTGCTGCGGATGACCTGTCAATGCTTAACCGATTACATAAAGGAGGCCTTCCACATGTTGATGCATTTATTTATGATGTTTATGAGCACGTCATTACTAATAGTGATGATGATTATGCATTTATTGATCCCGGAGCATATATAGATGATGAAGATTAATATTAGTAATGTCAGGTATTCAATTATTATTATGTACATATATATATTATTAATTAGTTCATGTTATTAGGTATTTCAATTTTTATGTTGAACTAATTTTGTTCACTCTTTGTCATTACAAGTGTTGACAGATGGTGGGCACGGGTCAAGAGCGCTCTGAGCCTCCTTCCTCGGCGCGTGCTGGGAGGGGTGCTATTATTCCACCCCAGCAACTCCGGAGAGCGCTGGTACATAGTATGTAGACACCGGTGGGCGCTTCTTCTTCGACCGGGAGAGGTCGGGGGAAGACGACGAGAGTTGCTAGAGGTAGGAAGGCTGCTGCGCCTTCCTCGCCGCCACCCCCAGCCGATTCTCCCGACCCCAGGAGTGCTCCGTCTCAGGTGGACCCGTCTGACTTGGACCCGTCTCGGACTCCGGTCGCCAAGCCTCGGGTCATCGAGCCTTCGTCCCAGGAGACTCCGGTCCAGAGTCTTCATCCTAGGAGACTCTTGTGCCAGAGTCTTCATCCCACGTGACTTCGGAGGCTAGTGGCCATGCTGATGGTGGCGAGGACAACTTGTCTGAGGACACCTATAGCGAGGGCGAGCTAGTTGAGGAGGGCAAGTAGGTCTACCAACGTGGTTGTACAAAGCTCCCGCCCGTGCCGACGACCCGCGATAAGAGGTGGTTGATTGTGCCTAATGCGGAGAAGTAAGTGCATGTACTATTTTTTAACCTTTGCCTTCATGTTTCTTCAAATTAATATATAATGTGTTGGCCTTGTCATACTGCAGGGGTTCGAAACACGACTATAGTGTCCGCAGGCGTAACCAGGTCCTTGGTGTGCTTCTCCGGCACCACTTCCCGGTGAAGGTCCAGTTGCCCGGTGAGGGTGAGGTTCCATAGGTAGCACTGACCTGGAAGCTGTACATGGCTGCTCTGGCCCCGTCAGAGGAGAGGGTCGACGGTGTCTTGTGAGACACGGTGGCCGACATTGTGATCTGTCAGTTTTGGGTAATTTCTCCTTTACAGAATTAAAAATCAACAGCACCTAGTGATTGTACTAATGAGTGTTGTCTTGTTTGATTGTGGACCTTCTACAAGTTTCTTGAGGAACACGAGGCGGACGTGGCTATTGTTCTCGTAGCCAAGTGCAAGCGCATACTTCAGAACTTACGGCACGAGGCTCGGGTGTAGGCTATTCGAGACTACTACGCCTCGACTAACATTAACAGGGCCAAGAAGAAGTGCCGCAAAAATTATTTGAGTAAGGAGAAGTACATGAAGGTAATTACCTATTGGTAAGGCCTTGTACTTGGTTTCCTTGATTTTATTCGTAGGCGTAGCGCTGAAATTTCTCTTGTCTAACTTAGGTGCCCCCAAGATGGTGTGCGGATAGGATGGACTGTTGAGAGGCATTGGTGGATGAGTGGTGCTCTCCCAAATGGCTAGCCGACCACAAAAAGGCCAAGGAAAAGCGTGCCCAAATGAAAGTTGTGCCACACCATCAAGGGAGCTCCAACCTGTTTGAGTACGGGGATCACTGGGTATGTGGTTTGCTTCATGATTCATGCAATTTCATTCTTCGTGCTAGCTTGAGCCCTTAACTAATATTTTGTTCCTCTCTTTTAGGCGCGAGAAAACAAGAAGGAGGTTCTACCGTTGTTCGACCTCTATGCCATGGCCCATACCGCCTCGTACAAGAAGGCCAAGGCATTCTCTAAGGATGACCTCGATCAACCAGAGAGCTTCAACAACCTCTCCTTCCACAGCAAGCTCGTGAGTTACAGAGATGAGGGGAAGGCGAGGAAAGCGGAGGAATTCAACCCGAGCCAGAGTCCTTTTGATCCAGAGCTCGTGATGATATCTGGTGGCGGGAGGCCCCATGGCTCGATAGCCATTGGGGATGGACTGATACGTTGTCCTAGAACTCTCTCGGAGATCAAGAAGCGCCAAACGAGCTCCGATCCTGAGATAAGGCCTCTTCCATGGCCAATGGAGATCGCCGTCGAGTCTAGGGCCCAGGAGCTTCTGGCGGAGGCAAACAGGCAGGCGGCGCAGAGGGAGAGGACATGGAGGAGAGGACGGCTAGGCTGTTGGAGGAGGAGAGGAAGCGGAACGACGCGTCTCACCGGGCCCTATATGAGCTCCTCGTGGTAAGTTTCTCTTGAATATTAGCCAAATCATGCACGTAATGTTCATTTCATCACTAACTAATATGACTGACTTGTGAAAACAAAATGTGCAGACCATGTGCCAGAACAATGGTCAGACCCCTCCGTCGATGCCCCAGATTGCTATCGCACCCACGGTGAGTTTCATTTGAATGGTCATTAGTTACTAGTATTCACGATTGAGTTGCATCATGCTAAGGAGACATTCCAAATGATCTTTGGTGCAGCGTGTCTCCCGACAAGCATCAATCGATCCTTCTGCGTCTGCCATAACCCCGACCGGTCCTTCTCCGGCTCACCCTGGCGCAAACCCGACTGGTCCTTCACCTCCATGATGATGGTAAGTTTTCCCAAGTGTTTTGTTGGAAATATGCCCTAGAGGCAATAATAAAGTGGTTATTATTGTATTTCCTTTTTCATGATAATTGTCTATTGTTCATGCTGTAATTGTATTAACCGGAAACCGTAATGCATGTGTGAATACATAGGCCATAACATGTCCCTAGTGAGCCTCTAGTTGGCTAGCTCGTTGATCAATAGATGGTCATGGTTTCATGACCATGGACATTGGATGTCGTTGATAACAGGATCACATCATTAGGAGAATGATGTGATGGACAAGACCCAATCCTAAGCATAGCACAAGATCGTGTAGTTCGTCTGCTAAAGCTTTTCTAATGTCAAGTATCATTTCCTTAGACCATGAGATTGTGCAACTCCCGGATACCGTAGGAATACTTTGGGTGTGCCGAACGTCACAACATAAATGGGTGGCTATAAAGGTACACTACGGGTATCTCCGAAAGTGTCTGTTGGGTTGGCACGAATCGAGACTGGGATTTGTCACTCTGTGTGACGGAGAGGTATCTCTGGGCCCACTCGATAAGACATCATCATAATGAGCTCAATGTGACTAAGGAGTTAGCCACGAGATGATGTGTTATAGAATGAGTAAAGAGACTTGCCGGTAACGAGATTGAACAAGGTATAGGGACACCGACGATCGAATCTCGGGTAAGTATCATACCGGTAAACAAGGGGAATTATAGACGGGATTGATTGAATCCCCGACATCGTGGTTCATCCGATGAGATAATCATGGAGCATGTGGGAGCCAACATGGGTATTCAGATCCCGCTGTTGGTTATTGACCGGAGAGGTGTCTCGATCATGTCTACGTGTCTACCGAACCTGTAGAGTCTACACACTTAAGGTTCGATGACGCTAGGGTTATAGGGAAATGGTATACGTTATTAACAAAGGTTGTTTGGAGTCTCGGATTATATCCCAGACGTCACGAGGAGCTCCGAAATGGTCCGGAGGTAAAGATTGATATATAGGAAGTCCTGTTTTGGTCACCGAAAAGTTTCTGGGCTCATCGGTAGTGTACTGAGAGTGTCGGGAGGGTGCCGAAGGACCCCCGGGAGGGATGTGACGACCAAAGGACCTTATGGGCTGTTAGATAAAGTGTGCCAGCCGTTATTGGGCTGGGCAAGACCTTTTCTAAAGGCCCATGCGCATAGGGATAAAGAGATGATAAAAAAATGAGTTTGAAAGGAGGAGATCCACCTCCCTTGTGGGAGGTGGACTCCTCCCGTAGCTCGGCCGAACCTCTCCTCCTTGGAGGAGGGGCCAAGGCAGCCCTGCCTCTCCCTCCTCCTATATATACTTGACGTTTTGGCTGTTTTGAGACAAGATTGATCTCTCTCTCCCACGGCGCAGCCGTACCTCTCTTCTTCTTCCTCCGCAGTGCTTAGGCGAAGCCCTACCGGAATACCTTGCTGCTCCACCACCACCACGCTGTCGTGCTGCTGTTGGATCTCTTCCCCAACCTCTCCATCCTCCTTGTTGGATCAAGGTGCAGGAGACGTCACCGGGCTATACGTGTGTTGAACGCGGAGGCGCCGTTGTTCGGCGCTAAGATCGGATCCCACCGTGATCTGAATCGCTACGAGTACGACTCCACCAACCGCGTTCTTGTAACGCTTCCGCTTAGCGATCTTCAAAGGAATGAAGATGCAATCTCTCCTTACTCATTGTTGGTTTCTCCATAGATAGATCTTGGTGAACACGTAGGAAAATTTTCGATTTACTACTACGTCTCCCAACATGTTTTGCTTAACAAATGCATACTTAGCTTAAGAAATGACCAATTTAGCTCCAAAATGAACTATACTTAGCTTCTTTAGTTCATTTATGACATACTAAACATACTTAGGTAAAGAAATGGCATGATAACCTTGGTTTAGCTACAAAATGACATAGACTTAGCTTATTTTCCTCAAAAATGACGCAATAACCTTACAAAGCTCCTAAATGACCGATTATAACTAGCATAGCTCTAAAATGACCTACACTTGCCATTTTGTCCTCCAAAATGAGTAAATATGATTAGTTAGCTCAAAAATGGCATAACTACCTAGGTTAGCTGAAAAATGACCTACACTTAGCTTCTTCAGTTAATTTATGGCATACTTAGCATACTTAGGTAAAAAATGGCATGATAACCTTGGTTTAGCTCCAAAATGACATAGACTTAGCTTATTTTCCTCAAAAATGACATAATAACCTGACAAAGCTCCAAAATGACCGATTATAACTAGGATAGCTCTAAAATGACCTACACTTGCCATTTTGTCCTCCAAATGAGTAAATATGATTAGTTAGCTCAAAAATGGCATAACTACCTAGGTTAGCTCAAACATGACCTATACTTAGCTTCTTCAGTTCATTTATGACATACTTAGCATAATTAGGTAAAAAATGGCATGATATCCTTGGTTTAGCTCCAAAATGACATAGACTTAGCTTATTTTCCTCGAAAATGACAAAATAACCTTACGAAGCTCCCAAATGACCTATTTACCTAGCTTAGCTCTAAAATGACGTACACTTAGCATTTTAACCTAGCTTAGCTAAAAATGGCATTTTTACCTACCTTAGCTTCTTCTTCTTCTTTTTCTTCTTTTTCTTCTTCTTCCTGTAGCTAGTCTTCTTCTTCTTCTTATAACTTTCTTCTTTCCCAATTTGCAGATTTGCTTTAGATGAGGAAGCTTGTGTTGATGGAGTCTACTCTTCTCCTTGTGCTTCCTTTTTGTTTTGATTGAGTACGATGAACTTTGTTGTTGGATATGTTGTTGGAAACTTGTTGTTGGATATGTGTTGGTAATTTGTTGTTGGATATGTGTTGGTATGTTTGTTGAAAGTATTTTCAAATGAGTATATATATATGAAATTCTGTGAAATTGAATGAATTTAAGAAAAAACTGAAAAAAAGGGGCTATATAGGTTCTTTGCTGTCTGCTGGCTAATGGCAAAGAGCTTTGTCGTCAGCCAGCAGACGGCAAAGTTGCCACGTGACAGCTACCTGTGTAACCTGGGGTGGCACTAGGCTGGCCTATGTGGTTTCTTTGCCGTCTGCTGGCAGACGGCAACGAACTTTGCATCTTTGCTGTCTGCCAGCAGATGACAAAGAAACCACATGGGGCGGCAAAGAAACCGTTGCTTTGCCGTCCACTGGCAGACGGCAAAGAACTTTGCATCTTTGTCGTTTGCCAGCAGACGGCAAAGCACGTTGTTAACACCTTAACGGACGTAAGCTGCCACGTGTGCCGTCCACGGTCTTTGCCGTCTGCTGGCAGACGGCAAAGACCTAAGCATCTTTTCCGTCTGCCAGCAGACGGCAAAGCACCCTTTACCATAGCTTATTCAGTCGGACGGTTGGACGTCTGCTGGCAGACGACAAAGCCTTTGCCGTCAGCCATGCATGCCTTTGTCGTCCGCTATGGTGGATAGCAAAGTTGTTGATTCCTGTAGTGATCCTAGGCCCTTAATGTACTCGGGGGTGCGTCGGTCACCGTACATCCATTGTCGGTTCATCTGTGTGCATTATATAATTAAGTGTATCAAAAACCATTACATAACATCACGAATAGAGAAGTGACCAAATTAACAGAAGTTCATCATCAGAATTAAACCAAAGTACAGTAGTGATCAAATGTTATTACTATAAAATAAATACATTTAGTTCATACATAGTTCTCATTGAACAACATATAGCTCTCTAGAGCGTCTGATTAAAACATACACTAACACTATGTAAAACATTTAAAGGCAACAACAAATGCGATCATAACCGCAACTAAGGTACCAATTGATCCAACGACATAATGATACCAAACCTCAGTATGAATGGCATATTTTCTAATCTTTCTAATCTTCAAGCGCATTGCATCCATCTTGATCTTGTGATCACCGACGACATCGACAACATGAAACTCCAATTCCATCTTCTCCTCCTCAATTCTTTTCAATTTTTTCTTCAAGTAATTGTTTTCTTTTTCAACTAAATCTAACCTCTCGACAAGAGGGTAAGTTCGAATTTTCGATTCACATACCTCCTAGATAAAAACATCTATGTCAGGTTGGTCGGCATAATTGTCATAAACACTAAATGAAACAAATAGTTATCAAGATAATATACCACATCCGAATCATAGACAGGACGAGGGCTAACGGGGGCGGATTCCAAAACCATGGCACTATATAATAACAAAAAATAATAAAAGTAAGAAAATTGTACAAGTATCTATCTAAATCATACAAGTAAGAATTTTTCTTTTACAAATAAGATAAAAACAAGAGGCTCACCACGGTGGTGCCGGCGACGAGATCGGCGCGGGCGATCGACGGTGGTGAGGACGGGGATGGGACAGGAAGGACCGCCAAACCTAGACAAATCTTGAGGAAAATGGAGCTTGGAGGTCAAGCTTGGAGAGGAGGAAACTTAAGTGTGGCTCGGGCATTTGATCGAACACCTCATGTGCATAGGAGGTTGATACGTCTCCAACGTCTCTATAACTTATGAAGTATTCATGCTGTTATTTTATCATTATTGGATATTTTGCAATCATTTTATAGCAACTTTATATCATTTTTTGGGACTAACCTATTGACCCAGTGCCCAGTGCCAGTTGCTATTTTTGCTTGTTTTTTACATCGCAGGAAATCAATATCAAACAGAGTCCAAACACCACGAAACTTTTTGGACATTTTTTTGGACCAGAAGGAAACCAATGGGCCAGAGCTGCACCTAGGTGGTGCCCTGAGGGGGGCACAAGCCACAAGGGTGCGCCAGGAGGCCAAGGCGCGCCAGGTGGGTTGTGCCCACCTCGGTGGCCTCCCGCACCCCCTCTTTGCACTCTAAATTCCCAAATATTCCGAAACCCTTCGGGGAGCCCTAGATCAGAAGTTCCACCGTCGCAAGGCTCTATAGCCACCAAAAACCAATCTAGACCCCGTTCCGGCACCCTGTAGGAGGGGGGAATCATCTCCGGTGTCCATCTTCATCATCCCGGCTGCCATCACGATGAGGAGGGAGTAGTCCACCCTCAGGGCTGAGGGTTTGTACCAGTAGCTATGTGCTTAATCTCTCTGTCGTGATCTATATCATGGGCTTTGTTAATATAGATGGATCATATGATGTTTCTCCCTCTATACTATTATTGTGATGAATTGAATCTTTACCCATTGAAGTTTTGTTATGTCGGATTGAATGTTCAGATTTGGGAACACATGATGTATGTCTTGCGGTATGAATACTTGACATGACATTGGGGTATCTTATTGGTTCACTTGATATACGTTATGTAACTCAACTTGTGGATTCCCGCGGTGATATTGGGGTAATCTATGCATAGGGGTTGATGCACGTTTTTATTATCTTTTCTCCGATAGAAAATTTGGGGACCCCTTGTAGTTCTTTGCGTGGATTGAGTATTATGAATATAAATTTGCTTTGGTGTTATTCTAGTACGAACTCTTGAGTAGATCGATCGAAAAGAATAGCTTGCGTTATTTTAGTACGAACTCTAGGATAGATCGAACGGAAAGAATAGCTTTGATGTGGTTTCGTACCCTGCAAAAAATTTCTATCTTTTGTTCTCTGCTAATAGGAACTCGGGAGTGATTCTTTATCGTACCTTGAGGGGTGGTCATATGATCAAACTATGTTAGCATTGTTGAGAAATTGCACTAGCGAAAATACGGACCCTAGGCCTTGTTTTCAAGCATTGCAATATCGTTTTTGTGCCCGTTTACTATTTTCTACCTTGCTGTTTTTATTTATTCAGATTATAAAAATATATTTCTACCATCCATATTACACTTTTATCACCATCTCTTCGCCGAACTAGTGCACCTATACAATTTGCCATTGTATTGGGTGTGTTGGGGACACAAGAGATTTCTTGTATTTGGTTGCAGGATCGTTTGAGAGAGACCATCTTCATCCTACACCTCTCATGGATTGATAAACCTTAGGTCATCCACTTGAGGGAAAATTGCTACTGTCCTACAAAACTCTGCGCTTGGAGGCCCAACACGTGTCTACAAGAATACAGTTGTGTAGTAGACATCAAGCTCTTTTCTGGCGCCGTTGCCGGGGACGTGAGTGCATGAAGGTATATCTTTAGATCTTGCAATTGAATCTTTTAGTTTCTTGTTTTATCACTAGTTTTTTTTTATCAAAGAAAACTACATAAAAATGGAATTGAAGTTGCATCATATTATTGATCACCTTTATAATATCTTTCTTGAAAATGATGGATCGGAAAATTGTGCTCGATTAACAGAAGAAGAATTCAATAAAATGATTGGAATGAATGATGAGCATGATTGCACTGTTGTTAGTATGAATCCTTTGAATATCCATGGTGCTAATGATATGCAAAGCCATAAGCTTGGGGATGCTATGTTTGATGAAGATGATATTTTTTCCCCAAGTTTTGATGTGGACATTTGTTATAATGAAAGCATGCCTCCTATTTATGATGATTATATTGATGAGAGTGGATTTGGAGAGGTCATGACTTTATTTAATGATGAATCCACTATTTTGGAAGAGGTTGCTATTGATTATGAAAACAAAGTTCCTATATATGATGATTATGGTGATGACATGTATGCTATAAATAATAATGATAACCATGACACTTGTCATCATGATTTTAATTTTCAATCACATGATAGTTATTTTGTTGAGTTTGCTCCCACTACTATTGATAGAATAAATTTGCTTATGTGGAGAGTAACAAAATCTCTATGCTTATGCATCATGAAATGAATGCTTTATGTGGTATCTATATTGTTGAATTCATTCATGATGCTATTGAAAATTATTATGAGAGAGGAACATATGCTTGTAGGTATTGCAATAATATCAAGCTTCCTCTCTATGTGTTGAAAATCTTGAAGCTATGCTTGTTTTGCCTTCCTATGCTAGTTGATTCTTGCTCCCATAAATTGTTTGCTCACAAAATCCCTATGCATAGGAAGTGTGTTAGTCTTAAATGTGCTAGTCATATGCTTCATGATGCTCTCTTTATGTTTCAATTCTTTACTATTATGCGAGCATCATTGAAATCATCATGCCTAGCTTCAAAGGCATAAAAGAAAAGCGCTTGTTGGGAGACAACCCAACACTTTTACCTACTGTTTTTGTGTGTTAACATGATTAAGCTAATGTAGAAATCATGTTTTATTTCCTTTTTTCAATAAATTACCAAGTAAAGCCTTTGGGATCATGTGAGGTGATAATTGATTTGATCTTGCTGAAAAACAGATACTTTTGCGCTCACGGAAATAATTCTAATTTTTAAAATAACAGTGATTTTGAGTTCATTATTTTTTCATAACATTAATATACAAATTTATAACGTGGTACTAATTTTTCAGAATTTCTACAGTAGCAGAAGTATGGTTGGAGTACAGATTACTACTGACTATTCTGTTTTTGATAGATTTTGTTTTTCAATGCATTGTTTCCTTGTTTTCTAGTTTCTATGGCTTATATTGATCAATATAAATTGTGTAAATGATATGATACATTAGGCATTGTGTTAGAACAATTATGGATCTTGTCTTGACATTACCAAAGTGAAATGGTTTGCTCTTTATCATACTAACCCATGTCACGAAGTCCGTTAAGTTTTGTGTGATTGAAGTTTTTAAGTTTTGGGTGAGATGTCGATATGAGAAGAATTAGGAGTGACAAGTCCCTAAGCTTGGGTATTCCCAAGTCAACCCCAAGGTAACATTCAAGGAATATCCAATCAACTAAGCTTGGGGATGCCCCGGAAGGCATCCCCTCTTTCGTCTTCAACACTATCGGTATATCTTACTTGAAGCTATATTTTTATTCGTCGCACAATATGTGCTTTGCTTGGATCATCATTATATTTTGTTATTTTATTGTAGGTGTTATTTATATTATATATTTTTAATAAAAAGTTCCAAGAATTTTCTTAGGATGCTTGCATTGCATGTTTTGATGAGTGTTGTGTAAAAACAGAAACTTTGGCTGTAGTGGTTGAATTTTCATATTTTACTGGAACGTGGAAAGTTTCTAAAAAATTTACACAGTATGTTAATATAAATTTTATAGCATGTACTAAACTTTCATAATTTTTTGAGCTACATAAGTACACTGTTTTCATAAATTGCTATAGACTATTCTGTTTAGACAGATTGCTGTCTAGTTTCGTTATCTACTTATCCTATAGTTTCCATAGCCTATATTGGTAGATATGAAATTTGGAAATGATAGTATACAGTACCTAATGTTTTAAACTTATTATGAAACTTGTCTTGGCAGTACATAAAGAGTTGATTTATTATTATGTGTACTGACCTATCTCACGAGTTCTTTTTGAGTTTTGTGTGGATGAAGTTTTCAGTATTAGGTAAACCGTGATATGAAAGGAATTAAGGAGACACAAAAGCTCAATCCTGGGGATGCCCAAGGCATCCCAATATAATATTCAAGAAGTCTCAAGCATCTAAGCTTGGGGATGCCCCGGTAGGCATCCCACCTTTCTTCTTCAACAATTATCTGTTAGTATCGGTTGATCCTAAGTTTTTGCTTCTTCACGTGATGTGTGCTATTCTTGAAATGTCATTTTATTTTTGTTTTACTTGCTGTTTTAATAAAAATTCTTAGATCTGAAAGTTTTAAATAAAATATAGTCCTCAAATAGTCGCCAAGGAGGCTAAGTAAGCGGCATTCACATCCCGTCAACGAAGCTCTTTTCTATGTCATTTACTCTTGTATTTCACTTATATCATATGAGTAAATTGTTGAATAAATTGAATGTCATGAAGTTGAAACCATATCATTCCTAGTGGTAGCTTCACATTGGGTTTAGAAAGTGAAATCTTTTGAGGCTTGACAATCACAATATTGGTCATACAAGCAATTCACGAATAATTAGTATAAGGAAGAGAACTTTCACATGCAGATACACTATCCTGGAAATCTTTTATGATTGTGATCCCCCATCAAAATATTATATGCCAAAATTGTTGACGTTGGACAAGGAAGACAATGTAATGATTTATGTTTGTTCATATTCACATAGAAGTTATATTGTCATAGATCCTTCAACATGTGGTGCTTGCTCCCATCTTTGCTAGCCAAAAATTCCGCACCAAGTAGAGATACTACTTGTGCATCCAAAATCCCTTAAACCCAAATCTTATTTTCAAGAGTCCACCATACCTACCTAAGGATTGAGAAAGATCCTTCAAGTAAGTTGTCATCGGTGCAATAAGGCAATAAAAATTGCTTCTAAAAGTGTTAGATCATTTAGTTTAAGAAAAAATTGAGCGTTGTACGAACTTCTGATGGCAAAGTAATAAAAGCGACGGACTGCATAATAAAGGTTGCTATCATAAGGGGCAATATAACGTGACGTTCTTTTGCACCAAGGGGTTGAGCATACAAACAAATAAGCACATGGAAACCTCTGCTTCCCTCTGTGAAGGGCCTATCTTTTAATTTATGTATTTACTTTTATGCTAGAGTCAAAGTTTTTCTCTCTATTCCTTTTTATTTTTCTCCTTTGGCAAGCATCATGTGGTGAGGAAAGATCTAGGCACATATGTCCAGTTGAATATGGGTAGCATGAGTTATTATTTTTGACATCACCCTTGAGGTGAATATGTTGGGAGGAAAAGCAATAAGCCCCTATCTTTCTATGTGTCCAGTTGAAACGTTTTGCCCATGTCTATGCGGTGAGTGTTATCAATCATAGAAGACTATATGATGGTTGAGTATGTGGAGCTCTTACTTAAACTCGGTTGAATAAGTTGAATTGCAATTGCTTGGTGGCTGAGAACATAGGTTGTTGGGATTCAAGAGAATTCATTGTTTGAACCTTAACATGTGAATTGGTTGCTACTTTAACATGAGAAATTTTTATGAGAAAAGAATTGTTGTAATGATGCTAGGAAAAGTGATTGAAATTATCATTGATCTAACTTATGAACTTGCTAGCATTCACATTTCATAAATTATTTATTTTATCATTTACCTACGCGAGAACGAGTAGGAATTAAGCTTGGGGATGTTGATACGTCTCCAACGTATCTATAATTTATGAAGTATTCATGTTGTTATTTTATCATTATTGGATGTTTTACAATCATTTTATAGCAACTTTATATCACTTTTTGGGACTAACCTATTGACCCAGTGCCCAGTGCTAGTTGTTGTTTTTTGCTTGTTTTTTACATTGCAGAAAATCAATATCAAACGGAGTCCAAACACCACGGAACTTTGTGGAGATTTTTTTTGGACCAGAAGGAAATCAATGAGCCAGAGCTGCACTTGGGGGGTGCACCGAAGGGGTCACAACTCACCAGGGCGTGCCACGAGGCCCAGGCGCGCCCAGGTGAGTTGTGCCCACCTTGTTGGCCTCTCGCACCCCCTCTTTGCACTATAAATTCCCAAATATTCTGAAACCCTTTGGGGGAGCCCTAGATCAGAAGCTCCGCCGCCGCAAGGATTTGTAGCCATCGAAAACAGATCTAGACCCCGTTCTGGCACCCTGCCGGAGGGGGGAATCATCTCCGGTGGCCATCTTCATCATCCCGGCGGCCACCACGATGAGGAGGGAGTAGTCCACCCTCGGGGCTAGGGGTTTGTACCAGTAGCTATGTGTTTAATCTCTCTCTCTCGTGATCTATATCATGGGCTTTGTTAATACAGATGGATCATATGATGTTTCTCCCCTCTATACTCTTATTGTGATGAATTGAATCTTTACCCTTTGAAGTTTTGTTATGTCGGATTGAATGTTCAGATTTGGGAACACATGATGTATGTCTTGCGGTATGAATACTTGAGGTGACATTGGGGTATCTTATTGGTTCACTTGATATACGTTATGTAACTCAACTTGTGGATTCCCGCGGTGATATTGGGGTAATCTATGCATAGGGGTTGATGCACGTTTTTATTATCTTTTCTCCGATAGAAAATTTGGGGACCCCTTGTAGTTCTTTGCGTGGATTGAGTATTATGAATATAAATTTGCTTTGGTGTTATTCTAGTACGAACTCTTGAGTAGATCGATCGAAAAGAATAGCTTGCGTTATTTTAGTACGAACTCTAGGATAGATCGAACGGAAAGAATAGCTTTGATGTGGTTTCGTACCCTGCAAAAAATTTCTATCTTTTGTTCTCTGCTAATAGGAACTCGGGAGTGATTCTTTATCGTACCTTGAGGGGTGGTCATATGATCAAACTATGTTAGCATTGTTGAGAAATTGCACTAGCGAAAATACGGACCCTAGGCCTTGTTTTCAAGCATTGCAATATCGTTTTTGTGCCCGTTTACTATTTTCTACCTTGCTGTTTTTATTTATTCAGATTATAAAAATATATTTCTACCATCCATATTACACTTTTATCACCATCTCTTCGCCGAACTAGTGCACCTATACAATTTGCCATTGTATTGGGTGTGTTGGGGACACAAGAGATTTCTTGTATTTGGTTGCAGGATCGTTTGAGAGAGACCATCTTCATCCTACACCTCTCACGGATTGAGAAACCTTAGGTCATCCACTTGAGGGAAAATTGCTACTGTCCTACAAAACTCTGCGCTTGGAGGCCCAACACGTGTCTACAAGAATACAGTTGTGTAGTAGACATGAGAGGTGAGAGCTAGAGCAACACACACCTGCACACGCCGGCGGCCAAAAAACAGAGTGAGCGGACATGGGCGGGGCGGGGGTATATATAGGCTTATATCTTTAGTCCCGGTTGGTGGCTAGAACCGGGATAGAATACTGACCTTTGGTCTTGGTTCCAACTACCAACCGGGACTAAAGGTGTCGGGCCAGGAGCGAGGCTGATTGGTCCCGGTTCGTGTCGGGGACCGGGACCAGCAATGTCAGACGAACCGGAACCAATGGCCCCCGAGGCCCGGACGGCGTCCTGGCCTCACGAACCGGGACGTACTGATGCATCCTTCGGTCCCGGTTCGTAAGTGAACCGAGATTAATGCCTTTATCCTAGCCTCAACCAAAGCCATGTTTTCTACTAGTATACTTACACGCGCTACTGCAAAGTGGCAGTACCACGTCTCTTTAAGCCGCGCTACTGTTAAACCTTCACCTAGCGACATGTATTCAAATTTTCGGTCAATACAATTCTAGCATGGATAATAGACGATTATCATGAATAAGAAAATTTGATAATAACCACTTTATTATTGCCTCTATGGCATATTTCTAACACATATTCTTTGGTCATGACAGTTATTATCTAGAGGTTGACAATATTTATGTGTATGATGGCAAAAAAAAAACTAGATCACCCAGTTTTTCTGTTTCAAAATTGTAACGTAGCAACTTTTCTTTTAAACACTTAACTTGGACTTTGGGGTCTCAGTGGGCCACCCTGGCCTGCCACCTGGTGAACGAGCAGAAACGGTCGCCCGGAGCTGCTTGCCCAGAAAACTAACCATTCTATGGTTGCAGCTCCCTGGTGATCGACTGCCAGTCCAGGTCGATCAAAGGGAAATACAGAACGGGAAAACTAGTACAAATTAGGAATTATAATTCGTAGGTGCATCAGAAATTTAAGTGATCAATGCCTGCCTTCAAAGCGAAGGGAGCTATAGCTCAGAATGGAATTTCAAACCGGGTTGACCTTCCCGCCCTTTCATATTATATGACGTCCTTTGTATTCTACTCACTTGGTCGCATAATACAAGACTTTAGGATACTATTTTTCAATGGTTATCAACAAAATTATAGCAAACATCAAATAGTTCTACGCGATGCCAATGTTGCCGTGTGTTAGTGCTGCCTCCTCGCAACGTCTCCTTCTTGCTATCACACGACACTCACTTGTGGTTTCGAGGGCGAGCTGGTGGTGTGGGAGTTTTTGTTTGTTTGTTGGATTCTTTCAAGTTCTTCCATTTTATCGTTCATTACATGCATGCCCTTGTTGGTTTCTCGGAGATAAAAAAATACTTGGTTCAAAAGGGAACAACACTAAGAAGCAGCCACATTTACAAAACAGATTTTAGCATCTTTGATTATTGTGAAACAACATGTATAAAATAATGATGATTTGTATGTGATGAAGACCAGTTTCATCGGGATTATGCTCATCGTGATGACCGTAGCTCTCTTTTATGTGATGGTAGTTTAGATGATCGATATCGACTTGTAATGTGAAGACAAACTCGCTACTTGCGGTCTCGAGACTTGTAATGTTCTATCTTTGTTCGCTCTTTTGAATTCGGAGACTAATATGATGATTTGTATTCGGAGACTAATCTTCTATTGTATTCGATGAATCTGCTGTTTCTATGTGGTGTTGTATAAATTATGTCCAATAATATATTTTGTAACCTGTGAAAATATCAGAAAAGAAAAAAATAATAATTCATAATATTCATACTAGTGACGCACCACACAAGACTCTAATGACGCACTGTAAAAAAGATTCTAATGGCGCACAGCCACCAGTGCGCCATTAGTATGCCAAAGCACACGGGTACATATGGCCCCCTGGGAGGCATACTAATGGCGCACTGTTGGCTATACTAATGGCGCACGGCCTGGTGCGCCATTAATACACCGGATTCTAATGGCGCACCAGGGGTGCGTCATTAGAATTTAATTCTAATGGCGTAGTACTAGTGGCCCACCACCAGTGCGCCATTAGTAGGCAAAAGTGGTGCGCCATTAGAATGCCTTTTCCTAGTAGTGTACAAATTTCAGGCATAGGTTCTACTCTTCCATTACTATGCTTGTTTTTGGTCCCACAAGTTCCTCAAAAGTGTAGAGTTGGTCCCTCAAGATTTTTCAGTATACATTTGGTCTTTCAAATCTAAAAAACGGATAAGTTTGGTCAAAACCAGATTTGGAGCCTATTGACCGGGTTAGACCATGTTGACCAGGGTTTGACCGATGAATAATAAATTAAAAAAATTCTTAAACTTTCTGACCATCAACATGGTTGGGAGTGCTAGGTGTGTGCAAAATTTTGTGTTCAAATAACATCTCAGGAGCTCTAGGGAAAAAGTTGGGTTTTTTATGAGCCAGAATTTGTTTTTCTTTTTGCCACGTGCTCCTCGAATATCGAAACACCGCACAGATTTTCACGTATCTTATCTAAAATTATAAGGTTAGTAAATGTTATTAATAAGAGCATAAAGACTTTCACTCTAGATTTTTTTTCAAAAATCCAAAAAGCCTTTTCTATTTATCCATTTTTATTTCATCATTAAATGTAAACACTTTTGGAATTTTTTTTTCATTGTATTGAAAGAAGTTTCAAAATTTAAACAAGAAAAATTGAAAAAATGTTTCTATATCTACAATTGCAAGTTAGAAAAAGGAAGTTCCAACTCTTTCAAGCACTGTTTCTATTAGACAAAGCAAGAGTATATTGTAAAAATAATGGAAATGATACTACGAAACGAAGTGCAACTAATATATACACAGAGGTAGGCACTCTCGGGCCACAAAAATGCTAACCTTACGAAGCTGTTACGAAACTCTTACGAAACGTTCTCCACAAAAATCTCCCCCTTCCCCCGGATTTTGACCGCAGCTTCACCACTGCCATCGGCATCTCGCCATACTTTCCGTATCACACGGTGCCCTGGCATCTCGCCACCTCTGCACATCTCCGTTGAAGCTTCGCCGACTACCTAATCCCTAATCTATACTACAACTCTTGACAAATGCGAATGCACATACAATCGGAACTGGGAATATTCCGGACCATGAGCCCCCTACGTCCCCGCTCCAGCGACCACAACCACCCTCTGGTACGGAACCGGCTCCTCTGCCGTGCCCAGCGGCACGGGACAGGTACCGTGCCTCCTTACTCCTTACGACGCTAGCGGACACACGCATATGGGCCAGAAAAATGCCAAAACCTAATCTAACTATCCAGTCCAGCCG
Organism: Hordeum marinum; assembly: GCA_022496015.1. Taxonomy (NCBI): domain Eukaryota; kingdom Viridiplantae; phylum Streptophyta; class Magnoliopsida; order Poales; family Poaceae; genus Hordeum; species Hordeum marinum. Next base: position 515,617,271 of record CM039674.1, read on the forward strand.
ATATGATGCATCACAAACCTGAACTATTTGACTTTTCTAAAATTAACTTATTAACTCTGATTAATACATGAATAGTATTGTAAAATGGAAATGGAATCATTTCAGAAACAAATGTTCTGCTAAATCTCAGTCTTATTTTGCACGGAGCGGAATATATCATTTTTCTATTTCTACTCCCTTTGTTCCTAAAGATAATTTTTTTAGCGATTCCATTATAGGCTACATACGGGTCAAATTGAATGAATCTATAATTTAAAATATATCTATATACATCCGTATATAGTTCATAATAAAACCTCTAAAAAGACTTATATTTAGGAACCAAGGGGGTATTTAGTACTTAAACAAGTTTGATTAATATTTTTATTTTTATTTTTCTGAGTTCTATTTTTACCATGTCCGTCCACCACACACAACTACAACTGCATGCCAACCAATCGTTGCACAACTGCAGTCGTACACCCTTGTATCTGCATGTAACTATGATTGCATGTCCAACGGTCCCATTTAAGTATGCCCCTTTAAGTATATTTAAAAATCGTCACGCTGGATCCTTCCGGCGGCCACCAGCTTGACGAACGCACGGTCGAGCTTTGACTGATGCAGATCACTCGAACACGCATCTCCTTCATCGTCTTATAACAACTCTTCAAACTTCCACAGCGGGTCGCAACCAACCCATCTTCTTTCTCTTGCGCTGCCATCTAGGGGCAGCATCATCAGCCCGCTATAGAGTTTGGAGGGTTACTGTGAGAAAATGAAGATATGCGTGTTCGAGTGATTCACATTAGCCGGTGCTTGATGACGGGCGTTCATGAAGCCACCGACGACAGAGGGATCTAGCACGACAATCTTTAAGGTAATTAAATGCGACCGCAAGCATGCAATTGTAGTGGAACGCCGGTGCACGGGCATGCGATTGTAGTTGTGCATGATCGGTTAGCACGCAACTATAATTATGCGTGACAAAATAATAAAACTACCAATCAAACTGGATATTAAATAGTAGAAAATAGAAAAAAGACAAATTCAGCTCTGTGTAAAATTATTAATAAAAATGAATTCATTTTTTACTGTAGTATTAATTATAGTTAATTTACCGATAATTTTTTTAGAGAAAGTTAATTCACTAATGTATACTGGTTTTGTTTTTGGGGATACTAATCTATAGGTGTGTGATGCATCGGCTGGGCTGGGTACCTAAATTGGGTTTTGGCAATTTCTAGCCCATGTCCTAGCGCCGGAAGAAGGCACGGCACTGTGCCGTGCCCAGCGGCACGGTAGAGGAGCCGGTTCCCTCTGGTAGCCGCTCAGTCTGACGGTTGCAGCCCCGCAAACTCCTCATGTCCCATCCTGTGGGTCCCCTTCCCCCTTTCCCGCTGCAGCGGCCGCCGGGCTTCCCCATGCCTCCCCCCCCCCCCCCCCCCTCCCCCCGGGTGCCTCTGCCGCGACACCGGGCCTGGGACCTAGATCTGTCGCCCCGTCGCCTAGCAGCTCCTCGTTCGTCCCGGATTCTCCGGTGCTCAGGTGCGCGGGTGCGGGGTCCATACCCCAGGCGGGTGCGCTTTGAGGCCACCCCTGGGCGCCTTGATGGGGGACGGGAGAGCCATTTAGGGCGGCCCCTGCCAGATCTGTCGCGATTTCGCCTGGAGGAAGCATACAAGCCGAAGATCCGTGGCCTGCCACTTATGTGCCCCTACATTCAAAGCCTCGCCCCTCTGGCCGGCATCAAAATTCAAGTCGTAGGTTGTTGGAGGTGTTTCAATGGCAGGAGGTATGCCCGAGGTATTGGTGGCGCCATCAAGACAACTAGGAGGAGGCCAGACTGTCGTGCCGCGCAAAGGGCTTCGCTGCTGGGCTCGGGCCTCGCGCACCATTAAGACGATGCAGAACAACTTTCAAGCCTCGCCAACGTAAGTGCTATCGCGGCAAGATGTGGGGGCATAAATTAGTTGACTGCAGGGACCCCGTGGTCTGTGATTTCTGTCTTGGACAAGGCCATAAGTTTCGCGAGTGCAAGATCAGTCTCCATTAGCTTCGTGCCCAGCTCGCCCCACCTGCATCCGTCCTGCCCCAGCCACCACGCCTGCCCGTCGCGCCACCCGCTATGCCGCGGTTGGGGGATGCGGCCTCCTGGCCGATGGAGGGCTTCGGCTTCCTGTCCTCGACGCCTGACATGGACGCGCAGGCCACGGGCCTCGCCAACGCCATGGCCCTGGTCTGGCTTGGTGGTAGCCGCCCGCGGGTCAACGTGGCTACCATGCTGGAGGCAATCCATCGGCGCACTGGTGTGCCCAAGGAAGACATCACCATCGTCCCCTACCACCCGGAAGACTACTTCGTCAAGTTCAAGTTCCCGCACCACTGAGACCTGCTCACGGCGCCTGGCTTCCACACCACGTGCACCTGTGCCTCGAGGAGGTCCCACTACAGTCATGGTCAGAGGAGGTCGTTGGCAAGATAGTGTGAAGCTCCTGCATCATCCACTACTTTGACATAGCGGCGGTAAAGAAGGAGGACGCTTCCACGCTGGACCTGTGGGCTTGGTGCGTCAACCCCTCCGCAATCCCGAAGATCATGTGGGTGACAATCATCAGCAACGAGGTCATCGCCACAACATCGGCAATGGGCGGGCACAAGGGCCTCACGTACCGGGTGCTGGTTCACCAGGACTGGTACGAGGACTTCACCCCGTACGCGGACGGGTCCATCCCAACAAGGCCTCGCAGCATCGAGGGCTTCAACTGGACGCACGCGGTCGTTGATGGAGAGGCAGCACAGCGTGAGCGGAGGCGCGGGTCGGCCAGCCACGGAGATGGTGGGTGCCGGCGTCAATACGACAACAGAGACAGGCGCGACGGTGGCCGACACCAAGACGAGGGACGTCGGGGGCGTCATGAGGACCGTCCCAACTCATGGCGCGATCGGCTGTTTCGTAGCCGATCTCGGGCCGCGGATAGGCGGCCGGAAGAGTCCCGTCGTGAAGACCGTCACGACGACAGGACGGGCGGCTGGCGCAACGAAGAGGGTGGCAGGAGACTGGAGCTCTCCAAGGTGCAGCGGCTAGCGGACGACGCGGTCATTCTCGCTGCAGGGCGTTGCCGCCGCCGCAGGGAGGCGTCTCCGGTCTCGAGCAGGTGCGGCAATTCTAGGACCATCCCCCGTATCCTCGACAGGCGCCCATTGCCGGTGGCCCTGCTTGCCTGGTGTATCAAGCAGGAGGTTGTGTCCTGCATGGGTGGCCAGCGGGCGCCGGCCGTGGTCACCCCATCATCGTCTGTGGCTGGGGCACTGGGTGAGTCGCTCCAAAGGACCACTGAAGAAGCGCTGCAACCTCTGGTGCTGAGGAGGGCACCTGACCTGGGAGAGTGGGCCAGATGTGCTCGAGAGATCGAGGCAGCGGGAGGCACAACCTCAACACTCACTCCTGATGCTGTTGTTTGGCTGGATAGCCAGAGGACCCCCCGCACATCCCGGCAGCTCCCATGGTGATGTCCCGTGAGGACGGGCCTTCTAACATGGCACCAATTCTCGCCATGCCTCTTGCTTCGCCGGTCACTGATGGAGGAGGCCAGTTTGCGTCAACGCCGCTGTTCATCCCAAGACCTTCCCCGTTGCTACCAACGCCACCTTTCCCCAGGAACATGAGTCCAAATGAGCGGAGGAAGACCTTGGCTCCAGGTTTTTCCCTGGGCAAGCGAAGTGCTAGGCTGCAGTCCAAGAATAGGGGCACTCCAGTGGCGCTCATGGCTGAGAAGATCCACTGCCGGCAGGTCGGGATTGTGCATGATGGGAACTAGAAGACCGAAGAGGCGATTGCTAAGTTCATGCAGCTGTTCCAGGGGCAGCTCCCACCTACTGCAGTCAGCGCGTTGTGGGCTCTATTCCGCCTTGATTGTGACCTCCCCACGGCTGTTGAAGACGCCCTCCTCGAGCATGGAGGAGCTGAGGGTCTAGACAACGAGGTGGTTGGGCAGGGGGAAGGCACGACCGTAGTCTGATTGCGAGTTGGTCAATTGATGTTTTCAGTATGCTCTGAGTGATGTAGTTTCCCCATGTTAGATCAATCCAGTTTCCTCTATGTGTGTGTGTTTGTGTCATGTTGGAACGTTGCTGCTGTTGTCCAAAATCATTGTCTCGAGTTGTTGCGGCCTTTGTTTGCAAAGATGTGGTACTCCTTCACGTGTCAATGCCTCCTTCCTACCTTGTTGGGAGGTGTGGCCGCCTTTTTCTTCTGATGTCCATCGCTTTTCGATGGTAGAACACAAACTCAGGATCATCAGTTGGAACGTGAAGGGGCTCAACTGCCCAGATCGTAGGACTACTCTTCACGAGGCCATCATCGCCTCGAGGTGCAATCTATTATGCATTCAGGAGTCCAAGCTAGATGCGCTAGATGTTGCCACTACAGCATACATCGGAGGTTACAAGCTACAAAACTTTGCTACCTTGCCTGCTGTGGGTACCAGGGGCATCATTCTGTTGTGGGACGATGACGTCATCAATGCCTCTGACATCTCTTCGGGATAGTTCCACCTTCCGGCCACCATTTCGATGGTAAATTCCGACATCGCCTTCAAGCTCACTGATAACCCACAAGTATAGGGGATCACAACAGTTTTCGAGGATAGAGTATTCAACCCAAATTTATTGATTCGACACAAGGGGAGCCAAAGAATATTCTCGAGTATTCGCAGCTGAATTGTCAATTCAACCACACATGTAAAACTTAATATGTGTAGCAAAGTATTCAATAGCAAAGTAGTATGGAAGTAACGGTAACGATAGCGAAAGTAACAGTACCAATTTTGTAGTGATTGTAACAGTAGCTACGGAGAAGTAACTTAGCAAGGATCACTATGTGGAAATCTCACAGGCAATAGATCGGTGATGGATAATTATGCTGGATGTCATTCATCATGCAACAGTAATAACATAGGGTGACACATAACTAGTTGGAAATATGCCCTAGAGGCAATAATAAATTATTTATTATCATATTTCCTTGTTCATGATAATCGTTTATTATCCATGTTGTGTACCACATCTTTGTATGCCTTGCCATGAGTCCGTCAAGGGGTACAAAAATGATCCAGGAGTGGATCACTGGATAGCGTTCAAGATTATCCTTAGTAACTAAAGGACTAAGGAAATGTTTCTCGATTATGGAGGTGATAAAGAGTTCGCCGTAAAGAGTTACATTGATGCAAGCTTTAACACCAATCCGGATGACTCTTAGTGGCAATCCGGATACGTATAGTGGAGCAGCCATTTGGAATAGTTCCAAGTGGAGTGTGGTAGCAGTATTTACAGTATGACATAGAGATTTGCAAAGTACACATGAATCTGAATATAGCAGACCCGTTGACTAAAAGACCTCTCTCACATGAAAAGCATGATCGAGCCCCAGAATTCATTGGGTGTTAGATTCATAACAATGTGAATCACATGGTGATGTGAACTAGATTATTGACTCTAGTGCAAGTGGGAGGCTGTTGGAAATATGCCCTAGAGGCAATAATAAATTAGTTATTATCATTAATCATTTATTATCCATGCTAAAATTGTATTGATCAGAAACTCAGATATATGTGTGGATACATAGACAACACCATGTCCCTAGTATGCCTCTGATGGACTAGCTCGTTGATCAAAGATGGTTAAGGTTTCCTAGCCATGGACATGAGATGTCATTTGATAACGGGGTCACATCATTAGGAGAATGATGTGATGGACAAGACACAAACTATAAATGTAGCATATGATCGTGTCAGTTTATTGCTATAGTTTTCTGCATGTCAAATATCTGTTCCTGTGACCATGAGATCACGCAACTCACTGACACCGGAGGAGTACCTCGTGTGTATCAAACGTCGCAACATAACTGGATGACTATAAAGGTGTTCTACAGGTATCTCCGAGGGTGTCTGTTGGGTTGGCATGGATCAAGACTGGGATTGTTACTCCGTGTGACGGAGAGGTATCCCAGGGCCCACTCGGTAATACAACATCACTATAAGCCTTGCAAGCAATGTGACTAAAGAGTTAGCCACGGGATCTTGTATTACGGAACGAGTAAAGAGACTTGCCGGTAACGAGTTTGAACTAGGTATGGAGATATCGACGATCGAATCTCGGGCAAGTAACATACCGAAGAACAAAGGGAACAACATACAGGATTAACTGAATCCTTGACATAGAGGTTCGGCCGATAAAGATCTTCATAGAATATGTAGGAACCAATATGGGCATCCAGGTCCCGCTATTGGTTATTGACCGTAGAGGTGTCTCGATCATGTCTACATAGTTCTCGAACCCGTAGGGTCTGCACACTTAAGGTTCGGTGACGTTTCGATAGTATAGACTTATGTATGGTGGTGACCGAAGGTTTTTCAGAGTCCCGGATGAGATCCCGGACATCACGAGGAGCTCCGGAATGGTCCGGAGGTAAAGATTGATATATGGGATAATAGTGTTTGGTCTCCGGAAGGGTTCCGGAATTCACCAGAAATAGTTTCGGATGTTTCCCGAAATGTTCGGTGTACAAGGACACGTTATTTGGGCCAAGGGGTAAACCCCATGAAGCTTTCGAAAGGTGCTAAAGGTGTTTTGCGAAGGCCAGGGGCCAGACGCCAGGGACCCTGTCGTCTGGGGCCAAACGCCGAGGACCTTGGCGTCTGGTCCTGGAGTCCGAGGAGTACTCTTGCCTTGCGAGCAAACCGACCTCGAGGAGGATTTTTCTCCAAGTTTCGACCCCAAGTCTTGGCATATAAATAAAGGGGCGGGGCTAGCACTTGGGACACATCAAGAAACCCTAAGCCACGTGCTTCCTCTCCTCTAGTTCGTAGTTTCTCCTCTAGATCGGTTTCAACGATGCTTAGGCAAAGCCCTGCTGGAATAGCTCCACCACCATCGTCGCAACGCCGTCGCGCTGCCGGAGAACTCTTCTACCTCTCCGCTCTCTTTTATTGGATCAAGAAGGCGCAGATCATCATCGAGCCGTACGTGTGCTGAACGTGGAGGTGCCGTCCGTTCGGTGCTAGATCGGAAGGACCGTGATCAAGATTGCAAGATGATTCATGATTGGATCGCGGGACGGATCGTGATGGGATCCCAGGACGGATCGTGATGGGATCGCGGGACGCTCGGCGAATTAGATCGCAAAGATGTTCGACTACATCAACTGCGTTTCTTAACGCTTCCCGCTTAGCGATCTGCAAGGGTATGTTGATCCACTCTCCCTCTCGTAGATGCTCATTACCATGGATAGATCTTGCGTGTGCGTAGGAATTTTTTTGTTTCCCATGCAACGTTCCCCATCACTAGCTCCAATTCATCAATGTAATGTAGGCATGTATTCCATATATAGTCATACGTGCTTATGGAAAAGAACTTGCATGACAACTTTTGTCCTACCCTCCCGTGGCAACGGGGTCCTAATGGAAACTAAGGCATATTAAGGCCTCCTTTTAATAGAGAACCAGACCAAAGCATTAGCACTTATTGAATACATGAACTCCTCAAACTACGGTAATCACTAGAAAAATCCCAATTATTGTCACCCTGGGGATGCGGATCATAACTCGTAATAGGTGTCTACAACTTACAAGATAGGATCAAGAACACATATATATTCATGAAAACATAATAGGTTCAGATCTTAAATCATGGCACTCGGACACTAGTGACAAGCATTAAGCATGGCAAAGTCATAGCAACATTAATCTCAGAACATAGTGGATACTAGGGATCAAACCCTAACAAAACTAACTTGATTACATGATAAATATCATCCAACCCATCACCGTCCAGCAAGCCTACGATGTGATTACTCACGAATGACGGAGAGCATCATGGAATTGGTGATGAAGGATGGTTGGTGATGACGATGGCGTCGATTTCCCTTCCCTAGAGCCCAAAACGGACTCCAAATCTGGTCTCCCGAGGAAGAACGGGAGGTGGCGGCGGCTCCGTATCGTAAAACGCGATGAACTCTTCTCTCTGATTTTTTCTCAGCGAATAGGGTTATATGGAGCTGGAGAGGAGGTCGAAGGAGACACGAGGGCTCCACAAACCTTCTAGGCACGGCCAGGGGGTGGCGCGCCTAGTAGGCTTGTGGCCTGCAGGTGGCCCTTCTCTGGTTACTTCTTGCACCAGTATTTATTATTAATTCCAGAAATATTCTCCGTAAATTTTCAGGACGATCCGAGAACTTTTATTTCTGCACAAAAATAACACCAAGGCAATTCTGCTGAAAACAGCGTCAATCCAGGTTAGTTCCATTCAAATCATGCAAATTAGAGTCCAAAGCAAGGGGAAGAGGGTTTGGAAAAGTGGATACGATGGAGACGTATCACTCACCACAGTGTATGGGCCTACGGGAGCCAACAGAAAGGACGACTTCTTCGCGGAGTTGCTTGGGCAAAAACCGGCGGTCAGGGTGAAATGGCTTGTTAATGGGTTTTTCACCCAAATATATAGGGTGAGGGACAAAAACCAGAGGAACACCAACATCTCACACATAAATCGTTTTCGTGACACGCTACAAGGCTGCGAGCTCAAAGAAATTCATTGCATATTTGGAAGTTCACTTGGAGTAACGAGCGCATCGACCCTACGAGTTGCAAGCTCAACAATTTCATCTGCAACCCAGATTGGGATGTCCAGTTTGGTTCTCACGTCCTCTCATCCATGGTGACCTCCCTCTCAGATCAGTGCCCTTTATTCCTTGCAAGTGACTTGGGGCCTAAAAGACCTCGGACTTTTAAGTTCTAGAATTTCTGGATCAAGCTTCCCGGCTTTGGAAAGATGGTGGCGGATGAGTGGGCCAAACCTTCCTCGCACACGGAGCCAAGTCGGGTTCTGGCTGACAAACTTCGGTGGGTGGTGGTCGTCTTGAGGAGATGGAGCAACAGATTCTTTTCTGATGCAAAGTTACAGTTTGCCATGGCTATGGACGTCATTTTGAGGTTGCATATGGCTATGGACTTGCAGCCTTTGTCGACTGATGAGAGGGACCTAAGGATGAGGCTCAAGAGGAGGGTTATCGGTTTTGCGGTCTTGGAACGGACGCGGAAGAAGCAAGCTTCAAGAATTAGAAATCTAAAAGAGGGCGATGTGAACACGAGATTCTTCCACATCAAGGTGAATGGGAGGAGGTGTTGGAAATATGCCCTAGAGGCAATAATAGATTAGTTATTATCATATTTCCTTGTTCGTGATAATCGTTTATTATCCATGCTATAATTGTATTGATCGGAAACTCAGATACATGTGTGGATACATAGACAACACCATGTCCCTAGTATGCCTCTAGTAGACTAGCTCGTTGATCAAAGGATGGTTAAGGTTTCCTAGCCATGGACATGAGATGTCATTTGATAACGGGATCACATCATTAGGAGAATGATGTGATGGATAAGACCCAAACTACAAACATAGCATATGATCGTTTCAGTTTATTGCTACTGTTTTCTGCATGTCAATTATATGTTCCTATGACCATGAGATCATGCAACTCACGGATATCGGAGGAGTGCCTTGTGTGTATCAAACGTCGCAACGTAACTGGGTGACTATAAAGGTGCTCTACAGGTATCTCCGATGGTGTTTGTTGAGTTGGCATGGATCGAGACTGGGATTTGTTACTCCGTGTAACGGAGAGGTATCTCGGGGCCCACTCGGTAATGCAACATCACAATAAGCCTTGCAAGCAATGTGACTAATTTTTAGTTGCGGGATCTTGTATTACGGAACGAGTAAAGAGACTTGCCAGTAACGAGGTTGAACTAGGTATGGAGATACCGACGATCGAATCTCGGGCAAGTAACATACCGAAGAACAAAGGGAACGATATACGGGATTAACTGAATCCTTGACATAGAGGTTCGACCGATAAAGATCTTCGTAGAATATGTAGGAACCAATGTGTACGTCCAGGTCCCGCCATTGGTTATTGACCGTAGAGGTGTCTCGGTCATGTCTACATAGTTCTCGAACCCGCAGGGTCTGCACACTTAAGGTTCGGTGACGTTTCGGTAGTGTAGAGTTATGTATGGTGGTGACCGAAGGTTGTTCGGAGTCCCGGATGAGATCCCGGACGTCACGAGGAGCTCCGGAATGGTCCGGAGGTAAAGATTCATATATAGGAAGTCCCAGTTTGGTTTCCGGAAAAGTTTCGGGCTCATCGGTAGTGTACCGGGAGTATCGGTATTGTACCGGGAGTGCCGGTAGTGTACCGGAGGACCTCCGGGAGGGGTACTTCGACCCCAAGAGGTCCATGGGCTGTGGGAGAATAATAACCAGCCCTTATTGGGCTGGGAAAACAGCCACAAAGGCCCATGGCGCAGGAGAGAAAGTCCTAAAGCAAAAAGTGGAAAATCAGCCAATAGGAGGCAATCCTACTCCAACTAGGATTGGAGGTGAAGTAGGATTTCTTCCCACCTCCTATTTCGGCCGACCCAAAGGCCTTGGCTGCCTCTCCTCTCCTCTCCTCCTATATATACTAGTGGATTGGGTGGTTTTTGGATAGAATTTCCGGCCACGTGCTACCCGTTTCACCGGTGCACAGTTTCTCCTCTAGATCGGATTTCTGCAGCGCTTAGGCGAAGCCCTGCCGGAATTGCTCCACCACCACCATCACCGGAGCGCCGTCACGCTGCCGGTGAACTCTCTCTCCTCTCCACCTCCTCTTGCTGGATCAAGATGGTGGAGATCGTCATCAAGCTGCACGTGTGCTGAACGCGGAGGTGCCGTCCGTTCGGCGCTAGATCGGAAGGACCGTGATCGAGATCGCGAGACGGTTCGTGATGTGATCACGGAACGGATCGTGATGAGTTCGCGGGACATATCGTGATCAAGATCGTGAGATGGATCGTGATGTGTTCACGGGATGGATCATGATGTGTTCGCGGGACGGTTCGTGATTGGATCGCGGGACGCTCGGCGATTTGGATCGCGAAGAAGTTCGACTACACCAACCGCGTTTCTTAACGCTTCCCGCTTAGCGATCTACAAGGGTACGTAGATCCACTCTCCCTCTCGTAGATGCTCATCACCATGGATAGGTTTGCGTGTGCGTAGGAAAATTTTGTTTCCCATGCGACGTTCCCCAACAGTGGCATCATGAGCTAGGTTGATGGTTCGATGAGATCTCGAGTAGAACACAAAAGGTTTGTGGGCGTTGATGCTTAGATTGCTTCCTCCCTTGGTCGTATTTTGGTTCAGCGGGATTGTGAGATGAAGCGGCCCAGACCAACATTACTCGTACGCTTACGAGAGACCGGTTCCCTCGACGCAACTTGTTGCCTAGATGGCTTGCGGGTGACAGTTTCTCTCACTTTAGTTGGATCGGATTCGACAAAGGCGGTCCTTGAGAAGGTTGAAAAGCAAACTAGTGTATCACCGTTGTGGTTTATGCGTAGGTGAGAATCGTTCTTGCTAGATACCCATAGCAGCCACGTAAAATATGCAACAACAATTAGAGGACGTCTAACTTGTTTTTGCAGGGTATGTTGTGATGTGATATGGCCAATTACATGATGAGATATATGTGATGTATGAGATGATCATGTGATGTATAGATTATCACGACTTGCATGTCGATGAGTACGGCAACCGGCAGGAGCCATAGGGTTGTCTTTAATTATTGTATGACCTGCGTGTCAATCATTAAGCGCTATGTAATGCTTTACTTTATCGCTACGGTAGCAATAGTAGTAGAAGCATGCAGGGCGTGACAACCCCAATGGCAACACATTGATGGAGATCAAGATGATGGAGATCATGGTGTTGTGCTGGTGACGATGGAGATCATGCCGGTGTTTCGAAGATGGAGATCTTAAACACAAGTTCATGGCCATATCATGTCACTTATGAATTGCATGAGATGTTAATCCTTTTATGCACCTTGTTTTGCTTAGTACGGTGGTAGCATTATAAGGTGATCCCTCACTTGAATTTCAAGATGAACTGTGTTCTCCCCGAGTGTGCACCGTTGCGAAAGTTCGTCGTGTTGAGACACCACGTGATGATCGGGTGTGATAGACTCTACGTTCACATACAACGGGTGCAAGCCAGATTTGCACGCGCAGAACACTCGGGTTAAACTTGACGAGCCTAGCATGTACAGACATGGCCTCGGAACACGAGAGACCGAAAGGTCGAGCATGAGTCATATAGTAGATATGATCAACATAATGATGTTCACCATTGAAGCCACCTCAACTCACGTGATGATCGGACTCGAGTTGGTGAATTTGGATCATGTGACACTCAGATGACCTGAGGGATGTCAATTTGAGTGGGAGTTCTTAAGTAATATGATTAATTGAACTCATTATCATGAACATAGTCAGTAGTGTCTTTGCAAATTATGTTGTAGATTACTAGCTCGCACTGTAGCTCCCGTGTGTTTTTATATGTTCCTAGAGAAATAGAGTTGAAAGATGATGGTAGCAATATTGCGGACTGGGTCCGTGATATGAGGATTGTCCTCATTGCTGCACAGAAGGCTTATGTCCTTAATGCACCGTTCGGTACGCCACCCCCTCTAGCGTCGTCTGTAGATGTTGTGAACATCTGACAGGCACGTTCTGATGACTACTTGATAGTTTAGTGCGTCATGCATTACGACTTAGAATTGAGGCTCCAAGACGTTTTGAACGTCACGGAACATACGAGATGTTCTAAGAGCTGAGATTGTGATCTCAGGCTCGTGCCCGTGTTATGAGATATGAGATCTCAAACAAAGATTCTTTGCTTGCAAGACGAAAGAGAATAGCTCAATAGTTGAGCATGTGCTTAGATTGTCTAGGTGCCACAATCGCTTGAATCGAGTGGGAGTTGATCTTCCAGATAAGATAGTGATTGATATAGTTCTCCAAGTCACTATCACTAATCTACTAGAACTTGGTGATGAACTATAAATTGCCAGGGATAGAAATGATTCCTGAGCTTCTCGCGATGTTTTGACACCGCGAAGGTAGAAGTCAAAAAGGAGCATCAAAGTGTTGATGGTTAGTAAAAACCACTAGTTTCGAGAAGGGCAAGGGCAAGTAGGGAAACTTCATGGATGGCAAGTCAGTTGCTGCTCCAGTGAAGCAGCCCAAAGTTGAACCTAAACCCGAGACTGAGTGCTTCCATTATGAGGAGAACGGTCACTGAAGCGGAACAACCCTGGATACATGGTAGATAAGAAGGCTGGCTAAGTCGACAGAAGTATATTTGATATGCATGTTATTGATGTGTACCTTGCTAGTACTCCTAGTAGCACCTGGGTATTGGATACCGGTTCGGTTGCTCGAAATAAAAGCTACGGAATAAATGGAGAACTAGCTAAGTGTGAGGTGACGATGTATGTTGGAAATGTTTCCAAGGTTGATGTGATCAACATCCCACGCTCTCTCTACCTTCGGGATTAGTGACAAACCTAAATAAATGTTATTTGGTGTTTGCGTTAAGCATGAACATGATTGGATCGTGTTTATTGCAACACGGTTATTCATTTGAGTTAGAGAATAATGGTTATTCTGTTTACATGAATAATACCTTCAATGGTCATGCACCTAGTAAGTGTGGTTCATTGAATCTTGATCATAGTAATACACATGTTCATAACAATGATGCCAAAAGATGCAAAGTTAATAATGATAGTACCACATACTTGTGGCACTGCCGCTAAATGTCATATTGGTATAAAGCGCATGAAGAAACTCCATGTTGATGGATCTTTGGACTCATTCGATTTTGAATCGGTTTGAGACATGCGGACCATGCCTTTTGGTAAGATGATTAAACCCCGTTTTCTGGCTTGATGAAACGGGCAAGTGACTTATTGGAAACAATGCATGTTGATGTATACGATCCAATGAGTGTTTATAGCTTGCAGTGAATATCATTGTTTTCTTACCTTCACTGATGATTTGAGTAGATATAGTGTATATTTACTTAATGAAACACAAGTCTGAATTGTTTGAAAGGTTCAAAGCAAAGTTCAGAGTGAAGTTTAAAGATCATCGTGACAAGAAGATAAAAATTTCTGCGATATGATCGTGGAGGTGAATATCTGGGTTACGAGTTTGGCATACAAATTTAGACAATGTGAAAGTTGTTTCACAATTCACGCCACCTGGAACACCATAGTGTGATGGTGTGTCCGAACGTCGTAGTCATGCCTTATTTGATATAGCACATACTATGATGTCTCTTATCGTTTTAATACTATCGTTTTAGGGTTATGCATTAGAGACAACCGCATTCACTTTAAAATAGGGCACCATCTAAATCCGTTGAGATGACACCGTGTGAATTATGGTTTGATAGAAACCTAAAGCTGTCATTTCTTGATGTTTGGGGCTGCGAAGCTTGTGTGGAAAATGTTTTCACCTAATGAGCTCAAACCCAAAGCGGACAAATGCATCTTCATAGAATACGCCAAGAACAGTTGGGTATACCTTCTATCTCAGATCCGAGTGCAAAGTGTTTGTTGCTGGAATGGATCCTTTCCTGAGAAAAGGTTTCCCTCGAAAGAATTGAGTGGGAGGAAGATAGAACTTGATGAGGTTATTGAACCTTGTTTCAATCAGAGTAGCGCAGCGCAGAAAGTTGTTTCTGTGAAGCCTATGTTAGTTGAAGAAAGAAGTTAATGATGATGATCATGAAGCTTCGGATCAAGTTACTATCGAACCTCGTAGGTCGACAAGGACGTGTACTGCTCTTGAGTGGTACAACAACCCTGTCTTAAAGGTCATGTTGTTGGACAGCGATGAACCTACGAGCTATGGAGAAGCGATGATGGGCCCGGATTCCGACAAATGGATGAGACCATGAAATCCGAGATAGGATCCATGTATGAAAACCAAGTATAGACTTTGGTAGACTTGCTCGTTGGACGGCAGGTCGTTGAGTACAAATGGATCTTTAAAAATGAAGACAGACGCTGATGGTAAATATCACCATTTGTAAAGCTCGACTTGTTGCAAAGTTGTTTGTGACAAGTTCAAGGAGTTGACTACGATGAGACTTTCTCACTCGTAGCGATGCTAAAAGTCTGTTGGAATTGTGTTAGCAGTTGCTGTGTTTTCAATTATGAAATCTGGCAGATGGATGTCAAAACATCGTTTCCTTAATGGTTTACTTGAGGAAAGGTTGTATGTGATACAACCAGAAGGTTTTGTCAGGCCTAAGGATGCTAAAAGGTGTGCAAGCTTCGGTGATCCTTCCATGGACTGAAGCAAGCATCTCGGAGTTGGAATATACGCTTTGATGAGGTGATCAAAGTTTTGATGTTTATACAAAGTTTATGAGAAACTTGTATTTGCAATAAAGTGAGTGGGAGCACTATAGAATTTCTGATCAGTATATGTGGATGACATATTGTTGTTCAGAAATAATGTAGAGTTTCTGGAAAGCATAAAACGGTTATTTGGAAAGTGATTTTCAAAGGAAGACCTGGATAAAGCTACCTAATTGTTGAGCATCAAAATCTATAGAGATAGATCAAGATGCTTGATGAGACTTTCAATGAGTGCATACCTTGACAAGATTTTGAAAGAGTTCAAAATGGATCAGCCAGAGAAATAGTTCTCATCTGATTTGTAAGGTGTGAAGTTGAGTGAGACTCAAAGCTCGACAACGGCAGAAGAAAGAGAAAGGATGAATGTCGTCCCCTATGCCTTAGCCATAGGCTCTATATTATGCCATGCTGTGTACCGCACCTATGTGTGCCTTGCCACGAGTCTGTCAAGGGGTACAAGAGTGGTCCAGGAGTGGATCACTGGACAGCGGTCGGAATTATCCTTAGTAACCAGAGGACTAAGGAAATGTTTCTTGATTATGGAGGTGATAAAGAGTTCGTCGTAAAGAGTTACGTCGATGCAAGCTTTAACACCTATCCGGATGACTAGTAGTAGCAATCTGGATACGTATAGTGGAGCAGCCATTTGGAAATAGTACCAAGTGGAGTGTGGTAGCAGTGATTACGGTTTGACATAGAGATTTGCAAAGTACACACGGATCTGAATATCGCAGACCCGTTGACTATAAGACCTCTCTCACATGCAAAGCATGATCGAGCCCCAAAACTCATTGGGTGTTAGATTCATAACAATGCGAATCACATGGTGATGTGAACTAGATTATTGACTCTAGTGCAAGTGGGAGACTGTTGGAAATATGCCCTAGAGGCAATAATAGATTAGTTATTATCATATTTCCTTGTTCGTGATAATCGTTTATTATCCATGCTATAATTGTATTGATCGGAAACTCAGATACATGTGTGGATACATAGACAACACCATGTCCCTAGTATGCCTCTAGTAGACTAGCTCGTTGATCAAAGGATGGTTAAGGTTTCCTAGCCATGGACATGAGATGTCATTTGATAACGGGATCACATCATTAGGAGAATGATGTGATGGATAAGACCCAAACTACAAACATAGCATATGATCGTTTCAGTTTATTGCTACTGTTTTCTGCATGTCAATTATATGTTCCTATGACCATGAGATCATGCAACTCACGGATATCGGAGGAGTGCCTTGTGTGTATCAAACGTCGCAACGTAACTGGGTGACTATAAAGGTGCTCTACAGGTATCTCCGATGGTGTTTGTTGAGTTGGCATGGATCGAGACTGGGATTTGTTACTCCGTGTAACGGAGAGGTATCTCGGGGCCCACTCGGTAATGCAACATCACAATAAGCCTTGCAAGCAATGTGACTAATTTTTAGTTGCGGGATCTTGTATTACGGAACGAGTAAAGAGACTTGCCAGTAACGAGGTTGAACTAGGTATGGAGATACCGACGATCGAATCTCGGGCAAGTAACATACCGAAGAACAAAGGGAACGATATACGGGATTAACTGAATCCTTGACATAGAGGTTCGACCGATAAAGATCTTCGTAGAATATGTAGGAACCAATGTGTACGTCCAGGTCCCGCCATTGGTTATTGACCGTAGAGGTGTCTCGGTCATGTCTACATAGTTCTCGAACCCGCAGGGTCTGCACACTTAAGGTTCGGTGACGTTTCGGTAGTGTAGAGTTATGTATGGTGGTGACCGAAGGTTGTTCGGAGTCCCGGATGAGATCCCGGACGTCACGAGGAGCTCCGGAATGGTCCGGAGGTAAAGATTCATATATAGGAAGTCCCAGTTTGGTTTCCGGAAAAGTTTCGGGCTCATCGGTAGTGTACCGGGAGTATCGGTATTGTACCGGGAGTGCCGGTAGTGTACCGGAGGACCTCCGGGAGGGGTACTTCGACCCCAAGAGGTCCATGGGCTGTGGGAGAATAATAACCAGCCCTTATTGGGCTGGGAAAACAGCCACAAAGGCCCATGGCGCAGGAGAGAAAGTCCTAAAGCAAAAAGTGGAAAATCAGCCAATAGGAGGCAATCCTACTCCAACTAGGATTGGAGGTGAAGTAGGATTTCTTCCCACCTCCTATTTCGGCCGACCCAAAGGCCTTGGCTGCCTCTCCTCTCCTCTCCTCCTATATATACTAGTGGATTGGGTGGTTTTTGGATAGAATTTCCGGCCACGTGCTACCCGTTTCACCGGTGCACAGTTTCTCCTCTAGATCGGATTTCTGCAGCGCTTAGGCGAAGCCCTGCCGGAATTGCTCCACCACCACCATCACCGGAGCGCCGTCACGCTGCCGGTGAACTCTCTCTCCTCTCCACCTCCTCTTGCTGGATCAAGATGGTGGAGATCGTCATCAAGCTGCACGTGTGCTGAACGCGGAGGTGCCGTCCGTTCGGCGCTAGATCGGAAGGACCGTGATCGAGATCGCGAGACGGTTCGTGATGTGATCACGGAACGGATCGTGATGAGTTCGCGGGACATATCGTGATCAAGATCGTGAGATGGATCGTGATGTGTTCACGGGATGGATCATGATGTGTTCGCGGGACGGTTCGTGATTGGATCGCGGGACGCTCGGCGATTTGGATCGCGAAGAAGTTCGACTACACCAACCGCGTTTCTTAACGCTTCCCGCTTAGCGATCTACAAGGGTACGTAGATCCACTCTCCCTCTCGTAGATGCTCATCACCATGGATAGGTTTGCGTGTGCGTAGGAAAATTTTGTTTCCCATGCGACGTTCCCCAACAGGAGGAACAACTTCATTCGTAGACTGCGGGTTGCGATAGGTTGGGCAAACATCCACGAGGATAAGGTGAAGGTGGCCCAGGATCACTTCAATGCCATGTTGGGCAAGAAGGCACAACCTTGAAAGGATTTGAACTGGAGCAACATAAATTTCAGTCAGTGTGATCACTCTAGTTTGGCTGACCCATTCTCTGAGGGAGAGGTTATTGACGCCATTAAGGACTTTCCAAAGGACAAGGCACCTCAACCCGATGGTTTCACATGGGCTTTCTTTAAGGCTTGTGGGGAGGTCATCAAAATGACGTCATGGCCGTTATCAATAGTTTCGACGATTTGTGCGCTGAGCACTTCCGGTGGGTCAACACGGCAAATATTGTGCTCCTCCCGAAGAAGGACAGAGCGGAGAGCATCTCGGACTTCCGACCCATCAGTCTCATCCATGCGGTGACCAAGATTGTGGCAATAATGATGGCATCTAGGATGGCACCTTTCATGAACACTCTGGTATCGCACTCGCAGAGCGCCTTCATCAGGACCAGGACCATACATGACAATTTCATGTATGTTTGTAATCTCGCCAGAAGGACGCACCGGCTGAACAAGCCTACTTTGCTATTCAAGCTCGACATAAAAAAGGCCTTCGATTGAGTTAGATAGGACTATTTATTGAACCTCCTCAGCCGTCGAGGATTCCAAGTCCGGTTCAGAGACATGGTTGCTGCTCTGCTTCGTTCTTCATCTTCTAGCTAGAGTCCTATTAAACGGGGTGTCGGGCGATCCCATCTAGCATGGTAGGGGCTTTCGGCAGGGCTATCCTTTCTCCTCGCTGCTTTTTATCCTGGCCATTGACCCCATTCAGAGCATCCTTGACATCGCCACTACGCAGGGAAAGCTGAAATAGATTGGCGGTAGGTCTGCCCACATGCGTACCTCTCTGTATGCGGATGATGCGGCTATATTCGTGACGCCCTTTAAGGAGGACATTCGGTATCTCACTTCCATTTTGGCCAATTTTGGTGAGGTCACTGGTCTCGTTACAAACTTAGAGAATAGCAATGTCGCGCCTATCCGTTGTGGTTGTATCAAACTCGACGACGTGCTCGAGTGCTTCCCGACAACGCCGTCAACCTTCCCTATGTGCTATCTTGGCCTTCCCCTGTCGGTTCGCCGACTTCGAAAGATTGACCTAAAACACTTAGTGGACAAGGCCACCGGTAACCTCGTGCTTTGACAAGGCAGGTTCATCACGCCCATTGGCCGCTCGGAGCTGGTAAAGTCCATCCTCACAGCACATGCAACCTTCCATGCTACTGCTATTAAGCTTCCAGAGGGCATGGTTGATGCTCTTAATAAGATTGAGAAGGCTTTTCTATGGGCGTGATCTGATAAAGTCTCCGATGGGCAGTGCAAGGTCAGTTGGAAGCTGGTATGCCGTCCAAAGGGCCTTGGTGGATTGGGTGTACTTGACCTGAATATGTATGCTCGCCCACTGCGGTTGAGATGGCTATGGTATGAGTGGAATGAGCCAGACCGTGCTTGGGCAGGCATGGGCAACCCATGCGATGTGGCCGACAGGGAGCTTTTCTACGCGGCTTCAACTATCATTGTGGGAGACGGCGAACGGAGAAATTTTGGCACTCCCCTTGGATGGATGGGAGGAAGAAACCCAATGATATAGCTCCATCCATTTTTGTGATCTCTAAGAACAAGAACAAGTCGGTGAGGGAGGCCCTTCAGGACCTTAATTGGATCCAATGGATCAATATGTCTGACGGGCTCACGGTGCAACATATTGAGCAATTTTGCGCGCTGTGGGAGAGGACTAGGAAGGTGCAGCTGCATGACGACAGGGCTGATGGCATTGTTTGGAACCTCACAGCCAATGAAGTGTACTCTTCGTCATCGGCCTACAGGGCGCAATTCAAGGGAACCATTGCCCCCAACATGACGAGCGTTGTTTGGGGGAACTCGGGCCCTCCTAAGTGCAAATTCTTCGTGTGGCTTATCATCATGAATCGGATTTGGACGGCTGATGGGCTTAAGAAGAGAGGATGGCCAAACTGTGACTTATGTCAGCTTTGCAAGAGGGAGCCTGAGACGGCGAAGCACCTTCTCTTGCATTGCAGGTTCTCCACACGTGTATGGAATGCGAGTAAGGGATGGCTGGACATATCGGAGCTGAATGTGAAGCCTAGGTCGGGGTACCAACGGTGCAGCAGTGGTGGGAGATGACCGTCCTTGGGCAAGGGCACATGCGCAACGCCGTGTCCTCTCTTCTTATGCTGGTATCTTGGAAGTTGTGGAACGAGAGGAATGTAAGGGTGTTAAAAAAAAGGCTGTGATGTCAGTCGTTGTGATGGGTTGTGATGATCGTATCAAGGCTGAGTCAAGAAATTGGGTTTTGGCCAGGGCAAAACATTTGGGATCTCTGATGCCGCGAGAGTAGGCTTTATTTTTTCATTTGTTGAGAAGTAATAACCCTCTTGCGATCTTGTTATCCTTTTTCTTTATTAATGAGATGAGGCAAAGTTGCCTCCGTTTAAAAAAAAATAATCTATACTATATGCATAATGAAAATAAACATGCACGTACATCTCGACAAGATTAATCCTAACACCGTGTACTGTAACCTTGCTTGGTTTGTAGCCAACGTTAGTGGCAAATTCAAAACTTGCCAATTTTTGGCAACTTTCCAGAGGTCTGCAAAGTAAGTTGGCAGCCAAACAATTGGTAGCCGAATTTTTTGGCTTGCCAAAATGTTGGGTAGCCGTCCTTGGTTCTCTCTGCACGATACAGACGTACGGTTTCGATCTATAAACAGAGCAACAATCGATCGATATATCCATGGAAAACCCCACTCACACCGCAGAAAAACACAAGTCATTGACATTGATCTTCAGCTGTTGTCATAATCTGAGATGTACTTCTACAGACAATTTGTCAGGTCCGATGGGGTCTGCTGCTGAAGCGCCAGTGGGCGTGTGCTACGGCACGAGCGCCAACAACCTGCCGCCGGCGAGCACCGTCATCGGCATGCTCCGCGAGAACGGCTTCAACTCGGTGCGCCTCTACGTGCCGGACGGCGAAGCGCTGCCCGCGCTCGCTGGCACGGGCATCAGCGTCATTGTTGGCATGGCCAACGACGTGCTTCCGGAGCTGGCCGCCAGCGCGTCGGCGGCGGCCGCGTGGGTCCGCGCCAACATCGAGGCCCACCCGGAAGTCTCGTTCCGGTACCTCGTCGTGGGAAACGAGGTGGCCGGCGGTGACACGTGGTGCCTGGTCCCGGCCATGAAGAACGTTCACGGCGTGTTGGCCTCGGCCGGGCTCGGCGACGCCGTAAGGGTCACGACGGCCATATCGCAGGCCACCATCGCCGTCCACGTGCCGCCGTCGGCCGGCGAGTTCACCGAACAGGCCAAGAAGTTCCTGCTCCCCGTGCTGCAGTTCCTGAAGCTCACCGGCGCGCCGCTGCTCGCCAACTTCTACCCGTATTTCGCGTACACGTACAAGGCCGCCGGCGACATGGACGTCAGCTTCATGCTGTTCACGGCGCAAGATACGGTGGTGCAAGACGGCGAATACGGGTACCAGAACATGTTCGACGCGAGTGTGGACGCGGTGCATATGGCAGTGGAGCCGCTTGGGGTGAGCGGCGTAGACGTGGTGGCGTCCGAGACCGGGTGGCCGTCGGCGGGCGGCGAGGAGGCGTCGGTGGAGAACGCGACGACGTACAACCAGAACCTGGTGAGCCATGTAGAGAAGGGCACGCCGCGGCGGCCGTGGAAAGTGGAGACGTACGTGTTCTCTTTTGGGCAATAAGCCGCGGCGCTGTCTCTGGCACGTCCAGCGCATGTATGGGCGCTAGCTAGGCGAGTCGGGCACGTCGGGTCCGCGGTGTAGGCGTGCATGAGTGTGTACGCGTGTAGCACGGGGTGTCACGTGCGGGTGCGCAGCGTATGGGTGTGTGTAAGACCAGCCGTTGGCGAGTTGTGCGAGGCGATTGCATGCGATCTACTGGAACTCGTCCGTGTGCCGTGCGCGTCGGAGCACATCGTGGGCACGAGCGAAGCGTGCGGATCGCGGGCCGCAAGGGAGTGGGAGGCGTGGGTTCGTGCCCTGGCGCCGGCTCGGATATAACGACCATCGTTCTTCTTCCTGTGTATGTGCCGAAGAGAGAGAGAGAGTGACGAGAGGGAGCTTCGGTGGACAAGGAGGGCAAGGGTTTGTCCCAACAATTGGCATCAGAGCTGTGGTTGTTGGGGTGATCGCCGGCGATGGTGCTCGTCCCGTATGGCGACGGGTCAGGGAGTTCGTTGGCGCAGCCCATTCCAATGCTCACGGGTGACACCTTCACCACTTGGGCGATCAAGGTGGAGGCGGACCTGGACGCTGTCGGGCTGTAGGAGGCGCTGGAGCCGCCGGAGGACACGACGACGGCCGTGATCGCCAAGAAGGACAAGGCGGCGAGGGCGTACCTGTTTCGTGCGCTCTTTGAGGACCTTCTGCTGCAAGTTGCGTCCAAGAAGACGGCGGAGGGGGTGTGGGCGAACCTCAAGGCGAGGTTCGTCGGGGCGGACCGAGTCTGGACGGTGCGGCTGGGCACTCTCCGAGGAGAGTTTGAGATGCTGCGCATGGCGGAGGGCGACACGCTGGATGGATTCGCCGGCAAGCTCGGTGGCATGGCGGCGCATTTCGCGGGACTCAGCTCGATGCTGGACGACGTCGCGATGGTGAAAAAGCTCCTCGACTCAGTGCCGGTCCGCCTGTACGCGGCGGTGGCCGGAATCGAGCAGTTTTGCGACGTCTCTACCATGGCGTTCGAGTACGCGCTCGGTCGCCTGAAGGCATTCAACGAGCGGCTGCGACGGCGTGGACAGGCAGGCGGTGAGTGGGCAAACGGCCAGCTCATGTACACGGTGGCACAGGGGTGAGCACGGGAACAGCAGCGGGGCAGTGCTTGGGCCGACGACGACGGGAGGACCGAGGCATCGGGCGACGGCGGCAACAGGCACGGCCGCTGCTACAAGTGCGGCGTGCGCGGACATTTCAAAAGGGAGTGCCCCCAGTTGCGGAAGGAGCCGCCGGCGGAGCGTGCGCTGTTGGCGGACGTCGGTGTTGAAGATGACGGCCTGCTCTAAGCCGCGGCTTAGGGCGCGAGTGTTGGGCAATAAGCCGCGGCGCCGTCTCTGGCACGTCCAGCGCGTGTATGGGCGCGAGCTAGGCGAGTCGGGCGCGTCGGGTCCACGGTGTAGGCGTGCGTGAGTGTGTACAAGTGTAGCACGGGGTGTCGCGGGTGCGTAGCGTATGGGTGTGTGTAGGACCAGCCCGTTGGCGAGTTGTGCGGGGCCATTGCGTGCGATCTGTTGGAGCTTCGCACGTGTGCCGTGCGCGTCGAAGCACGTCGTGGGCACGAGCGGAGCGTGCGGATCGCGGGCCGCAAGGGAGTGGGAAGCGTGGGTTCGTGTCCTGGCGCCGGCTCAGAAATAAGACCAGTGCGACCATCATTTTAACGGGTGTGATGTTGAGTTTGTGCTCAAGGAATTGCCGTTCCTGCGGCGGGCGTTCGTGCCCCCGAAACCACCATGTTCATTATGTTCTTCCTCGTCCTTCTCCCTGTGTATGTGCCAGAGAGAGAGAGTGACAAGAGGAAGATCCGGTGGACAGAGAGGGCAAGGGTTTGTCCCAACATTCTCCATGTTCAACGAGAACCTCAAGGAGGCCGACGTGGAGCAGAACTGGGGTCTTTTCTACCCAAGCGCCGACAAGGTCTACCCCGTTACCTTGGGCAAGTGAATCTGATTGAGCTCCATATCCATGTACATGTACGCTGCCATGGTGACAGAAGTGTATACTGTAAAATCATTGCTTACATATTTATACTATCGAACTTTTATGTTATTTAATTTCTTCTATATTATTTCTAAACTGTTCAAATCTATCATGAAGTTCTAGGCTTGTCGTAAATCAAACATTTCAAGTCAAATATATCGACGTCTACAACATATACTAATATATAGCACGAGAATTTATTTGATAACCAACCAAATGAATATAATTAGATGATGTATATATGTTGGCATAATTTTTATAAATTTGTCAAACTTAAAGGTGACTTAGAGAAAACTTAGAACTTCAAGTATTTTTGTTGGTCTCCGCAAAAAAAAATATTTTTGTGAAAATACAAAGGTGCACATGGATTCACGCGCACCCACATGAATAGTAAATTCATAAAAAATACTAGAAATTTTTAAAAAATTCTGAAATTTCACAGTAAGAAACTTAGTCAACCATTCTACTCATGTGGGAAGTTTTATGATGTATTGACACTCATGATATTCTTAATGAAGAAAATACAATTGTGGCAATACTATTCATTAAACAGTGTTTTAATATAACTTTGAATTTGTCATTTTTGCCCAGATTATCATGGATGTGATTTCTTCATGAAACTTCATATGCGAGTATGCTGGTTGACTATGTATATTATAAAAATAAATTCAGTTTTTTTTATTTTTATAGCTTTTTCTGAATTTATTTTTCATAAATGGTGCGCACGCACCCATGTTCATCAAATCCGTGTCGTTTTGCGAAAATACAAAGGTGCACATGGGTTCACGCGGACCCACATGAATAGTTTGTCAAGTCTATACATGTTTTTGTATTGGAACAAAGAGAGTATTTGGAAACGGTGTAATAAAGCACTATTCCTATGTGTTCTGTTCTTGTTAAGGCCATATGGGCCCCACCTGTCCCGGCATGACAAAAGGTCTGACACGGGTCCTGCCAGCCTGAAGACTTGGCCATGGGGATCGCCTTGGTACATCAGATAAAAATCGACACGGTATGGCTGCGAGCCGACCCGCGATTCATTTCGGCCTTGTGGGCGGTTTCAATTTACATATTACTAGATCGTTGATGGCACACGTTGCCGCGTCCGTCTATTTTTCCAATAAAATTGTAGGTATTGACACATGCTAATAAGCAGAACCATATTTTGCCACCAGTAATCAAAGTACAAAACTTTATTAAGTAGACAACAATGGAACACGGTGTCAATAAAAGAGAAGGTTAATTTTATTTGGTCTAAGGACATGGTATTAGTAATAGACACCTATGTTAGGTATCAGTTTTTAGAATGAGAATATTTAATAGAATATTGATGTTCAATTCGGAAGAACAACAGTAAGGCAAAGTGTAAAGTAGGCTGACACTTAACAGACTGCTTACTTACTAAGTCCAGAAAACTAACTTCTAGCCCTTAAATAATCAAGAAATTACATATCATTATAACAGTGAAATCTATGGTGTATTCAAAAAGAATACAAAGATCATTGTGAAACACATTACAGTAACAAACTCGACATGAAATAATAAAGAAATTACAGAAAATTGGGATGCTTCGTACACATAAATCATGAAGCATTTTCATGTGCTTGTATTGTCTTCCAATTATGTCTTGTCTTCCAATCTTCGTTACTGTTTGTGTTTGATGTGTTTTGCAAGATGGATGTAGCTTGGAATGACAACATGGCATGCGAGGATGAGGATCAATCAAGCACTTATACCCTATCCTCATCTTTCCGTCCCCGTGTTCGTGGCATATTTTTATTTTATTTTATATATACTTGTCGTATCCCTGAGTGGCTGTTTTTGGAAATGCCTTATACCCTATCCCATCTCTCGAATTATTGCTTCAAAGCTCCTCGTATTTTCCATGTGTGATGATCTAATCAACACACGAATTGCCACTTGCATTATCACCACTATAGTGTAGCAAAACTACTGATATGGAAAGCAAATAAAACTCGGCACTGGAATCAAATTAATTCTTGGTATAGCAAGTTGCAACTACCATTAGATACTACTATTCGTCAACCCAGATTGTAGGAATTCTCAATATATGGACTTGCAAGGAACAAAAAAGTAATTCTCGTTATATTGAGTGATCATCAGTGATGTGAAATAAATAAAACTAATTTCTAATAAAAATGTTTAAATAAATAATATAATTAGAAGTACGATCCTAACGTCACGTGCAAAAAATATGACACTACAGAAATTGACCATACTTTCAGAAGTTTACATACAAATCCCATGTAAATTGGGGTAATGCACTTACACAAATAAACCAAAATCGTACTTGATAGCCATGATACTTACAGCCTAGTGCATAGTCTTGAAAAGCTGGGGAAAATGTTGATGTGGATAGATACTTTTGTCGTGTCTGGAGGTTCTCTGCACCATGAAAATAAAGGTTATGTGCAATTGCAATTGCAATTGTGCATAAATAACCATGGACAGCCTTGGTTTTAAATATTATCTGGGTAAGGTTTACTGTTTACCCAAATGATAACCTTATATAGTGTAAGCAGGACATTTTTGCAAGTAAAATCTATGCACTTGGAGTCACGATAAAATTAACGAAACTATCATCCAAAGTCAAACATGTATATATTCATGAACAGATGATCACCTCGCACCTCACATAAGACAAAAGGCAAGATTCTGCAAATACATGACAAGTCAGTAAATAATGGTGCGTGTATGTAGAAGTCAAAAGCATTAGCACTGTTATACATGAGTCATACAGAACACAGATCGACCAAAATATGAGCTAATAAGTTAATCATTTGGGGCCTATTATTTCATATATGCAACAGGTAAGAATTCCTGCAATTGGAAACCTATAAAAAATAAAACAACAGTGCCCAGTTCAGGCTTTAGAATGCCACCGTGCTAGTTGGAAAAGAAATACTTATTACTACAGCAAAAAAAAACTAGGAACAAAATGAAATGATTTAGCCAATAGTCGTAGAAGCACTTTCTAAGTACAGATCTCGCAATTCAACATAGCAACAACAACCACTGACCATCCCCTTTTCTGGCAAGTCTTGTACGAGAATAGCTATACTCCAAGTGATCTCTTTCTCGTTTTCATGCACTGGAGGAATTCTGCACAGAAACACGAGAATTTATCATCCCAAGAGATTACTTTTGAAACAAAAGAACGGTCAAATGGTTCCAGGGTTCCAGCAGTATAGGGCTATAGACATGATATGGAGGTAGACCTTCATGGCGGCAGGCTGACATGGAGGGGGGAGGGGAGGTGGAGGGAGACCTTGTGGAGCGGAACTCGAACCGATCTGCTCCGTCGGGCCCGGATCAAGCTTCGGCGTAGAGTAGCGGCTCGATGTGGAGAGGAGTGGTCGGGGTGAGCTCGTGAAGGGGATCTGCTTCCATGGTATACAAATGGGGATTATCCACGGAAGCTAGCAATGGAGAGGGCTAGGGCAGCGGAGGCCGGCACTCTCGGCCACCGTCCGCGTTGGTTCGTCCCCTCCTCTCTCTCTCTCTCTCTCTCTCTCTCTCTCTCTCAAAGCGACGGATCTGCTCCTCTCTCGCCTAAAGCTTGTGGACCACAGTCGGTTTAGCCATCTGGGCCGGGAAAAAAGGCCCAATGAACGACAGTGCTCAGATTTTTCCTCCAGAACAGCAGCCCTTCTGTCACGGAACGTGCGGTAGAGGCCGGAACAGACACCAAATTTGATGGCTGAGATCTCCCAAATCACGAAAATGGACGGCCAGAAATGTCTATGTCATGAGAAGGCTGGGATTTGGTTCAGTTTTACTGTCCTAAATAATATATCTTTAAAAAATATAAACATTCAAAAAAAAATCTAAAAAGTAAGTAAATGTAGAAGATATATCTATTAATGGCAGGCTGATGGTCGGCCCGACCCTTTTTCATGTGTCGTGTCCGACCCATCCATGCCAAAATTCTGTGCATATGGGCAGGCTCATGAGACAGGACCCATATGGACATGTTTGTTAGGCAACCCTCGTCCTCTTTCCTTCTTGCACGTGTTCATGAACGGATCTAACGGGGATGAGGGGCGGCTAGACCCCCCTCAATGAATTGATTCTTCTTCAATTCTGTTACTTTAGCCAAAATTTTCTAAAACATGAAAGTTTTGCCTTCTCCATGAGAAAACTTGTCCCCTTCATGCATTCATCCTAACTTTGTCTTGTGTTTCTCATTTCGAGCATGACTTTATGCTGTGCCCATGGGCTACGCCCCGCGATGCATCCTCATATTCTTCTACTTTACCTCTTCATCGTATTTGTCTTTCACTTTTGCTTCCAGACACCACCCCCTTAAACACATTGAAGGCTGAGATCTCTCTATACCTCTTCATAATGCTTTGAAGGCGGGATGGTCCTTTCACCCGCACCGATACGTGTCTTGCCTACATATACGCCTTTTTTTGTCTTTTTTCTTGCGCGCCCTCAATAGTTGTTCAAGTTATTTTTGAAAGAAAAAAAGTGCACATTGTAGGATTTGAACTCAAGACCTCTTGGTTTAAGAACAACCACACTAACCAGCTAGGACATCCTAATGCTTGTCAATATTATATTCTTTTATTTATTTTGTTCTACTTAAATCCGTGGCTGGGCTGGCCCATTGTTAAATCTGTACTTTTATCACTATATCTTTTTCGGTTTTTTTCAAAATTCGTCTCTTGTTTTTTTCAAAAAACAACTAATGCTTATAAATTTTGTAATATTTTCTAAGAAATGTTTGATTTTCTTAAATTTTATTCATAAAGTACTAATATTCGTATTTTGAAAAAATAGTATAAATATGTCAAAATATTGTTTGGACGTTTCAAAATTGCTCAACATGTCATAACACAGACATAATTTTAAAACAGGAATTTTTTTTTGACACGAACATATTTTGAAGAATGCAATGAAATTTTAAATTTAAATGAAAAATCAGAAGTTGTGAACAAAAAATTGAAACCACTTTATTTTAAATATCCACAAATATTTTAAATATTTTTTAAATATCCACTTTAGAAACAATTTGAATACAAGATTATTTTTTAAATTCAAATAAATGTACCATTTTTTGATTTAAATTTTATAAATTTAATAAATGCTTGTGTTTTAAAAATGTTGATGAATTTTAAAATGTACGCGGTTTGTAATTTGCATACAACATCAATATTTGGGATTTATTAACAATTTTGGAAAAAATGTTCATGTTAATAAAATTTTCACACGTAATTTTTAATCCTAAAATTGTTGATAAATTTGAAAACGTAATTCGGATATAAGAAAACATTCATTTTGATTGACAATGGCAGAGATTGCAAATAACAAAAGCCTTGCCTATGGCCCTACCCGAATCATTGTCTTTGAATACGATGCGCTTCTTGACGTGAATGAAATGGCATCAATTTTTTCCAGCATATGGGCATGCTCATGGCAGACCTTCACGCATTTTTTTTAAAAGGACACGGAACACAAATTGTGTCACGTTCGATTAGTGTTTTAGGATGTTTTTACTAGAAAAACCCTAGAAAATGCATAAACTGGCATAAATCATGAAAATTTATCATGGATGCTTGGCATGGTGATGCTAGTGCATGGAAATGTTTTTGTTCCATTTTAATTATGTGAAAAAAAGTGCATCCAGACTTGCCCTACTAGCCTACCTAAACAACCACCTTTGAACATGACATGCTTCTTTTCATGCATGAAAAGACACCAAATTTTTTCAGCATGTGGTCATCCTCATGGCAGGGCTCCATGCAAAATTTGAAGGAATTCGACACATAATGTACGTGTTCGGCTAGTGTTTTGGGATTTTGCCACCTGGGAAACCCTATAAAATGCATAAAATGTCATAACTGAATACAATTTATCATGGATGCTTGGAATAGTGATGCTAGTGTGTGAAAAAAATAGGTGCATTTATTAATGTGAAAAAAGTGCATCCATACTTACCCTACCGACCTAACCGAACCACCACCTTTGAACATGGCGTGCTTCTTGCCTTACATGAAATGACACCAAATTTTGCCCGCATGTGGGCATGCTAATGGCAAGCCTCCATACAAAGTTTGACGGAATTCGGACACCGAACACACGTTGCGTCATGTTCGACTAGTGTTTTTTTTTTCACCAGGAAAACCTAGAAAATGCCTAAAATATGATAAGTCAATAAAATTTATCATGGATGCTTTTCATGATGATGCTAGTGTGTGGAAATAATTTGGATCCATTTTATTGATGTGAAAAAAGTGTATCCATACTTGCCCTACCGGCCCACCCGAATCACCACGTTTGAATACGGTGTGCTTCCTCCCATGCATGAAATGACAACAAAATTTCAAGCATGTGGGCATGCTAATAGCAGGCCTCCATGCAAAATTTGAAGGAATTTGGACACCAAACGCATGTTCCGCCACGTTCGGCTAGTGTTTTAGGGTTTTCTTCATCGGGAAAACCCTAGAAAAATGCTTAAAATGTAAGAATTTGATGAAATTTATCATGGATGCTTTTCATGGTGTGCGGAAAAAATGGGTCCATTCTATTGTTCTGGAAAAAGTGCATCCAGACTTACCCTACCGGCCTACCCGAACCATCACCTTTGAAAATGACGTGCTTCTTGCCATGTATGAAATGACACCAAATCTTGCCAACATGTGGGCATACTCACGACCGGCCTTCATGCAAAATGTAAAAGAATTCGGGCACCGAACACACATTGTGTCACGTTCAGTTAGTGTTTAGGTTTTTTCATCCAAAAAAACATAGAAAGTGCATAAATGTGAGAACTCGATATATTTTATCACGGATGATTGGCACGATGATGCTAGTGTGTGTGAAAAAATTTAGGTCCATTCTATTGATGTGAGCATTTGTTCAAAAAGAAAAGATAGAAAAATGGCAAAACAAAGAATAAAAAGAAAGAAAAAGGAACAAAAAATGGATAATAAACAAGTCACTGATTTATATATTTTTTACTTTTACATTTAATAAGTTTTAAAAAAACTAAAAAATGTTTGATTGTGTTTGATTTTTTTTATGTGAGCATGTTTCTATTTTTGTTTTTGACTGGAAGCATGTTTCTATGTAAACAAGCAATAAACGACCATTTTTTAAACAATTTTTTCTATTTAATAGGTGTGCATAAATTTAATTATATGATGTGAGCATTTTTCTATTTAAACGAATATTTTACATATCTTTACAAAATTTAAAAATGCTAATATTTGTACTTTATGAAGAAATTTTAAAAATCAATTTTTTTTTGAAATTTGATCAATTTTTTTTAAGTGTGAGAACTTTTTAAAAAAGAAAAAAGAAATTAAAAAGAAAAAACGAATAGAAAAGACAAAAAGAATAGTGATAAAGGACCGGTTCCCTAATGGTCCGGCCCAACCGTGAACTGAAGTAGCACCAAATAAGAAAAAGAAGTAAACTGACAAAAGCCTTAGTATGTCCTAGTTGGTCGTTCTTGTTAGATCGAGAAGTCTTGAGTTCAATTCGTGGCGCTTGCACCTTTTGAAGTTCAACATAAAAAATGAATACAATGCCTTGTATGTGTCACATATACAGTTGTGTATATGGCTTGATGAAATGACCATACTGCCCTTATACGATTTGTGATGGGGGGGTCTCTATCGAAGCAAGTCTTTTTCTCTTTTCAGTTCAATCGAGTGGTCTACCTCTCCTTCCTGTTTATACCCACTGTTTGCAAATGATGAAGAGGGGAACAGTGTCCTGATAAAGCAATCCCTATAATCTCGAGGGTGCTACCCGTCATGTAACAAATTTTCTGGCAGTCATATTTGGAAAATCAGACAGATGACCATCATATCCATTTTCAATTCAATACGAACACAAGCGCTTGCCATAGGTTCAACCGGTCATGTTTTTTTTGCCCGATCTACATGAAAACCAACAGGGGGGGTCTCGTTTGGTTCGTCTGTGGGTGGTCCATAAAGCTTAAAACCCCAATCAAGGCACCGGTTCTGGTTTTCCCCGACCAGCGCGATGACCTTCTCCTTCACTCTTCTTTGCTTCTCTGCAATGTCCATCCCTCCTCGTCGTCGAGCTCTAGAACGTCGTACTTGTGTGTTATCTCCCTAAGCCCGGTGAGCAAAAATTGGTCCCTTATATTTTCCCAATTTATAACTTTTCTTATTGGCCTTTATACACTTGTTTTCATAGGTATCCTTTATATTATACACTTGTTAGGTATATACACAAGTGTTTCTTGAACTTGTTATGAATGTGCATTTTAGTGCCTGAACTTGCAAATTACATTGAACTGATTTCATAACTTGGCATGGACGTGCATATACAGTTCAATGGCGTTTGTATACATCCGTAAAGCTGAGGAGGCGCGCTAGCATGCCATGGGACCTGCTGTCAGTGACAAGGGTGTGTGGCCTTGTTTGTTGCGGGAAAACCCCAAAATTATTTTCTGACAGTAAGGCCCTCGGGAAGAAATTGACAAATTATAAAAAACTAGGAATGTAACTATAAGATAAAAACTAAAACCGGTGTCCTAGAGCGAACCAGGAACGTACCAGTCGAGTGCATGCAGCTAGCCACTCGACAACTTCACATTTGCTGATATTTAATCATCATAACATTTATAAACATTTGGCCGAACAAAATAAATAAAGAGAATTTAATAATCCAACAAAAATAACACCGGATCTCTGGCCCGAACATCGGACCAAAGCTTGTAGACCAGGCACGGATGTCACTCCAGCCAATGCATGTATCCACAATACAAGTACTCTTTATGACTGTAACAAACATAATTTCAAAAGAATGCAAAAAATATTCATGTCATTTTAAAAATAATTCTTCTGTTATTTTAAAACATATTCATAAAATTGAAAATATTTATGAATAATTAAAATGTTTATATGATTCAAGTACTATTCAAGTGAGGATCCGTACTCTAATGGCACAGTAGGCTTGTATTTATTTTTCTAGAAAAAACACAAACTTATATACTATGCAAACTTTTTAAAACAACATAGTTTTTTGTAAAAGCATGAACACATTGATATACTACATAAATAATTTTAAAATGTAGAAATTTTAATATTTTATATGAGAATTTATTTAAATATATGAACATTTCTAAAATTACTTTAATGTTTTAATAAAATGTGAATACTTTTCAAATTATAAAATATATTCTGAATTCATAATTTTATTAAGTGTATTTCTTTTCAATTATTGCATAGGTATTTTATGAAAATTTTAACATAATTTTTTTAAATATATGTATATTGTTTGTAACGCGATGATAATTTACCTATTTAAAAAATGAAATGAAAAACAACAAACACGTTGAAAATTGAGCCATGCTATGGTCCGTTTTAGCCACACAGGTTCTTTATGTTATAAACCTATAAATTTAACATTTTACCATTCGATCTCGTCAGTTGGAGTGGTCTGTGCGGCCGCTGGTTGCATTTCAAATCAATGGCACTATATTGGTGGAATAATTTTTTTTAATTCATGTTGTTCAACTTTATGTTTATGAAGTATATGAATCCTTCTTGATATTAAATTTGAACGAGTCGGCTGGCTAGCCACGCACACCTGTGCGTGTGGTTCGAACCCTAGACCAGTTTTAATTATTAATATGTTAATATTTTTTTTAATTTAATAGTTTCTCTCTGAGGCCCTTTTTGTAAGAATTTTTTTTAGGGGTTGCAAAA
The DNA here is from genome assembly GCA_022496015.1 of Hordeum marinum. Classification (NCBI taxonomy): domain Eukaryota; kingdom Viridiplantae; phylum Streptophyta; class Magnoliopsida; order Poales; family Poaceae; genus Hordeum; species Hordeum marinum. The sequence goes on from CM039674.1 coordinate 515,650,931, forward strand.
AACCAGGCTACAGGCCTTGTCCCTTACATCCTGACGTGTGTCGTCAGCGTCATGGATATATAAAAATAAGAGTTGAACCGTATATGCACGTCCATGTCAAGTTATGAAACCAATTCAATGTATTTTACAAGTTCAAGCACCAAAATGCACATTCATGACAAGTTTAAGAACCATTGATGTATTTACCTCTTTTTTGAGTGAAACACATACCTGTTTGGCAGGGCTCATGGGCTAATCACGGACTGAACCATTGGACTTTCCTTTCAAGATGATTTGGGCCTCCACAGTTCAATAAGCAGTTTAACGTTACGATTCCGTGGACGGGAAGGATCCAAAATTAGTGCCGATTTATTCCCTTCCATCCGTTGAGGTAATCTACAATTACTGGTCCAGCCTTCTGCCGGAGCTCCTCCAGGAGATCGCACGGTGCGTCGGCGACGTTAAACGCGACCGCGATGCGTTCGCCGCCGTCTGCAGGCCGTGGCGCCGCGCGTCGAGCGCCACCGGCGCCAGGCTCAACCGCCACGCCCTGCACCTCGTGTCCCTCCGGTCCAGCGCTACCGCCGTCGACTTCTCCGACCGCGCCGGCGAGATCAAGAAGACGGTCTACCTTGGGAGCGACGCCGGCGCCGCGCGGCCCCACCGCGTCATCGGTTGCTCCCGGGGCTGGCTCGTCGTCGTGGACAGGGCGTGCGGCGCGTCGCTCCTCGAGCCCGTCGCCGATGGCAGGCGGCTCCCGCTCCCGGACATCACGTCGTTCGACTGCGGGTTCATCAGGCCCTTGCTCGCCGACGAGGACGATGGCGGAGGCGTCTGTTTCTCCGTGGACAATCAAGCGTACCGGTCGCACATCCGGGGTCCTAACAAGAAGCTCCGGCCGTCGTCTCCCGAGACGGTGACGATCCAGGCCATGCGCGACGACTTCTTCCACAAGGCCGCGCTCGCCGTCTCGGGAGGAGACCGGCGGGAGACCTTCACCGTGATGGTGATCCACAACGGCGGCTCCGGGCTGGCGTTCGCGAGGCCCGGCGACAAGCGCTGGACGTCGCTGCGCACGTCGCCGTCCACGCGGTACCAGGACATCATCCACCACAACGGCGCCTTCTACACAATCTCTCGCGGCGACGGTTCCATCGAGGCCTGGGAGCCACCGGCGCACGGCGGCGGCCGCACCACCCTCAAGCCGCGCCTCGTCACCGGGCCGGTCATGACGTGGGAGTTCAAGCGGTGCGTGGAGTTCCACACCGAGACGTTCCGCCAGCAGGCCTACTACGAGAGCGCCAGGTACCTCGCCGAGCGCGACGACGGCGGCGCCCAGGCCCAGGCCGGGCTTGTCGTGGTCAGCACGGTGGCCATCTTCACCGACGGCAACGCCCTGCGGACGCGGCGCTTCAAGGTGTTCGCCGTGGACGAGCGCGAGGACAGGTGGCGTGAGCTGCACGACGTCGGCGACGACGTGGCGCTGCTGGTGGGGATCAACCACGGGAGGCGCGTGTCGACGCGCGAGTACCAATGCATGGGGCCCGGCCGCATCTACTACGTGCTCAAGTCCGTCGCGTCCGAGTTCGACGCCATGGATGAAGACGGAGACGACGACGTCGAGGAGTGCTCCACGTACGAGAGCGGCGTGCACGAACTCCGTACCGTCGTCGCGTCAAGGAAAGCGGTCTTCAGGCATGCCGCCGGTGGTCACCCAGTTTGGTTCGTCCCTCCCTGCACGTGAGGTAGTCACACCGCGTCGTGCTCGCTTGGTGTGAACTGGTGATCTTACTCGATCGCGGGTGCTCTACACATTTTTCGGTCCATTAACTGTGAAAATTACTTATGTGTTTTTAGAGTAGCATGCATGCCCATGGTTCTGGAAATGATTGTTAGTTGTTGTTTCCATCTGTTGATATTCAAAAGGTACCTCTTGGCTATGGCCTCGCTCATCATTTACTTCCTCCGTTTCACAATGCAGCTGTGTGTATTTTGTTTTCCAAAACTCGAGTATGTCCATGTTTGGCCAAGTTTTTGGGATAAACTAATGATGCTAAATATGAATTGTGGATGTCGACATTTTCCCCCATAAACTAAATCAAACATATACATGCTTGCCTTTAAAAAAATAATACAAATATGCACTATATTTTGAAATAGAAGGGGTATTAATTGGACCATGAACCAGACGGCTCTAACCCTCCACTTTCGACATGATCCATCATGTCACCAGAAATATCTCGTTTCCTATCCACGTCCTGGACCAAACCCTGACCATTTGTCACTCAATTGCATTTCCAGTCCACTTTGCTTCCCCCCCCCCCCCACTCTCTAGAGATCTTTGACTTTCTTCGCCATTGCGGGCAGTGGATCTGAGTACAAAAACTCTGGATTGGTCGACGGAGACCTCGTACCATGCCGGGATGAAAATTTATCCTTCTGCTTGGCTTTTTGCCGGTCCTGAAAGGAAACCCGAGCTTTACAGTCGGACTTGCTTCGGCGGGAATCCATTGCTCCATGCAAGTGGGGCATGGATACGAAGGCTCAAGGCGCGTGAACTTTCTTCTCAACACAGTATTGCGTTTTCGAACGCAAGGTCGACAAAGAGGACAAGTGGACGGGAAAGGGAAAGGGAAAGGGCAAGGTCAAGGCGGTCATGGGTGAACTTCCTCCATAGCCAATGGTAGTTAAAACATGCTAAATTGGATAGTACGATGGCAGTATATGATTATACTATTTGGAAATTTTCGGGGGTGAAAGGACCACGATGTCGCCTAGAGGGGGGGGGGGGATGAATAGGCGTTTTAAAATCTTTTACGAATTTGGCTATATCCTAATGCGGAAATAAACTAAGCGGATACTTTTCAAGCATAAATCCTAAATATACTAGGCTCACTAAGTGCACCAACAATATAGGATAAACAAGATGAGAACAACGAGGATATGAGTAAGCACAAGTAAGTTACACAAACTTACTCAATGTTTTTCACAAGATATGGAAATGAATGTTACAAGCTAGCAATTCACACTAAGCAGAAGATATATCAATAGTAGCAAGGATGAATTGCGGACTATAAAGTGTTGGCCTAAATAATCTCTACGATATGGTAACCAACACAATATAATGAGGACAACAATATATATAGTGAATGCAAGGTCAACTGGCCAAAGTAAACCACAAGTAGTGGCTAGGGTTAGAAATAACTGAAGACACGTAGACGAGGATGTATCCCGATGTTCACTTCCTTGGAGGGAAGCTAGTCAATGTTAGAGAGGTGGATGTTACCACGATGGCACACCAACGCCACGAAGGCTCACCCTATTCCCCCCTTGAGATATCACCACGAAGGCGATTCTCAACCACTAGTGGTAGACCTTGAGGCGGCCTCCAAACCTTCACAAACTTTCCGGGGGACAAATCACAAGTTGATTCCTCACCGGAGCACTCCTACCGCCTAGGAGTCTTCAACCTCCAAGAGTAACAAGATCAAGGAGGAAATGCTCAAGACTTGATCAAATCACGAATTATTTTGGTCAAGAGAGGGAGAGGGAGTGGATCTATCACTTGATTGGAAAATCTCTCAAGAACTCTCACTAATCTCTGGGATCTGAGATTTGGTGTAGGAGAAGTGAGAGGGAGCCACTTTGGTGTTCTAGGGTTTTTTGGATTGAGTGGTCAACCCCTTCATGAAGTGGTGAAGGGTATATATAGCGTGGGTGAAAATATGGCCGTTGTAGCGTAAGTGGCTGTGTCGGGCCGGACATCTGGGCCAATGGTCTGACATCCGGTGGCTCTGAAGTGTGCACACGAACACATAAAAACAGAGTGAAGGTACAGGGCCCAGACATCTGGCCAAAGTTGAGGCCCCGGACATCCAGACAAGGCTCCGGACATCCGGGGGACACAAACAACATTTCGTTATAGTTTCTGGACATTGGCGGCCCGGATTTCCGGGGAAGATCCCGGATATCCGGGGGACACAAAAACTGCAGGCACCCCAAAAGTAAAACATGCATAACTTTCTCATACGAACTCCGATTTTGATGATCTTGGACTCGTTTTGAAGCTAGTGAAAAACTCCAGGTCCTCACATAGAGAACCACCCAAGATAAGACAAAATGGAAGGTGCAAAGTATGCACATGTTAGATCATATACGTTGGGGAACCTAGTTGGCTATGTATTGCTTCGGTAAATAGGATAGGAGTGGAATTGTGTATAGAAGATGTTGACTTGAGCAAGTCCATTACGAACCCCTTTGATCCCCTATTAATAGTGCGGGATACCTATAATTCAAGAATCATAAAAGATCTACACTAGATAGCTAACGGAAATCCATACTTGAGTGTATATGTTTCTTCGGTGGTCATCACCCCACAACACTACGCCAAAGGAACTAATATACCTTTGACTCGAGCCTTTCACTTGAGGTTGATGTTGATGTTTATTATTGGCTCAAGTTGAAGGCAAGACATTGATGAAGTCTTCAAGTAGCTCTTTCATACACATGTGGTAAGCTTTGCTTTGTATTCATCTTCACTTTGTCCATCATGTGATCATCCACAAGCTTCAAGCATGTGATCCTTCGGGATGGTTATCTTGAACTTGCCCTTGTCAACCATGATCATGAACACTTGATGTCGTCCTCTCATGGACACTTGGAATCTCTCTCTTGATGCGAGCCCATGAGAATAACCTAACCCTCATAGACATAGACAACACATAGCATGGGTTAGTACACAAAGTGCAATTGACAATTTCTTATCATACCACAAGATCCTATGTGATGCATCGTTTGCACTTGTGTGTTGACCATTTAAAGTTTGATTCTTTGATCTTTATCTTGGTCAACCTTTATCTTTAGTTCATGCTTAATCTTGATGCCTTGAAGGCCATATTGAATTTTTCACTATGCTTCATTTCTTCAAGACATAATTACCCATATCTCAGTTATCATATGACCATATAGAGTTTATCCATGAATACCATATTGGTCATGATTTGTTATCCTTCATGCTCCATCACAATCTCTTGAGAGGCACAACGAATTCTTCACATGAATTACTTGCTTCAAGACATACTCATTCATGACTCAACATATGAGCACATCATGATCCTATCTTTAAGCCATATGTAGAATTATTCTCTTTAATCATTCTCTCAAGATCATGATCCATCATGGCTCAACCTTGATGCACAACTATATGTATACAACATTCATTCCGAATCCATTCAATCTCCTTCTTGCATCAACCATGGAACAAACATCTTTCAATTCATCCAATATTCTTCATGTATTTCAAATGGAACTTTCCTTCAAATGTATAACTTAATGCAAACATTAGTCCATTAGGATTGTCATCAATTACCAAAACCACACATGGGGACTACATGCACTTTCAATCTCCCCCATTTTGGTAGTTGATGACAATCTCAATAAGAGGGTTTATATATTGAATTTTAGAACAAGTATGCAATTCATCCGAGGATAAATTGTATACTTGAGGTGGTTTTGACAGCATCAAGTGCCACAAAGATACTTGAAATTATCAAAACCGGTTGTACTAGCATCAAACACTACACAAGCATTTGATGATAGCACACCCACAATATATAGAGCAAACTCCCCCACAATATATGCATGTGTGAATGAACTTTGAATGTCATTGCATATATTGGTTGACACAAACTAGGTGAAGTTTTCTCTATATAGTATATACAATACTCATCCATGCAACACACATATATAACAAGGGTAGGTAAGCATGAGTGACAACAAGCAAACTAAGAACACTTATCTTTAAACCCTCTAAACTTCTCTCCCATTGGCAACAAATACCAAAAATGGGAAAAATCTAGAAGCCAATATAGTATGGTTCCTCCTTAGTGTGTGCATGTTACAAAATGTGAGTGAAAATCAAATGCGCATATTAAATGATGAAAATTTGAGGAGCTTAGGATCTACAGAATGCAACAAGATACTATGCTATAAGAATAAGCATTCTGCATGAAAAACATTCAGAAGATCGGGAAAAAACATATCTGGACAAGATATAATATCAATACCCAATTTGATCATCATGATAAGTATGGGTCCAACATATATTCAAAACACATGAGTGCACAAGATTACATGCAAAACATACAAGCACTCATTTCTCACCCTCTTACCAGGACCACCACCGAATCAAAGAAAGGAAACAAACGAGGTGACCAGCAAGGAGTAAATGATATCAAGGTAAGTTCTGAACTTTCTTATGTATAAAGTTTTTAAGTGGACAATAGTAGTCTATGTATCCACAAAGAAACTTGCATACACAAAAGAGTCGCAATTGGTAAGAACATGATATGCACAAGTGAATCTATTACTATACAACTATGATCCTAGCATAAGAGCAAGGCACATGGCACAAATTGATCTCATTTGCATAACAATGAATTACTAAGTAAGATAGCAAATACCACAAGAAAAGTGTTTTTGCAATTTCATCAAAATTACACATGATAGAACATTTTAGGAATAGATATGCAATGAATTGCTTAATTGCCATATTTTGGGATAAGTGAATCATAAATATGATTTTATGGATCCTCATTATATGCTTATTCTCAAATGACTCACAATTGCAATAAATTGATTTTTTAGGAACATGCAAGAAGCACAACTTTTAACAAGTAGTAATCATGCCACGATGCAACCTGCACAAGATTGACTCTATTTATGTATATGAATGAAGTAAATACTTGTTACCGAGAAAGCATTGGTATGAATTAGTAGATCAATGAGTCAACCAAACTTGGAGCTAATTCTCTTGTGGTGACACCACCTTCTTCATCAATTAGCCAAGCACACAATGTTTCTTCAATGTACCTAAATCACTTTTAAGTACATTCTGGTCCCCGAACCTATTTGGTCCGAAGTAGTTAGCATAACTACAAAATATAGGGCAAACACCACTTAAGTATGTGTATATAGATATGAATTTGAATTTCATGCACATCGTAGCTATTAAGGATTTGATGGATATACCATATATATATTGGATCAATTAAAGCAAACAAGACATGAGAATTTACACATAGTAAATATGCATGCACAAGCTTACCAAAATCCAGGGAGATACAAATTGGACAAATGAACACATAACCGTTAATACTTCCAATAACATCACTAGTCATTCATGTTGTCCAAAATGAATCAAAGTGACAAATCAACATATGATAGCACACAAAGTTCAACATATGAACCAAAGAAAACCAATGAGGATATAATATATGCATTGCACACATACTCATAGGAATATCTCACTCAAGTAGGTATAGGACACTATAAATAGTGAGATAATAAACTCCCATAACTCCATACAAACCAATAAGATGAACTCGAATGAAATGGTATTTCGAGTTATCATTCATTGTAGAAACCAAATAAGTACATGATCATCTATACTAACACAAGCATAACATGAGAGTTTAGAAATAAACACAATGCTTGGATCGCATATTATTAACATTCCAATTATATAGATCATCATGCAAAGCAAAAATTGGAATGACTTTAATCAAACGATTTTCCAAATACGATTTTTAGGATAACCATGGACAAAACCGTACAAGAATGTCATATGTAAACAAGGCATTGCATGCCACAAAGATATACGATAATCTCAAATATAAATTCTAAGTGGCATCCCTCAATTGTTCACATTAACAAGGATTGTGATATGCACAAAGCATATCACTCCCCCATAATGTGATAATCCGTGTATTATCCACAAGAGGCAAATGAAATCCAACAAAAAATTATCAATGGAAGGGAATTTGAATTTCAAATGAACTTGACATACCACATAGTAACTAAATAGTCTTGCACAATAAATACTAGGTGATATCCCATATATATATATATATACATTTAAGCTCCCAGACATCCGGGATAGGTCCCGACATCCGGGGTTAGACCCAGCCAATTCGAGGCTCTTTGGTAAGCAGGTGGGTCAGAAATCCGGCGGTATTAGCCAGATATCCAGGGCCTAAGAAAAAGCAGAACCCTAACCCGCCGGATGTCCGGCGGAGGTGCCGGATGTCCGTCGCCTGGAGACAGGAATTTTTGCATTCTGGAACCAAGCTATCCCGGAAATCCAGCGATGGGGCCGGATGTCCGGAGGCTGAGACCACTTTTCAGAGCAATATATATATATATATATATATATATATATATATATATAGAGAGAGAGAGAGAGAGAGAGAGAGAGGCCATATCTAAGACTCCGCCAAGGAGATTTATATGTGAGATATAGATGAAGCTGTAACACACATATATAGGAATGCACATGACTTATCACTCCCCCATAATGTGATGATCCATTAATATCTCAAAAGAGCCAAATAAGATTCAACTAATGAAGCAATAAAAGCTCAAAACCACACACACAAATATATGAAGTGCATTGCGACCTATACATGATAGATAACTCAAATAAAGCATACTATGAGGCACACCATATACAAACACATGCTAGGTAAAACCTAAACATGCAAGGGGCTAGTAACTTTCAATGTAAACAATATAAGTACAAGTTACCACAAAGAGGAGCATTGGATTGATAAATGTGATGATAATCCACTTGACTTGGCTTTCTCAAATGAATGGTGGTTAACTTTTCTTTATGAACTAGCCAAGTCTCCAATGCCTTCCACACACCTATTGATCAAGTTTGAGCTTGATGGTCCCCAACCAAGTTTGGTCCTAAGAAGTTAGTCACAATAGGCTTGGCAACCCAAATGGTCTTTTCTTTACCCAAACCACTTTGGGTGCCCACAAACTTGGCATACAAATTGCCAACATTATCCTTTCTAAGTGAATAATGATCATTGACAATCGGAGGCTTAGAGACATTACCGTTGGGACATGATGAAGATATGTGTCCCTTCTCACGACAAATATAGCAACATGTGCTCCCCTTTATCTTCTTCTTTACCTTCTCAACTTGGAGAACATTATCTTGGTTAAGCATGGAAAGAGGCCTTTCATTATCTTGAGGTTGAACTTGAGGCCACTTCCCTTGATGCTTCACACTTGAAGCCTTCTTCTTCAATGGACAAGATCTCACATGGTGTCCAACATTCTTGCACTTGAAGCAAATAATGTTGGCTGAATTCTTGACTTGATCTTGTCCCTTCTTCATATTATTGGACTTCTTCTTGTTGGAGATGAAATCAAGTCCTATTTTGTCTTGAGGGTCCTTTTGCACACTCAAGTTATTATCGCAACATTTTTCCAAGTCTTTCTTCAAACTAGTGACTTGGGCCTTGAGCTCTTTATTTTCCTCTCAAGGTTAGTATTAACAAAAGAACTAGAAGAAGTAGAAGCTTCATTGTTAGAGCAACAAGGCATGGTGAGAAATTCATCACAAGATGTATCAATATCATGTAGAGAGGAATTGCTAGGACTAGCACATGGCAATAAGGCATTTAGAGTAGAAGATGTGCTAATGTCCACATGAGACTCACAAGATTTTACCTTGGTGACCATAGACTCATGAGCTAACTTTATCTCATCATGAGAGATTAAAAGATCCTCATGAGTGCCCGAAAGCTTTTCATGACTTTCTTCCAATTTCCCATACTTGCTAGTTAGAAAATCAAGTTGAGTCCTCAACTCAACATTTTGTTTCAATATCGATGCTTCACACAAGATAGAGTTAGTAGCACAAGCATCATTATCAATATGAGAGGAGCATGTAGAAACTAGAGACTCCGCATGAGTAGCTTGAAGTTCCTCATGAGACTTAGAGAGTTTGGTGAGCTCTCCTTTGACATTCTTGTAGCCAAGGTCAAGGTGCTCCAAATCCTCTTTAAGTTTACAATGAGTAACTTCAATCTCTTCTTTTGAAGACCTCAAGTTACTAAGAGATTGATAAGCCTTAGGAAGTTGATGTTCAAGTTGTTCACTTTTTGCTTTCTCATTAAGAAGTAAATCATTATGTTTTTCAAAGCATGCAAGAACATCTTGGAACCTTTATAAGTGTTATTTTTAGCTCTATGAAGAGTTTTCCCAATCTCATAGAGATTTTGAGTCAAGTCATCATCATCATCTTTCTCATTACAACTATCATCATTATCACTAAGAGAAGATGATACCTTCTCATTACCTCATGCCATGAGGCACATGTGAACAAAGGGGTTGATGATGATTCTTTTGGAGAAGAGGGTTCTCCATCAATCAAGTGTGCCTTGTCTTACTTGATTTCCTCTACATGGTTAGTCATAGAACAACTAGAGGAAACCAAGGCATTTTGAAAATGGCAACACAAATGACCAAGCATATCATCACAAGAATTTATGAGTGTATCATTAGATGATATGTATGGACTATATACACAAGAATGTATGAAGTTTTCAGTGCTAGATATGCTCGTGTCCATGGAACCTATAATACTAGCATTTCTATATGACGGATCATAAATGATGAGCTTGACACCATCACTCCATGAGATATCTTCACTTACCATGTCATCACCCTGTGACAGAGTGGAAGATGTTGAAGTGTCCAAGCAATCGGAGGTGGAGGCAATGGAGAGTTCTTCCATCACTTCCTCCCAAATAGCATCGGCTCCCACAAGGTTGGACCCACCATATGTAACTTCAAGTTTGGTCCAAGCCTCATGAGCCAACAAACAAGTCGAGATTGACTTGAACACCTCGGAGGTTATAGCTTGGTGAATGACACTTAAAGCTTCACTATCAAGATGCATATCCTCAAGTGATGGAGACTGTATATCCTTTAGATTTGAATCCCCTACAACAACAATCCGTAAAGCATTTGGACCCATGGCCTGAAAGTGACAAAGCATGTGTAATCTCCACATAATGTAATTTATGTCATTAAAACAAATGTGTCATCGTGCACTAGTTCACTAGTCGACATTGTTACTCTCTAGGCGGTGAAGCCTAATAAGGAGAGACCTAGCTCTGATACCAATTGGAAGGAACACGATGTCGCCTAGAGGGGGGTTGAATAGGCGTTTTAAATCTTTTACGGATTTGGCTATATCCTAATGCGGCAATAAACTAAGCGGATACTTTTCAAGCATAAATCCTAAATATACTAGGCTCACTAAGTGCACCACCAACATATGATAAACAAGATGAGAATAACAAGGATATGAGCAAGCACAAGTAAGTTACACAAACTTACTCAATGTTTATCACAAGATATGGAAATGAATGTTACAAGCTAGCAATTCACACTAAGCACAAGATATATCAATAGTAGCAAGTATGAATTGCGGACTATAAAGTGTTGGCCTAAATAATCTCTATGATATGGTAACCAACACAATATAATGAGGACAACAATATATATAGTGAATGCAAGGTCAAGTGGCCAAAGTAAACCACAAGTAGTGGCTAGGGTTAGAAATAACCGTAGACACAAAGACGAGGATGTATCCCGATGTTCACTTCCTTGGAGGGAAGCTAGTCACCGTTAGAGAGGTGGATGTTACCACGAAGGCACACCAATGCCACGAAGGATCACCCTATTCTCCCCTTGAGATATCACCACGAAGGCGATTCTCAACCACTAGTGGTAGACCTTGAGGTGGCCTCCAAACCTTCACAAACTTTCCGGGGGACAAATCACAAGTTGATTCCTCACCGGAGCACTGCTACCGCCTAGGAGTCTTCAACCTCCAAGAGTAACAAGATCAAGGGGAAAATGCTCAAGACTTGCTCAAATCATGAATTCCTTTGGTCAAGAGAGGGAGAGGGAGTGGATCTATCACTTGATTGGAAAATCTCTCAAGAACTCTCACTAATCTCTCTGGGATATGAGATTTGGTGTAGGAGAAGTGAGAGGGAGCCACTTTGTTGTTTTAGGGTTCTTTTGGATTGAGTGGTCAACCCCTCCACGAAGTGGTGAAGGGGTATATATAGCATGGTTGAAAATATGGCCGTTCTGGATTCGTTTGAAATATCCTTTTTTGATGAACTTGATGCTTGCTATTCTTGTGGCCACGATTCCAATATGAATTATGCTTATGAAGATGAACTTGCTATAGTTCCTTATGTTAAACGTGGAATTGTTACTATTGCACCCACATGATAGTCCTATCATCTTTTTGAATTCTCCCAACTACACTATATCGGAGAAGTTTGCACTTATTAAGGATTATATAGATGGGTTGCCTTCTACTATTGCACCTGATAATTTTGAAAAATATAATATGCATGTGCTTGCTTCTCCTAGTTGCAATTATTATGAGAGAGGAACTATATCTCCGCCTCTCTATGTTTCTACTATGCACTGGCCTTTCTACTATGCACTGGCCTTTACTTTGTGTTCATGAATTGTTCTTTTGTGACACGCCGATGCATAGGAAGAGAGTTAGACTTTGTTGTTGCATGATATATGTTAATTTGTGCTCACTACAAAATTACAGATCATTGTTAATTAAATTGGCTTTGATATACCTTGGGATCTGGGTGGATCAATTACTTCAGCACTATATGCCTAGCTTAATGGCTTTAAAGAAAACGCTGCTAGGGAGACAACCCGCAAGTTTTAGAGAGTCATTTTATTATATTGTGTGCTTTTATATACTTTAAAAGACAAAAAAATAAAGTGGGGAACCTAAAACTTTTTCAAAAAGAAAAGTGAAAGTGAGAAAGACGAGCAACGTTGAAGTGGGGGCTAGCCTTGAACTTTGTTCATGCCCATGGAAACTTTGTGAATATTGATTACAGAAACTTTTCAACAAAAATAATTATCCCCTTGTACAAATACATTGTATTATAAAAATAATGTGCCAAGAATTACCTTTGGGATGTTTAAATTGCTTGTTTGATATGTGCTGTGTAAAAACAGAAACTTTTGCTGCAGTGTGTGAATTTCTATATTTTACTGGAGCACGACAAAACTCTGAAATTATTACAGAATACTTTTATACAAATTCTTGACCACGTCCTAATTTTTTAGAACTTTTAGGGTTACAGAAGTATGATGAATGTTCAGATTACTACAGACTGCCAAAAACAGATTCTGTTTTTTGATGCATTATTTTGCTCGTTTTGATGAAACTATCGATTGTATCAGTGGTATAAGCCATGGAAGAGTTATATTACAGTAGATACAATGCAAAAAGAAAATATGAATTTATTTGCAACAATACTTAAAGTGATGATTTGTTTTATTGTACTAATGTATCTCATGAGGGTTTTATTAAGTTTTGTGTGGTTGAAGTTTTCATGTTATTGGTGAGATCACGATGGATGAAGGAATAAGGAGCGGAAAGAGACTAAGATTGGGGATGCCCGAGGCACCCCAAGGTAATATTCAAGGACTGCCAAGAAACAGAAGAGATCATGGTTAATTATGAAGACAATGTACTACCCCCTTCTGTAAACTAATATAAGATTGTTAGTACAAAGTTAAGTCACTTATTTTGGGACAGAGGGAGTACAAAACTATGATTCACATGCAATACGTGGCCTGTGGCCTGCACCACATTGATAATTTTCCTATAACATGGATCACCAAGATACCGAACTTTGTAGGTGTGCATAACATGTATTAAATGACAACGATACTGACACTAGTTTTCAGCATGATTTGGTTCAGGAAATCGAGCCCAGAGAGAGAGAGAAAGAGAGAGTGGGAAATGCCTTTCTGTAAGTATTGATATAATTAGGAGTTGATTTATCCACTCGGATGTGCATGCAGAACTAGCAGTCCTCCTGTTTATTCCAAGAGCATTCAACAATTTTCCCTGATATCGATGACTGCTCTACATCCTCTGCAGAAATTCCAGCACACCACCAATATTAAGTCCAAAATGAAATCACATCAAACAAAATTGTCTGCTACAAGAACTGAGACATGATGCCTCATGAAAACAGTCTCGGAAGGCATCCCCTCTTTCTTCTAACAACCATCGGTAATTTTAGTTGGAGGTATATTTTCATTCGTCACATGATATGCATCTTGGAGCGTCGTGTGATTTTTATTTTTATTTTCATAATGCACCATGCTGGTATGAGATAGTCCTTGGTTGATTTATAGAATGCTTCATACACTTCACTTTTATATTTTGAGTATGGCTTTATAGAATTCTTCATGCACTTCACTTATATCTTTTGAGTATGGCTTTATAGAATGCTTGATGTGCTTCACTTATATCATTTGATGGTTGGATTGCCTGTTTCTCACACATAGAAAACCTCCATTTGTAGAATTCTATTTTCCTTCACTTATATTTGTTAAAGCGTGGGCATATCTTTTGTAGAAAGAATTAAACTATCATGCTTCACTTGTATCTATTTAGAGAGTTAACAGGAGTTGGTCATTCACATGGTTAGTCATAAAATCCTACATAAAAGTTGTAGATCACTGTATATGATGTGTTTGATTCCTTGCAATAGTTTTGTGATATAAAGATTGTGATATTAGAGTCATGCTAGTGAGTAATTGTGGATTGGCAGAAATACTTGTGTAAAGGTTTGTGATTCCCGTACCATACACGTATATATGGTGACCGTTATGTAAGGAAGTCGGAGCATGGTTTGTTTATGGATTGTTGGCCTTTGTGTGAGGGTTGGGAGTGCGCGATGGTTAACTCCTACCAACCTCTCCCCTAGGAGCATGCGTCTAATACTTTACTTTGATGACTAATGGACTTTTGTAATAAGTATGTGAGTTATTTATGACTAATGTTGAGTCCATGGATTATACACATTCTCACCCTTCCACCTTTGCTAGCCTCTCTAGTACCGCACAACTTCCGCCGGTGCAATAAACCTACCTTCCTAAAAACAACCACCATATACCTCCCTCAAAAGAGCCACCATACCTACCTATTATGGCATTTCCATAGCCATTCCAAGATATATTGCCGTCCAACTTCCACCGTTCCGTTTATTATGACACACACCATAATTTTTCATATTGCTTTGCATGCTCATAAGATAGGTAGCGTGATGTTTTCATGGCTTGCCTGTTTTTTGATGTAATTTGCTATGCTAGATCATTGCATATCTCGGTACATCGCCGGAGGCATTCATATAGAGTCATATTTTGTTCTAGATATCGAGTTGTAATTCTTGAGTTGTAAGTAAATAAAAGTGTGATGACCATCATTATTAGAGCACTGTCCCATGTGAGGAAAGGATGATGGAATCTATGATTCCCTCACAACTTGGGATGAGACTCCGGACTTTATGAAAAATAAAAGAGGCCAGCGAAGCCCAAATAAAAAAAAGAGGCCTTAGATGCCCACCAAAAATTAAAAATTAAAAAAATTAAAAAAGGAGAAAAGAGAGAAGGGACAATGCCACTATCCTTTTTCCACACTTGTGCTTCAAAGTAGCACCATGATCTTCATGATAGAGAGTCTCCTATTTTGTCACTTTCATATCCTAGTGGGAATTTTTCATTATATAACTTGGCTTGTATATTCCAATGATGGGATTTCTCAAATTTCCCTAGGTCTTCATGAGCAAGCAAGTTGGATGCACACTCACTTAGTTTCTTTTTGAGCTTTCATAAACTTATAGCTCTAGTGCATCCGTTGCATGACAATCCCTACTCGCTCACATTAATATCTATTAATGGGCATCTCCATAACCCGTTGATACACCTAGTTGATGTGTGACTATCTTCTCATTTTTCTTCACAACCTCCACCATATTCTATTCCACCTATAGTGCTATATCCATGGCTCACGCTCATGTATTGCATGAGAGTTGAAAAAGTTTGAAACATAAAAGGCGTGAAACAATTGCTTGACTTGTCATCATGGTTGTGCATGATATAAATACTTTGTGTGGGGAAGATGGCGCATAGCCAGACTATATGATATTGTAGGGATAACTTTCTTTTGCCATTATATTTTGAAGAGATACAATTGCTTTATTGGTATGCTTGAAGTATTGTTGCCTTAATGTCAAATGGTAGACTATTGCTTTGAATCACTCGTGTCTTAATATTCATGCCATGATTAGATTATATGAACAAGATTATGCTAGGTAGCATTCCAAATAAAAAATTATCTTTTCTATCATTTACCTACTCAAGGACGAATAGGAATTAAGCTTGGGGATGCTGATACGTCTCCGTCGTATCTATAATTTTTGATTGTTTCATGACAATATTCTACAACTTTCATATACTTTTGGCAACCTTTTATACTATTTTTGGGACTAACATATTGATCCAGTGCCAAGTGTCAGTTCCTGTTTGTTGCATGTTTTTTGTGTCGCAGAATATCCATACCAAACAAAGTCCAAACGCGATAAAAACTTACGGAGATTTTTTTGGAATATATGTGATTTTTAGGAAAAAGAATCAACACGAGACGATGCCCCAGGAGGTGGCAAGCCTGCTCGGCGCGACCCACCCTCGGGCCGCGCTTGGCAAGCTTGTGGCCACCCCTTAGGTCGGTTGGACCTGTCCTTTGGCCGCAAGAAAGAAAATTTCTGGATAAATATCCCCTCAAAATTTCAGCCCGATCGGAGTTACGGATCTCTGGATATTTAAGAAACGGTGAAAGGACAGAATCGGGGAGCACATAAACAGAAGGAATCGGAGAGAGAGAGATACAATCTCAGAGGCGCTCCCGTCCCTCCGCCACCATGGAGGCCAAGTAACAGAGGAGAAACCCTCCTCCCATCTTGGTGAGAGGCCAAGGAATAAGAAGAATAAGAAGGAGGGGGCTCTCTCCCCCTCTCTCCTGGTGGCACGGGAACGCCACATGGGCCATCCTTGTGACGGTGATCTACACCATCAACTTCGCGGCCGTCATCACCAACTCTCTCCCCCTTCATACTAGTAGAAAACAGCCCATTTGTGCCGGTTCCATAGGCCCATTTGCCCCGGTTCTGCAACCGGGGATAAAGGGTCGGTACTAAAGCCCTAAACCTTTAGTGCCGGTTCACTTACAAACCGGGACAGAAGGGGCTCCACGTGGCCGTTGCGGGGAGCCCAAGCAGGAGGACCTTTAGTCCTGGTTGGTAACACCAACCGGGACCAAAAGGCATCCACGCGTCAGCATCTGGTAGGAGCTGGGTTTTTTTGGAAAGGGGGGGAGGGGTGGGTTTTACGGGTTTTTTGTAGGGTTAATGTAGGGGTTTCATACTGTGCTAGCTAGCTAATAGAGAAAAGTGTCCTCTTTTTCTCCGTGCTTGGTTAACGCTAGCTACTATAGAGAGAACTCAACACGCTAGCTAGTATGCAAATGAAGGAACCATTAAGTACAGAGGATCATCATGAACATACAGAGAGAGAAGTGATCGACCCATCTTTCTCCGAGAGATTGGTCGTACAACAAGTTTTCGTATATCTATCCGATGCTACTAGCTACATATATACAATATAAGATCTCTTACAATCCCTAACATCTAATGTCAAATTCTAGATGGTATTCTCCGGCTTTATTTATGACGTGGTCAAGAAAGAATCCCGCCAATTCTTCTTGAATTGCTCGTATGCGATCATGTGGTACGAGTTCATCCCGCATCTGCCACATCTAATTTGAAGAAGGGGGTAAATACATATATATGAATGAAACTCAACACAAATCATTGTAATAAAATAAAATTGTGAATATTATTGCTTACACACTTCATATTGTTTTTCAGAGTAGCCCGCTTAGGATTCGTCGGGTTGTACATGAACTCGCAAACGTAGTATCCACAAAAATCATTCCCGGCTTCCTGCCACAAGCACTTTACGAGAAATAAAGTTCAACCAAACTGATAATCAAGCATGATAAATGGTATTGATGAAACTAGAATCAATGGGAGATGCGTGGAACTAGCTAGTAGTACTTACTTTCAGGAGTGTAAATCGCAGCTCCCTCGGCACTGCCGGAACAATTGCGGTGAACTCTTTCCAAACCTGCCAGACAAACAAAATAATTACTTGATATCAGGAAATGAACAAACTTGCCGATATGATGCGATAATGATCGACTGAACTTTCTTCTGGAACATTTCAGTCATGTCCGCATAATCCTAGGGATCTTTTTGTTTCAAGTTTAAGACGGTTACTACTCCCCGCTCAACCTTAATCTCTAGCAGAATAAAGTGGAAACTGCGCACGCATGCATAAATTACATTACTATAACCTCGAGTATTAAGGGAAACCGAATATGCACAAGATAGTAACACTCACTTGAAGTTGTAAGGAAAGAGTACTGTCTCTTTGTTTTGATTTGCAAGCAACGATTGTAGCAAGTTGTCCTCGGTTTGTGTGGCATTCTTTTTAACCGTATACTCATGTATGATATTTGGGTTAATGAACCCACTGTCATAGATTTGTGCTTTTCTACATTCGACGATCTTCAATCTGCATAATATAGTGAGGATAATTATATATACATGCAATGAAAGAGCTGAGCTATATATAGAGACTTAATTACAAAAGTAGTACTTACAGACAGTAGGAAGTCACGATTGTTTTGTCGATGGCCTTTTGATTGTATAACTAGAATAACTCTTCAAATTTAACAGACAACTGGTCCATTCCAACGAGGTCGTGCTCCTCTTTAATTCTCATCGTCACAGTATCCTTCCCAGATTCGCTGTAGGTTTTCAGGTCCCAATCATGGAATCTTCGCATCATCGTTGTGAGAGGAGGATGATCAGGTTTGACTAGAGGCTGCCCGTACCGGTATCTCAATTCATCCACCTCCAACGGATCAAACAGTACATCATCGCTCATGTAATCAGCAGGATTGGTACCGCGCACCATCCCCGGATGATCAGCGATATCGCTAGACACCTTGAGCGGGGGGCATGATTGGTTCTCCTGTTCGCCGAGCTGGGGAATTTTTCCCACTTCTTCGTTTTGCTAACCTTACATCACTGCAAGTACTTCCCGACTGCCACACATCTTGATATGTCTTTTTAAGACATCGGACATAGTTGGAATCCGATGGAGGCGGTGGTGTTCGCTTTAGGGCATCGATAGTGCGCTTCACTTTCACCGGATCTGGCTTCTCCTTCGCAGGTGGAGTTTTCTTTGCAAAATGGTACCTCACTTGGGCACGACGTATGTCCTCGTTTTCCTGCTCGGTCCTCTCATATGGTAACTTTTCCAAAGGCTTGAGAGATGTACTGTATCTGAATTTCCTCCCGCCTCTGCTTATACTCCTAGCCTCCGGAGCGGCGGCGTCTCTCTTCCGTCCTTGCTGACGAGGTGGAGAAGGAGGCGGAGTGCTACGACGCGCCGGAGGAGCTGGAGCAGTGGCGTTTGTCTTCACCGTTGCCGACGAGGCGGAGGAGGAGGCAGACTGCTCGGACGCGCCGGAGTAGGCGAAGGAGGAGTTGGAGTTCCCTCATGTGCCAGAGGAGCCGGAGAAGGAGGCGGAGTGCCCTGATCACTCGTCAAAGGAGGGGGAGGAGGAGGCGGAGTGCCCTGACGCGTCAGAGGAGGAGGAGGAGACGGAGGCATCCGGTTTGGAAGCTTGATGTACTTATTCAGCCATAGACATGTACTCGTCAGAGCATGAACCAACTTTGTCTCCCCTTCACCAGTATGGTGGTCAAGCTCGAGATCATCAAATCCCTCCATTACTTCGTCCACCATCACACCAGCATATCCATGTGGAATCCGAAGGCAGTGAAAAGTTCCGTTGTGTTGAGGAGGTGCCACAGAGCTGAGAATCGCCTTGAAAGTGAGGTTCCGTAATTTTGTCTAAAGCTCGCAATTTTGAGCCTCCGTGATAGTATCCACGGGGTAGCTAGGAGCCGTGAAGTCAGGCTGAACGAGCTCCGTGGAAGCCATGCTGCTTCTCCGCTGAGATGGCGGGGTAGCTTATGGGGTAGCTTCGTGTCGCTGAGATGGTTGGCCGACAGCTCGCTGGCTCTAAGCTTCCTCTAGCTTTTCTAGTCTTGCATTGAGCTTCTGCATTTCGCTCAGCTCCGCTTTCCTCTTTCTCTACCGGTTTCTGTAACTGCCTGCGTTGTGAAACCCAACCTTCCACGGAACGGAGCCTGGCGTGCCTCGTGTTCATCCAGGGTGCTCAGCATTCCCTAGGGCCCCAATCAGCTGGTCCTTCTCTCTGTCGGGAATGAACATTCATTCCTGCGTTGTGGTGATATACTTCTCAAGCTTCGTGGTAGGTATTTCAAGTTGCTCGTTCGTCCAACGGCACTTCCCTATTTCAGGGTCCAAAGTTCCCCCAACCCCGAAGAACCAAGTCCTTGAACGGTCTGGCCAGTTCAATGTCTCTGGTTTGACCCCTTTAGCAAGCAGGTCACTCTCAGCTTTGTCCCACAACGGCCGGGCTTTGAGGTAGCCACCTGACCCAGTGTGATGGTGATACTGCTTCTTTGCAGCATTGTTCTTGTTTGTCTCAGACATTTTCTTACTCTTCTCCGATTTCTTGTAGGCCACAAATTCAGGTCAGTGACCTCTTATCTTCTCAAATCGGCCGATGAATTCTGGAGTCTTCCCTTTGTCGACAAACTTTGATTTCAACTCATTCTTCCACCTCCTGAATAGATCTGTCATCTTCTTAAGAGCACACGCCTTGACCAGTGGCTCTATAACTAGGTTATTCGGATCCTCCTCTGGTGGTAGGGTGAAATTTGCCTTCAGCGAGGTCCAAAGATCATCTTTCTGTCTATCGGTGACATAATAAATTTCAGGGTTGTTGTCCTTAGGCTGTTTCCATTGGTTGATTTTGATCGGGATGTTGTCCCTAACAATAGCTCCGCACTGAGCAGCATATGTGTCCTTGGTCCGCTTTGGTTCAATGGGTAGGCCATTGTCCGCGAGTGCTGTGATCGTGAACCTTTCTTCCTTGCCCAACGTTCTCTTCCGGCCTCGTCTCTTTACCAAAGTTTGGCTCGATCCGGAGGGCTATATAAAAGAAGAAATAAGAGTTAATATATGTACGTACCAAAACAATTAATGCATCAATTAGTTAGTCAGCACATGCTTAATTAATATATATACCTCGCCGGACTTTGCAACATCTCCCACCTCCGTTCGGTCACCGGAGCCGTCACCATGGCCTCCTTCTTCCTCCGGCATTCGGTGACCGGATCCATCATGATCTTGTCCTTCCTCTCCTTCAAGACCATCGGTGTCGTTGAGAATCGACAAGACATCACCTCCGCCTCGGATTATGTCACCCAACAACTGTTCTTGTTCCAAGTCTCTTTGATCCATAGTTCCTGCAAATATTAAAACATGACAATTAATATACTTCTCTATGATTTGGGGGGGCCTCGACAATGCTTACAGGGTTAGGGGTAGCCCTCAATGCTTCTAGGGTTTCGTCAGGCGAGAGGGTCGTGATTCTCTTAACCTTGTAGGGATTTAACAAAATGGCACCATTCTGGATGTGCAGAAAATGGTCCATATTTCTCCTGATCTCATCTACCCTTCTATATGCCATGTTGTCTAGTGCCAAAGGATTCGAGAAAACCATGGCTTCATCATTAGCCGGAAGTAACAGGCGCATAATGGTACGGAGCTCTCCAAAATGTTTTTGGAACGGAGTCCCAGATAGGATAATTAGCTTTTTGGTACGAAGTTCAGCAAGAGCCTTCCGAATATCGGTATTTGGAAGGCCGTTGCTAAAATTCGTACCAAAAAAACGAATTATTCTCGTTCCGGAACAATTTTGAAGAGCTTCGTAACATCATACGTCGGTTACTTCTGGCTAATGATGAAGCCATGGATTTCTTCAATACTTTGACGCACAACATGACATATACAAGAATATATATATATATATATATATATATATATATATATATATGGGATCAGAAAAAATTGGATCAACTTGTGCACATCCATAATGGTGGCATTCTTGATAAATCTATATTACCGGAGTTTTCTATATGAACATTTTACCTTAGTAACTTAGAAAAAAATGTTATCGGGGAGGGGGTATATCGACAACGCTTTTTTGCTAGGGTTTGGGTGGCCTCGAGAGTTGGTCGCCCGGTATATCGATAGGGGGGTGAACATTTTACCTTAGTAACTTAGAAAAAAAATGTTATCGGGGAGGGGGTATATCGATAACGTATTTTTTCTAGGGTTTGGGTGGCCTTGAGAAATGGCCGCCCGGTATATCGAGAGGGGGGTGGACATTTTACCTTAGTAACTTAGCAAAAAAAATTATCGGGAAGGGGGTATATCGACAAAGCTTTTTTTCTAGGGTTTGGGTGGCCTCGAGAGTTGGTCGCCCGATATATCGAGAGGGGGTTGAACATTTTACCTTAGTAACTTAGAAAAAAATGTTATCGGGGAGGGGGTATATGGACAAGCTTTTTTTCTAGGGTTTGGGTGGCCTCGAGAAATGGTCGGCTGGTATATCGAGAGGGGGGTGAACATTTTACCTTAGTAACTTAGAAAAAAATGTTATCGAGGAGGGGGTATATCGACAAAGTTTTTTTCTAGGGTTTGGGTGGCCTCGAGAGTTGGTCACCCGGTATATCGAGAGGGGGGGGTGAACATTTTACCTTAGTAGCTTAGAAAAAAATGTTATCAGGGAGGGGGTATATCGACCCCCCCTTCATGTCGAAGTTATCGGGAGGGGGTATATCGACAACGACATACATACATGGAAAAAATGCTATCAATCTATACATACATAGCCACATACATATATACATGGAAAAAATGCTATGAAAAAAATACATATATGAACAAAAAATGCTATGAATAAAAAAATTAATGCACGTATGAACAAAAAAAATACATATATGAACAAAAAAAATGCTCTGAACAAAAAAATCAATACATATATGAACATCCATCCATACATCTATACATTATACATATATGAACAGAAAATACAAGGGGCGGTGATGGCGGCTCACAGCAGGGACGGCCGGCGAGGGCGACGGCGGGGGCGGCGAGGGCAGTGGGGGCGGGCCGGGGCAAGGGCATGGCCGAGGCGACGACGGGGATGACGTTGGCTGGCGAGGGCGACGGCAGGGGCGGCGCACGAGGGAGCCAGCGAAGGCGGCGACGATGGGTGCGGGCCGGGGCACAGGGGCGCGCTCGGGGGCGGCGGACGGCGATGGCGTGGGCGTGGGCTCGAGGGCGGGGCAGGGGCACGGGCAACGGAAATGGCGTCGGGGCAGCCTGGCGGCGTCGAGGAGGTCGGCGTGTCGGGGGGAACCGCGAGATGAAAATGAAAATTTTCACAAGTGCTGCTTGTATACACACAACATTGGTCCCGGTTGGTGCCACCAACCGGGACAAAAGGTAGGCGTTGGTCCCGGTTCGTGGCACCAAAAGGGACCAATGGCCTGGCATACCGGCGTGGTGGGAGTTTAGTCCCACCTCGCTAGTGGAGAGTGCTGCACCTGTTTATAAGGGGCGGTGCACCTGAGCCTTCGAGCTCCTCTCTAAAGCAAGCTTACTGGCCTAACCACTTTGTATCTGCCTGTGGGCCTACTCGGCCTTCTGCGGGCCTAAATCCTGGCCCAACTGGCTAGTTGGGTTTCTAGTCGTATTCAGGCCGTGGTGGCCCAGTAGGCGGCATTTTTTTATTTGTTTCCATTTTTTGTTTTTTTGCATTATTTATTTTCTTTTGTTTTTTTGCTTTATTTTTTAATTCTTTTTGCTGTTAGGTCTCTAAAATTATGAACTTTCTGTTAGTGTCATTAGTTTTAAAATTTGAATAGCTTAAATTTGAATTCTTTGAAATTTTTGTGAATCACTAGTTTGTGAATAACTTTACTATAAAAAAGGTTTTTGAGTGATTATTTTTCCTGCTATTTAATATTACTGTGTTTTATCATTATATTCAATTTGGTAATTTTTAGGTTATTTTAAATGTCCATTTTAATCAAAAACATATTTTGTCGTTATAGTTTGCTACTAAAGTTTCTAACAAAAAAATTCTTTATGAAAATTCTTTTTGCTATTAATTTTTTGAACAAAAAATACTTTGATAATTTTAGTTGCATAAATTTTATATAATTTTAGTTTCAAAAATACTAGAGGTTTATAGAATTTTATTATCGAAAATATTTTGATAGTTTTGTTTTAGTTTATCATAACAGAATATTTTAATTTGATTATTTTTAGTTCATTCTTTTTGCTATTAGAGTTTTGGAAAAGCTTCTCAGTTCATTCTTTTTGCTATTAGTTCATTTTTTGAGCTAAATGACCCTAGAATTGAAAAACACTTCAAATGAATTCTGAAAATGTTGAAAGTTTTCATGGTATCATCATTTCACCCACATAGCATGTTATAAAAAGTTGAGAGGGTTACGGAAAATACATGATGCACTTCATGTACAAAACGGACAATCTCTTTCGAAGTATCAGGGTTTCAGACGAAAACTCATGTGTTACAAAGGGATTTCATTTTTTGAACTTATTTGAACTCCAGACTTTTTGTGTGTTCAAAATGAACCATTGAAAGCCACGTCATCAATTTCAACGCTTTCTGACTTCAATTGGTATTTTTGCATGCATTTACTGATTTTTTTTGAGATAAATGACTCGGAAATTGAAAAGCAGTACAAATGAACTCTGAAAAGGTTGAAAGTTGGCATGGTATCATCATTTCACCTACATAGGATGTGCATAAAAAGTTGAGAGGATTAGGGCAAAAACAGGATGCACTTTGTATACAAAATGGACATTCTCTTTCGAAGTATCACGGTTTCAAACGAAAAATTCATCTGTTACAAAGGGATTTCATTTTTTGAACTTATTTGAACTCGAGACTTTTTGTGTGTTCAAAATGAACCATTCAAAGCCACATCATCAATTTTCAACCCTTTCTAACTTCATTTGGTATTTATCATGCATTTACTAATTTTTTTGAGCTAAATGACCCGAAAAGTCAAAAGCACTACAAATGAACTCTGAAAAGGTTGAAAGTTGGCATGGTATCATCATTTCACCCACATAGCATGTTATAAAAATTTGAGAGGGTTACGGCAAAAATTGGATGCACTACGTGTACAAAACGGAAAATCTTTTTCGAAGTATCGGGGTTTCGGACAAAAACTCATCTGTTACAAAAGGGATTTAATTTTTTGAACTTATTTGAACTCCAGACCTTTTGTTGTTCAAAATGAACCATTGAAAGCCACATCATCAATTTTCAACCCTTTCTGACTTCATTTGGTATTTTTCATGCATTTACTGATTTTTCGAGCTAAATGACGCGGAAGTTGAAAAACACTACAAATGAACTCTCAAAAGGTTGAAAGTTGGCATGGTATCATAATTTCACCCACACAGCATGTTATAGAAAGTTGAGAGGGTTACAGCAAAAATTGGATGCACTTCGTATACAAAACGGACAATCTCTTTCGAAGTATCACCGTTCCGGACAGAAACTCATCGGTTACAAAAGTCATTTCATTTTCTTGAACTTATTTGAACTCTAGAATTTTTGTG
Organism: Hordeum marinum; assembly: GCA_022496015.1. Classification (NCBI taxonomy): domain Eukaryota; kingdom Viridiplantae; phylum Streptophyta; class Magnoliopsida; order Poales; family Poaceae; genus Hordeum; species Hordeum marinum. Next base: position 515,676,296 of record CM039674.1, read on the forward strand.
TGTTCAAAATGAACTATTCAAAGCCACATCATAAATTTTCAACCCTTTCTGACTTCATTTGGTATTTTTCATGCATTTACTGATTTTTTGAGCTAAATGATCTGGAAATTGAAAAGCACTACAAATGAACTCTGAAAAGGTTGAAAGTTGGCATGGTATCATCATTTCACCCACATAGCATGTTATAAAAAGTTGAGAGGGTTACGACAAAAACTGGATGCACTTCGTGTACAAAACGGATAATCTCTTTCAAAGTATCAGGGTTTTGGACGAGAAAGTCTTCACTTTTTCTTTGCTTGTGTCCTTTTCTTATTGCGCCGTAACCATGATATAGTTGTAAAATAGAAATTCATCATCACATTAAAGCCAAAGTACAATAGTGACCAAAATAAATACATACAGTTCATCCATAGTTCTCATTATTGAACAACATATAGCTCTCTAGAGCATCTAATTAAAACATACATTGAAACTATGTAAAAAAATTAAATGCAACAACAAATGCGATTATAACCGCTACTAAGGTACCAATTGATCCAATGGCATAATGATACCAAGCCTCAGTATGAATGACATATTTTCTAATCTTTCTAATCTTCAAGCGCATTCCATCCATCTTGATCTTGTGATCGCCGATGACATCGGCAACATGCAACTCCAACTTCATCTTCTCCTCTTCAACTCTTTGTAATTGTTTTTTCAAGTCATTGTTCTCTTTTTCAACCAAATTTAACTTCTCGACAAGAATTTCTATGAGGGTTGGAATTTTCGGCTCACATACCTCCTAGATTAAAAATTCTATGTCACGTTGGTCGGCATAATTGTCATAAACACTAAATAAAACAAATAGTTATAAAAGATAATATATAGCACATCCGAATCATAGACAGGACGAGGGCCGATGGAGGCGGATACCAAAACCATCGCACTATATAATAAAAAACAATAATAAAAGTCAGAAAATTACACAAGTATCTATCTAAATAATACAAGTAAGAACTTTTTTCTTTTAGAAAGAAGACAAGAAGAAGAGGCTAACCACTATGGTGCCGGTGCCGAGATGGGAGCGGGTGATCGACGGCAGTGAGGACGAGGACGGGACAGGACGGATCGCCAAACCTAGACAAATCTTGAGAAAAGTGGAGCTTGGACAAGGAGCTTCGAGTGGAGAAAGCTTAAGTGTGTCTTGGGCATTTCATGGAACACGCCATGTGCATAGAAGGTGAGCTAGAGCACCACAAAGCTCTCCCACAAACGGCCAAAAAAAAAAGCAGTGCACTGCTCTCCTAGTGGGCGGGGGGTATATATAGGCCAAACCATTGGTCCCGGTTTGTGGTTGGAACAGGGACTGAAGGACAACATTTGGTCCCGGTTCCATCCACAAACCGGGACCAATGGTTGTGGGCCAGGAGCGAGGCCTATTGGTCCCGGTTCGTGTCTGGAACAGGGACCAAAGGGGTCAGACGAACCGGGACCAATGGCCCACGAGGGCCGGCCGGCGCCCTAGCCTCACGAACCGGGACCGATGTCCCCATGGGTCCCGGTTCGTGAGTGAACCGGGATTAATGGGATTTTCAGGCTGGACCAAAGCCCTGTTTTCTACTAGTGATGCAGCGGTTCAACACCTCTTCTCCCCAGTGTAATCTCTACTTAAACATGCTTCTCAACACTATATGTTATTTCCCAATGATGTATGGCTATCCTATGATGTTTGATTAGATCCATTTTGTCCTATGGGTCGATTGATGATCATGATTGGTTTGAGTTGCATGTTTTATTATTGGTGTTGTCCTAAGGTGCTCTCTGTGTCCCGCGAGCGTGAGGGATCTATTGGAAATATGCCCTAGAGGCAATATATAAAGTGTTTATTATTATATTTCCTTGTTCATGATAATAGTTTATTATCCATGCTATAATTTCATTGATTGGAAACACATTGCATGTGTGCGTAAATAGACAACACTGTGTCCCTAGTATACATCTAGTGAACTAGCTCGTTGATTAAAGATGGTCAGGGTTTCCTAGCCATTGACATGTGATGTCATTTGATAACGGGATCACATCATTGGGAGAATGATGTGATGGACAAGACCCAAACTACAAACGTAGCATACGATCGTGTCAGTTTATTGCTACTGTTTTCCGCATGTCAAGTATATGTACCTATGACCATGAGATCATGCAACTCACGGATATCGGAGGAGTGCCTTGTGTGTATCAAACGTCGCAACGTAACTGGGTGACTATAAAGGTGCTCTACAGGTATCTCCAATGGTGTCTCTTGAGTTGGCATGGATCGAGACTGGGATTTGTGACTCCGTGTGAAGGAGAGGTATCTCGGGGCCCACTCGGTAATGCAACATCACAATGAGCCTTGCAAGCAATGTGACTAATTGTTAGTTGCGGGATCTTGTATTACGGAACGAGTAAAGAGACTTGCCGGTAACGAGATTGAACTAGGTATGGAGATACCGACGATCGAATCTTGGGCAAAGTAACATACCGAAGAATAAAGGGAACGTTATACGGGATTAACTGAATCCTTGACATAGAGGTTCGACCGATAAAGATCTTCGTAGAATATGTAGGAACCAATGTGGACGTCCAGGTCCCACCATTGGTTATTGACCGTAGAGGTGTCTCGGTCATGTCTACATAGTTCTCGAACCCGCAGGGTCTGCACACTTAAGGTTCGGTGACGTTTCGGTAGTGTAGAGTTATGTATGGTGGTGACCTAAGTTTGTTCGGAGTCCCGGATGGGATCTCAGACGTCACGAGGAGCTCCGGAATGGTCCGGAGGTAAAGATTCATATATAGGAAGTCCCAGTTTGGTCGGCGAAAAAGTTTCGGGCTCATCGGTAGTGTACCGGGAGTGCTGGTAGTGTATCGGCGGACCTCCGGGAGGGGTATTTCGACCCCAGAGGGTCCATGGGCTGTGGAGAGTAATAACCAGCCCTTAGTGGGCTGGAGGAACAGCCACAAAAATGCCCATGGCGCAGGAGGCAAAAAGGCTAAGGAAAAGATGGAAAAAAGGGCCAATAGGGAGCAATCCTAGTCCAACTAGGATTGGAGAAGGAGTGGGACTCCTTCCCCTTTGGCCGGCCGACTCCTAGGAGGACTTGGCCCTGAGCCAAGGCTGCCTCTCCCTCCCTCCTTTATATACTGGTGGATTAGGGGCTGTTTGGACAGAAATTACGGCCACGTGCTACCCGTTCCACCGGGGCTCGTCTAGATTGGTTTTCCGCAGTGCTTAGGCGAAGCCCTGCTGGAATTGCTACACCACCACCATCACCGGAGCACCGTCATGCTGCCGGTGAACTCTCTCTCCTCTCCACCTCCTCTTCCTGGATCAAGACGGTGGAGATCGTCATCAAGTCGCACGTGTGCTGAACGCGGAGGTGCCGTCCGTTTGGTACTAGATCGGAAGGATCGTGATCAAGGCCACGGGACGTTCGTGATTGGATCGCGGGACGGATCATGACGAGATCACGGGACGGTTCGTGATTGGTTCGTGGGACGGTTCGTGATTAGATCGCGGGACGCTCGGCGATTTGGATCGTGAAGAAGTACGACTACACCAACCGCGTTTCTTAACGCTTCCCTCTTAGCGATCTATAAGGGTACGTAGATCCACTCTCCCTCTTGTAGATGCTCATCACCATGGATAGGTTTGCGTGTGCGTAGGAAATTTTTTGTTTCCCATGCGACGTTCCCCAACAGTGGTATCAGAGCTAGGTTGATGGTTCGGTGAGATCTCGAGTAGAACACAAAAGGTTTGTGGGCGTTGATGCTTAGATTGCTTCCTCCCTTGGTCGTATTTTGGTTCAGCGGTATTGTGAGATGAAGCAGCCCGAACCAACATTATTCGTATGCTTACGAGAGACCGGTTCGCTCGACGCAACTTGTTGCTTAGATGGCTTGTGGGTGACAGTTTCTCTCACTTTAGTTGGATCGGATCCGACAAAGGCGGTCTTTGAGAAGGTTGAAAAGCAAACTATGTATCACCGTTGTGGTTTATGCGTCGGTGAGAATCGTTCTTGCTAGATACCCGTAGCAGCCACGTAAAACATGCAACAACAATTAGAGGACGTCTAACTTGTTTTTGCAGGGTATGTTGTGATGTGATATGGCCAATTACATGATGAGATATATGTGATGTATGAGATGATCATGTGATGTATAGATTTTCACGACTTGCACGTGGTAAATACGGCAACCGGCAGGAGCCATAGGGTTGTCTTTAATTATTGTATGACCTGCGTGTCAATCTTTAAGCGCTATGTAATGCTTTACTTTATTGCTAAGCGGTAGCAATAGAAGTGGAAGCAGGGCTGGCGCCACAACCCCAATGGCAGCACAATGATGGAGATCAAGATGATGGAGATCATGGTGTTGTGCCGGTGACGATGGAGATCATGCCGGTGTTTCGAAGATGGAGATCTTAAACACAAGTTCATGGCCATATCATGTCACTTATGAATTGCATGTGATGTTAATCCTTTTATGCACCTTGTTTTGCTTAGTACGACGGTAGCATTATAAGGTGATCCGTCACTTAAATTTCAAGATAAAATTGTGTTCTCCCCGAGTGTGCACCGTTGCGAAAGTTCGTCGTGTTGAGACACCACGTGATGATCGGGTGTGATAGACTCTATGTTCACATACAACGGGTGCAAGCCAGATTTGCACGCGCAGAACACTCGGGTTAAACTTGACGAGCCTAGCATGTACTGACATGGCCTCGGAACACAAGAGACTGAAAGGTCGAGCATGAGTCATATAGTAGATATGATCAACATAATAATGTTCACCATTGAAGCCACCTTAACTCATGTGATGATCGGACTTAAGTTGGCGAATTTGGATCATGTGACATTCAGATGACCTGAGGGATGTCAATTTGAGTGGGAGCTTTAGTAATTTGATTAAGTAAACTCATTATCTTGAACAATAGTCTAAGTAACCTTTGCATATTTATGTTGTAGATCAATGGCTCGCGCAGTAGCACCCCTGAATTTTAATGCATTCCTAGAGAAAGCTAAATTGAAAGATGATGGAAGTAACTTTGTTGACTGGGCCCGTAATCTGAGGATTATCCTCACGGCTTCCCAGAAGTCATATGTCCTTGATGCACCGCTTGGTGACCAACCAGAAGACATGACCTCCGAAGACGTTAAGAACGCTTGGGAGGCTCGTGCTGGAGACTACTCAATAGTTCAGTGTGCAATATTGTATGGCTTAGAACCGGGAGTTCAAAGACATTTTGAACGTCATGGAGCATATGAGATGTTCCAGGAGTTGAAGTTTATCTTTCAGAAGAATGCCCGGATCGAGAGGTATGAGACCTCCGATAAATTCTATGCTTGCAAGATGGAGGAGAACAGGTCTATTAGTGAGAACATACTCAGAATGTCTGGGTACTCAAACCGTCTAGCTGAGTTGGGAATTACCCTTCCGCCGGAGGCAATCACTGACAGATTTCTTCAATCGCTGCCACCTAGTTACAAGAGTTTTGTGATGAACTATAACATGCACGGGATGAACAAGTCAGTCGCTGAGCTGTTTGCGATGCTGAAAGTCGCTGAGTCTAAAATCCAGAAAGAACATCAAGTGTTGATGGTCAATAAAACCACTAGTTCCAAGAAAAATGGCAAAGGCAAAGGCAAGAAGGGTAAAACCAAGAAGGGTGGCAAAGCAGTTGCTACTCCTACAAAGAAGCCTAAGCATGGACCTAAGCCAGAAACTGAGTGCTTTCATTGCAAAGGAACTGGTCACTGGAAGCAGAACTCCCCCAAGTACCTGGCTAACAAGAAGGCGGCCAACGACAAACAAGGTATATATGATATACATGTTATTGATGTGTACCTTACTAGCTCTCGTAGTAGTGCCTGGGTATTTGATACCGGTTCGGTTGCTCACATTTGCAACTCAAAGCAGGAACTACGGAATAAACGAAGGCTGGCAAAGGACGAAGTGACGATGCGCGTGGGAAATGGTTTCAAGGTTGATGTGATCGCCATCGGCACGCTCTCTCTTCTATTACCATCGGGATTAGTGATGAACCTGAATAATTGTTATTTAGTGCCTGCGTTAAGCATGAACATTATATCTGGATCTTGTTTATTGCGAGACGGTTACTCATTTAAATCAGAGAATAAAGGTTGTTCTGTTTATATGAGTAATATCTTTTATGGTCATGCACCCAATATTAGGGTTTTATTCATATTGAATCTTGATAGTGAAGACACACATGTTCATAACATTGATGCCAAAAGATGTAGAGTTGATAATGATAGTACCACTTTCTTGTGGCACTGCCGTTTAGGTCATATTGGTATAAAACGCATGAGGAAGCTCCATGCTGATGGACTTTTGGAGTCACTTGATTTTGAATCACTTGACACATGTGAACCATGCCTGATAGGCAAGATGACTAAAACGCCGTTCTCTGGAACAATGGAACGGGCAAGTGACTTGTTGGAAATCATACATACTGATGTGTGCGGGCCAATGAATGTTGCAGCGCGCGGTGGATATCGTTACTTTCTCACCTTCACTGATGACTTGAGTAGATATGGGTATATTTACTTGATGAAACACAAGTCTGAAACTTTTGAAAAGTTCAAGCAATTTCAGAGTGAAGTTAAGAATCATCGTAACAAGAAGATTCAATTTCTGCGATCTGATCGAGGAGGTGAATATCTGAGTTATGAGTTTGGCAGTCACTTAAGACAATGTGGAATTGTTTCACAGTTGACACCGCCCGGAACACCACAGCGTAATGGTGTGTCTGAACGTCGTAATCGAACCTTATTAGATATGGTGCGTTCTATGATGTCTCTTGCCGATTTGCCACTATCGTTTTGGGGTTATGCATTAGAGACAACAACATTCACTTTAAATAGGGCACCATCGAAATCCGTTGAGACAACGCCATATGAACTGTGGTTTGGCAAAAGGCCAAAGTTGTCGTTTCTTAAAGTTTGGGGATGTGATGCTTATGTCAAAAAGCTTCAGCCTGAAAAGTTGGAACCTAAAGCGGAGAAATGCTTCTTCATAGGATACCCGAAAGAGACAGTTGGGTATACCTTCTATCTCAGATCCGAAGGCAAAGTGTTTGTCGCTAAGAACGGAACATTTCTTGAGAAAGAGTTTCTCTCGAAAGAATTGAGTGGGAGGAAAATAGATCTTGATGAGGTTATTGAACCTTTACTTCAACCGGAAAGTAGCGCAGTGCAGAAAGATGTTTCTGTGGAACCTGCGACGGTAGAAGAGGAAGTTAATGATGATGATCATGAAGCTTCGGATCAAGCTGCTATTGAACCTCGTAGGTCGACAAGGACGCGTACTATTCCCGAGTGGTATGGCAACCCTGTCTTGGAGGTCATGTTGTTAGACAACAATGAACCTACGAGCTATGGAGGAGAAGTGATGGGCCCGGATTCCGAGAAATGGTTAGAGGCCATGAAATCCGAGATGGGATCCATGTATGAAAACAAAGTATGGACTTTAGAAGTACTACCTGAAGGGCGAAAGGCCATTCAGAACAAATGGATCTATAAGAAGAAGACGGACGTGGACGGTAATGTCACCGTCTATAAAGCTCGACTTGTGGCAAAGGGTTTTTCACAAGTTCAAGGAGTTGACTACGATGAGACTTTCTCACCCGTAGCGATGCTTAAGTCTGTCAGAATCATGTTGGCAATAGCTGCTTATTTCGACTATGAAATTTGGCAGATGGATGTCAAAATGGCATTCCTCAACGGTTTCCTTGAGGAAGAGTTGTATATGATGCAACCCGAAGGTTTTGTCGATCCAAAGAATGCTAACAAAGTTTGCCAACTCCAGCGATCCATTTATGGACTGGTGCAAGCATCTCAGAGTTGGAATAAGCGTTTTGATGAGGTGATCAAAGCGTTTGGGTTTATACAAGTTTATGGAGAAGCTTGTATTTACAAGAAAGTGAGTGGGAGCTCTATAGCGTTTCTAGTGTTATATGTGGATGATATATTGCTGATTGGAAACAATATAGAAATGCTGGAAAGCGTGAAGGAATATTTGAATAAGAGTTTTTCAATGAAGGACCTAGGAGAAGCTGCTTTCATATTAGGCATTAAGATCTATAAAGATAGGTCGAGACGCTTAATAGCACTTTCACAGAGCACATACCTTGATAAAGTTTTGAAGAAGTTCAAAATGGAGCAATCCAAGAAGGGGTTCTTGCCTGTGTTACAAGGTGTGAAGTGGAGTAAGACTCAATGCCCACTGACTGCAGAAGATAAAGAAAAGATGAGCGTCATCCCCTATGCTTCGGCCATAGGCTCTATCATGTATGCAATGCTATGCACAAGACCCGATGTCAGCCTTGCCATAAGTATGGCCGGAAGGTTTCAAAGTGATCCTGGAGTGGAGCACTGGCAAGCGGTCAAGAATATCCTTAAGTACCTTAACAGGACTAAGGACATGTTTCTCGTTTATGGAGGTGATGAAGAGCTCATCTAAAGGGTTACGTCAATGCAAGCTTTGACACTGATCCGGACGATTCTAAGTCGCAAACCGGATACGTATTTATTCTTAACGGGGGAGCGGTAAGCTGGTGCAGTTCCAAGCAAAGCGTGATAGCTGATTCTACGTGCGAAGCGGAGTACATCGCAGCCTCGGAGGCAGCGAAGGAAGGTGTCTGGATGAAGCAGTTCATCACAGATTTTGGAGTAGTGCCCAGTGCACTGAATCCAATAAACCTGTTCTGTGACAACACTGGTGCCATTGCTCTAGCCAAGGAACCAAGGTTTCACAAGAGGACCAGACACATAAAGCGACGCTTCAACTCCATCCGGTTCTACATCGAGGAGAAGGACATAAATATTTGCAAAGTGCACACCGATCTGAATGTTGCAGACCCATTAACTAAACCTCTTCCAAGGGCTAAACATGATCAACACGAGAATTGTATGGGTGTTCGATTCATTACCATGTAAATCACATAGTGATGTGAACTAGATTATTGACTCTAGTGCAAGTGGGAGACTGTTGGAAATATGCCCTAGAGGCAATATATAAAGTGTTTATTATTATATTTCCTTGTTCATGATAATCGTTTATTATCCATGCTATAATTGCATTGATTGGAAACACATTGCATGTGTGGGTAAATAGACAACACTGTGTCCCTAGTATGCCTCTAGTGAACTAGCTCGTTGATCAAAGATGGTCAGGGTTTCCTAGCCATTGACATGTGATGTCATTTGATAACGAGATCACATCATTGGGAGAATGATGTGATGGACAAGACCCAAACTACAAACGTAGCATATGATCGTGTCAATTTATTGCTACTGTTTTCCGCATGTCAAGTATATGTACCTATGAACATGAGATCATGCAACTCACAGATATCGGAGGAGTGCCTTGTGTGTATCAAACATCGCAATGTAACTGGGTGACTATAAAGGTGCTCTACAGGTATCTCCAATGGTGTCTGTTGAGTTGGCATGGATCGAGACTGGGATTTGTTACTCCGTGTGACGGAGAGGTATCTCGGGGCCCACTCGGTAATGCAACATCACAATGAGCCTTGCAAGCAATGTGACTAATTGTTAGTTGTGGGATCTTGTATTAAGGAAGGAGTAAAGAGACTTGCCGATAACGTGACTGAACTAGGTATGGAGATACCGACGATCGAATCTTGGGCAAAGTAACATACCGAAGAACAAAGGGAACGTTATACGGGATTAACTGAATCCTTGACATAGAGGTTCGACCGATAAAGATCTTCATAGAATATGTAAGAACCAGTGTGGACGTCCAGGTCCCGCTATTGGTTATTGACCGTAGAGGTTTCTCAGTCATGTCTACATAGTTCTCGAACCCGTAGGGTCTGCACACTTAAGGTTCGGTGACGTTTCGGTAGTGTAGAGTTATGTATGGTGGTGACCGAAGTTTGTTCGGAGTCCCAGATGATATCCCGGACATCATGAGGAGCTCTGGAATGGTCCGGAGGTAAAGATTCATATATAGGAAGTCCCAGTTTGTTCGCTGGAAAAGTTTCGGGCTCATCGGTAGTGTACCGGGAGTGCCGGTAGTGTACCGGGGGACCTCCGGGAGGGGTATTTCGACCCTAGAGGGTCCATGGGCTGTGGAGAGTAATAACCAGCCCTTAGTGGGCTGGAGGAACAGCCACAAAAAGTCCCATGGCGCAGGAGGCAAAAAGGCTAAGGAAAAGGTGGAAAAAAGGGCCAATAGGGAGCAATCCTAGTCCAACTAGGATTGGAGAAGGAGTGGGACTCCTCCCCCTTTGGCCGGCCGACTCCTAGGAGGCCTTGGCCCTGCGCCAAGGCTGCCTCTCCCTCCCTCCTTTATATAATGGTGGATTAGGGGCTGTTTGGACAGAAATTACAGCCACGTGCTACCCGTTCCACCGGTGCTCCTCTAGATTGGTTTTCCGCAGTGCTTAGGCGAAGCCCTGCTGGAATTGCTACACCAGCACCATCACCGGAGCACCGTCACGCTGCCGGTGAACTCTCTCTCCTCTCCACCTCCTCTTGTTGGATCAATACGGTGGAGATCGTCATCAAGCCGCACGTGTGCTGAACGCGAAGGTGCCGTCCGTTCGATACTAGATCGGAAGGATCGTGATCAAGGCCACGGGACGTTCGTGATCGGATCGCGGGACAGATCGTGACGAGATCGCGAGACGGTTCGTGATTGGTTCGTGGGACGGTTCGTGATTAGATCGTGGGACTCTCGGCGATTTGGATCGCGAAGAAGTACGACTACACCAACCGCGTTTCTTAACGCTTCCCGCTTAGCGATCTACAAGGGTACGTAGATCCACTCTCCCTCTCGTAGATGCTCATCACCATGGATAGGTTTGCGTGTGCGTAGGAAATTTTTTGTTTCCCATCCGACGTTCCCCAACAGGATCCCTGCTGTAGGGTTTGCAATTTGTTTATGATTCGCTTATGGTGGGTGGCGTGAGTGACAAAGCACATACCCGAGTAAGTAGGTTGTTTGCGTATGGGAATAAAAGGACTTGATACCTTATAATGCTATGGTCGGGTTTTACCTTAATGATCTTTAGTAGTTGCGGATGATTGTTAGAGTTCCAATCATAAGTGCATATGATCCAAATAGAGAAAGTATGTTAGCTTATGCCTCTCCCTCATATAAAATTGCAATAGTGATTATTGGTCTAGTTATCGATTGCCTAGGGACAAATAACTTTCTTGTGACAAAAATCACTCTACTAAGACTAACTTAGTTGTTTCTTTATCTTAGCAGCCCCTAGTTTTTATATACGTGCTCTTTATCTTGCAAACCTATCCCGTTCCACCTACAAAGTACTTCTAGTTTCATACTTGTTCTAGGTAAAGCGAACATTAAGTGTGTGTAGATTTGTATCAATGGTTGATAGAACTTGAGGGAATATTTGTTCTACCTTTAGCTCCTTGTTGGGTTACTTATCGAGAAAGGCTACAATTGATCCCCTATACTTGTGGGTTATCATAAACCGACTCCAAAAATTCTAAAATAATAATTTCTATTAGTTTGATATTCATGAAAAATTCCAAAAAACTAGCGGGGAAGACCCACGAGGGAGGCACAAGCAACAGGGCGCCCCCTAGGGGCACGCCCTGATGGCTTGTGGTCCCCTCTTGTGCTTTTCGGACTCCGTTTTCTTACCGAGCACGTATTCTGACCTAGAAAAAGTCATTATATATACTCCCGTATATTTTGACCACCACATCGCGAGATTTCTCTCTGTTCTTGTTTTGGGCTGTTTTTCTGACAGATCTAGATTGCCATGACATTCCCTAAGTTCATCCAAGGACAAGTTCTTCGAGAAGGTCATCAACCCCTATCTCTCGGAGGTGGTAAGGCACCCTCAGACCATTGAGATGCGTGAGGGGGTGCTCCACATCCGGGATGTTCAAGGCCCCAAGAAGGAGGGAAGCGAGAAGGCCAGGCTTGAAGTAGTGGAGCAGAAGATCTTCAAGTGCCAAGGGATTGTTGAACGTGGTCTGAGTGCTAATCATTCAATGATCATGGACTTCATCCGTGAAAATAAGATGGACACAAAGAGCGTGGGAGGATCTCTCTTCAAGCTCCAAGAGCGGACCGAGCACCTCCAAGATCAAATCTATCAACTTCAGATACAAAACTATGAGTATGAATCTAGGTTTAAAAGGATGAGCCTTGCTGCAGATTTCAGGAGCCCGGACACAAAAGACTATTTCTAAGATGGAGAGCCTATGCCTTGGAAGATGGAAGATTACCTCACACCACCACCATCACCGAAGAACACTTGAGTACAAGGTTATGGGCACCACCCTCAGCTTGTTCCAAGGTGAAGCCGTCAAGGAGCAACGCGGGCGGTGGCACTAGCTTTTTGACGATGCCTCATCCATCGTCTCTTCGTTGTCTCTGACTTCCAACAATCTCACCAGTAAGGCTGCCTCTTTCTGGCATGCACAACGGGTCTACCGGTCACAATGCTGGCAATCTCTTTCTTCTGTTTTGTGGAGTGGCTCTCCCACAACACTTTGGAACTCATGGTCATGACGGGCATGGTGGACAAAGGAGGGTCGTTAGCGCAAGTGATGCAGTGTGAATCAAGATGGGCCTAGCCGCACATAAATAGCGGGCACCATCAGGCCAAGCAAAGGGTTGTGTAAATGCTGGCGCCAAAGTGGATTTCTAAGCTGCCACACTTATTTAATGTCATTATGCAGACACACGGGAAACCTGTTTGAATGCATCAAGAGACACCTCCTCACGTCGTTCAAGTCTCCCTGACAATGAACATGTGCGAAAACAGGGATGTGGCACTGATGGTGATGGTGTCCTGGACTAGGGGTACTTAGCATGTGAACTCCTGGATATGTGGGCCTGGCCGAGGACCCCCTTTGTCAGTTCCGGCTTGGGCCACTTTGGGATGCCCATGACGCACACAACGAAGATTTCACAATACTTGGCGCACAAGATGACGACTTCTAAATCGTTGGCCTTCGATACATTATATAAACCGAGCACAGACTTAGACTTGTCGATAGATCATTACAATCTCATACAACAATCTTGTGGTAGATACTTGCATTCTATACTACACCCCAATGTAATAAACACAAACATGACATAGGGTATTATCTCTTCTACAGAGCCTGGACCTGGGTAAAATCCCATGTCCTTTCTACCATCTCTTCAAGACGCCTAGCTTAGGATCCCTACTTCAAGATATGCCGGAATCGATTCCGACAAGCGGTGCTCTCAGTCTAAAAGTTTCAGACTATTTCGTGTGATGGTTGTGTGCATCTTAGTTATGCGGAGTCTGGGTGTTACTCAGTATAATTTGTATTGGCTCGATGCTACATTTTATGTTAATAAAGCGCCCTTTATCAAAAAAATCTTTTGTTTTTTTTTCAATGATGGAAATGATGTTGTTGGCTTGGAGGTAACTTTGAAATATTTTCCTTTATTTTTATTTGATTTTTTTGTTCTTATCAAACCATATATCCATTTTACAGGTTGGCACTGAAATTAAAATATTACAAGTAGAGCATCAGAATAGTTTGGAAAAGTCATGCTCATCAATAGGAAATGTTTCTTCCAAGAAAAGTTTTGTTTGAAGGACAGTGAAAGAAGTTACTATTTTCCTCTTCTTTATATGTGTATTTGTTCTAATGTGCGTTCATATGAAATTTATTGTTCTCCGATTTTAATTCATGCGGTCCTGAAACTCTTAAGTATAAAATTGTGTCGATAAAAATATAATCAGTTGAATAAATCATCCAGTTCTACGGTAATCTAAGCGTCTTACACGAAGCAGTCGTCCTACTGAGGAACCGTCCACCAGCCAGCCACCTGACCGAAGATTTGTTTTTTTTATCCTGTATCACTCTTAGAGGCAGTTATAACAAGGGAGCTGCCTGAGTTTTACTTACAAATCTTGTAACTTGAGAAGGGGTTGCGACAAAGGAACCGCTGCAACATCCAAATTTACTATAGAGTCTAATAATAAAGCGCTGACAGAGCCACTGAGATGACCTCTGAGGACAGAAAATAAACAAGTTCTCATTATTCTCCGACTCATTTGGATAATCAGATGAGTAGAAAGAGCCCAACGATGCCTCAAGCTAAGCACTTCTTATGGCGAATGATGCAGACCATCATCTTCAGCTTCTCTTCGTTCCGCATCAGCTTGAAGAGGCAGATGTCATCCACCTGTAGGTGGTTGTCGCGGGCGAAAGATGTCCATCCTTTAACAATCATCGCGCGATCATTTCCTAGTCGCAGCTCCGTGTGCCACTTCCTATTCTTACCCTTCCGCTGAAGCACCAAACTCATCACATTCTTCTTTCCGCAATGCCAGGTGAAGTACTGGTTTTCAAGATACTTTGACACGTATTTCTTGGCCAAAGTCTGTTTATGTGCATACACGGTGAGGATATTAGTGACACAGATGCAAATATATAAAAGCATACTATTTTCTCCTTTTGAACTTACGAGGTAGGGGCCGGAGTTGTTTTTGCCGGAGTTGCACAGACGAACACTTGTATTGTTCATAACGATGACACAGATGGGCAGTTCCGAGTCAATAGCACGGACTTTCTCCAATACTTTCTTCTTCTGCGCATCCGTCAGACAAAGTCTATCTGGTGCCACAAAGAGAGGCTCCAAAGATCCCTCGGAATCGTCAGAATCTCCTTCATCTTCATGAGAAGAATCTGAGATTTCTTCACCTGACCAGGATTACAAAATAATCAACCAGAAAGTATGTGAAGTGTGAACTGAAATTTGACACGAATTTTTGCCATGCTGCCATACCATCGCTAGCTGTCTCCTCCATAACATTGGCTGTCAAGACCATGTTTGCACTTGTCTTTCCATGGTTTGGGCCAACGTCACTTCTTCCACGAGCGGAACTTGCAACGCTCGCTTTGTGAAGGAAATGAACTATCACTACAAACCTTCCATGCTTGTCATTTTTCGTCGGTTGAAAGACACATATATCACCCTCCCTAACATGATTGTTAATGGCAAAGGAACGCCAATAAAGACTGCGCCGACCTGGATTACACACGCCAGATGGCCTGATACTCAATCTGCACTTCCAAGCCTTGTTCTTACTAGGCAGCTGGAGTATGATATTTGTACTTTCACATGGAAAGTACTTGAGTGCATAATCCTTGGGTATTGCCTATTTAAAAAAGGGACCAAATATAATTATGATAGTTGAAGCACTAAAGAGTTAAGAAGTTAACACTGTCACAAAGGCTGAATTGTTCTGATACATCCTCCTCGATGTTTAATTCCGGTTTGCGGGATTTCCCACATCCAGACCTGGCCGGACAAACTAGATGACCACGATGGATGGAAAAGTTGGAGGATTGCCAGGTTGGGACAGTTAGGATTAGGTGAACCCTGGTGGATTTGTGATAATCAAATAAAAAGTTGTGGTTTCAATGTTTTGTTCATTTTCCGCAGCTTCCTACATTTTCTTGCCTTTATATTTGTTTAGGGAAGTCAATGTTTTCCGTCCAATGCCGGTCATCTAGTTTGCCCGGGTGGGTGCGGATGTGCGAAATCCCGCAAACCAGAACTAAACCTAGAGGAGGATTGCTGCCAGATCTACGCCTCCGAGATCGCATGCCCACGATTAAAACCACTCCCCGGCGTCTCTATGAGCTCTGCGCACCACATTCATGTTAGTTCACAATGGTCATGCCTTGACAGGATGACTTCCTGGCCTCCCGTCCTTCTACACATTCACACTACCTGCAATTAAGCCGCTACTTTGCCTGGTCCGCCACGTTTGCTCGCCCAACACGCCGCATTTATTCCGATAAAGAGCGGACATGAAGGGACTGAACGACGGGGCGGCTTCCAGCCGCATTCAAGCCTTTTGATCAGCCGTATGTCCCCGACATAAACAACGATGTGTCGAACAAAAAGCCAACTCAGCACGCCCGCATTCAAAATGTCGTTCCCCTTACCCAGGTACCCTCTATTTAAAACAGGTCGGCCTGGTAAGAGACGGTATCTCAGGATATCTATAACCGGTTTGGATAACGGTCTAATAATATGATAGATGGCTAGGCATTAGGCCTATTTTAGCCGGTTGTGATGTCTTTTTTTATGAAGTATTTTTTATACTGCTCCATCAGAGCTTGTTTAGAACCGTAAACTATTTTATTGCTTTCATTAATAAGGAGGCCGTATGCATCGTATTGATGCAGAGGCCGGAGGTAATCCTCCTTGTCTAAAAAAAGGTAAAGAGTTGAGAAGCTAAGACTGTCACAAAGGCAACTATAATGTTGATTTAGTAATGCAAGTGTATTTCGTTGCAAGCATATCGTTCGGAGTTTTAATTTAAAAACAAAATACCGACCGACTAAAAAAGTATAATAAAAAAATAATATTTATATGTACAGACTTTATACCAAATGCATATCGTAAAATTTACATACCAGAGTATGTTGTCTTATGTTCGACTTGTTCATCCGTACGACTAACACTTTGAATTTGGGATGAATTTTTTCTATCAACGCATCTATTTTCACCTTTTGTGCTTTAGTAAGATAGCATTGGGCTGATACGGCATAGTTATCCAAAAGGATTTGTAGATTAGCTGACTCCACAGAATTGTCTACAGATAGAATATCTTCTGCTATAAAAATGTTTCAACAGTAAGAAAACATGTGCTGCAGAGTAACTACTAATCAGAGTAGATACTTAACCTGACAATTCCTCCGAAGAATAAGATCTTTCCTTCTGACTTCCATCTGAATCGCAAGAAATACTCATCTTGGATACGCCCTGTAAAGTGAATCATTGATACATCTATGATTCCCAATACATATGCACTGCTATATGATTCCTAATACATTAATTTTGTGTTTGTAAATATTTTTACTATATAATTCAGGCATCTAATATCTACTTTATGCATCAGAGCTTGATTTTGACATCATATATACACATTAAAGGTAGAGGTCAAAAATTTAGAGAACTCGGTTACCTGCTCCACATTGTGTTCCTCTGCCCATTCCCCCTCTACTCTCTGCCAGAGGTTGAACCATGTACATGGTGAAAAAATATGCAAATTTGCCATTGTAATAAAGACTTTTCATGTGGGAAAGTGGGTAAATGATTGGAAAATCATTTAACTAATTGAAAATGACATATAATGAAGAATGCAAGGCAAGAAGATCCATGTCATACTAAACTGGCGTACATGGTCAATGGGGGAAACAGAACTGTCCTGAATGTGGCGAGAAATAAAGCAACTAAACACTACATAATTGAAGAAGAGATGAATAACCAAATTTCAGGCAAAGAGTGAAAGATAGCAGAAAAGTTTACCAAGGTGTTGCCACTGTCACTGCTGCTCCCACTGCCTGGTAAAACGCAATTGAGTGTTCTTTAACTGATTCTTACAGGCCATAATCACGTTCTGAGAGGACCACAAAGAAGCACGTACTGGCATCGTCGTCATACTGGTAGTCCCTACGGCACATGCTCCTGTCGAACACCTTCACGGTAAGCACGGCGCGGCCGTCGTAGCTTAAGAGGAGGAAGTGCCCGAGCCGAAGGTCATGAGTGCGGGTAAACTGCTTCCATCCGTGCCCCAGATACATGTGGCCGTCGGCGTCAAACACTACATCCACTGCCCATAAGCGGCGCCGGCGCCCGGCCTCCCGCAGCATCAGATCTCGGGGATCATGGCGGTCGATCACCTTGACGAATTTGTCTGGCAGCCTCTGCGATGAGGATTAAAAGCGAAGTGTTGAAAGAACCAAACAGACTCGTGACAAAACAAACAAAGCGTAGAATCAGAAAACAAAGATGAATAAATAGTGGGAGATTGTGCAACTAGGATGTTCTGTACCAGCTTCTTGAACGAATTTGAGAGCATGATGGTAAAGAACTCAAAATCCATAGTGCCTTCGAAGTACAAACGGACTGTAGAAGAAGGGTTGCTGTGCTGTAGCAGAATGTATGAAGGAAAAGGAAGCCCGGTTTTGTCCTGTGTAGCACTTATGAAGGAGCGTCAGGGGACTGGAAGGGCAAACACCGGCCAAAATTATAGTCATTTATCAAGGAAGCGGCAACCTAACCGTGCATTGCATGCCGACTTTTTGTATTCCGTGTGCATTAATCTGAGAAGTCTCCCTCTCGTTCCCGGCCAACCGTCATGGACCCCCGAGTTGAACCGCCCATGAGCGCGCCGTCCACCAAAGAGCAAGACCACCACTTAGACCCTCGCAATCCACAGCAACACCGTCCTTAAAGCCTAGACTCCACCTTATTCTCTCCATGGCTCGCGCCTTCTTTTTTATTTCCCTAAGAAAAACCACCGCTGGGTTGTGTGACTGTATCAGGTCTCTTAATTCGTTCATTGTCGAGGTTAACCCCAACCCTTGACAGTTTCAGACCAGGAAATTCATGATGACCAGCGGCCCCGCACCTCGGAGTCCGCTGATAAATCTTGTTCGGAGATGCGGTCAAACACTATAGACGTCTTGCGTCTCATGCCGCAAATGAAAGCATCAGTTGTAGTTTGTTTGTCCGGATCACCTTTGGCTACCCAGTACTGCCTCGGCCCCTTTTTCCGGCCACCCTGATCAATCAAAGGCTGGGCGCTCTCACTCTCACGATTAACTTCCCTGTACTCTTGTCTTGGCTTCCGTATATAAGTGCCTTTTTTCCGCTGCCCATCTCCTCCCCGTGCTCCATAGCCATAGGCCCCGTCCCCACTATGATCGCCTGGGTATTGCTTGCTACTCCCATCCTACTTATCCTTCTCCCTCTACTTAGAGTAGCCTGCGTGTTGCTGTTTCAGCTTGTTGTCATACAGCTTGTCCCTCATAACTCTTTCCCTCTTCTGCTCTAGATCATCTCGCAGACCAAACTCCTTCATTTCATCAGCACGCCTACCCCCTTTCATTGGGTTATTAACCTCACCCTTGTTAAACTTGCCTCCCGCGCCAGTGCGCGGAGTAGCCAACTTAGAGAAATCTGATTGCAAGTTGCGCTTGACTGGAATTTCTGATTTCGAGTTGGCTGGACGCCCCCGGTCGCTGTCGCCGGTGCCCCTCCACACTGGGACGACGAGTCCAATGGCGGGTTGTAGATACCTCCAACATGCACCAGCTGTCCACATTCGAAACAAAAGTGGGGTATCTTCTCATAGTGGAAATCAAACCAAGTCTTTGCTTTGTCGTCCCTCGAGGTTTTTACGAAGAAACCCCTCACCAAAGGCTCGAAGACTGAGATTCTCGCCCTGACCCTGAGGTTGGTCCCTCTAGCAACACCATCTTTCTCCGCATCGACTTTCACAACTGCCCCAAGCCAGTTGCCTAACGCTTTACCAAACTTCTCTGTCCTTTTGTCAAGTGGTAGATCATCCACTCGGACCCAGACATCAACCGTCTCGAAAATCATCTCCGACAGCCTCTTATTACCCTCATATTCCTTAAGGACAAGCACACAGAAATCATACTGCCACGGCACTACCAGAATCAGGCTCGTGCCGACGGCCTAAACTATGCCGACTGGCACCGTAGGCATATATCACCCTATGCCGACCACCCTCGTCTCACCGTCGGCGTATAGAAAACCGTTGGCGTAGATCACCCTATGCCGACGCCCACCGTCAGTGTATATGGATCTATGCCTACGGTGGCCGTCGGCGTATCAGCGGGCCCGGCCACTCGATGGGTAACACCCATTTGATACCGTCCAAGATATGTCGACGGCCCTGACGGACACCGTCGGCATAGCTTCGATGGTCCACGTCATCGATCCGCGGCAGGTGCCACGTCATCGATCCGAGGGAGGTGCATATCCGGGAGTGTAGCTACGCTGACGGTTATGCCGTCGGCATACTTTTTCGGCTACGCCGATGGTGAGGTACAACATTTTTTCTATTTTAGCTAAGCCGACGGTGTAACCGTCCGCGTAGGTACATTTTTTTTAGTTTTAGCTACGTCGACGGTGTAACCGTTAGCGTAGGTACATTTTTTTAAATCTTTCCCCTATAATAAAATTTGAGTTAATTAGGAAGTCTATAGCCCATGTCCATGTTATATATAGTCTACACATAGTTTTTTCAATGCATCGTCTATTTAGGTGTGTGTATAGACACTAAAATATCATGTTATATATATAGTCTACACATAGTCTTGACGGACGACGCTGTCGCTTGCACCTGAAGGGGGGAAACGGTGGCGTTGGGACGACACGAAGGGAATCTTGCGATTGGTTGGGCTCGGACCTTGTTCTAAGATGTTGCTATGGGCTGACCCAGGATAGCCAGCTGAAAATGTCCCTCGGTGAAACCTCGTCCCGTGAAAGTCAAAGAGGTAATGTCGCGAGGTCTTGCGTTGGGCCCTCTTATACGTCTCGAATCCAAACGTATAAGAGGGCCCAGCACAAGACCTGATGGTATTAAAAACCCTAGGTCCCCCGTCCCGTCTAACCCTGACAATGTTGACAGAACGGATCTACCCCTTTGACTTTCACCGGACGGGGTTTGATCGAGGGACATTTTCACCGGGCTGTGATAGGCCAGCCCATAGGTACAGTTCGGATCAAGGTCCGGATCCAACCTACCGCAAGATTCCTTCCCTGTCTACCCGACGTGGCCGTTTCCACCCTCGGTGTGACGGCGGCAGGGACGTCTGTGATGGGGGCACGCTACGGAGCCACGGGCCGGATGGTTACACCTGTCACCACTCTTCCGCACGTGTAAGAGGGACTGGCGCAAGACCTCACGGCATAGCCCCCTCCAGGTATGTCGTCCCGTCTAACCCTGACATTGTTGACTGGACGGATCTACCCCTTTGACTTTCATCAGACGGTGTTTGACCGAGGGACTTTTTCACTTGGTTGTGATGGGTTAGCCCATCTTCGCCGGGACATTTTTGATGCAAAGAGACAATGCGAAAGTGAAAAGGACAAGTTGAAGTTCGATCGCATGTTAGAGGATCACAAAAACGGGTTGTACCCCAATTGCGAAGATGGCAACACAAAGCTCGGTACCACACTGGAATTGCTGCAGTGGAAGGCAGAGAATGGTGTACCTGACAATGGATTCGAGAAGCTACTGAAAATATTGAAGAAGAAGCTTCCAAAGGATAACGAATTGCCCGACAGTACGTACGCAACAAAGAAGGTTGTATGCCCTCTAGGTTGTATGCCCTAATGACTGCATCCTCTATCGCGGTGTGTACGAGGATTTTAACGCATGCCTTGTATGCGGTGCATTGCAGTATAAGATCAGACGAGATGACCCTGGTGATGTTGACGGCGAGCGCCCCGGGCAGAGGGTTCCTACCAAGGTGATGTGGTATGCTCCTATAATACTACGATTGAAACGTCTGTTCAGAAACAAAGAGGATGCCAAGTTGATGTGATGGCGAAAAGAGGACCGTAAGAAAGACGGGAAGTTGAGAGCACCCACTGACGGGTCAAAGTGGACAAAGATCGAGAGAAAGTGGAGCGACTTTACACGTGACCCAAGGAACGTATGGTTTGGTTTAAGTACATATGGCGTTAATCCTTTTGGAGAGCAGAGGAGTAAGCATAACACATGGCCTGTGACTCTATGTATGTATAACCTTCCTCCTTGGTTGTGCATGAAGCGGAAGTTCATTATGATGCCAGTGCTCATCCAAGGCCCTAAGCAACTCGGCAATGACATTGATGTGTACCTAAGGCCATTAGTTGATGAACTTTTATAACTATGGAATGGAAGAGGTGTACGTGTGTGGGATGAGAAAGAACAGGAGGAATTTGACCTACCTCAGTAACCTTTCAGGACAAACAAACACGAGATACCACGCATGCACACATTGTTCAGATGACACCGACAGTATATATTTGAACAAATGCAGGAATAATATGTACATGGGGCATCGTTGATTTCTTCTGACCAACCATCAATGT
This sequence comes from Hordeum marinum, assembly GCA_022496015.1. Taxonomy (NCBI): domain Eukaryota; kingdom Viridiplantae; phylum Streptophyta; class Magnoliopsida; order Poales; family Poaceae; genus Hordeum; species Hordeum marinum. The sequence goes on from CM039674.1 coordinate 515,698,244, forward strand.
CGAAAGAAAGGAAAGCATTTCAAAGGTGAGGCAGATCACCGGAAGAAGCCCGCCCTTTGTACTGGTGATCACATACTTGATATGGTCAATGATTTACAAGTAATCTTTGGAAAGGGTCATGGCCGACTATCTGTTCCGACTGACGATGCGGGACGTGCACCCATGTGGAAGAAGAAATCTATATTTTGGGACCTACCCTATTGGAAACACCTAGAGGTCCGCTCTGCAATCGACGTGATGCACGTGACGAAGAATCTTTGTGTGAACCTGGTAGGCTTCTTGGGCGTGTATGGGAACACATAAGATAAACCAGAGGCATGGGAGGAACAGCAACGTATGCACGGAGAAGACGGCATGGATCCAAAGCAGTTTCAGGGTCATGCCAGCTATGCTCTTACCAAAGAAGAGAAGGAAATCTTCTTCGAATGCCTGCTCAGCATGAAGGTTCCGTCTCGCTTCTCATTGAATATAAAGGGAATAATCAACATGGCAGAGAAAAAGTTCCAGAACCTAAAGTCTCATGAATTCCACGTGATCATGACGCAACTGCTTCCGGTTGCATTGAGGGGGCTTCTACCGGAAAACATTCGATTAGCCATTGTGGAGCTATGTGCATTCCTCAATGCAATCTCTCATAAGGTGACCGATCCAGAAATCCTGCCAAGGTTAAGGAGTGATTTGGTGCAATGTCTTGTTAGTTTTGAGCTGGTGTTCCCACCATCCTTCTTCAATATCATGACGCACGTCCTAGTTCATCTAGTCGACGAGATTGTCGTTCTGGGCCCTGTATTTCTACACAATATGTTCACCTTTGAGAGGTTCATGGGAGTCTTAAAAAAATATGTTCGTAACCGCGCAAGGCCAAAAGGAAGCATCTTAATGGACCATCAAACATAGGATGTCATTTGGTTTTGTGTTGACTTCATTCCTGACCTTAAGATGTTTGGTCTCCCTCAATCATGGTATGAGGGGAGACTGACTGGAAAAGGCATGCTAGGAGCGGACTCAATGAAATGATTTTTTTGAAAAGATCATGAGCAAACTATAAGGCAATTGCTTCAAATTTGTCTCGGTTCCTACTGAATCGGTAGAGTTTTGTCTTTTTCACTAGAGGTGGATCGAAAGCTTTTCGAATCCAAATATTTTGTCAATTGTGCATTATATATGGACTAATATTTTATAAAATTGATTTTTCCATATTTGGTAGGTCCTTCACAAAAAAAATCATTTTGGGCACTCGCAAAAAGGAAAATGATTTTTTTGTGCAAAGAAAATGAAAACTCCCTTTGGAAGCATTGTTTGTCATTCCAACATGCACCATTCTACAAAATATGAGATCATTTCAACAAACTATGGCATGAATGTGGCCATTAGATTGATCATTTGGCTTCAAAGCCATGAATCTTCACACATGATAGCTCATTTCTGAGAACAATTTTTTTAATTAATTACCGTATTACAAGTTTACTATTTTTCCTGGTAACTTGATCACATATGATGACACAACACGAAGTTTTTGCATTTTTTTGATTTTTTTTAATTTGTTATGCCCGTTTCAAAATGCAGTCAAAATGTCGGGCATGGCCGTTCATATCTAGGGGTTGAATCTTGCCAAATTTTTGTTAGATCTCTGATTAAATAGATACTTCTTTACCTAAAAATGATTTTTTAAAAACATCATGAGCAAACTATGAGGCACCTCTAGTTCAAATATGTCTCGGTTCCTATTGAATCGGCAGGGTTTTGTCTTTTTCACTAGAGGTGGATCGAAAGCTTTTGGCACCCGACCATTTGATTAATCGTACATTAAATATGGCCTAATATTTTATAAAATTGTTTTGGTCCAATTTTGCAACAAATATATGCTAGGTCCTTCACAAAAAAACTCATTTTGGGCACTCGAAAAAAGGAAAATGATTTTTTTGTGCAAAGAAAATGAAAGCTCTATTTGGCAACACTGTTTGCCATTCCAAGATGCACACTTCTGCTAAATATGAGATCATTTTGACAAACTATGCCATTGTTATGTTTTTTTGAAAAAAAGTTAGAGATTTGAGTTCAATTTTTTGACATTCAAGCATGGGACAGCCGGCCAATAAGACGCGAGGAACCGCCTTCACACGGATCACCAAATTGGAGCAATCTGAGCCATACATCGCGCATCCATCCAACGGTGGAGCTTCTCTCGAGAAACAAAAACCCTAACCTACCCACCCACCCTCCCCTCGATCCCCCGCCACCACCCACCCACTGCTGACCCACCGTCTCGCCTCTCCCCATCCCCTCGATCCCCAGATCCGATCGAGGCAAGCCCCGCCGCCACCCCCACCCACCACTGATCCACCCTCGTGCTCGGTCGCGCCGACCTCCTCCTTCTCTTTGCACTCCATGGCTGACACCGCACCCTCGTCTCCACGGCCTCCTTCACGCTTGCTCCGCAACGCCTCCGACGACCGCACCCGGAGCACGACCGCGCCGCCCTTCCGAGCACTTGACGCCATGCTCCGCCACTGGACTCTGCCCCTCCAAGTTGCCCCGACACCTCCCCAACTGTCCCTCCACCCCGACAAGGCCGCTGCAGCCCTGGCGGCATGCCTCGGCCCCGCGATGGCGGACCAGCCCAGGTAGGTGCCCCTCGTCCCCATTCGTTTTCCCTCTCCAATCCGATCGATCGGCAGGAGACGGTAGCTTATGCCCTCTCGCACCTCGCATTGTGGATGCAGATCCATGAGGGATACACCATCGTCGGATAAACGGAGACGATGGATGTGGTGAACGACGTGCTCAACTGGGCGGCGATGCCCGCCATGGTCGCCACCCTCCTGCTCTTCTCCCCTCCCCTCCTCCTCGTCGCTGCCGTCGCCCTACATTCCTTCTCCCCTCCGCTGATTCCTCCTGCACTACTGACGCCCCTTCGTCTTGGTGCTGCGCCCTACCCTGCCAGGGTCGGGCCGGGCCTCCGCCACCGTCGCGCAGATCCAAGAAGCTCCGGATGATTCTCCTCCCTCTCCACCTCACTCAGGTTTGCTCTTTACTCTACTTTACCTGATCCCTCCCCTCCCCTCCCCCCTTGTTCCCCACCGGACCGCTGCAACTACAACCACCAAACAAATTACTACTAGTAGTAAGCAAAGATTACTACTGGTGCTGCTGCTGCTTGATCAAAGTGTCTAATTTGCTTAATCTTTAAGTGTAAAAATTAGTGTACCACCCGAATAAGTAAAAAAATTAGTAAGCAAAGATCACTGGTGCTACTGTATGCTGGGCTGGATTGTATTGCTTTGCTTGTTTGGGTTGGGTTGGGTACAAGTTTTGGTTTTGGTTTCGGTTTGGACCTTCCATTCCATTCCATGGGGATGGAAGGTAGCAGCACCTTACTACTACTTAGTTTTTGACTTGTCAATCCTTGCTATGTTACCCCCTTTGACTCTAGGCATGTATCTGTATGTGTATGTAGGCTGTACAATACAATTCAATTCAGAATATTACACCTAGTATATCATCATTTTCATTCTCATTTCATTTCATTTCATTTCACCCAATATAACCTATCCACAAACTAGGCCGCCCAATATATTCTATTCAGGGCCTGTATGTTATCTTCATTCGCTCTCTCAAAACACGCGCCTTTCTACAGGGAGATGCTGCTCCCAATTCTTGGATCTAGGTACATACATAGGTAGCAGCAGCATCCTTGACCCTTTCTGCCATTTATTTCTTTTCTTTTCTTTTCTTTTCTCCGTTAGAATTGCTTCATCAACCATCTTTAACCAAGTAGTAGCATATATCGGCCTTATTCATATACTACTAGGTCGATCAGAGGCTCTAGTGCAACACAAACTTTCACCTATCCTATGCACAAGTGGGTGGGTGGGTGTGGGACAAGTGTTACATGAACTCAGTTTCTTAGCATGTGTATAACCATCTTCTTCTCGTGTTTGTGCACATGAGGGATGGCTCAGATCTAACATTTTTGGTGTCTTACTGGTTTTCAGGGTGGGGGTGGTGCAGTGGCGAGGTGGATGCTGCCCACCCAGATGGTCTGCAACATGGGGGAGTCCATCTCCGGCCATCCCAAGCACGACCACGATAGACCCACATCGACAGGTATCATCTCCATCTCCATCTCCCTGCCCCCTCTTCCTCGAAGTAGTAGCACAACATCAGGTAGTAGTAGGACGGTCAATACATGTGTACGGTAGCTTGTTTTGCAAGACTATAACTTGTTCAAATGATAAGAGAGGTTCCCATACAACATCAGGTAGTAGTAGCACAACATCAGCATCAGAGAGGTTCTGTAGCTTGCTGTGTAACTTGTGTCTAATATTGTTCAATATAATTTGCAGCATTAGTTAGGTACTATTGTAGTCTTTTTAGACTTATCTTGTATGAGTAAAATGCTATGAGTAAATTCAGATTTCCGTACTTGCTTTAGGCATAAGAATAAGCTACTAAGAACAGAATATTGATACTTTGCATGCTATGAGTAAAATGCTCTATTTTCTTTCGTCACCTTCCTTGTGTGAATGAGTATCTCATTTTAAGTAGCTAGAGAATGAAAGCATTGTACTAGCTGAATTTGTCTTATCATTCTAAAGAACTTGTTAGTTTATTGATTAGTTTATTCATAATATATTGGCCCCAGATTTTTTGATTCGTCTCTTCTGGTTCATGTAACAGGGTGACAGTGGAAGGCATGATGATAATTCATATTGTCATTCTATTAGTCCAGTGTAATGAAGGTCATGGCCTAGTCGAGTATGGTCTACCATTGAGTCTTGCGTATGTTTCATATGATTGGAGCAGGAGCCCAATTTGCGCCGATTGTCACTGCATATGTTTAAGAGTGATTCTACTAGTATATGTGTTATTACAGTAGTAGAATTTGTACCTATGTCATATGATGACTGGAGCAGGATACCAATGTACACTTGTAGAGCTTGTAACATCGACTGTCACTGTATACAAATTGATTCTAGATGTTATTACTTGAAATATTTCTTATGTTTTATGTCCATGTTGATTTAAATATTGATTATTTATTTACTGTCATATCGAAATTAGAAGAAAAAGGCATTGACAAAAGGGGTCCACTTACTAGAACATCGGGAACATCTAAGTCGGTGCTTTGTTTGATTTCGACAAGCCCTATATGTTCATGAGTCCTTCTAGTCTCCTTTGGCTGGAACCAATAACATTTGAAGACTACGACGTTTGGTGGGTTTTCACCAAAGAATGTAAGTTCATAAATTGCTTCAACTCTTCCATAATACTCGACCCCTCCTTCGCCGACAGCGGAGACACAACAATTTGTAGACTTTCGGTCAGCCATAGATAGCTCTTTGCCAAAAGTATGAAAGCGATACCCTTTGATGTCGTATTTGTCAAATGAACGGACTTTATAGTCAAAACCATTTGCGACTTGTCTCAATCCGGAGTCGATAGACTCTGCATTATCCTACAAGTTTAATACGAAAGGATTGTTGAATTAGCCGCAAACTAGACGAAGAAATGAAATGGTCTAATGGAAATTACCGTTTGTTTGAACCAAGAGATGAAACCAGGATAGCCTCATCCATGCTTTGCCAGAAGCTCATACTCTTCGATGGAATCCTTTTGGATCACCGCTCCATCTGAGAATTTGGCGACGTATCGACTGAATCACATATTCGGGAATAAGAGCATTTCAAAGGAATTAGAAGTTGTAAAACAATGTACCGAGAACTTACTCAATGTACGACCACACTTCTGTTAGGTTGTTGAAGATATACAACGAAATGGTCCGCCATTCTTCGACATCCAATGCTATTGCTTTCGAAGCACCGGCCAGTGCAAGCTTCCCTTTGAATAGGCTGAGGTTGCATCGACCTTTTTCACGGTCGCCACCATTGTACCGAGGCTTCGGATTATGCAAATGACGATTCTTGGCTTTGTAGTGTGCTTTCACGAAGTTTGCGGCCTCCTCAGTAATGAATTCCTCGGCCATCGATGGTTCAATTCTACGTTTATTTTTACATTTTGCTCGAAGCGTCTTCTACATCCTCTCAGTTGTGAAGCACCAATGATTTTGCACGGGCCCCCCAATCTTGCCTCGGTCGGGAGATGCCAAATCAAATGCTGCATTGGATTAAAGAATCCCGGTGGAAAGATCTTTTCTAACTTGCAGATCAACTCCGGCGCCAACTCTTCCAGTTCGTCTAGCACGTCAGGCGATAGTTCTTTCGCCCAAAGAGCACGGAAGAAATATCCCAGCTCTACCAGTACTAGCCATTCATCCTCAGGGATAAAGCCACGCAACATCACCGGCATTACCCGCTCAAGCCATATGTGCCAATCATGACTCTTCATACCAAATATTTTCAATTTGTCAGGACTTGCTCCCCTCTTTAGATTTGCTGCATACCCATCGGGGAATATCAACTGCATTTTCACCCACAAGATCATTTCCCTCATAGCTGGCCTTCCAAGATTGAACCATGCCTTTGGCTTCCTCCAGTTCTTCTTTTCCTTTCGGTTGTCGCATGTTTTGTAACGGTCTATCACATAGAGCCTCTTGATCGACTCTAGCCTTAGGGTTATCCTTTAACTTCCCCTATATGCCGAACAATGTACCAAAAAGGGCCTCGGTGATATTCTTTTCAGTGTGCATCACGTCAATGTTGTGTGGGCAAATGAGGTCTTTAAAGTAAGGTAGATCCCACAAGCATATCTTGTGAGTCCAGGTGTGTTCCGAATTATACCCTTTGAAATATCCTGGACGCTCTGGATTAGGCTCGAGAGCGTTTAACTAATCCAGGGCCTATTGGCCTGTCAATGCAGGTGGTGCAGAGTTTTTGACAACTCTACCTTTCATGAAATTTTTCTTGTCTTTTCTGAACTTATGGCCAGGATCCAAGAACTGTCTATGCAAGTCGAAGCAAGAATACTTGCGACCCGCCTGCAGCCAACGGAACTGAAGAGCTACCTTTCATGTGGGGCACGGGAACCTTCCATGCACACACCAACCAACGAATAGCACATACGCTGGCAAGTCATGCGTCGAGTACATGTAACACACATGCATTTTGAAGTTTTGTTTTGTAGCGGTGTCATATGTCTTGATCCCATTATCCCAAGCTTCTTGCAATTCATCCTTAAGCGGCTGCATGTACACATTCATATTCTTCCCCGGATAGTTGGGCCTTGGAATTTTCAACGTCAAGAAAATGTTCTTTCTTTTCATAATCTCTCCGGGGGGGGGAGATTGAGTGGAATGACAAATACAGGCCAGCAACTGTATTGGGTTGCCGTCATACCAAACACTTGGAACCCATCCATGCTGATGGTGACTCGAGGATGCCTTGGATCTGCCGCTTTGTCCTTATGTAAAGCATCGAAGTGCTTCCACGCAAAAGCATTTGAAGTGTGTCCCAACATCGGATTCCCATCTGCATCTAGTTCGGTTCTTTTGCCCAATTTATGCCACATCATCTGTCTAGCCGTCTCTTCGACCATGAAAAGACGTTGAAGTCTTGGTATGATTGGCATATACCAAAGAACATTAACTGGGATTTTGGTCTGACTCATCTCACTCATACCATTGTCTACCACAACATACCTGGAAGACATGCAAATGGCACAATAGTTGAAGCCCGCATACTCAAGCCTAAATAAGGCACATCCATTCTCACAGGGCATCTATCTTCTCATAGGGCATCTTAAGCGCACGTAGGATTTTGTCCGACTGGTATAGGTTTGCGGGCAATACATGGCCTTTGGGTAGAAAGCGTCCAAATATCGTCATCATCGCGTTGTAGCATTCTCTGCCCAGGTTGAACTGAGCCTTGAGAGCCATTACTTGCGTGACGGCATCCAGCTGACAAAGCTCAGTGTGCTCGTGGAGAGGACATTTTGAAGACTCCAACATTTCATAGAAGGCCTTTGCAGATTCCTCCATCCCATCGTCCGAATCCCGAGCATCATCAAAGTCTTTCACCATGTCTTCGATCCCGGTACCATGCTCATCGGTGCGACGATGAACCACCTCAGCTCTGGCACATTGGGCAGACTCACCATGAAATCTCCACACCTTATAATCAGTCGTAAAACCCCACTTCTGCAAGTGTTTACCCATTTCATCCCAGGTCCACTTTTTATGTTGTCGCACCGGACACAGGGGCACCAGGTTATTTCGCGGCCATTTGTAAATGCGACGCTCAGAAACCCCTTGGTTTTTGTTAACCATTCAATGGTCATTTCTTTCTGACTAGGGTGACCGGTGTACATCGAAGCACGATCACTCATCTTGTCTACCTACTAAACACACAAGAAATATATATATATAATTCATCATCTATATTCATCCGTTAATCAAGTTTGTCAGTTTTATTACGTCCATGCAACCTAGACGCTAGTAGGTAAAGATAGGTCCTAATCCCACCCGAGTATATGTAGTTTGGGTTCGTTTTCCCATGCTCTGCTCCGGATCCGACGCAAAATTTGGGTAGCACCTCCCCGCTGTTCTCCTCATACACGTCTCGGCAATAAGCAGAGAGGATGTGTACCTGGAGAACAACAGGGAGGCACTGACAAAATTCTGCATCGGATCTGGAGCAGAGCATATGGGAAAAAGAACCCAATCTACACATACTCGGGCTTTCCATGGATAACGTTGGAAAATTCGAAAGAATCACAGCGACGAAACAACTGCACATTTAATCCACCCGATAAACACAAATATATATGATGTTTTTCATAACAAAATCAGAAATTATATGACCTAACTCATAATTCACACATATATGACCCTGTCGGCCTCTAGAAGGCCGAAGAGCACCCTTTCGGTCAACAGGAGGCCGAAGAGGTGTCGGGGGTCGGGGATGTCGTGTCAGGGTGTCGGGGTGTCGTGGTGTCGAGGTGTCGTGTCGGGGACAGGGTGTCGGGGTCGGGTTGTCGGGTTGTCGGGGGTGTCGTGTCTGGGTGTCGTGGTGTCGGGGTGTCAAGGGTGTCGGGGTGTTGGGGTCGGGGCGCCGTGTCGGGGTCGGGGTGTTGGGTCGGGGTCGGGGTGTCGGGTTGGGGTCGGGGTGTCGTGTCGGGGTCGGGGTGTCGGGGGTGTCGTGTCGGGGTGTCGTTGTGTCGGGGTGTCAAGGGTGTCGGGGTCGGGGTGTCAGGATGTCAGGGTCGGGGTGCCGTGTCGGAGGGGGCGGCGGAGGTGTGGAGCTGGGTCGTCGGGGTGCCGTTTCGGGGTCGGGGTGTCGGGTCGGGGTCGGGGTGTCGGGTCGGGGTCGGGGTCAGGGTGTCGGGTCGGGGTCGGGGTTTTTCCTCCTTTTTTTCTTCTTCTTCCTTTTCTTCCTTTTCTTCCTTTTTTCCTTCTTCTTCTTCTTCTTCCTCCTTTTCTTTTTCCTCTTCTTCTTCTCCTCCTCTCCTCTTTTTTCTTCTCCTCCTCTCCTCTTTTTTCTTCTTCTCCTCCTCCTAACCTAATCTATAATATCTAAATAGTTCATCCCCACTATCTTATTTCTCTTGACATGCACACTATCCACATCAGCAATGAGCCACATCAGAAAAGGAAAAAAACAAAATAACAGAAAAGCAAAAAAAGGGCAGAGGTGGGGGAGCTCACCTGAGGGGGTGCCGCCGGGGGGCTCGTCGGGGGGGGGGGTGCCGTTGGGGAGGGCTCGCCGGGGGGGTCCCACCGGGGAGGGCTCGACGGGGGAGGGGGGCTCGACGGGGTGGCGGCGCGTGGCTACTGCGGCAGACGACGGGGCGGCGGCGCGCGGGAGGGGGGGGGGCGTGAGGCAGGGCGGGCGGCGGCAGGGGCAGGGCAGGGCAGGGCGGGGTGGCGGCGGGGGCAGGGAAGGGCAGGGCGGCGGCGGGGACGGGGCGGCGACGCTGAGACAGAGAAGGAGAGAGAGATGTGTGTGTGAGCGAGAGGCTTTGGGCGCGGGGGCGAAAATTAAGTCCCCCTGTATGCCGTCTGCTGGCAGACGGCAAAGACGGTGACCGTCAGCCTTCCCCGCGGCTACACTGTGGGCCCCCCTCACCTCTTTGCCGTCTGCCAGTAGACGACAAAGAAGTGCAGATGGCAAAGGCCCTCTTTGCCATTAGTATGTTCTTTGCCGTCTGCTTTATAAAAGTAGACGACAAATATCCTCTTTGCCATCAGCCAGCGAATGACAAAGAGTTGGCTGATGGCAAATTCTGTGATTCCAGTAGTGCATGCTATAATTGTATTGATTGGAAACACTTTACATGTGTGGGTAAATAACAACACTTGGTTCCTAGTATGCCTCTAGTGAACTAGCTCGTTAATCAAAGATGGTCAGGGTTTCCTAGCCATTGACATGTGATGTCATTTGATAACGGGATCACATCATTAGAAGAATGATGTGATGGACAAGACCCAAACTACAAACGTAGCATATGATCGTGTCAGTTTATTGCTACTGTTTTTTCATGTCAAGTATATGTTCCTATGACTATGAGATCATGCAACTCACGGACACCGGAGGAGTGCCTTGTGTGTATCAAACGTCGCAACGTAACTGGGTGACTATAAAGGTGCATTACAGGTATCTCCGAGGGTGTTTCTTGGGTTGCCATGGATCAAGACTGGGATTTGTTACTCCGTGTGACGGAGAGGTATCTCAGGGCCCACTCGGTAATACGACATCACAATAAGCCTTGCAAGCAATGTGACTAAGTGTTAGCCACGGGATCTTGTATTACGGAACAAGTAAAGAGACTTGCCGGTAACGAGGTTGAAGTAGGTATACAGATACCAACGATCGAATCTCGGGCAAGTAACATACCGAAGAATAAAGGGAACATCATACGGGATTACCTGAATCCTTGGCATAGAGCTTCGACCGATAAAGATCTTCGTAGAATATGTAGGAACCAATATGGGCATCCAGGTCCCGCTATTGGTTATTGACCATAGAGGTGTCTCGGTCATGTCTACATAGTTCTCAAACCCGCAGGGTCTGAACACTTAAGGTTTGGTGATGTTTCGGTAGTATAGAGTTATGCATGGTGGTGACCGAAGGTTGTTCGGAGTCCCGGATGAGATCCCGGACATCACGAGGAGCTCCAGAATGGTCCGGAGGTAAAGATTGATATATAGGAAGTCCTGTTTTCATCGCCGGAAAAGTTTCGGGCTCATCAGTAGTGTTCCGGGAGTGCCGATAGTGTACCGAGGGACCATCGGGAGGGGTATTTCGACCCAAGAGGCTACATGGGCTGTGGGAGGGTGAATACCAGCCCTTAGTGGTTTGGTGTAAGTCCCACACAAGGCCCATGCGGCTGGGAAGAAAAGCCCAAAAGGAAAAAGGTGGAAAAAAGGCGAAAAGGGCCAAATAAGGAAGGAGTCCTAATCCTACTAGGAGTGGAGGAGGAGGACTCCTCCCTCCTGGTTCGGCCGAAGCATAGGGCTGGCCCCTTGAGGGCCAGGCCTCCTCCTCCCCTCCTCCTATATATACTAGTGGTTTTGTGGGTTTTTGCACAAGATTTTCTACCACGTGCTACCCTCTCCTCTAGTGCATAGTTTCTCCTCTAGATCGGTTTCCTATAGTGCTTAGGTGAAGCTCGACCGGAACAGCTCCACCACCATCGCCGGAGCGCCATCACGCTGCCGAAGAACTCTTCCACCTCTCTGCTCCCTCTTGCTGGATCAAGAAGGCGGAGATCGTCATCAAGCCGTACGTGTGCTAAACGCGGAGGTGTCGTCCGTTCGGTGCTAGATCGGGACGGATCGTGATTGGATCGCGGGACCCTTGGCGATTTGGATCGCGAAGACGTTCGACTACATCAACCACGTTTCTTAACGCTTCCCGCTTAGAGATCTACAAGGGTACGTAGATCCACTCTCCCTCTCGTAGATGCTCATCACCATGGATAGATCTTGCGTGTGCGTAGGAATTTTTTTGTTTCCCATTGAACGTTCCCCAACATCCCCAGGTAGGTACTAGGAAATAAATGACAACATAAGATTCTCACGAGGAGACCGAACTATGCTCAAACATGAATTAGCAGCCAAGTGTTTGGTTAGCGGTACGAGTAATGCACATGGATAATGGATGTGAGTTTTTGCTGAGGATGATCATCTACTAAGAAGACCGTCTTTACAAATTTCCAGCTCAAATGGAGGAGCCTAGGTGGTACTTGCTTTGCAAAGTACCACACTGGACAAAAATATGAATGTTGAAGCTAGGTTCAAAATAATGAATGAATTAAGCTGAAATTTGGTGGAGGATGGTTATTTGGGCATAGGAAAGCACTATAGAAAATTGATGCCATTTGGACATGCCAAAGTGGTACTTCCTTCACAATGCTCTTCTCTAGACAGAAACTTGGGAAAATTAGTGAGAGAAACTGGATAAATAAAATGAGCTCAAGTTTGGTGTAGGTAAGTTACATAGGTATTGTCATGCCCTGGTAAATTTTCAGAAATAATGAAGCAATATATGACGGTGTGCGGAGCGACCGAATGATGCAGGTATGTCTCACCGACTAGTGAAGCGCGGGGCGGCCAGGTGAAAAAGGTGGTCCGCATGGAGTGGCGATGCGCGGGGCATCCGAGTGAAGTAGATGTGTCTGGCTGAGTGGCGACGCGCGGGGTGGCCTAGCGATGTAAACTCATCCAGCACAGTGGCGATGCGCGGGGCATCCAAGTGAGGTAGATACGTCTCACTGAGTGGCGATGCACGGGGCGGTCAAGTAACGGCGCGCGGGGCAGCCGAGTCGAGAATGCTGCGCGGAATAATTCTCAAAGTAATTTAATGTTTGTTGAAATAATTTGTGTAAATTACACCCATGATACCCACTGGGTGTGCCAGGGGCTTGCTGGTCCAAAACCAACAACAGTCTAAAGGGTGAAGGATCCGACTGAACTTGTGAAAGTGAAGGATCCTACATGAAGATAAAGGACCGAGCGCATAGGTACACTCGGTGGCGTGGCCTCCGAGTGAACGTAATGTGCGACTTACTTGACCCTCGGTAATGCACAAATAATTATTTAATTGAATGCAATGTGTGAAAAATGACTTAGCTGTCTGACGGCGCGCGAGCGGCCGAGTGATGAAGACATGCCACTTGAGTGACGGCACGCGGAACGGCTGAGTGATGAAGGAGCGTCTCGCCGAGTGGCGATTTACGGAGCTGCCGAGTGATGCCGACGCGTCCAGTAGAATGACGGCGCACGGAGCGGATGAGTGACGAAGACGTGTCTCGCCGGGTGGCGATGCGTGGAGCTGCCGAGTGACGAAGGATCGTCTCGCCGAGTGGCGATGTGCGAAGTTGCCGAGTGATGACGACGCGTCCAGTAGAGTGACGGCGACCGGAGCGGACGAGTGACGAAGACGTGTCTCGTCGGATGGCGATGCGTGGAGTTGCCGAGTGATGATGACGTGTCCAGCAGAGTGACGACGTGTGGAGCGGATGAGTGACGAAGACGTGTCTCGCCGGGTGGCGATGCGCGGAGCTGCCGAGTGATGAAGGATCGTCTCGACGAGTGGCGATGCGCGGAGCTGCCGAGTGATGACGACACGTCCAGTAGAGTGACGGCACGCGGAGCGGACGAGTGACGAAGACTTGTCTCACCGGGTGGCGATGTGTGGAACTGCCAAGTAACGAAGGATTGTCTCGCCGAGTGGCGATGCATGGAGATGCCGAGTGGTTACGACGCGTCACGCCGAGTGGCGATGCGCGGAGCTGCCGAGTGATGACGATGCGTCCAGTAGAATGACAACGCGCGGGGTACCAAGTGATGAAGGAGCTCCTAGTAGAGTGACAGTGCACGGGGCTACTGAGTGGTGATGTGTGGAGCTGCCGACTGATGACGACGTGTCTTGCCGAGTGGTGACGCGCGGAGCTACCGAGTGAACATGAAGTGTCGCGCGGAGTGACGATGCGCGGTGCTGCCGAGTGATGACGACGCATCCAGTAGAGTCACGACGCGTGGAGCGGACGAGTGACGAAGACGTGTCTCGCCGGGTGGCGATGCGCGGAGCTGCTGAGTGACGAAGGATCGTCTCGCCGAGTGGTGATGTGCGAAGCTGCCGAGTGATTACAACGCGTCGCGCCAAGTGGCGATGTGCAGAGCTGCCGAGTGATGATGACGCGTCCAGTAGAATGACAACGCGCGGGGCTGCCGAGTGACGAAGGAGCGCCCAACAGAGTGACAACGCACGGGGCTGCCGGGTGGCGATGCGCAGAGCTGTCGAGTGATGATAACGCGTCGCGCGATGTGCGGAGGTGTTGAGTGATGAGGACGCGTCGTGCTGAGTGGAGATGCGCGGAGCTGCTGAGTGATGACAACGCATCTAGTAGAATGACAGTGCGCGGGGCTGCCGACTGACAAAGGAGCGCGCAACAGAGTGACAACGCGCGGGGCTGCCGAGTGGCGATGCGCGGAGCTGCCGACTGATGACGATGTGTCTCGCCGAGTGGCGATGCATGGAGCTGCCGAGTGATGACGACGCGTCCAGCAAAGTGACAGCTCGGGGCTGCCGAGTGACGATGGATCGTCCGGCTGAGTGACGAAGGAGCGTCCCGCTGAATGACGACGAGCGGGGAGGCTAAGTCACTACATGTTGGTCGTCTGTACATAGCTCAAACGGAATGTATGTCCGATTGAACCACTTTCCGAAGAGTATGACGGACGTGTGACCTGCAAGTTAGTAGCAAGCATAGCTACGGATATTTTTTTAGTGGACTAAGTGTCCTGCACGGATGCTATTTTTCGAGGAACTAGATGATGCCCCGCGATTTGCTGCGTGAACCTATTGGAAAACAAATGTATACTTAAAACAATAAAATACAAAGTGTATAAAAAGAGAATGAAAATTATAGTTACAATATAATTTCTAATAAAATATGAAGGATTAACTCTAATGCAAAAACCTACTTATGACTATTTTCATGAGTTGATGATGTGCCATCATTGCATGCGTAGAGTAATGCAAAATATGTTATTTATGTCGTGCACGCATACTTGATTATGTGTCATAGTTGCATGTCTACGAAAATTAGGTAGTGGATTATACCTATTTAGACATAGAGGATAAGAACCACCAATGGTTATGCACGGATGTATGCAAGATTAACCGTTCATGGGAACAATGTGACGGAAGTTTTAGGTGTAGTAATTAGGCAATTGATGCCATCACACGAAGTTTAATGAGGCCATTACCTTAAAGCAAACGGACAGCCCATCCCACGAAGGATTATGAAGGCCACGTCCTTCCGTTTTTCCTTTCAGACATTGACTCCTTCAAGGAGTTGGTGGCGCACTTCCTTCCGTTACCTTTTTCCCTGCATGCAGTTAGTTGATTGAGGAGGTGTCACACATTATGCATGCACTTACCAACATCGACTCCTTCAATCTCAAACACATTCGGCTGTATCGTAGGCGCAGCGCGGCCCGGCCGCGGAGAACATCGCAAATGCTGGAGGGAGGCGGCACTGCGCGTGTGTAACCGCGACGGGCCTGGTCCTCCACTGCAGTGGTCGCCGCCGAGCAGCTGAGAAACCAAAGCTGGAGTTGACGACGAGGCGAATGGCCGTGGCCACATGCGGGGGCTTAACGACGGCTTTGCACATGGAGCCAAAGACTCTAATATCCGAGTCATGTTTAATCTGCGCCTCCAGTCCACCGTGCCACGTGGGACGTAGAACGCATCATGCTGCTCGCGGCCTGCCTTCGCTGAGGAAGCAAGCGCGAAGGGTTGTTACTCAGCCGGAATCGATCTATCGCCGGACCAACGACTTTGTTCCATTGATTCTTGTACATGATTGTATCGATCGACATGAGTGCACGAACGAGTGGGCATGCAAAAAAGAAGCAAAACCAAGTAGCACATCATCGATTAGTTGTGGGACCGTAAGCGGATAGTACTCGGCGGAGAAAAAACTCATGATCCATCCATTTGTGATCCATTGGGTGAAGATGTATCTTTTTACCTTCTATTCGTGATGCTTCAGTTACTCTTCGGAGACAAACAGTATGAACTGTAAGAACAAGAAATTAAACATAGATGAATAAATAAAAAACCATATGCATCATGGCTCGATAAACGCCATGACCCACGGTGGGCCCCAAAAGTCATGGGAACGATTCTGACTTTAGCGAGGGGTAGGATAACAGAGCGTGATCTATCGAGATGCAAATGGATGACACGGTGATTTTAGCGAGTTTGGGTCTCTCACGGTGGAGATAATAACCCTACGTCTCGTGCTCCGGAGAGGCTTTGCTTATTTGTCATGAACACGGAGTTACATGGTGTATTTGAGACAGAGAGGGAAGGGAGAAGAAGGAGTCCCCTTAGTCTAGTGGTGGGGGTGGCTTATATAGAGTGTGCCACCCCTTCACCTCCTTTGTTACAAAGTGGGGCATCGATGCCGTAACGTCGGATGGTGCTTTAACTGCCTTGTCGACTATCGGTCTTTGCATATCCGAGTGAGCCATACGACCGAGTGATTGATTGTCTTCCGAGTGGACGGTATGGTGATATATCCGAGTGGGTAGTACGTCTGAATGAGATTTATCTGGCCCACATGATGTCTGGACCCCATGCTTTACGATACTTCGACCCTTCATGGGTCTACCTATTTTGTGTATCCCCGACGATAGCCCCTGAGGGTTTGACTGATTGCTGGTGGTCAGTTGGAGTCTACAGAGTTTATTAAACTTGAATGTTGTTGTCGGACCTGACACAGCAGAATGTTTCTTTTATTTCTCTTCAAGTGGAGGCACGCTAAGTGCACTCACTAGGTGTAGTCCCTGAGCCTCTGACGGACTAGATGAGTCAGTCAGAGGGTTTATGTCTTCCAATGTTGAACTAAACTAAACAGGTGAACACTGACCATTGCGACGACTGAGCCTGAGTAACGATGAAGATGGCACACAGATGCATCGAGTGATCTCGTAACCTGTGTATGAAAAATAGCACAAGCCAACATAAAAATTTATCAAAGTAATTTGATCTTTGCTGAAATAATTTGTGTAAATAACACTCATAGACACCCGTTGGGTGTGCAAGGTGCTTGTTGGTTCGGGACCAGCAGAGTGTAGGATCCGACTATACTTGTGCAGGCACTAGTAGAAAACCGATCTTTTGTCCGCATCATTAGTCTCGGTTGGCTTTTGAGCCGGCACTAATGTGATCATTAGTGCCGGTTCATGATGGGGATCATTAGTGCCGGTTCGTTACGGACCATTAGGTCCGGTTGGTAGCTCCAACCGGCACTAAAGGTGTGGTGGCAGGCTGGCATCAGCCTGTGGCCCCACGGGAACCTTTAGTCTCGGTTGGTGGCTCCAACTGCAACTATAGGCTAACGTTTAGTCGCGGTTGGAGCCAACAACCGGGACTAAAGGTTGGTCATGCCTGTGGTGGGTGTTTAGTCTGACCTCGCCAAGCGATGGACGCTCGCACCGGTTTATAAGCCCACCCCTCTTTGCCTTGTTGAGTTCCTCTCAAATTGAAAATAGATGCCCTTATAGGGAGAAATTTGAACTCAAATCAAACTGAATTCCAGTCTGATTTCAGGTCAATTTTTCCCTACATAAGCGCATCTATGTTCATTTTTGCTATTTATTATGTTATTTAATTTTTTTAAACATATTTTAACTCAAGACTTTTTTTGCAATAAATATGCACCATTCAAATCCACATCATCACTTTCCAACCCTTTTCTGACCTCATTTACTATTTTTCATGCATTTCATGATTTATTTTGAGCTAAAATGACCCTCAATTGAAAAGGAGTGCGAATGAACTCTGAAATTGTTGAAAGTTGGCATGGTATCATCATTTCACCCACATAGCATATTATAAAAAGTTGAGAGGGTTACGGCAAAAACTGGATGCACTTCGTGTACAAAATGGAAAATCTCTTTCGAAGTATCAAGGTTTCGGACGTAAACTCGCCTGTTACAAAGGCATTTCAATCTTTAACTTATTTGAACTCCATACTTTTTGTGTGTGCAAAATGCACCATTCAAAGCCACATCATCAATTTTCAACCCTTTCTGACTGCATTTGCTATTTTTCATGTACTTACGAATTTTTTTCCAACAAAAAAACCCTGAAATTGAAAAGCACTTCAAATGAACTCTGAAAAGGTGGAAAGTTGGCATGGTATCATCATTTCACTCACATAGCATGTTATAAAAAGTTGAGAGGGCTACGACAAAAATTGGATGCACTTAATGTACAAAATGAACAATCTATTTCGAAGTATCAGTGTTTTGGACGAAAACTCGCCTGTTACAAAGGCATTTCATTTTTAACTTGTTTGAACTCTGTACTTTTTGTATGTTCAAAATGCACCATTCATAGCCACAACATAAATTTGCAACCCTTTCTGACTTCATTTGCTATTTTTCATGCACTTACGGATTTTTTCCAGCAAAATAATCCTGAAATTGAAAAGTACTTCAAATGAACTCTGAAAAGGTTGAAAGTTGGCATTGTATCAATATTTCACCCACATAGCATGTTATAAAAAGTTGAGAAGGTTACGACAAAAACTGGAGGCACTTCGTGTACAAATTGGACAATCTCTTTCAAAGTATCAAGGTTTCGAACGAAAACTCGCATGTTACAAAGGAATTTCATTTTTTAACTTAGTTGAACTCCATAATTTTCGTGTGTTCAAAATGAACCATTCAAAGCCATATCATCAATTTTCAACCCTTTCTGACTTTATTTGCTATTTTTCATGTAGTTACTGATTTTTTCCAGCAAAATAATCCTGAAATTGAAAAGCACTTCAAATGAACTCTGAAAAGGTTGAAAGTTGGCATGGTATCATCATTTCACCCACATAGCATGTTATAAAAAGTTGAGAGAGTTACGACAACAACTGGATGCACTTAATGTACAAAATGAACAATCTCTTTCGAAGTATCAGGGTTTCGGACGAAAACTTGCCTGTTACAAAGGCATTTCATTTTTTAACTTATTGGAACTCCATACTTTTTGTGTGTTCAAAATGCAGCATTCAAAGCCACATCATCAATTTTCAACCCTTTCTGACTTCATTTGCTATTTTTTATGCACTTCCTGTTTTTTCCCACCAAAATAATCTTGAAAATGAAAAACACTTCAAATAAACTCTAAAAAGGTTGAAAGTTGACATGGTATCATCATTTCACCCACATAGCATGTTATAAAAAGTTGAGAGGGTTACGGCAAAAACTGGATGCAATTCGTGTACAAAAAGGACAATCTCTTTCGAAGTATCAGGGTTTCAGACGAAAACTCGCCTGTTACAAAGTCATTTCATTTTTTAACTTATTTGAACTCCATACTTTATGTGTTTTGAAAATGCACCATTCAAAGCCACATCATCAATTTTTAACCCTTTCTGACTTTATTTGCTATTTTTCATGCACTTAGTGATTTTTGCTAGCAAAATAACCCTGAAATTGAAAATCACTGCAAATGAACTCTGAAAAGGTTGAAAGTTGGCATGGTATCATCATTTCACCCACATAGCATGTTATAAAAAGTATAGAGGGTTACGGCAAAAACAGGATGCACTTCGTGTATAAAATGGACAATCTCTTTCGAAGTATCAGGGTTTCGTACGAAAACTCGGTTGCTACAAAGGCATTTCATTTTTTAACTTATTTGAACTCCATACTTTTTGTGTTTTGAAAATGCAGCATTCAAAGCCACATCATCAAATTTCAACCCTTTTTGACTTTATTTGCTATTTTTCATGCACTTACTGATTTTTTTAGCAAAATAACCCTGAAATTGAAAATCAATTCAAATGAACTCTGAAATGGTTGAAAGTTGGCATGGTATCATCATTTCACCCACATATCTTTTTTATAAAAAGTATAGAGGGTTACGGCAAAAACGGGATGTACTTCGTGTACAAAATGGACAATCTTTTTCGAAGTATCAGGGTTTCGAAGGAAAACTCGCGTGTTACAAAGGCATTTCATTTTTTAACTTATTTGAACTCCATACTTTTTGTGTTTTGAAAATGCACCATTCCAAGCCACATCATCAATTTTCAAACCTTTCTGACTTTATTTGCTATTTTTCATGCACTTACTGATTTTTTCTAGCAAAATAACCTTGAAATTGAAAATCACTTCAAATGAACTCTGAAAAGGTTGAAAGTTGGCATGTTATCATAATTTCACTCACATAGCATGTTATAAAAAGTTGAGAGGGTTACGGCAAAAACTGGATGCACTTCGTGTACAAAATGGACAATCTCTTTCGAAGTATCAGGGTTTCGGACGAAAACTCGCTTGTTATAAAGGCATTTCATTTTTTAGCTTGTTTGAACTCCATACTTTTTGTGTATTCAAAATGCACCATTCAAAGCCACATCATCAATTTTCAACCCTTTCTGACTTCATTTGCTATTTTTTATGCACTTACTATTTTTTTCCAGCAAAATAATCCTGAAAATGAACAACACTTCGAAAAAACACTGAAAAGGTTGAAAGTGGGCATGGTATCATCATTTCACCTACATAGCATGTTATAAAAAGTTGAGAGGGTTACGACAAAAACTGGATGTACTTCGTGTACAAAATGGACAATCTCTTTTGAAGTATCAGGGTTTCGGACGAAAACTCGCCTGTTACAAAGGCATTTCATTTTTTAACTTATTTGAACTCCATACTTTTTGTGTTTTGAAAATGCACTATTCAAAGCCACATCATGAATTTTCAATCCTTTCCGACTTTATTTGCTATTTTTCATGCACTTACTGATTTTTCTAGCAGAATAACCCCGAAATTGAAAATCACTTCAAATGAACTCTGGAAAGGTTGAAAGTTGGCGTAGTATCATAATTTCACCCACATCGCATGTCATAAAAAGGTGAGAGGGTTACGGCAAAAACTGGATGCACTTCGTGTACAAAATGGACAATCTCTTTCGAAATATTAGGGTTTCGGATGAAAACTCGCCTGTTACAAAGGCATTTCATTCTTTTTAACTTATTTGAACTCCATACTTTTTGTGTGTTCAAAATGCACCATTCAAAGCCACATCATCAATTTTAACCCTTTATGACTTCATTTTCTATTTTTCATGCACTTACTGATTTTTCCCAGCAAAATAACCCTAAAATTGAAAAGCACTTCAAATGAAATCTGAAAAGGTTAAAAGTTGGCATGGTATCATCATTTCACCCACATAGCATGTTATAAAAAGTTGAGAGGGTTACGACAAAAACTGGATGCACTTCGTGTACAAAATGGATAAAAACTGGATTCACTCATTATCTCTCAATAAAGGAAAAAAACTCAAAAACAAAAGAAAATAAATAAAGAAAAAACAAAAAAATGACAAATAATTAAAAAAATAGGCCGCCTACTGGGCCGCCACGGCCTGCATACGACTAGAAACCCAACCTGGGCCAGGATGCAGGCCCGCAAAGCCAGTAGGCCCAATAGGACCGCACAGGTTTGATAGGCCCACATAGGCCTTCTTAGAGAGGAGCTCGAGGGAGCAGCCACAGAGTGGCTTATAAACCAGTGCGGCTGCCCCTTGCTAGGCGAGGTGTGACTAAAGTTTTCCTGCACCGCGCCTGTGCGAGAACCACCTTTAGTCGCGGTTGGTGGCTCCAACCGCGACTAAAGACCCTCCTTTAGTCGTGGTTGGAGCCACCAACCACGACTAAAGGTTAATTTCAGCCAGCCCAAGCGACAAGAAGCCAGACCTTTAGTCGCGGTTTGTGGCTCCAACCGCGACTAAAGGGGGTCTTTAGTCGCGGTTAGAGCCACCAACCGTGACTAAAGGCTTTCATATATATAATGCCACTTACGAAAAATTCACCATCTGCCCCGTTCGATGCCATCGTCGCCCCCGACGCCTGAGCTCGTTGCCGCCCCCGCCCCCGGCCGGCCGCACCTCCTCGCCAATCCCCGACTCCGGACGCGTCCTCCTCGCCGATCCCCGACGCTGTCCGCGCCCGCTCCTACCCGATCTCCTCGCTGCGCCGCCGCCTGCCCCGATGTCGTCACCGCCCTCAACTTGCCTCGCCTCGCCATCGCCCTGCTGTGAGCTCCTTTCCTCCCTCTCCCCTCTTCCTCGCCCCCTGCCGCCCTGGCCTCCCCTCCCCGAGCCATTTTCACATTTTGACATTTTTTACATTTTGACATTATTAGTATATATGTTTTAGTATATATGTATAGCAATTTTGACATTTTTATTGTAAGTTTTAGTATATATGTATAGCAATTTCGACATTTTTCTTGTATGTTTTAGTATATATATATATATAGCAATTTTGACATTTTTAGAAGAATTTTGACATTTGAGGAATTAATTAGTATAATGTATGTATAGAAATATTGTCGAATTTTGATATTTTTATACAATATAGAAATTTAGGGTTTATGGTTTATACAATGTAAATTTTTTGACATTTAGGGTTTAGGAATTCGACGTTTGATCCAATGTATGTATAGCAATTAGTATATGTATGTATAATGTATAGAAAATATTTGAGGAATTTTGACAAAGCATAGAAAAAAGTTTGTTATGTGTTTGCAGAATAAAGTTAAAAAGAATTACAAAAATCACAATCAAGCATTTATTTATTTTAAATTTCCATAGAAATTTTTCTCGAAGTCAACGATGCGTGGCCCCCATCTTCGTCGTCGACTCGTTCGCGACGACATCCTGCTTCAGAGGGGCAACGTTCGTGATTGGGCCCTACCTGGCTAGCATTGGGAGGTGCTACCTTCAGGGGCGCGCAGCTTGGTGAGGAACCCAGGTCCCATCATCGACCCGGATCTTCTTTGGTGGCGTTCGCGTGCTCCACTGTTGGTGCGGAGGCAGCCAGCCCCGCCGAGGTGGTACACTGTCGTGTCAGGGAGGAGGACGACCACGTCCGTCAGTACCTGAATGTGTTGGACGTCAGGTTATCCAATACCTGCCAGGTTCTTCAAGGATTTCACCCGAGCTATGATCCTGTCATAGTTCCTTCTCTTTGGGTGTCCACGGCCTGCCGCGCGAGACGTCAACTGGATCTGTAGTAGTGATATTATATAATTAATAATATTTGAGATGTATTAGTGATAATATTCGAGATGTATTCGAAATTATATTCGATAATATTCGAGACGATTTATTCGAGACTATATTCGATGATGCATATTATGTACTATGATTTAGTTTTCCTTATTGATTGCATGCATTCTAATTTGAATACTAAATTGTTTTATCTTTCTTATGGTTTAGTTAAATATAAGCTATGGACAATACCGATAGAGAAGGTGAAGACGCTCTGTTTGACATCATTCGCTCCACGAGCCCAGAGCATGAACATGAAGACAATGACGGCTCACAATATCTGAAAAATTCCGGTGAGGGGTGTATGTTTGATGAAGATGAAAGAATTGATGAATTCGACCACGATATTGACAAAGAAAATGTTCTTCAAATAACAAAGACCGGCGAGGTATATTTATTATATAAGCCATCCGATGATCATTACATGTCTTAATTGAGTTGTATATCTATTAACGAATCAATCTTCCTTATTTTAGGCCTCCGGATCGAGCAAATCTTCTACAAGCGACAGGGTAAAGCGAGACCCGTCCAGAAAGTTGGACGCTGGCGTAAAGTTCAGCATCGATTCCATTAATACATCAACTGGCGAACCGCTTGAACCTATGAAAAATGCGACCAAGTTCAAGAATCAATGCGGAGTTATTGTTAGGGACCAAATCCCGATCTCCACACAAGAATGGAAAAAGCCAGCAAAGCGAGATCGACAAGGAGTTACTTTTGTTGATAAAAGAGCAAAAGATGTGCTTTGGACCGAGCTGATGTCACATTTCACACTACTAGATAACTTGAGAGATGCAGATCTGAATAAAGTCAGAAACTATCACTACAACAGGAGCCCTCCTATAGCAACGCTTTTTTCCATATCTAATTGTCTATATATGCGTTGCTAGTGTCTTTACCAACGGTTTTGAATTTGTTGCCTTAACCAGTGTTGCTACGCATAATGCAACACTTATACAGCCGTTGGTAAAGAGGACTGTTGCAAGAATACAACACATAAAACCCACTTTTACTAACCTTTTATGCGTTGGTGCTGAATGTACAAGAATCCATATCATTGCCTGGCATAAGATAATTTGCGACAATTCATGTGTTAATACATATGGCATGTGATTATTATTATTATTATTATTATTATTATTATTATTATTATTATTATATATATTGCCATCAATTAAATTAATGCTTCACATGTAGGAAAAACGAGAGAGAATATACTCATGAGAGGAGGAAATCATATATTGGATAAAACTGTTGGAATACAATAGTAGATATTACATGAGGACATCATCCAAATATGTTGCATAATCTAAATATTTTCTTCACGGTAAAACTTTAACTGGAAGAATCCATCAACATCCTTACAACTAAACTAAAACGTAACTGAGGAACATTATCCAGCAACGTCAACAACATCCCTACAACTTAATTAAAACCAAAAGCATCCATCATCATCATCTTGAACTGGAACATCATCATCATTGCAGTATACTTGACACACACCCATATAATCATCCATATATCTTTTCAATCTACAAATAAAACACCAATTTAAACTGTTAACACACAATGCATTGACATGTACAAAGGTTGAAGGCATACAAACACTAAAAATAGCAAGTCATGTTATCTCTATGTAGTAGCAAAGTCTCTAGAGACTGCCACTTAAATGTCTTGTTGTTTAGCCTATTAGCTTGAACAAAATAGTTTAAAAAGGAGGTTTGATAGTGGAAGCTACACTTGTGTAACTGAGAAAAGTATGGCACCTCCGCCCAGATGTTGGAAGTTATATGACATTTATGATAATTTGCAAAATAAATATGTATCAAGAAAACCTTTATTATTTAAACCTTCGAGTGGCCCTTTTCTAAAGGTGTGGATTACATTAGCAGTATTTTCTAGAACCGTCATTTGCAACTGTCACAACATTTTATCCTGGTTTCTATCTTGAGATTTTATGGAAAAGTTTTATCATCCGAATGAAATTAAAAATGGAGAGCTGTCCTGATGTATATATCCAGGGTGTTAGCAAACCTTAATAATCAGGAAAGTCATACTATTTGAATAACACATGGCGGTCTTAGCAAATAATGTACACCGAATACAAAATAAAAACACATGCATGATCAGAGCATCGACATGACTATATATGATGGTGTAGATTTTGTAAAGTTACATATTTACCAAGAATATATCTGCGAGAAAATCTATTATAGATCTCCAAGCATTGATATCCTAATGGCCATAACATATTAATTAATAAATTGTTGAGCTAATCAAAGGAATGAATATTTAGATCACCAATTGTAATATATATATATACATACATATATATACATACATACATATATATATATATATATATATATATATATATATATATATATTGCACAAATAGAAAATCAAGCTCGGACTAAATTCTAGAATATATGTTAGCAGGAAACCATAAAGTATCTATCGTCTGGTTGGAAGGTATCAAATTCCCTTAGTAATTATGCTGATCTGTACACCTTCACATTATAGACTATGTGTAGCAATACAGAAAGGATTAGTAACTGCAGTCGCATTAGTTTACACAAGGAAGGGCTTCTTCATTATATTGTTACAACAAACAATGAGAAACAGAGGGAGGGAGCCTAGCAGGCTGATACTCAGATTCTTTTTATCTTTTGATGGAATGCCTTTTTCAATTAACCTTGCATCTATGATTTTAGGCTGATGCTGATGTGTGCAAATTTCAGGTTTGGCTCACACGTTACCAACCAACATTAGAAAGGAAGGAGTCATGCATTACATTAAATTACAGGGGGGAAAAGAAGGCAAATGACCTTAGAATGTAGTGATGCAAACCATGTTCCAGCAATACGCAAAAAATTGCTGACATATGAATCTCCTCAAGCCATGGTACACCATGGCGCTTCTCTGTTTTGGAGCTCCTTAGGAACCGATCAACAGATCTACGCGCAATCTAAGGCATGAATTAAATTTTGACAGAACAATTACTTGCGTATGTGAAAAAAAAATTAGTTACAAAGCTCAGAAAGTTATTTACAATCAGATCTGGGATATCCATCAAACAAAATAACATAGAATTGATCAGTATATTACTTCGTAGCATTAGTTAGATCCAACCGCACCTTACTGCCACCATGCTTGTGAACTTCATATGCGTTTTATGCCTCCAGGACCACATCCAAGCCTCATAGCGCCGCATCAGCCTACACTTCACAAAAATTAATTCATATATACAATTGGTCATAGGAAGTAGAGACGGGAAAACGTGCATAGGCATCATGAGGATAGAGGCAGCCAAAGCATTAGGCAATCAAAATCCATCCAAACAGACATGTAGGCTGCACTTTCTCACTAGAGCCTACGTCACAAATTGCAGGAGCACAACACAAAAATTCTTAAAAATGACAACCAACTGCCTTCTTGCTCATTGGATACCTGCAATAAGTCTGTCGTATTTCATCGAATCTAAAGTGGTAGCACTAGGGGTTAATCTTGCAGTCAATCGAAGCATCAATTGACACTTTAGCAGCACAACAAAATCAAATTGATCACAAGCAGCATGCACTTGGGCACAAACAGTGGCAAGTACTAACACCACCAGAACAACAATGGCTCCTGATGTGCCAGGAACCAAAACAAAGAGGAGGAGTGGAAACGACACAACTTGCTCCATGTCTGCTTCATCCCGAGCAACAACAAGGGTGTCCACTAGCTGTTCCTCCCAGCGCGTCTACATGAGAAGAGAAGAGGTTATACAAAGGGAGGGGGGAGAGAGGACGAAGCCAAGGGAGGGGTGCACTCACCGGACGAGAGGAGGAGGACATGGCCATCGGCACCGGCGCCGATGCCCGAAACCCTAGCCATGGGGTCGCGGGTGTACATTCGTGGCCTCAAGCGCCGAATCTAGCCGGATGGATGCGCGCCGCAGTGCGAGTAGAGCTCAGGAGTGCTTCGTGGTGGCGGGATTCGCCGGGTGTCGCCTGAATCAGCCGCCGCCGGTGGCGCAGCAAGGAGTAGCGTGAAGAGAGAGATGGGACGTGCGAGGGATGCGTGGGTAGGGGATGCAGCGGATCCTGCAACCTCCGGATCTGCGAGGTGGAATAACAGGAGGGGGAGGGCCGGCGGCGAGGTGGGTCGTAGAAGGAAGGGGAGGCAGTTGGTGGCGGCGAGGTGGGAGAGATAAGGGGAATCAGGTGCTCTGTTTCTCGCTCGTCCCTCTCTCCTTTTCTCTGTTTTTTTTTCATATATGTACAGGGATAGGGCCGCGAGCTGCAACACTGCAACGTATATGCTGCACCGCTTATATCTGTATCTATTATGAATTTTGCAATGTATAGTTAAAATGCTGTAGAATTTGTGTTGCTTTATAGGGGGTATTCTTGTAGTGTATGCTCTTAAAAAGATGGCGATCGCATTGAACACCTTCAAGAAAAATGCATGGGCTGCGTACGTCAAAGGAAACAAGATGACTCCAAAATCCGAGAGAGCACTGGTGAATGCAAAAGATCACTGGGACGATTTCGTGAAGTTCAAGGAATCGGAACTAGCTAAGGAACGGTCGAGAAAGAACAAGATTAATGCTGTGAAAAAGGAGTGGCACCATACTATGGGTCCAGGTGGCTACCAGACGGCCCTGCCTAAGTGGGATAAATTCGAAAAAGATATGATTAGTGCAACTGTCACTCCAGTTACAGTGACCTGGCCCCCGAGGTGCAGGACATGGTTTTACGCGCATGGGGGGAAGTTGGACCCAAAGACAGGGGCTATTATTGTGAAGGCAAGTGTTAAAAAAGTGACAGATGAAATTCTAATAAAAATAGAAGAAGCTTGAACGGGGGTGTTCACGCCCAATAGAGAGGACGACGAGCTTATGCGCGCCCTAAAGAATCCTGAACACCCAGGACAAACAAGAGGGAAAGGCATTGTTCCATGGTTTGAGGGGTTTGCTGGTTGCAACGACGACTAGAGAAGCCGTGCGAGAAAGAAGATGCAGGAGGAGCGGAAGAAGAAGGAGGAAGCACTCTGCCTTGAAGGCCTCGAATCAAAGCACCTGGAGTTGCAATCCAGAGTCAGGCGACAGCAGGAGCAGATCGACTCACTCAGCCAAAGAGCGTCTGGGCGGCAGCATGAGTAGGTCGATCCATCATTGGATACGACCATCCCATCTATGCCGAGAAGCACCGTGGGTTCCGCCCCGGCCAATATCGATGACGATGCACTGCTAGCTAGGTACCCTGTGGATGATATCAAAGACATGACTAATTGTAAGCTACACATGAAAGTGAAGAACTTATCCATGACGATGGCGGACGGCTATGCTTTAGCAAATCCCCCAGAAGCAACCTTCCATTGCAATCACATTCCAGCTGGCTATGCTCGTGTCGTGGTTGATGAAGTGATGTCAGCATATCACGAGCTACAACTTGACATTCCTGGAGGTGACGAGGAGAGAACACTGGGAGAGGCCATACATCGTATCATTCTATTGAAAAAGGATTGCATCGTCTTTCCAAGACCACTGACTACTCCTCCTCCAAGTCCGCCACCGCATCAGTCGGCTTGGACTCCTCCAAGTCCGGCACGACGTCAGCCAACTCCTGCTCGTCCAAGTCCGGCACCTCGTCAGCCGACTCCTCTAGGTCCGGCACGGCGTCAGCCAACTCCTCCTCCTCCAAGTCTTGCACCACGTCAGCCGACTCCTCCTCCAGGTCTGGCACGGCGTAAAATATCAATATGCACCACGTCAGCCGACTCCTCCTCCAGGTCTGGCACGAGGAAATGCCCGTGCTTAAAGAGTCGGAAGTAAAATATCAATATGCCCGCGACAAACCTCATGTCAAGCCTGAAGATGTCAAGTTTCTACCAACGAGAATGTATGAATTGCATACGTGGTACATGCAAATAACAACAAATACCAATGAAGAGTCCCTCATGGTGAGAGTCCAAGAGAGGCATTACTTCCATGAAAAAGATCTGTGCATTCATTATGCAGAGTTGTTTCAGTTATTTAATCAAGACACACTTGACAAATCTTTAGTCAGTTGCTATAGTCTGTAAGTGATTTCTTTCTATAATTTAAATCTCTAGCATGTTGTGCTCTTGTTCATTACCTGAAATTATCATCACTATATTCGTTTCTATGGTATTGTGCAGAATGAAGATGTATGAAATGAAACAAGCTGGAGGCTATGGCATTGGGTTCATTGACCCAAATACGATTAATCAAAAGATACGAAAAACTTCATATTTGAGAAAAGACATAGAGAAAAAATGCTAGAATTTTTGATCCATCTAAACACCCAACCAGAAATACTACTTCCTTACAACTTCGAGTGAGTGTTACTATATATATATATATATATATATATATATATATATATATATATATATTGTACTACAAATTCTAATTTTTGCTTACGAGATGTTGATAAGTGTTGTTGATGAGTTATGTAGTTACCACTGGATCTTGTTAATCATTGAAGTTGACGAGGTAAAAGTTAAAGTACTCGACTCGATATTAAAGATCCATCCGAATATGCAATCGTGAGGGGCTGCTTGACAGGTAATTTTAATTACTTCATTTCCTGATATCAACTAGGTAATAACTCATTTATTCATTTTCTTTGCCGGCGGGCAGGGCTTGGGTCAAGTTCATTAAACAGGTCCCAGGCGACTTGGCACCACAACTGAAATGGGTGCGATCCAAGGTAATTAAGTACTACTAGCTAGCTAACTACGTCTGTGCATCTCTTTAATTGTAGTTTCAATACCATTATCATGCTTGAATAATTATTACCTGATTGGATTTTATTCTCGTAAAGTGCATGGTGGGACTAGTTTATGCGGATACTACGTTTGCGAGTACATTCGCATGATCACGTTTGAAAGGAGTAGAAACGAAAGAAATCTTTGGGTACGTTTACCAGAACACTATCCATAATTTTTTTTATCATGATCTAGCTAATATATATACACACAACTAATATATTCATCTTGATTTCCATCTTGTAGCTGACGGAGATGCGGGACAGCACATACCAGAGGCTCACGTACGAGCAATTCAAGAGGAATTAGCTAGATTTCTGCTCGATCACGTCATAGATCCCAAAGGGGAATACCAATACAAGAGCTCCAGGTATTAGCTGGATTTGTGCGGGGCCTGCATATATATATATATATATATATATATATATATATATATATATATATATATATATATATATATATGTAATGATCCTCAGATTGTTGGAGAAATCCTGCATATACATATACATATACATATACATATATATATATATATATATATATATATATATATATATATATATATATATGATCGCGGTTCTACGAGAAATTCTATTTGTATTTATATATATATATATGCACATGCACAACGTGTGTACATGATGTACGTAGTAGCGTAGAATATGTTTGAAATGAAAATTAATTAAAAGGAAAATTAAACCATAATTAATTCATAAACCCTAAAGAATCAAAAGGAAAATAAAACGAAACTAAAAAAATAAATACTTTTAGTCCCGGTTGGTGTTACCAACCGGGACTAAAGGTCCCCTAGCCCAAGGTGCCATCGGATGCCAAGTGGAGGGTTTTTGGTGCCGGGCCGTGTTGAACCGGCATTAAATGGGGTAGACTTTAGTCCCCACCCTTTAGTGGCGGTTGTAGAACCGACACTAAAGGCCCTTACGAACCGCGACTATAAGCCAGTTCTGCACTAGTGAAGCGAAGGATCCGACTTAACTCGTTTGAGTACTGGATCCAAGCAAAGCGGAAGCGAAGTGTTCCCACATAAAAATAAACAACCATGCGCAGAGGTATACTCGGTGGCGTGGCCTCCAAGTGAATGTCATGCGCGACTTCCTCGACACTCGGTGTTGCGAAAACAACTATTTAATTGAATGCAGCGTATGAAGAATGACTTAACTATCTAATGGCGCAGGAGTAGCCAAGTGACGAAGGAGCGGCCGGCCGTGTGACGGCGAGCGGAGCGACCAAGTGACGAAGGAGCGTGCAATTGAGTAACGATGTGCGAAGCGGCTGAGTGACGAAGGTGCGTCCAGTTGACGCGTCTGGCGGCAGCAAGTTGATGAAGATGTGCACACATGAGTGACGGTGCGCGGAGCGACCGAATGATGCAGGCCTGTCCCACCGACTGGTTACGGGTGAGGTGGATAGGTGACGAGATGTGCCGCATGGAGGGCCGATGCGCGGGGCATTTGATTGAAGTAGATGTGTCTGGCTGAGTGGCGACGCGCGGGGTAGCCAAGCGATGTAAACTCATCCAACATAGCGGCGATGCGTGGGGCATCCGAGTGAGGTAGATACGTCTCACTGAGTGGCGATGCACGGGACGGTCAAGTAACGGTCCACGGGGCAGCCGAGTCAAGAATGTTGTCGTCGAAGTGTCAGACCAAGTGACTGCGCGCGGGGCGGTCGAGTCCAGCATGTCGTTGAGAATGGCGCACGGAGGCGTCCCAGTATCCTGTGTATGAAAAATAACACAAGCGAACATAAAAAATTGTCAAAGTAATTTAATGTTTGTTGAATTGATTCCTGTACATTAAACCCACAGACACCCGCTGGGTATGCTAGGGGCTTGCTGGTCCAAAACCAGCAAGAGTCTAAAGGGTGAAGGGTCCGACTGAAATTGTGAAAGTGAAGGATCCTACATGAATATAAAGGACTGAGCGTAGATGTACACTCGGTGGCGTGTCCTCCGAGTGAACGTCATCTGCGACTTACTTGACACTCGGTAATGCAAAAATAATTATTTATTTTAATGCAAGTTGTGAAAAATGACTTAGCTATATGACGACGAGCGAGCGGCCGAGTGATGAAGATGTGCCACATGGAGTTACGATGCGGAGCGGTTGAGTGACAAAGAAGCGTCTCGCCGAGTGGCGATACGCGGAGCTGCCGAGTGATGCCGACGCATCCAGTAGAGTGAAGGTGCGCGGAGAGGACGAGTGATGAAGAAGTGAATCGCAGGGTGGCGACGCACGGAGCTGCCGAGTGACGAAGGATCGTCTCACCGAGTGGCCATGCGTGGAGCTGCCAAGTTATGAAGGCGCGTCCAGTAGAGTGACGGCGCGTGGAGCGGACGAGTGACGAAGACGTGTCTCGTCGGGTGGCGATGCGCGGAGCTGTTGAGTGATGATGATGCATCTAGTAGAGTGACAACATGCGGAGCGAACGAGTGATGAAGACGTGTCTTGCCGAGTGGTGACGCGTGGAGCTGTTGAGTGATGAAGGATCGTCTCGCTGAGTGGCGATGCGCGGAGCTGCCGAGTGATGATGACGCGTCCAGTAGAGTGACGACACGTGGAGCGGACGAGTGATGAAGACGTATCTCGCCGGGTGGCGATGCGCGAAGCTGCCGAGTGATGAAGGATCGTCTCGCCGAGTGGCGATGCGCAGAGCTGCCGAATGATTACGACGAGTCGCGCTGAGTGGCGATTCGCGGAGCTGCCGAGTGATTACGACACGTCGCGCCGAGTGGTGATGCGCGGAGCTGCCGAGTAATGACGACGCGTTCAGTAAAATGACAGCGCGCGAGGCTGCCGAGTGATGAAGGAGCGCCCAATAGTGTGATAGTGCACGGGGCTACTGAGTGGCGATGCGTAGAGTTGCCGACTGATGATGACGTGTCTCGCCAAGTGGTGATGCACGGACCTACCGAGGGATGATGACACATCAAGTGGAGTGGTGATGCGCGGAGCTGCCGAGTGATGACGACGCGTCTAGTAGAGTGACGGCGCGTGGAGCGGACGAGTGACGAAGACGTGTCTCGCCGGGTAGCGATGTGCAGAGCTGCCGAGAGACAAAGGATCAACTCGCCGAGTGGTGATGCGCGGAGCTGCCGAGTGATTACGACGCGTCGTGCCGAGTGGCGATGCGCGGAGCTGCCGAGTGATGATGACGCGTCCAGTAGAATGACAGCGCGCGGGGCTACCGAGTGACGAAGGAGCGCCCAGCAGAGTGATAGCGCACTAGGCTGCCGAGTGGTGATGCACAGAGCTGCCGACTGATGACGATATGTATTGCTGAGTGGCGATGCACGGAGCTGTCGAGTGATGACGACGCGTCGCGCGGAGTGGCGATGTGCGGAGCTGCCGAGTGATGACGACGCGTTGCGTCGAGTGGCGATGCGCGGATCTGCCGAGTGATGACGACGCGTCGCGCCGAGTGGCGATGCGTGGAGCTACCGAGTGATGATGATGCATCCAGTAGAATGACAGTGCGTGGGGCTGCCGCGTGATGAAGGAGCACCCAGCAGAGTGACAAGGCGCGGGGCTGCCGAGTGGCGATGCGCGGAGCTGCTGACTGTTGACGACGTGTCTTGCCGAGTGGCGATGCACGGACGGAGTTGCCAACTGATGACGATGTGTCCTGCCAAGTGGCGATGTGCGGAGCTATCGAGTGATGACGATGCGTCACGCCGAGTGACGATGCGCGGAGCTACCAAGTGATGACGACGCGTCCAGTAGAATGACAGTGCGCGGGGCTGTCGAGTGACGAAGGAGCACCAAACAGAGTGACAACGCATGGGGCTGCCGAGTGGCGATGTGCGTAGCTGCCGACTGATGATGACGTGTCTCGCCGAGTGGCGATGCACGGAGCTGCCGAGTGATGAAGACGCACCCATTAAAGTGACAGCGCGCGGGTCTGCCAAGTGACGATGGATCGTCCGGCTGAATGACGAAGGAGCGTCCCGCTAAATGACGACGAGCGAGGCAGCCAAGTCACTACATGTTGATCGTCTGTACATAGCTCAAACGGAATGTCTGTCCGAATGAACCACTTTTCGGAGACGCTGACGGACGTATGACCTGCAAGTTAATAACAAGCATAAGCATAGCTATGGATATTTTTTTGAGTGGACTAGGTGTCCTGCACGAATGTTTTTTTTCAAGGAATAAGAACCACCGATGGTTATGCACGGATGCATGCAAGATTAACCGTTCATGGGAACAATGTGATGGAAGTTTTAGGTGTAGTAATTAGGAAATTGATGCCATCACACGAAGTTTAATGAGGCCATTACCTTAAAGGAAACGGTCAGCCCATCCCACGAAGGATTATGAAGGCCAAGTCCTTCCGTTTTTGCTTTGAGGCATTGAATCCTTCAAGGAGTTGGTGGCGCACTTCCTTCCGTTACCTTTTTCCATGTATGCGGTTAGTTGATTGAGGAGGTGTCGCACATTATGCATGCACTTACCAGCATTGACTCCTTCAATCTCAAACACATCCGGCTGTATCGTAGGCACACCGCGGCCCGGCCATGAAGAACATCGCCGGCGACCGACGCCGGTGGGAGGCGGCACTCCACACGTGTAACCGCGACAGGCCTGGTCCTCCACTGCGGTGGTCGCCACCGAGCAGCTGAGAAACCAAGGCTGGAGTCGATGATGAGGCGAATGGCCGTGGCCACATGCAGGGTCTTAAGGACGGCGTTGCAGACGAAGCCGAACATGACGATGGGCCGGTGTGCATAGGGACGTGCACCGGCTCTAATATCCGCGTCATGTCTATTCTGCGCCTCCAGTCCATCGTGCCATGGAGGACGTAGAGCGCATCATGCTGCTCGTGGCCTGCCTTCGCTGAGGAAGCAAGAGAGAAGAGTTGTTACTCACCGGTAATCGATCTATCGCCCGACCATCGTCTTTTGTTCCTTTGATTCTTGTAGGCATGCAAAAAAGAAGCAAAAACCAAGTAGCACATCATCGATTAGTTGTTAGATCGTAAGAGGATAGTACTCAGCGGAGAGAAAACTCATGATCCATCTGTTTGTGATCTGTCGGGTGAAGACGTATCTTTTTCCCTTCTGTTCATGATGCTTCAGTTACTCGCTATGGAGATAAACAGTATGAATTGTAAGAACAAGAAATTAAACATAGATGAATAAATAAAAAATCATATGCATCATGGATCGATAAACACCATGCCCCATGGTGGGCGCCAAATGTCGTGGGAACGATTCTAAAATTAGAGATGGGTAGGATAATGGAGCATGATCTATCGAGATGCAAATGGATGACACGGTGATTTTAGCGAGTTCAGGCCTCTCACGGTGGAGATAACAACCCTACGTCTCGTGCTCCGGAGAGGCTTTGCTTATTTGTCATGAACACAAAGTTACATGGTGTATTTGAGAGAGAGAGGGGAGGGAGAAGAAGGAGCCCCCTTAGTCTAGTGGTGGGGGTGGCCTATATGGAGTGCGTCACCCCTTCACCTTGCATTGTCGATTGTCGGTCTTTGCATATCCGAGTGAGCCATACGACCGAGTGATTGATTGTCTTCCGAGTGGACAGTACGATGATATATCTGAGTGGGTAGTACGTATGTATGAGATTTATCTGGACCCACATGACGTGTGGACCCCATGCTTTACGATACTTCGACCCTTCATGGGTCTACCTATTTGTGTATCCCTGACACCCCCTTTCAAAAAAACCCAGCTCCTGCCAGATGCTGACACGTGGATGCCTTTTGGTCCCGATTTGTCTTACCAACCAGGACTAAAGGTCCTCCTGCCTGGGCTCCCCGCAGCGGCCACGTGGAACCCCTTCTGTCCCGGTTCGTAAGCGAACTAGGACCAAACGTTTTGGGCTTTAGTCCCGACCCTTTAGTCCTGGTTCTAGAACCGGTACTAATGGTCCTCTGGAACCGGGACAAATGGGCCGTTTTCTACTAATGTTGTTATTCCGCTCAATCTCCCTCCCGGTGTCCTAATGCAACGCAACACCATGTTCTTGTCGTTGATCATTCCAGGGCCTGAATACCTAGGGAAGAATTTGGCCATGTTTATGCAGCTGCTGGTGGATGATTTGCACCATTCTTGGTACTTCCCAAGGTTGACATACGACCGACATCTGCAGAAAAAAAATTCTTAATGAAGTTTGGTTGATGTATTGCATGCATGACTTTCCCGGCTATGCCCTATTCTGCGGATGGTGTACAAGTGGTAAGATGCCATGCCCAGTGTGCAGAAGGGCTGCAAGTATCTAGACTTTGACCAGCACCACCAGTTCCTCCATCCAGACCATCCAGACAGGAAAGACAATAAGAACTTCATGAAAGGTCGGCTTGTCCATGAAGTAAACGAGATTCCAACATTTTCGGGGGCAGATGTTCTTGCTCAGCTAAAAGCTCTCAAGCTTGAAGTCAAAGGGAAAGGCAAAGGCAAACGCTTCGAGGGATATGGTGAGACGTACAACTGGACTCACATTAGCCCGTTCACGAAGCTTCCCTATTTCAAGGACCTCAAGCTTCCTTATAACATCGATGTGATGAACACCAAAAACAATGTCGTAGATTCCATTTTTCGCACGATCTTCGGCATTCCTGATAATACAAAGGATAATGTTCAAGCTAGAGCCGATCAACAATTTTTTTTGATATACCACGTCTAAACATGCAACTTCCCACAGGCGGTCGAAAAAACTGGTTCAAGCCAGAGGCTGACTTCGTCCTTAAACCATTACAAAAGAAGGAGGTACTTATGTGGCTCAAACACATTGTGAAGTTCACTGATGGTTATGCATCGAACATAAGTAATGGAGTCAATCTTTCAATGGGTCAAGTCAACGGGCTCAAGAGTCATGACTATCATGTATGGATTGAGCGGTTAATGCCGGTGATGGTTCGAGGCTACGTCCTCGAGCGTGTCCGGCGAGTGCTTGTGGAGCTAAGCATTTCTTTCGCACGCTTTTTGCTAAAGGAGTATGACCGGAGGTGATTGGAAAATTTCATAAGAAGGCACCGAAGTTGATATGCAAGCTAGGGAAGACCTTTTCGCCGGCCTTCTTTACTCCGATGACACATCTCATTTTGCACCTCGCGAAAGAGGTATTGTTGGGGGGGCCTGTGCAGAATTGTTGGCAGTATGGCCCTAAGAGACAGAACAAGCATCTCCGAAAGAAATGTGGAATCAAAGCTAAGATTGAAGCTTCCATAGCTGAGGCAGTTATCCTTGAGGAGGTGTCAGACCTCATGACATCATACTATCCAGATCACATTTCCAGTCTGCATAATAAGGTGCCTCGATACAATACGGAAGAGGCCAAGTATAAACCCAAGCTCGATCTATTCAGCGGGCAATGTGGCAGGGCTTGGTGCTCGAAATCTTATAACATGCCAGAACAAGAGTGGGAGGACATCATGTTCTATGTGTTGCACAACATCAAGGAAGTTGAGGAGGAGTGGATGAGGTAATACCACCACACCATTCCTTTATGTCTTGCACAACATCATGTTCTATGTTCCCTTAGTCTCGGCCTAAACACCACTTTTCTTCTTTCAGTCAATCCATTTATGAGGAGTTGAAGGGAATGATTCATCCTACTTATTGACACCTGATTTTGGCACGGTGCAAAATACAATGAAGATAGACTCAAACGAAAGGTTTTTTTCTACGAGAAAGTTCATATTGCCGAGTGAAACAACCTTGATGTTTAGGCCATCACCATTCGGCATCATTTCAAAGGCTGAATCACGCTTGGATTGTCATGTAGATGTTCCGAGTGCTTTTTGGTCCATTACGCATCGAAGACAACCTCGGATGAAGGAATGTTCTACATGTATTGTCTTCGCCTCATCGAGCTGATTGATTTTGATATATAAATCTTCTCAGTCTGAGGTCTTATGCGACATGGAGAGGCAAAGCACAATCAGCCTGAGGTTTCACTAAGGATTTCCGAGTGAAAGTTTTGCCGACTGAAGGAAACGTGTCGAGTGAAAAGTTTCCCGTCCGGTCGAGTGAAAATCACTGTCGACTAATAGTTTCGGTCCGAGTGCAATTATCGCCCAAGTGGAAATCACCGTCGAGTGATAGTTTCGGCCCCAGTGCAATTATCGTCCGAGTGGAAATCACCGTCGAGTGATAGTTTCGGCCTGAGTGCAATTATCGTCCGAATGGAAATCACCGTCGAGTGACACTTTCGGCCTGAGTGCTATTGTCGTCCGAGTGGAAATCACCATCGAGTGATAGTTTCGGCCTGAGTGCAGTTATCGTCCGAGTGGAAATCACCGTCGAGTGACAGTTTCGGCCTGAGTGCAATTGCCGTCTGGGTGAAAATCACCGTCGAGTGACAGTTTCGGTCGAGTGAAAAGTTTCGGTCGAGTGAAAGTTCAAAATGGCCTCGGATAGAAAAGTGTTCAACATGAAAGTTGTTCGTAAGGTCGAAACGGTCAACTTTAATTTTTTTGTCATTATCATCTGAGATAGTATATGGCCTACAGAGACACTACAATACTCGGACAACCCAGTCTGTTACGTGACCGAGTCCGATTCGAAGTTAAAGATGACCTTGTGGAGTACTCGATATGACTTTATTTGGGAAAGTGATAAACATATGGATTGTTGGCCTCGTCGAGACACAGAAAATTGATGTTTGGACCATCTCCATCGGAGGTTATATGCAGATTCCACGGCCCACGCAAAAATCAAGACAGAAGATTGGGCCAGATCTAGGCTGAATCCGAGTGGAATTAGAACTAGGACTCTAGGACGTGAATTGATGTAATTTTCTTGTCAGGAAAGCCTAGATGAATCCTTTGCTTGTATGGGAAGTCCAGCTGCCTCTTATATATGTTGGGGGTGACGGCCGATTGAACAACACACAATCCAACAAATCAATCTATACTACTTTTTCATCTACGTTCTTCGTTTTTTCTCTCGTTCTTTGCTGTTCTTCGTGTTTGCGAGCTGCGAATCCCGAGGCTCTAAGGGAAAGCGAATTGACCTAGGGCAGCCCATAGCCGCCGCACTCCCTGACGGGGTCCCTCCCGGGCGTGCTGGGTTTCGGGTCTACAAAGGCGTCTGCCGACTGTCTTGCGTATCGCGCTGTCGGACGGTTCTCCTTCGACGTGAGCTGTCGTGCATCACCCCCGGCGTCGAGGGTACATGGTGACGTGTTCATGTGTCAACACTACTCAGGCGGAGGCACTTACTCTTGTTCGACATGGAAACCCTAGAAGGCAAAATTTTGTTGCTTGGTTCATGGCTAAAGTATTTTTTTCACATTCCCCTATTAAATACCTAGTTGAACATTTTATTACTTAACCAAACAATTTCAATTAAACTTGTAGGGAAAAGATTGGAACATATCTATGGATGACGAATTGAGATGGGTTTCCATGGGTTTTAACTCTTCGGTCATGGCATGTGAAAAGTATGATGTGAATGGGTATTGCTTCCATATAGAGGTGTAGCAGAACAACCGGCCTGATCCCAAAACTATATATACTGGAGTGTACACCCCAGGAAAAAATGGAGTTTAGTATTACGGAAGGGTAGGAAGAATATACGAGCTTTCATTTAGTCGTGGCCACGAAACCCTAAGTCTCTCTATGTTTAAATGCCGATGGTTTGACCCAGTAAAGGGGCTGAGACATACGCCTTCCTATGGGTTGGTCAAAGTTAAACCATCAACCGTCTATGTTGGAGCCGATCTCTTTATTACGGCTACCCAAGCCACACAAGTTTATTATCTGCCTTACCCATGACAGAAAGAATACCTAAAGGGTTGGGAGGTTGTGTTCAAGGTGTCGCCACATAGTAAGTTACCGGAATCAAATGATGACGATTATTACAACATTAACCCCATGATGTACGAGGGAGTGTTCTTTCAAGAGCAACCCGATGATGATGATGATGATGATGATGTGGTCAGAAGCAATTATGACGACTCCTTGGGTGATGATAATGTGGATCCAAACGATGACGATGCACGGAATGATGGTGAGACCATTGTTAATGAAAAAGACATACTTATGCTATAAAATTTGCTAAATGAAGACGATGACGACGAGGAAGAGCCTCCACCTTCGTCCGACAATGAAGAGGATATGTGTGATAGTGATAGTGACAGTGAATGTTCGTATGGGTCCTAGCAGATGTATGTTTCATGTCTTTTTACTATGGTTTATTAATATGCTTATCTATCTATTGGGGAACATTGCATGGGAGACAAAAAACTTCCTACGCACACGCAAGATCTATCCATGGTGATGAGCATCTACGAGAGGGAGAGTGGATCTATGTATCCTTGTAGATCGCTAAGCGGGAAGCGTTAAGAAACGTGGTTGGTGTAGTCGAACATCTTCACGATCCAAATCGCCGAGCGTCCCGCGATCTCATGACGATCCATCCCACGATCCAATCACGATCCATCCCGCGAACTCATCACAATATGTCCCGCGATCTCATCACGATCCGTCCCGCGATCTTGATCGCGGTCCTTCCGATCTAGTGCCGAACGGACAGCACCTCCGCGTTCAGCACACGTACAGCTCGATCATGATCTCCGCCTTCTTGATCCAGCAAGATGGAGTGAAGAGGTAGAGGAGTTCTCCGGCAGCGTGACGGCGCTCCGGCGATGGTGGTGGGGCTATTCCGGCAGGGCTTCGCCTAAGCACTACAGAAAACCGATCTAGAGGAGAAACTATGCACTAGAGGAGAGGGCAGCACGTGGCAGAAAATCTTGTGCAAAAACCCTCAAAAGCACTAGTATATATAGGAGGAGGGGAGGAGGAAGCCTAGCCCTCAAGGGGCCAGCTCTATGCTTCGGCCGAACCAAGGAGGGAGGAGTCCTCCTCCTCCACTCCTAGTAGGATTAGGACTCCTTCCTTATTTGGTCCTTTTTGCCTTTTTCCACCTTTTTCCTTTTGGGCTTTTCTTCCCAGCTGCATGGGCCTTGTGTGGGACTTCCACCAGCCCACTAGGGGCTGGTATTCACCCTCCCACAGCCCATGTAGCCTCTTGGGTCGAAATACCCCTCCCGATGGTCTCTCGGTACACTACCGGCACTCCCAGTACACTACCAATAAGCCCGAAACTTTTCCAGCGACCAAAATAGGACTTCCTATATATCAATCTTGACCTCGTGACATATAGGATCTCATCTGGGACTCCGAACAACCTTCGGTCACCACCATACATAACTCTATACTACCGAAACATCACCGAACCTTAAGTGTGCAGACCCTACGGGTTCGAGAACTATGTAGAGATGACCGAGACACCTCTACGTTCAATAACCAATAGGGGGAACAGGATGCCCATATTGGTTCCTACATATTCTACGAAGATCTTTATCGGTCAAACCTCTATGTCAAGGATTCAGTGAATCCCGTATGATGTTCCCTTTGTTCTTCGGTATGTTACTTGCCCGAGATTCGATCGTCGGTATCTCCATACCTAGTTCAACCTCGTTACCGGCAAGTCTCTTTACTCGTTCCGTAATACAAGATCCCGTGACTAACACTTAGTCACATTGCTTGCAAGGCTTGTTGTGATGTTGTATTACCGAGTGGGCCCTAAGATACCTCTCTGTCACACGGAGTAACAAATCCCAGTCTTGATCCATGCCAACCCAGGAGACACCCTCGGAGATACCTGTAGAATACCTTTATAGTCACCCAGTTACGTTGGGACGTTTGATACACACAAGGCACTCCTCTGGTGTCAGTGAGTTGCATGATCTCATGGTCATAGGAACAGATACTTGACATGCAGAAAACAGTAGCATTAAACTAACACGATCATATGCTACATTTGTAGTTTGGGTCTTGTCCATCACACCATTCTCCCAATTATGTGATCCCGTTATCAAATGACATCTTATGTCCATGTCTAGGAAACCTTAACCATCTTTCATCAACGAGCTAGTCGATTAGAGGCATACTAGGGACATGGTTTTGTCTACGTATCCACACATGCATCTAAGTCTCTGATCAATACAATTATAGCATGGATAATAAACGATTATCATGAACAAGGAAATATGATAATAACTAATTTATTATTGCCTTAGGGCATATTTCCAATAGTATCCCACTTGCACTAGAGTCGATAATCTAGTTCACATCACCATGTGATTCGCATTGTTATGAATCTAACACCCAATGGGTTCTGGGGCTCGATCATGCTTTGCACGTCAGAGAGGTCTTATAGTCAATGAGTCTGCGACATTCAGATCCGTGTGTCCTTTGCAAATTTCTATGTCAAACCATAAACACTGCTACCACACTCCACTTGGTACTATTCCAAATGGCTGCTCGACTATACGTATCCAGATTGCTACTACGAGTCATCCAGATTGGTGTTAAAGCTTGCATCGACGTAACTCTTTACGACGAACCCTTTAGCACCTCCATAATCGAGAAACATCTCCTTAGTCTTTTAGTTACTAACGATAATCTTGACCGTTGTCCAGGGCTTCATTCCAGGATCACTTAAAAACCTTCCGGCCATACTTATGGCAAGGTTGACGTCGGGTCTTTTGCACATCATTGCATGATAGAGCCTGTGGCAGAAGCATAGGGGATGACACTCATCTTTTCTCTATCTTCTGCAGTCACTGGGCATTGAATCTTACTTATCTTCACACCTTACAAATCAGGTGAGAACTCTTTCTCTGACTGATCCATTTTGAACTCTTTCAAAATCTTGTCAAGGTATTCACTCATTGAAAGTCTCATCAAGCATCTTGATCTATCTCTATAGATCTTGATGCTCAACAATTAGGTAGCTTTATCCAGGTCTTCCTTTGAAAAAATCTTTTCAAACAATCGTTTATGCTTTCCAGAAATTCTACATCATTTCCAATCAACAATATGTCAACCGCATATGCTTACAAGAAACTCTATAGTGCTCCCACTCACATTATTGTAAATACAAGTTTCTCATAAACTTTGTATAGACTCAAAAACTTTGATCACCTCATCAAAGTGTATATTCCAACTCCGAGATGCTTGCTTCAGTTCATAGAAGGATCACTGAAGCTTGCACACCTTTTAGCATCCTTAGGACTGATAAAACCTTCTGGTTTCATCTCATATAACCTTTCCTTAAGGAAGGAAGCGATGTTTTGGTATCCATCTGCCAGATTTCATAATTGAAAAATGTAGCAACTGCTAACATAATTCCAACAGACTTTAGCATCGCTACGAGTGAGAAAGTCTCATCACAATCAACTCCTTGAACTTGGCGAAAACTTTTTTGCGACAAGTCAAGCTCTATAAATGGTGACATTCACCATCAGCGTCTGTCTTCATCTTAAAGGTCCATTTGTACTCAACGACCTGCCGTCCAATGAGCAAGTCTACCAAAGGTCCATCTTAAAGGTTCCTTTCTCGGATTTTATGGCCTCTAACCGTTTGTCGGAATTCGGGCCCATCATCGCTTCTCCACAGCTCGTAGGTTCATCGTTGTCCTACAACATGACCTCCAAGACAGGTTTATTGTGTCGCTCAGGAGGAGTACACATCCTTGTTGACCTACGAGGTTCGATAGTAACTTGATCCGCAGCTTCATGATCATCATCATTTACTTCCTCTTCAACTCATGTAGGTTCCACAGAAACATCTTTCTGCCCTGCGCTACTCTCTGGTTGAAACAAAGGTTCAACAACCTCATCAAGATCTATCTTCCTCCCACTCAATTCTTTCGAGAGAAACTTTTTCTCGAGAAAGGACCCAGTTTTAGCAACAAACACTTTATGCTTGGATCTCAGATAGAAGGTTTACCCAACTCTTCTTAGGGTATTCTATGAAGATGCATTTGTCCAATTTGGGTTCGAGCTCATTAGGTGAAAACAGTTTCCACACAAGCATCCCAGCCCCAAACATTGAGAAATGACAGATTAGGTTTCTATCAAACCATAATTCACACAGTGTCATCTCAACGAATTTAGATGGTGCCCTATCTAAAGTGAATGTAGTTGTCTCTAATGCATAACCCCAGAATTATAGTAGCAAAACGATAAGAGACATCATAGCAAGCACCATTTCCAATAGAGGACGATTATGATGTTCGAACACACCATCACACTATGGTGTTCCAGGTGGCGTGAGTTGTGAAACAACTTTCACATTTGTCTAAAGTTGTATGCCAAACTCGTAACTCAGATATTCTCCTCCATGATCATATCG
This sequence comes from Hordeum marinum, assembly GCA_022496015.1. Classification (NCBI taxonomy): domain Eukaryota; kingdom Viridiplantae; phylum Streptophyta; class Magnoliopsida; order Poales; family Poaceae; genus Hordeum; species Hordeum marinum. The sequence goes on from CM039674.1 coordinate 515,742,244, forward strand.
CAGACATTTTTATCTTCTTGTCATGATGATATTTAAACTTCACTCTAAATTTTCTTGAACCTTTCAAACGATTCAGACTTGTGTTTCATTAAGTAAATATACACTATATGTACTCAAATCATCAGTGAAGGTAAGAAAATAACGATATCCACCGCACGCTACAAGACTCATTGGATTGCATACATCAACATGTATCATTTCCAATAAATCACTTGCCCGCTCCATCAATCCGGAAAACGGGGTCCTTAGTCATCTTGCCTAAGAGGCATGGTTCGCACGTCTCAACCGTTTCGAAATCGAATGAGTCCAAAGATCCATCAGCATGGAGTTTCTTCATGCGCTTTATACCAATATGACATTTAGCGGCAGTGCCACAAGTATGTGGTACTATCATTATTAACTTTGTATCTTTTGGCATCAATGTTATGAACATGTGTATTACTACGATCAACATTCAACAAACCATTCTCACTGGGTGCATGACCATTGAAGTTATTATACATATAAACAGAATAACCATTATTCTCTAACTTAAATGAATAACCGTGTTGCAATAAACATCATCTAATCATGTTCATGCTTAACACAAACACCAAATTATAATTATTTAGGTTTGTCACTAATCCCGAAGGTAGAGAGAGCGTGCATGTTGATCACATCAACTTTGGAAACATTTCCAACACTCATCATCACATCACACTTAGTTAGTTCTCCGTTTATTCCGTAGCTTTTATTTCGAGTTACTAACATTTAGCAACCGAACCGGTATCCAATACCCAAGTGCTACTAGGATTACTAGAAAGGTACACATCAATAACACGTATGTCAAATATACCTCCGTCGATGTTGCCATCCTTCTTATCTACCAAGTATCTAGGGTTTGTTCCGCTTCCGCGTCCGCTCTCCTCATAATCGAAGCACTTAGTCTTGGGTTTGGGTTCAACTTTGGGTTGCTGCACTGGAGCAACTGACTTGCTATCCATGAAGTTTCCCTCCTTGCTCTTGCCCTTCTCGAAACTAGTGGTTTGACTAACCATCAACACTTGACGCTCCTTCTTGATTTCTACCTTCGCGTTGTCAAACATTGCGAACAACTCAGGGATCATTATTTCTATCCCTGGCCTTTTATAGTTCATAACCAAGTTCTAGTAGCTTAGTGACAGTGACTTGGAGAACTATATCAATCACTATCTTATCAGGAAGATCAACTCCCACTCGATTCAAGCGATTGTAGTACCCAGACAATCTGAGCACATGCTCAACGATTGAGCTATTCTCTTTCATCTTGCAGGAAAAGAATCTTGTTGGAGATCTCATATCTCGCAACACGGGCACGAGCCTGAGATCCTAATTTTAGCTCTTAGAACATCTCATATGTTCCGTGACGTTCAAAATGTTTCAGAGCCTCAATTCTAAGCCATAATGCATGACACACTAAACTATCAAGTAGTCATCAGAACATGCCCGTCAGATGTTCACAACATCTACAGACTATGCTAGAGGGGTTGGTGCAACGAGCGGTGCATTAAGGACATAAGCCTTCTGTGGAGCAATGAGGACAATCCTTAGATCACGGAGCCAGTCCGCAGTATTGCTACCATCATCTTTCAACTCTATTTCTTTAGGAACATATAAAAATTCAAGGGAGCTACAGCGTGAGCTAGTAATCTACAACATAATTTTGCAAAGACACTACTGACTATGTTCATGATAATGAGTTCAATTAAGCATATTACTTAAGAACTCCCACTCAAATTAACATCCCTTCTGGTCATTCGAGTGATACATGATCCAAATTCACGAACTCAAGTCCGATCATCACGTGAGTTGAGGTGGTTTCAATGGTGAACATCATCATGTTCATCATATCTACTATATGACTCATGTTTGACCTTTCGGTCTCTTGTGTTCCGAGGTCATGTCTATACATGCTAGGCTCGTCAAGTTTAACCCGAGTGTTCCGCATGTGCAACACTGGCTTGCACTCGTTGTATGTGAACATAGAGTCTATCACACCCGATCATTACGTGGTGTCTCGACACGACGAACTTTTGCAACGGTGCACACTTGGGGAGAACACAATTTATCTTGAAATTAAGTGAGGGATCACCTTATAATGCTACCATCGTTCGAAGCAAAAAAAGGTGCATCAAAGGATTAACATCACATGCAAATCATAAGTGACATGATATGGCCATGAACTTGTGCTTTTGATCTCCATCTTGAAAGCACCGGCATGATCTCCATCATCTTGATCTCCATCAACGTGTCGCCATCAGGGTTGTCGCGCGCACCATGCTTCTACTGCTATTGCTACCGTTTAGCGATAAAGTAAAGCATTACATAGTGCTTAATGATTGACACGCAGGTCATATAATAATTAAAGACAACCCTATGGCTCCTGCCGGTTGCCCTACTCATCGACATGCAAGTCGTGACATTCTATACAACACATGATCATCTCATACATCACATATATCTCATCATGTAATTAGCCATATCACATCACAACATACCCTTCAAAAACAAGTTAGATGTTCTCTAATTGTTGTTGCATGTTTTAAGTGGCTGCTACGGGTATCTAGCAAGAGCAATTATCACCTATGCATAAACCACAACGGTGATACATTAGTTGCTTTTCAACCTTCTCAAGGACCGCCTTTGTCGAATCCGATCCAACTAAAGTAGGAGAAACAAACACCCGCAAGCCATCTTTGTGCAATGAAGTTACACGTCAGTTGATGGAACCGGTCTCTGGTAAGCATACGAGTAAGGTTGGTCTGGGCCGCTTCATCCCACAATACCGCTGAACCAAAACACGACCAAGGGAGGAAGCAATCTAAGCATCAACGCCCAGAAACTCTTTGTGTTCTACTCAAGATCTCATCTACACATAGACCTACCTCATGATTCCACTGTTGGGGAACGTTGCATGGGAAACAAAAAAATTCCTATGCACACGCAAGATCCATCCATGGTGATGAGAATCTACGAGAGGGAGAGTGGATCTACGTACCCTTGTAGATTGCTAAGCGGGAAGCGTTAAGAATCGTGGTTGGTGTAGTCAAACGTCTTCGCGATCCAAATCGCTGAGTGTCCCGCGATCTCATCACGATCCGTCCCGCAAACTCATCACGATCCATCCCGCGATCTCATCATGATCCGTCCCGCGATCTTGATCACGGTCCTTTCGATCTAGCGCCGAATGGACGACATCTCCGCATTCAGCACACGTACAACTCGATGAAGATCTCCGCCTTCTTGATCCAGCAGGAGGGAGCGCAAAGGTAGAGGAGTTCTCCGGCAGCGTGACGGCGCTCCGGTGATGGTGGTGGAGCTATTCCGGCGGGGCTTCGGCTAAGCACTACAGAAAACCGATCTAGAGTAGAAACTATGCACTAGAGGAAAGGGCAGCACATGGCAGAAAATCTTGTGCAAAAACCCTCAAAACCACTATTATATATCGGAGGAGGGGAGAAGGAGGCCTGGCCCTCAAGGGGACAGCTCTATGCTTCGGCCGAACCAAGGAGGGAGGAGTCCTCCTCCTCCACTCCTAGTAGGATTAGGACTCCTTCCTTATTTGGTCCTTTTTGCCTTTTTCCACCTTTTTCCTTTTGGGATTTTCTTCCCAGCTGCATGGGCCTTGTGTGGGACTTCCACCAGCCCACTAGGGTCTGGTATTAACTCTCCCACAGCCCCTGTAGCCTCTTGGGTCGAAATACACCTCCCGATGGTCTCCCGGTAAACTACCGGCACTCCCGGTACACTACCGATAAGCCCGAAACTTTTCCGGTGACCAAAATAGGACTTCCTATATATCAATCTTTACCTCCAGACCATTCCGGATCTCCTCGTGACTTCCAAGATCTCATCCGGGACTCCGAACAACCTTCGGTCACCACCATACATAACTCTATACTACAGAAACGTCACCGAACCTTAAGTGTGCAGACCCTACAGGTTCGAGAACTATGTAGACATGACCGAGACACCTCTATGGTCAATAACCAATAGCGGGACCTGGATGCCTATATTGGTTCCTACATATTCTACGATGATCTTTATCGGTCGAACCTCTATGTCAAGGATTCAGTTAATCTCGTATGATGTCCCTTTGTTCTTCGGTTTGTTACTTGCCCAAGATTCGATCGTCGGTATCTCCATACCTAGTTCAACCTTGTTACCGACAAGTCTCTTTACTCGTTCCGTAATACAAGATCCCGTGACTAACACTTAGTCACATTGCTTGCAAGGCTTGTTGTGATGTTGTATTACCGAGTGGGCCCTGAGATACCTCTCTGTCAGACGGAGTAACAAATCCTAGTCTTGATCCATGCCAACCCAACAGACACCCTCGGAGATACCTGTAGAGTACCTTTATAGTCACCCAGTTATGTTGCGACGTTTGATACACACAAGGCACTCCTCCGGTGTCAGTGAGTTGCATGATCTCATGGTCATAGGAACAGATACTTGACATGCAGAAAACAGTAGTATTAAACTGACACGATCGTATGCTACGTTTGTAGTTTGGGTCTTGTCCATCACACCATTCTCCCAATGATGTGATACCGTTATCAAATGATATCTCATGTCCATGGCTAGGAAACCTTAACCATCTTTGATCAACGAGCTAGTCTATTAGAGGCATACTAGGGACATGGTTTTGTCTATGTATCCACACATGCATCTAAGTCTCTGATCAATACAATTATAGCATGGATAATAAATGATTATCATGAACAAGGAAATATGATAATAACAAATTTATTATATACCTCACTATAGGTGGGCCTTGTAAAAGGCACCCCTAAGTCGGTGAGGGAGCGTTGTTTCTGGCCCCAACTACCCCCTCCTCCTCTAGGGGCTCTCCCCGCACCCCCTCTACCTCTAGGGGCACCTCTCCCTTGACCTCCCTGTGAGGAGTCATCCTCAAGTAGTCGAGACGGGATGGTAATCGATTTGAGTTTGCTTAGTAATCACATGCCATCGGCCTGCCCTTGCCCATGCTTAGCAAACCTGCATTGAAAATAGAATAAACAATTAGTATAATAATAAGGAAGAAAAAAACCATATAAAAAGACATTGATAGTGTTGGAAATATGCCCTAGAGGCAATATCTCTAGTGAGAGATCCTCCTGTAGTAAGGTACCCTCCTCTAGTGAGAGACCCTCCTCTAGTGAGGTACCCTCTGCTGAGGAGGAGGAGTTTTGTGAGGAGGTTGAGGAGGAGGAGGAGGAGGTTCGCGGGGAGTTTTAGGAGGAGGAGGAGGTAGGGAAGGGGGAGGAGGTTGGTGGTGGTATGGAGGGGGAAGAGGTTGGTGGTGGCAGGGAGGGGGGAGGTTGGTGGTGGCAGGGAGGGGGGGGGGTTGGCAACAACAAGTGGTGGTTGTGTGGTCCACCAAGACTCCCCCCCGAACCTGATACGGAGCAGCAAAAGTGGATCATTAGGCCAAAGGGGAAAGAGTAAGTGACTCTTAATCATATTTGAATTCTTTTGCTTTTAAACATGCTCATATTTTCTATCTTTTGTACGGGCTGGGAGGTTCCTCCTAAAGCCCATGTTCCGAACGGTGTCATCAATATCTTGCTGAAGGAATATTGGTCGGGGTTGTTCGTTCTAGACCCAGTCAAGCACCCGGAGCACCGGGTTTTGGCCATGACCTGGGACCACTACAAAGTGGCTACATGCGGACTATCCTACACATGCTAAGGCCGTGGAAACAAATATTTGGGTAAGTTCTCTTTAGAAGCATAATACTTGAGTTTCGTCGATACTTTTTCATCGAATGGTTTGACTCATGGATTCTTCCATTCCGTTTTCTTGAATAACTATAGAAATACTATCGAGTTCTTGAGGAGGACAAGCCCATTGCCGAAAAGCTGTTTCAGAGAGCTACAAAGAGGCAGGCCCGCCAGATCCAATACGAGGTGCGCTAGGTGGCCATCTTAGAATATTATTACAACTATCATAACATGAAGATACCAAAGGATTTCGTGCGGGAGGAGTAGCTTACCTTGACTATGGAGCAATACATGCTAGTAAGTATAACAGGCTTTTCATTCCGATGTTTGTGGTAAATTTCATTGTTTCGTGTCGACATGCCACTATGCTTTCAGTATGTAGGCGTGTCTCAGTTGGTTTTTTGGAAAAAAAGGAATCATGGGAGGCATTGGTTGATATGTGGCGCGGTGATGATGAAATGTGGGCTGCTAAAAGCATCCAAAACTGGGCTAATCGAAGGAATGGCGGAACACATAGTGAGGGAAACTGGAACCACTTGAGACACAAGAAAGTTGAGGTATATCTATGTATGAAACATTCTTCATCTTCTATGTATGACTAACCACTATTTTGTGGTGCTTGGTGGTGTAGGTGGAGAAACTGAAGCGGATGCTCTTAGACATGGAGGTATGGGAGCTAGCCCATGTGTGGACTTAGCCCAAGGATGGAAAGGGCAAGTACTACGACAACTCCGGCGAGCACCTTGAGACCTACAATAAGGTGTATACGATGTACAATCCTGACACACCTGACCCCATAGAAGAGGCTACGGATGACAGGGCGGTGGTTGGCATAGGGCCGAAGATTCATGGTTGGCAGGCAGTTCTGGATGCCTTGGTCAATCCTTCTATCTCCTACACACAGCTCTGAGTTACCAACCCGAGCCTGAGCCCGCAGCCAAGGACGACAAGTGCACACTCTCTATCCCTCCTAGCCCAACAACACTCTGTAAGAATTTTCCCTCTTATCTTCCTTCTTCTCATTTTATTTTACACATCAAGATATTTTTATGAGTTTCATCATGTCATATTGAAGGCCTACATGGAGTACCAACGTCAGGAGACCAAGGCGTGGAACGCGAGACTTGCAGCAGTATCGGAGCACGCCAGTCGCATGATGAAGGTTAATTTAGCCCCTTTCATTTGACTTTTGCATTTGCATTCTCATTTCTTCTAACCTTCATGTGTGCTTGGTCAACTAACATGCAGCCCGTGTTTGAGTCCATGGCGGCCCACATGGTTCCTTTAATGGAACCACCACCACCACCACCTGCTAGAGAACAACCAATTGTGCTTATGTTTGAAGAATTTGTGGCACAACATTGTCCGACTCTGGTTAGTACATCCACAAACTATTCAATTATTTATAGTGCATTCAACACAATCATATATCTCTTTAACATCTCTTTTCAAACATGCAGGGAACAAATCGACCCTCCATTGGTGGTGGTGCCAATTATGGCATCACTCGCGAGTCACGGAGCCCGATCACTTCGATCCCCCGAGGAGGTGGTGGTGACGGTCTTGCCGGTAGCAGTGCAGGTAGTAGTGACGACCTTGGCTTTGGCGGTCTTGGCAGTACCGAACTTGGTGGTGGAACTCCCGACGCTTAAGCCTCTGGGTGGTGGTGGTCATGACTTATCTTTCATGCATTTATATTATGTTGTTCCGACTTATGTTGTGTTGTTTTGACGCATGTTGTGTTGTTTCAACATGTGTTTTGTTGAATTCACTTATGTTATGATGATAATACTTGTATTATGGTGATAATGACGTGGATTTTTGATACATATATGATGCTTACTATTTGTGATCTATTTGTGCTGTACATTATCGGGAAATAAAACAAAAACAAAAAAAGTACCTATGCGGATGGTTACACTGTCGGTAGCCCTGCCTTCGGATGCACCTGAAACCGCCACGTGGCAGTGCTACGCTGACGGTTAACCCGTCGGCGTATCTCCTGGCCTATACCGACAGTGTAACCATCAGCGTAGCCCTGCCTCTGAGAGCACCAGGAGCTGCCACCTGGCGGGGCTATGCCGACACCGTCGACATAGCTCCTGGCCTATGCCGATGGTGTAATCGTCGGCATAGACCTGCCATGTGGCAGCTCCTGGTTGGTGGATGAACTCTGACGTCATCGTCAGCCGCCGTCACGTGAAAAAGGATGCCAATGGTCGTATGACCGGGGGTTGGCATAGGAACCTAGACCGACGGTTTCCCTATGCCGACGAAAATGGCCGGGTACGCCGACGCTCGCGATCCCAACGGGCCTATGCCAACGGTGGCCGTCGGCGTAGCCCTACGCCGATGGTATTCGGGCCTACGCCGATGGTGTGCGGCCGTCGGCGTAGGGGGAGATTCCAGTAGTGCGGTCCATTGTTCATCGCATGTTTCCAATCCCCATCACTTTCGAAGTGCACCTCAAACACGTTGGAACCCAGATCTCTAAAACGGGCCTCCCTGTGCAGGCCCCAAGCTTTTTTCATAGTTCTCTCCAACACTGTGTCATTCATAGGTCGTGAAGAGCAGACTTTACCCACCGTAGACCATCTTGACTCCATTGGGATTACCGTTTCTAGATCATCAAAAACAATGCCCTCCGCTTCTTTATCCATCAAAACCATGCCGTCCATCCTCGCCGATAGACTCGACATAGGATCCGGAGTCCTGCTCTCTAGTGGAGATTGGGAAGAATCCTTACTAGCAGAAGCTCCCATCCGGCGCACCGGTGTGGTTAACGCTGATCTCATCCCGTCCTTCGATTGTTTGCCGTTGATCGTCGCCTCCCCCGATGCCATCGGCGGGGTAGCCGGTTTCCTCAGATTCAGAGAGCCCAAGGGCAAAGATGCATGGATTGCTGCAATAAAGTTCTTTGCCTCACCACTCAATCCTGCGCAGCCTCCGGGAGAGGATCCCTCGATCCATTTTGGGCGGTAGATATTTGTTTGTGTATCCTGTAAAAAAAACTCGACACCATACAGTTAAGCATGTATGTTAAACAAATATCCTTTTAACATGAGTGTTAGAGTCAAATAATTTTCCGGTGGCCATGGCATAATAACTGGGAAACGCTTCCTATGAGAACTTTGATAAGGAACATTGATAATATGGGTCCTCCATCGTTGATTCCTTTTTAATCACACGGTCCATGTTTTTAGTACTAGTCCCTAGTGTCCGCACTTGACGCCCGCACCACCATGGCCTCCCTCGATGATCTGTTCTCTCAGGTGAGCAATTTCGATCAGAGGGTGGCCCTCGTCCAGAGAGCAAACTCCAGTGGCTTCAAACCCTCTGCAAACGCGACTATGCGTGGTCACGACAGTGGATCTCGGCATCGTGCACCACCCTTCAACAAAGGGAGGAACGCCGGCAGCGGTAACAACAGCGACAACAACTCTTCCTGTGGCCTCAATGGCATCAATGGTGGCCGGTCTTCCTACACCAACAACAAAGACGCCACCCCTCCAACTCGAACAAATCACGCTTCGATGTTGTCAAGTGTCAAATCTACGACAAACTTGGCTACTCGGCTAGGGATTACTGGTACAAGTTTGATGATGATGAAGTTTCGTCACGAGACGTGAAGGTGGCCGGAGCACCTGAACGATCATATGGAGTGGACACACACTGGCCACTACCAGAATCAGGGTCGTTGCCAATGGCCTAGACTATGCTGACGGCCCCCGTTAGCATACGTCATCCTACTCCGACCACTAGAGCCTCACCATCGGCGTACAAAAAGCCGTCGGCGTAGATGAACCTATGCCGACGGCCCCCGTCGGCGTACAAAGGCCGTCGGCGTAGACACCCCGTCGGCGTATCAGCAGGCCTAGCCGCTCAATGAGTACCTCCAGTTTGACACTGTCAAAGATATGTCGACGGCCTGACGGAAACTGTCGACATAGCTTCGACGTGCCACATCATCCATCCACGGTAGGTGCCACGTCACCGATCCGAGGAGGTGCGGATCCGGGGGCGTATCTAAGCCACGGTTATGCCATCGGCATACTTTTCGGGCTATGCTGATGCTATAACCGTCGGCATAGGTGCAATTTTATTTTTTATTGCACCTACATCGACGGTTACACCGTCGGCATAGATTCGATGTGCCAGGTCATCAATCCGCGGCAGGTGCCACGACATCGATCCGGGAGGTGCGGATCCCGGGGGGTATCTATGCCGACGGTTATGCCATCGGCATACCTTCTGGGCTACGCCGACGGTGTAACCATCGGCATAGGTGCCCTTTTTTTACATCTATGCCGACGGTTACACCGTCGGCATAGGTGCAGTTTTTTGGCCTATGCCGACGGTCTAACCGTCGGCATAGGTGCATTTAAAAAAAACTATCTATCCCTATATTAAAATTTATTTTAATTAGGAAGTCAATAGACCACGTCCATGTTATATATAGTCTACACACTATTTTTTCAATGTATCGTCTATTTAGGAGTGTGTATAGGCACCCCGCATGCGTCTCCGGAGTGTGTCCCTCCTCAGGGATATCACTACCTCCGTAACACGGAGTGTGGAAACCAGGTGAAAATGTCCCTCGGTCAAACCCCGTCCGGTGAAAGTCAAAAGTGTAGATCCTTTCGATCAACAATGTCAGGGTTAGATGGGACGGGGGGGCTGGGGTGGTTTGGGCCCGGACTTTGATCCGAAGTAAACCTATGGGCTGGCCTATCACAGCCAGGTGAAAATGACCCTCGGTCAAACCCCGTCCAGTGGAAGTCAAAGGGGTAGATCCATTTGGTAAGAGTGTCAGGGTTAGACGGGATGGGGGACCTGGAGGGGGCTATGCCGCCAGGTCTTCCCCTGGCCCTCTTACGTTTGGAAAATGTGAAATTGGGTCAACACTAAGGGAATCTTGTGGTGGGTCGGGCCTGGACCTTGTGCTAAGATGTTGCTATGGGCTGCCTATCACAGCCAGGTGGAAATGACCCTCGGTCAAACCCCTTCCGATGGAAGTCAAAGGGGTAGATCTGTACGGTCAATAGTGTGAGGGTTAGACAGGACGGGGGACCTGGAGGGGGGCTATACCGCCAGGTCTTGCCCTGGGCCCTCTTACATTCGAAAAACGTGGCATCGGGTCGACACCGAGGGAATCTTGTGCTGGGTTGGGCCCGGAACTTGTGCTAAGATTTTGCTATGGGCTGGCCTATCATAGCCAGGTGAAAATGTCCTTCGGTCAAACCCCGTCTAGTGAAAGTCAAAGGGGTAGATCCTCTCGGTGAACAGTGTCAGGGTTAGACGCGATAAGGGACGTAGGGGTGGCAATGCCGCCAGGTCTTGCACTGGGCCCTCGTACAGTGTGAAACTATGGCATCGAGTCAATACCGAGCGAATCTTGCGGTGGGTTGGGCCCGGAGTTTCATCCGAACTAAACCTATGGGATGGCCTATCACAGCCAGGTGGAAATGTCCCTCGGTCAAACCCCATCCGGTGGAAGTCAAAGGGGTACATCCGTCCAGTCAAGAGTGTGAGGGTTAGACGGGACGAGGGACCTAGGGGTGGGGGACCTGGAGGGGGACCATGCCACCAGGTCTTGCCCTGGGCCCTCTTACGTTCAGAAAACGTGGCATCGGGTCGACACCGAGGGAATCTTGCGCTGGGTTGTGCCTGGAACTTGTGCTAAGATGTTTCTATGGGCTGGCCTATCACAGCCAGGTGAAAATGTCCCTCGGTCGAACCCCGTCCGGTGAAAGTCAAAGGGGTAGATCCTCTCGGTGAACAGTGTCAGGGTTAGACGCGATAAGGGACGTAGGGGTGGCAATGCCGCCAGGTCTTGCACTGGGCCCTCGTACAGTGTGAAACTATGGCATCGAGTCAATACCGAGCGAATCTTGCGGTGGGTTGGGCCCGGAGTTTCATCCGAACTAAACCTATGGGATGGCCTATCACAGCCAGGTGGAAATGTCCCTCGGTCAAACCCCATCCGGTGGATGTCAAAGGGGTAGATCCGTCCGGTCAAGAGTGTCAGGGTTAGGCTGGACAGGGGCTTGGAGGAGGCTATGCCGCCACGTCTTTCCCTTGACCTCTTACGTTCGGAAAAAGAGGCATCGGGTCGACGCCGAGGGTATCTTGCGGTGGGTTCGGCCCAGACCTTCTGCTAAGATGTTCCTATGGGCTACCTATCACAACTAGTGGAAATGACCCTCGGTCAAACCCCGTCCGGTGGAAGTCAAAGGAGTAGATCTGTACGGTCAACATTGGGAGTGTTAGACGGGACGGGGTTCCTGGAGGGGGGCTATACCGCTAGGTCTTGCCCTAGGCCCTCTTACGTTTGGAAAACGTGGCATCGGGTCGACACCGAGGGAATCTTGCGCTGGTTTGGGCCCGGAACTTGTGCTAAGATGTTGCTATGGGCTGGCCTATCACAGCCAGGTGAAAATGTCCTTTGGTCAAACGGCGCCCGGTGAAAGTCAAAGGGGTAGCTCCGCTCGGTGAATAGTGTCAGGGTTAGACGGGACGAGGGACCTAGGGATGGCAATGCCGCCAGGTCTTGCGTTGGGCCATCTTACGGTGTGAAACTATAGCAACGGGTCAATACCGAGGGAATCTAGAAGTGGGCTGGGCCTGGACTTTGATCCGAAGTAAACCAATGGGCTGGCCTATCACAGCCAGGTGGAAATGTACCTCGGTCAAACCCCGTCCGGCGGAAGTCAAAGGGGTAGATCCGTCCGGTCAAGAGTGTCAGGTTAGACGGGACATGGGACCTGGAGGGAGCTATGCCGTCAGGTCTTGCCCTAGCCCTCTTGCGTTCGGAAAATGTGGCATCGGGTCGACACCGAGGGAATATTTCGGTGGGTTGGGCCCGGACATTATGCTAACATGTTGCTATGGGCTGCCTATCACACCTAGGTGGAAATGACCCTCGATCAAACCCCGTCCGGTGGAAGTCAAAGGGGTAGATCCGTACGGTCAATAGTGTGTGTGTTAGACGGGACGGGGGACCTGGAGGGGGGCAATGCCGCCAGGTCTTGCCCTGGGCCCTCTTACGTTTGGAAAATATGGCATCAGGTCGACACCGAGGGAATCTTGCGCTCGGTTGGGCCCGGAACTTGAGCTAAGATGTTTCTATGGGCTGGCCTATCACAGCCAGGTGAAAATGTCCCTCGGTCAAACCCCGCCCGGTGAAAGTCAAAGGGGTAGATCCGTCCCTGAACGGTGTCAGGATAAGACGGGACAAGGGACCTGAGGGTCGTAATGCCACCAGGTCTTGCGCTGGGCCCTCTTACGGTGTGAAACTATGGCATCGGGTCAATACCGAGGGAATCTTGCGGTGGGTTGGGCCCGGACTTTGATCCGAAGTAAACCTATGGGCTGGCCTATCATAGCCAGGTGGAAATGTCCCTCGGTCAAACCCCGTTCAGTGCAAGTCAAAGGGGTAGATCTGTCCGGTCAAGAGTGTCAGGGTTAGACGGAACGGGGGACCTGGAGGGGGCTATGCCACTAGGTTTTGCCCTGGCCCTCTTATATACGTTCGGAAAATTTGGCATCGGGTCGACACCAAGGGAATCTTGCGGTGGGTTGGGCCCGGACCTTGTGCTAAGATGAGCTATGGGCCGGCCTATCACAGCTAGGTGGAAGTGACCATCGGTCGAACCCCTTCTGGTGGAAGTCAAAGGGGTTGATCCGTACGGTCAACAGTGCCAGGGTTAGACAGGACGGGGGACCTGGTGGGGGGCTATGCCGGAAGGTCTTGCACTGGGCCCTCTTACGTTCGGAAAATGTGTCATCGGGTCGACACCGAGGGAATCTTGCGCTGGGTTGGGCCCGAAACTTGTGCTAAGATGTTGCTATGGGCTGGCCTATCACAGCCAGGTCAAAATATCCCTCGGTCAAACCCCTTCTGGTGAAAGTCAAAGAGGTAGATCCGCTCGGTGAACAGTGTCAGGGTTAGAAGGGATGAGGGACCTCGGGGTGGCAATGCCACCAGGTCTTGCGCTGGGCCCTCTTACGGTGTGAAACTATGGCATCGGGTCAATACCGAGCGAATCTTGTAGTGGGTTGGGCCCAGAATTTGATCCGAAGTAAACATATGGGCTGGCCTATCACAGCCAGGTGGAAATGCCCCTCGGTCAAACCCCGTCCAGTGGAAGTCAAAGGGACAGATCCGTCCGGTCAAGAGTGTCAGGGTTACATGGGACAGGGGACCTGGAGGGGGCTATGTCGCCAGGTCTTGCCCTGGCCCTCTTACGTTCGGAAAATGTGGCAACGGGTCGACACCGAGGGAATCTTGTGGTAAGGTGCTATTATGGGCTGGCATATCACAGCCAGGTGGAAATGACCCTCGGTCAAACCCCGTCCGGTGGAAGTCAAAAGGGTATATTCGTCCGGTCAACATTGTCAGGGTTAGACAGCACAGGGGACTTGGAGGGGCTCTATGCCGCCAGGTCTTGCCCTGGGCCCTCTTACATTCGGAAAACATGGCATCAAGTCGACACCGAGGGAATCTTGCTCAGGGTTGGTCCGGAACTTATCCTAAGATGTTGCTATGGGCTGGTCTATGACAGCCAGGTGAAAATGTCCCTCGGTCAAACCTCGTCTAGTGAAAGTCAAAGGGGTAGATCCTCTTAGTGAACAGTGTTAGGGTTAGACGCGATGAGGGACCTGGGGGTGGCAATGCCACAAGGTGTTGCACTGAGCCCTCTTACGGTGTGAAACTATGGCATCAGGTCAATACCAAGGGAATCTTGCGGTGGGTTGGGCCCGGACATTGATCCTAAGTAAACCTATGGGCTGGCCTATCAGAGCCAAGTGGAAATGTCCCTCAGTCAAACCCCGTCCTATGGAAGTAAAAGGGGTAGATCCGTTCGGTCAAGAGTGTCAGGGTTAGACGGGACGGGGGGCCTGGATTGGGCTATGTCGCAAGGTCTTGCCCTGGCCCTCTTACATTCGGAAAATGTGACATCGGGTCGACACCAAGGGAATCTTGCGTCGGTTTGGGCCCGGACCTTGTGCTAAGATGTTGCTATGGGCTGGCCTATCATAGCGAGGTGGAAATGACCCTCGGTCAAACCCCGTCCGGTGGTAGTCAAAGGGGTAGATCCGTACGGTCAACAGTGTCAGGGGTAGACACGACGAGGGACCTGGAGGGGCGCTATGCTGCCAGGTCTTGCCCTGGGCCCTTTTACGTTCCGAAAACGAGGCATCGGGTCAACACCGAGGGAATGTTGTGCTAGGTTGGGCCCGGAACTTGTGGTAAGATGTTGCTATGGGCGGACCTATCGTAGCTAGGTGAAAATGTCCCTCGGTTGAACCCCGTCCGGTGAAAGTCAAAGGATTAGATCCGCTCAGTGAACAGTGTCACGGTTAGACGCGACGAGGTACATGGGGATGGCAATGCCGCCAGGTCTTGCGCTGGGCCCTCTTACGGTGTGAAACCGTGGCATCAGGTTAATACCGAGGGAATCTTGCGGTGGGTTGGGCCCGGAATTTGATCCGAAGTAAACCAATGGGCTGGCCTATCACAGCCAGGTGGAAATGTCCCTCGGTCAAACCACGTCCGGCAGAAGTCAAAGGGGTAGATCCGCCCGGTCAAGAGTTTCAGGGTTAGACGGGACGGGGGACCTGGAGGGGGCTATGCCGTCAGGTCTTGCCCTGGCCCTCTTACGTTCAGAAAATGTGGCATCGGGTCGACACCGAGGGAATCTCGCGGTGGGTTGGGCTTGGATCTTGTTCTAAGATGTTGCTATGGGCTGGCCTATCACAGCCAGGTGGAAATGACCCTCGGTCAAACTCCGTCCAGTGGAAGTCAAAGCGGTAGATCCGTACGGACGACAGTGTTAGGGTGAGACACGACGTGGAACCTGGAGGGGGGCTATGCCGCCAAGTCTTGCCCTGGGCCCTCTTACATTCGGAAAACATGGCATCAGGTCGACACCGAGGGGATCTTTCACTGGGTTGGACCCGAAACTCATGCTAAGATGTTGCTATGGGCTGGCGTATCACAGCCAGGTGAAAATGTCCCTTGGTCAAACCCCGTCCGGTGAAAGTCAAAGGGGTAGATCAGGTCGGTGAATAGTGTCAGGGTTAGACAGGATGAGGGACCTAGGGGTGGCAATGCCTCCAGGTCTTGCGATGGGCCCTTTTACGGTGTGAAACTATGGCTTCGGGTCAATACCGAGGGAATCTTGCGGTGGGTTGGGCCGATACTTTGATCCAAAGTAAACCTATGGGTTGTCCTATCACAGCCAGGTGGAAATGTCCGTCGGTCAAACCACGTCCGGTGGAAGTCAAAGGGGTAGATCCATCCGGTCAAGAGTGTCCGGGTTAGATGGGACGGGGGACCTAGAGGGGCCTATGCCGCCAGGTCTTGCCCTGGCCCTCTTACATTCAGAAAATGTGGCATTAGGTCGACACCGAGGGAATCTTGTGGTGGGTTGGGCCCGGACCTTGTGCTAAGATGTTGCTATGGGCTGCCTATCACAGCTAGGTGGAAACGACCCTCAGTCAAACCCCATCTGTTGAAAGTCAAAGGGGTAGATCCGTATGGTCAACAATATCAAGGTTAGACAGGACGGGGGACCTGGAGGGGGGCTATGCTGCCAGGTCTTGCCCTGGGCCCTGTTATGTTCGGAAAATGTGGCATCAGGTCGACACCGAGGGAATCTCGTGCTGGGTTGGGCCCGGAACTTTTGCTAAGATGTTGCTATGGGCTGGCCTATCATAGCTAGGTTAAAATGTCCCTCGGTCAAACCCTGTTCGGTGAAAGTCAAAGGGGTAGATCCGCTCGATGAACAGTGTTAGGGTTAGACGGGACGAGGGACCTGGCGGTGGCAATGCCGCCAGGTCTTGCGCTGGGTCCTCTTACAGTGTGAACCAATGGCATGGGGTCAATATTGAGGGAATCTTGCGGTGGGTTGGGCCCAGAATTTGATCAGAAGAAAACCTATGGACTGGCCTATCATAGCCAGGTGGAAATGTCCGTCGGTCAAGCCCCGTCCGGTGGAAGTCAAAGGGGTACATCCGTCCAGTCAAGAGTGTGAGGGTTAGACGGGACGAGGGACCTAGGGGTGGGGGACCTGGAGGGGGACCATGCCACCAGGTCTTGCCCTGGGCCCTCTTACGTTCAGAAAACGTGGCATCGGGTCGACACCGAGGGAATCTTGCGCTGGGTTGTGCCTGGAACTTGTGCTAAGATGTTTCTATGGGCTGGCCTATCACAGCCAGGTGAAAATGTCCCTCGGTCGAACCCCGTCCGGTGAAAGTCAAAGGGGTAGATCCGCTCGGTGAACAGTGTCAGGGTTAGACGGGACGAGGGACCTGGGGGTGGCCATGCCACCAGGTCTTGCGCTGGGTCCTCTTACGGTGTGAAACAATGGCATGGGGTCAATACCGAGGGAATCTTACGGTGGGTTGGGCCCGGAATTTGATCAGAAGTAAACCTATGGAGTGGCCTATCATAGCCAGGTGGAAACGTCCGTCGGTCAAACCCCGTCCGGTGGAAGTCAAAGGGGTAGCTCCGACCGGTCAAGAGTGTAAGGGTTAGACGGGAAGGGGGGCCTTGAGGGGGCTATGTCACCAGGTCTTGTTCTGGCCCTCTTACGTTCGGAAAATGTGGCATCGGGTCGTCATCAAGGGAATCTTGCGGTGGGTTGGGCCCGGACCTTGTGCTATGATGTTGCTATGGGATGGCCTATTACAGCTAGGTGGAAATGACCCTCGGTCCAACCCCGTCCGGTGGAAGTCAAAAGGGTAGATCTGTACGGTCAACAGTGTCATGGTTTGACAGGATGGGGGACCTAGAGGGGGGGGGGTATGCCGCCAGGTCTTGCCCTGGGCCCTCTTACATTCGGAAAACGTGGCATCGGGTCGACATTGAGGGAATCTTGCACTGGGTTGGGCCCGGAACTTGTGCTAAGATGTTGCTATGGGCTGGCCTATCACAGCTAGGTAAAAAAGTCCCTTGGTCAAACCCCGTTCGGTGAAAGTCAAAGGAGTAGATCCGCTTAGTGAACAGTGTTATGGTTAGACGGGACGAGGGACCTGGGGGTGGCAATGTCACCAAGTCTTGCGCTGGGCCCTCTTACGATGTGAAACTATCACATCAGGTCAATACCGAGGGAATCTTGCGGTGGGTTGGGCCCGGACTTTCATCCTAAGTAAACTTATGGGCTGGCCTATCACAGTCAGGTGGAAATGACCCTCGGTCAAATCCCGTCCGGTGGAAGTCAAAGGGGTAGATCCGTAGGGTCAATAGTGTCAGGTTTAGATAGGATTGGGGACCTGGAGGGGGGCTATGCCACCAGGTCTTGCCCTGAGCCCTCTTACGTTCGGAAAACGTGGCATCGGGTCGACACCGAGGGAATCTTGCGCTGGGTTGTGCCCGAAACTTGTGCTAAGATGTTGCTATGGGCTGGCCTATCACAGCCAGGTGAAAATGTCCCTCGGTCGAACCCCATCCGGTGAAAGTCAAAGGGGTAGATCCGCTCGGTGAACAATGTCAGGGTTAGACACGACGAGGGACCTGGGGGTGGCAATGCCGCCAGGTCTTGCGCTGGGCCCTCTTACGGTGTGAAACTATGGTATCGGGTAATTAGCGAGGGATTCTTGCGGTGTGTTTGGCTCGGACTTTGATCCGATGTAAACCTATGGGCTGGCCAAGCACAGCCAGGTGGAAGTGTCCCTCGATCAAACCCCGTCCGGTGGAATTCAAAGGGGTAGATCCGTCCGGTCGAGAGTGTCAGTGTTAGACGGGACGGGGGACCTGGAGGGGGCTATGCCTCAAAGTCTTCCCCTGGCCCTCATACATTCAAAAAAAGTGGCATCGGGTCTACACCGAGGGAATCTTGCGATGGGTTGAGCCCGGACCTTGTGCTAAGATGTTGCTTTGGGCTGGCCATTCACAGCAAGGTGGAAATGACCCTCGGTCAAACCCCGTCCGGTGGAAGTCAAAGGGGTAGATCCGTACGGTCGACAATGTCAGGGTTACACAGGACGGGGG
Source organism: Hordeum marinum (assembly GCA_022496015.1). NCBI lineage: Eukaryota > Viridiplantae > Streptophyta > Magnoliopsida > Poales > Poaceae > Hordeum > Hordeum marinum. The sequence goes on from CM039674.1 coordinate 515,760,985, forward strand.
ACCTAGAGGGGGGCTATGCCACTAGGTCTTGCCCTGGGCCCGCTTACATTCGGAAAATGTGGCATCGGGTCGACACCGAGGGAACCTTGTGCTGGGTTGGGCCCAGAACTTGTGCTAAGATGATGCTATGGGCTGCCCTATCACACCCAGGTGAAAATGTCCCTCGGTCAAACCCCGTCCGGTGAAAGTCAAAAGTGTAGATCCGCTCGGTGAACAATGCAGGGTTTGGCACGACGAGGGACCTGGGGGTGGCAATGCCACTAGGTCTTGCGCTGGTCCCTCTTACGGTGTGAAACTATGGCATCGGTTCAATACCGAGGGAATCTTGTGGTTGGTTGGGCCCAGACTTTGATCCGAGGTAAACCTATGGGCTGGCCTATCACAGCCAGGTGGAAATGTCCCGCGATCAAACCCCGTTCGGTGGAAGTCAAAGGGGTAGTTCCGTCCCGTCAAGAGTGTCAGGGTTAGACGGGACGGGGGACTCGGAGGGGGCTATGCCGGCAGGTCTTGCCCTCGCCCTCTTACGTTTGGAAAATGTGGGATCGGGTCGACACCGAGGGAATCTGGCGATGGGTTGGACCCGGACGTTGTGCTAAGATGTTGCTGTGGGCTGGCCTTTCATAGCCAGGTTGAAATGACCCTCGGTCAAACCCCGTTCGGTGGAAGTGAAAGGGGTAGATCCGTACGGTCAACAGTGTGAGGGTTAGACTGGACGGGGGACCTGGAGGGGGGCTATGCCTCCAAGTCTTGCCCTAGGCCCTTTTACGTTCGGAAAACGTGGCATCGGGTCGACACCGAGGGAATCTTGCGCTAGGTTGGGCCCGGAACTTGTGCTAAGATGTTACTATGGGATGGCCTATCACAGCCAGGTGAAAATGTCCCTCGGTCAAACCCCGTCTGGTGAAAGTCAAAGGGGTAGATCCGCTTGGCGAACCGTGTTGGGGTTAGACACGATGAGGGACCTGGGGGTGGCAATGCCGCCAGGTCTTGCGATGGGCCCTCTTACGGTGTGAAACTATGGCATCGGGTCAATACCGAGGGAATCTTGCGGTTGGTTGGGCCGAGACTTTGATCCGAAGTAAACCTATGGGCTGGCCTATCCCAGCCAGGTGGAAATATCCCTCGGTCAAATCACATCCGGTGGAAGTCAAAGGGGTAGATCCGTACGATCAAGAGTGTCCGGGTTAGATGGGACGAGGGACCTAGAGGGGGCTATGCCGCCAGGTCTTGCCCTGGCCCTCTTACGTTCGGAAAATGTGGCATCGGGTCGACACCGAGGGAATCTTGCGGTGGGTTGGGTCCGGACCTTGTGCTAAGATGTTGCTATGGGCTGCCTATCACATCTAGGTGGAAATGACCCTCAGTCAAACCCCATCTGTTGAATGTCAAAGGGGTAGATCCGTATGGTCAACAATGTCAGGGTTAGACAAGACGCGGGACCTGGAAGGGGGCTATGCCGCCAGGTCTTGCCCTGGCCCCTTTTACGTTTGGAAAACGAGGCATCGGGTCGACACCGAGGGAATCTTGTGCTAGTTTGGGCCAGAGCTTGTGCTAAGATATTGCTATGGGTTGTCCTATCACAGCCGGGTGAAAACGTCCCTCGGTCAAACCCCGTCCGGTGAAAGTCAAAGGGGTAGATCCGCTCGGCGAACAGTGGCAGGGTTAGATGGGACGAGGGAACTAGGGGTGGCAATGTCGCCAGGTCTTGCACTGTGCCCTCTTACGGTGTGAAACTATGGCATCGGGTCAATACCGAGGAAATCTTGAGGTGGGTTGGGCCTGAAATTTGATCAGTAGTAAACCTATGGGCTAGCTTCTCTCAACCTAGTGGAAATGTCCCTCGGTCAAACCCCGTCCGGTGCAAATCAAAGGGGTAGATCTGTCCGTTCAAGAGTGTCAGACTTAGATGGGACGGGGGACCCGGAGGGGGATATGCTGCGAGGTCTTTCCCTGGACCTCTTACGTTCGGAAAAAGTGTCATCGGGTCGACACCGAGGGAATCTTGCAGTGGGTTGGTCCTGGACCTTGTGCTAAGATGTTGCTATGGGCTGGCCTATCACAGCCAAGTGGAAATGACCCTCGGTCAAACCCCGTCCGGTGGAAGTCAAAGGGGTAGATCCGTACAATCAACAATGTCAGGGTTAGACAGGACGGGGGACCTAGAGGGGGGCTATGCCACCAGGTCTTGCCCTGGGCCCACTTACGTTTGGAAAACGTGGCATCGGGTCGACACTGAGGGATTTTGATCCGAAGTAAACCTATGGGCTGGCCTATCACAGCCAGGTCGGAATGTCCCTCGGTCAAACCCCGTCCGGTGGAAGTAAAAGGGGTAGATCCGTCCAATCAAGAGTGCCAGGGTTAGATGGGACGGGGGACCTGGAGGGGGCTATGCCGCCAGGTCTCGCCCTAGCCCTCTTACATTCAGAAAATGAGGCATCGGGTCGACACCGAGGGAATCTTGCGGCGGGTTGGGCCCGGACCTTGTGCTAAGATGTTGCTATGGGCTGGCCTATCACAGCTAGGTGGAAATGACCCTCGGTCAAACCCCGTCCGATGGAAGTGAAAGGGGTAGATCCTTACGGTCAATAGTGTCAGGGTTAGACAGGACGGGGGACCTTGAGGGGGGCTATGCCGCCAGGTCTTGCCCTGGGCCCTCTTACATGCGGAAAACATGGCATCGGGTCAACACCAAGGGAATCTTCCGCTGGGTTGGGCCCGGAACTTGTGATAAGATGTTGCTATGGGCTGGCCTATCACACCCAGGTGAAAATGTCCCTCGGTCAAATCCCGTCCGGTGAAAGTCAAAGCGGTAGATCCGCTCGGTGAACAGTGTCAGGGTTAGATGGGACGAGGGACCTGGGTGTGGCAATGCCGTGAGGCCTTGCGCTGGGCCCTCTTACGGTGTGAAACTATGGCATCGGGTCAATACGGAGGGAATCTTGCGGTCAGTTGGGCTCGAACTTTGACCCGAAGTAAACTTATGGGATGGCCTATCACAGCCAGGTGGAAATGTCCCTCGGTCAAACCCCGTCTGGTGGAAGTCAAAGGGGTAGATCCGTCCGGTTAAGAGTGTGAGGGTTAGATGGGACGGGGGACCTGGAGGGGGCTATGCCGCCAGGTCTTGCCCTAGCCCTCTGATGTTCGGAAAATGTGGCCTCGGTTCAACACCGAGGGAATCTTGCGGTGTGTTGGGCCCGAACCTTGTGCTAAGATGTTGCTATGGGCTGGCCTATCACAACCAGGTGGAAATGACCATCGGTCAAACCCCGTCCGGTGGAAGTCAAAGAGGTTGATCTGTATGGTCAACAGTGTCAGGGTTAGACAGGAACGGGGACCTAGAGGGGGGCTATGCCGCCAGGTCTTGTCCTGGGCCGTCTTACGTTTGGAAAATGTGGCATCAGGTCGACACCGAGGGAATCTCGTGCTGGGATTGGCCTGGAACTTGTGCTAAGATGTTGCTATGGGCTGACCTATCACAGTTAGGTGAAAATGTCCCTCGGTCAAACCCTGTCCAGTGAAAGTCAAGTGGGTAGATCCGCTCGGTGAACAGTGTCAAGGTTAGACGGGATGAGGGACCTGGGGGTGGCAATGCCGCCAGGTCTTGCGCTGGGCCCTCTTACGGTGTGAAACTATGGCATCGGGTCAATTCCGAGGGAATCTTGCGGTGGGTTGGGCCCGGACTTTGATACAAAGTAAACCTATGGGCTGGCCTATCACAGCTAGGTGGAAATGTCCCACGGTCAAACCCCGTCCGGTGGAAGTCAAAGGGGTAGATCCGTCCAGTCAAGAGTGTGAGGGTTAGACGGGACGGGGGACCTGGAGGGGGTTATGCCGCCAGGTCTTGCCCTGGCCCACTTACGTTCGGAAAATGTGGCATCGGGTCGACACTGAGGGAATCTTGCGGTGGGTCGGGTCGACATGACCGTTAACGCCAGGATCCGCCCATGCCGCCGCCGTCCCTCCCCTATGCCACCCCGACCTGCGACACCGCCGCCCCACCTCGGCCACCTCGTCCTCGCCCTGACCTCCGTCAACCCTGCCCCGGCCACATAGCCGCCCTGCCTCGGCCACCCCGTCCCCGCCCCGACGGCCCTCGCCCCTGTAGGGAAGGAAGGATATGAATATTTTATAAATTGCTATGACATTTTTAAAATATATTAAAATTAATGTCAGTAGAAAAGTATAATGAAAAAATGAAAAAATACATATGCCTATGGCTTAGCCGTCGGCATAGGTTGCCACGTGGCTACATAAACTATGCCGACGGCTAAACCATCGGCATAGATCCCTTCCTAATCCCCTCACCCCTCCTGTCTCCACCACTCACTCACTAGCGCCCCGACCCCGACCTCGCTCGTTGTCCTCGTGCCGCCGCAGCACCGTCTTGCCCCGCAGCCGCCCCACCCGACCCCGCCGCCGCCCCACCTGACCTCACCTCGCTGCGGCCCCACCGGACCCCACCCCACGCCGCAGCAGCGCCCGCCCCACCGCCTCGCCCCGCTACCACCCCACCCCGTGTCGTCCCGCCGCCGCCCCACCCCGCCTTGCTCTGCCCCGACCTCTGTCGACCCCACCCCGGCCACACAACCACCACGCCGGCCACCCCATCCCCGCCCCGAGTGCCCTCGCCCCTGCCCCACATGCGGCCAGCCCTCCCCTGCACCAGGCGACCACCACCTGCTCCGACCCTCCATCGCCTGTGCATGCCCTCCTCCCGCCGAGCCGGCCCTCCCCCATGGTGAGCTCCCTCCCTCCCTCTCTGTAGCATTTTTTTGATAATTTAGTTGTTGTTCATAGTTATGTAAGTAGATGGATGGTTAGATGGATGGATGCATTATGTATGATGATAGTTAGAAATGTGAGAAATAAAATTTTGTTAACAAGCATGCAAGAAATTCAAATGGATGATGATAGTTAGATGATAGATGATGATGTTGATGATGATAGATGATGATAGATGATGATGTTGATGATAGATGATGAGTATTTTTTTATGGCTTGATAATTTTTAGATGATGATGATGATAGATGATTTTTTTCCGAAAGAGATGATATATGATGATGATTGTTAGATGATGATAGATGATGATGATGAAGATATTGTGATGTTCCTAATTTTGGTCACGGTGCAATTTGCAGGTTGTGTGGTGTTCCATCTCGTTGGAGTGATCGTCATAGGAGCTGTTGGTCCCTGATCCTCCCTCCATTGTTGGACTACTTCCTCTATAGCCGAGGGTGAGCTATGAATCATGCGACTAGAATTTATTTTCATGTCAAGTCGCGTAACCTAGGTGTCTCCTGTCCGAAAGGGTTGCATCGATAAATATGCATTCAATTGCATATTTATCACCGCAGCTCTTTTGGATTGTCTGGCGTTTTCCACGGACAGCCCGAGGATGTGTAGATTGGGTACATTCTCCATGCTCTATCCCATTCCAAGACAGGATTTTGGCGGTGCCTCCCCAATGTTCTCCGGAGCACATTCTCTCGGCTATTTGCCGAGACTTGTATCTGCAGAAAAACGGGGAGGTCCTGCCGAAATTTTGTCTCAGAACGGGGTAGAGCATGGAGAACGTACTCAATCTACACATCCTCGGGTGGGATTAGGACCCTCTTTACCTATTACAAATGTGGGTGGATTCAATGTCATCAACGCGGTAGAAAATAAATATTTAATGTGATTAATTCAAATCAAATCTTAATTTTGTTGTGTGGCTCTGAATAAAGCAAAGGATGGCAGATAATCAGTGGATGTATAGTGGTTTTACCCGTGGCCCCCATGGGAATCGAGTAACATCAAAGTGGATTTCCAAAACCGATGTGTTTTTGAGGGAGACATTCCGTGGTCCGATGAGAATGATCCCACATTGCCCGTGTTCGAGATGTGGCAGACGTCACTCTAAAGTCAAGGACGAAATGTCCTGGCACCTTCGCACGCACAAATATATGAAAAACTTTGACATGCCGATAAACTTTGCCGAGCGGGACCGTGGTAGAGAAGAGGTGATGCGTCAACGCATTGGTGGTTATGTGGACGACGGGGTCAGAGACAAGCTAGATGATGTCATTGCTACAGAGGCTACACATGCGATACCTCCAATCAATGAACTAGAGGAGCCGGAGGAGCTGGGGGAGCCGGAGGAGCCGGAGGCAACGGCAAAGTCCTTCTTGGAGATCTTGGCTTCATCAAAGAAGCCTCTTTATGTGGGTGCCAAACTCTCTCAACTAGATGCCATCTCGCAACTAATCGCAGTTAAAGCTGAGTACGGCTGTAGCCAAGCTTGCATCAAAGCTTTTCTGCGAGTATGGGCTAACAGTCTTCCCGATGGTCATGAACTGCCGGAAAGCATGTACGCCACGAAGAAAATCATGAAGACACTCTCTATGGATTATGAGAAAATACATGTCTGTCCGAAGAATTGCCTTTTTTTAGGCACGAGTATGCGGATGACAAGTATTGTAGGAAGTGTGGTTCCTCTCGGTACCTTGAGGTGGTCGGTAAGGATGGTCAAAAGAGGCAGCTACGCATCCCGGCAAAGGTTCTTCGATATCTTAATTTCATAAAACGACTGTAGTGCCTTTTCATCATGGAGGAGTCTGCCAAAATGATGAAGTGGCACAGGCAAGGGAAAAGGTACCATCCAAACAAAATCGTACATCCATTGGGAGGTGAAGCATTGAAGTCATTCGATAAAGAATACCCCGAGGAAGCAGCCGAGGATGGGAATGTCAGAGTTGCAATAACAGGTGATGGGGTCAGTCCATATGGTATGTCTTCCAATTAATAACGTTGCTGGCTCGTGTTTGTTATTCTACTCAATCTCCCTCCCGGTGTCCTAATGCAACGCGATAGCATGTTCTTGTCGCTGATCATTCCAAGGCCCGAATACCCGGGGAAGAATTTGGGAGTGTTAATGCAGCCGTTAGTGGATGATTTGCACCATTCTTGGTACTTCTCGAGGTTGACATACGACCGACATCTGCAAAAAAAATTCTTGATGAAAGTTTGGTTGATGCATTGCATGGATGACTTTCCCGGCTATGCCCTATTCTGCGGATGGTGTACAAGTGGTAAGATGCCATGCCGAGTGTGCATTTAGGCTCTACGTTTTATTTTGCTGCAGAAGGGTCGCAAGTATGTAGCCTTTGACCAGCACCGCCAGTTCCTCCCTCCAGACCATCCAGACAGGGAAGACAAGAAGAACTTCACGAAAGGTTGGGTTGTCCATGAAGTAAACAAGATTCCAACATTTTCGGGGGCAGATGTTCTTGCTCAGCAAAAAGCTCTCAAGCCCGAAGTCAAAGGGAAAGGCAAAGACAAATGCTTCGAGGGATATGTTGAGACACACAACTGGACTCACATTAGCCCCTTCACGAAGCTTCCCTATTTCAAGGACCTCAAACTTCCTTATAACATCGATGTGATGCACACCGAAAAGAATGTCACAGAGTCCCTTTTTCACACGATCCTCAACATTCCTGAGAAGACAAATGATAACGTTCAAGCTTGAGCCAATCAACAATTTTTTTTGATAGACCACGTCTAAACATGCAACCTCCCACAGGCGGTCGAAGAAACTGGTTCAAGCCAGAGGCTGACTTCGTCCTTAAACTGCCAGAAAAGAAGGAGGTACTTATGTGGCTCAAACACATTGTGAAGTTCACTGATGGTTATGCATCGAATATAAGTAATGGAGTCAATCTTTCAACGAGCAAAGTCAACGGGCTCAAGAGTCATGACTATCATGTATGGATTGAGAGGTTAATGTCGGTGATGGTTCGAGGCTATGTCCCCGAGCGTGTTTGGCGAGTGCTTGCGGAGCTAAGCCATTTCTTTGGCACGCTCTGTGCTAAACAAGTATGTCCCGAGGTGACTGGACAATTGCATAAGAAGGCACCAGAGTTGATATGCAAGCTAGAGAAGACCTTTCTGCCAGGATTCTTTACTCCAATGACACATCTCATTTTACACCTCACGAAAGAGGTATTGTTGGGGGGCCCTATGCAGAATAGTTGGCAGTACGGCCCTGAGAGACAGAACAAGCATCTCCGACAGAAATTTGGAAACAAAGCTAAGATTGGAGCTTCCATAGCTGAGGCAGTTATCCTCGAGGAGGTGTCAAACCTCAGGACATCCTTGAGGCAGTTATCCAGACCACATTCCCAGCCTGCATAATAAGGTGCCTCGATACAATACGGAAGAGCCCAAGTATAAACCCAAGCTCGATCTATTCAGCGGGAAAGGTGGCAGGGCTGGCTCCTGAAAATCTTATAACATGCCAGAACAAGAGTGGGAGGACATCATGTTCTATGTCTTGCACAACATCAAGGAAGTTGAGGAGGAGTGGGTGAGGTAATACCACCACAATATTCCTTTATGTCTTGCACAACATCATGTTCTACGTTCTCTTAGTATGTAACATCCCAAAATTTCATTTTGGAATGTTATGAAATATAGCTATGCATCATCATCATATTGTTTGAATGAATATAATGGTTGAAGTGCTTCTTTTGAATTTCTGAAATGTCACTTTCATCATTCCCTTTTCTTGTTTCACCTATTTGAAAACTTCTGGAAAAGTTCAAAGAAAAGAGGGGAGTAACATGACACTCCACACCAGGGTCATCTTGGTGAAATATTTGGACAATAAAACCAGGGGGCTATTTGAGAAAATTATTGCAAAAGGATTTAAAATCAAAAATAGCAATTTCTGAAAATATTTTTTTCAAAGTATTCAATATGACCGAGGAAAAATGTTCATTGAATAGCATTAATTCTCTTGATCATTTTGATATATATATTTCCTATATTTGGAAATGTTTTGAATACTTTTAAATGAGTTTTACTGCTCTGGATATTAAAAAGGAAACGATTTAATTTGAAAACGGGCCGACCAACAGCAGTTATTTCCCGAAACCGCTCCGAGCCGACCGACCGACGCGCTGACGCCGCCCTCCCTCTCTCTGACGCCCTGTCCCCACCGCCCGATCCTGAAGACGCCGCGGTCGCCTTCTGCCTCGCGCGCGCACCGCCGTCGCCGGAGATCCCTCTCCTGGATCTCCCTCCTCTTCCCTTCCCTGACCACCGCTCCGACCCTACAAGTAGCCCCGACCCTCCGCTCCCCATTCCACCCCCGAGCCCCCACTCTACCTCGCAAGAGTGCTGCCCACACCCTCGCCGGAGTTCGGATCCCCACCGAAGCTCCCAGAGCTCGTGCCCGTCGCCTCTGTTGACCCCACTCCACTCCGACCCCACCAGAGCGCGCCGGAGACCCGCCGCCGTCGTTTGTACCCCTCGAACGCCGTCCCCAACCACCGGAACGCCTTCCCCGATGACCTCGCCGCCTCGGCCTCGCCGGAGAACCCCCTCATCGGCGACCCCCTTCTCTGTAAGCCACCGAACCCTCCTATAGCCGTTCGATCCAGATCCGACGCGTAGGATTAGATCATTTCAAAACCCGAACCGGTATGTGCTAAGCTTTGGTCACCCGCCCGCAAACGCCCGCCCGCACACCCTCTCGGCCAACCACGACTCGCCACGTAGCCCCTGTCCGATGAGTTTTATTTTTCCTTTTTCTGATTCTGTTTTAGAAAACATAATGTTTTCTGTTTTTGTTTTTATTATATCTTTTGAACTATTCAGAGTTTTTAGTTGATTCTTTTTGCATTAGTTCACATATTTGATGTAGTTTATGTCTGTATGCTTAGATTTCAAATTGACCTCTAATTTTGAATCTAATCAAATTTGTTCAAATTACTAAAATCTATATAACTATAGTTTAAAAATATATTTTTGAGTGAACCTTTTTGTCACTGTTTGGTATTAGTTAAACCTATCATTCTACATGATTTGAGTATTTTTTGAATAAATTTAGTTACTGGTTTTAACCAAAAACAAAATATGTTTAGTCCTTAATGTAGTTTAGTTTTCTTAATTTTTAATTTAATTTGAACCTGAATTAGTTTACCTTTTTTTTAATAGTTTTCATAAGTTTCTGTTGTTTCAAACATTTAGGTAACACTACTTGCTATTATTTAGAACGATTGTTTAGTTTTATACCATGTTGTTATAGGAATCTCTATATTTTTTCATTAGGTATAGTTTTATAAAACAATTTAGTTTTACTTTCACAAACTAGTTATATGATTTAGTTAGATTTCTAATAAATAATTTTAGTAATTCAATTCTGTTGAGTAATATGATGATAATAATATTAGTGTTAATAATATCATTGTTTTGGTTTCCTATTCCAAAGTTATAGGAACATTCTAGTTATTTTCATTTTAGTAGTGTTTCTTTACACAAAAGTTTTAGTGAATTTGCTTCTGTCTACAAAAAATTGATTTTCTTTAATATTCCTTTTCTACTAGCTATTGCTTGGTTGTTTGTCTTAAAGTAGTAGTAGTAAACGTTTTTGACACTACAAATTTTTGTGAGTCAAAATATTCTTTTTATTTTGATTTCTTTCACTTGATTGATACTATTGAATGGTTTTAGTATTGTTTGTTAACCTTGGTAAATTGTGTGAATTGTTTTGTATTTATGCTTATGGTGTGCTCTTGTTTGATTCGTTAGATCATCCGGAGTGCGAAGCGTGTTATCTAGAGTCACTTGATTTTGAGGATCGTCACCAAGGCAAGTCACTTTGATCATGTCTACCTATGTTTTATTGCATTAGTTCTTCCATCACCCCAATTTCATGCAAAGTAGGTAATTGGACACTTGGTTACTTGTTGTACTATCATGTGGTAGGTCCCCCTCAACCCCTTGACACATTGGCCCCGGGAAATGTTGTTTTACATTTTTGCTATGCTATTAGTAGACGGGGTGGGTTGTGTGATTCATGAGAGTTGTGAGTTAATAATTTCAAGACCTACATGATGATCAAGTCTTTAAGACTCCAAGTTTTCAACTTACCTCTGGGTGGATGATGGTTGAACGGTGCCCTGGAGAAACCAGGTGGTTAGCCTAGATGATGCTGGAGATGTGCCAGTATTCATGCGGAAAGGTCCAACCAGGCACAAAGAGATGGATGGATGCTTCAAGACCCAAGGCTTACCTGCACAACCACAAGTCATTATGGGCTCTGGCTTGGTTGGATATCGTGGTGACCCTGGACAGGCGGTGCTACGAGATGTAGAAGAACGGTAGGAAAGGATGGGCACCGACAGAGTCGCAGGGAAACCCTTTAGAAGACCTTGTTTTCGTCATCCGTTTCTCAAACACCATGAAGTGCGAGAAATCCAACGGAGGCGATCAAATCTTGTGGGGAACGTGTGCAAAACTCTGCAGAGTACCCAAACCTAATCGATTAGCCGTGTCCACGGCCATGGACAGATTGAGCCAAAGGATCTGAAACTATCTGGAACTCTCAACACAATTAATTATACTAATGTGGGTTATTAATGTCAACTTGGGTATGAGAATTGGTTGGTGGAACCATCTCATTAATCAACCAACATGGTAGTAATTATGCCTTTGCCCTCTCTTGTTGTAGGAAAAATTTGGCTTTATGCAAAAACTTACTACCCCACCTGCCATATTTGCATATAGACTAGATGATTACTTTACCCCCTCTCTTGTGACTTTGCCGGCATATTCAATATGCTGACCTATACGGATGCAACGTATCATGTTGCAGACTACTTTTCTGACTAGGAGTGAGGATATGCTCTACGCTCGGTGAGATGGCCTTGGAGTCACATGGACTCATCTACCTTCGATGCTTCTGCAAGTTTATGGTTTAGTTTATGTCATGAGTTGGCCTTCAGCCACTTTATTGTAATCATTATTATAATAAAGGACTCGATATGAGATTTGAATTAATTTATGCTGTGTGATTTCCCTTTGATATATACATTGATGTACTGTGTGAGTACCAGCATGATCTTGGGATGGTACAGAAACACCGGAGATTCGACCTTTCAGGTCGGGTCGCTACAGAAATGGTATCAGAGCACACGCTGACTGTAGGACATAACCTCTAGGATTGGAAAGCCTTAGGATTTATTTCCCTTTTGTCTTTAAAATTCTTATACTCTCATCTACTCATTTCTGACTTCCCTCCGATTATTTCAAAATTTATAGATGGCCACCTTCATCCCAGTTTTGATCATGGAGTTTTGCCAGCCTGACGCAACGATGCCCTTTGGCAAGGAGCTGATGAAGATCGTCAGGGACGTGAGGATTGCTTTGACAAGCATCACCAGGACTCCTATCATGTCTTTTCCCCAAGACGGACGCTACAGGATCGAGGTGCACATCCTAGGGAAGACCTTTGGGAATCGGAAGGAACCCATCGACTTCAAGTTTGTGGCACCCAGCTGGATACTTGGGAGAGACATGGCCATTCATCGTGCCCTTCGACGTATTCAGGAGGAATACAGAGGTGGAACCATTTCCCTAGGACTCAGCGTGGTTTGTCGCAGGGATGCCAATGGAAATATCATAACCACTCCCACTAAAGACACCTCCATTTCCTATATTCAGACCTTGGAGACGCACGTCAGGACCTTGGAGCTTCAGGTACGTGCCGACACAAAGATGATCAAGAGGCTGATGAACCACGCGATTGACCTTGAAGCTAACTTAAGGGAAGCCGAGTACGAGCATGAGTATGAGGTGAAGGATTTCTTAGAGAGGATCGACAAGCTAAACACTCGCATCACAACTCTGGAGGAACAGATGGACATGGGTGAAACTCTTCATCTCGAGGGAGACATGGCTCCTTTGATCAGCAATGATGATGACTATGAGGAGAGCACCACCGGATGAGACCACTTCACCATGTACTTTTGAGGATTATTTATGCCCCATGTATCTTCATTTTCGTCGTTAAAGCGTAGGTTGATGTTTAGATTGATTGGAGATTAGTATCTCGATGTTTGACCTTGAGTTGAATAAATGAATGAGTCTTTGGTGTGATATGTTTGTTGCATTGCATATGGGTAGTGAATTTCCCTTTTAGGTCATTGTTCTATTCTAATTCTCACCCCTCTGAAAACAGCAAGATGCCTTCGCGACATGAGCCCGACTTCACTTTCCCACCAGAGCTCACCCAACTTCTTCAGCAGCAAAACGCCCTGATGCAGCTGTTGATTCAGAATCAGACCAACAACCACAACAACCACCCTCCACCTCAAGGCGACAACCTCACCCATTTTCTGAGACTGAATCCCCCAATCTTCTCCAACAGCACCGACCCCATTGTGGCAGATGATTGGCTCCACAAGATGGAGAGGGAACTCACCACCACAGGATGCACTGAGGCGGAAAAAGTGCGTTTTGCCGCCCATCAATTGGAGGGACCCGCAACTTCATGGTGGGAGAACTACACCACCACATACCCCATTGCTGATGTGACTTGGGAGCAGTTCAAGCAAGCCTTCCGCACCGCACATGTCTCGGCTGGAGCCATGAGTCTGAAGAAGCGTGAGTTTCGCAACTTACGCCAGGGGAACCATTCCGTGGCCCAGTACATGGACGATTTCAGCACATTGGCTTGTTATGCACCAAGAGATGTGGCCAATGATGCAGCCAAGCAGGAAAAGTTCTTGGAAGGACTCAATGATGAGCTGAGTGTGCAGCTGATGGTGGCTACCTTTAGCAACTACCAGGAGCTGGTAGACAAGGCCCTCATCTTGGAGGGGAAGCAGCAGCAAATTGAGAACCGCAAGAGGAAGTATGCACATGGGAAGTCTACCTCTGGAGCTCATCAGAAGCCCCGCTACACCCCGTACTCAGGAAATACCGGATCAGGGACCGGTAAGTATGGAGGACACACTCATCCCATGCACAACCATGGAGGCCACCACCATGGAGGAAATGGGAATAATCGTCCCAACAATGGCAGCTTCAAGAATGGTAATGGAGGTGGGAATGGCAACCAACACCGTCCCACTCCTGCTCAGAAGGATCTAAACCACATCGCATGCTTCAAGTGTCGTAAGACAGGGCACTATGCCACTGAATGCCCTCAGAACAAGCAAGGGAATGTAAACGGCAACTCCGCAGCTAAGAAGCCAAATCCGTTTCCTCGTGCTCAGGTGAATCACCTCGACGTGGAAGAAGTCTATGATCAGCCCGAGACCGTGGTTGGTAAGTTTTTATTGCATTCACGTCCAGTTATGGTACTTTTTGATTCTGGTGCAACTCATTCATTCATATCAAGGGTAGTTGTGGAAAAGTATGGTTTACCCACCAGAACCCTTAATCAGCCCATTAAGGTAAATTCCCTAGGAGGAATGATGATGGCAGGGATAGGATGCCACACCCTGAAACTCCACATAGGAAACCATGTTTTTCCTACCGACCTCATCGTCTTAGGATCCCAGGGATTGGATGTAATCCTAGGCATGGATTGGATGACCAAGTATGAAGGAAACCTTGATTGCCCCAGCAAGTCTATTTCACTCACCACTCTGGAGAACAAAAGGATTAAGTATGTATCCCGACGCACACAGATGTGTGCTCGGTTAAATTCCCTCACAAGAGTTGTCCAGGAGGAAGTACCGGTTGTACGAGACTTTCTAGATGTATTCTCGGAGGAATTACCAGGCATGCCACCAGATCGGGAGATTGAGTTTCTGATAGAGCTACTACCAGGGACAGCCCCAATTTCCAAGAGACCCTATCGAATGCCCGCAAATGATTTAGTGGAAATCAAGAAGCAGATTAAGGAGCTATTGGACAACGGGTATATTCGCCCAAGTTCATCACCTTGGGGAGCCCCAGTTCTTTTGGTGGAGAAGAAAGATAAAACCTTGAGGATGGTGGTCGATTATCGAGCATTGAACGAGGTGACTATCAAGAATAAGTACCCTCTGTCGATGATTAACGACCTATTTGACCAGCTAGTAGGCGCCAAAGTATTCTCCAAGGTCGATCTTCGATCAGGGTATCACCAACCGAAGATTCGTGAACAGGATATACCCAAAACAGCTTTCACCTCCAGGTATTGCTTATACGAGTATACAGTCATGTCCTTTGGTTTGACTAATGCTCCTGCCTACTTCAGGAATTTCATGAACAAAGTGTTTATGGAATATTTGGACAAGTTTGTTGTGGTGTTCATCGATGACATTTTGATATTCTCAAAGAGCGAGGAAGAACACAAGGAACACTTGCATTTAGTTTTGGAGAAGCTTAGAGAGCATCAGTTGTATGCGAAGTTCAGTAAATGTGAATTTTGGCTGACGGAAGTCGGATTCCTTGGACATATTATTTCCGAAGAAGGAATAGCAGTAGAACCCGCTAAGGTTGAAGCAGTCACTGAGTGGAAGTCACCCACCTCAGTTAAGGAGATCCGTAGTTTTATCGGACTTGCCGGATATTACCGGAGATTCATTGAGAATTTCTCAAAGATGGCCAAGCCCATGACAGAGCTGTTGAAGAAAGAGTCTAAGTATAACTGGACTGAGGAATGTGTTGCCAGTTTCCAGGAATTGAAGCAATGTTTGGTCACAGCCCCAGTGTTGATACTGTCAAACATTCGGAAGGACTTCCAGGTTTATTGTGACGCATCCCGTCAAGGACTTGGAGGAGTACTCATGCAGGAGGGAAAAGTTGTGGCATATGCATCCAGAGAGCTACGACCCCATGAGTTGAATTATGCCACCCATGATTTGGAGCTAGCATCCGTAGTGCACGCACTCAAGACTTGGAGACATTTCCTTATCGGAAATAGTTGTGATGTGCACACTGATCATAAGAGCCTGAAGTATATCTTCATGCAGAAGGAGTTGAACCTCAGACATAGGAGATGGTTAGAGTTAATCAAGGACTATGACATGAGATTACATTACCATCCAGGAAAG
This sequence comes from Hordeum marinum, assembly GCA_022496015.1. Lineage (NCBI taxonomy): Eukaryota > Viridiplantae > Streptophyta > Magnoliopsida > Poales > Poaceae > Hordeum > Hordeum marinum. The sequence continues at coordinate 515,776,801 of CM039674.1, forward strand.
GAAAATGTTGTGGTAGATGCTTTGAGTCGGAAGAGTTATGTGAACACACTCATAGCCGGAGGATTACCCCAAGAGTTAACCTAAGATCTCAGAGAGCTTCGGTTAGAGATAGTTCCTCAAGGATATGTTGCCACACTTGAGATTCAGTCCACTTTGACCGAAAGAATTCGAGAAGCCCAGTAATCAGACAAGGAGATAGATGAGATAAAGCAGAGAATGAAGGAAGGCAAGACTAAAGGCTTTCGTGAGGATGAATAGGGTACTCTATGGTTTGAAAACCGAATCTATGTGCCCCATGAACCAGAGCTCACGAAGTTGATACTTCAAGAAGCCCACGATTCACCATACCCTCGATACACCCAGGCAACACCAAGATGTACCTGGACTTGAAGGAAAGTTACTAGTGGACAGGTATGAAGAAAGATATTGCCAAACATGTTGCGGTATGTGATGTTTGTCAGCGAGTAAAGGTGGAACATCAGAAACCAGAAGGGTTACTCCAACCTTTGCCAATACCCGAGTGGAAATGGGATAAGCTTAGTATGGACTTCATCACAGGACTACCTAGGACCCGTTCAGGATATGATTCCATTTGGGTAGTGGTCGATCGCTTGACCAAGGTGGCTCATTTCATTCCAGTGAAGACCACTTATACCAGCGCTAAGCTAGCCAAGATATATATGACCAGGATCGTATGTCTGCATGGAGTTCCGAGGAGTATCGTGTCAGATAGAGGAACACAATTTACCTCAAAGTTTTGGCATCAGTTACATGAAACTTTGGGTACAAGACTGGAGTTCAGTACAGCTGTTCATCCCCAGACCGATGGACAGACTGAGAGAGTCAACCAGATTCTGGAGGACATGTTGAGAGCCTGTGCGCTAGACTATGGGTCCAGTTGGGATGACAACTTACCTTATGCAGAGTTCTCATACAACAACAGTTATCAGACCAGTCTGAAGATGGAACCTTTCGAAGCTTTATATGGAAGAAGGTGTAGAACACCATTGAGGTGGGATGGTGTTGGAGACCGACAACTTTTTGGTCCCGATCTTATCAAAGATTCTGAAGATAGGGTCAAACTGATTCGAGACCGAATCAAGATAGCTCAATCCCTACAGAAGAGTTATGCTGATAACAAACGCAAGGAGGTGATATATGAAGTAGGGGATCGAGCATATCTCCGTGTTTCCCCACTTCGAGGAATCAAGAGGTTTGGTGTTAAAGGAATGTTAGCACCCAGATTCATAGGCCCCTACAAAATACTGGAATGTAGAGGTGAAGTTGCATACAAGCTGGAATTGCCGGAAGGACCGTCCGGAGTTCATGATGTTTTCCATGTTTTCCCAGTTGAGGAAATGCCATGTTGAGATGGCTGATATTCCTTTGAGAGACACAGTGCCCTTAGAGGCCATACCACTAGACAGTGACCTGACCTACGAGGAGAAACCTGTCAGAATCCTCAAGACTGCCAACAGAGTTACCCCAAGCAAGATCATCAAGTTCTGTAAGGTTCTGTAGAGTCACCACACCGAAGAAGAAGCCACCTGGGAACGCGAAGAAGATCTTCGTAGAGACCATCCGCACCTATTTTCTAGCCAATCCGAATCTCAAGGGCGAGATTCATCTTAAGGTGGGCAGGTTTGTAACATCCCAAAATTTCATTTTGGAATGTTATGAAATATAGCTATGCATCATCATCATATTGTATGAATGAATATAATGGTTGAAGTGCTTCTTTTGAATTTCTGAAATGTCCCTTTCATCTTTCCCCTTTTCTTGTTTCACCTATTTGAAAACTTCTGGAAAAGTTCAAAGAAAAGAGGGGAGTAACATGACACTCCACACCAGGGTCATCTTGGTGAAATATTTGGACAATAAAACCAGGGGGCTATTTGAGAAAATTATTGCAAAAGGATTTAAAATCAAAAATAGAAATTTCTGAAGAAAAAAAATCAAAGTATTCAATATGACCGAGGAAAAATGTTCATTGAATAGCATTAATTCTCCTGATCATTTTGATATATGTATTTCCTATATTTGGAAATGTTTTGAATACTTTTAAATGAGTTTTACTGCTCTGGATATTAAAAAGGAAACGATTTAATTTGAAAACGGACCGGCCCACAGCAGTTATTTCCCGAAACCGCTCCGAGCCGACCGTCCGACGCGCTGACGCCGCCCTCCCTCTCTCTTACGCCCTGTCCCCACCGCACGATCCCGAAGACGCTGCGGTCGCCTTCTTCCTCGTGCGCGCGCCGCCGTCGCCGCAGATCCCTCTCACGGATCTCCCTCCTCTTCCCTTCCCCGACCACCGCTCCGGCCCTATAAGTAGCCCCGACCATCCGCTCCTCATTCCACCCCCGAGCCCCCACTCTACCTGGCCAGAGCGCTGCCCACACCCTCGCCGGAGTTCGGATCCCCACCGAAGCTCCCGGAGCTCATGCCCATCGCCTCTGTCGACCCCACTCCCCTTCGACCCCACTAGAGCACGCCAGAGACCCGTCGCCATCGTTTGCACCCCTCGGACGCCGTCCCCAACCACCAGAGCACCTTCCCCGACGACCTCGCCGCCTCGGCCTCGCCGGAGAAACCCCTCGCCGGTGACCCCCTTCTCTGTAAGCCACGAACCCTCCCGTAGCCATTCGATCCAGATCCGACGCGTAGGATTAGATCGTTTTAAAACCCAAACCGGTACGTGCTAAGCTTTGGTCACCCGCCCGCAAACGCCCGCCCGCACACCCTCTCGGCCAACCACGACTCGCCATGTAGCCCCTGTCCAATGAGTTTTATTTTTTACTGTTTGGTATTAGTTAAACCTATCATTCTACATGATTTGAGTATTTTTTGAATAAATTTAGTTACTGGTTTTAACCAAAAACATAATCTGTTTAGTCCTTAATGTAGTTTAGTTTTCTTAATTTTTAAATTAATTTGAACCTGAATTAGTTTACCTTTTTTTAATAGTTTTCATAAGTTTTTGTTGTTTCAAACATTTAGGTAACACTACTTGCTATTATTTAGAATGATTGTTTAGTTTTATACCATGTTGTTATAGGAATCTTTATATTTTTTCATTAGGTATAGTTTTATAAAAAAAATTAGTTTTACTTTCACGAACTAGTTAGATGATTTAGTTAGATTTCTAATAAATAATTTTAGTAATTCAATTCTGTTAAGTAATATGATGATAATAATATTAGTGTTAATAATATCATTGTTTTGGTTTCCTATTCCAAAGTTATAGGAACATTCTAGTTATTTTCATTTTAGTAGTGTTTCTTTACACAACTATTTACAAAAAAATGATTTCCTTTAATATTCCTTTTCTACTAGCTTGGTTGTTTGCCTTAAAGTAGTAGTAGTAAAAGTTTTTGACACTACAAATTTTTGTGAGTCAAAATATTCTTTTTATTTTGATTTCTTTCTCTTGATTGATACTATTGAATGGTTTTAGTATTGTTTGTTAACCTTGGTAAATTGTGTGAATTGTTTTGTATTTATGCTTATGGTGTGCTCTTTTTTGAGTCGTTAGATCATCCGGAGTGTGAAGCGTGTTATCTAGAGTCACTTGATTTTGAGGATCGTCAGCAAGGCAAGTCACTTTGATCATGTCTACCTATGTTTTATTGCATTAGTTCTTCCATCACCCCAATTGCATGCAAAGTAGGTAATTGGAAACTTCGTTACTTGTTGTAGTATCATGTGGTTGGTACCCTCTCAACCCCTTGACACATTGGCCCCGGGAAACGTTGTTTTATATTTTTGCTATGCTATTAGTAGACGGGGTGGGTTGTGTGATTCACGAGTGTTGTCAGTTAATAATTTCAAGACCTACATGATGATCAAGTCTTCAAGACTCCAAGTTTTCAACTTACCTCTGGGTGGATGATGGTTGAACAGCGCCCTGGAGAAACCAGTGGTTAGCCTAGATGATGCTGGAGATGTGCCAGTATTCATGCGGAAAGGTCCACCAAGGCACAAAGAGATGGATGGATGCTTCAAGACCCAAGGCTTACCTGCACAGCCACAAGTCATTATGGGCTTTGGCTTGGTTGGACATCATGGTGACCCTGGATAGGCGGTGCTACGAGATGTAGAAGAACGGTAGGAAAGGATGGGCACCGACAGAGTCGCAGGGAAACCCTTTAGAAGACCATGTTTTGGTCATCCGTTTCTCAACCACCATGAAGTGCGAGAAATCCAACGGAGGCGATCAAATCTTGTGGGGAACATGTGCAAAACTCTACAGAGTACCCTAACCTAATCGATTAGCCGTGTCCACGGTCATGGACAGATTGAGCCAAAGGAATTGAATCTATCTGGAACTCTCAACACAATTAATTATACTGATGTGGGTTATTAATGTCAACTTGGGTATGAGAATTGGTTGGTGGAACCATCTCATTAATCAACCAACATTGTAGTAATTATGCCTTTGCCCTCTCTTGTTGTAGGAAAAAATTGTCTTTATGCAAAAACTTACTACCCCACCTGCCATATTTGCATATGGACTAGATGATTACTTTACCCCCTCTCTTGTGACTTTGCCCGCATATTCAATATGCTGACCTATACGGCTGCAACGTATCATGTTGCAGAGTACTTTTCCGACTAGGAGTGAGGATACGCAAGTTTATGGTTTAGTTTATCTCATGAGTTGGCCTTCAGCCACTTTATTGTAATCATTATTTTACTAAAGGACTCGATATGAGATTTCGATTAATTTATGCTGTGTGATTTCCCTTTGATATATACATTGATGTACCGTGTGAGTACCAGCATGATCTTGGGATGGTACAGAAACACCGGAGATTCGACCTTTCTGGTCGGGTCGCTACATAGTATAGGCCTAAACACCCTTTTTCTTCTTTTAGCCAATTTATTTATGAGGAGTGGAAGGGAATGATTGATCCTACTCAAGCGGAGGCACTTACTCTTCTTCAACATGGAAACCCTGGAAGGCAAAATTTTGTTGCTTGGTTCATGGCTAAAGTGATTTTTCACATTCCCCAAAATTGTAGGGAACTTACTCTTCTTCGACATGAACATTTTATTAGTTAACCAAACAATTTCAATTAAACTTGTAGGGAAAAGATCAGAACATATCTAAAACCGAGACTAAAGGGTCGGGACTAAATCATCAAACCTTTAATCCCGCTTCGCTAACAAACCGGGACATAAGGGGCTCGACGTGGCCTCTACGGGGACCCCAGGTAGGAGGACCTTTAGTCCCGGTTGGTAACAACCACCGGGATCTAAAGACATCCACGTGTCAGCATCTAGTAGTTGCTGGTTTTTTTTAATGGGGGGTTGGGAGTTTTGGAGGGTTAATTTAGTGGTTTCATATAGTGTTAGCTAGCTTATTAATAGAGAGAAGCGTCTTCTCTTTCTCCGTGCTTAGTCGATGCTAGCTACTATAGAGAGAACTCGACACGGTAGCTAGTAAGAAAATGAAGGAACCATTAAGTACACAAGATCGTCATGAACATATAAAGAGAGAAGTGATCGACCTCTCTTTCTCAGAGAGATTGGTCAAACAACAAGATTTCGTATATCTATCCGACGCTACTAGCTACATATACACAATATACGATCTCTTACCATTCTTAAGATCCAATCACAAATTCACATAGTATTCTCTGTCTTCAGGTATGACGTGGTCAAGAAAGAATCCCACCAATTCCTCTTGAATTGCTCGTATGCGATCATGTGGTAGGAGTTCATCCCACATCTGCCACATCTAATTTGAAGATGGGGTCAGTACATGCATATATATGAATAAAAATCAACACAATTGATGGTAATATATAAAATAAAATTGTGAATATTATTTACGTACTTCAAATTGTTTGTCAAAGAAGCCCCGCTCAGAGGTCGATTGGCGAATGAGCTCTCATACGTAATATCCACATAAAACAGTCCCTTCTTTCTCGTACAATCACTTTATGAGAATAGAGATCAATCAAACTAGTAAGCAATCATGGTAATGATATATTGATGAAATTTTGAATCAATTAGAGATGCGCGGAACTAGCTAGTACTACTTACTTTTGGGTGCGTGAATCGCAACTCTTTGTTTAGAACGGGAACCCTTCTGGTGAACTTCTTCCAAACCCTACGAGGCAAAGAAAATGAATACTTGATATCAGGAAATTAATGAAAGTTGCATGCCGATATGGTCCCGGTATTGGCTGAACTTACTTCTTGAGCATTGATGCCATGTCCGCATCAATCTCGGGATCTTTACGTCTCGAGTCTAAGACAATTACTAATGCCCCATCAAGCTTAATGGATAGCATAGTAAAGTGGTAACTGCGCACGCATATATAACTCAACAATTAGATTACTTAACCTCGAGTAAGCGAAACCGAGTATACAGAGAAGACAGCAACACTCACTTGAAGTTTTAAGGATAGAGTATTTCCCTTTTGTTTTGATGTGCAAGGAATGACTTTAGCAAGTTCTCCTCGGTCGCTGCGGTTTTTTTTTCGTATTGACCATTCATTTACGGCATCTGGGCTAATAAACCCAATGTCAAAGATTCTTGCTTTTTTGCATTCGACGATCTTCAATCTGCATAATATAGTGATGATAATTATATGTACATATATACATGCAATGAACAAGCTGAGCTGGAGACTTAACTATAGAAGTAATACTTACAGACAGTAGGCAGTCATGAGTTGTTTGTCGAGGGCCCGTTAATTGTATAACTGAAATAACTCCACAAATTCAATAGGCATCACGGGAAGTCCAATGAATTCGTGCTCTGGTTTCACTCTAACACACATAGTCTCTCTCCCAGATTCATCGCATGTTTTCATGTACCACTCATGCAATTTCTACATCATCGTTGTTAGAGGAGGAGGATCAAGTTTGACGACAGGCTTCCCGTGCATGTATTCGTGTTCTTCTTTGGTTACCTCAGCAATTTCAAAAAGTACATCATCCGCCAAGTAATCACCAAGTTTGGTATAGGGCACTATCACCGGATCATTAGCAATGTTGCTAGACACGTTGAGCGGAGGGCACGATTGCTTCTCCTGTTTGCTGAGCTGGGGAATTGTTTTCCCACTTTTTCGTTCTTTCACTCGGGCAGCACTAGAGGTACTTTCCGACCGCTACGCTTCATTATATGTCTTTATAATACAGCGGTCATAGTTTGATGGTAGAGGAGGCGGTGATGGTCGCTTCAGGGCATCCAGAGTGCGCTTCGCTTTCACCGGATCTATTGTTTCCTTCTGAGGTGGCTGTTTCCGTGCAAAATGGGCCTTCACTTCGGCTTTACTTATCTCAAGGCTTTCTTCGTCAGTCCTCTCGTATGATAACTTTGTAACAGGCTTGAGGCTTGGACCAAATTTGTATATTTTTCCCGCCTATTGTACTGCTAGCCGCCGGAGCGGCAGCGGCATCTCTCTTCCGTCGTGGCTGAGTGGCTTGACGCACCGGAGGAGGAGGTTGAGTGGCCTGACACACCGGAGGAGGAGGAGGAGGAGGCGGAGTGGTCTCACGCGCCGAAGGAGGAGGAGGAGGCGGAGTGGCCTCACACGCCGGAGGAGGCGGACTGCTCTGATGCTCCAGAGTAGACGAAGGAGGAGGCGGAGTGTCGTCACGCGTCGGAGGAGCCAGAGAAGGAGGCGGAGTGCCCTGATCACTCGCCGGAGGAGGGGGAGGAGGAGGCGAAGTGCCCTGACGTGCCAGAGGACGAGCAGGAGACGGAGGCGTTTAGTTTGGAAGGTTGATGTACTCCTTCGGCCATAGACATGTACACCTCAGAGCATTAACCAGCTTCTTCTCCCCTTCACCGGTATGGTGGTCAACCTCGAGATAATCAAATCCCTCCATTACTTCATCCACCATCACAACAGCATAGCGATGTGGAATCGGAAGGCACTGAAAAGTTATGATGGGTTGAGGAGGTGCAACAGAGCGAAGAGCCGCCTTGAAAGTGATGTTCCGGAATTCGTCCAAAGCTCGCAATTTTGAACCTCCATGAGCTAGGAGCTATGAAGCTAGGCTGACGGCTCTGTGGAAGCCACGCTGCTTCTCCGCTGAGATGGTGGGGTAGATTCTAGGGTAGCTTCATGCCACTGAGATGGTTGGCCGGCAGCTCGCTGGCTCTAACCTTCCTCTAGCTTTTTTAGTCTTGCATTGAGCTTCTGCATTTCGCTCAGCTCCGCTTTCCTCTTTCTCTGCCGGCGTCTATAACCGCCTGTGTCGGAAAACCCAACCTTCCACAAAACGGATCCTGGTGTGCCTCGTGTTCGTCCAGGGTGCTCAACATTCCCTAGGGCCTCAGTCAGCTCGTCCTTCTCTTTGTTGGGAATGAACGTCCCTTCCTGCGCTGTGGTGATATACTTCTGAAGCTTCATGACGGGTATTGCAAGTTGCTCGTTCGTCCAACGACACTTCCCTGTGTCAGGGTCCAAAGTTCCCCCAACCCTGAAGAACCATGTCCTTGGACGGTCTGGCCAGTTATATGTCTGTGGTTGGACCCCTTTAGCAAGCAGGTCATTCTCAGCTTTGTCCCACAACGCCCGGGCTTTGAGGTAGCCAACTGACCTCGTGTGATGGTGATACTGCTTCTTTGCAGCATTGATCTTGTTTGTCTCAAACATTTTCTTACTCTTCTCTGATGTCTTGTAGGCGACAAATGCGGGCCAGTGATCTCTTATCTTCTCAAATCGGCTAATGAACTCTAGAGTCTTCCCTTTGTTGACAAACTTTGATTTCAACTCATTCTTCCACCTCCTCAATAGATCTGCCATCTTCTTAAGAGCACACGCCCTGACCAGTGGCTCTATAACTGGCTTATTCGGATCCTCCTCTGGCGGTAGGGTGAAATTAGCCTTCAGCGCGGTACAAAGATCATCTTTCTGTCTATCTGTCACATAATCACCTTCATGGGCATCGTCCTTAGGCTTATTTCATTGCTTGATGCTGATCGGCATGTTGTCCCTAACAATAGCTCAGAACTGAGCAGCAAATGCGTCCTTGGTCCGCTTTGGTTCAATCGGTAGGCCGTCGTCCGCGAGTGTTGTGATCGTGAACCTTTCTTCCTTCTTCAACCTTCTCTTCGGGCCTCGTCTCATTGCCGAAGTTTGGCTCGATCCGGAGGGCTATAGAAAAGAAGAAATAAGACTTAATGTATGTACATACCAAAACAATTAATGCATCAATTAGCTAGTCAGCACATGCTTAATTAATATATATACCTCGCCGGACTTTGCAACATATCCCTCCTCCATTCGGTCACCGGAGCTGTCACCATGGTCTCCTTCTTCCTCTGGCATTCGGTCATCGAAGCCATCATGATCATGTCCTTCCTCTCCTTCAAGACCATCGGTGTTGTTGAGATACGACAAGACTTATCGGGGAGGGGGCGATCTCTTTCTCGTTATTTTTCTTTCTTTAACTCATGACATATTTTCATTTATCTTTATATATACTTGTCGTGTCCCCGATGTGCTGTTTTTGTAAAATGTCGTATCTCGTGTTCGTGTCGCCGTATCCGTGCAGGAGACCATGGGAAAGGGGGGATCACTGGGGGGGGGGCGGTGACGGGGTGGCGTTGGGGCGGCGACGGGGAGGCGACGGGGAGGGGACGAGGCGGTGACGGGGCGACACTAGTAGAATGTCGATCTGTAGTCCCGGTCGGGATGGGCCTTTAGTACCGGTTCCCCAACCAGTACTAAAGGGTCGGGACTAAAGGTCCAGACCTTTAGTACCGGTTGGCCCACGGACCGGTACTATAGGCCGACCACGTGGCTGCCTCCGTGGGCTGGTGGTGGAGGACCTTTAGTAGCGGTTGGTGATACCAACCGACACTAAGTGTTTTGTTTTTTAGCTTTTAATTAGGTTTTAGTTTTCCTCTCTATTTATTGTGTTCTCCATTCATTTCAAATTTATTTTACGGTGCTACATATTGTAAACATTACACAAGTTGATGCATATATATATATATATATGTAATATAATATACAATATCTCATACACAATATATAAACAAATGGAATTACACATCCATATATATTCTGGACTTATAAATTAAGGCCCAAAACCCGGCCGGGACTAGCTAGCTAGTGCTCCGGATGAAGTCTCAGTTTTCTACTACTGATTTGCTGGCATTATTGAGGCGACGGTAAGTAATAGTGCTCTCCGTTTACATCAATGACTTGTCAAACAAGAAATTCTGCAAATTCCTCTTAAAGTGCTACAAAATGTTTCTCGGGTGAGAGCTTCGACATTATCTGCCAAACCTGGAGTTGTCTTTCACGTGCTCCTCTGCTACGTATACGACCTTCAGTCTGGATGCGAATGTTCTCACAGAGGAAGTATCCACATAAATTTTTTCCTTGTGGCTGCTTCGCGCACTTTGCAAAATAGTATAATTCAATAATATAATAAATAATCAAGCATGATAATGGTATTGAAACTAGAATTAAAGAGATGCGCGGACCTAGTAGTACTACTTAATTTCCTGCATCTTTTTCCACTTCAGCTTCGGTTCCCATTGACGACCGTGATGGTTTTTTTCTATCATTTTTTTCTAAACACTCCATGGTAAATAAAAAGAACGAAAGAGTTATTATAATTACTTTTGATATCAGGAAATAATGAAAGAAAGCGAGGTCGATAAAGATTGAAATTACCATTCCATCATAAAATACAAGTCCATGTATGATTGTTCTAGTGTATCTAGTGAGTCGTACACCTGAACAAGTCCATCCGCGAGGATAATATTTAGGAGGATATAGTGGTCTCTGCGTAGAAGTTTATATAATTAAGCAGGCATGCATATAACTCATCAACTACACTTGACAGCGAGCTAGTAAGCAAAAATAAAATGTGTAGTATACAAGAGAGTAAACGCTCACCCCATGTTGTAAGGAAATATTATAGAAGATTTGGTATTCATTAGTGTCTCTAGAAAATTGTCCAAGATATCTTATGTGTCCTTGGCATAATGTTCTACCACATGACCATGAACAGTATTTGGGTCGATGAACCCAATGTCAATGATTCCCTCTTGTTTCAATTCCCACATCTTCAATCTGCATAATAGCATAGAAAAGAGCATATATAGTGAGGATAATCCAATGAACGATATCTTATCTAGAGACTTAAATTATTAAAGATATAAATCACTTACAGACAATAGCAACTGTTGAGAGTTTTGTCGATAGAGTCCATGTGGTATAAGTGGAAAAGTTCTAAAAATTCAAGACATATGTCACGTCCATTGACGTAATGCTCTTTCCTTACTTTGACCATGACCGCCATCTCCCCTCGCTTTGCTTCACGCAGGTACCAATCATGCAACCGCCGCATCGCAGTTGGTAGTTCCTTTTACTGCTCGGGTGTGACAAGTGGTTTTCCGACGGCATATTGCATTGCGTACTCATCTGCACCGTACCCACAGACTTCCTCGGTGCCAAGGATTTGGCCAAGAGTGAGACCTTGAGCCTGTACTTCTTCGAGGTCGATTGGGTTGCCTTGGACGTCGACTGCTTGGATCGGTTGCTTGTTTGGATTGGTACTCATCTTGAGCGAAGAGATTGATTGCTTGGATTGTTCTTCGAGCCGGGGAACTGTTTTCCCGCTAGTACTACCACCTGTCGTTGATGCCGTACTTCCCGACATCTTCCGTGGGCTGGGCCAACTTCTCTGCTCACTTACCTTCTCAATCTGTTGCTCATAGTCTGTCGGCATACGCTCCACATATGTCGGAGGTCGATCAATAAAGTGTTCCATAAAGTGCTCTTGGACTTCCTTGGGTATTACCTCCTTTGGCGGCATGGTCTTCTTCGCAAAAAAGGCTTTCACTTGGCGATCGCTTTCAATTTTGGTTTCCTTTGATGTCATGTCATAAGGCAGCTTCCTTTTGGCCGGAGGCTCAGGTTTCTTCTTTGCTTTCTTCCTAAGACGACTGCTGATGGCCTTCCTCTTTCAGGAGCCCTACTGGCGGGGCCGCTGCCGGGGTGGAGTCGGCTCATGCGGCGGAGATCGATATCGATGATATGGACTCGCGTCGTGCTACGTCCCGAGGTTGGGTGCACTTGCGCTGGGATCCATATCAAAGTGGGCTGCCTCTCGAGGTGGGGAGGACTACTAGCGAGGTGGGGAGGACTGCTGGCGCTACGATGCCTCTTGCTGGAATCCCTCCCGCTGGACATCGATACTCGGAGCAGCCGGTGGCCTTAGCACCGAGCGTGGAAAGACGATGCAGTCCTTACTCCATAGAATGAGCCACAGTCGGCTTCTACCAGTGTGGACTCCCCCTCACCTCCAGGGATGTCAAGCTGTAGTTCATCATATCCTGGCTCTATTGCATCCACCGCGACATGAGCATACCCAACTAGAACCGGATTGAAATGCCAGAGAACAACAGGTGTATTTGGTAAAGCATAGCCCGTCGCGACCCGCACAGGTATGTTCTTCATTTTCTATATTAGCTCACAAGATGTCTTCTCGGTGATATTAGCCACGGGGGTGTGACCCAGCGGTGCCCCCGTGGAACCCATGCTGCTTTTCGGCAGTGTAGATGGGATGGGTTCCGATGCCTCCTGCCGTAGATTTGCCCTTTGCTGGGCCAGTACCTGTATCTACAGCTGCTGCTGCTCATACTTCTGTTCCAACTCAAAAGTCGGTCCGCTTCCACCTTCTTTTTTCTCGAACGACTTTTATAACTGTCCTTCCGTCTCGCAAACCCCTCGCACCACGGAACAATGCCCACGCCTCGTGTTCGTCCTCCGTGTTCGGGATTCCCGAGGGCGTGTGTAAGCTCGTCGTTATCTCTATCAGAGTGAAACCGTCCTTCTTGGGCAGCTTTTATTGCTTCAATCAACTCATCTGATGCATGCTTTAGACTGGCCTGTGCAATAATCTTCCCTGTTGCTGGGTCCAGATTTCCCCCATGCACAAAAAACCAATTCCTGCACCTCCGGGGCCAGTTGCAGGTTACTGGAGTGATCCCTCCAGCATGCGTCTTATTCTCTAATGCATCCCACTTAGGAATGGCTGACTTGTATCCACCTGTCCCTAGTTTATGGTGATACTTTTTTATCCGCATTTATCTTATTCTTTGCCGACTTCTCCATAGCAGCTTCCGATGTCTTGTACTCGATAAATGCGTCCCAGTGATTCCTTACCTTCTCATATATTCCTTTGAATTTGAGCGCTTTCTTGCCGCTAGCGTTGTACTCGGTCCATAATCTTTTCTTCCAAGTCCGGAACGCGTCGGCCATCTTATGGAGAGCAAACTCCTTGACTTTGTCCCTTTGGCGCTTCGAGAGAGAATCTAGTAGGATGAAATGCTCCATGAGATCTCGCCAAAGGGCATCTTTAATTCTTTTGTCGACATAATTCACTCCTAGTTTTGGTTTGTTTGGCTGAATCCATTTTTGCATTGTGATCGGGACTCATTCCCTAACAACCAATCCGCATTGACGCACAAATGTCTTGGCATTGGCTTCAGGGTGGGTCGGTGCGCCATCATGTTTGAAAGCATCAAGATTGAGCTTTACGTCGTCGTCCAATATTTTGGCACCGCCTCATACCTTTCTACTAGATTGGCTCGATCCGGAGGGCTGATAATTAAAAGAAGAAAGATTTTTTAATATATATATATACAAATCAATTAATATACAGGTAATGATCACCAGAGGCTAATATGTGTATATACCTCACCGGACATTGTTAGTTGTTCCGGATTTTGGAACATAAGTTGTTCTTCCTGAACCTCACATCCATCACCGTAATCGCTCAGATATTGTAAGCCGTCATCATCATGTGATTCACCCAGAAGGTCTGCTAGGTTTTCGGAGGAGCGTATCATGTCAAAGATGTCCTCTTCATGAGCTCTACCGGTATTGTCCATAGCTTAATAACTAATCCATAATAATATAGATAAAACAAATTAGTATTCAAATTAGCATGCATTCAAGAAGCAAAATAATTGATAGTTAATTAATAATGCATCATTGAATACATATATAGTAGTTCTTAGAAAAGATCTCATCTCATAATCTTAGATAATTGGTAATACATCGGCTAATCCATCGATCTAGCTAATACATCATAATAATACATATATAGTAGCTCATTTGTCGATCTAGCTAGAACCTTAGCGCCTGACGGATATCAGGGTGGGCGGTGGACACCCAAAGAGAAGGAACCATCACAGGAACATAGCTCCAGTGAGATCCCTAAAGAATCTGCCAGGTATTGTCGGACCTGGCATCCAAAGCTGCCATGTAGCGATGGACGTGCTCGTTCTCCTTGCTGATATGGTATTGTACCACCTCTGTGGGGTAATCAAGCCTCCGAATCGTTCGTGGCCCATGCGACCGCCACCACAGAACCTTCGGGTTGACAACAGGCTAGCTCCTCACCAAGCTATGCCGCCCGGAAGGCAGCACCTCCAAGTACCAGCCCGGCGGAGCCCAGTCCCCGACAGGGCCCCTCGGCTCAAGCAAGTGACCTCCTCCGCCGACTCGACGACGAGGATGCGGGATCGGCATCGTCGATGTCGAGAAGAAACACTTAATTATGAAAACATATTAAATAAAACTTAGCAAAATTAACACTTAGCATCTAACCAATTAAATAACACTTAACAAATTAAATAACACTTAGCATCTAACAAAATTAACACATAGCCTAATAACCTAAGAACCTAACTAACTAACTAAACTAAACTAACTAACCTAACTAACTAAACTAACTAAACTAACCTGATAACCTAACTAACTAACTAAACAAAACTAACTAATTAACTAATTAACTAACCTAACTAATTAACCTAAACTAACCTACGAACCTAATAAACTGTCCTAAACTAACGTAATAAACTAACATAAACTAACCTAAGAACCAAACTAATTAAACGAAACTAACCTAAACTAACCTACGAACCTAACTATTAACCTAAACTAACCTAAGAACCTAATAAACTAACCTAAACTAACCTAAACTAACCTAATAAAGTAACCTAAACTAATCTAATAAACTAACCAAAACTAACCTAAACTAACCTAAGAACCTAACTAATTAAGCTAAACTAACCTAAGATAACCTAAGAACCTAACTAATTAACCTAAACTAAACTAAACTAACCTAAGAACCTAACTAATTAACTAACTAAAAACAGGAAAATAAGGTGGGGGTGGCCGGCACTCACCGGAGCCGGAGTTGGGTGGGGGCTGTCGGGCCGGTGTCAGGGCGGCGCGCGGCGGCGGGTCGGCGGGCGGCGGTGACGATGGATTTCGGCAGCCTGGCGGCGCAAATAAGCTTCTCCCGGTGCGTGGCTCGGCCAGGGACGAGGCCTCCACTATTTATACGTGGAGGACCTTTAGTACCGCTGCGTGGCTCGTTATTAATTATTATTTTCAGAAAAACCCCTAAACTTTAGAAAATCATAGAAAAAAAATCTATGACTCCAATGGAAATAAATAATATAGGAAAAAATATCAGAAAAATATACAGAATCTGTTTATGGCATTTCCATGCATTTTTGAACAACTTAAATAGTTGTATAAGACAATTTGACTAAATGGCATTTGAAATATCATATCTCGAGTTTGAAAAGCGGTACAAATGAACTCTTAAAATGTTGTAACGTGGCATGACATCATAATTTCACCCACATAGCAAATTCGAAAGAATTGAGAGGCTTACGGCAAAAACAAGATGCACTTCGTGAACAAATTGGACAATCTCTTTCGAAGTATAAGGGTTTCGGACGAAAGCTCATCTATTACAAAGGGATTTCATGTTTAATAACTTATTTTAAATTCATACTTTTTGTGTGTTCAATATGCACCATTCAAAGGCACATCATAATTTTCAACCCTTTCTGACTTTATTTTATATTTTTCATGCATTTACTGATTTATTTTGAGCTAAATGACCCTGAATTTGAAAAGCAGTACAAATGAACTCTGAAAAAGTTGTAACTTGGCATGACGTCAAAATTTCACCCACATAGCAACTTCTAAAGAGTTGAGAGGGTTACGGCAAAAACTGGATGCACTTCGTGTACAAATTGGACAATCTCTTTCGAAGTATGAGGGTTTCGGACGAAAACTCATCTATTACAAAGGGATTTCATTTTAATAACTTGTTTTAACTCCATACTTTTTGTGTGTTCAATATGCACCATTCAAAGGCACATCATCAATTTTCAACCCTTTTTGACTTCATTTGATATTTTTCATGCATTTAATGATTTATTTTGAGCTAAATGACCCTGAAATTGAAAAGCAATACAAATGAACTCTGAAAAGGTTATAACTTGGCATGACATCAGAATTTCACCCACATAGCAACTTATAAAGAGTTGAGAGGGTTACGACAAAAACTGGATGCACTTCGTGTACAAATTGGACAATCTCTTTCGAAGTATGAGGGTTTCGGACGAAAACTCATCTATTACAAAGGGATTTCATTTTTAATAACTTATTTTAACTTCATACTTTTTGTGTGTTCAATATGCACCATTCAAAGGCACATCAACAATTTTCAACCCTTTCTGACTTCATTTGATATTTTTCATGCATTTAATGATTTATTTTGAGCTAAATGACCCTGAATTTGAAAAGCAGTACAAATGAACTCTCAAAAGGTTGTAACTTGGCATGACATCATAATTTCACCGACATAACAACTTATAAAGAGTTGAGAGGGTTACAGCAAAAACTGGATGCACTTCGTGTACAAACTGGACAATCTCTTTCGAAGTATGAGGGTCACTAGTAGAAAACAGACCTTTCGTCCCGAGCTTTAGTCCCGGTCTGGTCACGAACCGGTACTAAAGATGGTATTAGTCCCGGTTCGTGTCGGCCACAACGGCTAGGAGCAGGGTGACCTTTAGTACCGGCTCGTGAGGGACCTTTAGTACCGGTTCGTCTCACGAGCCGGTACTAAAGAGGGCATGGCAGGGTTTTGGTCAGACATGGGCCCTGCTTGCATCTTTAGTACCGGCTAGTGTCACCAGCCGGTAGTAAAGGGCAAACTTTAGTACCGGCTAGTGACACCAGCCAGTACTAAATACTTCCTACATATACATCTGTCCACAGCCGATCGAAAGAGCTCTGTTTTCTCCCCTGTTCTTCTTCTTGCTCAAAGCTCATCCTCCATTTTGCCAAGGATTTGTCAAGATTTAAAGGCATCCCATCTATCCAAGTGTTCATAAAGGTTAGCAACTTTGCTCCTTCATCTCTTGCTAGATTAGCTTGTGGTATGCTCAAAGATATGTGAGATGTGATTTGTGGGAGTTTATTTGATTTATATCCAATTTGAGCTCAAATTAACTTGTTAGGTTGCATATGTGTAGGTGTGGTTTATTTGGTGTGCCTTCCCATGTTCTTC
Organism: Hordeum marinum; assembly: GCA_022496015.1. NCBI lineage: Eukaryota > Viridiplantae > Streptophyta > Magnoliopsida > Poales > Poaceae > Hordeum > Hordeum marinum. The sequence goes on from CM039674.1 coordinate 515,794,174, forward strand.
TTCTTGCTCGAAGCTTATCCTCCATTTTTCCAAGGATTTGTCAAGATTTAAAGGCACCCCATCTATCCAAGTGTTCATAAAGGTGAGCAACTTTGCTCCTTCATCTCTTGCTAGATTAGCTTGTGGTATGCTCAAAGACATGTGATATGTGATTTGTGGGAGTTTATTTGATTTATATCCAATTTGAGCTCAAATTAACTTGTTAGGTTGCATATGTGTAGGTGTGGTTTATTTGGTGTGCCTTCCCATCCCCGGCCGTCCTAACCATCGTCCATCGTCCGCACCGTCTCGTCGCGGCACCGACCACCTTGGTGAGCCTGTTGTTCTTCTTAAAATCTTTTAAAAAATTTTACTTGTATGATTTAGATAGCTGCGTGTATGATTTACTTACTTGTATTATTGTTAGTTATTCTATAGTGTAATGGTTATGGTATCCGCCCACGTCGGCCCTCGTCCAGTCTATGATTCAGATGTGGTATGTCGTTAATTATCTTTTATAACTATTTCACACATCATCTAATGTCTATGAAAATTAATTATGCCACCAAATTCACATAGATGTTTTTATCTATAGGAAGTAGTTGAACCAGAAATTCCAACCGACTATGCAATTCTGCTCGAGAAATTAACACAAGCTGAAAAAGAAATTGATCATTTGAAAGAAAAATTGAAAAGAACTGAAGATGAGAAGATGGGATTGGAGTTGCATGTTGCCGCTATCATCGATGATCGCAAGAACAAGATGGCTGGAATGCGCTTGAAGCTTAGAAAGATTAGAAAATATGCCATTGATAAAGAGGCTTGGTATCATTATGTTGTTGGCTCAATTGTTACTTTAGTTGCGATTATGATCGCATTTGTTGTTGTATTCACATGTTTTAGATAGTTGGTGTTGTTTTATGAGGTTTATATGTATGAACTATAAGTATCCATTATTTGCAGTAATAACATTTGGTCACTGCTAGCTCTACTTTTGGTTGTAATGTGATGATGAAGTTGTATTAATTTGGTCACTTCGATGTTGTGTAGTGAACATGAACCGGCAATGGATGTGCGATGACCGACTAAGTCCAGGGTTTCTTAATGGCCTGCATGATTTTATTCATGTGGCTAAGACAAATAAGCAGAATGGTTTCATGTGTTGTCCATGTCGTGACTGTAAGAATGATAGGAATTACTCTAACTCAAAAACCCTTCACTACCACCTGCTAAAGTCCGGTTTCATGTCCGTCTATAGCTGTTGGACCAAGCACGGAGAAAGAGGGGTTATAATGGAAGACAATGAAGAAGAAGAGGATGATGACAACTATCCTTTCACTGATACAACAATGCGGGAAGCTGAAGAAGAGGCATCTATGGGGGAAGCTGAAGAAGAGGCATCAGATGAGCCCGCTGATGATTTGGGTCAGGTCATTGTTGATGCAAAGAGAAACTACAAAAATGATAAGGAGAGTTTGAAGTTGAAACGCATGTTAGAGGATCACAAGAAATTATTGTATCCAAATTGTGATGATGACCAGAAAAAGCTGGGTACCATGCTGGAATTGCTGCAATGGAAGGCGAAGAATGGTGTAACGGACAAGGGATTTCAAGAATTGCTGATAATGATAAAGAAGATGCCTCCAAAAGATAATAAATTGCGTGAAAGTACGTACGAAGCAAAGAACGTTGTCTGCCCTCTAGGATTAGAGGTGCAGAGGATACATGCATGCCCTAATGACTACATCCTCTACCCCGGTGAGGAGTACGAGAATTTGGATGCATGCCCGGTATGCGGTGCATTGCGCTATTAGATCCCCCGCGATGACCCTGGTGATGTGGAGGGCGAATGCCACAGGAAGAGGGTTCCTGCCAAGGGGATGTGGTATGCTCCTATAATACCACGATTGAAACGTTTGTTCCAAAACAAAGAGCATGCCAAGTTGTTGCGATGGCACAAAGAAGAACATAAGAAAGACGGGATGTTGAGAGCACCCGCTGATGGGTCGTAGTGGAGAAAAATCGAGAGGGAGTTCGTGGACTTTGCAGCTGACGCAACGAACTTATGGTTTGGTCTTAGTACAGACGGCATGAATCCTTTTGGCGAGCAAAGCTCCAGTGACAGCACCTAGCCCGTGACTCTATCTATCTACAACCTTCCTAATTGGTTGTGCATGAAGCGGAAGTTCATTATGATGCCAGTGCTCATTCAAGGCCTAAGCAACCCGGCAACGACATTGATGTTCTACAGTTGTGGAAAAAACCAGGTGTGCGTGTGTGGGATGCGCACACATAGAAGGAAATTGACCTACGAGCGTTGCTATTTGTAACCATCAATGATTGGCCTGCTCTTAGTAACCTTTCAGGACATACAAACAAGGGATACAATGCATGCACGCACTGTTTAGATGATACTGAAAGTATATATTTGGATAAATGTAAGAAGAATGTGTACCTGGGACATCGTCGATTTCTACCGATCAAGCATATCTTAAGAAAGGTAGGCAACCATTTCAAAGGTGAGCCAGATAACCGGAAGAAGCCTGGCCTCCGTACTGGTGAATATATATTTGATATGGTCAAGTATTTACAGGTAATATTTGGAAACGGTCCAGGCAGACAATCTGTTCTGACACGCACCCATGTGGAAGAAGAAATCTATATTTTGGGAACTTGAATATTGGAAAGCCCTAGAGGTCCGCAATGCAATCAACGTGATGCATGTGACGAAGAATCTTTATGTGAACCTGCTAGGCTTCTTGGGCGTGTATGGAAAGACAAAAGATACACCGGAGGCACGGGAGGACAAGCAAAGAATTAATGAAAAAGACGGCATGCCTCCAAAGCAGTATCAAGATCCTGCCAGCTACGCTCTTACGATAGAAGAGAAGGAAATCTTTTTTGAATGCCTGCTTTGTATCAATGTCCCATCTGGCTTCTCGTCGAATATAAAGGTAATAATAAATATGGCAGAGAAAAAATTTCAAAATCTAAAGTCTCATGACTGCCACGTGATTATGACGCAATTACTTCCGGTTGCACTTAGGGGGCTTCTACCGAAAAATGTTCGATTAGCCATTGTGAAGCTATGCGCATTCCTCAATGCAATTTCTCAGAAGGTAATCGATCCAGAAATCCTACCAAGGTTACAGAATGACCTGGTCCAATGTCTTGTCAGTTTCGAGTTGGTGTTCCCTCCATCCTTCTTCAATATTATGACGCACATTCTAGTGCACCTAGTCAAAGAAATTAACATTCTGGGTCCTGTATTTCTACACAATATGTTCCCCTTCGAGAGGTTCATGGGAGTCTTAAAGAAATATGTTCATAACCGCGCTAGGCCGGAAGGAAGCATCGCCAAGGGATATGGAACAGAGGCAGTTATTGAGTTTTGTGTTGACTTTTTTCCTGACATTAAGCCGATTGGTCTTCCTGAATCGCGGCATGAGGGGAGACTGGGTGGAAAAGGCACATTAGGAAAGAAAGAAGCAGTAAATATGGACGGGCACTCTTTGACTCGAGCACACTACACGGTTTTACAAAATTCCACCTTGGTGACTCCATATATGGAGGAACACAAGGATATTGTACGGTCCAAGAACCCAGAGCAGTCTGACCCCTGGATTGAACGTAAACACATGGAGACTTTTGCCAGTTGGTTGCAAACAAAGCTCATCAATGACAACGATGTTCCAGATGAACTGTACTGGTTGGCCAAGACACCAAGTTCGACTGTAACGACTTTCAAAGGGTACGAGATAAATGGGAATACATTTTACACGATTGTCCAAGATAAGAAGAGCACCAACCAAAACAGTAGTGTCCGCTATGATGCAACCAACTTTGAAGACACATATTATGGTTACATAGAGGAGATATGGGAACTTCACTATGGACCTGATCTTAAGGTCCCTTTGTTTCGGTGCAAATGGGTCAAATATGCTGGAGGCGGGGTATAGGTAGACCCGCAGTACGGAATGACAATAGTGGATCTCAACAATCTTGGATACACAGACAAGTCATTCGTCCTAGCCAATGATGTGGCTCAGGTTTTCTATGTGAAGGACATGTCTAGCAAACTGAGGAGAAAAAAAGATAAGGAAGCGAATACATCATATGATGATCCAATGCGCCACATAGTTCTTTCAGGGAAAAGAAACATTGTGGGAGTGGAGGACAAGACAGACATGTTCGAAGATTATGAAAAGTTTCATGAAATCCCTTCCTTCAGAGTGAAGACTAACCCAAGCATCCTGTTAAATGATGAAGATTATCCATGGTTACGGTGCAATCATAAGAAAGGGACAAACACGCAGAAAAAGTCTTACACCGCGAGATCCCACTCTGGGATGTGACCGGCTTCACCGTCATCGCTTTCTAGATATTTATGTGAAGGACATGCATGCATTTCCTAGCTAGCATGGTATATCTTTGTAACAGTTTGTACACGAAGTGCATCTAGTTTTTGCCGTAACCCTCTCAACTCTCTAGAAGTTGCTATGTGGGTGAAATTATGATGTCATGCCAAGTTACAACCTTTTCAGAGTTCACTTTTACTGCTTTTCAAATTCAGGGTCATTTAGCTCAAAATAAATCATTAAATGGATGAAAAATATCAAATGAAGTCAGAAAGGGTTGAAAATTGATGATGTGCCTTTGAATGGTGCATATTGAACACACAAAAAGGATGGAGTTAAAATAAGTTATTAAAAATGAAACCCCTTTGTAATAGCTGAGTTTTCGTCCGAAACCCTCATACTTCTTATGAGATTGTCGAGTTTGTACACGAAGTGCATCCAGTTTTTCCGTAACCCTCTCAACTCTCTAGAAGTTGCTATGTGGGCGAAATTATGATGTCATGCCAAGTTACAACCTTTTCAGAGTTCATTTTTTACTGCTTTTCAAATTCAGGGTCATTTAGCTCAAAATAAATCATTAAATGCATGAAAAATATCAAATGAAGTCAGAAAGGGTTGAAAATTAATGATGTGCCTTTGAATGGTGCATATTGAACACACAAAAAGTACGGAGTTAAAATAAGTTATTAAAAATGAAATCCCTTTGTAATAGATGAGTTTTCGTCCGAAACCCTCATACTTCTTATGAGATTGTCCAATTTGTACACGAAGTGCATCCAGTTTTTGCCGTAACCCTCTCAACTCTCTAGAAGTTGCTATGTGGGTGAAATTATGATGTCATGCCAAGTTACAACCTTTTGAGAGTTCATTTGTACTGCTTTTCAAATTCAGGGTGATTTAGCTCAAAATAAATCATTAAATGCATGAAAATATCAAATGAAGTCACAAAGGGTTGAAAATTGATGATGTGCCTTGGAATGGTGCATATTGAACACACAAAAAGTCTGGAGTTAAAATAAGTTATTAAAAATGAAATCCCTTTGTAATAGATGAGTTTTCGTCCGAAACCCTCATACTTCTTATGAGATTGTCCAATTTGTACACGAATTGCATACAGTTTTTGCCGTAACCCTCTCAACCCTCTAGAAGTTGCTATGTGGGCGAAATTATGATGTCATGCCAAGTTACAACCTTTTCAGAGTTCATTTGTATTGCTTTTCAAATTCAGGGTCATTTAGCTCAAAATAAATCATTAAATGCATGAAAAATATCAAATGAAGTCAGAAAGGGTTGAAAATTAATGATGTGCCTTTGAATGGTGCATATTGAACACACACAAAGTACGGAGTTAAAATAAGTTATTAAAAATGAAATGCCTTTGTAATAGATGAGTTTTCGTCCGAAACCCTCATACTTCTTATGAGATTGTCCAATTTGTACACGAAGTGCATCCAGTTTTTGTCGTAACCCTCTCAACTCTCTAGAAGTTGCTATGTGGGTGAAATTATGATGTCATGCCAACTTACAACCTTTTGAGAGTTCATTTGTACTGCTTTTCAAATTCAGGGTGATTTAGCTCCAAATAAATCATTAAATGCATGAAAATATCAAATGAAGTCACAAAGGGTTGAAAATTGATGATGTGCCTTGGAATGGTGCATATTGAACACACAAAAAGTCTGGACTTAAAATAAGTTATTAAAAATGAAATCCCTTTGTAATAGATGAGTTTTCGTCCGAAACCCTCATACTTCTTATGAGATTGTCCAATTTGTACACGAAGTGCATACAGTTTTTGCCGTAACCCTCTCAACTCTCTATAACTTGCTATGTGGGTGAAATTATGATGTCATGCCAAGTTACAAACCTTTTCAGAGTTCATTTGTACCGCTTTTCAAATTCAGGGTCATTTAGCTCCAAATAAATCATTAAATGCATGAAAAATATCAAATGAAGTCAGAAAGGGTTTAAAATTGATGATTTGCCTTTGAATGGTGCATATTAAACACACACAAAGTTGGAGTTAAAATAAGTTATTAAAAATGAAATCCTTTTGTAATAGATGAGTTTTTGTCCGAAACCCTTATAAATCTTATGAGGTTGTCCAATTTGTACACGAAGTGCATCCAGTTTTTGCCGTAAACCTCTCAACTCTCTAGAAGTTGCTATGTGGGTGAAATTATGATGTCATGCCAAGTTACAACCTTTTCAGAGTTCATTTGTACTGCTTTTCAAATTCAGGGTCATTTAGCTCAAAATAAATCATTAAATGCATGAAAAATATCAAATGAAGTCAGAAAGGGTTGAAAATTGATGATGTGCCTTTGAATGGTGCATATTGAACACACAAAAAGTAAGGAGTTAAAATAAGTTATTAAAAATGCAATCCCTTTGTAATAGATGAGTTTTCGTCCGAAACCCTCATACTTCTTATGAGATTGTCGAGTTTGTACACGAAGTGCATCCAGTTTTTGCTGTAACCCTCTCAACTCTCTAGAAGTTGCTATGTGGGTGAAATTATGATGTCATGCCAAGTTACAACCTTTTCAGAGTTCGTTTGTACTGCTTTTGAAACTCGAGATATGAATATTTCAAATGCCATATTTAATCAAATTATCTTATACAGCAGTTGAAGTTGTTCAAACATGCATGGAAATGCCATAAACAGATTCTTTATATTTTTCTGATATATTTTCATATATTATTTATTTGCATTGGAGTCCTACGTTTTTTCTACGATTGTCTAAAGTTTACGAATTTTTTTTGAAAATAATAACTAATATTTAATTAAAAAACACTTTTAGTACCGGTGCTAGCCACGCACCGGTACTAAAGGTCCACCACCCCCACGCTCTTTTGGCAGGACCTTTAGTACCGGTGTGTGAATAGCACCGGTACTAAAGACCCTTTAGTACTGGTGTGTGAATAGCACCGGTACTAAAGACCCTGTAGTACCGGTGCGTGCCACGCACCGATACTAAAGGTGTCCCTAGTATAAATAGAGGACTTCGTCGTCCCGGGCCGAGCAACGCACCGGGAGAGCTCAACTTGGACCGCTAGGCTGCCGAAATCGCCATTGCCGTCGCCCTCGCCGCCGTCGCCCTCGCTCTCGCCACCGTCGCCCATCTGCCGTCGCACCACCACCGTGCCATTGTCGTCGCCCTCACCACCGCCGCCGTCGCACCACCACCGTCGTCGCCCTTGCCACCGTCGGTCATGCCACCATCGCCCTCACCAGCGCCGCGTCGCCCTCGTCACCGTCGCCCTCGCCGCCGTCACCCTCGCCTACCCGGACGCTTCCCCTCGCCGTTGTCGCCCTCACCACTGCCGCCCTCGCCCTCGCCACGGTCGCCCTCGCCATCGTCGCCCTCGCCTACCCGGACGCCGCCCCTCGTCGCCGGTCCCGTCGCCGCCGGCCCGCTCACTCCGGCCGCCGCTCCGCGATCCGTTGCCGCCGCCCCGAGCCCGTCGCCGACGCCACCTCCAGGTCAGGAGGCTAGGTGAGATCGCCCGACCGACCCCTCTTCCCAACGATCGCCCCGATGATCGCCGGACTAGTGTGTAGATGCTAGGGTATCTAGGGTCCCTCGACGTCGAACCCTGACACCCCGACACGACACCCCCGACACCCGACCCCGACCACGACACAACACCCCTATTTAGTTAGTTAGTTAGTTAGGTTATCAGGTTATTAGGATATGTGTTAGTTTATGTTTAGTTTAGGAGTCAGCCCATCGTTGACCCGGAGTTTCTGTGGTGGTGGCCGCATGGGCCACAGATGATCGAGAGGCTTGAATCCCCTGCGGAGGTGGTATAGTACCATGTCAGCAAGGAGAACGAGCATGTCCGACGCTACATGGCAGCTTTGGAGGCCAGGTCCGACAATGCCTGGCAGATTCTTTAGGGATCTCACTGAAGCTATGTTCCTGTGATGGTTCCTTCTCTTTGGGTGTCCACCGCCTGCCCCGATATCCGCCGGGCACTAGGGTTCTAGCTAGATCAATATATTAGCTAGCTACTATTATGATGTATTAGCTAGATCGATGGAGATTAGCCGATGTATTGAACATTATCCAAGATTATGCAGATGAGATCTTTTCTAAGAACTATACTATATATGTATTCGATGATGCATTATTAATTAACTATCAGTTATTTTGCTTCTTGAATGCATGCTGATTTAAATACTAATTTTTTTATCTATATTGTTATGGACTAGTTATTAAGCTATGGACAATACTGGTAGAGCTCTTGAAGAGGACATCTTCGACATGATACGCTCCTCCGAAAACCCAACGGACCTTCGAGGTGAATCACATGATCATGATGATGGCTCACAATATCTGAACGATCATGGTGATGGATGTGAAACCAAGGAAGAACAACTTATGTTCCAAAATCCGGAACAATCAAGACTGTTCGGCGAGGTATATACACATCCATTAGCCTCTGGTGATCATGACATGTGTATTAATTGATGTGTATATATATATATATATTAACAGATCTTTCTTATTTTAATTATCAGCCCTCTAGATCGAGCCAATCTAGTAGAAATGTACGAGGCGCTGCCAAAATATTGGACGGCAACGTAAAGCTCAATCTTGATGCTTTGAAACATAATGGCGAACCGACTCACCCTGAAGCCAATGCCAAGAGAGTGGTTGTTAGGGACGGAGTGGTTGTTAGGGACGGAGTCCCAATCACAATGCATGAATGGATTTAGCCAAAGAAACCATAACCAGGAGTGAATTATGTTGATACAAGAATTAAAGATGCCCTTTGGCGAGAGCTCATGGAGCATTTCACCCTACCAGATTCTCTCTCGGAGCGTCAAAGGAACAAAGTCAAGGAGTTTGCTCTCCATAAGATGGCCGACACGTTCCAGACTTGGAAGAAAAGATTATGGACCGACTATAACGCTAAAGGCAAGAAGGCGCCCGAATTCAAAGGAATATATATACGAGAAGGTAAGAGATCACTAGGACGCATTTATCGAGTACAGGACATCTATAGTTGCTAGGGAGAAGTCGGCAAAGAATAAGATAAATGCTGAGAAAAAAAAGTATCACCATAAACTAGGGACAGGTGGATACAAGTCAGCCGTTCCTAAGTGGGATGCATTAGAGAATAAGATGCTTGCTGAAGGGATCACTCCAGTAACCTTCAACTGGCCCAAGAGGTGCAGGAATTGTTTTTTGCGCATGGGGGAAAGTTGGACCCAGCCACAGGAAAGATTATTGCACTGGCTAGTCTGAAGCATGCATCAGATGAGTTGATTCAAGCAATAAAAGACGCCCAAGAAGGACGGTTTCACCCCGATAGAGTGAACGACGAGCTTACACGCGCCCTCGGGAATGCCGAACACGGAGGACGAACACGAGGCATGGGCGTTGTTCCGTGGTACGATGGGTTTGCGGGATGGCAGGACAGTTATAAAAGCCATTCAAGAAAAAAGAAGGTGGAAGCAGACCGACTCTCAAAGTTGGAATAGAAGTACGAGCGGCAGCAGCTGCAGATACAGGTACTGACCCAGCAAAGGGAAACTCCGCAACAGGAGGCAGGGGAAGAACCCGTCCCCTCTACAATGCCGAAAAGCAGTGTGGGTTCCACGGGGGCACCGCTGGGTCACACCCCCGTGGATGATATCACCGAGAAGACATCTTGTGAGCTAATCCAGAAAATTAAGAACATACCCATGCGGGTCGCAACGGGCTATGCTTTACCAAATACACCTGATGTTCTCTGGCATTGCAATCCTGTTCCAGCTGGGTATGCTTGTGTCGCGGTGGACGCAATAGAGCCGAGATATGATGAACTATTGCTTGACATCCCTCGAGGTGAGGGGGAGTCACATTGGCAGAAGCCGGCCATTGTCTCATTCTATGGAGTAAGGACTCCATCGTCTTTCCACACTCGACGCTAAGGCCACCGGCTCCTCCGAGTATCGATGTCCAGCGCGAGGGATCCTAGCCAGAGGCATCGCAGCGCCAGCAGTCCTCCCCACCTCGCCAGCAGTCCTGCCCACCTCGCCAGCAGTCACCTCGCCAGCAGTCGTCCCCACCTCGAGCTCCCCCATAGTCGTCCCCACCTCGAGAGGCGTCCCACCTCTCTAGCAGTCCTCCCCACCTCTCCATGAGCAGTCCTCCCAACCTCGGGACGGAGCACGACGCGAGTCCATATCATCATCGATATCGATCTCTGCCGCGTGAGCCGACTCCACCCTAGCAGCGGTCCCGCCAGCAGGGCTCCCAAAAGAGGAAGGCCACCAACAGTCCTCTTCGGAAGAAAGCAAAAAAGAAACCCGAGCCTCCGGCCAAAAGGAAGCTGCCTTATGACATGACACCGAAGGAAAATAAAATTGAATGTGATCTCCAAGTGAAAGCCTTTTTTGCGAAGAAGACCATGCCACCAAAGGAGGTAATACCCAATGAAGTCCAAGAGCACTTTATGGAACACTTTATTGATCGACCCCCGGCATATGTCGAGCGTATGCCGACAGACTATGAGCGACAAATTCAGAAGGCAAGTGAGCAGAGAAGTCGGCCCAGCCCAAGGAAGAAGTCGGGAAGTACGGCATCAACTAGCGGGAAAACAGTTCCCCAGCTCGGAGAACAATCCAAGCAATCGATCTCTATGCTCAAGGTGAGTACCAATCCAAGCAAGAAACCGATGCAACCAGTCAACGTGCAAGGCAACCCAATCGACCTCGAAGTACTGAAGGCTACAGGTCTCACTCTTGACCAAATCCTTGGCACAGAGGAAATCCACGGGTATGATGCAACTGAGTACGCAATGCAATATGCCGTCGGAAAACCACTTGTCACATCCGAGCAGTACAAGGAACTACCAACTGCGATGCGACGGTTGCATGATTGGTACATGCATGAAGCAAAGCAAGGGGAGACGGCGGTCATGGTCAAACTAAGTAAAGAGCATTACGTCAATGCATGTGAAATATGTCTTGAATTCTCAGAACTTTTCCAGTTATACCACATGGACTCTATGAACAAAACTCTCATCAGTTGCTATTATCTGTAAGTGATTTATATCTTTAGTAATTTAAGTATCTAGCTAAGATATCATTCATTGGCTTCTCCTCACTATATATGTTCTTTTTCTACGCTATTATGCAGATTGAAGATGTGGGAATTGAAACAAGAGGGAATCGATGACATTGGGTTCATCGACCCAAGTACCGTTAATGGTCATGTGGTAAAACATTATGCCAAGGACACAGAAGATCTCTTGGAAAATTTTCTAGAGGCACTAATGAATACCAAATCTACTATAATATTTCCTTACAACATGGGGTGAGTGTTTACTCTCTTGTATACTACAAATTCTATTTTTACTTACTAGCTCGCTGTCAAGTGTAGTTGATGAGTTATATACGCATGCCTGCTTAATTATATAGACTTCTATGCAGAGACCACTATATCCTCCTATATATTATCCTCGCGGATGGACTTGTTCAAGTGTACGACTCACTAGATACAATAGAACAATCATACGTGGACTTGTATTTTATCATAGAACGATAATTTCAATCTTTATCGACCTCGCTTTCTTTCATTATTTCCTGATATCAAAAGTAATTATAATAACTTTTCGTTCTTTTTCTTTGCCGGGTAGTGTTTGGAAAAAGATGATAGAAAAAAACCATCACAGTCGTCAATGGAAACCGAAGCTGAAGTGGAAAAAGATGCAGGTAATTAAGTAGTACTACTAGGTCCGCGCATCTCATAATTCTATTTTCAATACCATTATCATGCTCGATTATCAATTATCTTATTCAATTCTATTCTTTTGCAAAGTGCGCGAAGCAGCCACAGGGGACAAATTTATGTGGATATTTCCTCTGCGAGAACATTCGCATCTAGACCGAAGGCCGTATACATCGCAAAGAAGCACGTGAAAGACAACTCCACCTTTGGCAGATGTTGTCGAAGCTCTCACACGAGAAACACTTCCACAGCACTTCAAGAGGAATTTGCGGCATTTCTTCTTCAACATGTCATTGATGTAAACGGAGAGCACTATTTCCTTACCGCCGCCTCAATAATTCCAGCAAATCAGTAGTAGAGAACTGAGATTTCATCCGGAGCACTAACTAACTAGTCCCGGCCGGGTTTTAGGCCTTAAGTTAATTATAAGTCCTGAATTTATATGGATGTGTAATTCCATTTGTATATATATATACTGTGTATGAGATATTGTATATTATATTACATATCTATATCCATGAACTTGTATACTATTTACAGTATGTAGCACCGTAAAATAAATTTGAAATGAATGGAAAACACAAAAAACAGAGAGGAAAATTAAAACCTAATTAAAAGCTAAAACAAAAAAATAGTAGACTTAGTACCGGTTGGTATCACCAACCGGTACTAAAGGTCTTCCACCACCAGTCCACGCAGGCAGCCACGTGGAGGGCCTTTAGTACCGGTCCGTGGTCCAACCGGTACTAAAGGTCTGGACCTTTAGTCCCGACCCGTTAGTACCGGTTGGGGAACCGGTACTAAAGGTCCATCCGGCCCAGGACTATAGGCCTGTTCTGCACTAGTGGGTTTTGGACGAAAACTCATCTATTACAAAGGGATTTCATTTTTAATAACTTATTTTAACTCCATACTTTTTATGTGTTCAATATGCACCATTCAAAGGCACATCATCAATTTTCAACCCTTTCTGACTTCATTTGATATTTTTCATGCATTTAATGATTTATTTTGAGCTAAATGACCCTGAATTTGAAAAGCAACACAAATGAACTCTGAAAAGGTTGTAACTTGGCATGACATCATAATTTCACCCTCATTGTAACTTACAAAGATTAGATAGGGTTACGGCAAAAACTGGATGCATTTCGTGTACAAATTGGACAATCTCTTTCGAAGTATGAGGGTTTCGGACGAAAACTTATCTATTGCAAAGGGATTTCATTTTTAATAACTTATTTTAACTCCATACTTTTTCTGTGTTTAATATGCATCATTAAAAGGCACATCATCAATTTTTCAACCCTTTCTAACTTCATTTGCTATTTTCATGCATTTAATGATTTATTTTGAGCTAAATGACCCTGAATTTCAAAAGCTGTACAAATGAACTCTGGAAAGGTTGTAACTTGGCATGACATTATAATTTCACCCACATAGCAACTTCTAAAGAGTTGAGAGGGTTACGGCAAATACTGGATGCACTTCGTGTACAAATTGGACAATCTCTATCGAAGTATGAGGATTTCAGACGAAAACTCATCTATTACAAAGGGATTTAATTTTTAATAACTTATTTCAACTACATACTATTTGTGTGTTCAATGCACCATTCAAAGGCACATCATCAATTTTCGACCCTTTCTGACTTCATTTGATATTTTTCATGCATTTAATGATTTATTTTGAGCTAAATGACCCTGAATTTGAAAAGCAGTACAAATGAACTCTGAAAAGGTTGTAACTTGGCATGACATCATAATTTCACCCACATAGCAACTTATAAAGAGTTGAGAGGGTTACGACAAAAACTGGATGCACTTGATGCACAAATTGGACAATCTCTTTCGAAGTATGAGTGTATGGGACGAAAACTCATCTATTACAAAGGGATTTCATTTTTAATAACTGATTTTAACTCTGTACTTTTTGTGTGTTCAATATGCACCATTCAAAGGCACATCATAAATTTTCAACACTTTCTGACTTCATTTGATATTTTTCATGCATTTAATGATTTATTTTGAGCTAAATGACTCTGAATTTGAAAAGCAGTATAAAAAGAACTCTAAAAAGGTTGTAAATTGGCATGCCATCATAATTTCACCCACATAGCAACTTCTATAGAGTTGAGAGGGTTACGAGAAAACTTGGATGCACTTCGTGTACAAATTGGACAAGCTCTTTCGAAGTATGAGGGATTCGGACGAAAACTCATCTATAACAAAGGGATTTCATTTTTAATAACTTATTTTAAATCCATAATATTTGTGTGTTCAGTATGCACAATTCAAAGGCACATCATCAATTTTCAACCCTTTTTGACTTCATTTGATATTTTTCATGCATTTAATGATTTATGTTGAGCTAAATGACCCTGAATTTGAAAAGCAATACAAATGAACTCTGAAAAGGTTGTGACTTGGCATGACATCATAATTTCACCCACATAGCAACTTCTAAAGAGTTGAGAGGGTTATGGCAAAAACTGAATGCACTTCGTGTACAAACTGTTACAAAGATACCATGCTAGAAAATGCATGCATGTCCTTCACATAGAAAGTGATGACGGTGAAGCCGGTCACATCCCAGAGTGGGATCTCGCGGTGTAAGATTTTTTCTGCGTGTTTGTCCCTTGCTTATGATTGCGCCGTAATCATTGAGAATCTTCATAATTTAACAGGATGCTTGGGTCAGTCTTTACTCTAGAGGGAGGGGTTTCATGAAACTTTTCATAATCTTCGGTAATGTCTGTGTTGTCCTCCACTCCCACAATGTTTCTTTTCCCTGAAAGAACTATGTGGCGCTTTGTCTCATCGTATGATGTATTCGCTTCCTTATATTTTTTTCTCCTCCGTTTCCTAGACATGTCCGTCACATAGAAAACCTGAGCCACATCATTGGCTAAGACGAATGAGTTGTCTGTGTACCCAAGATTGTTGAGATCCACTATTGTCATTCCGTACTGCGGGTCTACCTATACCCTGCCTCTAGTATATTTGATCCATTTGCACCGAAACAAAGGGACATTAAGATCAGGTCCATCGTCAAGTTCCCATATCTCCTCTATGTAACCATAATATGTGTCTGCAAAGTTGGTTGCATCATAGCGGACACCACTGTTTTGGTTGGTGCTCTTTGTATCTTGGGCGATTGTGTAAAATGTATTCCCATTTATCTCGTACCCTTTGCAAGTCATTATAGTCGAACTTGGTGTCTTGGCCAACCAGTATAGTTCATCTGGACCATAATTGTCATTGATGAGATTTGTTTGCAACCAACCGGCGAAAGTCTCCATGTGTTTACGTTCAATCCAGGGGTCAGACTGCTCCGGGTTCTTGGACCGTACAATATCCTTGTGTTCCTCGATATATGGAGTCACCAAGGTGGAATTTCGTAGAACCGTGGTGTGTGCTTGAGTGAAAGAATGCCTGTCCATATTTATTGCTTCTTTATTTCCTAGTGTGCCTTTTCCACCCAGTCTCCCCTGATGCCGCGATTAAGGAAGACCAATCGTCTTAATGTCAGGAACAAAGTTAACACAAAACTCAATAACCTCCTCGGTTCCATATCCCTTGGCGATGCTTCCTTCTGTCCTAGCACGGTTATGAACATATTTCTTTAAGATTCCCATGAACCTCTCGGAGGGGAACATATTGTGGAGAAATACAGGACCCATAATGTTAATCTCTTCGATTAGGTGAACTAGAATGTGCGTCATAATATTGAAGAAGGATGGAGGGAACACCAACTCGAAACTGACAAGACATTGGACCAGGTCATTCTGTAACCTTGGTAGGATTCCTAGATCGATTACCTTCTGAGAAATTGCATTGAGGAATGCACATAGCTTCACAATGGCTAATTGAACATTTTCTGGTAGAAGCCCCCTAAGTGCAACCGGAAGTAATTTCATCATAATCATGCGGCAGTCATGAGACTTTAGATTTTGAAAAAATTTCTGTGCCATATTTATTATTCCCTTTATATTCGACGGGAATCCAGACGGGACCTTGATACTGAGCAGGCATTCAAAAAAGATATGCTTCTCTTCTTTCGTAAGAGCATAGCTGGCAGGACCTTGATACTGCTTTGGAGGCATGCTGTCTTTTTCGTTAATTCATTGCTTGTCCTCCCGTGCCTCCAGTGCATCTTTTATCTTTCCATACACACCCAAGAAGCCTAGCAGGTTCACACAAAGATTCTTCATCATGTGCATCACGTCGATTGCATTATGGACCTCTAGGGATTTCGAATATTCAAGTTCCAACAGTATCGATTTCTTCTTCCACATGGGTGCGTGTCCGTTGGCGTCATTGGGAACAGATTGTCCGCCAGGAGCCTTTCCAAAGATTACCTGTAAATCCTTGACCATATCAAATATATATTCACCAGTACGGAGGCCACGCTTCTTCCGATTATCTACCTCACCTTTGAAATGGTTGCCTGCCTTTCTTAAGATATGCTAGATGGGTAGAAATCGAGGATGTCCCAGGTACACATTCTTCTTACATTTATCCAAATATATACTTTCATTATCATCTAAACAGTGCATGCATGCATTGTATCCCTTGTTTGTATGTCCTGAAAGGTTACTAAGAGCAGGCCAATCATTGATGGTTACAAACAGCAACACTCGTAGGTCAATTTCCTTCTGTGTGTGCGCATCCCACACACGTACACCTGGTTTTTTCCACAACCGTAGAAGTTCATAAACTAGTGGCCTTAGGTATACATCAATGTCGTTGCCCGGTTGCTTGGGGCCTTGGATGAGCACTGGCATCATAATGAACTTCCGCTTCATGCACAACCAAGGAGGAAGGTTGTAGATACATAGAGTCACGGGCCAGGTGCTGTGACTGGAGCTCTGCTCCCCAAGAGGATTCATGCCATTTGTACTAAGACCAAACCGTAAGTTCGTTGCGTCTGCTACAAAGTCCTCGAACTCCCTCTCGATTTTTCTCCACTGCGACCCATCAGCGGGTGCTCTCAACATCCCGTCTTTCATATGTTCTTCTTTGTGCCATCGCAACAACTTCGCATGCTCTTTGTTTTGGAACAAACGTTTCAACCGTGGTATTATAGGAGCATACCACATCACCTTGGCAGGAACCCTCTTCCTGTGGCATTCGCCCTCCACATCACAAGGGTCATCGCGGGGGATCTTCTAGCGCAGTGCACCGCATACCGGGCATGCACCGAAATTCTCGTACTCCTCACCGCGGTAGAGGATGCAGTCATTAGGGCATGCATGTATCCTCTGCACCTCTTATCCTAGAGGGCAGACAACGTTCTTTGCTTCGTACGTACTTTCACGCAATTTATTATCTTTTGGAGGCATCTTCTTTATCATCATCAGCAATTCTTGAAATCCCTTGTCCGTCACACCATTCTTCACCTTCCATTGCAGCAATTCCAGCGTGGTACCCAGATTTTTCTGGTCATCTTCACAATTTGGATACAATAATTTCTTGTGATCCTCTAACATGCATTTCAACTTCAACCTCTCCTTGTGACTTTTGCAGTTTCTCTTTGCATCAACAATGACCCAACCCAAATCATCAGTGGGATCATCTGATGCCTTTTCTTCAGCTTCCACCATTGATGCCTCTTCTTCAGCTTCCCCCATTGTTGTATCAGCGAAAGGATAGTTTTCATCATACTCTTCTTCTTCATTGTCTTCCATTATAACATCTCTTTCTCCGTGCTTGGTCCAACAACTATAGCCGGACATGAAACCAGACTTTGGTAGGTGGTAGTGAAGGGTTTTTGAGGTAGAGTAATTCCTATCATTCTTACAGTCACAACATGGACAACACATGAAACCATTCTACTTGTTTGCCTCAGCCACACGAATAAAATCATGCAGGCCATTAAGAAACCCTGGACTTAGTCATTCATCGTACATCCGTTGCCGGCTCATGTTCACTACACAACATCGAAGTGACCAAGTTAATACAACTTCATTATCACATTACAACCAAAGTAAAGCTAACCAGTGACCAAATGTTATTACTTCAAATAATAGATACTTATTGTTTATACATACATCTCATAAAACAACATACAACTATCTAAAACATGTAAATTCAACAACAAATGCGATCATAATCGCAACTAAGGTAACCATTGAGCCAACGGCATAATGATACCAAGCCACTTTATCAATGGCATATTTTCTAATCTTTCTAAGCTTCAAGCGCATTCCAGCCATCTTGTTCTTGCGAGCATCGACGATATCGACAACATGCAACTCCAATCTCATCTTCTCATCTTCAGTTCTTTTCAATTTTTCTTTCAAATGATCAATTTCTTTTTCAGCTTGTGTTAATTTCTCGAGCAGAATTGTATAGTCGGTTGGAATTTCTTGTTCAACTACTTCCTATAGATAAAGACATCTACGCCAATTTGGTGGCATAATTAATTGTCATAGACATTAGATGATGTGTGAAATAGTTATAAAAGATAACAACATACCACATCTGAATCATAGATTGGACGAGGGCCGACGTGGGAGGATACCATAACCATGACACTATAGAATAACTAACAATAATACAAGTAAGTAAGTTGTACACACAACTATCTAAATCATACAAGTAATTTTTTTAACAAAAAGGTTTTAAGAAGAACAAGAGGCTCACCAGGGTGGCCGGTGCCGCGACGAGACAGTGCAGACGATCGACGGTGGTTAGGACGGGGATGGGAAGGCACCAAATAAACCACACCTACACATATGCAACCTAACAAGTTAATTTGAGCTCAAATTGCATATAAATCAAAATAAACTCCCACATAACGATCACTCCTTCAAAACCTAGCTAAAACCCACAAATCACATATCTTTGAGCATACCACAAGCTAATCTAGCAATGAGAGATGAAGGAGCAAAGTTGCTAACCTTTGTGAACACTTGGATAGATGGGGTACCTTTAAATCTTGACAAATCCTTGGCAAAATGGACAATGAGCTTTGAGCAAGAAGAACAACAGGGGAGAAAACAGAGAAATGAGAGCCCCTTTGATCGACTGCGGAGGAAGCATATATGTAGGAAGTCTTTAGTATCGGTTGGTGACACCAACCGGTACTAAAGGTTTCCCTTTAGTACCGGTTGGTGTCACCAATCGGTACTAAAGATACATGCAGGGCCCAAGTCTGACCAAAAGCCTGCCATGCCCCCTTTAGTACCGGCTCGTGACGCGAACCGGTACTAAAGATCCCTCACGAGCCGGTACTAAAGGTCGCCCTGCTCCTAGCCGTTGGAGCCGGCACGAACCGGGACTAATACCATCTTTAGTATCGGCTCGTAACTAGACTGGGACTAATGCTTGGGACGAAAGGTTTGTTTTCTACTAGTGTACGTGGGTCAAATGATGACACCATGCCAACTTTCAACCTTTTCAGAGTTCATTTGTAGTGCTTTTCAATTTCAAGGTCATTTAGCTCAAAACAATCAGTAAATGCATGGAAAATACCAAATGAAGTTAGAAAGGGTTGAAAATTGATGATGTGGCTTTGAATGGTTCATTTTGAACACACAAAAAGTCTAGAGTCCAAATAAGTTCAAAAAAATGAAGTCAGAATGAACTAATAGCAAGAAGAATGAACTAGGAAACTTTTAGGAAACTCTAATAGCAAAAAGAATGAACAAAAAATAATCAATTAAAATATTCTGTTATGATCAACTACAACAAAACTATAATATTATTCAATAGCAAAAAGAATGAACTGAAAAGCTTTTATAAATCTCTAATAGCAAAAGGAATCAACTAAAAAGAATCAATACAAAATAAAACTTATGCAACTAAAATTATATAAAATTTATGCAACTAATATTATATAACTAAAAATAACATATGAAATAATTAAATAATTTAAAAAAAAACATAATATATGCGGAAAAATAAAAAAAACTGGCTACTAGGCAGCACGACCTGCATCTACGTCGGTTGGAATTTCTGGTTCAACTACTTCCTATAGATAAAAACATCTACGTCAATTTGGTAGCATAATTAATTGTCATAGACATTAGATGATGTGTGAAATAGTTATAAAAGATAACAACATACCACATCTGAATCATAGACTGGACGAGGGCCGACGTGGGCGGATACCATAACCATGACACTATAGGATAACTAACAATAATACAAGTAAATCATACATGCAGCTATCTAAATCATACAAATAATTTTTTTAACAAAAAGGTTTTAAGAAGAACAAGAGGCTCACCAAGGTGGCCGGTGCCACGACGAGACGATGCGGACGATCGACGATGGTTAGGACGGGGATCGGAAGGCACCAAATAAACCACACCTACACATATGCAACCTAACAAGTTAATTTGAGCTCAAATTGCATATAAATCAAATAAACTCCCACATAATTATCACTCCTCCAAAACCTAGCTAAAACCCACAAATCACATATCTTTGAGCATAACACAAGCTAATCTAGCAATGAGAGATGAAGGAGCAAAGTTGCTAACCTTTGTGAACACTTGGATAGATGGGGTGCCTTTAAATCTTGACAAATCCTTGGAAAAATTGAGGATGAGCTTCGAGCAAGAAGAAGAACAGGGGAGAAAACACAGAAATGAGAGCCCCTTCGATCGGCTGTGGACGAAGCATATATATAGGAAGTCTTTAGTACCGGTTGGTGACACCAACCGGTACTAAAGGTTGCCCTTTAGTATCGGTTGGTGTCACCAACCGGTACTAAAGAGGCATGCGGGGCCCAAGTCTGACCAAAAGGCTGCCATGCCCCCTTTAGTACCGGCTCATGACACGAACCGGTACTAAAGATCCCTCATGAGTGGGTACTAAAGGTCGCCCTGCTCCTAGCCATTGGAACCGGCACGAACCGGGACTAATACCACCTTTCGTACCAGTTCGTAACCAGAACGGGACTAATGTTTGGGACGAAAGGTCTGTTTTCTACTAGTGTGACGTCGGGACGGGGTCGGGGCGGCAACGGGGTGGCGACGGGGACGGTGCAGCGACGGGGGTGGCGATGGGGCGAGGACGATGACGGCGGGCTTGGGGCGGCGACGGGGACAGGGACGACGACGGCGGGCTTGGGGCGGCGATGGGGACGGGGACAAGAACGACGGGCTCGGGGAAGCACGCGAGGACGGGGACGAGGATGGCGGGCTCGGCGAAGTGCTGATGAAAACTGAAATTTCTAAGTGTTTGCTTATATAGAAGAAGTGCTAGTGCATCTAGAGCCCCTTAGTGATTTTGGTGTATTAAAGACTTATAGGTTAAGGTACTAATGTGTTTGTGAGTGTACACAAGCTCTATAAGTCCATGAGGAGTTTGATATATCCGGAGATTATCGACCCCTAAAAATGTATGTCTTCAAGTGAAGACTTTGCTGAAGACTTTCTGCAGACTTTGGTGAAGACTTTGAAAATGAAGAAGTTGGTGTGACCTTGAATATATGAACGAGGAACAGCAAGCGTGCAGACTTTTGTTTTCGTAGTTTCATTTCCTTTTCTTTGAATCATAGGAAACACCATACTGTTAAAGGGGGCCGAGGTAATAGTAAGGAAAATTTCCAACTGATGCTCAACTGCAAATCCCTAACCTATATTATCCTTCGAGTCAAGCCTTTGGAAATCTCTTACGGCTCAGACAAGTTCTTCAGTGACACAGACGAAGTTCTTCTGGTCTCTGAGGAAATTGATCTGACTGAGGAGTTAGGAATTTGCAAGTGCGAATTGCCTACAAGTGAGGAACATGATATGTGTGAGGACTTTCATAGTTCGAAAATCCGGCCGTTGCTATGCTTAGTGCCAGCTGTCCCCAATCACAGATATCCACATAACGGTCATATCATTGGGGGCATTTATGTCATATCATGTCAGGTTGCACCCTGGCTATAAATAGCCACCCCCCACAACCACTAGTCGGTTGGCTGCTTTGAGAGAGAACTGACACTTGTCATTTGAGAAAAACCATTCCTCCGAGGTCTTTTGTGAGAAAATCATCAGTGAGAAAAAACCCACAACCAAACCACCAAACCCAAAGTGATTGAGCATCACTGAAGAAATTCTTGTGTGGAACCGACGCTTGTTACCTTTGAGGATTGTGCATCCCCCAGATGGTTAGGGTTTAGGGTTTAGGGTAAGGACTGTGTGTCCTGGGACTGTGTGTCCTGTGGTTTAAATACCATGCCGCTCCAAACCAGACGTACAACTGTCACAGCAGTTGGAACTGGGTCATCCAATCATTATCTTCATCAAGCTACCTGGTTCTATTTCGTCAACCCTTCCATTTCCTCATATAACTGTTGATTTAATTGAACTTTTCTATTTGAAGAATTTGATTGAAGACTTTCACAAATTCCTCACCTCAAATTCTTCAAGTTACCTTGTTCATCACCGGTTATCCTGTCTCACGCTACTTGTAATCTGTGCATGTTTCATTTGATCATGATGACTATGTTGTCGCTATGTTTCTCATGCACTTGAGTACTTATTCCGCTGCGAGTTATTCATCACATTTCAAATTCCTCAAAGTTGAAATTCCTCAAGTGATGAATTTGTAAAAATCGCCTATTCACCCCCTCTAGTCGATATAACGTACTTTCAATTGGTATCAGAGCAGGTACTCCCTCGCTCTGTGTGATTTTGGTTTAACCACCTGGGGTTCTAGTTATGTCGACTGTAGGTACGATCAAGGTTTCCGCGGGGTGTCCTACCTTCGATGGAACAGACTACCCCTACTGGAAGAACAAGATGCGTATGCACCTTGAAGCTATTAACAACGATCTCTGGTATGTTGTGGAAAATGTTGTGCCCTCTGTTACTCCCACTGTTACCACTGCTGATGTGAAGAGATTCAAGCAACTCGATTCTCAAGCGAAGAATATCATCTGTGGCCATCTGAGCAAAGGTCAGTATGGCAGAGTGAGTGCTTTGGGGTCTGCTAGGCTTATCTGGGATAGGCTGTCGAAAGTCAACGAAGGTGTTTCCACTCAACGTGACTCTCGTGTTTATGTTCTTCGCAATCTCTTCAACCGCTTCAAGATGCTTGACAATGAAAATGGTTAGCAAAATTTTGATCGTCTCACTGATATCTCCAATGAGCTTCAAGCACTGTGTGCCATCGATATCACTGACCATGAAGTGGTGAAGAAACTGCTAAGATCTCTTGACTCCTCATTTGATACTCTGGCTTTGATGATTCAAGAACGTGGTGACTACAAGTCGCTTGATCCTGCTGATATTCTTGGGAGACTCAATACTCATGAATTCCAACAAGCTGAGAAGAGAGACCTCTACGGGCCAAGCTATGGAAGATCTCGAGCACTGAAGGCAAAAGCAATTTCCTCATCTTAAGAAGAACATTCTGACAGCAGCCTTGGTGATCCCGAAGAACTAAGTCAGGAACTAGCAATGCTTGTGAGGAAATTCCAGAAGTTCTCAAGGAGAGGTGGATTTGGAAAGTCATCAAAAAGTGGCTTGAGGAAATCAGATTCCTCAGAAGACTACAAGAAAAGAACATGTCATTGTTGCAAGAAGTCTGGTCACTTTATCTCTGGCTGTCCTCTCTGGGAAAAGGATTCTAAGAAGAAGAAGAAATATAAGGATGATAGTTCTAATGACTTGAAGAAAAAGAAGAAGTTTTCAAAGTCCTCATCAGCAAAGTCCTCATCTTCAAAATCCTCAAAGCATAAGAAGAATGGTTCCAGAAAGGCACGAGCATTCATCGGCAAGGAAATGTACTGTGAGGAAGAATCTGAAGAATGTGAAGAAGAGGAAGAATCTGAGGAGGAATCAGAATCTGGTGTCGCTAGCCTTTCTCTCGCTACTGCTTTCGTCAGCAAGTCCATCTTCAATGATGAAGAATTTGACTACTCCAATGACTCTGACATCAGCAATGCTGATTATGCTACCACCTATTGCTTCATGGCAAAAGGCTCAAAGGTACACAAACATCATTCCTCATCTGAATCAAGTGAAGGTCAATCTGATGAATATGTGAAACCTAGCTATGCTAAACTTGTTAAAATTGCCACTAAGCAACAAAGTGCACTTGAAAAGCTTCAGAAATGCTAGACAAAAGTGATGATCTGTTGAACCATGAAGTGGATCGAACTCAAACTCTGTCTGTCGATCTCAAAAGTCTTTAGACGAAGTATGATAACCTATAGAGTCATCATAACGACCTCTTAGCTGATCATGAGAAGCTTTCTTATGAATTTCTTCAAAGAAAGCAAGATCTTGAGAAGCTAAGGGTGTCACATGAAGATCTCCAAAGGGAAAACGATTCCTTACTAGCTCAACAGATCAGTACTGCTCAGGAAGATTTTATTCCACCTTGCTTGAAATGCATCGAATGTGAAACTGCTAATTCTTCACCTGAATGTTCAAATGCTTCTATTGCTGCAATTTCTTCAACTATTCCCGTGGTCTTAAATTCCTCATCTAAGGATACCACTAGTATCACTGATGACAATGCAGGGTTGAAGGAATTGTATGTGACAGGCATGTATAAAAGTCTCAAAGGGCATCAAACCCTTTGCGCTGTCCTCAAAAAGCAGATTCTGAACAGAAACACTAGGAAAGAGGGTATAGCCTTTGTGAGGAAACTCAACGATAATGGATCCTACTGGACACCTGAGCAGTACCCCAAAACCTCATGGGTTGCTGCGAAAGGACCTCCTGTAGATCCATCCACCTTATCTGGTTTTACGTGTGAAACTTCATATTTCTCTGATGAATCACTTGACTCGAACTACAAATTCTTCAAAAATCAGAAAGGTGAAGTATTTGCTAGATTTGTTGAAACTAACTACAGGAACGATTCTCCTATGAAGAAAATCTGGGTTCCCAAGAGCTACCTACAAAATCTTCAAGTGAATGTCCTCACGACACCACTCATGAAGAATAGGAACCCCAGATCAAATTCCTCATATGGACAAAAGTACTCACTTGGACCAAATTCCTCAAATGGTCAAAATTATCATTCTCATACTAATGCCTCTGTTTCGCCGGGAAAACCTAAGAGTTATGAATATGTGCATTATTCTTCAAACCATTATGTTCATAAGTCCTCGAAGAATTTCTCTGCTTATTCATTTGAGTACTCTAATCCTTGCCCTGTGGAGCGAAGCACACTTGCTTCAATGCCTCCTTTTTCACATGGTGCACATAGAATGATGAACTCTTTGCCACCCCTCCAAATGTGGGTGGTGAAGAAATTGAACTAATTTCTTATGTAGGGTCAGGTCTGCAGATGAAACTAAACATCTGATGAACTTGCTGGAGACCCGAGGAAATGCTAGAAAGGACGCAAGCTAACTATGAAGAAATGAATTCACCATTCCTCAAGTCCTCACAGTACTTGCTTACTATCTCATGTGACGAAATTTTGTCTGATGAAATTGATGTCATATTCTTCACTCTGAAGCATATAAGTTCGTAAGTTGTACTAATTCATCTGGAGGATGATACTCTAAAAGCTACTGAGTGGGTCCTCGATAGTGGATGCACAAACCACATGACGGGCGACAAGAATCTACTGATGAATTTGCCACTCACTCCATCTTCTCTGAAGCATATCACCTACGCAGACAAAGTAAAAAGCAAGGTATTGGGACTTGGTCCTCAACCTGCCACTTGCTTACTTGCAAAGTCTTTAGAAGGCTGGTTGTGGCATCGACGACTTGGACATGCTGGTATGAGGAACCTGCACACACTCATGAAGAAAAAGCACGTCATTGGCATCGAGTGTGTCAAATTCCTCAGGGATCACCTCTGCAGTGCATGTGAATCTGGGAAGATGACCAGATCCAAGCATCCCTCGAAGAAAATCATGACCACGACTCGACCCTTTGAATTGCTTCACATGGATCTCTTTGGCCCCACTCATTACTCTGTACTAACAAATGCATCAAGTTCGTATGGATTTTCATTGTTGATGATTACTCTCGTTACACATGGGTGCATATTATTCTGTACAAAAATGAAGTGCAGGATGTCTTCAGACGATTTGCTTCAAGGGCCTCTACCAACTTCGGCGTCAAGATCAAGCATATCAGGAGTGATAATGGGACTGAATTCAAGAACACTAATCTTGATGAATATCTTGATGAACTTGGTATTACTCATGAGTTATCTACCCCGTATACTCCTCAACAGAATGGCATCGTGGAGCGCAAGAACAGGACTCTCGTTGAGATGGCTCGCACCATGCTTGATGAATACAAGACTCCTCATCGCTTCTGGCCTGAGGCAATTGATACTGCATGCCACATCATCAACAGGGTATATCTTCACAAATTCTTCAAAAAGACTTCATATGAACTTACGACTGGCAAGAAACCCAATGTAAGTTATCTCAAAGTCTTCGGTGCAAAATGCTTGATCAGAGATCCTCATCACAGTTCTAAGTTTGCACCGAAAGCACATGAAGGTTTTATGCTTGGTTATGGAAAGGACTCGCACACCTACAAAGTCCTCAACACCTACCATCACAAGGTTGTTGAAACTGTAGATGTGCGGTTCGCTGAATCTGATGGCTCGCAAAGAGAGCACCTGCCTTCTGTGATAGATGAACAGACTCCAGAGGAATCCATCAAGCTGAAGGCAACTGAAGATATCATACCCACTGAGGAAATCATTCCAACAAGTGAAGATATTCATGCCAATTCACCTGAAGAAAATGGTGATGATGAAAATCCTCAACCACGGCAACCTGCTCATCCTAGAGTTGCAAATGAAGTACAGATTGACAAAATCATCGATGACATCAATGCACCAGGTCCCCTCACTCGCTCAAAAGCTTCACATTTAACTAACTTTTGTGGACACTTTGCCTTTGTCTCTATAGTAGAGCCCAACAAAGTTGATGAAGCGTTCAAGGAGCTTGAGTGGATTCAAGCTATGCATGAGGAATTGCAACAATTCAAGCTCAACAATGTGTGGGAACTTGTCAAGCGACCAGATCCTCGCAAACATAACATCATAGGTACCAAGTGGATCTATCGCAACAAGCAAGATGAAAATGGCCTTGTGGTGAGGAATAAGGCTCGTCTTGTAGCTCAAGGCTACACACAGGTCAAAAGAATTGACTTTGATGAAACGTTTGCACCTGTTGCTAGACCTGAAGCTATTCGCATATTACTTGCTTATACTAACCATCATAATATCATCTTATATCAAATGGATGTGAAAAGTGCATTCTTCAATGGTAAGCTTGAGGAAGAAGTGTATGTTGCTCAACCCCCAGGTTTTGAAGATCCTAAGCATCCCGATAAAGTCTTCAGACTAAACAAGGTCCTCTATGGCCTCAAGCAGGCCCCTCGGGCGTGGTACGACACTCTGAAGGAATTCCTCATGAAGAAAGGCTTCAAACCTGGTTCACTCGACTCAACTCTTTTCACAAAATCTTATGACAATGAACTGTTCATATGCCAGATATATGTAGACGATATTACTTTGGCTGTACTGACAAACGTTACAGTGATGAATTTGCCTATATGATGAGTGAAGAATATCAAATGTCTATGATGGGAGAGTTGAAATTCTTCCTAGGTCTTCAAATTCGTCAGCAAGATAACGACATCTTCATCTCACAAGAGAAATACCTCAAAAATGTTCTGAGGAAATTCGACATGCAAGATTGCAAAGGCGTCAAAACTCCAATGCCTTCAAAAGGCCACCTCTGCACTGATGAAAATGGTAAATATTTCGATTAGAAGGTATACCACTCCATGATTGGTTCATTATTGTATCTATGAGCATCTAGTCCTGATATTATTCTAAGTGTTTGCATGTGTGCCCGATTCCAAGCAACACCGAAGGAATCACACCATAAGGCCGTGAAACATATTCTTCGATACTTAGCTCACACACCAACACTTGGATTGTGGTATCCCAAGGGATCAAATCTTCACCTCATCGGATACTTTGATGCTGACTATGCTGGAGATCGTGTGGATCGCAAGTCAACCTCAGGCACATGTCATTTCCTCGCACGATCCTTAGTCTGTTGGTCCTCGAAGAAGCAGAACTGCATTTCACTCTCAACTGCTGAAGCTGAGTACATTGCTGCCGGTTCATGTTGCGCTCAGCTACTATGGATGAAGCAAACCCTCAAGGACTACAACATCAAGCTGAAGAATGTGCCTCTTTACTGCAACAACGAGAGTGGCATCAAGATTGCTTATAACCCAGTTCAGCATTGCAAGACCAAGCACATCCATATTCGTCATCACTTTCTTCGAGATCATGTACTCAAGGGCGACATTTCCATCGACCACATCCCCACTGAAGAACAGCTGGCCGATATCTTCACTAAGCCCTTGGATGAAAAGAGATTTTGCAAGTTGCGGTGTGAGGTAAATATCTTAGAATCTTCGAATGTTCTTTGAAGAAAGACACACATCCTAACACTTATGCAAAATTGATGACCTTGATGTGCAACACAGAAGAAACGTTTTTCTTCAATCAATGAAGAATAACCCTCTAAGTGTGAAGAATTTAATGAAGAATTTGATTCTTAGAACCCTACGACAATTGTACATGGTGTCTGAAGTCATCATTCTTATACGGTGGGTCATGCCACCAACCATAGTTGAAATTCTTCAAAGTTGAGTTTTTCGTCATTTTTGCAAAATCTTCAAATTTGCAAATTCCTCAAATTTTTCAAATTCCTCAGCTTTTCAAATGCTTCAAACATTGAAAATTATGTTCTTCATTGACTATATATATACATATATTTTGTGTTTTTAATGTCCTCCACAACATTCACTTATTTCTAATTCTTCAAGTTGATTTTCATCTAAGTGATTGTGATCGGACCCCTTACCCCTCTATGCTAAACTCAACCCAGTCTGTTCACAAATTCGTCATATGCGTTCTGCTTTGAAACTCGTTCAAAGTCTTCACTATGTCCTTGACAGCTGAAGAATTTGCGAAAGAAAGATTTGAAATTTTCACTATCAAAATATTCAGCGGTTCTCACTCAAACGGTTCCGATTCCCGCGCCTGGATAACTCACGATCCCCCACGAATGCCACCGCTAAGTACGTGGGTGACACCTGTCACGTGGAGAGCAAGGGTCAGGGGCAATTCTGTCCAAAATCTTCAGGCAGATCAGTTTTCACTTCCTCTATAAATAGCCCTTCCTTTCAACTGTGCTCGGTTACTCCGCATCTCATCCCTCTCCCGAGCTCCAACCTAGCGCCGCCACTAAAGTCATCGTCGCCGATGAGGAAGAGCTTCACTGCCACAATCTCGTTGTCGCCATACTCGCACCGGCCGCGGAAATCCTCATCCCGCCACCGCTGTAGCTGTCTCCCTCTGCCAAGCTAGGGCGTGGGAGATCTGAACAAACGAACTTCTCAATCTCATCTCTGAGTTCATCGTGTTCTTCACCAGGGTAAATAAAATTTATTTTTACTGCCCTTGTTTGATCTTCAAATGCTCTTCATATTCCTCAAAAGGTGTTTATTCATCATAAATCTTACTCTACAAGCATCGTCATCCTCTCATACTTGATGACTTTCCCTAAGTAATGATTTTCTTCAAGATTCCTCAATTGTGTGAATCCTCAAAATTTGCAAAACTCTGGAACCTGAGACAAAGAACACTAGTGAAATTCCTCAAGACATCCATGGTTGAATTCCTCACACCTATTTTTCTTCAAAATTTCTGAGAGCGCATATGACCTCTTCAAATTCCTTGCACCTATACTCTGTATACAGGTACAACATGTCCGCTGATCAATCACTAGGTTCTCATCAACTTAACTCATTTGCAGCGCTTCTCGAAGAAAAACTGTGTACCTCTTCAGAGAGTTCATAATCCTCAAGTGAAGAAATTGGCTGACGGAAAGAAACCTCAGAAAGGAGGAAAGAAACCAGATGTGCACACCGCCTTTGAGATCCTTGAGGATGTGTATGATGAATACTGCACACCTGATGAAGAAACACATGGGAAAGAGACCACCAAGCAGAGAAAGATTCTTCTGCAAAAGATTGAGAGATGGGCAAGAGAATCGAAGGAATATCGTTATGTAACTCCAACATACATGATGAAATTCATAGTGAAACCTCCTTGCACCAGGCCTCCTCTTGCACCAAATCAGATTGCTGATCCCACTAGCCTCAAGACTGGTGAGGACTTTCCTCACAAACGGGAGAAGCAGCAAGCAAAGCTGGCTAAGAAAGCCAAGGAAGCAGTGATGAAATTCAATGAGGATTCTGCTGCTGCTGCTACCTATACCGGAGCCTCTGCAAGTGCTCCGAAGAAACTCAAGATGAAGAAATCTGCAGCGAGGACAAGTTCTTCAACTTCAAAACCTTCACAGCATATTCCTCAAGGTCAAAGGCATCAGCCTACAAAACCCTCATCTGTTGGAACAGTTGCTACTCAGTCTTCTGCGGCAGCTGCAAAGTCCTCAACCCCAGTGCATTTGGCAATGTGTAAGCGGACCGAGGGATTCTCCAGAGTTCCGATGATCACTGCAAGCCCCTCCAACACTGCAAAGTCTTCAACCAGCCCTTCTATGCTGAGACTAAAGAAAACTGCTGGACGAGGTCAAAGACCAAGTCCCCACTTAAGCAAGGCTGTGGTGACCATACCCTCAGGTTCTGAGGAAAATGATGATGAAGCTGATGATGAAGAATTAGAAGAAATCATCAGGCAAAGTCAACAAAGGGCTGCTAGAGCAAAGGGCAGCTCTGTTCCTCTCATGCTGGATCCCAAGATGATCCTCAACTTCATCGATATATGGCATGATGACCCAAGCACCCCACTTTCTTCACTTAATCTGCCTCATGGAGTGGATCATGTCCTCACCCACTTCATTTGTGAAGAAAAATGGAAGAGAGAGCAAGCTCTGAGAGCTAACAGGAACAAGGTTCGAAAAGAAAAGTTCCTAAGAGACAATGTGATGAATTTGACCCCAAATGAACTCGTTACTATTCGGTCCAAAATTCGCACACTCTGTGAGGATCAAAAGAGATATGATGCTGAATGGAAAGGCACCAAGGTCAGATTCGTTAGGGCTGCTCAAGTAGCTGTAAAGGATCATAACTCCAGGGTTGCAGCTCGATCGCAACCACAAAACCCTCAGTCTGAAGAAATTCCTCAGACTGTAGATAAAATTCCTCAAGCAGCTGAGGAAAATGCTCAACCTGATGAAACTGCTGAAGGAAATGCTTTTGCACCAGAAGCAACTGCCAGTGCTGCTGATGAAACTCAGACCACTATTGAACATGCCAGGGCAACCTCCAATGTTATGCCTGAAGAAACTGAAAGGCCAACTGATACTCATCTTGCGCCTGAAGAAACTGAAAGGCCAGCTGAAGATTCTGTCACGCCTGAAGAAATTGATAGGCAGCTGAAGATTCTGTTGCGCCTGAAGAAAGTGAACCCACCAGGGCGGCTGCAACAGTCGTTCCTGAAGAAACTGCCACTGCCGAGGAAAACACTCTCAAGAGAAAGGCATCAACTTCAGAAACCTCAAATCTAAAGAAGTTGAAGACTATGCTAAGTTCTTCAACTAGACCAATTGATGCAACCCCAATTTCCTCAGCACCTGCCTACGAGATTGTGCCATTTGGGGTAGAATATGTCATCCGAGAGGAAGAGGAACCTCATTCTGCTGCTTCAACAAAGTAGATTGATGAAGAAACAGTGGTTGAAGACACTACTTCAACCCCAATGGTATCAACACCCTAGCTTCAGAACACTGCTGAGGAAGCTGGAGTTGAAGAAATTGATGTGGATGTTGACATTGGTGACACCACTCTGATCATCAATGATGAATATTGGGAATCTGCACACCCAAATTCACCAATGACTACTCCTCTGCATTAGATTCCTGAGTCGCGTGCCCCGACTGAAGAAATACCTGAAGAAATTCAAGCTGCAACAGTTGAGATTCTTGATGCTCCCGCCGTAGCTGAGGAACCTGTCCTTCAAATCACTTAGTCTGACGTTCCTCCCATGCCAAAGGAAATCAAGGGCCACTTCAAGCCAAATCTTCAACCAAAGCCCAGGATGCCATTCAAAGGCTCAGCGCGCCCCAAATTCCTCACTAGAAATTTCTTCAGTGAACGCATGTTCTTCACAGGTCCTAATCCCTATGACTCTGCAAGGGCAGGACACAACAGATTCTAGACAACAACGCAACTAAACTACTATGCATCTGTTCTTTGTGAGAAGAAGAAAGTCTTCGAGCACCACCAAATTCCTCATGCTGACATGGAAACCATGCCATCATTCACACCGGTGCTCCAAGTTCTTCATGATGCAGGCATTCTTCCATTCTGTGTCGACATTTGCGACCGGAATGAAGAACTTATTCTTTAGTTGTATGCCACATTGCATATCATCGGCAATGCTTCAGACGTCAACTCCTGGATATTGGACTGGATGACAGGATCAACACACTTCACTGCTCAAGCTTCTGAATTGCTTCTGTGTGTACTAGTTCCAATTCCCTCAGATGAAGCCCGCAAACTGTTTGATGAGACTGCACTTCCAAATCAGCTGATGCAAGTGTTGATGAAGCCTTTGCCTCCTGGAACACCTCAACAAAACACCTTCCTTGTGAAGAATCTGCTATATGTGCCCAGGACTATTTACCGTATCCTCACAAACACACTATGTCCTTAGAAAGGTCACGATACTGAAGAAGAAGAAGTGGAAGGAGTCATGAAGAATATGCTCTTCAACATCATTCATGGGATTCCCATAAACTTACATGATTTCTTCATGAGGACTTTGGCCAGTGCTGCCTTAGCTCTGTTTGAACAGAAGCCCTATGCACCATGGATCATGAAATTCATCAGGGAAAGGTCCTCAATTCCCTTCAAGGCTGATTTTCATAATCACTTTGGCTTTCTACCTCCAATAGAAGTCATCAACAGCTCAATTGTCTCAGTTGAAGGAAAAGGCAAATTTGTCATTGATGAAGGCACTCGTCCTTTGGATGGACAGTTTCGCAAAGCCACTTCCTTCTCCACCAATGATGACACTGCCACTCAAGACTCCGGTGCAAAGGCCTCAGCTCAACAACCTCAAGCGTTTGCCCCTCGTGTGGTGACTGATCGCGAGCTTCTAATAAGTCTTCATCAGAAGGTCGATCGCAATCACAAGTGGGTGAAGCGTCAACTTGGTTACATTGTGCAGAACATGACTGTGATGCAGAACACAGTGAAGAGGAATCACTACTATGTGCATGAAACCCTCAACCGCACTTGGGCCGTACTGTCTCACATGATGCCTTCTGAAGAACTGAATGAGTTGGATATTGAGGAACATCCCGACTGGGCTCGGTGTCCTCCGAAGAAATTCAAGAAATTTCAAGTTCCTCTGATGGTAGCAAGTTCATATTCTTCATCTCGCGAGCGCGATAACGATGAAGACATTGACGGCACTGCTGCAGGCCCTGCATCGACAAATGACCCCGACAACGCTAGCACTCCATCCTCACTAACACGATGAAAGTCTTCAAAGGGGCGTTAGTCCTCACTTTTTCGTCCCTTTTGGTCTTCGATGACAAAGGGGGAGAAAATTTTAGTTAGTCTTCAAGCGGGTCTCTCTACATGGGCTATATTTTTGTTTAAGTTACAACTCTTGCTCTTCTAAAACTTTTGTTGGTTGAGTTGTAAACTTAAGTCCGATGGTGGTCTGACACTTTTGACCTATTTCGTCGCATGTTTATTTCCTGAAGTACCTTAATGCATACATGCTGAATTTCGTTAGACACCATTTTCCTCACGCATTTCAAATTCTTCATATCATATATTCAAATGCGTGTATGAATTACAAGATATAGGGGGAGTTCTCCGTGTTTTAACCTGCCAAGTGCATTTGCAGTTCAAAGCAAATTCCTCAAATATGCACATCTTTAGGGGGAGTTCTTCTGTATCCTGCTTTCAAATTCCTCAAAGTATGTACTTTCACTTCATATGTTTATCCCCGTTGAAAACTTAACCTATTTGTCAGCAATCACCAAAAAGGAGGAGATTGTTAGTGCATCTAGTGCACCTTAGTGATTTTGGTGTATTGAAGACTTATAGGTTAAGGTACCAATGTGTTTGTGAGTGTACACAGGCTCTATAAGTCCATGAGGAGTTTGATATATCTGGAGATTATCGACCCCTCAAAATGTGTGTCTTCAAGTGAAGACTTTGCTGAAGACTTTCTGAAGACTTTGGTGAAGACTTTGTAAAGACTTTGAAAATGAAGAAGTTGGTGTGACCTTGAAGATATGAACGAGGAACATCAAGCCTGAAGACTTTTGTTTTCGTAGTTTCATTTCCTTTTCTTTGAGTCATAGGAAACACCATACTAATAAAGGGGGCCAAGGTAATACTAAGGAAAATTTCCAACTGATGCTCAACTCCAAATCCTCAACCTATATAATCCTTTGAGTGAAGCCTTTGGAAATCTCTTACAGCTCAGACAAGTTCTTCAGTGACAGAGACGAAGTTCTTCTGGTCTCTGACGAAATTGATCTGACTGAGGAGTTAGGATTTCGCCAGTGCGAATTGCCTACAAGTGAGGAACATGATATGTCTGAGGACTTTCATAGTTCAAAAATCCGACCATTGAAGTGCTTAGCAGCAGCTGTCCCCAATCATAGATATCCACATAACGGTCATATCATTGGGGGCATTTATGTCATATCATGTCAGGTTGCACCTTGGCTATAAATAGCCACCACCCCCACAACAACTAGTAGGTTGGCTGCTTCCAGAGAGAACTGGCAATTGTCATTTGAGAGCAACCCATCCTCCGAGGACTTTTGTGAGAAAATCGTCAGTGAGAAAAAACCCACAACCAAACCACCAAACCAAAGTGACTGAGCATCACTGAAGAAATTCCTGTGTGGAACCGACGCTTGTTACCTTTGAGGATTTTGCATCCTCAAGACGGTTAGGCGTCATGGTCTAGTGCTCCTGCAGTCAATTGGGGATCACAAAGTGTCCTTGGTCTAGAGCATCCAACAGTAAATTATGGATCACCGGGTGACCAGTTTGTGAGGGTTTTGGAAGTCTACCTTGAAGACTTACCACGAGTGTTGGGCGAGGACTGGGTGACCTTAGCTCAAGGACAGTACGGTAAGGACTGTGTGTCCTGGGACTGTGTGTCCTCTGGTTTAAATACCATGTCGCTCCAAACCGGACGTACAACTGTCATAGCAGTTGGAACTAGGTAATCAAATCATTATCTTCATCAAGCTACCTAGTTCTATTTCGTCAAACCTTCCATTTCCTCATATAACTGTTGATGAAATTGAGCTTTGCTGTTTGAAGAATTTGATTGAAGACTTTCACAAATTCCTCACCTCAAATTCTTCAAGTTACCTTGTTCATCACCGCTTATCCTGTCTCATGCTACTTGTAATCTGTGCATGTTTCATTTTATCATGATGACTATGTTGTCGCTATGTTTCTCATACACTTGAGTACTTATTCCGCTGCGAGTTATTCATCACATTTCAAATTCCTCAAAGTGGAAAATACTCAAGTGATGAATTTGTAAAAATCGACTATTCACCCCCCCTCTAGTCGATATAACGAACTTTCAAGAAGCATTGGTCTCGGTTGGTGGCACCAACCAAGACCAATGCCACCCTTTCGTCCCAGTTGGTGCCACCAACCGAGACCAACGGTCTCTTTTCGTCAGCCCAAAGGGTGGGAGGCAGCTACCTCTGGTCCCGGTTGGTGGCACCAACCGGGACTAAAGATGGGTATTAGTCCCGGTTGGTGCCACCAACCGGGACCAAAGGTCCCTTTTCGTCAGCCCAAAGGGCGGGAAACAAGGACCTTTGGTCCCGGTTGGTGGCACAAACCGGGACGTAATGGTGGCATTGGTCCCAGTTGGTGGCGCCAACCGGCACTAAAGCCTTGTTCATTGCACGGTGGGAGTTTAGTCCCACCTTGCCGAGCGAGGAGCGGTTGTACTAGTTTATAAGCGCGACTACACGTACCGTCTCGAGCTCCTCTCTACCGCAGGCATTGCATGCCTAACTGTCTCTGCCTTGTTGGGCCTACTTGTCCCGTGGGCCTGCGTCCTGGCCCATGTATATTGGATTACTACTCGTATATAGGCCATGGTGGCTTAGTAGGTGGGCAGTTTTTTATGTTATTTGTTTCCATATTAAAAGTTCTTAACAAAAAATACTTTATGGTGGCTTAGTGTGTTTTATCATTATATTATTTTTGCTATTAATGTTTTGAACAAAAAATACTTTGATAATTTTAGTTACATAATTTCCATTATTTTTGTTTTGTTTTTTTCTTTATTTACTTTTGTTTTGTTTTTTGCTTTATTTATTTCCAATGTGTTTTATCATTATATTCCTTTTGCTATTAATGTTTTAAACAAAAAATACTTTTATAATTTTAGTTGCATAATTTCCATTATTTTTGTTTTGTTTTCTCCTTTATTTATGTTTGTTTTATTTTCTCCTTTATTTATTTCCAGTGTGTTTTATCATTATATTGTTTTTGTTATTAATGTTATGAACAAAAAAATACTTTGATAATTTTAGTTGCATCATTTCCATTATTTTTGTTTTGTTTTATGCTTTATTTATTTTCCTTTATTTTTATTTATTTATTTCCAGTGTGTTCTATCATTATATTCTTTTTTCTATTAATGTTTTGAACAAAAAGTACTTTGATAAAATTAGTTACATAATTTCCATTATTTTTGTTTTGGTTTTTGCTTTTTTTCTTTATTTATTTCCAGTGTGTTTTATCATTATATTCTTTCTGCTATTATTGTTTTGAACAAAAAATACTTTGATAATTTTAGTTGCATAGTTTTTATATAATTATTATTTCAAAAATGCTAGAGGTTTATAAAGGCTTTTTAGTTGATTCTTTTTTGAAATCCACTGCCACAATGTTTTGAAAGAAATTAAAAAACACTTTAAGTGAACTCTGAAAAGGTTGAAAGTTGGCACGATATCATCATTTCACCCACATAGCATGAGCTAAAAAGTCGAGAGGGTTACGGCAAAAATTGGATTCACTTCGTGTACAAAATGGACAATCTCTTTTGAAGTATCATGGTTTCGGACAAAAACTCATCTGTTACAAAGGGATTTCATTTTTTGAACTTATTTGAACTCCATGCTTTTTGTGTATTCAAAATGCACCATTCAAAGCCACATCATCAATTTTCAACTGTTTCTGACTTCATTTGGTATTTTTCATGCCCTTACTGATTTTTTTGAGTTAAATAACCGTGAAACTGAAAAAAGCACTTCTAATGAACTCTGAAAAGGTTGAAAGTTGGCATGGT
Organism: Hordeum marinum; assembly: GCA_022496015.1. Taxonomy (NCBI): domain Eukaryota; kingdom Viridiplantae; phylum Streptophyta; class Magnoliopsida; order Poales; family Poaceae; genus Hordeum; species Hordeum marinum. The sequence goes on from CM039674.1 coordinate 515,831,523, forward strand.
ATCATCATTTCACCCACATAACATGTTATATACTAAAGTGTATTAAAACCATTACAACATATCATGAATAGAGAAGTGACCAAATTAATAGAAATTCATCATCACATTAAAGCCGAAGTACAATAGTGACCAAAATAAATACATACAGTTTAAACATAGTTCTCATTATTGAACAACATATAGCTCTCTAGAGCATCTAATTAAAACATACATCGAAACTATGTAAAAATATTAAATGCAACAACAAATGCGATCATAACCGCGATCATATCCGAATCATAGATAGGATGAGGGCCAACGGAGGCGGATACGAAAACCATCACACTATATAATACCGAACAATAACAAAATTAAGAAAATTACACAAGTATCTATATAATCATACAAGGAAAAACTTTTTCCTTTTAGAAAGAAAGAAAGAACAAGAGGCTAACCACGGTGGTGCGGACAACAAGATGGGTGCGGGCGATCCACGGCGGGACGGGACATGACAAACTGCCAAACCTAGACTAGTCTTGAGAAAAATGGAGCTTAGACAAGAAGCGTCGAGAGGAGAAAAGTTAAGTGTGATTTGGGCATTTTATCAAACACCTCATGTGCATAGGACGTGATCTAGAGCACCAGAAAGCCCTCCCCTTGCCGGCTAGAAAAATAGAGCAATATGGAGTGCACTGCTCGCTGGCGATGGGGTATATATAGGCATCTCATTGGTCCCGGTTCGTGGCTGGAACCGAGACTAAAGGAACCCATTTGGTCCCGGTTCCATCCACAAACCGGGACCAATGGTTGTGGGACAAGAGCGAGGCCCATTGATCCCGGTTGGTGTCTCAAATCAGGATCAAAGGGGTCGTACGAACCGGGACCAATGCCCCATGTGACCCGACCGACTCCCTGGCCTCACGAACCGGGACCGTTGCCCCATGAGTACCAGTTCATAAGTGAACCGGGACTAATGGGCTGGCCCGATGTGGATCAAAGCCCTGTTTTCTATTAGTGACATGCACTGCATGGAGATCCCACCGCCATCGGTAGCATGGTCATGCGAGATCGAATACTCGCTCGGCGATGTGCGGCAGCTCTGAGCGGCGAGAGGTCTGATCTCATGAGGGTTTGGTCGGCGTGGTGGTGGCACCGCCATGGCGGTGGGACTCGGAGTCATAGGAGGAACGGCAGTGGTCAGAGCATGGTTGTACGTGTTGTGGCGGCGCGCATATCGAGCATGAGTTCTATGCGTGTGTGACCAAGCAGGAGATAATTCCATGTTCGTAACGTTGATGTCTAGATGTGGGTTCCTTTATAAGTACGTCTACACGTACGCGACAAGCCATTTCTAGTCTTTACTGATGGACGCTAAAAATGACTAGGATAACCAATCGGTACCACTCTGTTTTATCACACACCAGTACTAAGTCAGGGTCATGCGGCAACGAATTGATCTAAATGTGTATTGACCAATGTTTTAAATAGCAGGCTATGGCAAATAGCGGAGGATCTCGCAAACCAACCCATGGTTGGATGGTTAGGAGGACTGTGGTATCCCCGACCCACCAGAGTTCAAGTCTAAGACTTGACGTTGGTGTTTGCATTTTCCTGGATTTATTCCAGGTCTTTTGGCGATGTGCTTTCAGTGGGAGGAGATGTTCCCATCGACAACGAAAGCGTCTGTGGCGACTTCGTCAATCTCAAGATGATGTGCCGGCTTACTCTTGTTGGGAGACGTAGTAGTAATTCAAAAAAATTCCTACGTGTCACCAAGATCTATCTACGAAGAAACCAGCAATGAGTGGGGAGAGATTGCATCTTCATACCTTTGAAGAATGCTAAGCGGAAGCGTTACAAGAACGCGGTTGGTGGAGTCGTACTCGTAGCGATTCAGATCGCGGTGGACTCCGATCTAAGCGCCAAACAACGGCGCCTCCGCATTCAACACACGTGCAGCCTGATTATGTCTCCTACACCTTGATCCAGCAATGAGGAAGGAGAGGTTGATGGAGAGCTCCGGCAGCACGACAGCGCGGTGACGGTGGAGCTACGTGGACTCCGGCACGGCTTCGCCAAGCGCTACGGAGAACGAGGAAGAGGAAGGGTAGGGCTGCGCCGAGAGAGAGAGAGAGAGAGAGAGAGAGAGAGAGAGAGAGAGAGAGAGGTCGTGTCTCAAATCAGCCCAAAACCTTGGGTATATATAGGAGGAGGGAGAGGGAGGTCTCCCTTGGCCCCTCCTCCAAGGAGGAGAGGTTCGGCCGAACCTAGGGAGGAGTCCACCTCCCACAAGGGAGGTGGATCTCTTCCTTTTGAATCCTTTTCAGCCTTATCTCTTATCCCTAGCCACATGGGCCCTTCTGGAAGGTCTTGGCCAGCCCAATAAGGGCTGGTACACCTCCTCTAAGGGCCCACGAAGTCCTTTGGTCGTCACTCTCCTCCCGGGGGTCCTTCAGCACCCTCCCGACCCTCCCGGTACGCTACCGATGAGCTCGAAAACTTTCCGGTGACCAAAACAGGACTTCATATATATCAATCTTTAATTTCGGACCATTCCGGAGCTCCTCATGACGTCTGGGATCTCATCCGGGACTCCGAACAACCTTCTGTAATCGCGTATACCATTTCCCTATAACCCTGGCGTCATCGAACCTGAAGTGTGTAGAACCTATGGGTTCGGGAGACACGTAGACATGACCGAGACACCTCTCCGGTCAATAACCAGCAGCGGGATCTGGATACCCATGTTGGCTCCCACATGCTCCACGATGATCACATCGGATGAACCACGATATTGGGGATTCAATCAATCCCGTATACAATTCCCTTTGTCTATCGGTATGATACTTGCCCGAGATTCGATCGTTGATATCTCTATACCTTGTTCAATCTCGTTACCGGCAAGTCTCTTTACTCGTTCTGTAATACATCATCTCGTGGCTAACTCCTTAGTGACATTGAGCTCATTATGATGATTTCTTACCGAGTGGGCCCAGAGATACCTCTCCATCACACGGAGTGACAAATCCCAGTCTCGATTCGTGCCAACCCAGCAGACACTTTCGAAGATACTCGTAGTGCACCTTTATAGCCACCCAGTTACGTTTTGACGTTCAGCACACCCAAAGCATTCCTACGGTACCCGGGAGTTGCACAATCTCATGGTCTAAGGAAACGATACTTGACATTGAAAAGCTTTAGCAGACGAACTACACGATCTTGTGCTATGCTTAGGACTGGGTCTTGTCCATCACATCATTCTCCTAATGATGTGATCCCGTTATCAATGACATCCAATGTCCATGGTCATGAAACTGTAACCATCCATTGATCAACGAGCTAGCCAACTAGAGGCTCACTAGGGACATGTTGTGGTCTAAGTATTCACACATGTATTTTGGTTTCCTGTTAACACAATTATAGCATGAACAATAGAAAATTATCATGAACAAGGAAATACAATAATAACCATTTTTTTATTGCCTCTAGGGCATATTTCCAACAGTCTCCCACTTGCACTAGAGTCAATAATCTAGTTACATTGTGATGATTCGAACACCCATAGCATTCTGGTGTTGATCATGTTCTACTCGTGAGAGAGGTTTAGTCAACGGATCTGCAACATTCAGATCCGTATGCACTTTACAAATATGTATATCTCCCTCCTGAATGTAATCACGGATGGAGTTGAAGCAGCGCTCGATGTGTTTTGTCTTCTTGTGAAACCTAGGCTCCTTCGCAAAGGCAATGGCTCCAGTGTTTTCACAGAATTGAGTCATCAGGCCGACGCACTTGGAGTTACTCCTAGATCGGTGATGAACTCCTTCGTCAAGACTCCTTCCTTTGCTGCTTCCGAAGCACCTATGTACTCCGCTTCACATGTAGACGCCGCCACGACGCTTTGCTTGCTGGTGCACCAGCTGACTGCCCCTCCGTTCAAAATATACACTTATCCGGTTTGCGACATGGAGTCGTCTAGATCTATGTTGAAGCTAGCATTGACGTAACCCTTTACAACGAGCTCTTCGGCACCTCCATATATGAGAAACATGTCCTTTTTCCTTTTCAGGTACTTCAGGATATTCTTGACCGCTGTCCAATGTTCCGCTTCGGGATCACTTTGGTACCTCCCTACCAAACTTATGGCAAGGTTCACATCGGATCTGGTAAATAGCATGGCATACATAATAGAGCCTATGGCTGAAGCATAGGGGATGACACTCATCTCTTCTCTATCCTTTGCCGTAGTCGGGCATTGAGTCGTACTCAATCTCACACCTTGTAACACAGGCAAGAACCGCTTCTTGGACTGATCCATATTGAACTTCTTCAATATCTTTTCAAGGTATGTGCTTTGTGAAAGACCTATGAGGCATCTCGATCTATCTCTATAAATCTTAATACCTAATATGTAAGTAGCTTCTCCAAGGTCCTTCATTCAAAAACATTTATTCAAGTAGGCCTTTACACTTTCCAAAAGTTCTATATCATTTCCCATTATTAGTATGTCATCCACATATAATATGAGAAATGCTATAGAGCTCCCACTCTCTTTCTTGTAAATACAGGGTTCTCCATAAACCTGTGCAAACCCAAATGCTTTAATCACCTCATTAAAGCGAATATTCCAACTCTGAGATGCTTGCACCAGCCCATACATGGAGCGCTAGAGCTTGCATACTTTGTTAGCATCTTTAGGATCGACAAGACCTTCCGGTTGCATCATATACAGTTCTTCCTTAAGGAAACCATTAAGGAATGCCGTTTTGACGTCCATTTGCCAGATCTCATAATCATAAAATGCGGCAAATGCTAACATGATTCGGACAGACTTGAGCATAGCTATGGGTGAGAAAGTCTCATCATAGTCAACTCCTTGAACTTGTCGATAACCCTTAGCGACAAGCCGAGCATTATAGATGGTCACATTACCATCCGCGTTAGTCTTCTTCTTAAAGATCCATTTATTTTCAATGGCTCGCTTATCATTAGGCAAGACCACCAAATTCCACACTTTGTTCTCATACATGGATCCTATCTCGGATTTCATGGCTTCAAGCCATTTGTTTGGTATCCGGGCCCGCCATCGCTTCTTCATAGTTCGAAGGTTCACTGTTGTCTAACAACATGATCTCCAGGACAGGGTTGCCGTACCACTCTGGTGCGGAACGTGTTCTAGTGGACCTTCGACGTTCAATAGTAACTTGATATGAAGTTTCATGATCTTCATCATTAACTTCCTCTCTAGCCGGTGTAGGCTCCACAGAAACAACTTCCTGTGCTGCGCTACTCTCCAGTTCGAGCGGAGGTACAATTACCTCATCAAGTTCTATTTTCCTCCCACTTACTTCTTTCGAGAGAAACTCTTTCTCGAGAAAGGATCTGTTCTTAGCAACAAAGACTTTGCCTTCGGATCTGAGGTAGAAGGTATACCCAATAGTCTCTTTGGGATATCCTATGAAGACGCACTTCTCCGCTTTGGGTTCCAGCTTCTCAGGTTGAAGTTTCTTCACATAAACATCGCATACCCAAAATTTTAGAAACGACAGCTTAGGTTTCTTTCCAAAACATAATTCATACGGTGTCGTCTCAATGGATTTTTACGCTGCCCTATTTAAAGTGAATGCGGCAGTCTCTAATGCATATCCCCAAAATGATAGCGGTAAGTCGGTAAGAGACATCATAGATCGCACCATATCCAATAGACTGCGATTACGACGTTCAGACACACCATTTCACTGAGGTGTGCCAGGTGGCGTGAGTTGTGAAACAATTCCACATTTTCTTAGGTGCGTGCCAAACTCGTGACTTAAATATTCTCCGCCACGACCAGATCGTAGGCATTTTATTTTCCTGTCATGTTGATTCTCTACCTCACTCTGAAATTCCTTGAACCTTTCAAAGGTTTCAGACTTGTGTTTCATTAAGTAGACATACCCATATCTACTCAAGTTATCAGTGAGGGTGAGAACATAACGGTAGCCACCACGAGCCTCGACGCTCATTGGACCGCATATATCGGTATGTATTATTTCCAACAAGTCAGTTGCTCGCTCCATTGTTCTAGAGAACGGAGTCTTGGTCATCTTGCCCATGAGGCATGGTTCGCACGTGTCAAATGATTCAAAATCAAGAGACTCCAAAAGTCCATCCGCATGGAGCTTCTTCATGCGTTTGACACCAATATGACGAAGGTGGCAGTGCCACATGTAAGTGGGACTATTGTTATCAACCTTACACTTTTTGGTACTCACACTATGGACATGTGTAACATCACGTTTGAGATTCATCAAAAATAAACCATTGACCAGCGGGGCATGACCATAAAACATTTCTCTCATATAAATAGAACAACCATTATTCTCAGATTTAAATAGTAGCCATCTCATATCAAGCGAGATCCAGATACAATGTTCATGCTCAAAGCTGGTACTAAATAACAATTATTAAGGTTTAAAACTAATCCCGAAGGTAGATGCAGAGGTAGCATGCTAACGGCGATCACATCGTCCTTGGAACCATTCCCGACGCGCATCGTCACCTCGTCCTTCGCCAGTCTCCGCTTATTCCGCAGCTCCTGCTTGGAGTTACAAATGTGAGCAACTGCAATGGTATCAAATACCCAGGAGCTACTACGAGCGTTGGTTAGGTACACATCAATAACAAGTATATCACATATACCTTTAACATTGCTGTCCTTCTTATCCGCTAAGTACTTGGGGCAGTTCCGCTTCCAGTGACCAGTACCCTTGCAATAAAAGCACTCAGTCTCAGGCTTGGGTCCATTCTTGTTCTTCTTCCTGGCAACTAGTTTACTGGGCGCGGCAACAGCTTTGTCGTCCTTCTTGAAGTTCTTCTTACCCTAGCCTTTCTTGAAACTAGTGGTCTTATTTACCATCAACACTTGATGCTCCTTTTTGATCTCAACCTCCATTGATTCCAGCATCGAGTACAACTCCGGAATGGACTTCTCCATCCCTTGCATGTTGTAGTTCATCACAAAGCTCTTGTAGCTAGGTGGAAGCGACTGGAGGATTCTGTCAATGACCGAGTCATCCGGGAGATTAACTCCCAGCTGAGTCAAGCGGTTGTGTAGCCCAGACATCTTGAGGATGTGTTCACTGACAGAACTGTTCTCCTCCATCTTATAGCTGAAGAACTTGTCGGAGACGTCATATCTCTCGACCCGGGCATGAGCTTGGAAAACCAGTTTCAGCTCTTGGAACATCTCATATGCTCCGTGTTGCTGAAAATGCTTTTGGAGCCCCGGTTCTAAACTGTAAAGCATGCCGCACTGAACAAGGGAGTAATCATCGCAGCGTGAATGCCAGGCATTCGCAACGTCTTGCTCTGCTGGGAGAACGGGTGCGTCACCTAGCGGTGCATCAAGGACATACTATCTTTTGGAAGCTATGAGGATGATCCTCAAGCTACAAACCCAGTCCGCATAGTTGCTTCCATCATATTCACCTTGGTTTTCTCTAGGAACATGTTGAAGTTGAGGTTGGCATTAGCGTTGGCCATTGGACCTACAATATAGATTGTAAAGACAATTTTAGACTAAGTTCATGATAATTAAGTTCACATAATCAAATTATTTAATGAACTCCCACTTAGATAGACATCTCTCTAGTCATCCAAGTGACACATAATCCATGTCAACTAGCCCATGTCCGATCATCACGTGAGACGGACTAGTCATCCATGGTGAACATCTCCATGTTGATCGTGTCTTCTATACGACTCATGTTCGACCTTTCGGTCTTCTGTGTTCCGAGGCCATGTCTGTACATGCTAGGCTCGTCAAGTCAACCTAAGTGTTTCGCGTGTGAAAATTTTGCTTACACCCATTATATGCGAACATTAGAACCTATCACACCCGATCATCACGTGGTGCTTCGGAACAACGATCTTTAGCAACGGTGCACAGTTAGGGTGAACACCTTTCTTGAAATTTTATTGAGAGATCATCTTATTTACTACCGTCGTTCTGAGCAAATAAGATGTAAACATGATAAACATCACATGCAATCAATATAGTGACATGATATGCCCAATATCATCTTGCTCCTTTGAACTCCATCTTCGGGGCACCATGATCATCACTGTCACCGGCATGACACCATGATCTCCATCAACATGATCTCCATCATTGTGTCTTCATGAAGTTGTCTTGCCAACTATTACTTCTACTACTATGGCTAACGTTTAGCAATAAAGTAAAGTAATTACATGGCGTTTATGATTGACACGCAGGTCATACAATAAAATAAGACAACTCCTATGGCTCCTGCCGGTTGTCATACTCATCGACATGCAAGTCGTGAATCCTATTACAAGAACATGATCAATCTCATACATCACAATGCATCACATCACATCCTTTTGGCCATATCACATCACAAGGCACATGCTGCAAAAACAAGTTAGACGTCCTCTAATTTGTAGTTGCAAGTTTTTACGTGGCTGCTATAGGTTTCTAGCAAGAACGTTTCTTACCTACGCCAAAACCACAACGTGATATGCCAATTGCTATTTACCCTTCATAAGAACCCTTTTCATCGAATCCAATCCGACTAAGGTGGAAGAGACACGCACCGACTAGCCACCTTATGCAACAAGTGCATGTTAGGCGGTGGAACCGGTGTCACGTAATCGTATGTGTAAAGTTGGTCTGGGACGCTTCATCCCACAATACCACCGAATCAAGATAAGACTAGTAGTGGTAAGCAAATTAACAAGATTGACGCCCAAAACTGCTTTGTGTTCTACTCGTGCATAGATTCTACGCATAGACCTAGCTCTGATACCACTGTTGGGAGACGTAATAGTAAATCAAAAAAATTCCTACGTGTCACCTAGATCTATCTATGAAGAAACCACCAACGTGTGGGCAGAGATTGCATCTTCATACATTTGAAGATCGCTAAGCGAAAGCGTTACAAGAACGCGGTTGGTGGAGTCGTACTCGTAGCGATTCAGATCGTGGTGGACTCCGATCTAACCGCGGAACAACGACGCCTCCGCGTTCAACACACGTGCAGCCTGATGATGTCTCCTATGCCTTGATCCAGCAATGAGGAAGGAGGGAAAGCACCGGAAGCACGACGGCTTGGTGACGGTGGAGCTATGTGGACTCCGACAGGGGTTCGCCAAGCGCTACGGAGAACGAGGAAGAGGAAGGGTAGGGTTGCACCGAGAGAGAGAGAAGTCATGTCTCAAATCAGCCCAAAACCTTGGGTATATATAGGAGGAGGGAGAGGGAGGGCTCCCTTGGCCCCTCCTCCAAGGAGGAGAGGTTCAGCCGAACCTAGGGAGGAGTCCACCTCCCACAAGGGAGGTGGATCTCTTCCTTTTGAATCCTTTTCAGCCTTATCTATTATCCCTAGCCGCATGGGCCCTTCTGGAAGGTCTTGGCCAGCCCAATAAGGGCTGGTACACCTCCTCTAAGGGCCCACGAAGTCCTTTGGTCGTCACTCTCCTCCCGGGGGTCCTTCGGCACCCTCCCAACCCTCCCGGTACACTACCGATGAGCCCAAAAACTTTCCGGTGACCAAAACAGGACTTCCTATATATCAATCTTTACCTCCGGACCATTCCGGAGCTCCTCGTGATGCCCGGGATCTCATACGGTACTCCAAACAACCTTCAGTAATCATGTATACCATTTCCCTTTAACCCTAGCGTCATCGAACCTTAAGTGTGTAGACACGGGTTCGGGAGACACGTAGACATGACCGAGGCACCTCTCCGGTCAATAACCAGTAGCGGGGTCTGGACATGCTCCACGATATCAGGGATTCAATCAATCTCGTATACAATTCCCTTTGTCTATCGGTATGATACTTGCCCGAGATTCGATCGTCGGTATCTCTACAGCTTGTTCAATCTCGTTACCGGCAAGTCTCTTTACTCGTTGTGTAATACATCATCCCGTGTCTAACTCCTTAGTCACATTGAGCTCATTATGATGATGTCTTACCGAGTGGTCCCAGAGATACCTCTCCATCACACGGAGTGACAAATCCGAGTCTCGATTTGCGCCAACCCAACAGACACTTTCGGAGATACCCGTAGTGCACCTTTATAGCCACCCAGTTATGTTGTGATGTTTGGCACACCCAAAGAATTCCTACGGTATCCAGGAGTTGCACAATCTCATGGTCTAAGGAAAGGATACTTGACATTGAAAAGCTTTAGCAAACGAACTACACAATCTTGTGCTATGCTTAGGATTGGGTCTTGTCCATCACATCATTCTCCTAATGATGTGATCCTGTTATCAATGACGTCCAATGTCCATGATCATGAAACCGTGACCATCTATTGATCAACGAGCTAGCCAACTAGAGGCTCACTAGGGACATGTTGTGGTCTATGTATTCACACATGTATTATGGTTTCCGGTTAACACAATTATAGCATGAACAATAGACAATTATCATGAATGGAGAAATACAATAATAACCATTTTATTATTGCCTCTAGGGCATATTTCCAACAGGTCTCTCAAAGATGCTCATAGGGGTAGGGTGTGCATGTGTGCGTTCATAGGGATGAATTGTATGCTCGTGTATGTGAGCGACTTCGATTGTATTCTTCTAAAAAAATAGCGGCGGACCTCCAAATAAGCTATAGAGGAGCTATAGCAGGCTACAGCGTGTTATTTCTACATGAGACCATTTAGCAGCACCGTCTTCAAAAGGGTATAGCGGGCTATTTAAAACGATGGTATTGACACGTAAAACTGGTCGGTGCGGCCTACCTACCTGTAAGGTTGCGAGGGTGGCAAAGAGGCGCATGCTTGGCTGCTTGACTAGGACAAGTGCGGCTCGGTCGTGCTAGGTCAAACCAATCTTCTGTCTCTGTCTCAAACCCTCGATCGTCTTATCTCTGTTTCCCACACGGCTTGGAGGTGATGGAGGCGGTGACTCTGGGAGGCAATGTCGGTGGTTGTAGCTGTGGCGGCGGGAGCGGTGGCGGAGACATTCCTGGCTTTGGCAGCGATGCACTAGGACGAATCAACGACCACGACTACTCCAGTTCGGACTATTCCAATGATGACGACGAGTTCTTGGAGCCGACGCTGTGCATGGAGTAGTATGTAGAATTTCTCGGATGGCGAGAAACGCGGTTACCACTCGGTAACCGAATTTCTCGGGCGGTACCCAAAATGCCGGTATGCACTACTAGTGCAGAATTGGGGTGGCCAACCATAATTTGAGCCATCTATGGACACATGGAATCAATGACATGATGTAAGTTCTCTATTAATTTCATTGGTCTGAATTGGGGGTTTGGATTAGTGTTGGGGACATAACCCCGCAATATGACCCGCCCTCGAAGGCCCTGGTCATGTTAATGGCTCGTGAGCCTTCCAAGGGTGAGCGTAAATCCTACGGCCCATGAAGATAGGCGGCTCATGGTGTGGGCCGCAAGGTGGCACGGACTGAGAAGACCCAGGCGTGTAAGCCGCTCGGAGACAGTTTTGGACAAGGAGATAGAATAAGACTCGGATAGACAATGAGACTCAGTTAGACAATTGTAAAGGCCCGTGGTCGTGACCTCTTATATAAAGTCAGACCTGGGGTGACTTAGAGATGAGGTAATCGAGAATTAGGTCAAGCTTTAGCTCCCTTGTAATCGATACAACAAGCAATACAAGAACAAGCAGGACGTAGGCTATTACCTCGACTTGAGGGGCCGAACCTGGGTAAACTCGTGTCCTTCGTCCCGATCAACCCCTTTGAGTCCATCACGTTAGCGATGGCCTCGAATCCAAGTACGTTCACCTAGACATCTGTTGTGATAAAACCATGACATTTGGTGCCCACCGTGGGGCTAGCGCTTGGTGGTGTTGAGTTCTCAAAGGGATCTCTCCGAGGGTTCGAGGGATACGTGGTCGAAAGGATGAGCAAGAGTCGTCACGGTCAGTTCTACATCGACGATGCCTGCTGGGGGCTTGACGCTGACTCCATGGAGTATGGGTTCCGTGTCCCGTTCGGCAGGATCCACGTTTTCATCGGAAGAGTTGATGGATCTACACCCGGGCCGGACGTCTGCACCAACATCGTCGACCCGGCTCGGCTTCTCCAATCTACAAGTAATGTGCGGCCTGCCCGCGCCAATCTGGGTCAGAGGCATGTCTCTATATGCTTCACTCAAGGTATGGATCTAGAAGCATCCGGGTCACAGGAAACCCTTGTTTATTCAGAAGACGAATCTTCAAATGGAGAAACAGAATTACTATACCAGCTCCGCAACTATGCCCTTGGGGGCTACGACGATGCATACCCTGAGTCGGATGGCTTTGAGTCGGATGTTATGAAACCTCCGGTTCATGCAGTGGTGTTCATGGTGGGATCAGCCCCATCCGCAAGTAACGCAGCCGCGGTAGCCGCCACTTCGGATGATAACCCGTCGCCGCCGGCTCAAGTTCTTGTGGAGCTGATGGATGAACTCGTGGCTCTCATGGCCACTGAAGTCACACCAGATAATCAAGCAGCTCGGAATCTAGAGATTGCAAGGATCAAGGGTCGGATGGCAGAGCAACGACAAAGGATGGCTGAGCTGAAGGTCCAGATGGAAGAAGAGGCAGAACGTATCAAGACAGATGCTTTCTTTCTAGGGCTAGAACAAATGTCCGCAGTGGCGGTACACCGGAGGAGGCATCAGTCCTGTCTACCAGAGCATTATGAAGTGAAGAACCTCTTTAATACCCCTAGCGCGGGGCGAGCCGGGGGTGCGCCTGAGAGCCGCCCAAGGGAACGGTCGGCGACACATCCGGCCCAACGTAACCAAGCTTCACTGGGGGGCTTTCCAACGCCATTCTATCCCAGCCGAGAATATGGTGGCTGCTGCCTCCTGGCTCGAAACAATCCCTATCCTGGATGAAGCACCCTTTGCAGAGGATGTGCAGAACGCCATCGAGTACTTGTAGATGGCCATGGCCCAGCAGGAGAGATACGTGCATAGTCGGAGCCGCGTCCATTCAACCCCTCTTCCTAGTCGTCGTTTTAGCCGGCGCTATGAATCAACAACAGGCTCCAGCAGCAACCATCACAGAGAGATTCCAACGGGTCACCGTCCGCGAAGAAATACACAGGCACGTGTAAACCATGCGAGAAGCACGCAAGAGGCGCCAGCTAGGCCGGCTTACCAAGAGCCCCGGCCGTCCATTTCCGTTGGGACAGGAGTAACCACTAGGATGGGAGGGCTTCCATGTTTATTGCCGGCTCTCCGGAGCTAGCGGTTGCCGAAAGACTTCAAAGGTCCCCGCAAGGTCCCAAATTACACCGCTGATTTACCCCCAGAGGTCTGGGTGGAAAGCTATGAACTAGCCATGGAGATGCTAGATGTCAGTGAGGCGGTTTGTGCCAAGTATTTTGTCATGATGCTTGAAGGCCCGGCACGTACATGCCTAAAGGGGTTACCACCTAATACCATCAATTCATGGGCAGAGCTCAGGGCTCGATTCATTAAAAACTTTCAAGGGACGTGCAAGCAGCCTATGACTATTGTGGATCTTGATCACTCTGTCCAACAGGAGAGTGAGTCGCCTCATCATTGCGTACGGCGGGTCTTGACAATTATTCACTCATCAGAGAAGATCACGGAGGCTCAAGCGGTGTTGATCTTAGAGAAGAACTGCCATTTTATTCCTCTAAAGCAGAAACTTGGCCGGCTCAAGCGTACGTGCCAGGACATGGGAGAGCTCATGACGGCTCTCACGAAATACGCCAACTCAGACAACACGAAGGATCCGGGTTCTGATGAGGAAAAGGCTAGTCAAGGCACGAAGGGCAACCAAGGCAAGGGTGTGGTAAACAATGGTAGCCAGAATAAGCGTAAGAATCCAGAAGCAGGATCAGAGTTGGTGGCCAACACAAATGCCAAGCAGAATCGTCCCAAGGGCAGCAGGAGGTTTGGACCAACCTCGGGCAGGGATAATTTTTCCTCGAACATGGAATATTTGCTTAAACGATCTTGTCCGACTCACAGTTCGCCTGATAGGCCGGCAAATCATACATGGGAGAGTTGTTCTTTTATGCAGAAGTTCAAGCGATATGTCACACAACCTAACCATCGCAGCGGCGGCCCGCCAGGCGGCCCAGGACATGGCGGGTCAGGAGCCGGATTTGGTTCTAGCGGTTCAGCATCTGATGATCCGGGTCAAGATACCCACGGGGGACAGCAGCCGCACTCTGGTAATAATAATCAACAACAGCAGCAACAGCGGAATCAGTCTGGTTTTCAGAGTAACCCGAAGCAGCTCAGCTCCGGGTAGTACCATGTCTTCACGACTAGTCTCAATAGACGGGACTAGAAGTTGCGAAAACGGGTGGTCAATGCGGTTACGCCGGCTCTTCCACAGTATCTAAAGTGGTCTGAATATGACATAACATGGTGCCGTGAGGATCACCCGCCATGCGTTGATGACAGGGGGCGGCTGGCTTTGGTTGTGGCCCCCCAAGTGGGTGGATATATGTTGAACAAGGTGCTCATGGATGGCGGGAGCAGCATAAACATCCTTTAGTATGACACCTTCAGGCGGATGAAGTTGCTCGACAAGGACTTAAAACCTTCGTCCACTATTTTTCATGGTGTGGTGCCGGGTAAGTCGGCGCATCCCGTGGGTAGGATTTCTTTGGAAGTGGCTTTTGGCGAGGAATACAACTACATAGTGGAGTCCTTATGGTTCGAGGTGGTTAAGATCAAGAGCCCTTATCATGCCTTGTTTGGACGACCAGCTTATGCTAAGTTCATGGCTTGGCCCTGCTATGTTTACTTACAGCTCAGGATGCCCGGCTTAAACGGGTACCATCACCGTTCATGGTAACCGAAACACGGCTATTGAGTGTGAAGAAGGAGATACGGCTTACGTAGAGTCCAGTTGCGCCCAGCAGGAGCTTAAGTTTTATAAGGAGAATGTTGATCTGGAGGATATGACCCCCCTGAAAAAGCCAACCACGGAGGTTGAGCAGCCCCTCAAGTTTTTAGCAGATGATACCAAGGCAGTAGATTTCAATCCGGGCGACTCATCTAAGTAGTTCTTCATTGGAGCTCATATGGGTCCCAAATCGGAAAGCGCGCTCATCGAATTCATCTGTGAGAATCGAGACATCTTTGCATGCAAGCCCTCTGACATGTCGGGTGTATTGAGAGAATTCGCTGAGCACAACCTTAATGTGGATCCAATGTTTAAGCCGATCAAACAGTTTCTGCAGCAGTTCAATGAGGAGAGGCGCAAGGCTATTGGGGAAGAAGTTGCCCGGCTCTTGGCTGCAGGTTTTATTGTTGAAGTTTTTCACCCGGAATGGTTGGCTAACCCAGTGCTGGTGCTTAAAAAGAACGCCACATGGCGTATGTGTGTGGATTACACGGACCTTAACAAGGCTTGTCCGGCCGATGCCTTTGCCCTCCCACGTATTGATCAGATCATTGATGCTACAGCAGGATGTGAAAGCTTATGCTTCCTGGACGCTTATTCCAGTTATCATCAGATCAAGATGGTAGTGAAAGACCAGGAGAAAACGGCGTTCATTACACCCTTTGGGGCGTTCTTGTATGTCTCTATGCCTTTCGGGCTCAAGAGTGCCCAGGCGACTTATCAACGGTGCGTACAGAACTGCCTTCACAGTCAATTTGGTCGTAATGTTCATGCTTATGTGGATGACATCGTAGTTAAATCCAGAAAGAAGGAGACTCTTTTGGAGGACTTAAAGGAAACCTTTGACAATCTTCGGGTCTACAAGATGATGCTTAACCCGACCAAGTGTGTCTTTGGGGTTCTAGTAGGAAAGCTTCTAGGTTTCTTGGTCTCTAAGTGTGGCATCGAGGCTAACCCGGATAAAATCAAGGCTATTACTTCCTTAGGAAAGCCGGCATGCATTAATGACATTCAGCGCTTGGCAAGGCGGGTTGCTGCGTTGAGCCAGTTCATAAGCCGCCTTGGAGAGAAGGCTATTCCTTTATATCATATGATGAAGAAGACAGACAAGTTTGTCTGGAGCAAAGCGGCGGGAGAAGCACTTGAGGCGCTTAAGAAACAGCTGAGTGAGCCGCCAGTGTTAGCCGCTCCGGTTGATAAAGAACCGTTGCTCCTTTATGTGGCGGCTAAGACCAGGGCAGTCAGCATTGCAATTGTGGTCGAGCGCAAGGAGGCTGGGTAGGAGTATCCCGTGCAAAAGCCAGTTTATTATATCAGCGAGGTCCTAGCAGAATCTAAGCAAAGATATCCACATTGGCAGAAGCTGGTATACGGGGTTTTTATGGCCAACCGCAAGTTAAAACACTACTTTCTAGGGCACCAGATAACTGTGGCCAGTTCTGCTCCATTGGGGGATATTATCCAGAACAGAGAAGCCACAGGAAGGATTGCTAAATTGGCGTTAGAGCTGGGACCTCTTAATTTAAAATATGTTCCTCGCACGGCGATCAAATCCCAAACTTTGGTAGATTTCATAAATGATTGGACAGAGTGTCAAGCTCCCAAAGAAAAGCCGTATAACACATACTGGACTATACACTTTGATGGATCCAAGCATTTAGAGGGGTCCGGAGCGGGGGTTGTTCTGACATCTCCCAAGGGTGATAAGTTTTGTTATGTGCTCCGGCTGATGTTCCCCTGCACTAACAATGCGGTTGAGTATGAGGCTTTGCTTCATGGTCTTAGATTAGCCAAGGAGATGAATTTGAGCCGGGTCAGGTGTTTGGGCGACTCAGATCTAGTGGCTCAACAAGTTTCCGGCACTTGGGACTCCAAAAAGCCGTGGATGGCGGCTTATAGGCAGGCGGTTGATATTATTGTGGGTCACTTCAAAGGGTATCAGGTATATCACATTGATCGTCACAAGAACGAGGCGGATGATGCTTTATCATGGCTAGGTTCCCAACGTAAGCCGGTGCCGCCTAATGTCTTTCTGGATGTCTTACACCGTCCGACTATCATGATACCTTCAGAGGAAGATTTGGCTGTTCCTGACCCGGAGGCAGGATTGGTGGCGGCTCTGCATGCTATCGCCGATTGGACGATTCCTTATTTGGCCTATTTGACCCGGGGTGAGTTACCTGAGGATGAAGACCTAGCCAGAGAGATCGCCCGGTGCTCTAAGTCCATGACTATAGTTAATGGTGAGTTCCATAAATGCAGCATAACAGGGGGTTTTCAATGTTGTGTTTCACCAGAGGATGGCCGGCAGATCTTGAATGAAATTCATGCTAGTGATTGTGGACACCACGCCGGCTCAAAATCTTTGGTGGCCAAGGTTTTCCGGCACGGGTTCTTCTCCTTAACGGCTCACAAGGATGCAGAGAATTTAGTCCACAAGTGTGACGGCTGTCAGAAATTTGGCTGGCGTGCTCATGTTCCGGCTCAAGAACTGGCGGCGAGGGCGACCGCGGTGAGGGTGACGGCGGCGAGGGCGACGGCGGCTGTGGTGAGGGCGACGGCGGCGCAACCGACGGCAGCGAGGGCGACGGCGATGGTGGTGCGACGGCGGCGGTGGTGAGGCAACGACAATGGCGTGGTGGCGGTGCGACGGTGGCGAGGGCGACGATGGCGAGAGCGACGGCGGCGAGGGCGACCGCGGCAAGGGCGACGGTGGCGAGGGCGACGGCAATGGCGATTTTGGCAGCCTGGCGGCGCAAGTTGAGCTCTCCCGATGCGTTGCTCGGCCCGGGACGACGAAGTCCTCCTTTTATACCAGACAGATCTTTAGTACCGGTGCGTGGCACACACCGGTACTAAAGGGTCTTTAGTACCGGTGCTAGTCACGCACCGGTACTAAAGGTCCTGCCAAAAGAGCGCGGGGGCTGTGGACCTTTAGTACCGGTGCGTGGCTAGCACCGGTACTAAAAGTGTTTTTAATTAAATATTAGTTATTATTTTCAGAAAAACCCCATAAACTTTAGAAAATCATAGAAAAAAACGTAGGACTCCAATGAAAATAAATAATATATGAAAAAATATCAGAAAAATATAAAGAATCTGTTTATGGCATTTCCATGCATGTTTGAACAACTTCAACTGATGTATAAGATAATTTGATTAAATATGGCATTTGAAATATTCATATCTCGAGTTTGAAAAGCAGTACACATGAACTCTGAAAAGGTTGTAACTTGGCATGACATCATAATTTCACCCACATAGCAACTTCTAGAGAGTTGAGAGGGTTACGGCAAAAACTGGATGCACTTCGTGTACAAACTGGACAATCTCATAAGAAGTATGAGGGTTTCGGACGAAAACTCATCTATTACAAAGGGATTTCATTTTTAATAACTTATTTTAACTCCATACTTTTTGTGTGTTCAATATGCACCATTCAAAGGCACATCATCAATTTTCAACCCTTTCTGACTTCATTTGATATTTTTCATGCATTTAATGATTTATTTTGAGCTAAATGACCCTGAATTTGAAAAGCAGTACAAATGAACTCTGAAAAGGTTGTAACTTGGAATGACATCATAATTTCACCTACATAGCAACTTCTAGAGAGTTGAGAGGGTTACGGCAAAAACTAGATGCACTGCGTGTATAAACTGGACAATCTCATAAGAAGTATGAGGGTTTCGGACGAAAACTCATCTATTACAAAGGGATTTCATTTTTAATAACTTATTTTAACTCCATATTTTTTGTGTGTTCAATATGCACCATTCAAAGTCACATCATCAATTTTCAACCCTTTCTTACTTCATTTGATATTTTTCATGCATTTAATGATTTATTTTGCGCTAAATGACCCTGAATTTGAAAAGCAGTACAAATGAACTCTGAAAAGGTTGTAACTTGACATGGCATCATAATTTCACCTACATAGCAACTTCTAGAGAGTTGAGAGGGTTACGGCAAAAACTGGATGCACTTTGTGTACAAACTGTTACAAAGATATACCATGCTAGCTAGGAAATGCATGCATGTCCTTCACATAAATATATAGAAAGTGATGACGGTGAAGCCGGTCACATCCCAGAGTGGGATCTCGCGGTGTAAGACTTTTTCTGTGTGTTTGTCCCTTTCTTATGATTGCGCCGTAACCATGTATGTCTTGTCCTCCACTCCCACAATGTTTTTTCCCTGAAAGAACTATCTGGCGCTTTGGCTCGTTGTATGATGTGTTCGCTTCCTTACCTTTTTTTTCTCCTCGGTTTGCTATACAGGACCCAGAATGTTAATCTCTTCGACTAGGTGCACTAGAACGTGCATCATAATATTGAAGAAGCATGGAGGGAACACCAACTCGAAACTGACAAGGCATTGGACCAGGTCATTCTGTAACCTTGGTAGGATTTCTGTATCGATTACCTGCTGAGAAATTGCATTGAGGAATGCGCATAGCTTCACAATGGCTAATCGAACATTTTCCGATAGAAGCCCCCTAAGTGCAACTGGAAGTAATTGCGTCATAATCCCGTGGCAGTCATGAGACTTTGGATTTTGAAATTTTTTCTCTGCCATATTTATTATTCCCTTTATATTCGACGAGAAGCCAGACGGGACATTGATACTGAGCAGGCATTCAAAAAAGATTTCCTTCTCTTCCTTCGTAAGAGCGTAGCTGGCAGGACCTTGATACTGCTTTGGAGGCATGCCGTCTTTTTCATTAATTCTTTGCTTGTCCTCCCGTGCCTCCGGTGTATCTTTTGTCTTTCCATACACGCCCAAGAAGCCTAGCAGGTTCACACAAAGATTCTTCGTCACATGCATCATGTCGATTGCAATGCGGACCTCTAGGGTTTTCCAATATTCAAATTCCCAAAATATAGATTTCTTCTTCCACATGGGAGGGTGTCCATTGGCGTCATTCGGAACAGATTGTCCGCGAGGACCCTTTCCAAAGATTACCTGTAAATCCTTGACCATATCAAATATATATTCACCATTACGGAGGCCAGGCTTCTTTTGGTTATCTAGCTCACCTTTGAAATGGTTGCCTGCCTTTCTTAAGATATGCTTGATCGGTAGAAATCGACGATGTACCAGGTACACATTCTTCTTACATTTATCCAATTATATACTTTCAGTATCATCTAAACAGTGCGTGCATGCATTGTATCCCTTGTTTGTATGTCCTGAAAGGTTACTAAGAGCAGGCCAATCATTGATGGTTACAAACACCAACGCTCGTAGGTCAATTTCCTTCTATGTGTGCGCATCCCACACATGCACACCTGGTTTTTTCCACAACTGTAGAAGTTCATCAACTAGCGGCCTTAGGTAGACATCAATGTCATTGCCGGGTTGCTTAGGGTCTTGAATGAGCACTGGCATCATAATGAACTTCCGCTTCATGCACAACCAAGGAGGAAGGTTGTAGATACATAGAGTCACGGGCCAGGTGCTGTGACTGGAGCTCTGTACTAAGACCAAACCATAAGTTCGTTGCGTCAGCTGCAAAGTCCTCAAACTCCCTCTCGATTTTTCTCCACTGCGACCCATCGGCGGGTGCTCTTAACATCCCGTCTTTCTTACGTTCTTCTTTGTGCCATCGCAACAACTTGGCATGCTCTTTGTTTTGGAACAAACGTTTCAACCATGGTATTATAGGAGCATACAACATCACCTTGGCAGGAACCCTCTTCCTGTGGCGTTCGCCCTCCACGTCACCAGGGTCATCGCGGGGGATCTTATAGCGCAATGCACCGCATACCAGGCATGCATCCAAATTCTCATACTCCTCACCGCGGTAGAGGATGCAGTCATTAGGGCATGCATGTATCTTCTGCACCTCTAATCCTAGAGGGCAGACAACCTTCTATGCTTCGTACGTACTTTCAAGCAATTCGTTATCCTTTGGAAGCATCTTCTTTATCATTATCAGCAATTCTTGAAATCCCATGTCAGTTACACCATTCTTCGGCTTCCATTGCAGCAATTCCAGCGTGGTACCCAGCTTTTTCTGGTCATCTTCACAATTTGGATAAAATAATTTCTTGTGATCCTCTAACATGTGTTTCAACTTCAACCTCTCCTTATCATTTTCTCAGTTTCTCTTTGCATCAGCAATGACCTGACCCAAATCATCAGCGGGCTCATCTGATGCCTCTTCTTCAGCTTCCCCCATTGATGTCTCTTCTTCAGCTTCCCCCATTGTTGTATCAGCAAAAGGATAGTTGTCATCATCCTCTTCTTCTTCATTGTCTTCCATTATAACCCCTCTTTCTCCGTGCTTGGTCCAACGGCTATAGCCGGACATGAAAACGGACTTCAGCAGGTGGTAGTGAAGGGTTTTTGAGTTAGAGTAATTCCTATCATTCTTATAGTCACGACATGGACAACACATGAAACCATTCTGCTTATTTGTCTCAGCCACACGAATAAAATCATGCAGGCCATTAAGAAACCCTGGACTTAGTCGGTCATCGTACATCCATTGACGGCTCATGTTCACTACACAACATCGAAGTGACCAAATTAATACAACTTCATCATCACATTAAAACCAAAAGTAGAGCTAGCAGTGACCAAATTTATTACTGCAAATAATGGATACTTATAGTTCATACATATACATCTCATAAAACAACACCAACTATCTAAAACATGTGAATACAACAACAAATGCGATCATAATCGCAACTAAAGTAACAATTGAGCCAACATCATAATGACACCAAGCCTGTTTATCAATGGCATATTTTCTAATCTTTCTAAGCTTCAAGCGCATTCCAACCATCTTGTTCTTGTGATCATCGATGATATCGGCAACATGCAACTCCAATCCCATCTTCTCATCTTCAGTTCTTTTCAATTTTTCTTTCAAATGATCAATTTCTTTTTCAGCTTGTGTTAATTTCTTGAGCAGAATTGCATAGTCGGTTGGAATTTCTGGTTCAACTACTTCCTATAGATAAAAATATCTACGTCAATTTGGTGGCATAATTAATTGTCATAGACAATAGATGATGTGTGAAATAGTTATAAAAGATAATTAACGACATACCACATCTGAATCATAGACTGGACGAGGGCCGACATGGGCGGATACCATAACCATTACACTATAGAATAACTAACAATAATACAAGTAAGTAAATCGTACACGCAACTATCTAAATCATACAAGTAATTATTTTTTAAAAAGATTTTAAGAAGAACAAGAGGCTCACCAAGGTGGCCGGTGCCGCGACGAGACGGTGCGGACGATGGACGGTGGTTAGGACGGCCGGGGATGGTGGGAAGGCACACCAAATAAACCACACCTACACATTGCAACCTAACAAGTTAATTTGATCTCAAATTGGATATAAATCAAATAAACTCCCACAAATCGCATATCACATATCTTTGAGCATACCACAAGCTAATCTAGCAAGAGATGAAGGAGCAAAGTTGCTAACCTTTATGAACACTTGGATAGATGGGGTGCCTTTAAATCTTGACAAATCCTTGGCAAAATGGAGGATGAGCTTCGAGCAAGAAGAAGAACATGGGAAGGCACACCAAATAAACCACATCTACACATATGCAACCTAACAAGTTAATTTGAGCTCAATTGGATATAAATCAAATAAACTCCCACAAATCACATATCACATATCTTTGAGCATACCACAAGCTAATCTAGCAAGAGATGAAGGAGCAAAGTTGCTGACCTTTATGAACACTTGGATAGATGGGGTGCCTTTAAATCTTGACAAATCCTTGGAAAAATGGAGGATGAGATTTGAGCAAGAAGAAGAACAGGGGAGAAAACAGAGCTCTTTCGATCGGCTCCGGACGGATGTATATGTAGGAAGTATTTAGTACCAGCTGGTGTCACCAGCCGGTACTAAAGGTTGGCCTTTAGTACCGGCTGGTGACACCAGCCGGTACTAAAGGTGCAAGCAGGGCCCATGTCTGACCAAAACCCTGCCACGTCCCCTTTACTACCGGCTCATGAGACGAACCGGTACTAAAGTTCCCTCACGAGCCGGTACTAAAGGTCGCCCTCCTCCTAGCCGTTGTAGCCGGCACGAACCGAGACTAATACCATCTTTAGTACCGGTTCGTGACCAGACCGGGACTAAAGCTCGGGACGAAAGGTCTATTTTCTACTAGTGACCCTCATACTTCGAAAGGTCTGGCTTCTTGGCTGGAGCTTTCTTCTTGAGCTTCTTCGGAGGAGGGACGCATTCCTTCTTCCAGAAATCAGAGTCGGCCTACGAAAATAAACCAGAGAAAAGTAATAGATCAGCAAGGTACAAACCAAAATCCAAGAGACGAATGGAAAGAAATTGACTTACATCTGGAGCCGGTTTGTTGACGCTAAATGGCGCCAAGCCAATGGCGCTGCATGAGCTGGAGGCTTCATGAACAAGGCTCCGGATGGCAGTGGTGATGTCATCATCTGTCAGGGTTGATTGACTGAAGCACAAGGAGCTATCATACTTGCCTTCATATTCACACATAAGCCGGCTTCTATGGCTTAAGGGCATGATCCGCCAAGAAATTCAGAAGCGGATCAAATCCAATCTAGTTAAACCATTGGCCATGAGTGCCTTGATCTTGGCATGCGCCATCTCATACCTGGCACGTTCTAAAACTGAGAGCCTGCCAGGAAGCTCTGAATCTTTCCTAAGCCGGGAGGGACGATAACCCGGCAATGGGCACTCATTTTCAGGAGAGGTATCCTTGCAGTAGAACCAAGTCTTGTTCCAATCCTTTGGATGACTCGGCATCTGCGCAGCCGGAAATATGATGTCTCTGCGTCGTTGAATGGAAATACCGCTAAGTTCCAAACTCGGGCCGCCTTTCATTTCGGTTTGGCGGTTGGCGTAGAAGAACTCTCGAAACAACCCCAAAGACGGCTTGATTTGCAGGTAGACTTCGCAGAGCACTTGGAAATTGCATATGTTTGAAACGGAGTTGGGGGCCAAGTCTTGAGGGTGAAGCTTGTACAAATGGAGAACGTCACGGAGGAATTTAGAGCTGGGCGGCACGAACCCTCGCTCGATATGGTCAGAGAAAACAACTACCTCTCCTTTTGGGGGGGAGGGCCGAGTCTCATCACCTGGAACCCGCCAGTGAAGGACCTCCTTGGAAGGAAGAGTGCCCGCGTCAACAAAATCCGTTAAGTACTCTTCTGTGACGCAAGATCCGACCTAGTTGCATTAGTTGGAAGCGGGGGACATGGCGGCGGCTTAAAGACTGTGCAAAATTAAATATATGGCGAGTTAAGAGCATGCAATATCTGTGACGGCTTACAATTTTAAGGGCTCTACAAATACTACGCCATAGTCTGCTAAGGGTTTACAATTTTAAGGGTTCAACAAAGAGAGGAGGAGCGAAAATCGGCTAAGTCCTGAGAAACAGGTTTCACAAACTACTGCTGCAATTATGGATCTACAAAAACAGGAAAATAGGTTCTTATTTCTAGACCAAGCGAAGAACAGGCGGAACAGAGAAGAATGAAACAGAGTCGTGACGGTACGCGCATCGCGCACGGCTGCCTTGTACACGGCGGCACGGCGGGGACGCGCGCTAAAGACGTCGACGGCGTCGGAATACCCTAACGGTGGAGATAGAGGAGCCCGAGCGGCCGGGGCGGAGCTTCCCGCGAAACCTACTATGGTGGCAATAGATCTAGGGGGAGCTTGGACTTACCGATGATGGAGCAGCAGACGCGGAAAAGATTCTGGCACGACTCAGGTTGATGCAGCGGCCTGGTTGACGACGATGAGAAGACGGTGCCGGAGCAGGGAGCGCTAGAGCAGAGACGAGGAATGGAAGGAGACGAAGGGAGAACGGGCGAAGGAAAGTTTTCCCCTGCAACGGGTCTTATTGAAAGAGAAGACGAGACAGGCGCGAAAATCTAGGCGACAGAAACCATTTGACCGAGGCAGACGCCTCGATTTTTGGGTTGACCATTTAATAAAAGATTCGGTGGTACGTCAGCAGATCTCGTGACGTCACGTCGGGTCATCACCGGGCGACTCGCCAAAGAGCAGAAGAGAAGGATGAAGTGAGCAAGCTCAATTCAACCTGGGGCCTAATGTTGGGGATATAACCCCGCAATATGACCCGCCCTCGAAGGCCCGGGTCATGTTGATGGCTCGTGAGCTGGCCCAAGGGTGAGCCGTAAAGTCTACGACCCATGAAGATAGGCGGCTGATGGTGTGGGTCGCAAGGTGGCCCGGACTGAGAAGACCCGGGCGTGTAAGCCGCTCGGAGACAGTTTTGGACAAGGAGATAGAATAAGACTCGGATAGACAATGAGACTCGGTTAGACAATTGTAAAGACCCGTGGTCCTGACCTCTTATATAAAGGCAGACCCGGGGCGACTTAGAGATGAGGTAATCGATAATTAGGTCAAGCTTTAGCTCCATTGTAATCGATACAACAAGCAGTACAACAACAAGCAGGACGTAGGCTATTACCTCGACTTAAGGGGCCAAACCTGGGTAAACTCGTGTCATTCGTCCCGATCAACCCATTTGAGTCCATCACGTTAGTGACGGCCTCGAATCCAAGTCCGTTCACCCGGACATCTGTCGTGATAAAACCACGACAATTTGCATTTACTGATTTGGTGAAATTGGTTGTGATTTGTGATTTGTGTGATGGCATTTGGGACGTTAGAGTTGGTTTTGATGCTCGAGCAAATTTAGAGAGAAAGCTATGTAGTTCAAATGTTACATTTTTGAGTCTGAGTATATCTGATTGATTAACTGTTATATTGAAAGAAGAAGATGGATATGAGAGTATTGATACTTCTTCATTTGATTTTGAAGGTCCATGCGACCGTGAAAACAACCCTTATTTTATGGAAGGGTACATGCCCATTGTTCTGAAGGTTCCTCTCGACGGCCGGCCCACTGTTCCTGTTTTGCTTTTTTTCCCCAGCTTTTTTTCATGTTGTTCTTTCAAGAATTCCACAATAAACTAAAAAACTGTTCATTTCTTTTTTTGGTTATTTATTAGTATGTGTTTTATGTTTCCAAAATATGTTCATCATGTATTATGAAATATTCATCCTATTTTATAAAATTATTAACTATGTATTTAAAAAATGTTCATCCTGTATTGTCAAAATAATTCAGCCTATATTATAAAAATGTTGAATACGTATTTTAAAAATGTTCATGGTCTATAATTAATTTTTCATCCTATATTATAAAAATATTTAATATGTGTTTGCAAAATGTTCATAGTGTACTATAAAAATGTCCAGTATGGTAAGGTGTATTGTAAAATTTTCAGCGTGTATTATAAAAATGTTCAGCGTATGTGATTTTTTGGTAATGTTTTAAAAATTCTCTTGTTTTTAAAAGTTGTAATATGTTTTCATAATTTTGAAAAGGTTACTAAATTTAAAATATTCCTGAATATTTAAACAAGTTCATGAATTTCATACATTATTTGAAAAACTGTGAGCAGATTTTGAAGTTTCTGAATATCTTTCAAAATTACAAAAAAATATTGAAAATCAAGAAAAAAATAAATTCCATTTGTAAAAATCAAAAACATTGTTTGAAATTTTAAATTTGTGGTGAATTAAAAAACTCATTTTGTACGGTGTAACCAATTGCTACGGTGAGTGATACGGTAAAATGCTACAGAAAATGCGAAAGGGCATGATGTCGAAGATCAAGTCTTCGTTGCGAAAGTTATCGGGCGAGCCGAACAAAATTTCCAGAGTTACGGAGCCCATGCATCGAGCCTCAACACCCGGGATCACTCCTTTAAAGGTAGTGCTGCTGGGTTTAATCCTTGACAGATCTATGCCCATCTTTTTCACTGTATCTGAGTAAATCAGGTTAAGGCTACTTTCTCCGTCCATTAGGACCTTGGTGAGGTGATACCCATCTATGAGGGGGTCTAGGATGAGGGTCGCCTAGCCCCCATTTTTTACCCATTTTAGAGCTCATGTGTTTCATAATAACTCTACATATCATGTCTCATTGAGCCATTCACATGCCCATTATGTATGATTTCAATTTACACGCATTTCATTATGAGAATTGCATGGTCTTTAATTTTTATTATTTTCCTTGTTGTGCGGTGTTTGTAGGTGATTTGGAACTCCCACGGATATAGAGTGTTGAAAGAACCAAGGGTGTTATCAATCTAAAGGAATTACAAGCACTAGCTGCAAGCCTACCATGAAGTTTCACAAAATGAGATTTCTCGAGAAGCTGAAACTGAAGATCCAATACTAGGAGGTTCTCAGGCTTCTCCATACAAACCCAGCAAGTCCAAGAATGCCCAAATCGGAGTTCGTATGAGTAAATGGCAAAGAAATTATGAAACTCCGTGCATAACTTCCAAAAAAGAAGACGGTGCGCAGTACGATCGTACACGATCGCGCCAGTTGATCTGGGCCGGGCGAGGAGAATCACAATAACTTTCGTGATTCATCATTGATTTCTTCCCCGTTTCGTTTATAAAGATCCTTGGACATGAAGGTAGGTGTTGGGAGAGAATAAGGTTCGTGCATCTTGGGACCTTGGATCTTAGGACAGAAGCTACATCCATGAAGGAGACCCGTGAAGGCCAGCTATTTATACCCCTTCGACCCTAGCCACCAGCGATTATTCACCCTAGCTCTCCCATGTCTAAGCGTCATCTTTCGTTGTTCCAAGAGGCATTACGGGGATTTAGCAAGACCCATCTCCATTCATCACAACCTCGAAGGCGCCACCACTATAAGAGGCACAAGCAATGCACCACCACCACACTGACATCTCCATCACCACCACCCCTTCCTTCTTGGTCACTATGATGGATGGTAATCACACTTGACAACCCCCCCCCCCTAATAATGTGATATTATTTGGGTAAGGTCTTTGGTCCAGTCTTTACAATCTTGATTTCTTTCCTAGATGCTACATGTATGTGATAGGAAGTAGAACAATTGAGTTGTCTCAGTAAGGCGCTCCATGAGAGGCAGTATTATATGAGGGGCCATGCACCATAGTAAATTGCTCTATCCTATGAATATGTGGCAATGACCTAATTATTTTTTGTGGTCGATAGATTAACTCCATTACACCTATTAAGTACTAGAGAGCCATACCCATAAAACATTTTTGCTCGAGTAGAACATCACATTAATTTCTCAATTTATTTCTTTGTTTCAGTTTTTGTATTTATTTACGATCTTGATGTCTTCCATATGCGACGAGTAGTAGGACAATTGAGTTGTCTTAGTAAGAGGTTGTTTGAGAGGCATTGTTATATGTGGGACCACCCACCATACAAACCTACTCTATCCTATAAGTAGGTGGCAGTGAACCAACTACTCCCTCAGTCTCGGTTTACAGTGCATGTGCGTGGTTCCAGGCCATCGATTTAACTAACTAAATATGTGTTATAAGTCACAAAATATATATTATTATATTCTTAAGCAGATGTAGTTTTAAACATACATTTTTGATCACATATGATACATATATAGCTAGTTAAATTGTAAGCCTAGAACTATGCGCATGACCTGTAAACTGAGATGGAGGAAGTACTATTTATGGTTCATAGATTAGCCGTCCAAGTACTAGAGACACATACCTAGACAAAAAAAATCTCGAGTATAACAACACATTAATTTCTCCTCAGTTTACTTCTTTATTTAAGTTTTAATATTTATTAATGTTTTGGTAATACTTAAATTAATCCCCTCGTTTATTGTTTTCTTTGCAACTGATAGAGTAACTATTCTCAAACTACAGTAAGGCTGATGTTTAATTTACTCCTAACACCCCCGAAGCCAGAAAATATGAACCGAAGCAACGCCTTGGCATTTTCTCTTTAGCTTTCAGCAATAAATATCTTGACTTACCGACGGTTGTCGGAAGGATCACAAGCGGCTCATTTGAACATATCTGTGATCGGGCGAGGAGTAAGATGTTTGGCTACTCTAAGAGGGACTTTGCGTGTGCAGGGTGTGAAGTGCTGATGAAGTCTGTCATTCAATCAATCCCATCTTTCAGCATGTCGTATTTTTCCTTGATAAAGAAGGTCTACAAGAAACTACCGTCTTGTATGGCCAAGTATTTTTGGAGCAGCAATATTGACCGGAGATCTATGCATTGGGTCTCCCGGAAGACGTCGGCATCTCCAAAAGAATCGGGTGGAATGGGATTTCGAGATCTCAAGGCATTCAACATTGCTTTATTGGGAAAACATGGTTGGCGTTTTATGACACAACCAGAATCCTTGTGCTATCGGGTTATGAAGAGCAGATACTTTCCAGATTCAGATTTCATGTCGGCCACCATACCAAGGTCTGCCTCTCTTATCTGGAGAGCCATTGCGGCGGGGCGTGAGGCTCTGAAACTTGGGTTGATCAAAAGAGTTGGCAATGACTCCACTAGTTCAATATGGGATGATAAACGGATACCAGGCTCTGCATCGATGACCCCTATGTTCAAGCCGGAAAACACGACACTCCAACATGTGGACGAGTTGATCGATTAGGAGAACTGGACGCGGCGCCAACTCTAGTGCGTGAATCCGTCTTAGCACCAGATGCGGAGGCCAGTTGCAGAGCTTGCAATAAAACATTTGGCAGGCCACACTTTAGGAGATTGCTCATGCTAATATTTTCTGTACCCATGGGCTAGCTGTAATACGTGTAAGTTCTACAAACCTGGGCGTGCCATGGACCATGTAGCCTTGCTGTAGCTCCGCCACTGGCAGAGGCTATCTTAAACATCCCGCTTCGCAATGGTGGTGGAGAAGATTTTCAAGCTTGGGCCTTTGATCCAAAGGGTAACTATTCTGTCAAAACTCCGTACTGTGCGCTTGTGACTCGTAAAGAGCGTCTAGCTCGAGAGGAAGGGCCAGATACTAACACCTCACTGACCGCACGGCAGTTATGCACCTCCCACTGGAAACTAAAGGTGATCCCCAAGGTACAGGTGTTTTGGTGGCGCGTTCTCAACAACATCCTGCGAATTGAAGAAACACTGAAAAGGAGGCACATCAAAGAACTAGATCGCTGCAGTGTTCGCCTCGCAATGAGTGTGGATCTCATGCATGCGCTTATTCAATGTTCACATGCAAAATTCTTGTGGAGGGAAGCTGAACAACTGTTTGATTTTCGCCTCCCGCAGTTGCATTCACGAACTTGTCAAAAGATATTGTTTGTGACAAAATGTTCTCAGATGATGAACGAGCAAAGACCATCACGGTCATGTGGGCCATTTGGCACTCCAGGAGCCGATGGGTGCATGATCAGGAGACATTAAACCCAAGAAATTCTATCCAAAAAATAAAAGCGGACTAGACTTTGCTGGAGATGTCGAGACAGGCTGCTGCTTCAGTGCTACTAGTCTATGGGTGGCGCCCACCAAAGAATGAGTTGGTCAAGGTTGATTTCTCATCAGACATAGGAGGTGTTGGAGGGGTCCTGCGTTCGGCCACACGCTTGCTGGGCACCTGGTGCAAACCTCAAGTGGGGGTGACCGACCGATTGATCATAGAGACTCTTGCTCTCAGGGAAGGTGTCATATTCTCCAAGCTTCGAAGTTTTACACAAGTGATCTTCAAAACAGATTGCCTTATTCTGGTGAGCTTATGGAATTCTCGGCTAACAGATCGATCTGTTGTAGAACCCATTCTACATGAGATTAGAGAGCTTTCCCAAGATTTTTTTTTGTAATTCAACATGTAATAAGAACAGCCAACACTAGTAGAAAACGGGGCTTTGGTCCAGGCCGGGCCAGCCCATTAGTCCCGGTTCACTCACGAACCGGGACCCATGGGGGCAACGGTCCACGTGGGACATTGGTCCCGGTTCGTAGGACCCCTTTGGTCCCGGTTCCAAACACCAACCGGGACCAATGGGCCTCGCTCCTGGCCCATAACCATTGGTCCCGGTTTGTGGATGGAACCGAGACCAAATGGGGTCCTTTAGTCCCGGTTCCATTCACGAACCGGGACCAATGAGATGCCTATATATACCCCCTCACCAGCAAGCAGCGCACTCCACATCGCTCTGTTTTTCTGGCCGGCGAGGGGAGAGCTTTGTGGTGCGCACCTCCTATGCACATGAGGTGTTTGATAAAATGCCCAAGCCACACTTAAGCTTTCTCCTCTTTAAGCTCCTTGTCCATGCTCCATTTTCCTCAAGATTTGTCTAGGTTTAGCGGTCCGTCCTATCCCGTCCCCGTCCTCACCGCCGTCGATCGCCCGCGCCCATCTCGGTGCCAGCACCACCGTGGTTAGCCTCTTCTTCTTATCTTCTTTCTAAAAGGATTTTTTTTACTTGTATGATTTAGATAGATACTTGTGTAATTTTCTTACTTTTATAATTGTTTGTTATTATATAGTGTGATGGTTTTCGTATCCGCCTTCGTCGGCCCTCATCCTGTCTATGATTCGGATGTGGTATATATTATCTTTTATAACTATTTGTTTTATTTAGTGTTTATGACAATTATGCCAACCAACGTGTCATAGATTTTTTAATCTAGGAGGAGGTAGTTGAACCGGAAATTCCAACCCACATAGCAACTCTTATCGAGACGTTAAATTTGGTTAAAAAAGAAAACAATGACTTGAATCAAAAATTACAAAGAGTTGAAGAGGAGAAGATGAAGGTGGAGTTGCATGGTGCCGATGTCGTCGACGATCACAAGACCAAGATGGATGCAATGTGCTTGAAGATTAAAAAGATTAGAACATATACCATTCATAATGAGGCTTGGTATCACTATGCCGTTGGATCAGTTGGTAACTTAGTAGCAGTTATGATCGCATTTGTTGCTGTATTTAAATTTGTTACATAATTTCGATGTATGTTTTAATTAGATGCTCTAGAGAGCTATATGCTGTTCAATAATGAGATCTATGTATGAACTATATGTATTTATTTTCATCACTATTGTACTTTGGCTTTAATGTGATGATGAATTTTTATTAATTTGGTCACTTCTCTATTCATGATATGTTGTAATGGTTTTTAATACACTTTAGTATATAACGCACGCAGATGAATCAAAAATGGATGTACGGTGACCGACGCACCACCTGCATAATTTTTTTGAAGCGGCTGAGGCAAACAAGCAAAATGGTTTTATTCATTGTCCATGTACTGTCTTTGAGAATATGAAGGCTTTTACCAACTCTAAAACCCTTCACTTCCACCGTCTTGAGAAGGGTTTTATGCCACACTATAATGTTTGTACAAAGCACGGAGAAAGAGAGGTTATGATGGAAGACCACGAAGAAGAAGAGGATGATGACAACTATGTGCCTCCTGAATACGATGATGCTGCAACGGGGAAAGATTAAGATCAAGAGGAACCAGACAATGTGCCCGATGATGATCTTCGCGGGGTTATTGTTGATGCAAAGAGACAATGGACACAAGCGAATAAAATGTGAAGACTTTCTTGTTGGGGAACGTCGCATGGGAAACAAAAAATTTCCTACGCACACACAAACCTATCCATGGTGATGAGCATCTACGAGAGGGAGAGTGAATCTACATACCCTTGTAGATCGCTAAGTGGGAAGCGTTAAGAAACGCGGTTGGTGTAGTCGAACATCTTCGCGATCCAAATCGCCGAGCGTCCCGCGATCTCATCATGATCCGTCCCGCGATCCCATCACGATCCGTCCCGCGATCTCATCACGATCCGTCTCACGATCTTGATCACGATCTGTCCCGCGAACTCATCATGATCCGTCCTGCGATCTCATCACGAACCGTCTCACGATCTCGATCACGGTTCTTCCGATCTAGCGCCGAACGGACGGCACCTCCGCGTTCAGCACACGTGCATCTTGATGACGATCTCCACCGTCTCGATCCAGCGAGAGGAGGTGGAGAGGAGAGAGAGTTCACCGGCAGCGTGACGGCGCTCCGGTGATGGTGGTGGAGCAATTCCGGTAGGGCTTCGCCTAAGCGCTGCAGAAAATCGATCTAGAGGAGAAACTATGCACCGGTGTAACGGGTAGCACGTGGCCGGAAATTCTGTCCAAAAACCACCCAATCCACTAGTATATATAGGAGGAGAGGAGAGGAGAGGCATCCAAGGCCTTTGCGTCGGCCGAAATAGGAGGTGGGAGCAATCCTACTTCACCTCCAATCCTAGTTGGAGTAGGATTGCCTCCTATTGGCTGATTTTCCACTTTTTGCTTTAGGACTTTCTCTCCTGCCATGGGCCTTTGTGGCTGTTTTCCCAGCCCACTAAGGGCTGGCTAATACTCTCCCACAGCCCATGGACCTCTTGGGGTTGAAGTACCCCTCCCGGAGGTCTCCTGGTACACTACCGGCACTCCCGGTACACTACCGGCACTCCTGGTACACTACCGATGAGCCCGAAACTTTTCCGGAAACCAAACTGGGACTTCCTATATATTAATCTTTACCTCCTGACCATTCTGGAGCTCCTCGTGATGTCCGGGATCTCATCCGGGACTCTGAACAAACTTCGGTCACCACCATACATAACTCTACACTACCGAAACGTCACCGAACCTTAAGTGTGCAGACCCTGCGGATTCGAGAACTATGTAGACATGACCGAGACACCTCTACGGTCAATAACAAATGGCGGGACCTGGACGTCCACATTGGTTCCTACATATTCTACGAAGATCTTTATCGGTCGAACCTCTATGTCAAGGATTCAGTTAATCTCGTATAACGTTCCCTTTGTTCTTCGGTATGTTACTTGCCCGAGATTCGATCGTCGGTATCTCCATACCTAGTTCAACCTCGTTACCGGCAAGTCTCTTTACTCGTTCTGTAATACAAGATCCCGCAACTAACAATTAGTCACATTGCTTGCAAGGCTTATTGTGATGTTGCATTACCGAGTGGGCCCCGAGATACATCTCCGTCACACGGAGTAACAAATCACAGTCTCGAAACATGCCAACTCAACAGACACCATCGGAGATACCTGTAGAGCACCTTTATAGTCACCCAGTTACGTTGTGACGTTTGATACACACAAGGCACTCCTCCGATATTTGTGAGTTGCATGATCTCATGGTCATAGGAACACATACTTGACATGCGGAAAACAGTAGCAATAAACTGACACGATCATATGCTACGTTTGCAGTTTGGGTCTTGTCCATCACATCATTCTCCTAATGATGTGACCCCGTTATCAAATGACATCTCATGTCCATGGCTAGGAAACCTTAACCATTTTTTGATCAGCGAGCTAGTCTATTAGAGGCATACTAGGGACATGGTTTTGTCTATGTATCCACACATGCATCTAAGTCTCCGATCAATACAATTATAGCATGGATAATAAACGATTATCATGAACAAGGAAATATGATAATAAATAATTTATTATTGCCTCTAGGGCATATTTCCAACAGTCTCACACTTGCACTAGAGTCAATAATCTAGTTCACATCACCATGTGATTCGCATTGTTATGAATCTAACACCCAACGAGTTCTGGGCTCGATCATGCTTTGCATGTGAGAGAGGTCTTATAGTCAACGGGTCTGTAACATTCAGATCCGTGTGCACTTTGCAAATACCTATGTCAAACTGTAAACACTGCTACCACACTCCGCTCGGTACTATTCCAAATGACTGCTCCACTATATGTATCCAGATTGCTACTACGAGTCATCCGGATTAGTGTTAAAGCTTGTATCGACGTAACTCCTTACGACGAACTCTTTATCACCTCCATAATCGAGAAACATCTCCTCGGTCTCTTAGTTGGTGAGGATAATCTTGACCGCTGTCCAGCGATCCACTCCTGGTTCACTCTTGTACCCGCTCATGGACTCATGGCAAGGCACACACAGGTGCGGTACACAACATGGCATAATATAGAGCCTATGGCTAAGGCATAGGGGACGACGTTCGTCCTTTCTCTTTCTTCTGCCGTTGTTGAGCTTTGAGTCTCACTCAACTTTCACACCTTACAAATCAGGCGAGAACTCTTTCTCTGACTGATCCATTTTGAACTCTTTCAAAATCTTGTCAAGGTATGCACTCATTGAAAGTCTCATCGAGCATCTTGATCTATCTCCATAGATTTTGATGCTCAACAATTAGGTAGCTTCATCCAGTTCTTCCTTTGAAAATCACTTTCCAAATGACCGTTTTATGCTTTCCAGAAACTCTACATTATTTCTGATCAACAATATGTCATCCACATATGCTTATCAGAAATTCTATAGTGCTCCCACTCACTTTATTGCAAATACAAGTTTCTCGTAAACCTTGTATAAACATTAAAACTTTGATCACCTCATCAAAGCGTATATTCCAACTCCGAGATGCTTGCTTCAGTCCATAGAAGGATCACTAAAGCTTGCACACCTTTTAGCATCCTTAGGACTAACAAAACCATCCGGTGGTATCACATACAACCTATCCTCAAGTAAACAGTTAAGGAAACGATGTTTTGACATCCATCTGCCAGATTTCATAATTGAAAACACAGCAACTGCTAACATAATTCCAACAGACTTTAGCACCACTACGAGTGAGAAAGTCTCATCGTAGTCAACTCCTTGAACTTGTCACAAACATCTTTGCAACAAGTCGAGCTTTACAAATAGTGACATTCACCATCAGTGTCTGTCTTCATTTTAAAGATCCATTTGTACTCAACGACCTGCCGTCCAACGAGCAAGTCTACCAAAGTCTACACTTGGTTTTCATATATGGATCCTATCTCGGATTTCATGGCCTCCAACCATTTGTCGGAATCCAGGCCCATCATCGCTTCTCCATAGCTCGTACGTTCATCGTTGTCCAACAACATGACCTCCAAGACAGGGTTGTCGTACCGCTTAGGAGCAGTACACATCCTTGTCGACCTACGAAGTTCGATAGTAACTTGATCCTGAAGCTTCATGATCATCATCATTAACTTCCTCTTCAACTAACGTAGGCTTCACAGAAACAACATCCTGCGCTGCGCAACTCTCTGGTTGAACAAAGTTTAAACAACCTCATCAAGTTCTATCTTCCTCCCACTTAATTCTTTCGAGAGAAACTTTTCCTCGAGAAAGGATCCGTTTTAGTAACAAATACTTTGCACTTGGATCTGAGATAGAAGGTTCACCCAACTGATCTTAGGGTATTCTATGAAGATCCATTTGTCCGCCTTGGGTTCGACCTCATTAGGTGAAAACATTTTCCACACAAGTGTCGCAGCCCCAAGTATTAAGAAATGACAGCTTAGGTTTCTATCAAACCATAATTCACATGGTGTCATCTCAACGGATTTAGATGGTGCCCTATTTAAAGTGAATGTAGTTGTCTCTAATGCATAACCCCAAAATTATAGTAGTAAAACGACAAGAGACATCATAGCACGCACCATGTCCAATAGAGCATAACTATGATGTTCGGACACACCATCACACTATGGTGTTCCAGGTGGCGTTTAGTTGTGAAACAACTTTCACATTGTCTTAAGTTGTATGCCAAACTCGTGACTCAGATATTCACCTCCACGATCATATCGCAGTCATTTTTATCTTCTTGTCACGATGATCTTTAAACTTCACTCTAAATTTGCTTGAACCTTTCAAACGATTCAGACTTGTGTTTCATTAAGTAAATATACACTATATCTACTCAAATCATCAGTGAAGGTAAGAAAATAACGATATCCACTGCATGCTACAAGACTCACTAGATTGCATACATCAACATGTATCATTTCCAATGAATCACTTGCCCGCTCCATCCAACGGGGTCCTTTAGTCATCTTGCCCAAGAGGCATGGTTCGCATGTCTCAACCGATTCGAAATCGAATGAGTCTAAAGATCCATTAGCATGGAGTTTCTTCATGCGCTTTATACCAATATGACATTTAGCGGGAGTGCCAC
The DNA here is from genome assembly GCA_022496015.1 of Hordeum marinum. Lineage (NCBI taxonomy): Eukaryota > Viridiplantae > Streptophyta > Magnoliopsida > Poales > Poaceae > Hordeum > Hordeum marinum. The sequence goes on from CM039674.1 coordinate 515,868,270, forward strand.
AAGTATGTGGTACTATCATTATTTAACTTTGTATCTTTTGACATCAATGTTATGAACATGTGTATTACTACGATCAAGATTTCAACAAACCATTCTCACTGGGTGCATGACCATTGAAGGTATTATTCATGTAAACAGAATAACTATTATTCTCTGACTTAAATGAATAACCGTATTGCAACAAACATGATCTAATCATGTTCATGCTCAACGCAAAACACCAAATAACATTTATTTAGGTTTGTCACTAATCCTGAAGGTAGAGAGAGCGTGCGATGTTGATCACATCAACCTTGGAAACATTTCCAACACACATCGTCACCTCACCCTTAGCTAGTTCTCCGTTTATTCCGTAGCTTTTATTTCGAGTTACTAACATTTAGCAACCGAACCGGTATCCAATACCCAGGTGCTACTAGGAGTACTAGCAAGGTACACATCAATAACTCGTATATCAAATATACTTATGTCGATGTTGCCAGCCTTCTTATCTACCAAGTATCTAGGGTTGTCCGCTTCAGCGACCTCTCACCTCATAATAGAAGCACTCTGTCTCGGGTTTGAGTTCAACTTTGGGTTGCTTCACTGGAGCAGCAACTGACTTGCTATCCATGAAGTTTGCCTCCTTGCTCTTGCCCTTTTCGAAACTAGTGGTTTGATTAACCATCAACACTTGACGCTCCTTCTTGATTTCTACCTTCGCGGTGTCAAACATCGCGAACAGCTTAGGGATCAATACTTCTATCCCTGGTGTATTATAGTTCATCACTAAGTTCTAGTCGCTTTCGTGAAAATGACTTGGAGAACTATATCAATCACTATCTTATCTGGAAGATCAACTCCCACTTGATTCAAGCGATTGTAGTACCCAAACAATCTGAGTACATGCTCAATGATTGAGATATTCTCCTTCATCTTACAGGCAAAGAATCTTCTTGGAGATCTCATATCTCGCAACACAGGCACGAGCCTGAGATCACAATCTCTGCTCCTAGAACATCTCATATGTTCCGTGACGTTCAAAACGTTTCGGAGCCTCAATTCTAAGCCGTAATGCATGACGCACTAAACTATCAAGTAGTCATCAAAACGTGCCTGTCAGATGTTCACAACATCTATAGACGATGCTAGAGGGGGTGGCGCACCGAGCGGTGCATTAAGGACATAAGCCTTTTGTGCAGCAATGAGGACAATCCTCAGATCACGGACCCAGTCCGCAATATTACTACCATCATCTTTCAATTCTATTTCTCTAGGAACATATAAAAAATACAAGGGAGCTACAGCGTGATCTAGTAATCTACAACATAATTTGCAAAGACACTTTGACTATGTTCATGATAATGAGTTCAATTAATCATATTACTTAAGAACTCCCACTCAAGTTGACATCCCTCCGATCATTCGAGTGATACATGATCCAAATTAACCAACTCAAGTCCGATCATCACGTGAGTTGAGGTGGCTACAATGGTGAACATCATCATGTTGATCATATCTACTATATGACTCATGTTCGACCTTTTGGTCTCTTGCGTTCCGAGGCCATGTCTGTACATGCTAGGCTCGTCAAGTTTAACCCGAGTGTTCTGCACGTGCAAATCTGGCTTGCACCCGTTGTATGTGAACGTAGAGTCTATCACACCCAATCATCACGTGGTGTCTCAACACGACGAACTTTCGCAACGGTGCACACTCGGGGAGAACACAATTTATCTTGAAATTAAGTGAGGGATCACCTTATAATGATACCGTCATCCTAAGCAAAACAAGGTGCATAAAAAGGATTAACATCACATGCAAATCATAAGTGACATGATATGGCCATGAACTTGTGCTTTTGATCTCCATCTAGAAAGCACCGTCATGATCTCCATCGTCACCGGCATGACACCATGATCTCCATCATCTTGATCTCCATCAACGTGTCGCCATCGGGGTTGTCACGCCTTGCATGCTTCTACTACTATTGCTACCGTAGCGATAAAGTAAAGCATTACATAGCGCTTAATGATTGACATGCAGGTCATACAATAATTAAAGACAACCCTATGGCTCCTGCCAGTTGCCGTACTCATCGACATGCAAGTCGTGATAATCTATACATCACATGATCATCTCATACATCACATATATCACATCATGTAATTGGCCATATCATATCACAACATACCCTGCAAAAAAAAGTTAGACGTCCTCTAATTGTTGTTGCATGTTTTACGTGGCTGCTACGGGTATCTAGCAAGAACGATTCTCACCTATGCATAAACCACAACGGTGATACATAGATTGCTTTTCAACCTTCTCAAGGACCGCCTTTGTCGGATCCGATCCAACTAAAGTGAGAGAAACTGTCACCTGCAAGCCATCTAAGGAACAAGTTGCGTCGAGGGAACCGGTCTCTCGTAAGCTTACGAGTAATGTTCGTCCGGGCCGCTTCATCTCACAATCCTGCTGAACCAAAATCTGACCAAGGGAGGAAGCAATCTAAGCATCAACGCCCACAAACCTTTTGTGTTCTACTCGAGATCTCATCGAACCATCAACCTAGCTCATGATGCCACTGTTGGGGAACGTCGCATGGGAAACAAAAAATTTCCTACGCACACGCAAACCTATCCATGGTGATGAGCATCTACGAGAGGGAGAGTGGATCTACATACCCTTGTAGATTGCTAAGCGGGAAGCGTTAAGAAACGCGATTGGTGTAGTCGAACATCTTCGCGATCCAAATCGCCGAGCGTCCCGCGATCTCATCACGATCCGTCCCGCGATCCCATCATGATCTGTCCCGCGATCTCATCACGATCCATCTCACGATCTTGATCACGATCTGTCCCGCGAACTCATCACGATCCATCCCGCGATCTCATCATGAACCGTCTCACGATCTCGATCATGGTTCTTCCGATCTAGCGCCGAACGGACGGCACCTCCGCGTTCAGCACACGTGCAGCTTGATGACGATCTCCACCGTCTCGATCCAGTGAGAGGAGGTGGAGAGGAGAGAGAGTTCACCGGCAGTGTGACGGCGCTCCGGTGATGGTGGTGGAGCAATTCCGGTAGGGCTTCGCCTAAGCGCTGCAGAAAACCGATCTAGAGGAGAAACTATGCACCGGTGTAACGGGTAGCACGTGGCCGGAAATTCTGTCCAAAAACCACCCAATCCACTAGTATATATAGGAGGAGAGGAGAGGAGAGGCATCCAAGGCCTTTGCGTCGGCCTAAATAGGAGGTGGGAGCAATCCTACTTCACCTCCAATCCTAATTGGAGTAGGATTGCCTCCTATTGGCTGATTTTTCCACTTTTTGCTTTAGGACTTTCTCTCCTGCCATGGGCCTTTGTGGCTGTTTTCCCAGCCCACTAAGGGCTGTCTAATACTCTCCCACATCCCATGGACCTCTTGGGGTCGAAGTACCCCTCCCGGAGGTCTCCCGGTACACTACCGGCACTCCCGGTACACTACCGGCACTCCCGGTACACTATCGATGAGCCCGAAACTTTTCCAGAAACCAATTTGGGACTTCCTATATATGAATCTTTACCACCGGACCATTCCGGAGCGCCTAGTGATGTCCGGGATCTCATCCGGGAATCCGAACAAACTTCGGTCACCACCATACATAACTCTACACTACCGAAACGTCACCGAACCTTAAGTGTGCAGACCCTGCGGGTTCGAGAACTATGTAGACATGACCGAGACACCTCTACGGTCAATAACCAATGGTGGGACCTGGACGTCCACATTGGTTCCTACATATTCTACGAAGATCTTTATCGGTCGAACCTCTATGTCAAGGATTCAGTTAATCCCGTATAACGTTCCCTTTGTTCTTCGGTATGTTACTTGCCCGAGATTCGATCGTCGGTATCTCCATACCTAGTTCAACCTCTTTACCGGTAAGTCTCTTTACTCGTTCCGTAATACAAGATCCCGCAACTAACAATTAGTCACATTGCTTGCATGGCTTATTATGATGTTGCATTACCGAGTGGGCCCCGAGATACCTCTCCGTCACACGGAGTAACAAATCACAGTCTCGATCCATGCCAACTCAACAGACACCATCGGAGATACCTGTAGAGCACCTTTATAGTCACCCAGTTACGTTGCGACATTTGATACACACGAGGCACTCCTCCGATATCTGTGAGTTGCATGATCTCATGGTCATAGGAACACATACTTGACATGCGGAAAACAGTAGCAATAAACTGACACGATCATATGCTACGTTTGCAGTTTGGGTCTTGTCCATCACATCATTCTCCTAATGATGTGACCCCGTTATCAAATGACATCTCATGTCCATGGCTAGGAAACCTTAGCCATCTTTTGATCAGCGAGCTAGTCTATTAGAGGCATACTAGGGACATGGTTTTGTCTATGTATCCACACATGCATCTAAGTCTCCCATCAATACAATTATAGCATGGATAATAAACGATTATCATGAACAAGGATATATGATAATAAATAATTTATTATTGCCTCTAGGGCATATTTCCAACAGTCTCACACTTGCACTAGAGTCAATAATCTAGTTCACATCACCATGTGATTCGCATTGTTATGAATCTAACACCCAACGAGTTCTGGGCTCGATCATGCTTTGCATGTGAGAGAGGTCTTATAGTCAACGGGTCTGTAACATTCAGAGTTCATTTGAAGTCCTTTTCAATTTCAGGGTTATTTAGCTCAAAAAATCAGTAAGTGCATGAAAAATACCAAATGAAGTCAGAAAGGGTTGAAAATTGATGATATGGCTTTGAATGGTGCATTTTGAACACACAAAAAGTATGGACTTCAAATAAGTTCAAAAAAATGAAATTCCTTTGTAACAGATGAGTTTTCGTCCGAAATTGTGATACTACAAAAGAGATTGTCCATTTTGCACACTAAGTGCATCCAGTTTTTGTCGTAACCCTCTCAACTTTTTATAACATGCTATGTGGGTGAAATGATGATACCATGCCAACTTTCAAGCTTTTTAGAGTTCACTTGAAGTGCTTTTCAATTTCAGGGTTATTTTGCTCAAAAAAATCAGTAAGTGCATGAAAAATACCAAATGAAGTCAGAATGGGTTGAAAAATGATGATGTAGCTTTGAATGGTGCATTTTGAACACACAAAAAGTATGGAGTTGAAATAAGTTCAAAAATTGAAATCCCTTTGTAACAGATGAGTTTTCGTCTGAAACCATGATACTTCGAAAGAGATTGTTCATTTTGTACACGAAGTGCATCCTTTTTTGTCGTAACCCTCTCAACACATGCTATGTGGGTGAAATGATGATATAATGCCAACTTTAACCTTTTCAGAGTTCATTTGAAGTGCTTTTCAATTTCAGGGTTATTTAGCTCAAAAAATCACTCAGTGCATGAAAAATACCAAATCAAGTCAGAAAGGGTTGAAAATTGATTATGTGGCTTTGAATGGTGCATTTTGAGCACACAAAAAGTATGGAGTTCAAATAAGTTCAAAAAAATAAAATCCCTTTGTAACAGACGAGTTTCGTCCGAAACCGTGATACTTCGAAAGAGATTGTCCATTTTGTACACGAAGTGCATCCAGTTTTTTCCATAACCCTCTCAAAATTTTATAACATGATATGTGGATGAAATGATGATACCATGCCAACTTTCAAGCTTTTAGAGTTCATTTGAAGTGCTTTTCAATTTCAGGATCATTTAGCTGGAAAAAATAGTAAGTGCATGAAAAATATCAAATGAAGTCCAAAAGTTTCTAAAATTGGTGATGAGGCTTTTAAAGGTGTATTTTTAACACACAAAAAGCATGGAGTTCAAATAAGTTGAAAAAATAAAATCCCTTTGTAACAGATGAGTTTCGTCCGAAACCGTGATACTTCGAAAGAGATTGTCCATTTTCGACATGAAGTGCATCCAGTTTTTTCTGTAACCCTCTCAGCATTTTATAACATTCTATGTGGGTTAAATGATGATACCATGACAACTTTAAACCTTTTTAGAGTTCATTTGAAGTGATTTTTAATTTCAGGGTTATTTAGCTCAACAAAAAATCAATAAGTGCATGAAAAATACCAAATGAAGTCAGAAAGGTTGAAAATTGATGATGTGGCTTTGAATGGTACATTTTGAACACATAAAAATTATGGAGTTCAAATAAGTTGAAAAAAATGAAATCCATTTGTAATAGATGAGTTTTCGTCCGAAACCGTGATACTTCGAAAGAGATTGTCCATTTTGTACACGAAGTGCATCCAATTTTTGCCGTATCCCTATTAACATATTATGACATGCTATATGGGTAAAATGATTATACCGTGCCAACTTTCAACATTTTTAGAGTTCATTTGAAGTGCTTTTCAATTTCAGGGTTATTTAGCTCAAAAAAATTAGTAAGTGCATGAACAATACCAAATGAAGTCCGAAAGTTTTTAAAATTGATGATGAGGCTTTGAATGGTGTATTTTCAACACACAAAAAGTATGGAGTTCAAATAAGTTCAAAAAATAAAATCCCTTTGTAACAGATGATTTTCGTCCGAAATTGTGATACTTCGAAAGAGATTGTCCATTTTGTACACGAAGTGCATCTAGTTTTTTCCATAACCCTCTCAACATTTTATAACATACTATGTGGGTGAAATGATGATACCATGCCAACTTGAAACCTTTTTAGAGTTCATTTGATGTGATTTTCAATTTCAGGGTTATTTAGCTCAAAAGAAAATTAGTAAGTGTATGAAAAACACCAAATGAAGTCAGAAATGGTTGAAAATTGGTGATGTGGCTTTGAATGGTACACTTTGAACACACAAAAAGTATGGAGTTCAAATAAGTTCAAAAAAATGAAATCCATCTGTAACAGATGAGTTTTCGTCCGAAACCATGATACTTCAAAATAGATTGTCCATTTTGTACACGAAGTGCATCCAGTTTTTGCCGTAACCCTCTCAACATTTTATAACATGCTATGTGGGTGAAATAATGATACCATGCCAACTTTCAACATTTTCAGAGTTCATTTGAAGTGCTTTTCAATTTCAGGGTATTTAGCTCAAAAAAATTAGTAAGTGCATGAAAAATACCAAATGAAGTCCGAAAGTTTTTAAAATTGATGATGAGGCTTTGAATGGTGCATTTTGAACACACAAAAAGTGTGGAGTTCAAATAAGTTCAAAAAAATAAAATCCCTTTGTGACAGATGAGTTTTCATCCAAAACCGTGATAGTTCGAAAGAGATTGTCCATTTTGTACAAGAAGTGCATCCATTTTTTGCCGTAACCTTCTCAACTTTTTAGCACATGCTATGTGGGTGAAATGATGATATCATGCCAACTGTCAACCTTTTCAGAGTTCATATGAAGTGCTTTTTAATTTCTGTCAAAACATCGTGGGAGTGGAGTTCAAAAAAGAATCAACTAAAAAGCTTTGATAAACCTCTAGTATTTTTGAAAATATAATTATATAAAAAGTATGCAACTAAAATTATCAAAGTATTCGTTGTTCGAAACATTAATAGCAAAAAGAATATAATGATAAAACACACTGGAAATAAATAAAACAAAAATAAATAAACAAAAAAAACAAAACAAAAATAATGGAAATTATGCAACTAAAATTATCAAAGTATTTTTGTTGAAAAGAATGAACTAAAATAACAGAAGAAAAATACTGGAAAAAATATAAAAAATAAAGCAAAAAACGAAACAAAAATACTGGAAAAAACAAATAATGCCACCCATTGGTCCCGGTTGGTGGAATCAACCGGGACCAAAGGTCTCTGCTTCCCGCCCTTTGGGCTGACGAAAGGCCCTTTGGTCCCGGTTGGTGGCGCCAACCGGGACTAATACCCACCTTTAATCCTGGTTGGTGCCACCAACCAGGACCAAAGGTCTCTGCCTCCCACCCTTTGGTCTGATGAAAAGAGACCTTTGGTCCCAGTTGGTAGCACCAACCGGGACTAAAGGTCGGCATTGGTCCCGGTTGGCGCCACCAACCGGGACCAATGCTTCTTCCATGTAAGCAAACACTTAGAAATTTCAATTTTCATCGCCACTTCGCCGAGCCCGCCGTCCTCGTCGCCTCCCCGTCGCCGCCCCATCGCCGCCCTGTCGTTACCCCGTCGCCGCCGCCCCCCCCCCCCCCAAGTGAGCCCCCCTTTCCCATGGTCGCCTACTCGGATACTGCGACACGGACACGGTGACGCGCATATCAGGACACGGGATATGACATTTTCCAAAAACAACCCATCAGGGACACAACAAGTGTATATAAAGATAAATGAAAATATGTCATGAGTTAAAGAAAGAAAATAACAAGAAATAGATCGCCCCCTCCCCGATAATTTCGACATGAGGGGGGGTCGATATACATTTTTTCCATGTATGTATGTCGTTCTCATTGAGTTAAAGAAATAAAAATAATAAAAACATGTCATGAGTTAATGAAAATATATAATATATGTATGTGGCTATGTATGTATAGATGGATAACATTTTTTCCATGTATGCATGTCGTTGTCGATATACCCCCTCCCCGATAACTTCGACATGAGGGGGGGTTGATATACCCCCTCCCCGATAAATTTGACATCAGGGGGGTCGATATACCCCCCTCCCCGATAACTTCGACATGAGGGAGGGTTGATATACCCCCCTCCCCGATAACTTTGACATGAGGGGGGGTCGATATACCCCCTCCCCGATAACATTTTTTTCTAAGTTACTAAGGTAAAATGTTCATATAGAAAACTCCGGTAATATAGATTTATCAAGAATACCACCATTATGGATGTGCATAAGTTGATCCAATTTTTTTCTGATCCCATATATATATATATATATTCTTCTATATGTCATGTTGTGTGTCAAATTATTGAAGAAATACATGGCTACATCATCAGCCGAAAGTAACTGGCATATGATGTTACGAAGCTCTTCAAAGTTGTTTTGGAACGGAGTCCCGGATAGAATAATCCGCTATTTGGTACGAATTTCAGCAACGGCCTTCCAAATAGCAATATTCGGAATGCACTTGCTGAACTTCGTACCAAAAAGCTAATTATCCTATCCGGAACTCCATTCGAAAACCATTTTGGAGAGCTTGGTACCATTATGCGCCTGTTACTTCTGGCTAATGATGAAGTCGTGGTGTTCTTGAATCCTTGAACACTAGACAACGTGACATATAGAAGCGTAGATGAGATCAGCAAAAATATGGACCATTTTCTGCACATCCAGAATGGCGCCATTTTGTTAAATCCCTAAAAGGTTAAGAGCATCCTGGCACTCTTGCCCGACCAAACCCTAGAAGCGTCGAGGGCCACCCCTAACCCTACAAGCGTTGTACAGGCCACCCCAAATCATAGAGAAGTATATTAATTGCCATGTTTTAATATTTGCAGAAACTATGGATCAAAGAGACTTGGAACAAGAACAGTTGTTAGGGGGCATAATCCGAGGCAATCCTGATGCTATCTTGTCATATCTCAACGACACCGATGGTCTTGAAGGAGAGGAAGGACATGATCATGATGGCTCCGATGACCAAATGTCGGAGGAAGAAGGAGATCATGGTGACGGCTCCGATGACCGAACGGAGGAGGGAGATGTTGCAAAGTCCGGCGAGGTATATATATTACTTAAGCATGTGCTAACTAGCTAATTGATGCATTAATTGTTTTGGTATGTACATATATTAACTCTTATTTCTTCTTTTATATAGCCCTCCGGATCGAGCCAAACTTCGGTAACGAGACAAGGCCCGAAGAGAAGGTTGAAAAGGGAAGAAAGGTTCACGATCACAGCACTTGCGGACAATGACCAAGGACGCATTTGCTGCTCAGTGCGGAGCTATTGTTAGGGAAAACATTCCGATCAGCATCAAGCAATGGAATAAGCCTAAGGACGATGCCCATGAAGGTGATTATGTCACCGATAGACAGAAAGATGATCTTTGTACCGCGTTGAAGGCTAATTTCACCCTACCGCTAGAGGAGGATCCGAATAAGCCAGTTACAGAGCCACTGGTCAAGGCATGTGCTCTTAAGAAGATGACAGGTCTATTCAGGAGGTGGAAGAATGAGTTGAAATCAAAGTTTGTCGACAAAAGGAAGTGTAACAGCCCGGGACCGACACTCGAGAAGATGCCCCTTTTATTCCATTCTCGTCTGGGTTTCGTTTGGTTGTTGCATTCATCATGACATCATTCGCATCATCTGCATGGCATCATCACACGTTTTCAAAAACATGCATCCGTTCGTAGTTGCCGGTTCTTGCTGTTGCCCGTTTCGAGACCAACCACACACGCACGTGCCCGCGGTATTGGAAAATATTGTTTTTTAAAAGTGCCTTTAAAATATTCTCAGATTGGGTCAAAACTTGGCGTGCGGTCTTGTTATATTGTAGGTAGGACGCCTGCCAAATTTTGTCGCGTTCCGAGTTCGTTTGATACCCGTCGATCAGTCATAGCAGTGCGGTCATCGGTATATGCGTCGAACGTTTTTTGATGTTTTAAAACCTCGTGCCACGGGCTGCAAACCTCCCTCTCATCTCCCCCTAGCCCATGTACACAACCACTAGCCTCTCCCGCGACCGGAGCTGCCCGATCGAGATCCAGTGGTCGAAATCGGTGCAAAACTCCAAACCCCAACCCCCATTGCTATATATAGACGCCCTAGCCGTCCAAATCGGGAAAACCCTAGGCTTCCCTCGGGTTCCGTGCCCCCCCAATCAGCCGCCGCCAGCCTCAGCACCATGTCTCCCTCCTCCCGCTGCTAGGGCCTACCATGCCCATCCGAAGCCCATCTAGGCCCGAAACTGCCGCCGCCGCATTGAGCTCGAGCGCCTCCTGCTTGCTCTCGAGCTTCCACTCCCTATCAGCCTCAGCCCCGCCGCCGAGCCATGCTGCTGCCTGCCCTGCTTGAGCCACGGCGCTCCGGCAGCGTCCTGTGCCGCCGCTCATGGAGCCCAGCCCGCATCCCCGACATCGCCTTGCAACCATGGTTGCCGCCGCTCGAGCTCACAGCCGCCCCTCGCTGGAGGAGCTCGCCGCTGCCCAGATCCGGCCGGGGTTCGCCGGATCCTGCCGCCCCCGGTCCGTTCCGGCCCTCCCCGCCTTCATCGCCCGTCGGAGCCTACCCGTGTTCAACCGTCGGCAGGGAGTTCCCTCTGCGCCTGGGCAGAGGATGACGACTCCTGCTCTCCCCTGTCGCCCATGCGTGGGCCGCCCCGCGCCTGATGGGCCGCGCCTCGCCCGCTGGCGAGCTCCGAGCCACCCCTCCAACTGAGTCAGGCCCATGGGTGAGCTCCCTCGCCTTCCTGCTAAGTCCCGCCCTGGGCGTTGTTTAACTATGTTGCGCTTGCCTCTATATAGTCAGGTTACTATAGATTCGGCCCGTTACCCCTTTTTTCTGCTAACGAATTTGTCAATTAACCCGTGTATATTAAAATTGCAGAAAAACCCCTAAACTCATGCATTCAGTAACTTTTCGTCCGTGCACCATATGTAAAAACTTTATATATGAAACTTGACTAGAATTTCGTGTAGATTCACAATAATCAACTCTCACATGTGAAAAAATGATTTACTTTCTGTTTCCATTGTTTTTGCAATAATGGCAGGTTAAAATGATTTATATCATCATTTTTAAACGGTAGCTCCGATAAAAATGTTTCTCACATGTAACTTGACTAAAAAAATGTGTAGAATCTCATGGTGACATTTATTTTGCTGTTTAACAACTATAAAAAATGTTTAGTACAGATCTGGACTGAAATGACAATATGCATACGGGGTTCTTTCGGAAATGCTATATGATGCTTCCGGCCTCATTTAAAATGCCTAGATGTTATAGTTGTTCATGCTTCACCTCTTGCCATGATAAACAACATTAACCACTTCTCGTAATACGGAGAGTTATTATTTTATTATATGCTTGTTGTCCCTCTCCATTTAAAGTTGCTTAATTCCATCTTTGCCTTATGTCATGACCACCCATGTTAACCAACATTTAATATTGATGAGTACCTAAACGGGAGTGAACTAAATAATTCGAACGTGGAGTTTTGTCAATATGCAACTCGTTGCATATTGAGCTTCACTTTAATGTGTAGTAGTTGTTTGATGTGAATTGTCATGCCTTTCATATATAAACCAGACATGCATCATATTTGTTTGCGCATCATGTCATGCATATGTTGTGGTGTTTCTCCTGTGTTGATTGTTTGTTTCAGTTTGTTTCTTCTCGATGGAGTTCTGAAAACGTTTGGAGTGTGAGGATTTGTTCGACTACGTTGGCTCGTGTTCTTCATGGACTCGTTCGTCTTCCGAGCGAGATCTCAGGCAAGATGACACATTCCCTGGATACCACTACTATCTTTGCTATGGTAGTTGTCCCGCTTTTATCGTTATGTCTCGCTACCTAGAACTTGTTTGTCAAGCCTCCCAGCATTGCCATGAAAGCCTCTACCCCTCCACCTTCCTAGCAAACCTTTGTTTGGCTATGTTACCGCTTGCTGAACCCTTCTTATAGCATTTCTAGCTGCAGGTGCAATTGCTTCCATGTGACAACATGGACTTTCTTTTGTCATCAGAATATTATTGCTAATTAATTTAATGCACCTATACACTTGGTAAAGGGTGGAAGGCTTGGCCTTTTGCTCAGTGTTTTGTTCCACTCTTGCCATCCTAGTTACTTGTGAACCGGTGTTATGCTCCATAATTGAGTGCTCCTTACATGCTCAGGGTTGTTATGGGGACCCTCTTGATTTTTGTTTTAGGATAAAGCTTGTCTGGCAAGGCCCAACATTGGTACTATTTGCTTAATAACAACTAAAATTTGCATAGGGCATGATCACCCCGTGGATTAATCAACAACCTAGGCCAGTGCTCCTCATGAGTGTTGGTTCAAACTAGAGCACCGTGTGGGGCCAACCCAGGGCAACTCGGGAGATGTCTATCAGGCCACCGTACGCTTCGCTTATCTGTCGAGTCCTGAGAATGAGATACGCGGCTCCTATCGAGTTTGTCGACACGTTGGGCGGTCTTGCTGGATTTATTTTACATTTCTCGAACGTCTTGAGTGAGGAACTCTGATCTTCTTCGGGCTATGTTTGATGTAAGTAGGTGTTCAGGATTAGTTAGTGATTATTACTAGTTCTCGTCCGTTATGCGTAGACCACCATACTTTATTTTTCTGTACTCGTAAGTTAGCCACTCAAATAAATGCTTAGTCGCTTGCTGCACCCTCACCACTTAACTATACCTCACCTATTAAGCTTTAATAGTCTTGATACCCTTGGAAATGAGATTGTTGAGTCCCCGTGGCTCACAGGTTACTACAACAACAGTTGCAGGTACCGGTAATGCGATGCTTTGACGTGAGCGTGTTGCTTGTTTGATTTGCAGTTCTTCTTCTTCATCAATCTAGGATGGGTTCCAGGCGGCGGCCTGGGATAACAAGGATGGATATCATTTAGTCATTTATTTTCGTCCGTAGTCGGACCCTGCTCTTCTGTATGATGTTTGAACATGTTGTTATATTGATGTGATATTGATGTAGCTTGTGGCGAGTGTAAGCCAATTCCATATACTCACCTCTTATGTACATGTACTTGTAATGATATCCATTCTTGCAACACGAAGAGATGCGCTTCTATCCCTGTCGAGGCCCTCATGCCGAAATAAGGATAGGACCGCATCTTGGGCGTGACAGGAAGAATCCAGAATTCATCGGCCGATTTGAGAAGATAAGAGATTACTGGACCGCATTTGTGGCCTACAAGACATCAGAAAAGTAAGAAAATGTCTGAGACAAACAAGATCAATGCTGCAAAGAAGCAGTATCACCATCACGCGGAGTCAGGTGGCTACCTCAAAGCCCGGCCATTATGGGACAAAGCTGAGAATGACCTGCTTGCTAAAGGGGTCCAACCACAAACATATAACTGGCCAGAGCGTTCAAGGAGATGGTTCTTCGGGGTTGGGGGAACTTTGGACCCTGAAACAGGGAAGTGTCGTTGGACGAACGAGCAACTTGCAATACCCCTCACGAAGCTTCAGAAGTATATCACTGCAGCGCAGGAAGGGACGTTGATTCGTAAACCCTAAACCCTGAACCCCTAAACCCCTAAAAACTAAATGAAGAAGCTAGTGGAAGCTGAGAGCCAGCGAGCTGCCGGCCAACCATCTCAGCGGCACGAAGCTACCCTAGAAGCCACCCCACCATCTCAGCGGAGAAGCAGTGTGGCTTCCACGGAGCCCGTTCAGCCTAGCTTCACGGCTCCTAGCTACCCCGTGGATACTATCATGGAGGTTCAAAATTGTGAGCTTTGGACGAAATTCCGGAACCTCACTTTCAAGGCGGCTCTTGGGTCTGCTTCACCTCCTCAACCTGACGGAACTTTTCACTACCTTCCGATTCCACATGGCTATGTTGTTGTGATGGTGGATGAAGTAATGGAGGGATTTGATGATCTCAAGCTTGACCACCATACTGGTGAAGGGGAAAAGAAGTTGGTTAATGCTCTGAGGAGTACATGCCTATGGCCAAAGGAGTACATCAAGCTTCCAAACTGGACACTTCCGTCTCCTCCTCCTCCTCCGGCGCGTCAGGGCACTCCGCCTCCTCCTCCTCCTCCTCCAGCGAGTGATCAAGGCACTCCGCCTCCTTCTCCGGCTCCTTCGACGCGTGACGGCACTCCGCCTCCTCCTTAGGCTACTCCGGTGCATCGGAGCAGTCTGCCTCCTCCGGTGCGTGAGGCCACTCCGCCTCCTCCTCCTCCTCCTCTAGCACCTGAGACCACTCCAACTCCTCCTCCTCCTCCTCCGGTGTGTCAGGCACTCAGCCTCCTCCTTCGGCACGTCAGGCCACTCAGCCATGACGGAACAGAGATGTCGTCGCCGCTCTGGCGGCTAGCAGTAAAATAGGCGGGAAAAATACAAATTTGGTCCAAGCCTCAAGCCTGTTACAAAGTTACCATACAAGAGGACTGAGGAAGAAAGCGCTGAGATCAGTAAAGCCGAAGTGAAGGCCCATTTTGCACAGAAACAGACACCTCAGAAGGAAACGATAGATCCGGTGAAAGCGAAGCGCACTCTGGATGCCCTGAAGCAACCATCACCGCCTCCGCTGCCATCAAACAATGACCGTTGTATTATAAAGACATATAATGAAGCGCAGCGGTCGGGAAGTACCTCTAGTGCTACCCCAGTCAAAGAACGAAAAAGTGGGAAAACAAATCCCCAGCTCGGCGAACAGGAGAAGCAATCGTGCCCTCTGCTCAAGGTGTCTAGCGACATTGCTAATGATCCGATGATACTGCCTGGTACCAAACTTGGTGATTACTTGGGGGATGATGTACTTTTTCAAATTGCTGAGGTACCGAAAGAAGAACATGAATACGTGCACGGGAAGCCTCTCGTCAAACCTGATCATCCTCCTCTAACAACGATGATGTACAAATTGCATGAGTGGTACATGAAAACCTGTAGGGAGTCTGGAAGAGACATTATGTATGTTAGAGTGAAACTAGAGGATGAATTCATTGGACTTCCTATGATGCCTATTGAATTTTTGGAGTTGTTTAAGTTATGCAATCAACGGGCCCTCGACAAACAACTCATGACTGCCTACTGTCTATAAGTATTACTTCTATAGTTAATTTCTACCTCAACTCGTTCATTGCATATATATATATATATATATATATTATCATCACTATGTTATGCAGATTGAAGATCTTCGAATGCAAAAAAGCATGGTTGATACGTTGATACAAAAAGAACCCGCAGCGATGAACCCGCAGCGACCGAGGAGAACTTGCTAAAGTCGTTCGTTGCACATCAAAACAAAAGGGAAATACTCTTTCCTTACAACTTCAAGTGAGTGTTGATGTCTTCTCTTTATACATGGTTTCGCTTACTCGAGGTTAAGTAACATAATTGATGAGTTATATATGCGTGCGCAGTTACCACTTTATTCTTCTATCCATTAAGCTTGACGCGGCATTAGTAACTGTCTTAGACTCGAGACGTAAAGATCGTGAGAATTATGCGGACATGACTTCAATGCTCAAGAAGTAAGTTCAGTCAATACCGGGACCATATCGGGATGCAACTTTCGTTAATTTCCTGATATCAAGTAATCATTTTCTGTGCCTGGCAGGGTTTGGAAGAAGTTCACCCGAAACGTTTTCGGTCTAAACAAAGAATTGCGATTTACGCACCCAAAAGTAAGTAGTACTAGCTAGTTATGCACATCTCTAATTGATTCAAAATTTCATCAATATATCATTACCATGCTTGTTTATCTGTTTGATTGAACTTTATCCTCGTAAAGTGCTTGTACCGAAAAGAAGGGACAGTTTTATGTGGATACTACGTATGCAAGCTCATTCGCCAATCGACCTATGAACGGGGCTTCTCTGAAAAATAATTTGAAGTACGTAAATAATATTCAGAATTTTATTTTATATATTACCATCAATTGTGTTTATTTTTATTCATATATATGCATGTATTGACCCCATCTTCAAACTAGATGTGACAGATGCGGGATGAACTCCTACCACATGATCGCATACGAGCAATTCAAGAGGAATTGGCAGGATTCTCTCTTGACCACGTCATACCTGAAGACGGAGAATACTATCTGAATTTGTGATTGGGTCTTAGGAATTGTAAGAGATCTTATATTGTATATATGTAGCTAGTAGCGTCGGATAGATATACGAAAACTTGTTGTTCGACCAATCTCTCAGAGAAAGAGAGGTCGGTCACTTCTCTTTGTGTATGTTCATGGCGATCTTGTGTACTTAATGGTTCCTTCATTTGCTTACTAGCTAGCGTGTCGAGTTCTTTCTATAGTAGCTAGCATCGACCAAGAACAGAGAAAGAGGGACGCTTCTCTCTATTAATTAGCTATCTAACAGAATATGAAACCCCTAAATTAACCCTCCAAAACCCCCTAACCCCCCCTCCCCTTTCAAAAAAAACTCCAGCAACTGCCAGATGCTGACGCGTGGATGCCTTTTGGTCCCGACTGGTGTTACCAACTGGGACTAAAGGTCCTCCTGTCTGGGCTCCCCGTAGAGGCCACATGGAGCCCCTTCGATCCCGGTTTGTAAGCGAACCGGGTCTAAAGGTTTGGGGCTTTAGTCCCGACCCTTTTGTCCCGATTCCAGAACCGAGACTAATGGGCCTCTGAAACCGAGACAAATGGGCCATTTTCTTCCAGTGCAACTTGCCGGCCGATCTGTGTGCCAAGCGAGCTTGCACACTCACGGCTACCGACAGTTGGTTAGACTCTACTCCTTCGTTTTTGGTGAGCAGTCTGCTCGCAGACTCCCCCAAAAGCGCTTTTGTTGAATAAAGCTCTCATGATTTTCCTAAGGAAAATCTACGGTAAGGGTGCCAACGTTGTTGCGTACATGACAGTGTAGTTGAAGGGTTGGTAAATAAGATACTCGCTGAGATACTTACAAGAGAGTGCTATAACTAGCCTTGTGCATTTGCGGGACATCAGGGTATCAAGCCGGATTCGAACTCCGGAGGGCCGTTGACCCTTCCCGAAGATTCGACTGAGGGAGGTCAGCATCTGTTATGTTCTTCTCTTGCCCTGAGCCCATACATAAACAGTTTCGGGGTCAATTTCTAGGAAGAACATGTGCAAGACATGCTTTAAGACACATTTCTAGCGGTGAATGATGTAGACCAGAACGGTGCGGCAGGTCCCCCCCCCCTCTCCTTCCCCGTAGCCCCCCCCCCCCCCCCCCCGAGCGGGGCGACCGGGGCGGCCTCCCCTCGTAGAGCCGTCCAGCTCCTCCCCCCCGGTTTAGGGCTCCGGTGGCGTTTCCGACAGCAGTGCTCCTTGGCTCGCGGCGCTCCGATGATGGGCGGATGGTGGCGTGGCGGCGGCGCTGCTTCTTGGCGGCGGTGGTGGCTGGGAGCGGGGCTTGGCCGGCGACACCCTGCAAGCCCAGATCTGGGCCCATTCGGGCCCGATCTGGGTCGGGGCGGGCTGGTTTGTCCTCCGGTGTGTTGCCTCCGGCTGGGCTGCCGTGCAACGGAAGACGGGGGCGGCGGTTCTGTGCTGCATTTGTTGTAGCGCGGCGGAGGAAGCTTAGCAGGCCCGATCTGGGCCTGGCTGGACAGTTGGTCCGGCGTGCTTCTGCTCCTGCGTCCGGTCTGCTACCGCTTGTGCCGGTGGAGGTCGTCCCCTCCCACGTGGCCGCGGTACTGCCGGTCCCTATCTTCGGTGGCTTTGGTTTGGTCCGGCTGGCCTCGCTGTGTTTGCCATGGTGAGACGGCAGTGGTGTTCCCGTGAATATGGTGGCACATGTTGGTGGATGGTAGGAAGGCGGAGCCGATGGTTGGTCTTGGGCTATGGTTGTGAAGGGACGGGAGAAATCCCTGTCGGGGCTGGCCGACACCGATGGGCGCCATCTTCCTTCTTGAAGGGCGTCGGGAGTCCCTTCCCTCCGCTCCCCTCCGTGTACTAGGAGAAATCCTAGGATTCGCCCGGGCAGCAGCGTTGTTGTCGTCGCAGTCCTTCTTGAAGGTGTTGCTTGGTACGCGGCGACTCAGTGGCATAGGAGCGTGGTGGAATTTTCCGATGGGCGCGGCTGTTGCGGGATACTACGGCTTTTGTTGATCTGGTGTTGCGAGCATTTTTCCTCTTGTTTTTCTCTTGTTTCTTCCTTTTGGGCGTGATTGTGCTGTCTGCCCCAGCGATGTGCTCCTTGTTGTATCGGGTGGTTGCTATATCTATATAGCGGGGCGAAAGCCTATTTAGAATGATGTAGACCATCATGGTCAACGACTAATCATTCTTCATCAGCTTGAAGAGGCAAAGGCCTCCCTCCCACTGGGCGAAAGATGGCTAGGGGTGAAGGGCTGGAAGGGGAAGGTCGAAGATGACGCTGGAAGTTGGTGATAGGAGCGATGAGCGTTCGGGACGGGGAAGCTGCATGGATCTGCTGTAGGGTCAGCACAGGAGGAAAAAGGAGATAAAATTTTCTGCCCATTTTAGAAGATCTAATAGGGATCAAGTTCAGTGGGAGGAGACGTTTCCGTCAACTACAATGCACCTGTGATGATTTCGTCAATCTCAAGATGATATGTCGGCTCAAATTCTCGAATGTGCTCATATGGATAGACCTGCGTTTATGTATTCATAGGGATGACTGTATGCGCACATATATGAGTGTTTGCGTTTATACTATGTTTTGAAAAAAAAAATGAGACTCTGTTGGGTCTCATTTTGTTATCCCCAATAAAAACTATTTCGGCCTTCCGTTAGAGATGCTCCCACTTATTGGAACGTGGATTACCTGCACCGTGGCTCAAAAACTGATCTTTTTTCCCTGCGTCAGCATGGATCAATTGGTTGAGCCGTATATGCAGTTCTCTCAGTGTGCTGCAGAGAACCCCAAATGCAAAAACAGTGCCCTCGCAGTTAGCAACACATCACAGGTTGTTCAAACTTGACCCACCCAAACTACTCTCATATTAACAAAGATCTCACATAACTAAGAAAACAACAAGATAATCGTCTAATGATATAGTTAAGAGTTTCATGCTCAACAACTCTCCCGTTTGGAGACGAGCCACAGTTTTCAACTCCTAGACTGATCCAGAGTTCAAGATCATCGTAGTAGCAGCAGCAGGCAAGACATGCTTCAGGATAACATTTCTAGTGACGAACGATGTAGACCATCATCGTCAGCGGCTCCTCGTTCTTCATCAGCTTGAAGAGGCAGAGGTCCCCCTCTCGCAGCCAGTTGTCACGGGCGAAAGATGGCCATCCTTTGAGAACCTTCGAGCCTCGCGAGCTATGCTGCAGCTTGGCAGGCCACGAGCTGCTCTTCCCCTCCCGCTGAAGCACCAAACTGATTCCACTACGCTTTCCACGATGATGACCAACATTAAACTTCTCGACCAAATACCTGGCTGTGTACTCCGACCCAAAGCGCTGTTTATATACATAACACAATGTTAGAATGCCACGGGAACAGAGACAATTCGGAATTTGTTCTTATTTATTTATCTTATCAAAGGATACGGATGCACTCAACGAACTGATAGAAAGCAAAGAAAATGTTTTCCTCGAACTTACTAGCATTGGATTGTTTCGGCTGCCACGCTGACAGACAGTGCTCTTGCTCATGATAGCAACATAAAAGGGCGGTTTGAACTTAATCTCCTCAACTTTCTCCAACGCTTTCATCTCCTGCGCTGGTGTTAGACAAGCTCCGTCATCCAGCATGAAGAGAGTCTCCTCGGGATCCTCGGAGACTTCATGCTCTTCATGTTCGGAAGAGTACTCTTCACCTAGACAAGTTTTCATATGGATCAGGCATATATAATGTGAACTCAAGTGTGACACATGCATCCTATCAGTGGGAACAGCTAAGTGACGTGCTGACATAGTACCATCGGTAGGTGTTTTGTCCTTAACGCCACCCATTTTGCCGCATGTCCTTCTGTGATTTGAGCCAATGTTTGTTCTTCCACCAGCCGAATGATCACTGCTCGCTTCGTGCAGTGGATGGGCTGTTATTACATATCTTCTCTGCTTAACATTAGTCATTGGTTGAAAGAGATAGATATCACCCTCCCTAACATGAGTGTCATGCACAAACTTGCCTACATAAAGGCTGCGCCGACCTGCACCAGACACACCGGATGGCCTGACATACAATTTGCACTTCCAATTTTTTTTCTTACTAGGCAGCTGGAGTGTGATAGTTGTATCTTCACATGGAAAGTGCTTGAGAGCAAAATCCTTAGGTATTTCCTAATTGAAAAGGGACATAAGTTAATTATAATACTTTTAAGGTTGTTATATATGATAGCTGAAGCACTAAGTAGTCAAGCAGTTAACACTGCCATAGAGGCACATACATGGCTTAAACTGATAATGTTAATTTTGTAATGCTTATTCATTTGTTGCAAACATATATCCTTCAGAAGTTATTTAGAAGATCTAAAAAACTGACTTGCCTAAACAGTATCATACCAAGAAAATGTACGTAGCCACAGATAATGAGCAATTCATTCTCTATTTATTTTTAAGTGCAAGGCACGAGCTCTGCCAATTTCATTGTGTGTGAGAGAGAGAGAGAAAATAGAGGTGGGCAGTTCATAAGGGAACTGACCGAACACCATCCAACAACAGGAAAAAAAGAAGAAAAACAACTTCTGAAGCCAACCCAAACAGACCACCACCACCTAACTTGACCTCGTTCTTCCGGAACTATTGTAAGCAAGATCTTCGAAGATGTCTTCAAGAAGGTAACGACACTCAAAGGCGCCACCTTCATCGTCATCGACCCTCGTCGATCAAAAAGCTTTCGCACAGATCCTCACACGATCACGCCACCGAAACCCATGATAGGTTCGGCCAACCCAACAACCTCCACATCACATCCCCGCCTTACAGTGATGGCCCAATGGGAAGTATTTTTCGACAATGCCTCAAGGAGGAGGACGCCCACGAGCGCCAACATCACCGGCAATGATCCCCGTCGAACAACAAGGCTTTCACCCAGAGCATTATGGCTTGCACATTTGACCCTAGGGAGGAGCCAGGCCGCAACGAACCTTGCGAGACCAAACCAAAGCTCCGCTCAAATTCTGCAGCAATGAGCCGGACTAAAACGAATGGAGGGACGCCACGACCTCCACATCACCACGCTAGACTGCCTGCATTGACGCCGGCACAACCACCACTACTTCAACCTGGGCTCCGGAAGCCACAACGCTGCGATCACCGCTGCCGGACAGATCGAACACAACCACCCAAGACCAGCCTAGAAACGAAGGCGACGCACCCGGGACCGTTGGTACGGCCACCACGTGCCGCCACCCACAGTGCCGCCGCCAGACTGCTCCACCACACGGACGGCCCGAGCCCATTGGATTCAAGCACGAGGCTTCAGATCCACCACCACGCAGCAGTCACACCTCCACCACGAAGAGAAGGGCGACGCAGCCACGTCCTGGGGCCGCCGCCCCATCGCACCAGCAAAAAAGGAGAGTCCAACTATGCCCTAGCCGAGAGGCCACGCACGCACACGAGGCTCTCCCCTGACCTACCAGACCTGCACGCGCAGCCGCCACCAACCCCGCACAAGGTCCCGGCCGACGGGCTGCACGCCACAGGAACCGGGCAAAATCCACAGCCACAGCACCAGATCCACCACCACCCATGTCGTGCAGCCGCCCAACTCGGCCAGGGAGCGTTGTTCCGACCGCCGCCCACGGACAGGACATGCCATGCAGTCTTAGTTAAGAAGTTAAGACTGTCACATAGGCAATGATAATGTTAATTTAGTAATGCGCGTGTGTATTTCGTTGCAAACATATGTTCAGAGTTTTGATTTAGAACCAAGATACTGACTGACTTAAATAGTATCGCAACGGACAGTGAGCCTTTTTTCATAAAAAATACGTACATGATAAAACTTACTTACCAGAGTATACCGTCTTACGTTTGACTTCGTTATCTGTACAACTAGCACCTTCGATTTAGGTTTAATTTCGTCTATAAAGGCATCTATTTTCACCTTATGTGCTTTTGTAAGATAGCACTGCATTGATAAGGCATAGTTATTCGAAAGTTTCTGTAGCTTAGCTGACTCCAGAGAATTGTCTACAGATAGAGTGTCTTCTGCTGTAAAAATGTTTCAACAGTAAGAAACATGTGCTAGAGGGTAATTGAATAATCCGAGTACAAAACTTAACCTGACAATTCCTCGGAAGAATAAGATCTTTCGTTCTGGTTTCCATCTGACTCGCATGGGTTACTCATCTTGGATACGCCCTGCAAAACTAATCATATGTTATCAGGTGGCATTATTCAAAGGTATTTGCATAACTAATTTGATACCCTGAAATCATTTAAGATCAGTATGGTGCCCTCTTCCAAATGCAAAAGCAGAGCTCGTGCCGTTTGCGGTCAGTATGGTGCCCTAAGAATTTTGTTGGTATTTGATCATATGCCCCACTTTAGTTTGTACTACCTCTGTTCATAAATATAAGACGCATTAGCAGTTCAATCTAAACTGCTAAAACGTCTTATATTTATAAACAGAGGGAGTATGTTTTAACCCATTTTCCAATAGACTTGGTCAAACTTAAGGAACTTCGAGTTACAACAAACCTAAAACTTCATATTAAAAGGATCTATAATTAACGGAGAGAGTAATTGAAAGTTATACAATATACTCGAAGAGAGTAATTTGGCAGGGAGAGAGTAACTGAAAAATACGCAATATACTCGAAGCACGTACGTTGGGTGTCTGCAAGTGACATTATACAAACTAGCAATTATATATGTGCTCCCTGGGTATATGAAAAGTTGATGCTTCAGGCATCTACATGTGCATATATAAGTGGGTGTTTGTATTGGAACAGAGCTTGATTTCGACAGTGCACAACTTGCGAGAGGTGAAGATTTGAGAGAAGTGGGTTACCTGCTCCCAGTCGTCTTCCTCAGCCCCTGATTGCGGTGCCGCTTGCCCTTTCCCCTCTGCTCCCTGCTATGCTAGAGGTCGAACCATATACGTGATGAGAAAACATGCAAATTTGCAACAGTCTTTTCATGTAGGAAACTAGGCAAAGGATTCAAAAGTCGTGTAAGTAATTGGAAACGGCATATAATCAAGAATGCATAGAAAAAGAGGCAAGAAGATACATGTGTGAAACTAAAGTGGGGTACATGGTCCATGGGGGACAACTCTGTCCATAGAGGAAAAAAAACTTCTATGAATATGGCTAGAAAGAGAACAAATCAACTCTACAGAAGAAAGAGGAAGAAGATAAGAGATATGACTAAATTTCAAGCAAATAGTGGAGCATCACAGAAGAAGCTTACCAAGGTATTGCCACGGGCGCTCCTGCTCCCACTGCCTGGCAAAACACAATAATGTCTTCTTTAATTTATTCTTACAATCTACAATCACATAACGAGAGGAAGACAAAGAAGCGCGTACTGGTATGGTCATCGTGCAGGTAGTCCCTGCGGCACATGCTCCCGTCGAACACCTTCACGGTGAGCACGGTGTGGCCATCGTAGCTTAAGATGAGGAAGTGCCCGAGCTGCAGGTCATGAGCACGGGCGAACTGCTCCCATCCGCGCCCCAGGTACATGTGGCCGTCGGTGTCGAATACTACATCCACGACCCACAAGAGACGCCGGCGCCCAGCCTCCCGCAGCTTCAGTTCCCAGGGCTCACGGCCGTCGAGCAGCTTTGCAAACTTGTCTGGCAGCCTCTGCGATGAGGATTAAAAGTGAAGTGTTGAACCAACCAAACATACTAATGACAAAAGAAAAGAAAAAAGCTTAGAATAGAAACAGATAACAAAGATGAAAAAGAAATTGAAAGATTGACTAGGATGTATTATGTACCATCTTCTTCAAAGAATTCGGCAATACGACTAAGAAGAATTCAAAGCCTAAGGCTGACCCCTCTTCCATCATAGCAAAAGCACTGTGTTAGAAGAAAAGACATGATTAAATCGCAAAACGACGATAAGATTAAAAAAACAAATACTGATGCTCCATGCAGGTGTAGAAGAGTAAATAAACTGCAAACCTGAAGAAGCTTGGCAGAAGAAGCTCACCGCGGTGCTGAAGGTTGTGAGCTGTAGCAGAGTGAATCAAGGGAATGCTGGTAGGAGTATTAATCTGTGTACTACTTATGAACGGGCGTCCAGGGACTGGAAGGGCAAACATCCGATATACAGTATAATAGTCATTTAAGCGTGCATTGCATGCAGACCTCTCATATTCCCAAGGCATTGATCTGAAGAGTTTCTCTCTTCTTCCCGAGATATTAATAGCATTCCCATGTCATGGTCAACATTCTTAATTACCATGATTTGCCAAAAAACAATGGGAGAGAGTAACTCTCAACACCAACAGTACTCTCGACACCACTAGCTGCATTCTGAATAGTGCTCCGGTGACTTCTACGTCAGAGCTTGAACTATTTGCAAGTAAAAAATGGAGAATACTACTAGTTTGTTCACACGTGGAAAATTTTGCAAGTAAAAACACAGTTCTTTTCTATTCCTATATATTGCTTGTTTTACAACAGAGCTTTAACCTGAACAATACATGCCAGGAACTCGGATTAAAAAGGATATTGCAGGTGTCTTCTAACCCATTTCTGTTTGCTTTTTTTCCAAAATAAAGGATTAAAACACTGGCCTCTGCATCTTTTTTTTTAGAAAAGGAGGAATGCCTCCTGCCTCTGCATCAGCACGATGCATACGAACCCTTTTTTAAGTAAGAAATCTGAAAATCCGCGGTTTCACATAGTCTTCGAATAAACAAAGCGAACGAAATAAGTAAATCAAAAAAGTGCCACAGAAATAGGCTTAGATGCCTAACCATCTATCATATTACTGGACTGCCATCCAAACCGGTTGTAGATATCCTGTGCTACCGTCTCTCACCCGATATACCCAGTAACCAAAGGCTCCATGGTATCCGCAGGAGTGAGTAACGACTAAGTACGGATCCACGCACGATGCTCTGTGTAGTATCTGCAAAAAGTTAATATGTGTTTGCCTGTTAAAAACAACATCATTCTTGCAATTCCATATAGCCCAAAGTAGTGCACATACGCCTATATGAATGTGCCTAGCAGTAACTGTATCAACTCCATCCAACTACGTTCCAAACAACGTATCAATGGAATCTGAAGGCATAATATTAAAGATTATACAAACTGTCTGCCATAAAATTTTTATAAGTGGACATTGGAGAAAGGGGTGTTTAATGGTTTCCACATTATCACAGAAGTTACATCACGTATTTCCCCTCCAATTGCGTTTAGCCAGATTATCCTTAATGAGAATCACCTTCTTGTGCACAAACCACATGAAGACTTTGATTCGTAAGGGTACTTTGACTTTCCAACTGTGAATCGATTTAGGTACGATTGTTGTATCAATAAGATTCAAATACATCGATTTCACTGTAAAAAGTCCAGTAGTCGTAAGTTTCCATTGAATCATATCTGATTCGTTTGATAACTGTACGCTCATTAGTCTTCTCACTAGGCGTATCCAAGACTCCCAGCGATGACCTATCAATGCTCATCGGAATTGAATTTTTAGAGGAATTGACTATAATATTGTAGCCACGTACGCATCCCTACGTTGCACAATATTATATAGAGCTGGATACTGAATGGTCGAAGGCGCCTCCCCAAACCACGTATCCTTCCAAAATCTCGTTCCTTCACCATTTCCAATAATAAATCTAGTACTCTGGAAAAAGGCTGCCGTTACTCTCATAAGCCATTTCCAGAATGGTGAATCATTGGGCCTCACATTTACCTAGGCTAAAGTTTTAGTTTGTAAGTACTTATTACGCAAAATTTCTACCCTCATACTTTTCGTCTCAACAGATAATCTGAACCACCACTTGCTCAGCAAACATCTGTTTTTACCTCTAAATCCTCAATCCCGAGGCCACCTTGGTCCTTGGGCCTACATAGTATGTCCCATCTAGCAAGCCTGTATTTCTACCTATCCTCATTGATGTCTACTACGCAACCTTCTCCTTGTAGACGTTGTTGGGCCTCCAAGTGCAGAGGTTTGTAGGACAGTAGCAATTTTCCCTTAAGTGGGTGACCTAAGGTTTATCAATCCGCGGGAGGTGTAGGATGAAGATGGTATCTCTCAAGCAACCCTGCAACCAAATAACAAAGAGTCTCTTGTGTCCTCAACACACCCAATACAATGGTAAGTTGTATAGGTGCACTAGTTCGGCGAAGAGATGGTGATACAAGTGCAATATAGATAGTAGATAAAGGTTTTTGTAATCTGAAATTATAAAAACAGCAAGGTAACTAATGATAAAAGTGAGCACGAACGGTATTGCATTGCGTGGAAACAAGGCCTAGGGTTCATACTTTCACTAGTGAAGTTCTCTCAACAATGATAACATAATTGGATCATATAACTAGCCCTCAACGTGCAACAATGAGTCACTCCAAAGTCACTAATAGCGGAGACCAAATGAAGAGATTATTGTCGGGTACGAAACCACCACAAAGGCATTCTTTCTGATCAATCTATTCAAGAGTCCGTAGTAAAATAACACGAAGCTG
Organism: Hordeum marinum; assembly: GCA_022496015.1. Taxonomy (NCBI): domain Eukaryota; kingdom Viridiplantae; phylum Streptophyta; class Magnoliopsida; order Poales; family Poaceae; genus Hordeum; species Hordeum marinum. Next base: position 515,895,388 of record CM039674.1, read on the forward strand.
TTCTTTCCGTTCAATCTATCCTAGAGTTCATACTAGAATAATACCGTAAGACACATATCAACCAAGACCCTAATGTCACCTAGATACTCCATTGTCACCTCAAGTATCCGTGGGTATGATTATACGACATGCATTACACAATCTCAAAATAATCTATTCAAGCAACACATAGAACTTCAAAGAGTGCCCCGAAGTTTTTACCGGAGAGTCAAAACGTGTGCCAACCCCTATGCCATCGGAGATGGGTTCCCGCTCCGGCAGGGTGCCGGAACGGGCTCCCGATTGGTTTTTGGTGGCTACAGAGGCTTGCGGCGGCGGAACTCCCGATCTAGGTTTAGTTCTGGAGGTTATGGTATTTATAAGACCGTCTGGCATCGAGAAAAAGTAAAGAGGGGCCACGAGGAGGTCACGACCCTCCCAGGCGCGGCCAGTGGGGGTGGTCGCGCCTCCCAGGCTCGTGGCTTCCTCGGGACTCCTCTCCGGTATCTTTTTCTTCTGGTATTTTTGATATTTTCCATAAAAAATCACAGCGAAAGTTTTATTCCGTTTGGACTCCGTTTGATATTCCTATCTGAAAAAGGTCAAAAACACGAAAAAACAGGAACTGGCACTAGGCTCTAGGTCAATAGGTTAGTCCCAAAAATAATATAAAGTATCATATAAATGCATATAAAACATCCAAAGGTGATAACATAGTAGCATGGAACAATCAAAAATTATAGATACGTTGGAGACGTATCAAGCATCCGCAAGCTTAACTCGTACTCGTCCTCGAGTAGGGAAGTGATAAAAACAGAATTTTTGATGTGGAGTGCTACCTAACATATTTGTTCTATGTAACTTCTTTATTGTGGCATGAATGTTCAGATCCATAAGATTCAAAACAATAGTTTAAAATTGACATGAAAACAATAATACTTCAAGTATGATAGCAAAGTAATCATGAACTTTCGAAATAACAAGGCCAAAGAAAGTTATCCCTACAAAATCATATAGTCTGGCTATGCTCCATCATCCCCACACAACGAATTTAAATCATGCAAAACCTCGGTATTGGCCAAGTAATTGTTTTCACACTCTTACATTCTCAAACTTTTTTAACTCTCACGCAATACATGAGCGTGAGCCATAGATATAGCACTATAGGTGGAATAGAGTGTGGTGGAGGTTGTGAGGCAAAAAGGAGGAGATGGTCACATCTACTCGGCGTATCAATGGGCTATGGAGATGCCCATCAATAGATATCAATGTGAATGAGTAGGGATTGCCATGGAATGGATGCACTAGAGCTAAAAGTGTATGAAAGCTCAAAAATAAAAACTAGTGGGTGTGCACCCAACTTGCTTGCTCACGAAGACCTAGGGCAATTTGAGGAAGCCAATCATTGGAATATACAAGCCAAGTTACATAATGAAAATTTCCACTAGCATATGAAAGTGACAAAACAAGAGACTCTCTATCATGAGGAACATGGTGCTATTTTGAAGCACAAGTGTGGAAAAAGATAGTAGCATTGTCCCTTCTCTCTTTTTCTCTAATTTTTTGTTTGGGCTCTTTGGCCTCTCTTTTTTATTTGGGCTCTTCGGACTCTTTTTTTTATTTGGTGGGCATCTTTGGCCTCTTTTTTTATATCCTCACATAGGACAATGCTCTAATAATGATGATCATCACACTTTTATTTACTTACAACTCAATACTTAGAACAATAATGACTCTATATGAATGAAAGTTGTGGCACATCTCATGAGACGGAATGGTGGAAGTTGCATGGCAATATATCTCGGAATGGCTATGAAAATGCCATAATAGATAGGTATGGTGTCTGTTTTGAGGAAGGTGTATGGTGGGTTTGTGCACCGGCGGAAGTTGCGCGGCACTAGAGAGGGTAGCAATGGTGGAAGGTGAAAGTGCATCTATACCATGGACTCACATTAGTCATGAAGAACTCATATACTTATTGCGAAAGTTTTATTAGTAATCGAAACAAGGTGCTAAACGCATACTCCTAGGGGAAGGGTTGGTAGGAGTTAACCATTGCGCGATCCCGACTGCCACACAAAGGATGACAATCAATAAAAACATCATGCTCCGACTTCCTAACATAGCGGTTCACCATACGTGCATGCTACGGGAATCACAAACTTCAAAACAGGTATTTCTAGATTCACAACACTCTACTAACATGACTCTAATATCACCATCTCCATGTCTCAAAACTAGATGCAAGGAATCAAACTTCTCATAGTATTCGATGCACTTGAATATGAAAGTTTTATTATATCCCTTTTGGATGCCTATCATATTAGGACTAGTTTCATAACCTAAGCAAATTACCATGCTGTTTTAAGACTCTCAAAATTATATAAGTGAAGCATGATAGTTCATCAATTTCTCTAAAATATAATCATTGCAATGCTCTATAAGGATATAAGTGAAGCGCTAGAGCAAAAGACAAACTACTCCAAAAGATATAAGTGAAGCTCAATGAATAGTTGAATAATTATTTAGCTATGTGAATACTCTCCCATCTAATAGTTTCAGATATTAAGTACCTTATTCAATCAAAATAAATTGACACTCCAAGGATAGCACGAATCATGTGAAGAACCAAAAACTTAGGTTGAACCGATACTAACCGATAATTGTTGAAGAAGAAAGGTGGTATGCCAACCGGGGCATCCCCAAGCTTAGACGCTTGAGACTTCTTGAAATATGGATTGGGTTGCCTTGGGCATCCCCAATCTTGAGCTTTTGTGTCTCCTTAATTCCTCTCATATGACGGTTTCCGAAATCTTACAAACTTCCTCCACACAAAACTCAACAAAAACTCGTGAGATAGATTAGCATAAATCAATGCAAAACTTTATCATCCTCTACTGTAGAAAATTACTAAAATTATTATTTGACATTGCAATATAAATTCCTATGCATATTTAAAACTCTCATCATCAAATGGAATCACTAAACATGCAAACATATGCAAACAACGCAAACATAACAACAATCTGCCTAAACAGAACAGTCTGTGAAGAATACAGCAAGATCCATATTTAATTAAATCCAAAAAATCTGAAAACATTTAACGCTCTATGGAATTTATAAGATCATACTGTGTCCAAATTTCAAGTTATTCTGACATACAGAAATTTCTAGGGAATTTTTGCACTACAAGCAAACTTTCTGTTTTGGAACAGCAACTCCTATACTTGCAAATTAAGCATGGTAAAGGCTATCCTTGAAATTTTTATTGAACTAAATGATGCAAAACATTAATATGAATATAAGAAAGGAAGTGCTAAGAAAAGAAAATGACGCTACAAGCAAAACACATATCATGTGTTGAATAAAAATATAGCCCCAAGTAAAGTTACCGATGGATTGAAGACGAAAGAGGGGATGCCTTCCCGGGGCATCCCCAAGCTTAGGCTTTTTGGTGTCCTTGAATATGGCTTGGGATTCCTAGGGAATCCCCAACCTTACGCTCTTTCCAGTCCTTGTTCCGTTGTCCACCCGAACTTTACCCAAAACTTGAAAACTTCACAACACAAAACTTAACGGAACTTCGTGAGATGGGTCAGTATAATAAAGACAAATCATTCATTTTGGTACTGTCAAGACAAGATTCATAAATGTTCCCACACAATTCCTAATGTATCTTATCATTTCCACAATTTATATCACTTAATATAATATATGGAAACACTAAAACAAGCAAACTATGCATTGAAAACAGAATCTGTCAAGAACAAAACAGTCTGTAATGATCTGAATGATAACCATACTTATGCACCTCCACAAATTCTTAAAAACTTATGAAAATTAAGGAAATTTGTATATAAATCAGCATAAAAAGAATCAACTCAAAATATCTCTCTGTATAAAACTGAAAAATAATTTCGTGAGCACAAAGTTTCTGTCTTTTTCAGCATGATCAAACAACTATAACCCAAACTAATCATAAAGGCTTTACTTGGCACTTTATTGAAATAAAAGCTACCAAACATGATTAATACAGTATACTAATCATGTGAACACACAAAAACAGTAAGGATACATATTGCGTTGTCTCCCAACAAGCACTTTTCTCTAATGCCTTTCAAGCTAGGCATGATGATTTCAATGATCCTCACATAAAAGATAAGAATTGAAACATAACGGGAGCATCATGAGGCATATTACAAGCACATTTAAGTCTAACCCACTTCCTATGCATAGGGATTTTGTGAAAAAACAACTTATTGGAGCAAGAATCATCTAGCATAAGAAGGCAAAGCAAGCATAGCTTCGAAAATTTCAACACATAGAGAGGAAACTTGACATTATTGCAATATGTAGAAGCATATGATCCTCTCTCATAATAATTTTCAGTAGCATCATGAATGAATTCCAGAATATAACAAGCACATAAATCATTATTTTGATGATGCACAAGCATAGAAATTTTTTCACTCTCCTCATAAGCAGTTTTTTCTCTTTCAAAATAGTGGGGGCAAACTCAACAAAATAACTATCATGACATACTTGATTGACATAATAACTTTGAATATTAAAATCATGATGAAAAGTTTCATGGTTACCATTACTCTTTATAGCATATGTGTCATCACAATAATCATCATAGATAGGAGGCATGTCATAATCATAATAGTTTTGCTCATCAAAACTTGGGGGGCTAAAAAGATCATCTTCATCAAACATAGCATCCCCAACCTTGTGGCTTTCCATATCATTAGCATCATGGTTATTCAAAGAATTCATAGTAACAAGGCCTTAAGAATAGATAATTACCTTATGTTAGGTTGTTGAAGATATACAACAAAATGGTCCGGGAATAAGAGCATTTCAAAGGAATTAGAAGTTGCGAAACAATGTATCGGGAACTTACTCGATGTACGGCCGCACTTCTGTTAGGTTGTTGAAGATATACAATGAAATGGTCCACCATTCTTCGACAACCAACCCTATTGATTTCAAAGCACCAGCTGGTGCGAGCTTCCCTTTGAATAGGCTGAGGTTGGATCGACCTTTTTCACGGTCGCCATCATTGTACCGAGGCTTCGGATTATGGAAATGATGATTCTGGGTTGTGTAGCGTGTTGTCACAAAGTTTGCCGCCTCCTCGGTAATGAATGCCTTGGCCATCGATACTTCAACTCTGCGTTTATTTTTACATTTCTCTCTAAGCGTCTTCTGCATCCTCTCAGTTGAGAAGCACCAATGATTTTGCACGGGCCCCCTCAATCTTGCCTCGGTCGGGAGATGCAAAATCAAATGCTGCATTGGATTAAAGAAATCCGGTGGAAAGATCTTTTCTAACTTGCAGATCAACCCCGGCACCAACTCTTCCAGTTCGTCTAGCACGTCAGGCGATAGTTCTTTTGCACAAAGAGCACGGAAGAAATAGCTCAGCTGAGAACCCACCTCTTTGTCGTTACAATAGTGTCGTTACAGTAGTGCCATCACAGTAGTGCCGTCAACTGGACCCCACCCACCTCTTTGCCGTCCGCTAGCAGACGGTAAAGAGCTGGCTGATGGCAAAGCCCCTCTTTGCCTTCTGCTAGCTCTTTTGCCGTCTGCTTTGTGCTAGCTGATGGCAAAGACACTCTTTGTCATCTTCTAGCAGACGGCAAAGATCTGGCAGGCGGCAAATCGTCTGATTCTAGTAGTGGCAGTACAAGCATAGGCAGGATGGGATACAGATACGGTCCATCTCTCGAGCCGCTAGAAAAGTTACCATATGAGAGGACCGAGTCTGAAAACGAGGAGATATGTCAGGCCGAAGTGAGGGCCCATTTTGCCAATAAATCTCCACCTCCGAAGGAGAAGATAGATCCGGTGAAAGCGATGCGCACTATCGATGCCTTGAAACAACCACCACCGCCTCCGCCGGATTCCAACTTTCACCGCTGTATTAAAAAGACATATCAAGATGCACGGCGGTCGGGAAGTACTTCTAGTGATGCAAGTTTAGCAAAATGAAGAAGTGCGAAAAAAATTCCCTAGCTCGGGAACAGGCAAACCAATCGTGCCCCCCGCTCAAGGTGTCTAGCAATATCGTTGCTAATCATCCAGGGATGGTGCCCGATACCAAACCTGGTGATTACCTGAGCGATGATGTACAGTTTAAGCCGTTGGATGTGGACGAATTCCGTTACCGGCACAGGTGGCCTCTTGTCAAACCTGATCATCCTCCTCTAACAACGATGATCCAAAAATTCCATGAATGGTACATGAAAACCTGTCGCGAGTCTGGGAAGGATTCTTTGATACTGTTAGTTAAAGAGGAGAACGACCTCATTTGAATGGAACTGTTGAATATTGAATTTGAGGAGATATTCCAGTTATACAATCAAAAGGCCCTCGACAAAACAATCGTGACTTGCTACTGTCTATAAGTACTACTTCTGTTATTAAGTCTCTCTATGTATATAGCTCAGCTTTTTCATTGCATGTATATATAATTATCCTCACTATATTATGCAGATTGAAGATCGTCGAATGCAGAAAAGCACAAATTTATGACATTGGGTTCATTAACCCAAATGTCATACATGAGTATAATTTTCAAAAGCATGCCACACAAACCGAGGAGAACTTGCTAGAATCGCTGCTTAAAAATCAAAACAAAGGTACAATACTCTTTTCTTACAACTTCAAGTGAGTGTTACTGTCTTGTGCATATTCGGTATCCCTTATTACTCGAGGTTTATAGTAATGTAATTTATGAGTTATGCATGCATGCGCAGTTTCCACTTTATTCTGCTAGAGATTCAGCCTGAGCGGGGAGTAGTAATCGTCTTAGACATGAAACGAAAACATCTCCAGGATTATGCGTACATGACTAAAATTCTCCAGAAGTAAGTTCAGTCGATCATTGTTGCATCATATCGGCAACTTTGTTCATTTCCTGATATCAAGTAATTATTTTCTTTGTCTAGCAGGGTTTGGAAAGATTTCACAACAATTGTTCTGGCACTGCCGGGGGAGCTACGATTTACACACCCGAAAGTAAGTACTACTAGCTAGTTCCGCGCATCTCCCATTGATTCTAGTTTCATCATTACCATTTATCATGCTTGATTATCAGTTTGATTGAACTCTATTTCTCTTAAAGTGCTTGTGGCAGGAAACCGGGAATGATTTATGTGGATACTACGTTTGCGAGTTCATCTACAACGCGACAACCCCTAAGCGGGGCTACTCTGAAAAATAATTTCAAGTGCGTAAGCAATAATATTCACAATTTTATTTTATTACCATATATTTGTATTGAACCCCTTCTTCAAATTACATGTGGCATATGCGGGATGAATCCTACCACATGATCACATACGAGCAATTCAAGAAGAATTGTCGGGATTCTTTCTTGACCACATCATAAATAAAACCGGAGAATACCATCTGAAAGTTGACATTAGGTGTTAGGGATTGTAAGAGATCTTATATTGTATATATGTAGCTAGTAGCGTTGGATATATATACGAAAACTTGTTATACGACCAATCTATCGGAGAAAGAGAGGCCGATCACTTCTATCTCTATATGTTCATGACGATCTTCTGTACTTAATGGTTCCTTCATTTGCTTACTAGCTAGCGTGTCGTGTTCTCTCTATAGTAGCTAGCATCGAGCAAGCACGGAGAAAGAGAGGACACTTCTCTCTATTAATTAGCTAGCTAAAACAATATAAAACCCCTAAATTAACCATCCAAAACCCCCTAAACCCCCCTCCCTTTCAAAAAAAATAGCAACTGCTAGATGTTGACGCGTGGATGCCTTTTGGTCCCGGTTGGTGTTACCAACCGGGACTAAAGGTCCTCCTACCTGGGCTCCCAGTACCGGACACGTGGAGCCCCTTGTGTCCCGGTTGGTAAGCGAACCAGGACTAAAGGTTTTGGGCTTTAGTCCCGACCCTTTAGTCCCGGTTCCAGAACCGGGACAAATGGGCCTGACGAACCGGGACAAATGGGCCTTTTTCCGCTAGTGAATGCGCACCGCCCCCTCCTTCTTTGGAAACAACGTCGCTGTTCCAAAGTTAAGGTGAAATAACTGAAGGCTACCATCAAACAAATCCTGGAACATGGGTAATAAGTCACCTTTAATAATATTCCAGCATCTCTTGTGGAACTCAGCCGGAAACCCATCCGGCCCTGGTGCCTTATTATTCTTCATTTGCGAAATAGCTTCAAACACCTCCCTCTCCGTGAAAGGTGCGGTTAATATCTCATTCTCGTTTGTCCTGAGCTGAGGTATGTCCCCGACCTCGTGCTCATCCATGGATACATGATTATCCTCTGGAGCCCCGAATAGTTTCTTATGGTACTTAGAGATATACAATTTTAGGTTCTCATGTCCTACGATTGTACCCTCATCCTGCTCAAGTTGATAAATTTTCTTTTTTCTGTGTTTTCCATTAGCAATTAGATGGAAAAATTGCATGTTTCCATCACCTTGTATTACCTGGCGCACTTTTGCTCTGAGTGCCACTTCATCTCCTCCTCTCTCAATAATTGTTTCAGCTTCATTTCCGCCTCCATTTTCAAAGACCTCTCATTGTCGTTTAATAACGAAGTTTCAGCTCTTGTATCTAACTCATTTATAAGATCTAGAAGCCTTCGTTTTCCTTTCTTATATATTCCACTTTCATGCTTTGCACATCCCCATAGGAACTGCCTCAGGTGTCTAATCTTGTTCTGCCACCTGCCAATATTCGAGCTAATCCCCCCCCCCCCAATGTCCCTAGGCCACTCCTTGGCTATGAGGTCCACAAAACCTTCTTTCTCAAACCATGCCAACTCAAAAGAGAACATATTTTTATTCCCCCGATATGTTGCCTCCCCCGAGTCAACAAACAATGGGGTATGATCGGAAATAGCTCTCGGGAACGCTCTCACTGTGACCCGTGGGAATTTTTGCTCCCATTCCACACTCGACAGGACCCGATCCAACTTTTCAAAAGTCGGAGTAGGTAGCGTGTTTGCCCAAGTAAATTTTATTCCTAATAGCTCAATCTCACTCAAATCAAGGCTCTCTATAATTGTATTAAACATGAATGACCATGTGCCATCAAAGTTATCATTATTTTCTCATCTCTTCTCCTGTTGATATTGATCCCCCCTCCCCTACTAAAATTGGCAACCTCTCGTCCCCGCAAATCCGGACAAGATCCGCCAGAAAGTCCCTCTTGTGCTCTGGCTGAACCGCTCCATATACGACTACCCGTGCCCATTGGAACCCGTCCTCTTTGGACCGCACTATGAATTTGACAGCAAAGTCCCCAAGCCCTACACTTCGGACTTCAAGCGTGCCACACCGTACTCCAAGTAAGATCCCCACAGACCTTCCTCTTGGAGGTAAACAGTGCCAATCGAAATCAATACCAACAGTAAGCGTGTTAAGAAACTGAGATGTAAAATTGCCCCTCCCAGCTTCCATCAATGCAATAAATTATAGTTTGTGCTCAAGTGATGCTTCCGCAAGAAATCTTCGTTTAGCCAAGTTCGCTAGACCTCTACTATTCCAAAATATTCCTTTCATCTCTTATCGCGAAATTTCTTAGCAGTCTTAAATCATGCACTCCTACGCACGGCTGAGAAAGGATACGCCTTCCTCTTCTAGGTGTGTTTCATTTTGTCTTGTCCGACCGACGGTCCATATAACTAGCAACCTGAGAGTTACAATCATTCACTTGCAAAGGGGCCATATACCCCTCCACAGCTAAGTCTTTATCCTCATCGGGCATGAGTGAGTGCGGCACCAGATCCACACATAATTGTTCTAAAGCCCCTATCCCTAGTGCATTGATGTCAGAATCATTCATAGGCTCAACAACAGCAATCTTTCTAACCATCTCTATTGCTCTATCTGCCTCTATGTCTAATAGGTCATTCACCGATTTAGAGATTTCGTCTCCATTACTACCCAGAGATATCCCAAGTTTATTTGCATTTAGAATAATATCATGATCAGAGAAATGCAAAATCGAACAACTCGTGTCAATAGACATACATGTGGTAGTCTCGATGTCTCGGAGCTTAGCCGCCCGCATGGCACGACCCATCTGTAGCTCGTCAACATCCGGCTGAGCTTGAAGACGGCTACTCGCCCGCCTCGCCTCGCTCGCCGGGTCTGGAATCCCCCCAAACTCGATGACCTCCTCACCTGTGGGAGATAGAGGACCGTGTCCACCTACCGTATGTCCTACCTGCACCAAGTGAGCATCACTACCAGAACCCCTACCACCCGTCGCGGATCTGGCCATACACACCCGTGCTCCCACGTGGCTCGAAGTAGTCGCGCCCGTGACTGGGGTGTGATATCCTACCACACCCTAGGCGCGACTCATCATTTGGGAGCTAATGGCGGCCGCAACTCGGATGTGGCCGCCTCCCACCTAACCATCCGACCGCTCCGTCCTCGATAGGGACGGGGAGTGGTCATATGTTCGCTTCCCACCCGTCCCTGACTCTCCCCGGCCAACTGAGGCCGTAGGAGACGCTGACTGTCGAATCAAAGCCGAGTCTGTAAGCAACGGTGTACAACTGACGTGCGTCCTAGGCGTGTAGTCTCCCGCGACTAAGCTCACGGCCATCATCGTCATACCTGACGCCCTAGGAGACGCAACAGGCATGAGCATAGGTGATATCGGTGGCAGCTCCTGCTCCATCGGATCCTCCATCTCTGCTCTAACACCCCATAATCTGGCAGGTGCCGAAGAAGGCCCAAACGATCCAAATCTCAAGTGATGTGTCATGGAAGAACTATGCGTCTGATCCCGAGTAGAGCCATCCTCTGCTATCTCTGCCGATGGTACCAAACCATTGTTCATGGTATCTCTCTGTACCTGCCCCTTGTCCGAGTTCCCATCATGTCCATGACTCTCATCAGTGTCCATATCGACCTGCTTAGCCAGCTCCACAAAGCCAGCATCCTCCTCAATCTCAATATCTAGCTGAAAGCTCCTACCATCATAGGTCCACGTGACTGAATCAGGGATGTGCTCCACACTGATAACACTAACCAGCAGACGGGCAATCCCTTGCGCACGAGTAAACGGCATATCCGCCTTCTCTGTTTTACCAATCAGAGATCCAAAGCTCCAGGTCACCAGAAAGTCATCTAGCGCCGCTCGCGGCAGATAACACACAGCTGGCCTCTGCATCTATCAATGTGGGCCATCTATTGATTTAATCTACTCCATGCCAACATGTAGATGAGTCTTGCTGCCATGCCAACATGTAGGAGGAAAATAGTGCATCAGTTTATTAAGTCATATGAATTATGAATGATGCAAGTGTTAGTTACCAGCAAGAAGGATGGTTAGAGCCAATTCCATAAGTTTACACCTCGATCAAGCTAATAAAAACATGTGGACAAAGTGCTGAGAGTAATTTTGAAAACGGTGACATCGCCATGATACTCATAGGGTAACACAACAGCTATAATCCATCGTCCAAACGATTAACTGAACAAGATATGGTGAATATAGAATGTTGTCAAAAATGGAAGCCCACATCACAGTAGAGGATAGTAGCATAATAAATTAGTATTGCTTCTCGTATTCTCAAATGTTAATCAATCCTAAGTAGCTACTCCAGTGAGGAAATTCTAGTCTCACATACCCGCGATGTTTCTGAAAGAAAAATCAGTAAAGGTGCAGGTCCATAGAAATCTCTATTGTTAAAGGGCAGTCCTGTGATTTTGCAAAAAAGGGTAGTCATGTATCATTTCCTTAGTCCCACAAACCTACCAATTGAATTAAAGAAAAGCCTCTAATCGAAGGATTTGGTCACCCCATTGATTTCTTGCTTATGTGTGGCACTGACGCCTCCGTTACCGCTTCCATCCTGGAGTTTCTCCGCAACCCCGACACCCCATGTATAGGACTTTGCCTTGTCGTGCGCTAGTTCGCCGCATGGAAAGGTGCAATCCTCCAACCGATACAAGGAGGGATTCGCGGATAACCCCTCAACGTGAATGTCCACCTTGTGTTGCCGCACGTGACAGGCATAGGTCGGCGGTGAGGTGTGTGGTCGCTGCCAGATCAATGTTGGTCGGTTGTCTAGCCTACGTGTCTACAACGCCTTATTAGTGTGATGACGATGGAGTTCCACTTGCGGCTTAGGTAAGCAGCATTCCATTTCATCGATAACCACAACGCAGACCTGATGACATAGCCCGGAGAGAACTGTGAGGACTCTTTCTTGGCTATCTTTTTCGTTGCTTTGTCTGATTGTATAATACCATTAAATAATTTCTTGGTTCTTGCTTGAATCATTTGGTTTTGTTGAGGCTTTTTTTGTCCTCGAACCACGAGCTGCCCTTTTATGTTTCAAGGACTCCGGGGGGCATAAACTATGTCTCTCAGATGTCTCGGATGCGAGTCCTTGCCATGAGCATGTAGTTATGGAATTGAATTGTGTTAGTACAAATTCATTTGGTGACGGGGATATACCCCATGGTATGACCCGGCCTGGCGACTCACAGGTGACCCGGTCGAAGACATGACATTCTTATTAATGACCCGGCAGGCGAGTCGCAGGATGACCAAGCCCAAGACCCGGTGGGTCAGCCGGCGCCAGGCGGCTCACAAGAGAAGGCCCACAAGAGAAGGCCCGAAGAGAGAAGGATTCCCTTAAAGGAAATAAGAGCCGGAGTAGGATTCGTGAGAGATGAGTCCTAATCCTACTCCTAGTAGGACTCTATTTGTAAACCTACCCTCTCCATTTATATAAGGAGGGGTAAAGCACCCCTAGAGAGACAGATTCAGAAGAGACACAAGTCCACAAGTTTAGACAACACAAGAGATTAGAGGCTCTCGTGATTAGAGGTAGCAATTAGCACCCTTGTAACCGAGAGATCTTCATCATCAACAATCCGAGACAAGCAGGATGTAGGCTTTTACCTCCATCGGAGGGGCCGAACCTAGGTAAACCTCCGTGTCTTCTCGATTCCGATCAACCCCTTCAAGTCGCCACGTAGTTGCGTCTCGGCCCAAACCTAAGTGCGTTGACACGGACATCTGCCGTGACAAATCCACGACAGTTGGCGCCCACCGTGGGGCTCGCACACGGTGATGTCGTGTTCTTGGAGGAAACTTTTCAGGGATCGAGAAGCTCTAGATTGAACAGACAAAGAACAACCTGCGTGCACGGGTCTACGTCAAGTTTGAGTTCATCTATCAAGATTGAAGAAGTTTGAGCAGCAGCATAATTCAGATCAGAGTCTGCTAAATTCTAAAAGATTGGTTAAAAGATTGTTGCTATCAGCCCCGCAGAGGACAAGCACGAAAATTCCAGAGGCCAGACCGATCTGTTGTTGCCTGCAGATTAAGGGCAGAGACCAGGCGAGATCCATCAAAAAAATTGTCTCGGCTCAAGCATCAAAGGAACTTCGAGTCCCAATGCATGAGAGGAAAAATATATGGACATCCACTAGTAGAAACACCCCCCTTTCGTCTAGGGGGGAATTCGCATTCGTCCCGGCTGCCTAAAGAACGGGGAGCATTCGTCCCGGTTCTTTAGGCCAGGGCAGCGTCCAGCCCCCTGGGGCATTCGTCCTGGTTTTTTAGTCGGCATTCGTCCCCGTTCATGGAATGAACCGGGACCAATGCCTCGATGTATGCCACATGGTGTGTGCAGGGGCATTGGTCCCGGTTCATGCCAGGAACCGGGATGAATGACCCTTGGCTATAAATATTGCATCCAGACCCCTTCGCTCCTCTGTTTTTTTTCTAGGAGGTGTGAGAGAGGTGGGCGCTAGTGTACTGTGTTCTTTTTGCTATGCACACGAGGTGTTCGACGAAATACCCGAGCGACACTTGAGTTCACAGAAAATGGTATCTTCGGCCGAGGTTAGCAAACTTATCCATTTCATCTATAATTGATACAAAAATGTTATATTTGTCAATGTACTGTGGTCATTTCGCTATTGAAGATGTTATTGTTGTAATGGTTTTTGATAAACTTAATTTTACGATGTAGATGGATGCACGACAGCGATGGATGTACGGTGACCGACGCACTTCCAAGTACAGGGCCGGCCTGGATGGATTTCTCGTTGTAGCTCAAGCTCACAAAGAGAATGGATTTATGTGTTGCCCATGTGTTGACTGTGGGAACATCAGGGAGCACTCTTCCTCGAGAGTCCTTCACAGCCACCTGCTTCGGAGAGGTTTCATGCGCAGCTATAATTGCTGGACCAAGCATGGAGAGAGAGGGGTTGTGATGGAAGACAATGAAGAAGAAGAAGAGGATCCTATGTTCCCCGAATAGGGTGATACTGCAATGGAAGACAATGCAGAAGAAGGAGGTGATCAAGAACGGGCATCGGATAAGCCCGATGATGATCAAGAACGGGCATCAGATGAGCCCGATGATGATCAAGAGCGAGCATCAGATGAGCCCGATGATGATCTTGGTCGAGTTATTGTTGATGCAAGGGAAGACTGTGAAAGTGAATTGGAGAGGTTGAAGTTGGACGGCATGTTACAGGATCACAAAAAGTTGTTGTACCCAAATTGCAAAGATGGCAGCACAAAGCTCGGTACCACACTAGAGTTGCTGAAATGGAAGGCACAGAATAGTGTGACTGACAAAGCATTTGAGAGTTTACTTAAAATAATGAAGCCGAAGCTTCCAAAGGATAACGAATTGCCTGACAGCACGTACGAAGCAAAGAAGGCTCTCTGCCCTCTAGGACTAGATGTGGAGAAGATACATGCATGCATTAATGACTGCATCCTCTACCGCGGTGAGAAGTACGAGAATTTGGATAAATGTCCGGTATGCACTGCACTGCGGTATAAGATCAGAGCAGATGACCCTGGCGATGTTGACGGTGAGCCCCCCCGTAAGAGGGTTCCTGCCAAGGTGATGTGGTATGCTCCTATAATACCATGGTTGAAACGTCTGTTTAGAAATAAAGAGCATGCGAGGTTGTTGTGATGGCATAAAGAAGACCGTAAGAAAGATGAAAAGTTGAGACACACCGCTGATGGGTCGCAGTGGAGAAAAATCGAGAGAGACTTCCCAGACTTTGCACGCGAGGCAAGAAACTTATGGTTTGGTCTAAGTACAGATGGCTTTAATCCTTTTGGAGAGCAGAGCTCCAGTCATAGCACCTGGCCCGTGACTCTATGTATCTATAACCTTCCTCCTTGGTTGTGCATGAAGCGCAAGTTCATTATGATGCCAGTGCTCATCCAAGGCCCAAGGCAACCCGGCAACGACATTGATATGTACCTAAGACCATTAGTGGAAGAACTATTACAGTTGTGGGGCAAACCAGGTGTACGTGTGTGGGATGAGAACGAACAAAAGCCATTTGACCTACGGGCGTTGCTTTTCGTAACCATCAATGATTGGCCTGCTCTTAGTAACATTTCTGGACATACAAACAAGGGATACAATGCATGCACACACTGTTTAGATAAGACTGATAGTGTATATTTGGATAAATGTAAGAAGGTTGTATACCTGGGGCATCGTAGATTTCTTCCGATGAATCATCCCGTAAGAAAGAAAGCAGGCAAACATTTCAGAGGTGAGGCAGATACCCGGAAGAAGCCTGACCTCCGTAGTGGTAATGATGTATTCGGTATGGTCAAGGACCTAGAAGTAATCTTTGGGAAGGATGATGGCAGCCAACCTGTTCCGAACGGCCCTGATAAGCGTGCACCCATGTGGAAGAAGAAATCTATCTTTTGGGAGCTACCATATTGGAAAGTCCTACATGTCCGCTCTTCAATCAACGTGATGCACGTGACGAAGAATCTCGGCATCAACCTGCTATGCTTCCTGGGCGTGTATGGGGAGTCAAAAGATACACCAGAAGCACGAGAGGACCAGCAACGTATGAAAGACCCAAAAAAGAAGCACATGGATACAGGGCGTCATTTCTTAAGCAGCTACGCTCTTACCAAAGTAGAGAAGGAAATCTTTTTTGAAGTCCTTTATAGTATCAAGGTGCCGTCTGGCTTCTCATCGAATATTAAGGGGATAATAAATATGGCAGAGAAAAAATTCCAAAACCTGAAGTCTCATGACTGCCACCTGATTATGACGCAGTTGCTTCCGATTGCACTGAGGGGGCTTCTACCGGAAAATGTTTGAGTACCCATTGTGAAGCTATGTGCATTCCTCAATGCAATATCTCAGAAGGTAATCGATCCAGATAGTCTGGCAAGGTTACAGAGGGATGTGGTCTAATGTCTTGCTAGTTTTGAGTTGGTGTTCCCACCATCCTTCTTCAACATTATGACGCATCTCCTGGTTCACCTAGTAGAAGAGATTCATATTCTTGGTCCGGTATTTCTACACAATATGTTCCCCTTTGAGAGGTTCATGGGAGTCTTGAAGAAATACGTTCATAACCGTGCTAGGCCAGAAGGAAGCATATCCAAGGGCTATGGAACACAGGAGGTCATTGGGTTCTATGTTGACTTTATTCCTAACCTTAAGACGATTGGTGTTCCTGAATCGCGCCATGAGGGGAGACTGAGGGGAAAAGGAACGCTAGGAAATAAAACAATGATACCCAGGGACGGGCATTCTTTCACTAAAGTACACTACACGGTTCTAGAAAATTCCACCTTCGTGCCTCCGTATATCGAGGAACACAAGAATATTGTACGCTCCACAAACCTTGGGAAGGATGACACATGGATTAAAGTCAAACACATGAAGACTTTCGGAAGTTGGTTGCAAGCACATCTTATAAATGACATCACTATTGAAGATCATCTCTACATGTTGGCCGGGTCACCATCTTCGACTATTGGGACTTTTCAAGGGTACGAGATAAATGGGAATACATTTTACACGGTCACCCAAGATAAGAAGAGCACCAACCAAAACAGTGGTGTCCGCTTTGATGCAACAAACGAGAATGGGAAAAAGGACACATACTATGGTTACATAGAGGAGATATGGGAACTTGACTATGGACCTTCCTTTAAGATCCCTTTGTTTAAGTGCAAATGGGTCAACCTGAATGGAGAAGGGGTAAAGGTAGACCCGCTGTACGGAGTGACAACAGTGGATCTCAAGAAAATTGGTTACAATGAAGAACCATTTGTCCTAGACAATGATGTGGCTCAGATCTTCTATGTGAAGGACATGTCCTCCAGACCGAAGAAAAGAAAAAATAAGCAACTAGATAAATCATATGATGAGCCGAAGCGTCACATAGTTCTTTCAGGCAAAAGAACCATCGTGGGAGTCGAGGACAAGACAGACATGTCTGAAGATTATGATAAGTTTGCTGAAATTCCGCCCTTCAGAGTGAAAGCTGACCCAACCATCCCGTTAAATAAAGAAGATGCTCCATGGTTACGTCCAAAGCGATCATAAGCAAGGGTTCATGGACTTAACGGAGTGATGTATAATAATGTATTGAACCTCTGATGTAAATCTATGTAATGTTATTGGTTGTGTTAGGGTATTGAACCTTTGAGTGAATATTTGGCATGTACAACCCTAAGAACACTTGTAAACACATGATATGCCAAATCCTTGCTTCTGGTGCCATCCCGACGCTCCGCAACCCCTCTCCGGTGAAACCCTAGCCCCGCTGGAGAGAACAGCCCAGCTTATCGGTCTACAGCTTTCACCGGAGCCCGGAGTGGGTAGCAATGTGCAACACTTTGCTTGGTTGTGTTAGGGTGGTCCCTAGGAAGTCCCAAAACAATGGCATGAACCACCTGTATACAAGATCCCCTCCTGTTCGTCAATTCAGGGACCTTCAGCCTATAAGTACTTAGACTCGGAGAGAGAAATCGATGTCGGTGAAGACCCAACAACAAGAGTGAGTGAATATTGGCATGTACAACCCTAAGAACACTTGTAAACACATGATATGCCAAATCCTTGCTTCTGGTGCCAACCCGACGCTCCGCAGCCCCTCTCCGGTGAAACCCTAGCCCCGCCGGAGAGAACAACCCCTCTCCGGTGAAGCCCTAGGAAGTACCAAAACATCATAAGTGAGTTTAATTTATCTTTCCGATCATTTTGATATATAACTTGCAATTTTCAGAATTTATTGAATTATTTGATATTTTCTCCATTTCTTAAATGAATTAATTCAAATTCAAATAATTTTGAATTTTGAATTTCACCAAATATGTTTGAAAGTAACATATTTAGTTAGTTTATAATTTTCTAAATGTTTTGGTAGTTTTTTCATACTTTTTCTGATTATTGAACTAGCAGATAATTTGGCGGGAATTTTTCAAAATATGAAACTTTTTTGAAACAACAGGGCATTCATCCGAGTTATTGCTAACAACCGGGACGAATGCCCCTCTTCGCGGCGTTCCAGATCTAGGTCATTCGTCCCGGTTGTTGGCAACAACGGGGATGAATGGGTGGGGCATTCGTCCCGGTTGTTGGTAATAACCGGGACGAATGGGTCATTCATCCCGGTTATTTGCAACAACCGGGACGGATGCCCCTCCCCACATACTTAAGCCGTTCCCTCCCCCCTCCCCTTCTGTCGCGCGAGGAGGACGACACTCGACACCAGCAGGCTGCCCAACTCCCGCGCCGCCTCTTCCTCGCCGTCGCCATCATCGCCGCCCCCCTCGCGAGCTCCGCAGCCGCCACCCTTTCTCGCCATCGCCCGCCTGCAGCGCCTCTGCCCCCGTATCGCCCGCCTACGTCGTCGCGGCACCGCACGCCACCGAGCTCGCCCGGCCGGCGCCACCTCGCCCGCGTCGCCCAGGGCCACCTCGCCCGCGTCGCCCGACGCCCGCGTCGCCCGCGTCGCCTTCTCCCGCAGGTGAAGCTCTCCCCCTCCCTTCCCCTCTCCCTGCCCCCGGCCTCGCTCCGGCCTGCTCGATCGTGGAGAAGAAACAGAGTGGAGAGACAGAGAAGAGAGTGTGGAGAAAAAAAAGCTAAAAGAAATTAAAAAAAATGAAATTTAAACTTCTAAATTTAATAAAAAATTGAAATCGATGTTATTTGTGTCATCCGGATCTGGAATGCGGTCTTCATATTAGGTCTTATATTTAGATCCGGAATGTTAGGTCTTATATTAGGTCTAAAAATAAAAAAATTAAACTTCTGAAAGATGCTCGGTTATATTAGGTCTTATATTTAGATCCGGAATGTTATTTGTGTCATTCATATTAGAAATTTTACTAAGTTCAAATAACAACCAAAATATGTTTTTTAGTTTATTGTTCTCACCGACAATGTCCCTGTTGGACCCGAGGAGCGATGTTCGGGAGTGGGTCCTGCCGGGCTGGCATTGGCAGGTGCTACCTTCCGGGACGCGCAGCTTGGTGAGGATTCCGGGTGACATCGTCGACCCGGATCTAGTTTGGTGGCGGTCCCATGGGCCATTTGTTTAGTTTCCGGAAAAAAGAACGAAGTTGCAATTACTTCGCAATATTTTGAAAACAAATTATTTAGGCATTCAAAACATGTGGGTTGAATGGATGATGAAACTGCTAAGTCATTTTGTTTTAAGTTTTGTGCGTTGACACTAAGTTGCAATTTTTAATTTGCAGAAATTATGGACCCAAACTTCAGAGACAAAGATGCGGAAGAAATGGTCGCGGATGTTATCCGCGGGCCCGGGGGAGACCCAGATGTCTCCGAGTGGATGAACAACTCCGGTGAGGGAGACCCGGAGCTCGCCCGAAGAGACGGCTCTAGTGAGGTAGATCTGGAGCTCGCCCGAAGAGACGGCTCTGGTGAGGTAGATCTGGAGCTCGCCCAAAGAGGCGGCTCCGGTGAGGGAGAAGCCTACGACATCGTCCGGGGAGAAGCCGAGGGCTCCCATGAGAGAGAAGCCGACGGTTCCGGTCGAACCTTACAAATTAGAAACTCCGACGAGGTGCATATATATATATATATGTTAATTAAATGAAGCATTCGTTTTCTATATACATGTATTAACACTCTTTCTTATATATTTTAGCCATCCGGATCTAGCAAATCCACCGGAAAGAAGACTAAACGAGGCGGAGCCTAGAAGTTGAAAGATCATGAAAGGTACAGGATCGAACGGATCGCTGCAGACGGCGCGCCAGAGCTTCCCGAAGTTGTTGCCCAAAAATATGTGAAGCAATGCGGAGTGCTTGTTAGGGACCACATCCCGATTACCGTTTGGGAGTGGCATAACCCAAAGGAGGCTCTCGGAGTTTCATATGTCGGCAACAAAGCCAAAGAAAAACTTTTTGAAAAGATGTTGGCTAATTTCACCCTACCGACGCCGAAGGTTACTCAACATGAGTTGGATGAGAATAAGGAGGATCCTGAATTGATCTTAGAGCGAAAGACCAAAGCCTTAGAGAAACTGGTCAAGGCGTTCACTTTTAGGAAGATGGCCGAGCAATTCAAGATCTAGAAGAAAAGATTGAACCTTGACTTTATCCAGAAAAAAAAGACTCCGGATTTCACCGGAACGTATGAGAAGATAAAACCGTACTGGGAAGAATTTGTTGAGTACAAGAAGTCGGAGGAAGCTCTGGAAAAGTCTAAAAAAATTAAGATAAACGCCGCTAAAAAGATCTATCACCATATTATGGGGCAAGCTGGCTACAAGGGTAACATGCCTAAGTGGAATAAACTTGAGGACAACTTGCTTGCTAAGGACATCGTTCCAGAGACGTTCTACTGGGACCAACAGACAAGGTCTTGGTTTTTCGGCCATGAGGGCACGTTGGACTCAGAAGGGAAATGCATCTATAATGTAAGACATGAAGAAGATCCTCTACCCATCGATGCTCTCAGAGAAGCAATAAAGGCTGCTAAAGAGGGGAAGTTCCATCCAGATAGAGAGAACGACGAGCTCACTTGCGCCCTTGGGAATAAGGAACACTATGGACGGACACGAGCCACAAAAGGCTCTGTTCCGTGGAAACATGGGTTTCCCTAGGAGAAGAAGAAATATCCGGATAGAAGCCGTCAGAGGAGAAAGGATTTGGAGGCAGCTGAAGCACATAATCGGGTAGACCGGTGGACTAGCATTGAAGCAAAATTAAAGCGGCAGCGGGAGCAATCAGAGCGGCAGCAGGAGCAAATTGTCAGACTTAGCCGGCAGCAAGGTAACACCCAATCTCAGCAGGAAATGGAAGCCACACCATCTAATCGGAAGAGCAGTGTTGCTTCCACGCAGCACCAGGGTGATGATGGTGAAGATGCATCGCCGATGATGCACCCGGTGGATCATATAACGGAGATGACACCGTGTGAGCTGCATGTGAAAGTCGTCAACAATATAACCATTAAGGCGGCGGTCGGCTATGTGAAACCAGCTGGCCCTGAACCAACACACCATTGTCGGCCAGTTCAACTGCGCTACGCTGTTGCCGGGGTGGATGAAGTTATGACCGGATTCGGGCGGGTGCAGCTTGACTATCCTGAAGGTGAAGACGGGGAGGTGACTGAACTTGGAGACGCCAAGAACTTGAGCATTCTATGGCTAAAGGAACACATCGTGTTTCCTAATTGGATGCCAAGGCCAACGACTGGTCGGAGTAGCCATCCTCCTTCGCCGCCGCCTCAAGACCAGTCTCCAGCGAAACGGTCGTCTTCGTACTCTCCGCCGCGCTCGGCGTCTCCAGCACGTGCGTCTACGCCGCCACGTCAGCCGTCTCCAGCGCGTGCGTCTACATCGTGGCGGCAGCCGTCTGCGCCCACGAAGTCTGATCAGGGCAGCTCAAAGCGGAGGAGAACCACCGCATCACCGAAGCGTCGATTGTTGCCCCTCCCAAGAGTACCACATCCGAATCTACCCAAGTTACCTTACCACTGTACTCCAGAGGAAACCCAGGAGATCGCAAAGGCCGAATATGAGGCGTGGAAATCTAAGGAGAAGTCGCCGAAAGAGCCAGATTTCCCCAACACCGAAGAAGACAAAGCCCGAGCGTTGAAAATGGTGAAGACCCTTCATCAGCCCGAGCCGAGGCTCATTCCTAACTATGACCCCTCTATTGTTAAGGCACACGATGAAAAGAAGCGGTCGAAGAAGTGTAGTACCGGAAGCGGGAAATGCGGGAAAACAGTTGACCAGCTCGGACAACAGAAAATTCAATCCATCCCCCCGCTCATAGTGCATTCCAATCCCGAGGTGGGGCCGAGCACAGGCGCAGGCGAGGAACTTGACCCGGAGTTTATTGCACTGTACGGACAAGCGGCCGCTGCTGCGGGTATGTCCATTGCGCAGTATCTCCAAACCTTAGATGTCTTCCCCTCTTCTGATTTCGTGCACCCATATCGGCACGGGCATCCTCTCATCAAACCTGGGGAGGAAAATGATCTACCAGCAAAAATGCGAAGAGTGCATAATTGGTACATGGAAGCCTCGGAGCACTCTGAGGGATGGATAACGATGGAAGTTAGAAACGAGCATCACGGTTATGGAGAAAGGATAATTCTGATTGAGTTTATAGAACTATATCAGTTATTCCAGCTAAAGGCCCTCGACAAATCTATCGTCAGTGTGTATTGTCTGTAAGTATTTATTTCGCTGTAGTTAAGTCTCTAGCTAGCTCACCTCGTTCATTACATTTTTATAATAATACTCACTATATTATAATTGCAGAATGAAGATTCTCGAATGCAAAAGAGGACACATCTATGACATTGGGTTCATTGACCCATATTGGGTTAATCAAGCAACTCTTCTCACAAAACCCAGGGAAAACAGAAGATTCAATTGTGAAGGCGTTAAGGTTTCACGAAACCAAGAGGGAAATACTTTTTCCTTACAACTTCGAGTGAGTGTTATTTGTCCGGTAAACATTTTTTTTGCTTACTCGATGATAAGTGTATAACTGATGAGTTATGTTTGCGCAACTTCCACTATATTCTTCTAATATTTGAAACTGACAAAGGAAAAGTACTGGTAATGGACTCGAAACATAAACCCCTTAAGGACTGGGAGGACATGCATGAACTGATCCAACGGTAATTTCAATCTTTATGACACTATATCAACAAGTTTCGTTTATATTCTGATAACTCACTTAATTCATTTTCTTTGACGGGCAGCACTTGGAAACGGTTCACAGCAAAGGCTAGGGGTGAATGGAAGGAGAAGCTTAAATTTCAACATCTGAAAGTAAGTGGTACTAGCTATATCCGCGCATCTCCTTGATTATAGTTTCGATACCATTATAATGTTATATTATAATTTTGATTGAAACCATGTTCTTGTAAAGTGCTTGAACCAGGGAGATGGGAATAACTTATGTGGATACTATGTCTGTGAGTTCATTCGTCAGACGACATGCGCCAAGCTGGGCAGAGATTTAGAAAAACTTCGTGTACGTCAACCATCACTTTTATCTTATTACCATCTATTGTCTTTAATTAGATATTGACCACTCTTCTTTATATTAGATCGAGCGGCTGCGGGACGGTCTTCTACCAAGGGATCGCCTACGAGCAATTCAAGAGGAAATTTGCGGACTCTTAGACGCAGAGGTCCTAACACCAGGAGGGGAATACTATGTCAGCACCAACTATGCTCGACGATCTTGATGTTCGAATTCTTAGATGCATAGTACTTACCTATATATTCAAGTCATGGTGCATGGTGGTGTATTAGAGTAATTATGGGAAAGAGTACAAACTTGTATATTCTTCACTCCTTACTTGTATATTCGATTCATGGTGCGTACTTACTTGTATATTCTTCAACTATATTCTAATGCGATCACCATATAGTTGTAAATTCTAATGCGATCAGCAAACTTGTGTATTCTAATAAAATGAAATACAATAAAAAAACATGGTGATGTATTAGATGCAGAATACTTATGGGAAACAAATAGGAAAAAATACAACAAACCAAACCCTAAAAGGAAAACAAGAAAAAGAAGAAAAAAATTCTGCCCTGGCAGAGAATTGGTAAAAATCTCTGCCGCGGCAGAGGGGGCATTCATCCTAGTTCGTATTACGAACCGGGACGAATAGTCCTGGCCAGGGACCAGCCCACGCCCCCCACGTGGACGCCCCATCCATCGCGGGTCCTGGTACAATCGGGACGAAGCAGGGGGGGCATTCGTCCCGGTTGCCCCATCGCGGTTGGGCAACCGGGACAAAAGGCCCCTTAAAAACCGGGACAAAAGGGGGTGTTTCTACCGGTGATCGGACAAATCATTGGTGCAGGCATTAAAAGGGAGTGTACGTCAGCACGTTTTGCCGAGAAGGAGTAGGATCGATGGATTATTAGTACTACAACGCTTCTTGCCGTGTGAAATACTAGTGGGCATCATCACGTGAGCCATAAAGTAATAAACAGAAGAAAGAGAATAGGCTCTCAGTACGGGTACAGCTCAGGCTTTAAAAAATTAGAAATTAGAAGAAGTTGCAGGAGCTCAATTCGTCGCTGCAGCAGTCTGTACAGCAGTCAACCAGAATACTCTGGCTATGAGAATCTGAGTCGGCCTCGCCCCGGTTTTATCTCCCTCCGTCTCGACCAGCCGAGTCGCCGGTCTGCTCCTCCGCCTCGTCCACCACGCCCATACGCCGGCTAGCCGCACTCCGCCTCCCTCAGCCCCGGCTGCACGCGCACCGTCGCGCCGGCCAGCTCGTCGCTCCCGGCACCCTTTACCCACAAGCCGCAACAAAGCTTCACCACCCTTCGCGAAGCCATCCGGCCGTTGTGACCCGTGCAGCGCCTCGCCCGCAACCCGCCGGCTCGCCTCCTCTGCTCCGGCTCACCCTGCTCCTCCGCCATGAGCCGCCGCCGCCGCTGAGCGCCCTGCTCCCGCGCTCCTTGCTACTTTTTGTGGGGAGTCATCAGCAAGCTAGTATGTCCGTGTTGTCCAAACGCACACGAGCGGAGTCCACTGGCCCGGACGCCTCTGCTAGACGTGTGTTCACTACAAAGCATTACGCCAAGTGTCCGCGTTCGTACCATAAAATATCAGACCATTATTGATTACTAAAATGGCATTATATTGCGGAGATGGAGTACATGCCAGCGTCATCATGTATTGATGTTTGTTCGTGTCGCGTGACTCAATGGATGTGTGCAGCAACGCCGTCGTCATAACCCATGCTAAATCAACGCGCCGGCTCTCGCCTCGCCTTCGGCCGCCGTGGCCGAGTCGCCCCGTCTCGCCTCGCCCTCGGCCTCCATCGCCTCAAGCGGCCGGAGGGTTCACTGCTGCGCGCCGTCTTCAGACACGCCTGTTTCGCCTCCCCCCATATAGAATGGTCAACAGGAGGATAATGCCAGTGGACCGGCCAGAGGGGTGGGGTATCAAGTCCGTTCAAATACAGTGAAGTACTATAGCAAGCCCTGGACATTTCAGTGAAAGTACACAGGGGCCATCGGTCATCCTAAATCAGGTGTTATTTGCCCTTTGTTGTTTTCAATACATATTAAATTGTTAAAGGACAATTACTTTGTTTTCATGCAATATTTTTACGCAGGAAAAATATTTGCGTGGCATTATACCGCGAAGGTAGAGCGCACTCGTGTTCATCCGTGTCGCGTTGATGAATGGACGCTCGTGAGTCGCCGCCCCCGCGAACGGTCTACATCAACTTGCCGGTGCCGCACGCGCTCACCCGACAGTATGAGCCGCCAAATGAGTGCGGCAAGCCGCTGCAGTCGCGATATGGTCTTCACCAACCACGCCATGGCCGACTCTTCATTCTCGCCGGCTTTCAAACGCCACTGCTGACTCACCTATCTATGCCGGCTTACACCGCGTGGGCGTCTCTTGCCACCGCGTCGGCTTACAACGTCGTGGCCGTTTCTCGCCGTCATGCCGACTCACAACGCCGCAGCCGATTCTCGCCTTCCGCGCCGACTTACAATACCATGGTCTTCTCTCATCATCCGCGTCGGCTTACAACGCTGTGGCGTCTTTTACAACATCACCAGTTTACAATGCCGCGTCCGTTTTCTATGTATACATCAACATATCGGTGCAGTGCTCGCCTATACAAGCCGCCCAACGGGCGTGTGCAAGACGCCACCCACACTATGATCTACATCAACATATCAGTGCGACGCTCGTCCATACGAGCCGCCCAGCGGACAAGCGTATAAGCCGCCGCCACTACAATTTTGGTTCACTTCAAACAAAACATCTGGAACGAACCATCAACCGGATTATTGGAACAAATCATACGGGATCATCTATAACCCGCCACGGCCAACCTCAACTTTCGATGAAGATTCTCAAGCCGCCTCTTCG
This sequence comes from Hordeum marinum, assembly GCA_022496015.1. NCBI lineage: Eukaryota > Viridiplantae > Streptophyta > Magnoliopsida > Poales > Poaceae > Hordeum > Hordeum marinum. Next base: position 515,921,555 of record CM039674.1, read on the forward strand.
AGTCAACTTAAGACTCAGGGGTTATAGACATGGCAAGACACATTTGGTCATTTTCAACGAGAACCCCGGGCCTTCGCAAGAACCCAATCCTGGGGGCTATTACATTATTGGAGGAAGATTCAAAGTTTCCCAAGAGGACGAACCGCCATGATGCACCATTCAAACATAGGTGCCCAGGATGTATTGGATCATCATAAAGTCGCTTGAAGCCTTTGCCGTTTCTTTTTACAAGACGACGACTTACAAAGATGAAATCTTCCAGCTCAGAAATTTGAGTTGAAGTGGTTTGTTCGCCGTCAAAACGGCTGATCTATCATCCGGCATTATGCCATATCAAGCGCTGTTTCAGGGAGGCTTCTTGCCTTTGGGTATAGCTTACATCTCCCCTGCACGGTCTGCTTTTACGCTGTTGCAAGGAGGCTTCTTGCCTCCGGGTATAGCTTACATCTCCCTTGCACAGTTGGCTTTATGCCTAGTTTGGTTACATGAAGCGCTGTTGTCGATGGAGGCTTCTTACCTTTGGTATAGCATAACATGATCCTAAGGCAACAACGTGTACACCAAATTCCAGTTGCTTATCAACTACGACAATCGAAGGGGGCTTCTTACCGACGGGTATCGCTTATCTCATCCTAATAGTCGGCTTTATGCCATTTCCGGTTAACATGTTAGCCGCGGTTGTCGAAGGGGGCTTCTTACCGATGGGTTCGCTTATCTCACCCTAACAACCGGTGTTTATGCCAAAACTTAGCTTTTGAAGGAGGCTTCTTTCCCTCGGGTATAGCTTACATCACCCTTCAAAGAGCCTGCTATTGCAATCATTAGCCGCCGCTGTCGAATGGAGGCTTCTTGCCACAAGGTATAGCTTACATCACCCATCGGCAGCCGACATTCGCGCATACAATATACAGCATGTGCTGTTGAAGGAGGCTTCTTGCCTTCGGGTATAGCTTACATCACCCTTCAAATAGTCGTCTTTTGTAAATCATTAGCCGCGGCTGTCGATGGAGGCTTCTTGCCTCAAGGTATAGCTTACATTACCCATCGACAGTCGGTGTTCGCATACAAGGTACAAAATTTGCTGTTAAAATGAGGCTTCTTACCTTCGGGTATAGCTTACATTACCCTTCATACAGCCGGCTTTATGCCATTCCGGTTTATTCAAGGGAGCTTCCCACCTCCAGATAACATGCCGGCTTCTCAAGCCGGATCAGAGCAAGATTATGAGAAAGGAGCAATGTTATGAAAGGTATGAACATCGTCGGGTTGAGCTTCTTCAGGCCGCCCTCACAACAATGCAGAATATATTCTGTCTTGTTTATTTTTTGCAGGTATTATCTCTTCAGATGAGCCGCCATTAAGTGTTTGTCAAGAGCAAATGGATCTTTTAATAGCCAACATGGCTGGATCTTCATGGTTATCATAACCAGTTGGGGTTTTTCAAACCAGCTCGGAGAAATTATCATTTGTCAGATACAATGCCGTGTCATCTAATTGGCCGGTTCTCGAATTTCTTTAATTGTGCTCTGTAGCAATCTACAACACTCATGGATTTATCAAACTTATATTTGTCGGGTTGCACCGCAACCATGAGCAGGAATTTCATGTCAAAGACAAAGGAATTATTCCAGGATATTCATTCCGGGTTATATTACAACCACGGTCAAAGATTCATTCAACTAATTGTGGTGATTCATATTATTCTCACATAGTCCCGAGTCGCCGCAGGCAGACAACCCGGCACTTGGGGGCTACACTATTCATGTCCAAATTTATATCAATTGTGCAAGTCCCATATCGCTGCAAGCATGCGCCACGACACTTGGGGGCTAATGCAAGCCGGTTTTCAAATCATTACATTGTCAGCAAGACCCTATTGTCTCAAGAAGATGAGTCGGCCCTTCTATATTTTTATAAGTCCCAGCCCAGTAAATTCTTACTGACCCGACACTTGGGGACTACACCACTCAGATCAAAACTTTCTAAAAAGTCCCAAGTCACCGTAGGCGCGCGACCCGGCACTTGGGGGCTACAGTATTCAGCCGTTTAAATAGATTATGAGGTTCAAATTGAAGACCCGGCACATCACATTCTGATGAGCCGGCCCTTGGGGGCTACACCCGCCGAAAGCTTTCTGATGAGCCGACCCTTAAGGGCTACACTCGCCGAAGCTTTATAAGGTATAAAGCAATTATAAAGTCCTAGGTTGTTGCAGGCAGGACAACCCAACACTTGGGGGCTACACAATGTTATTTGCAAAGCACCAAGTTATCATGGATAATCTCGGAGCTTGGGGGCTACAGGTAATATGGACATATCAAAAACTTTGAGGGTAATTTTCAAGATGTTAAATATGGAATTCAGTTGTTAGACCCGGCGTCACCAACACTTATGACCTGGTGTTATCAAAAGATCATAACCCGCCAGATTTTGCGTCTTGGCCCGAACCTAAGTGCGTTGACCCGGACATCTGCCGTGACAAATCCACGACAGTTGGCGCCCACCGTGGGGCTCGTGCACGGTGATGTTGTGTTCTTGGAGGGAACTTTTCAGGGATCGAGAAGCTCTAGATTGAACAGACAAAGAACAACATGCGTGCATGGGTCTATGTCAAGTTTGAGTTCATCTATCAAGATTGAAGAAGTTTGAGCAGCAGCATAATTCAGATCAGAGTCCGCTAAATTCTAAAAGATTGGTTAAAAGATTGTTGCTATCAGCCCCGCAGAGGACAAGCACGAAAATTCTAGACGCCAGACCGATATGTTGTTGCCTGCAGATTAAGGGCAGAGACTAGGCGAGATCCATCAAAAAAATTTGTCTCGGCTGAAGCATCAAAGGAACTTCGAGTCCCAATGCATGAGAGGAAAAAATATATGGGCATCCACTACTAGAACCACCCCCCTTTCGTCCAGGGGGAATTCGCATTCGACCCGGCTACCTAAAGAACGGGGAGCATTCGTCCCGGTTCTTTAGGCCAGGGCAGCGTCCAGCCCCCTGGGGCATTCGTCCTGGTTTTTTAGTCGGCATTCGTCCCAGTTCGTGGAATGAACCGGGACGAATGCCTCGATGTATGCCATGTGGTGTGTGCAGGGGCATTGGTCCCGGTTCATGCCAGGAACCGGGATGAATGCCCCTTGCCTATAAATATTGCATCCAGACCCCTTCCCTCCTCTAGTTTTTTTTCTAGGAGGTGTGAGAGAGGTGGGTGCTAGTGTACTGTGTTCTTTTTGCTATGCACACGAGGTGTTCGACGAAATACCCGAGCGACACTTGACTTCACAGAAAATGGTATCTTCGACCGAGGTTAGCAAACTTATCCATTTCATCTATAATTGATACAAAAATGTTATATTTGTCGATGTACTGTGGTCATTTCGCTATTGAAGATGTTATTGTTGTAATGGTTTTTGATAAACTTAATTATACGATGTAGATGGATGCACGGCAGGGATGGATGTACGGTGACCGACGCACTTCCGAGTACTGGGCCAGCCTGGATGAATTTCTCGCTGTAGCTCAGGCTCACAAAGAGAATGGATTTATGTGTTGCCCATGTGTTGACTGTGGGAACGTCAGGGAGCACTCTTCCTCGAGAGTCCTTCACAGCCACCTGCTTCGGAGAGGTTTCATGCGCAGCTATAATTGTTGGACCAAGCATGGAGAGAGAGGGGTTGTGATGGAAGACAATGAAGAAGAAGAAGAGGATCCTATGTTCCCCGAATACGGTGATACTGCAATGGAAGACAATGAAGAAGAAGGAGGTGATCAAGAACGGGCATCAGATAAGCCCGATGATGATCAAGAACGGGCATCAGATGAGCCCGATGATGATCAAGAACGGGCATCAGATGAGCCCGATGATGATCTTGGTTGAGTTATTGCTGATGCAAGGGAATACTGTGAAAGTGAATTGGAGAGGTTGAAGTTGGACGGCATGTTACAGGATCACAAAAAGTTGTTGTACCCAAATTGCAAAGATGGCAGCACAAAGCTCGGTACCACACTAGAGTTGCTGAAATGGAAGGCACAGACCGGTGTGACTGACAATGCATTTGAGAGTTTACTTAAAATAATAAAGCCGAAGCTTCCAAAGGATAACGAATTGCCTGACAGCACATACGAAGCAAAGAAGGCTCTCTGCCCTCTAGGACTAGATGTGGAGAAGATACATGCATGCATTAATGACTGCATCCTCTACCGCGGTGAGAAGTACGAGAATTTGGATAAATGTCCGGTATGCACTGCACTGCGGTATAAGATCAAAGCAGATGACCCTGGCGATGTTGACAGCGAGCCCCCCCCCCCCCCCCGTAAGAGGGTTCCTGCCAAGGTGATGTGGTATGCTCCTATAATACCACGGTTGAAACGTCTGTTTAGAAATAAAGAGCATGCCAGGTTGTTGCGATGGCATAAAGAAGACCGGAAGAAAGACGGAAAGTTGAGACACACCGCTGATGGGTCACAGTGGAGAAAAATCGAGAGAGACTTCCCAGACTTTGCACGCGAGGCAAGAAACTTATGGTTTGGTCTAAGTACAGATGGCTTTAATCCTTTCGGAGAGCAGAGCTCCAGTCACAGCACCTGGCCCGTGACTCTATGTATCTACAACCTTCCTCCTTGGTTGTGCATGAAGCGCAAGTTCATTATGATGCCAGTGCTCATCCAAGGCCCAAGGCAACCCGGCAACGACATTGATGTGTACCTAAGACCATTAGTGGAAGAACTATTATAGTTGTGGGGAAAACCAGGTGTACGTGTGTGGTATGAGAACGAACAAAAGCCATTTGACCTACGGGCGTTGCTTTTCGTAACCATCAATGATTGGCCTGCTCTTAGTATCATTTCTGGATATACAAACAAGGGATACAATGCATGCACACACTGTTTAGATAAGACTGATAGCGTATATTTGGATAAATGTAAGAAGGTTGTATACCTGGGGCATCGTAGATTTCGTCTGATGAATCATCCCGTAAGAAAGAAAGGAGGCAAACATTTCAGAGGTGAGGCAGATACCCGGAAGAAGCCTGACCTCCGTAGTGGTAATGATGTATTCGGTATGGTCAAGGACCTAGAAGTAATCTTTGGAAAGGGTGATGGCAGCCAACCTGTTCCGAACGGCCCTGATAAGCGCGCACCCATGTGGAAGAAGAAATCTATCTTTTAGGAGCTACCATATTGGAAAGTCGTACATGTCCGCTCTTCAATCGACGTGATGCACGTGACGAAGAATTTCTGCATCAACCTGCTATGCTTCCTGGGCGTGTATGGGAAGTCAAAAGATACACCAGAAACACGAGAGGACTAGCAATGTATGAAAGACCCCAAAAACAAGCACATGGATACATGGTATCATTTCTTAAGAAGCTACGCTCTTACCAAAGCAGAGAAGGAAATCTTTTTTGAAGTCCTTTACAGTATCAAGGTGCCGTCTGGCTTCTCGTCGAATATTAACGGGATAATAAATATGGCAGAGAAAAAATTACAAAACCTGAAGTCTCATGACTGCCACGTGATTATGACGCGGTTGCTTTCGATTGCACTGAGGGGGCTTCTACCGGAAAATGTTCGAGTACCCATTGTGAAGCTATGTGCATTCCTCAATGCAATATCTCAGAAGGTAATCGACCTAGATAGTCTGGCAAGGTTACAGAGGGATGTGGTCCAATGTCTTGTTAGTTTTGAGTTGGTGTTCCCACCATCCTTCTTCAACATTATGACGCATCTCCTGGTTCACATAGTTGAAGAGATTCATATTCTCGGTCCGGTATTTCTACACAATATGTTCCCCTTTGAGAGGTTCATGGGAGTCTTGAAGAAATATGTTCATAACCGTGCTAGGCCAGAAGGAAGCGTCTCCAAGGGCTATGGAACACAGGAGGTCATTGGGTTCTGTGTTGACTTTATTCCTGACCTTAAGACGATTGGTGTTCCTGAATCGCGGCATGAGGGGAGACTGAGGGGAAAAGGAACGCTAGGAAAGAAAACAATGATACCCAGGGACGGGCATTCTTTCACCAAAGCACACTACACGGTTCTACAAAATTCCACCTTCGTGCCTCCGTATATCGAGGAACACAAGAATATTGTACGCTCCACAAACCCGGGGAAGGATGACACATGGATTAAAGTCAAACACATGGAGACTTTAGGAAGTTGGTTGCAAGCACATCTTATAAATGACATCACTATTGAAGATCATCTCTACATGTTGGCCGGGTCACCATCTTCGACTATTGGGACTTTTCAAGGGTACGAGATAAATGGGAATACATTTTACACGGTCACCCAAGATAAGAAGAGCACCAACCAAAACAGTGGTGTCCGCTTTGATGCAACAAACGAGAATGGGAAAAAGGACACATACTATGGTTACATAGAGGAGATATGGGAACTTGACTATGGACCTTCTTTTAAGATCCCTTTGTTTAAGTGCAAATGGGTCAACCTGAATGGAGAAGGGGTAAAGGTAGACCCGCTATACGGAATGACAACAGTGGATCTCAAGAAAATTGGTTAAAATGACGAACCATTTGTCCTAGCCGATGATGTGGCTCGGATCTTCTATGTGAAGGACATGTCCTCCAGACCGAAGAAAAGAAAAAATAAGCAACCAGACAAATCATATGATGAGCCGAAGCGTCACATAGTTCTTTCAGCGAAAAGAACCATCGTGGGAGTCGAGGACAAGACAGACATGTCTGAAGATTATGATCAGTTTCCTGAATTTCCGCCCTTCACAGTGAAAGCTGACCCAACCGTCCCATTAAATAAAGAAGATGCTCCATGGTTACGTCCGAATCGATCATAAGCAAGGGTTCATGGACTTAACGGAGTGATGTATAATAATGTATTGAACCTCTGATGTAAATCTTGTTGGGGAACGTCGCATGGGAAACAAAAAATTTCCTATGCACACGCAAACCTATCCATGGTGATGAGAATCTACGAGAGGGAGAGTGGATCTACGTACCCTTGTAGATCGCTAAGCGGGAAGCGTTAAGAAACGCGGTTGGTGTAGTCGAACATCTTCGCGATCCAAATCGCCGAGCGTCCCGCGATCTCATCACGATCTGTCCCGCGATCCCATCACGATCTGTCCCACGATCTCATCACGATCTGTCTCACGATCTTGATCACGATATGTCCCGCGAACTCATCATGATCCGTCCCGCGATCTCATCACGATCCGTCTCGCGATCTCGATCACGGTCCTTCCGATCTAGCGCCGAACGGACGGCACCTCCGCGTTCAGCACACGTGCAGCTTGATGACGATCTCCACCGTCTTGATCCAGCAAGAGGAGGTCGAGAGGATAGAGAGTTCATCGGCAGCGTGACGGCGCTCCGGTGATGGTGGTGGAGTGATTCCGGCAGGGCTTCGCCTAAGCACTGCAGAAAACCGATCTAGAGGAGCACCGGTGGAACGGGTAGCACGTGGCCGTAAATTCTGTGCAAAAACCCTCTATTCCACCAGTATATATAGGAGGAGAGGAGAGGAGAGGCATCCAAGGCCTTTGGTTCAGCCAAACAGGAGGTGGGAAGCAATCCTACTTCACCTCCAATCCTAGTTAGAGTAGGATTGCCTCCTATTCGCTGATTTTTCACGTTTTCCTTCGCCTTTTTCTCTCCCTGCGCCATGGGCCTTTTGTGGCTGATTTACCACCCCACTAAGGGCTGGTAAATACTCTCCCACAGCCCATGGTCCCTCTAGGGTCGAAATACCCTTCCCGGAGGCCTCCCGATACACTACCGACACTCCCGGTACGCTACCGATGAGCCCGAAACATTTTCGGAAACCAAACTGGGACTTCCTATATATGATTCTTTACCTCCGGACCATTCCGGAGCTCCTTGTGACGTCCGTTATCTCATCCGGGACTCCGAACAACCTTCAGTCACCACCATACATAACTCTACACTACCGAAACGTCACCGAACCTTAAGTGTGCAGACCCTGCGGGTTCGAGAACTATGTAGACATGACCGAGACCCCTCTACGGTAAATAACCAATGGCGGGACCTGGACGTCCACATTGGTTCCTACATATTCTACGAAGATCTTTATCGGTCGAACCTCTATGTCAAGGATTCAGTTAATCCCGTATAACGTTCCCTTTGTCCTTCGGTATGTTACTTGCCCGAGATTCGATTGTCGGTATCTCCATACCTAGTTCAATCTCGTTACTGGCAAGTCTCTTTACTCGTTCCGTAACACAAGATCCCGCAACTAACAATTAGTCACATTGCTTGCAAGGCTTATTGTGATGTTGTATTACCGAGTGGGCCCTGAGATACCTCTCCGTCACACGGAGTAACAAATCCCAGTCTCGATCCATGCCAACTCAACAGACACCATCGGAGATACCTGTAGAGCACCTTTACAGTCACCTAGTTACGTTGTGACGTTTGATACACACAAGGCACTCCTCCGATATCCGTGAGTTGCATGATCTCATGGTTATAGGAACATATACTTGACATGCAGAAAATAGTAGCAGTAAACTCACACGATCATATGCTACGTTTGTAGTTTGGGTCATGTCCATCACATCATTCTCCTAATAATGTTATCCCGTTATCAAATGACATCTCATGTCCATGGCTAGGAAACCTTAACCACCTTTTGATCAACGAGCTAGTCTATTAGAGGCATACTAGGGACATGGTTTTGTCTATGTATCCACACATGCATTTAAGTTTCCGATCAATACAATTATAGCATGGATAATAAACAATTATCATGAACAAGGAAATATGATAATAACTAATTTATTATTGCCTCTAGGGCATATTTCCAACAGTCTCCCACTTGCACTAGAGTCAATAATCTAGTTCACATCACCATGTGATTTGCATTGTTATGAATCTAACACCCAATGAGTTCTGGGGCTCGATCATGCTTTGCATGTGAGAGAGGTCTTATAGTCAACGGGTATGTGACAATCAGATCCGTATGTACTTTGCAAATCCCTATGTCAAACTGTAAACACTGCTACCACACTCCACTTGGTACTATTCCAAATGGCTACTCCACTATAGGTATCCAGATTGCTACTACGAGTCATCCGGATTGGTGTTAAAGCTTGCATCGACGTAACTCTTTACGACGAACTCTTTATCACCTCCACAATCGAGAAACATCTCCTTAGTCCTCTGGTTACTAAGAATAATTTCGACCGCTATCCAGTGATCCACTCCTGGACCACTCTAGTACCCCTTGACAGACTCATGGCAAGGCACACACAGGTGCGGTACACAGCATGGCATACTACACAGAGCCTATGGCTAAGGCATAGGGGACGACGTTCGTCTTTTCTCTTTCTTCTGCCATTGTCGAGCTTTGAGTCTCACTCAACTTCACACCTTACAAATCAGACGAGAACTATTTCTCTGACTGATCCATTTTGAACTCTTTCAAAATCTCGTCAAGGTATATACTCATTGAAAGTCTCATCAAGCATCTTGATCTATCTCTATAGATTTTGATGCTCAACAATTAGGTAGCTTTATCCAGGTCTTCCTTTGAAAATCAATTTTCAAACAACCATTTATGCTTTCCAGAAATCCTACATTACTTCCGATCAACAATATGTCATCCACATATACCTATCAGAAATTCTATAGTGCTCCCACTCACTTTATTGTAAATACAAGTTTCTTGTAAACCTTGTATAAACATTAAAAAATTTATCACCTCATCAAAGCGTATATTCCAACTCCGAGATGCTTGCTTCAGTCTATAGAAGGATCACTAAAGCTTGCACACCTTTTAGCATCCTTAGGACTAACAAAACCTTCTGGTTGTATCACATACAACCTTTCCTGAAGTAAACCGTTAAGGAAACGATGTTTTGACATCCATCTGCCAAATTTCATAATTGAAAACACAGCAACTGCTAACATAATTCCAATAGACTTTAGCACCACTACGAGTGAGAAAGTCTCATCGTACTCAACTCCTTGAACTTGTCACAAACATCTTTGCAACAAGTCGAGCTTTACAAATAGTGACATTCACCATCAGTGTCTGTCTTCATTTTAAAGATCCATTTGTACTCAACGACCTGCCGTCCAACGAGCAAGTCTACCAAAGTCTACACTTGGTTTTCATACATGGATCCAATCTTGGATTTCATGGCCTCCAACCATTTGTCGGAATCCGGGCCAATCATCGCTTCTCCATAGCTCGTAGGTTCATCGTTGTCCAACAACATGATCTCCAAGACAGAGTTGTCGTACCACTTAGGAGCAGTACACATCCTTGTCGACCCACGAAGTTCGATAGTAACTTGATCCTGAAGCTTCATGATCATCATCATTAACTTCCTCTTCAACTAACGTAGGCTTCACAGAAACATCTTTCTGCGCTGCGCTACTCTCTGGTTGAACAAAGGTTTAACAACCTCATCAAGTTCTATCTTCCTCCCACTCAATTCTTTCGAGAGAAACTTTTCTCGAGAAAGGACCCAGTTTTAGCAACAAACACTTTGCACTCGGATCTGAGATAGAAGGTTCACCCAACTGTTCTTGGGTATTCTATGAAGATGCATTTGTCCGCCTTGGGTTCGACCTCATTAGGTGAAAACATTTTCCACACAAGTGCCGCAGCCCCAAACATTAAGAAATGACAGCTTAGGTTTCTATCAAACCATAATTCACACGGTGTCATCTCAACGGATTTAGATGATGCCCTATTTAAAGTGAATGTAGTTGTCTCTAATGCATAACCGCAAAAATTATAGTAGTAAAACGATAAGAGACATCACAGTATGCACTATATCAATAGAGCATGACTATGATGTTTGGACACACCATCACACTATGGTGTTCCAGGTGGCGTTAGTTGTGAAACAAATTTCACATTGTCTTAAGTTGTATGCCAAACTCATAACTCAGATATTCACCTCCACGATCATATCGCAGTTATTTTCATCTTCTTGTCACGATGATCTTAAACTTCACTCTAAATTTGCTTGAACCTTTCAAACGATTCAGACTTGTGTTTCATTAAGTAAATATACACTATATCTACTTAAATCATCAGTGAAGGTAAGAAAATAACGATATCCACTGCATGCTACAAGACTCACTAGATTGCATACATTAACATGTATCATTTCCAATGAATCACTTGCCCGCTCCATCCAACGGGGTCCTTTAGTCATCTTGCCCAAGAGGCATGGTTCGCATGTCTCAACCGATTCGAAATCGAATGAGTCCAAATATCCATCAGCATGGAGTTTCTTCATTTGCTTTATACCAATATGACATTTAGCGGCAGTGCCACAAGTATGTGGTACTATCATTATTAACTTTGTATCTTTTGACATCAATGTTATGAACATGTGTACTACTACCATAAAGATTTCAACAAACCATTCTCACTGGGTGCATGACCATTGAAGGTATTATTCATGTAAACAGAATAACCATTATTCTCTAACATAAATGAATAACCGTATTGCAATAAGCATGATCTAATCATGTTCATGCTCAACGCAAAACACCAAATAACATTTATTTAGGTTCGTCACTAATCCTGAAGGTAGAGAGAGCGTGCGATCTTGATCACATCAACCTTGGAAACACTTCCAACACGTATCGTCACCTCACCCTTAGCTAGTTCTCTGTTTATTCCGTAGCTTTTAGTTCGAGTTACTAACATTTAGCAACCGAACCGGTATCCTATACCCAGGTGCTACTAAGAGTACTAGCAAGGTACACATTAATAACTCGTATATGAAATATACTTCGATCAATGTTGCCAGCCTTCTTATCTACCAAGTATCTAGGGTTGTTCCGCTTCAGCGACCGCTCACCTCATAACAGAAGCACTTAGTCTCGGGTTTGAGTTCAACTTTGGGTTGCTTCACTGGAGCAGCAACTGTCTTGCTATCCATGAAGTTTCCCTCCTTGCTCTTGCCCTTCTCGAAACTAGTGGTTTGATTAACCATCAACACTTGACGCTCCTTCTTGATTTCTACCTTCGCAGTGTCAAAACATCGCGAACAGCTCAGGAATCATTATTTCTATCGCTGGCAATTTATAGTTCACCACTAAGTTCTAGTAGCTTAGTGACAGTGACTTGGAGAACTATGTCAATCACTATCTTATCTGGAAGATCAACTCCCACTTGATTCAAGCGATTGTTGCACCCAGACAATCTGAGTACATGCTCAACGATTGAGCTCTTCTCTTTCATCTTGCAGGCAAAGAATCTTGTTGGAGATCTCATATCTCGCAACACGGGCACGAGCCTGAGATCCTAATTTCAGCTCTTAGAAACATCTCATTAGTTCCGTGACGTTCAAAACGTTTTGGAGCCTCAATTCTAAGCCGTAATGCATGACGCACTAAACTATCAAGTAGTCATCGAAACGTGCCTGTCAGATGTTCACAACATCTACAGACGACCCTAGATGGGGTGGCGCACCGAGCGGTGCATTAAGGACATAAGCCTTCTGTGCAGCAATGAGGACAATCCTCAGATCACGGACCCAGTCCGCAATATTACTACCATCATCTTTCAATTCTATTTCTCTAGGAACACATAAAAAATACAAGGGAGCTACAGCGTGAGCTAGTAATATACAACATAATTTGCAAAGACACTTTGACTATGTTCATGGTAATGAGTTCAATTAATCATATTACTTAAGAACTCCCACTCAAATTGACATCCCTCCGATCATTCGAGTGATACATGATCCAAATTCACCAACTCAAGTCCGATCATCACATGAGTTGAGGTGGCTGCAATGGTGAACATCATTATGTTGATCATATCTACTATATGACTCATGTTCGACCTTTCGGTCTCTCGTGTTCCGAGGCCATGTCTGTACATGCTAGGCTCGTCAAGTTTAACCCGAGTGTTCTGCATGTGCAACACTGGCTTGCACCCGTTTTATGTGAACGTAGAGTCTATCACACCCGATCATCACGTGGTGTCTCAACACGACGAACTTTCGCAATGGTGCACACTCGGGGAGAACACAATTTATCTTGAAATTAAGTGAGGGATCACCTTATAATGCTACCACCGTCCTAAGCAAAACAAGGTGCATAAAAAGGTTTAACATCACATGCAAATCATAAGTGACATGATATGGCCATGAACTTGTGCTTTTGATCTCCATCTAGAAAGCACCGGCATGGTCTCCATCATCACCGGCATGACACCATGATCTCCATCATCTTGATCTCCATCAACGTGTCGCCATCAGGGTTGTCACGCCCTGCATGCTTCTACTACTATTGCTACCATAGCGATAAAGTAAAGCATTACATAGCGCTTAAAGATTGACACGCAGGTCATACAATAATTAAAGACAACCCTATGCCTCCTGCCAGTTGTCGAACTCATCGACATGCAAGTCGTGATAATCTATACATCACATGATCATCTCATATACATCACATATATCTCATCATGTAATTGGCCATATCATATCACAACATACCCTGCAAAAACAAGTTAGACGTCCTCTAATTGTTGTTGCATGTTTTACGTGGCTACTACGGGTATCTAGCAAGAACGATTCTCACCTACGCATAAACCACAACAGTGATACACTAGTTGCTTTTCAACCTTCTCAAGGACCGCCTTTGTCGGATCCGATCCAACTAAAGTGAGTGAAACTGTCACCCGCAAGCCATCTAGGCAACAAGTTGCGTCGAGGGAACCGGTCTCCCGTAAGCGTACGAGTAATGTTGGTCCAGGCCGCTTCATCTCAAAATCCCGTAGAACCAAAATACGACCAAGGGAGGAAGCAATCTAAGCATCAATGCCCACAAACCTTTTGTGTTCTACTCGAGATCTCATCGAACCATCAACCTAGCTCATGATGCCACTGTTGGGGAACGTCGCATGGGAAACAAAAAAAATTCTACGCACACGCAAACCTATCCATGGTGATGAGCATCTATGAGAGGGAGAGTGGATCTACGTAACCTTGTAGATCGCTAAGCGGGAAGCGTTAAGAAACGCGGTTGGTGTAGTCGAACATCTTCGCGATCCAAATCGCTGAGCGTCCCGCGATCCCATCACGATCCGTCCCGCGATCTCATCACGATCTGTCTCACGATCTTGATCACGATCTGTCCTGCGAACTCATCACGATCCGTCCCGCGATCTCATCATGATCCGTCTCGCGATCTCGATCACGGTCCTTCCGATCTAGCGCCGAACGGACGGCACCTCCGCGTTCAGCACACGTGCAGCTGGATGACGATCTCCACCGTCTTGATGCAGCAAGAGGAGGTGGAGAGGAGAGAGAGTTCATCGGCAGCGTGACGGCGCTCCGGTGATGGTGGTGGAGTGATTCCGGCAGGGCTTCGCCTAACCACTGCAGAAAACCGATCTAGAGGAGCACCGGTGGAACGGGTAGCACGTGTCCGTAAATTCTGTGCAAAAGCCCTCTATTCCACCAGTATATATAGGAGGAAAGGAGAGGAGAGGCAGCCAAGGCCTTTGGTTCAGCCGAACAGGAGGTGGGAAGCAATCCTACTTCACCTCCTATCCTAGTTGGAGTAGGATTGCCTCCTATTGGCTGATTTTTCACCTTTTCCTTAGCCTTTTTCTCTCCCTGCGCCATGGGCCTTTTGTGGCTGATTTACCAGCCCACTATGGGCTGGTTAATACTCTCCCACAGCCCATGGTCCCTCTAGGGTCGAAATACCCTTCCCGGAGGCCTCCCGGTACACTACCGGCACTCCCGGTACACTACCGATGAGCCCGAAACTTTTCTGGAAACCAAACTGGGACTTCCTATATATGAATCTTTACCTCCGGACCATTCCGGAGCTCCTCGTGACGTCCGGGATCTCATCCGGGACTCCGAACAACCTTCGGTCACCACCATACATAACTCTACACTACCGAAACGTCACCGAACCTTAAGTGTGCAGACCCTACGGGTTCGAGAACTATGTAGACATGACCGAGACACCTCTACGGTCAATAACCAATGGTGGGACCTGGACGTCCACATTGGTTCCTACATATTCTATGAAGATCTTTATCGGTCGAACCTCTATGTCAAGGATTCAGTTAATCCCGTATAACGTTCCCCTTTGTCCTTCGGTATGTTACTTGCCCGAGATTCGATCGTCGGTATCTCCATACCTAGTTCAATCTCATTACTGGCAAGTCTCTTTACTCGTTCCGTAACACAAGATCCCGCAACTAACAATTAGTCACATTGCTTGCAAGGCTTATTGTGATGTTGTATTACCGAGTGGGCCCTGAGATACCTCTCCGTCACACGGAGTAACAAATCCCAGTCTCGATCCATGCCAACTCAACAGAAACCATCGGAGATACCTGTAGAGCACCTTTATAGTCACCCAGTTACGTTGTGACGTTTGATACACACAAGGCACTCCTCCGATATCCGTGAGTTTCATGATCTCATGGTCATAGGAACATATACTTGACATGCAGAAAACAGTAGCAGTAAACTGACACGATCATATGCTACGTTTGTAGTTTGGGTCTTGTCCATCACATCATTCTCCTAATGATGTGATCCCGTTATCAAATGACATCTCATGTCCATGGCTAGGAAACCTTAACCATCTTTTGATCAACGAGCTAATCTATTAGAGGCATACTAGGGACATGGTTTTGTCTATGTATCCACACATGCATTTAAGTTTCCGATCAATACAATTATAGCATGGATAATAAACGATTATCATGAACAAGGAAATATGATAATAACTAATTTATTATTGCCTCTAGGGCATATTTCCAACAAATCTATGTAATGTTATTGGTTGTGTTAGGGTATTGAACCTTTGAGTGAATATTTGGCATGTACAACCCCAAGAACACTTGTAAACACATGATATGCCAAATCCTTGCTTCTGGTGCCATCCCGACGCTCCGCAGCCCCTCTCCGGTGAAACCCTAGCCCCGCTGGAGGGAACAGCGGGGGGCGTAAACCCTAAGAACAGCGGGGGGCGTAAACTTTTTTTTTGTCCTGGAACCACGAGCTGCCCTTTTATGTTTCAAGGACTCCGGGGGGCGTAAACTATGTCTCTCAGATGTCTCGGATGCGAGTCCTTGCCATGAGCATGTAGTTATGGAATTGAATTGTGTTAGTACAAATTTATTTGGTGATGGGGATATACCCCATGGTATGACCCGGCCTGGCGACTCACGGGTGACCCGGCCGAAGACATGACATTCTTATTAATGACCCGGCAGGCGAGTCGCGGGATGACCAAGCCCAAGACCCGGCGGGTGAGGCGGCGCCATGCGGCTCACAAGAGAAGGCCCACAAGAGAAGGCCCAAAGAGAGAAGGATTCCCTTAAAGGAAATAAGACCCGGAGTAGGATTCGTGAGAGATGAGTCCTAATCCTACTCCTAGTAGGACTCTATTTGTAAACCTACCCTCTCCACTTATATAAGGAGGGGTAGAGCACCCCTAGAGGGACAGATTTAGAAGAGACACAAGTCCACAAGTTTAGACAACACAAGAGATTAGAGGCTCTCGTGATTAGAGGTTGCAATTAGCACCCTTGTAACCGAGAGATCTTCATAATCATCAATACCAGACAAGCAGGATGTAGGCTTTTACCTCCATCGGAGGGGCCGAACCTACCTCCGTGTCTTCTCGATACCGATCAACCCCTTCAAGCCGCCACGTAGTTGCGTCTCGGCCCGAACCTAAGTCCGTTGACCCAGACATCTGCCGTGACAAATCCACGACATTTGGTGAATGAGTTAATTGCTCATGTGTGATGGCACGCTGGTGTTGTCTCACCTAACTTACCGAAAAACTAGAGAAGAAATAGATGGATGTGAATTTACTCAACAAGGAAGAGGTTTAGCAGAAGATCGTGTGAGCTGCTCATGTGTCTAGTTCTCAAGATGCATTTTAATGTAATCGATACCTTAAACGGGCTTTCCAATGAAATGCGGTGGTTCACCGTTAGGTGACAAATTCTTGGTCGTATGGCCGCAGAGATGGGGATTTGCTACATCCAGACATAGAACAAGTGTATCTTCACCACATCATGTCGAACCATGATGATCTCGTGATTGTGTTCATTTTGAAATGCCATGGCTACTCATCGCACGAGCTTCTTCGGCATTGGTCCCAACTTGCATCCCTCGTGCCCAACTACTACAATATATCATCTATCCATGTCGGCAACGGGTTATAGACAATGTTTTGGCTTGATGATTGGCCCACGGTGGTACCTTCTGTCATTGCATGCAAGGCATGTTCACCTACGCTCTGGAATGTTGATGCGTATTCTTCTTGGTGGAAATGAAGGAATTGGTTGTCTCAAGCCCTTGTTCATCGCCCACTTCGGCGGGACTCCTTAATTGTTTACGTGTTGGGTGTGAAGAGCCTATCATTAGGTGAAAATACGTTTGCTGCCTAGGATGCATATCAGCCCTACTACCTTTATCTGCTTGGGGGCATCAATTCAACCCTTTGCTGACTTTATCTTCGGGAGCTATGATGCATCAAAAGTGAAGTTATGTAGTTGGCTCCTCTCTCAGACTCACTTCTACCCATGTGCCCTTCTTTCATCATGAAAGGGGTCTCGAGGAAGGCTAAGGTGGTTCTCCACTCTACAAGGCATATTCAACGTCGGGCAACCACATCATCTAAAGTTTGTCCTCTCTCGTCATTTTTTGCTTAGAGGTACTTGACAGGATGATCTACACCTCGTTGTCTCCTACTATCCATCCATGAAGCACATGTCATCAGTATCCATGTTCACCTTCTTTTAGCTGCTAGCACATTTGGAAGGATTCCAACAACATGGCCTTCAAAGTTGCTGAAGATGTTGCTCCCCCTATGTTATGACTTTGTTGAGGTGATGCCAAGCTTTAAACACTTCTTTTCCCCATATGTTTAAATGTGTTGGCGATGCGCAACTCGTCACTATATCATCACTAATCTGGTGGCTACATATTAATGTGAAAAATAAGTCGTAGGTCACTAAAAAGGAGTAAGGAACAATAATAGCAAGTACACGGCACACAAATTTAGTGTTTACATGAAAAAATTACTAAACCAGTGGATTTTCAAATAAGGACGGACCAAGCATTAATCTATCCCCACTGGGGAAGTACATAAAGGTGTGAGTTTTGAGTTGTTCAACCACCATGCTCAATGTGTTTCCTACCACCTTATGGAGTTGTTCCATTGGCTCCTCGACTCATCTCAAAGTAATCGACGGCCTTCAATGGGCTTTCCCATGGAATTCGGTGGTTTGTCGTCACATGACAAATCTTGTTGGCATGACCACATATATGTCATCCCAAAAAGACAAAGATGAGGATCTGGCGCCTTCAGACACATAACATGTGTCTCCTACTTAGCCACCTAATGCCAAACCCTAACGATGTCATTATTGCGCTGGTTTTGGAATACCGTGGATGCTCATCACATGATCTTGATCAACATTGATCACATATTGCATCCCGGGTGCCCAACTAATACAACATATGATGTATCCATGTCGGCGCGCGGCTGGCTGTAGACAATATTCTACCTTGATGATTGGCTCACGACGGTGCCATTTGTCACTGGATGCAATTGCCACTTCTTTTGGGGTGTATGGGTAGCTTCCAAAAAAGGTTGCCCGTCTACCTAGCCTATTCTGACAGCCCAACTAAAACTTTATTGTAGAAGCCTAATAAGTAAATTTAACTAGTAGGCTTCTAGAATAAAATTGTTTCTTGATAGTCCCTTCACTCGCCTTTGTTTTGGTCAATTAGAGATTCTATAAAATGATGATGTTGTTGGGGAACGTCGCATGGGAAACAAAAAAATTCCTATGCACACGCAAACCTATCCATGGTGATGAGCATCTACGAGAGGGAGAGTGGATCTACGTACCCTTGTAGATCGCTAAGTGGGAAGCGTTCAGAAACGCGGTTGGTGTAGTCGTACTTCTTCGCGATCCAAATCGCCGAGCGTCCCGCGATCTAATCATGAACCGTACCACGAACCAATCACGAACCGTCCCGCGATCTCGTCACAATCCATCCCGCGATCCGATCACGAACGTCTCGTGGCCTTGATCACGATCCTTCCGATCTAGTACCGAACGGATGGCACCTCCACGTTCAGCACACATGCAGCTTGATGACGATCTCCACCGTCTTGATCCGGCAAGAGGAGGTGGAGAGGAGAGAGAGTTCACCGGAAGCGTGACGGCGCTCCGGTGATGGTGGTGGTGGAGCAATTCCGGCAGGGCTTCGCCTAAGCGCTGCAGAAATCCGATCTAGAGGAGCACCGGTGAAACTGATAGCACGTGGCCGTAAACTATGTCCAAAACCCTAGCTATCCACCAATATATATAGGAGGGAGGAGAGGAGAGGCAGCCAAGGCCTCCTTGGCTCGGCTGGCTAGAGGAAGGGTGGAATCCTATTCCACCTCCAATCCTAGTTGGAGTAGGATTGCCTCCTATTGGTTGATTTTCCACTTTTTGCTTTAGGACTTTATCTCCTGCGCCATGGGCCTTTGTGGCTGTTTTCCCAGCCCACTAAGGGCTGGTTAATACTCTCCCACGGCCCATGGACCTCTTGGGGTCGAAATACCCCTCCCGGAGGCCTCCCGGTACACTACCGATGAGCCCGAAACTTTTTCGGCGACCAAACTGGGACTTCCTACATATGAATCTTTACCTCCGGACCGTTCCGCAGCTCCTCATGACATCTGGGATCTCATTCGGGACTCCTAACAACCTTCGGTCATCACCATACATAACTCTACACTACCGAAACGTCACCGAACCTTAAGTGTGCAGACCCTGCGGGTTCGAGAACTATGTAGACATGATCGAGACACCTCTATGGCCAATAACCAATGGCGGGACCTGGACGTCCACATTGGTTCCTACATATTCTACGAAGATCTATCGGTCGAACCTCTATGTCAAGGATTCAGTTAATCCCGTATAACGTTCCCTTTGTTCTTGGGTATGTTACTTGCCCGAGATTCGATCGTCGGTATCTCCATACCTAGTTCAATCTCGTTACCGGCAAGTCTCTTTACTCATTCCGTAATACAAGATCTCGCAACTAACAATTAGTCACATTGCTTGCAAGGCTTTATTGTGATGTTGCATTACCGAGTGGGCCCCGTGATGTCGCACGGAGTAACAAATCTCAGTCTCGATCCATGCCAACTCAACAGACACCATCGGAAATACCTGTAGAGCACCTTTATAGTCACCCAGTTACGTTGCGACATTTGATACACACAAGGCACCCCTCCGATATCCGTGAGTTGCATGATCTCATGGTCATAGGAACATATACATTGACATGTAGAAAACAGTAGCAGTAAACTGACACGATCATATGCTACGTTTGTAGTTTGGGTCTTGTCCATCACATCATTCTCCCAATGATGTGATCCCGTTATCAAATGACATCACATGTCAATGGCTAGGAAACCCTGACCGTCTTTGATCAACGAGCTAGTTCACTAGAGGCATACTAGGGACACGGTGTTGTCTATTTATCCACACATGCAATGTGTTTCCAATCACTACAATTATAGCATGGATAATAAACGATTATCATGAACAAGGAAATATAATAATAAACACTTTATATATTGCCTCTAGGGCATATTTCCAACAGTCTCCCACTTGCACTAGAGTCAATGATCTAGTTCACATCACTATCTGATTTACATGGTAATGAATCGAACACCCATATAGTTCTGGTGTTGATCATGTTTAGCCCTTGGAAGAGGTTTAGTCAACGGGTCTGCCACATTCAGATCTGTGTGCACTTTGCTAATATTTATGTCCTTCTCCTCGATGTAGAACCGGATGGAGTTGAAGCATCGCTTTATGTGTCTGGTCCTCTTGTGAAACCTTGGTTCCTTGGCTAGAGCAATGGCACTAGTGTTGTCACATAACAGATTTATTGGATTTAGCGCACTAGGCACTACTCCAAGATCTGTCATGAACTGCTTCATCCAGACACCTTCCTTTGCCGCCTCCGAGGCTGCGATGTACTCCGCTTCGCACGTAGAATCAGCTACCACACTTTTCTTGGAACTGCACCAGCTTACCGCTCCCCTGTTAAGAATAAATACGTATCCGGTTTGCGATTTAGAATCGTCCGGATCAGTGTCACAGCTTGCATCGACGTAACCCTTTACGACGAGCTCTTCATCACCTCCATAAACGAGAAACATGTCCTTAGTCCTGTTAAGGTACTTAAGGATATTCTTGACCGCTTGCCAGTGCTCCATTCCAGGATCACTTTGAAACCTTCCAGCCATACTTATGGCAAGGCTGACATCGGGTCTTGTGCACAGCATTGCATACATGATAGAGCCTATGGCTGAAGCATAGGGGATGACGCTCATCTTTTCTTTATCTTCTGCAGTCACTGGGCATTGAGTCTTACTCAACTTCACACCTTGTAACACAGGCAAGAACACCTTCTTGGCCTGTTCCATTTTGAACTTCTTCAAAACTTTATCCAGGTATGTCCTTTGTGAAAGTGCTATTAAGCGTGTCGACCTATCTCTATAGATCTTAATGCCTAATATGAAAGAAGCTTCTCCTAGGTCCTTCATTTGAAAAACTCTTATTCAAATATTCCTTCATGCTTTCCAGCATTTCTATATCGTTTCCGATCAGCAATATGTCATCCACATATAACACTAGAAACGCTATAGAGCTCCCACTCACTTTCTTGTAAATACAAGCTTCTCCATAAACTTGTATAAACCCAAACCCTTTGATCACTTCATCAAAGCGCTTATTCCAATTCCGAGATGCTTGCACCAGTCCATAAATGGATCGCTGGAGTTTGCAAACTTTGTCAACATTCTCTGGATCGACAAAACCTTCGGGTTGCATCATATACAACTCTTCCTCAAGGAAACCGTGGAGGAATGCCATTTTGACATCCATCTGCCAAATTTCATAGTCGAAATAAGCAGCTATTGCCAACATGATTCTGACAGACTTAAGCATCGCTACGGGTGAGAAAGTCTCATCGTAGTCAACTCCTTGAACTTGTGAAAAACCCTTTGCCACAAGTCGAGCTTTATAGACGGTGACATTACCGTCCGCGTCCGTCTTCTTCTTATAGATCCATTTATTCTGAATGGCCTTTCGCCCTTCAGGTAGCACTTCCAAAGTCCATACTTTGTTTTCATACATGGATCCCATCTCAGATTTCATGGCCTCTAACCATTTCTCGGAATCCGGGCCCATCACTGCTCCTCCATAGCTCGTAGGTTCATTGTTGTCTAACAACATGACCTCCAAGACAGGGTTGCCGTACCACTCGGGAGTAGTACGTGCCCTTGTCGACCTACGCGGTTCAATAGCAGCTTGATCCGAAGCTTCATGATCATCATCATTAACTTCCTCTTCTACCGTCGTAGGTTCCACAGAAACACCTTTCTGCGCTACGCTACTCTCTGGTTGAAGTAAAGGAAGGTTCAATAACCTCGTCAAGCTCTATTTTCCTCCCACTCAATTCTTTCGAGAGAAACTCTTTCTCAAGAAATGTTTCGTTCTTAGCGACAAACATTTTGCCTTCGGATCTGAGATAGAAGGTATACCCGACTGTCTCTTTCGGGTATCCTATGAAGATGCATTTTTCCGCTTTGGGTTCCAGCTTTTCAGGCTGAAGCTTTTTGACATAAGCATCACATCCCCAAACTTTAAGAAACGATAACTTCGGCCTTTTGCCAAACCATAGTTCATATGGCGTCGTCTCAATGGATTTTGATGGTGCCCTATTTAAAGTGAATGCAGCTGTCTCTAATGCATAACCCCAAAACGATAGTGGCAAATCAGCAAGAGACATCATAGAGTGCACCATATTTAATAAGGTTTGATTACGACGTTTAGACACACCATTACATTGTGGTGTTCCGGGCGGTGTCAACTGTGAAACAATTCCACATTGTCTTAAGTGACTGCCAAACTCATAACTCAGATATTCACCTCCTCGATCAGATTGCAGAAATTTAATCTTCTTGTTACGATGATTCTCAACTTCACTCGGAAATTGCTTGAACTTTTCAAACGTTTCGGACTTGTGTTTCCTCAAGTAAATATACCCATATCTACTCAAGTCATCAGTGAAGGTGAGAAAGTAACGATGTCCACCGCGCGTTGCAACATTCATTGGACTGCACACATCAGTATGTATGATTTCCAATAAGTCACTTGCCCGTTCCATTGTTCCTGAGAACGGCGTTTTAGTCATCTTGCCCATCAAGCATGGTTCACATGTGTCAAGTGATTCAAAATCAAGTGACCCCAAAAGTCCATCAGCATGGAGCTTCCTCATGCGCTTTACACAATTATGACCTAAACGGCAGTGCCATAAGAAAGTGGTACTATCATTAACTACTCTACATCTTTTGGCATCAATGTTATGAACATGTGTGTCATCACTATCAAGATTCAATATGAATAAACCCCTAACATTGGGTGCATGACCATAAAAGATATTACTCATATAAATAGAACAACCTTTATTCTCTGATTTAAATGAGTAACCGTCTCGCAATAAACAAGATCCAGATATAATGTTCATGCTTAACGCAGGCACTAAATAACAATTATTCAGGTTCATCACTAATCCTGATGGTAATCGAAGAGAGAGCGTGCCGACGGCGATCACATCAACCTTGGAACCATTTCCCACGCGCATCGTCACTTCGTTCTTTGCCAGTCTTCGTTTATTCCGTAGTTCCTACTTTGAGTTGCAAATGTGAGCAACCGAACCTGTATCAAATACCCAAGCACTACTACGAGAACTAGTAAGGTACACATCAATAACATGTATATCATATATACCTTGTTTGTCGTTGCCCGCCTTCTTGTCAGCCAGGTACTTGGGGCAGTTCCGCTTCCAGTGACCAGTTCCCTTGCAATGAAAGCACTCGGTTTCTGGCTTAGGTCCATTCTTAGGCTTCTTTGTAGGAGTAGCAACTGCTTTGCCATCCTTCTTGGTTTTACCCTTCTTGCCTTTGCCCTTGCCATTTTTCTTGAAACTAGTGGTTTTGTTGACCATCAACACTTGATGTTCTTTCTGGATTTCAGACTCAGCGACTTTCAGCATCGCAAACAGCTTGGATGATGACTTGTTCATTCCGTGCATGTTATAGTTTATCACAAAACTTTTGTAACTAGGTGGTAGTGATTGAAGAACTCTATCAATGATCGCCTCTTGCGGAAGGGAAATTCCCAACTCAGCTAGACGGTTTGAGTACCCAGACATTTTGAGTATATGCTCACTGATAGACCCGTTCTCCTCCATCTTGCAAGCATAGAACTTATCGGAGGTCTCATACCTCTCGATCCGGGCATTCTTCTGAAAGATAAACTTCAACTCCTGGAACATCTCATATGCTCCATGACGTTCAAAACGTCTTTGAAGTCCTGGTTCTAAGCCATACAATATTGCACACTGAACTATTGAGTAGTCTCCAGCACGAGCCTCCCAAGCGTTCTTAACGTCTTCGGAGGTCACGTCTTCTGGTTGGTCACCAAGCGGTGCATCAAGGACATATTGTTTCTGGGAAGCCATAAGGATAATCCTCAGATTACGGGCCCAATCAACAAAGTTACTTCCATCATCTTTCAACTTAGCTTTCTCTAGGAACGCATTAAATTTCAGGGGTGCTACTACGCGAGCCATTGATGTACAACATAAATATGCAAAGGTTACTTATACTATTGTTCATGATAATGAGTTTAGTTAATAAAATTACTAAAGCTCCCACTCAAATTGACATCCCTCAGGTCATCTGAGTGTCACATGATCCAAATCCACCAACTCAAGTCCGATCATCATGTGAGTTAAGCTGGTTTCAATGGTGAACATCATTATGTTTATCATATCTACTATATGACTCATGTTCGACCTTTCGGTCTCTTGTGTTCCGAGGCCATGTCTGTACATGCTAGGCTCGTCAAGTTTAAGCCGAGTGTTCTACACGTGCAAATCTAGCTTACACCCGTTGTATGTGAACGTAGAGTCTATCACACCCGATCATCACGTGGTGTCTCGACACGACGAACTTTCGCAACGGTGCACACTCGGGGAGAACACAGTTCATCTTGAAATTCAAGTGAGGGATCACCTTATAATGCTACCGCCGTACTAAGCAAAACAAGGTGCATAAAAGGATTAACATCTCATGCAATTCATAAGTGACATGATATGGCCATGAACTTGCGTTTAAGATCTCCATCTTCGAAACACCGGCATGATCTCCATCGTCACCGGCACAACACCATAATCTCCATCAATGTGTTGCCATTGGGGTTGTGGTGCCAGCCCTGCTTCTACTTCTATTGCTACCGCTTAGCGATAAAGTAAAGCATTACATAGCGCTTAATGATTGACACGCAGGTCATACAATAATTAAAGACAACCCTATGGCTCCTGCCGGTTGCCGTATTCACCGACGTGCAAGTCGTGAAATCTATACATCACATGATCATCTCATACATCACATATATCTCATCATGTAATTAGCCATATCACATCACAACATACCCTGCAAAAACAAGTTAGACGTCCTCTAATTGTTGTTGCATGTTTTACGTGGCTGCTACGGGTATCTAGCAAGAACGATTCTCACCTACGCATAAACCACAACGGTGATACATAGATTGCTTTTCAACCATCTCAAGGACCGCCTTTGTCGGATCCAATCCAACTAAACTGAGAGAAACTGTCACCCGCAAGCCATCTAAGCAACAAGTTGCGTCGAGGGAACCCGTCTCTCGTAAGCGTACGAGTAATGTTGGTCCGGGCCGCTTCATCTCACAATCTCGCCAAACCAAAATCCGACCAAGGGAGGAAGCAATCTAAGCATCAACGCCCACAAACCTTTTGTGTTCTACTCGAGATCTCATCGAACCATCAACCTAGCTCTGATACCACTGTTGGGGAACATCGCATGGGAAACAAAAAAATTCCTACGCACACGCAAACCTATCCATGGTGATGAGCATCTACGAGAGGGAGAGTGGAACTACGTACCCTTGTAGATCGCTAAGCGGGAAGCGTTAAGAAACGCGGTTGGTGTAGTCGTACTTCTTCGTGATCCAAATCGCCGAGCGTCCCGCGATCTAATCACGAACCGTCCCGCGAACCAATCAAGAACCGTCCCGCGATCTCGTCACGATCCGTCCCGCGATCCGATCATGAGCGCCTCGTGGCCTTGATCACGATCCTTCCGATCTAGTACCGAACGGACGGCACCTCCGCATTCAGCACACGTGCAGCTTGATGACGATCTCCACCGTCTTGATCCGGCAATAGGAGGTGGATAGGAGAGAGAGTTCACCGGCAGCATGACGGCGCTCCGGTGATGGTGGTGGTGGAGCAATTCCAGCAGGGCTTCGCCTAAGCGCTGTAGAAATCCGATCTAGAGGAGCACCGGTGAAACGGGTAGCACGTGGCCGTAAACTATGTCCAAAACCCTAGCTATCCACCAATATATATAGGAGGGAGGAGAGGAGAGGCAGCCAAGGCCTCCTTGGCTCGGCCGGCTAGAGGAAGGGTGGAATCCTATTCCACCTCCAATCCTAGTTGGAGTAGGATTGCCTCCTATTGGCTGATTTTCCAGTTTTTTCTTTAGGACTTTATCTCCTGCGCCATGGGCCTTTGTGCCTGTTTTCCCAGCCCACTAAGGGCTGGTTAATACTCTCCGAGAGCCCATGGACCTCTTGGGGTCGAAATACCCCTCCCGGAGGCCTCCCGGTACACTCCCGGCACTCCCGGTACACTACCGATGAGCCCGAAACTTTTCCGGCGACCAAACTGGGACTTCCTATATATGAATCTTTACCTCCGGACCATTCCGGAGGTCCTCATGACGTCCGGAATCTCATCCGGGACTCCGAACAACCTTCAGTCACCACCATACATAACTCTACACTACCGAAACGTCACCGAACCTTAAGTGTGCAGACCCTGCGGGTTCGAGAACTATGTAGACATGACCGAGACACCTCTACGACCAATAACCAATGGCGGGACCTGGACGTCCACATTGGTTCCTACATATTCTACGAAGATCTATCGGTCAAACCTCTATGTCAAGGATTCAGTTTATCGCGTATAACGTTTCCTTTGTTCTTCGGTATGTTACTTGCCCGAGATTTGATCGTCGGTATCTCCATACCTAGTTCAATCTCGTTATCGGCAAGTCTCTTTACTCATTCTGTAATACAAGATCTCGCAACTAACAATTATTCACATTGCTTGCAAGGCTTTATTGTGATGTTGCATTACCGAGTGGGCCCCGAGATACCTCTCCGTCACACGGAGTAACAAATCCCAGTCTCGATCCATGCCAACTCAACAGACACCATCGGAAATACCTGTAGAGCACCTTTATAGTCACTCAGTTACGTTGCGACGTTTGATACACCCAAGGCACCCCTCCGATATCCGTGAGTTGCATGATCTCATGGTCATAGGAACATATACATTGACATGCAGAAAACAGTAGCAATAAACTGACACGATCATATGCTACGTTTGTGTTTGGGTCTTGTCCATCACATCATTCTCCCAATGATGTGATCCCGTTATCAAATGACATCACATGTCAATGGCTAGGAAACTCTGACCATCTTTGATCAACGAGCTAGTTCACTAGAGGCATACTAGGGACACGGTGTTGTCTATTTATCCACACATGCAATGTGTTTCCAATCACTATAATTATAGCATGGATAATAAACGATTATCATGAACAAGGAAATATAATAATAAACACTTTATATATTGCCTCTAGGGCATATTTCCAACAGATGTTCACCTCGTCAACGCCTACTATCCATCCATGATGCACATGTCATCAGCCTCCATGTTCACCCTTTTCTGTTGCTAGCGATCGCAACAACGTGGCCTTCAGAGATGTTGCTCCCCTTATATTGTGATTTTCTTGAGTTGATGCCAAGCTTCGAAGTGCTCTTTTTTTCCCACCGGTTTCAACCCGGTGCCGATGTGCGACTCGTCACAATATCATCACTTGTCGTATGGCTGCATAGTAATGTGAAAAAATAACACGTCGTCGAGTAAAAAGGAGTAAAGAACAATAATGGCAAGTACACGCAATGTAAATTTAGTGTTTACACATACAAATTTGCTACGCAAAAGGATTTTTCCAGTAAGGATGGGTCACTGTGTTTGCTACCACATCATCCGGTCGACTTTCAGTATGTGGACCCCTTATTTTTTATTAGGTTCTGCCACATCGTCATTGGGTAGATTTAGTCTGTAATTTTCTTGCGAAAGTCTAGCATTGATGCGAGTTGTCGTTTCCATTTCACTTAACTGACCTCATATTATTTTCTTATATTTCCTCCATCCCAAAATAAGTATCGTAACCAACGACACTTATTTTGGGATGGAGGGAGTATAAGTTTGCGAGCATGATTGATTCGATATTGTTATTTTTATTTTTGTGCAAGGACATTATTATGTTACGCATTAGCAATGCGCATCATACATTACTTTTCTAATAACATAGTACTAGTATCAATGTAGCTAGTGTCCACCAAACCCATGCGAGTTCGTGTGGTTGGCCGGCGCCAACCTTCCTCCTGCGAAATTGATGGGGTACACGGGCCTTTTGTTCGGGTAGAAGAGCCCAAAATGCCTCTCTGTCTCAATCCCGGGCTTCTGGTTCTCGTTGAACATGGCGAACACGTACGCCTCTATGGGCCCGGGCTTCTTGGGCGTTCCGTGGGCCACGTGGTCGATGAGGCCCTGGTTGTACGCTCGCGCGTTCTCCCTCGTCGCCGCGAACCCGCCGGCCGACGGCCACCCGCTCTCCGACACCACCACCCTCACGCCGGGCGCCCCAGCCTTCTCCAGGGCCGCGTACATGGCGTCGACCATGGCGTTGAAGAGGTTCGTGTAGACGAGCCCGTTGCCGGCGTCCCTCACCGGCGTCGCGCCAGGCTGGAACGTCGCGTAGTTGAGGTTGATGTCCCTCGGGTTGCCGCTGTAGGCAAAGTACGGGTACACGTTGGCGAGCAGCGGCGCGTTGGTGCTGACCAGGTGCCGGGCGATGTCGACCATGTAGGGCTGAGCGAACACGGCGGCGGAGGGCGGGAAGGAGTTGGTGATCACGTCGAACCGCACCGCCGTGGACACCTTGATGCCGCCGAGGCCGGCCGCTGCCAGGGCCCTGTTGAGGTTCCGCATGGCGGCGAGGATGCTTTGCGCGGCGCCGCCCGTGATCTCGTTGCCGACGGCGATGTACCGGATGGTCACCCCGGCGCTGTGGTAGGGCTTTACGTTGGCCTGCACCCAGGAGGTGGCGGCCGACAGGCTGCCGGCGAGCATGGCGACGTCGTTGTTGGTGGTGCCGAGCATGAGGCTGATGCCGGAGCCACGGAGCGCGCCGATCGCCTGGAGCTGGACGGAGTAGATGCGCATGTTGGTGATGCCCTTGGACCTGTAGAGCTGCACCACTTCCCTCGGTGGCGGGAGGTTGTTAGCGATGATGCCGTAGCATACGCCGATGGATTCCATGGCTGCACCATATATACGGATAAAAGTGGCTAAAATCCACTGCATCTTAATCATAATTTTGATCACAGATTTAACCAAACTAAGTGAAAGATATTCATTGGTCTCTGTCACAATACGTTGAAGGAATTCTTTGTGTGGACATGAAACCTTTGTTTTTGGGGGGATGTGACTATGGAACCTTTTTTCCCGTGGATGTAGGCAAGTAGCTAGGAACCTTAATGGAATCAATATACATGTCTGACTGTTTTATTCTCGCTTTGATATTAGAACCACATAAGCCGCTGGCGCCGTCAAAAGGAGAATCTACACTTTTAAATACGTCTATATATACATATCTTTTTAGTTCATATTAAAATCTCTAAGAAGATATATATTTAGAAACAGAGGGAGTATTATCATGCAAACCATAGTTCAACCACACTACGCAGGGAAATATTTAGTGAACAGGATGTATTAAAACAGCTCGTCCTAAAAGCCTAAAGAATTTCACACATCAAATAGCTCCTCCACTAGAGGCTTGGCTTTTGTATTTTTTCGCATGATTTTTACAATGCTTATGGGCATCCAAGAATGGTACTACTAGAAACTTAGCACAGTCATCCTGAGTTCTGTTTTTGATAGATTAATAGTGTATGGTACCAATGACACATTAATGTGCCATGAGTGCTCCTAAGCAACATGCAACAAGAAACCAAACATCACCCTGGTTCTCCTATGAATTCTGAATATTAATGTGTCGTTAGTACTCATATGTGGTGTTGTCAGCACTGATCACATTATCTGAAGATTTGTATTCTGCCGTGCCATCTAAATTGCAGTTCAATATTCACTCCATACTTTATTCAGCAATGTTCAGGGACCATGCTGTAATTTTCTTTTTCTTATTGGTCTTTGCGCAAGCTATACTGAATTTCCAGATTTAATATAATGCAGCTCCAGCCGATGCTATCTGTTATCCTAATGCTTTGGGACCATGCTGTTATCTGAATTTTCAAGGATCATGCTATTATCTGAATTTTTGCACTGAGTTGATGCAGCTCCAGCTGATGCAGGATGAGTTTGGAATCGCATAGTCATTAGTAGCTGGCAATTGTGTACGTGCATAGTTGTGGTAGTTGTTTCATATGCTAGCTCGGAGTAGTACTGCCATACTTTGAACCAGCGACCTGGCAGGGTCATGGTAGACTCATGTGGGATGCCGCGTTACCCCGTAGAAAATCTAGCGGGCATGAGACGGCAGCCGCGATAGCCGCTAAAATTGCGGGCGTCCGCTTTGATGCATGGCGGGCAGCCGCATCCCGCCTTGCCTGCACCGTGTGTATTACTTTCTTCGTTCCTAAATATAAGTCTTTTTAAAAATTTCATCATAAAATTGCCGGCGTCCGCTTTGATGCATGGCGGGCAGCAGCACCCCGTCCCGTCTATGGATGTATATAGGCATATTTAAAAATATAGATTCACTTATTTTGCTTCGTATGGAGTTCATAATGAAATCTCTAAAAAAACTTATATTTAAGAACGGAGAAAGTATTAAAAACAATATGAAAATACAACTACTTTACAAACATGCTTTGCTTTATAGAAAACAAATATAGTTGAACCTGACAAGAAGGGGCCATTTAAATCAAACGCAGTAATACATGCTCTACTTCTACCCAATAAAATGCATTATCTCACGGTTACACTTCATACCTCTGAATACCGACATACAAAAACGTCTAAATACAAGTACATACGAAACCACATAGATACACAAACATACCTGAAGGAAGGGAAGCGAGGAAGACTCCGGTAAGCAACGCCACTACAAACAGAGAAAAGCCTCGCGTGCTTGCCATCATATCCGACAGCCCCGATACTCTCCTCTCTACTCCAACAATCCAATGTACTACAAGCGTATTGGCGTACATCGCAAACCAGCTGGGGCAATCATGTATATATATACTCACTAGTAAGGCCTACGTGCAATGCACGTTGATATTAAGCAGTATATTAATTGATGCATATCCTAGGTAGGATATTATTTAGGCATTAATTATATAATTAATGTTGGCACTAATATTTGATATGGTATTAATTGCACGCCAAACGTATTGAGTGCTCAACGTCGGAGCAGTTTGAGTCGTTGGATTAAACTGCTTTGATGGCCCAGATTAGTTGGATTTTCCTCTTTGGGTCTTTTATATTGGTATATAGATATAGATATAGATACAAATATAGATGTTGATATAGGTATAGATTCTCGATGTGTGAAATTACACAAGTGCAAACTAACAATAGTGTAAGGGTGCCACATTATAAAGGTCGGATTTGTAATTGTTTCCTGGCAGTTTTTTCTCATATTCATTTTACATTTAATCTGCATATCTTGAGGGAGCATGGCCGACCTTTTGCATTAATGGAATGGAGGTGGCAAATGGCTGCCACCGCACCTATATAGTGTCAACAGATTTGTTCATTAATCATAGTTAGATCATCTTCTCTCGGTTCTCTCGCATTTAAATGTAGTGGAAATAATATATTCTCGTGCTCAGAATTATAATAGTTTCTTGACGGTCTCTTACCCCATTCATATGAAATTGATCTACCTATCTTTATGAGGGCATGACCCTTCTAGTTAATGAACCGAAAGTGACAAATGGTTGCACTACATTCATATCCACCCCTCAGTATCTTAAGCAATATAATATACATTAATAGCGTGTTTAGATACGGATATTGCTTTTGGAGGCCGAGCTCCATGGAGGCCTCCAAATGCAAAATCCAAAATTCATGAAAATTCATATTTTTACATTTCAAAAAATGCTGAAAACAAATACACAGATAATTGAAGGCATGGTGCATAAGTATATAAATTTTCAGAATGAAATACGTTCGAATGAGGGCTATGCAAAAAAGACAAATCTGAGGCCTTTTAACAAATGAAACTATTCATTCACCTAGACCATAATTTGTGTTTTTTGTACAGGTCGTATTTCAACATATTTCATTCTGAAATTTTTCACACATACGGCTCACATCCTTGTTTAGCTATACAACTATTTTCAGATTTTTTGAAACCAATATTTTTTTTAGTTTTGCTTTTTTTAAATAAAGGCCTTCATGAAGGCCGAGAGCCAAAACGCCATTCTCGTTTAGATACAACTTCTCCAATGAACTATATCTTAGGATGGTCATATTCCTTCATAGTGGATATATCGTAGGTGTGATAACATATATATCTTTATTTATTTGCTTTGTAGACTCATTTTGCAAGGGGAAGTGCTATGGATGCTAACATATTATGCTACTCTATTTGCTTCTCTACATTTATTACTCATGACATCATCTTTTTTGCTTATGTGGCATTTATGTTATTAATCATGTTAGTCCCACCATGACCAACCTTAGATTTGCACTATCTAAAACGACTCTCATTTAATATGTTTGTGAAATAAAAAACATTAGTTTTTTTGTTTTAGTGTTAAGAGTCAGGTCCTTCCTGGTACTCCACAGTGTACATGTGCTAAGGGTGTCAAATAGGCAAAAAAATATGATGTGACAAAAAAATTAAAGAGGAGAGAGAACATTAAACTATCAATATTGGGAGTAACATAGAGAATAATATAGATGACACCTAAGTAAAAAAAATGATGTGACAACTAATTAAGGATGAGAGAGACAAATTGTGTAACCTAGCTAGTTTACTCATAATATGGGTAAGGTTGGTCACAATGGGAGTATCATAGATAGGATCAAGCATATAAACTAGAAATTTTTGCTTATGTGTCACATAATCAAATGAGGAAAAATGAGATAGAGTATCATAATATGATATCGTCTTATATTAAATGTTGTAGTTTTCATGCATGTTAATAAATGAGGTTCTATGATACCAAGTTATAATACTATGCATTATGGACGTACTATCATACATTAATATCATATGCATGATTCTAATATATGATATTTTTCATTGTGACCAGTCTAACATCACACAAACCAAGATAAGATGAGCCTATGACCTAATCCCTCCATCCCATAATGTAAGACGTTTGTTGACAGTAGTGTAGTGTTAAAAAGCGTCTTACATTATGGGACGGAGGGAGTAATAAATAAAGTGTTGCATGACAACATACATATGTTACTCCCCGCTATAGAGATAGTAAAATACACTAGGCTAAGTTACTTCCCACTATGGTTAGTCTTATGATGACACCAAGGAAAAGGTGATAAGCGCGTAGAACTATGCATACGAAGTTTCAGCTAGATTTGACTACATATCAACCAATGATATTCAAAATATCCAAAATTTTCTGATTTTTTTTGCTTGAAAGGGGTATTTACCGAGGGGCAACGAAATTCGCGGTAACCACCCAAAATCTTGAAATCTCGTTCGTTAACCAAAACCTGCATCATGGGGTCATCATAAGTTTCTGAGGCACATGGGGTCACCCAAAGTTTACATATTCATTTTCTGCTACGAGGTTGATTGATTCCGTTTCTGAGGCACATGGTTACACTAGCTACACAACGGTGTATATCATGCATTACCTTCCTGAACCGGGTATGCAAATGTGGAGTTTACGAAATGTTCAATTAGAAATAAGCATGGAGCTTAAGAAAAACACCAACTTATTTTTCTAAGCACATGTCTTGGCAGCTTGCATTACGTTCTAAATACTCTAGCTACACGACGATGTATGTCATGCCACAAGGACGCAGCGTAAGAGCATCTTCAACAGGCGCCCAAAAACTGCTCCGCGCATTAAAATCCAGGTTGTTTGGACGCCGGACAGGTCCAATAGATATTGTAAAATAATGCGCGCGTGAAAAAGTTTTGGGCACGTGTTAAAAAACGCTATCGCGCGCAGCATATTCGGGGTGCTGGATCTCACACGCTTCACAATTTGCACTGCGTGTTTTTGTGGGCACGCGTTTTTAAGCATCTGGTAAATCAATGTTGACTCCGGCGCGTTAAAAATGCTATTGTGGCGCGCTAAAACTATTTTAATGCGAGAAAATTCTGTGTACCTGTTGGAGATGCTCTAACAAACTATGCACAAAGCCACAAACACATACAAGCCTTTAATTTCCCCCCAAAATAGTCTTTATTTCAATGTCATTTCAAATTTTAGATCCATACATATGCATCAATCTAATGTCCACTAAACCCACGCGAGTTCATGTGGTTAGCTGCGGCCTAGGGATGTTTATGCGAATTTCATGGGGTACACGGGCAATTTGTTGGGGTAGAAGAGCCCAAAGTTCCTCTCCGTCTCATCCCCGGGCTTCATGTTCTCGTTGAACATGGCGAACACATAGGCCTCGATGGGCCCAGCCCTCTTGGATGTGCCGCGGGCCACATGGTCGATCACGCCCTGGTTGTATGCCTGCGCGTTCTCCGGCGTGGCCGCGAACCCGCCGGCCGACGGCCACCCTGTCTCCGACACCACCACCCGCACGCCTGGCGCCCCTGCCTTCTCGAGCGCCGCGTACATGGCGTCGACCATGGCGTCGAACAGGTTGGTGTACATCAACCCGTTTCCGGCGTCCCTCACCGGTGTTGCGCCCGGCTGAAACGTCGCGTAGTTCAGCTGGATGTCCCGCGGGCTGTTGCGGTAGGCGATGTAGGGGTAGACGTTGGCCAGCAGCGGCGCGCCGGTGGCGGCCAGGAGCCGGGCCAGGTCGCCCATGTAGGGCTGAGCGAACACGGCGGCGGAGGGCGGGAAGGAGTTGGCGATCACGTCGAGCCTTACCGCCGTGGACACCTTGATGCCGGCGCCGGCGCCGCCGAGGCCCTCGGCCGCAAGGGCATCGTTGAGGTTCCGCATGGCCGCCAGGATGCCCTGCGCGGTGTCGCTGGCAAGCTCGTTGCCAACGGAGATGTAGCGTACGTCCACGGCGGCGCGGTAGTAGGGCTTGACGTTGGCCTGCACCCAGGCGGCGGCGGCGGACAGGCTGCTGGCGAGGACGGCCACGTCGTCGTTGGTGGTGCCGAGGACGAGGCTGATTCCGGAACCGCGGAGCGCGTCGAGCGCCTGGAGCTGCACGGAGTAGACGCGCATGTTGGTGATCCCCAATAATCTGTAGAACTGCACCACGTCGCTCGGCGGCGGGAGGTTGTTTCCGATGATGCCGTAGCACACGCCAACGGCCTGCACACCTGCACCGAAGAATGAATTCAAGCAAATGAATATCCAAATAAATCACATAATGTTTTCCTTCCGCCTCTTCTGTTGGCATCACTGTATCGTCGTTGAACTTTGTATCTCCGTAATGAAATTAATGGAAATGGGTTTGCCTGGTTGGAAAAGATATCACAATTTCATATTGTACTTATATAAAATTGACATCTGCATTAGTAAATGAAATACCACTAGATGTATCATGACTTATATTTTCATACTGTATTCACATGAAGTTGTAAATGTTACTAATATTTTCTTCATAAATTTTGCCAGACTTAAAATATTTGACTAAAGACAAATTAAATAAGCTTTGTAAATCCAAAGTAAGTAACATCATCTGTAAACAGCTGTCTACTGATTATTTAAAAAACGGAAAATGTGCACATTTATTAGAATATATCAGTTATCCTTGAGCAAAGTTGTCTAACAAAAATATCTATACCGACAAAAAAGCATTCATAAAAAATTGGTACGGGGTACTATAAGTGAAAGACATTTATTGGTCACAATACATCAGTGGAACCCAGCAATGTGGCTATCTAATAAAAACTTCCTTTTTTCCAGGGGTTAGGCTATTCACATGAATTTAGGTACGAAACCTTAACGATACCGATAGACATATTCGACAAATTCTTTGTCGTTTTGACGGTAGAACCCGACAAGAAGGGGTCGTATATTTATTTTACGACTATATAAACACCCAATTACGAACTACTTTAAAAAACAGATTATGCTCTTTTTCTAATAAATCTATCCCAAAAATTGGCCACATCATAAGGTAAGACTTCATTCAAATCAAAACGTAGTAATACATAATCTGCTTGTTCTCTGATTATAATCTATCACAAAAAAGAAAGATGGATAACTCTTACAGATCCACTTTTCTTGTTAACAAGCAAAACAAAAGAAAGACAGATCCACTTCCAAACTCCTAAACCGGATTCACGCGTACCTGCAGGGACTTTGGCGATGAAGACTCCGACGAGCAGCGCCAGTGCAAGCACCGCCGGAGCAGAGCCGCGCATCCCCGTCGGCATCTTGTTCTATCCTACGGCTCTGAATTGCCCAACTCTGGATCTAATATAACGGCACAATGTACAAGCTTCTATTGGTGTATGATACAAACTGGCCGGCACGCCTGTATTTGTACTCGTGCTTGACGTGTGAAATTACACTAGCACACACCAACACTAGTGTAAGGGTAGCCAACTCTCAAGGTTAGATCTGTAATTGCATCATGGCAATCCATGTACAGTTCATCTGCATATCTTCTTGTGGCTGGGGGCATGCCTCCTCTACATTAATGGAGTTGAAGTGGCAAATGGCTGGCACTACATTTATGTCCCAGGGTTAATGTTGATGGATTTCAGTGGTGTCACTAGCCACCAGGAGAAAGACTAGTAGTAGCGCTGGTTATAGGGCTAGTAGTAGCGCGGGTGCGCGCTACTAGTAGGGGCGTTACAGCTAACTGTTAGCAGTAGCACAGTTTACCTAGCGCTGCAACTAAAGTTTAGCAGTAGCGTCTCTTAAACAGCGCTACTGCTAACTTATAATGACATCACTAATGTGACTAGCAGTATCGTTGGTAGGTCTCATGTAGCAGCAGTGTCTTAAACCCATCCATAACCAAGTGGGGACTATTCTGAGGCGGCATCCAAGCATGTTCTGGAGCGTTGGCCTCCGTGAAGATGACGTCTGCCGCAACTTTTAGTTGTGTTTCGGCATAACTCTTGCACGTAGTGACTTCCTGCTCCCAATAACCACACCGAGTCTCCCGAAATTTATTCTCCGCTTCTTTCAACTCCGCATACAATTTCTCCATCTGAACATTGCATCGTCAATCCTTTTTCCCCACGCCACCAACTACCTTCGCCACTCCAACTCCTGTTTACAAGAACGTTTAGGAGACATGGGAATCCCTATAAATTTGGCATGACATTTGCTTAGATGCAATCCACGAAATGCATCCATTCATCTACATGCATTGATTCATCTATATTCATCCATTCATCAAAATGCATCAATTCATCTAAATGAATCCATTCATCTATATGCATCCATTCATCTAAATGCATTCATTCATCTAAATGCATGCATCCATTCATCTAAATGCATCCATCCATCTAAATGCATCCATTCACAACCATCTAAATGCATCCATTCATATCACCCATCATCTAACCATCTAAATTTCATCCATCCATTCATCTAACAATCTAATTTCATACATTCATGAGAGGAAAGAGGGAGAGGGAGAGATACCGCTGCGTGGATGGCCGGGATGAGGGAGAGCCGTTGCATGTGGATTACCGGGACGGGGAGCCGCCGCGTGAGGAGGGTCGGGACGGGGAGCCGCCGCGTGGGGAGGGCTGGGACGGGGAGCCGCCGTGTGGGGATGACTGAGACGTGGAGTCGTCGCGTGGGGAGGGCTGGGATGGGGAGCCGCCGCGTGGGGAGAACTGCCGTGTAGGAGCCACCCCGTTGGGAGGGTCGGCGAGTCAGAGCGCCGGCACGGGGATGTGGGAGCGCCTGCACGAGGGAGAGATCTAAGAGTGAGGAGTGAGGGGCGCGCGGGGGAAGATGATAAGTTGAGGGGACTGATTAGTAGTAGCGCGGGGACATGAAGAGCGCTATTGTACGCCTTTAACAGTAGCATGGCTCTCTAACAGCCGCTACTACTACCGGTCGCCCCGTTGGCCGAATGGGACCTATTAGCAGTAGCGACGGTTCATAGTCGAGCGCTATTGCTAACTGAATACATGTAGCGCCTTTCTGTGATTGCGCTACTACTAATTAGCAGTAGCGCTGTCCCTTTAATAGACGCTACCGCTAAAATCCTATCTATAAGCATTCTCCTAGTAGTGATCCCAACGGGTCAAGATGGTCGAACAATGAGAATATTCACATTATTCGTGCTATATAGGTACCGGAAATTGGACCACCGTGTCCACTCCCTAGCTATGCCACTAGGAGATTTGTACTTTAATGATAAACACATCTCTTCTCTGGCATCTAAATATGGTAGAAATACATTCAATATTTGACAGCTGAGTTATTTGCTAATTTTCAAAGCACCACTTCATAAGACAAAAAAAAAATGAAAGAGGAGGCAAAAAGCTTGCCTCGTTCATTAAGTGAGAGCGGGTTGTTACAAAGCGGCCGATGCCCGAACGATACAAAAGCCGTTATTCTCCCGGCATCAAGTTACTCAACCGTTGCGCCGCCAATAGGACCCAAAGCTTTGCCTCGTTCTTCAAAATGTCAAAAGTGATTTGCGGGGGAGATCATTTTTTCTGGAGTATCCTCATGTTTCTCTCAGTGCAAATCGCCCATTGGTGAGCATAACCAGGGAATCCAAGGACATTCTACGAGTGGCCAAGTGAGTTCACAAATCATGGACGGAGTGGTGGGTGGCCCATTGGGAGAGGTCGAGGGCGTGGAGACCCAACTAAGCTTTGACCAACCTCCAAACTCCCAAGTTGCAAGGGCATTTGAAGAAAATATGAGTACCTGATCGAACTTCTCCTTTCATAAAGGACAAATGCCGTCGGCCGTCGGCCGTCTACACACTATTTTCAATCACGAGGCACGAGATAAACTTTAATTTTCATGGGGCCCAAACTTTCCGAATGACTTTATTCACGGGCACGAGGATTGTGCACATGAATTGAGCGTTATAAGCTAACTTTGCCGAGTAGTCCCTACTAGGAGAGAGCTTCCAAGTAGTGGAGTCTTGCTCCTGCTCAAAGAGAGATGTGCGAGAGTTGTGATCAAAGCTATGTTGACATCAGATTTTGGCATGATACCAAATATAATTAAGATGATCCCAAATGGAAAAATGATATAGATGAAAAACTTCCACATTGTTGATATGAACATCTTTAAAGTTTGGGTCATTGCCATCCGATCACATCTCGAAGGCCGAAATGTGTTCGAAATACTGAAATTTTATATTCAGACCACTGTTCGGCCGATTACGCCTCATGGTAAGCCTCAAATGAGAAAACTTTGTACATGAGTTGTCTTCGTCTTGTCGAATCGATCGATTGTGATATACAAATCGTCCCAATTCAAGATCGTTTGTAAAAGTTAGAGCCATCTGAGTGCGGCCCTGTCACGAGTCAGAAGTGACGCGCCCCATCAGACACGGTGTATGATGGGTAGCGCGAATAATAGTCTGTTTTGCACGAGCGATTCGGCCCTGAAGATGGTCCCGAATCGAAAAACGTTCAGCATGACAGTTGTTCGCCTCGTTGAAATGGTCAAGTTTGCTTTTGGGATCATCTTCATCCAATGTCATTTGTGGCCTGTGGGATCTAAAAACCAAACTGTTATCCCAGACTTACCTAAATTCGAGTTCGGTTAATTTTGGAAAGTTCGGACAAAAACCATCCGAATTTGACTAGGGTTTTGGACGTGAATCCAAGCCTTTTCCTGCACGGGAAGTCCAGCCACCTCTTATATACCTAAGGGGTGATGGCCGATTGAACAACACACGATCGAACAAATCAATCTACACTTTTTACCGTAGTTTTTACATCTCTCCCTTGTTCTTCTCTCTCGTTCTTCGTTCTGTCTTCGTTGGAGAGAAGCGATCCACGAGTCTCTAGGGGTGGGCGAACCGACCTTGGGAAGCCCATAGCCGCCGCGCGTCCAGACGGGGTCACTCCTGGGCGTGTGGGGTTTCTGGTCTGCAAAAGCACCCGTCGACTGTCTTGCGTATCGCGCTGTCGGTCGGGTCTCATTCGACGTGAGCTGCGGTGCATCACCCCTGGCGTCGAGGGTACACGTGACATGTTCGTGTGTCAACACACTTTTTGGTGACTCCGCTGGGGAAGAAAGATCAAGAATCATCATCAACCATGTCTAATGTCCCCCAGCCCTCAAAAGTTAACGCCGATAACATCATTAAGCCCAGTCTTGATGAACTATCGGAGGAACATCTTCAAGCCTATGAAGCACACAAGAAACAGCGTGAAGAGGCTTTTGAGGTGCTCAAGAAAAAGAGTGAGGAGTAGGATTTGCGGGTGTTTCTTGCAATTTTCAAGAAGGACCGTCAAGACAACATCACTCCGGTTGGAAAAGTTAATTTCCCTCCTCTCATTAATGAACAAGATGAAATCACTGTGAGTAAAGTTTTTTCTCCAGAGCAAGTGGCTGTGATTGAAAGTCTTGTTAGTAAGGGTAATGTGATGACGTACA
This sequence comes from Hordeum marinum, assembly GCA_022496015.1. Lineage (NCBI taxonomy): Eukaryota > Viridiplantae > Streptophyta > Magnoliopsida > Poales > Poaceae > Hordeum > Hordeum marinum. The sequence continues at coordinate 515,962,463 of CM039674.1, forward strand.
ATTCTTTCATAGCAAGTGCTAATGCTCAAAAATATATGCCTCCGTCTTCTATTGGTATTGTTAGTATATCTGAAAACACTAGTCCAACTTTACCTATTTCATCTGCACCTCCTATGCAACAACAATATAATATGATGTTGAATTTCTACCCTAGTCAAACCAACGAGCTTGTGGCTGCCCCTCATATCCTAATCCTATTATGAGTGTGCCCAATTCGGCGTCAATGCCGAATCACTTTGTCACACCACCCATAGGCACAAGCATGTTTGGTCTTCCACCGAATTATGGTTCGGCACCCATCCCACAAGTTGCACCATGAGCTAGTACCCAAGTTGCTCCTATGTCATTGCCAGAGGCATCTTCATCCACCTCGGATGCAATTTTAGCCTTATTGAGGGAGGATTTGCATAAGATGTTTCAAGAAACTTTCGGAAACGAGCCGAAATTAAAGAGTCGTGTGTACCAAAAGCCTTATCCTGAACACTTCGATGCAGTTTTGTACCCTCAAGGTTAGAAGGTTCCTGATTTTGTTAAATTTAGTGGAGAGGGCACGAAAACAACTTGGGAGCATGTCAGTCAATATCTAGCACAGTTGGGTGAAGCAGGTTCCATAGAGGAATTGAAAGTGCGTTTATCTCCCTTATCTTTAACCGGCACCGCATTTTCATGGTTTGCTGCTTTACCACATGGCTCAATTCTCTTATGGTCGCAATTAGAGCAAAAGTTTCATGATCACTTTTATAGCGGCGATAATGAGCTTAAGTTGTCACATCTTACATCGGTTAGGCAAAAACATGATGAATCGGTCATCGATTATGTCAAGAGATTTAGAGATATAAAAAACAGATGTTATATCATAGTGATAACCGAAGGAGAATTGGCGGATCTTGTTCTTAATGGTTTGAAAACTCACATTAAAGAGAGGCTCGAAAGTTATGAGTTTTTAAGTATTAACCAATTCCTACAAAAGGCTTTGGATCAAGAGAGTTGAAGCAAAGAGGTTTATAGGTCAACAACCGATCGTCCTAGAATGCATACGGTTGAGTATGGTGATGATAATTCGGACGATGAGGTTGATGTCTATACTACTGAATTTGTTTGGTTCTCAAAGGCCAAACCATATACTTGCAATGCTCTTAAGCCGATTCGCAAGCATCGTGATAAGGAGATGAAGTTTACTTTATATATATCTAAGTGTGATAAAATATTTGATGCTCTATTGCAAGATAAGATGATCAGAATATCGCACATCATTCTGTCGTTTGAGGAGCTAAAACGGCGTGCTTATTGCAAGTACCATAATTCATTTTCTAATGGTACTAACGATTGCAATGTTTTTCAACGACAAATACAATCGGCCATTAATGACGGATGATTGAATTTTTCAGAGATGCAAGTTGATAAACAACCCTTTCCGATAAACACCATGGATTTGGAAGGGAAGAAAATGTTAATTCGGCCTAACATATCCGAATCAGCTAATAAAGATAATATTGTTATTGGTGAACCCAGGTAAGGCAAGGAAGGTGGCAAAGTCTTGGGAAGAGAGGTTGTGCTTGAGAAGCAACCCGATGGCAAGGAAGTATTAAAGATCACCATGAACAATCATGCACTCGGGGGGCAGCCGCAAGTACAAGAGTATACTCATGCTAAAACTATTGAGCCCGTGAATTAAGAAGTTGGCAAGTGGAAAAAGAATGAAGTTGAGGGCAAGAGAGTCAAGCCAAGTTCTGATATGCTGCTATCCAAATGTGCCAATCAAGCAGCCGGTTCTAGCTCTAATCGGCCATCACATTTAAAGCATTCGAGATCACCTCTCGAGCAAGAATTTTGATGCTATGCAAGGCCATATGGGTCATGGGCATCAACACCGTGGATGTCGCCACCACCCTATGCACCATATTACAAAGGAGACCTCAATGGAGGATGAGGGCAGCCTCCAATGCCTCCTTATGCTTTTCATATGGGATGGGAAGCACCTAGAAGTCCTACTCGCGAGAGGCTTTATTATCCTACAAAAGACCGTTTGAGCTATGGTTCTAATTGGCCAACAAAAATTTCTCCATGCAGGGTCAATAAAAAAGTGTGGCGTATTAAGTCATCTAATGTGGAAATTTCAAAATACAACAAGCAAAAGGAGATAAAAGAGCCTAAGTGGTGTCCTCCGGGATTAACTAAGACCGTGAAAAGGAGATTACAACGCATGAGGAATCATGAGAGGGTAGAGAGCAAAGAAGAGAAGCAAAGGGACGATTTTTTCAATAAAATTCGACCCACACCACTCACAAAACAAGTGTGGAGACCTAAACAGAAACAAAACGCATGCTTCTACATTAGCTACAACCACACCTACACCAACAAAAGAGGATGATGCGACCCCTATTACATCATCCACACCACCAGAAACATCCCCTTCAATTGCGGAAAGTTCAAGTCCAATATTCACATTGGGAGATGAAGATGAGATGGTGGATTACGAATCTACGCCGGTCCGGGAAGGTATGGATATTAATATGGTGTATTACTTACCTACCGAGTTTCATGCTATAGGTGACGAAGGGGAGGTGGCCCAGCTAGATTTTGGTCCTAAGAAAGCTATCTTCGAGAAGCTAAAAGAATCAGTGAAACACTTGAAGCCATTGTCCCTCAAGGTTCGTATTAATGGATCATTGGTTACTAGGATGCCCGTAGATGGTGGTGCTGTGGTAAATCTTATGCCATCACTAGTGGAAAAAAAATCATTTGTCCCGGTTCGTAAGGCCCATTTATCCCGGTTCTGGAATCGGGACTAAAGGGTTGAGACTAAAGCCCACGACCTTTAGTCCCGGTTCGCTTACGAACCGGGACAGATGGGGCTACACGTGGCCGCTTCGCCGAGCCCAGGCAGGAGGGCCTTTGGTCCTGGTTGGTAACACCAACCGGGACCAAAGAGCGTCCACGCGTCAGCAGCTGAGGGGCTGTTTTTTTGAAAAAGAGGGGTTTTTGAGGGTTTTGGAGGGTTAATTTAGGGGTTTCATATATTTTGTTAGATAGCTAATAGAGAGAAGTGATCTCTCTTATCTCCGTGCTTGATCACAAGGCTACGTACTATACTTATAGATAGAACATATGACACAATTTAATCATCATTTTCGTCAATGAGACATCATATCACAAGTTGGTCACTGGTCATAATCACAACTCCTTCTCCTCCTCCTCCTCATCATCAACTCTAACACATTGTAGCACATAATAACACATTATACCTAGGACCTACGTACTCCTATCTCATAGGACCTATTCTACCCTCTCTTAGGTACAATATCATAAAACAAGATAGGCCCTGACTCTTCATTATGGAGAACGAAGATCATCCTGTCTCCCACTCTTGGCCTACGTACAATGTTGCTTCCAAGTAGCTCTCTACGATTGAGCATACATGTTTTCCAATCTTTGATTGTCATGAGTCCATCGGTTTTAGAAATCCAGTATGGACAGGAGTGATGCGTAGGCTGACCTGGCCGTGGTGGCCCTAAGCTCATAACAACAACGCGACGTCTCGGAAACATCAGATGAGGCACACAATCCTCCGGTATTTTCTGTTGAAAAACATAGTAATAACTTTGTAGTTAGCAATGTAGTTTAGTTTTAGAAGAATTTATGCAAAAGATGCACAGATGTCGTAATAGTAAAATTAAAATCTTACCATGCAATCTCCACAGATGTTACCGTAGTTCACCACGTGCACTAGTGGCACGTATTGACCATAATGTGCAGGAGTTTGATAATAGCTATTGTAATTCTCAAGATGACTAAGAAATGCGGTAAGATGATATTTCTCCTTATATGGTAATTCTGCTTCATCATTGTAGTAGTAGGTTCTGTCTACCATCTTTCGTACATTTTTTGAAGAATGAAAATAAGCTGTCAATGCAAATAGGTTGTCAAATATTTTTAAATAAACAATATAAATTACTTAATAAATATGGTTGAGAAACTCACATAATGATAGAACTGGAGGCGTCTGCACATCGACCCAGATGTCGATATTACCTTCAATTTCATCTTCCGGACGAATATCAAAGGTGATAAGCATATTGGGCTCAAATGGATAAGCCTTGCATAGTGCTTGCCAACTTTTGCATTCAAAATAGCAATATGTGTCTGCATGGTATAATTTTACCGCAAAAGTAAAACCATGCTCGGTCTTCAAGTGAACTATCTTTACCTCCATATCTTTTTTAGTATTGAAACCAATCTTATCCAAGACAACAACTCTTGTATGGCAGGGGATACACTAGTAGAACAGTAAAAATTAAAATTAATTATAAGTTGAAGCAAAAGAGACAGAAGTCATGCTTAATCACGAAAAAAGACTTGTCATTGTGACTTACTGTATCCATTTGGAAGTTCTCATGCAGCATGATGCTGAAGCGCCTACCATCAACTAGGAAAGTCTTGTAACATAGGCTGCGCTCGTCTTCGCAGTATTCGCACATACCGAATTCACTTTCGTGGTCAGACATTTCCTATGTTCATAGTTGAAACTTGTAAAAGCGATCAAAGGAGACTACGAGAAAACTGATCAACACACAGATCACTATTACTCAATATGCAACAGGTTGACTTTAGGTCTGTTGAGTCTTTCCTTCCTAAACTCTCATCTCACGTATATGGTGGGCACTCCTTCTGATATTGCGACAGTCGGTGATGGTGGCTCCTGCATTCGTCCCCAAGTGCATTACACCAAAATGTCTAGCACAAGGAAACGAAGGAGAAGCGACCCCCACGACAACAATCCCGATTCTTCCTCTCTCATATTTATATGTGGTGGACACTCTCCCTTAGTGAAAGACACAGAAGGAGCCGAACCAGACCTAAAGTCAACCCATTCCATATATCGAGCAATGACATAGAAAAAATTCCCTATGTTTTGCCGGAATGACTTGCAAATCACAAATACATTTATAATGAACTCGAATATAATATCACTAATACATCATCCCGAATAATCCAGTTCAAGAATTACGGCACGCTTTGGATCTTAATTAATGCGTGTATGACTTTCGGTCCGTCGAGGCTTTCCTTAAATAACTCTCATATCTCATGGTGTGTTGGTGCGCACTCTCTCACATTGATACGATGGTGTATATATGTTGGTGGACACTCTCTCACAGTAATAGTTTGACCACCGGTGATGGACGCCTCCCTCTTCTCTTCTTGCCAATATATCGATGAGTATATCGCAAAGAAGAGAAGAAAGAGGATGTGCCCCCACGACAACAGTCAGGATTCCTCCATCAAGAACACACATGAAAGTCACACAAGGAGCAACGACAGACCGAAAGTCACACACGCATTATACCGATAAAATATCACCAATACATTAATATTTATAATGACCTCGAATATAATATCACTAATACATCATCCCAAATAATCCAGTTCAAGAATTACGACAAGCTTTGGATCTTAATTAATGCGTGTGTGACTTTCGGTCCGTCAAGGCTTTCCTTAAATAACTCTCGTATCTCATGGTGTGTTGGTGCGCACTCTCTCACAATGATATGATGGTGTATATATGTTGGTGGACACTTTCTCACAGTAATAGTCGACCGCCAATGATGGACGCCTCCCCTCTTCTCTTCTTGCGCAATATATCGACAAGTATATCGCAAAAAAGAGAAAAAAGAGGAGGCGTCCCCACGACAACAGTCAGGATTCCTGTATCAAGAACACACATAAAAGTCACACAAGGAGCAACGCCAGACCGAAAGTCACACACGCATTATACCAATAAAATATCACTAATACATTAATATTTATAATGACCTCGAATATAATATCACTAATACATCATCCTGAATAATCCAGTTAATGCATCATCAAATATTAACTAATACGTATCGAATATCCTAGAATCCAAAATGCGGGACGGTAAACCCGGTTCACTAGCGGTCTTTGAGTCGCCGACGGTGGACACCCAAAGATAGGGAACCATCACGGGATCATAACTCAAGTGAGATCCCTAAAGGATCTGCCAGGTATTGTCAAACCGGGCGTCCAACGCCGCCATGTAGCGACGGATGTGCTCGTCCTCCTCCCTTACACGGCAACGTACCACCTCTGCAGGTGTCGGCTCCTTCCGCACAGAAAGTGGCACGCGTGACCGCGACCATAGAAGGTTTGAGTCGACGACGATACCTGCATTCATCACCAACCTCTGAGCCCGGGAAGGTAGCACCTCCCAGTGCCAGCCCGACGGAGCCCAGTCCCGGACATGGCGCCTATCAAGCAGGCTCTCGCGGACTACTCGACGACGATTATGCGGGCCGGGCATCGTCGACAAATTCCTATGAGAACGTTTTCTTATAGTTTAATCACTAATTTTTCATACAACCCAAAATTAACATACACATACTAATCTAACATAAACATACTAATCTACTTTCAAAAAAACCCATAAACATACTAATCTAACATACACATACTAATCTAGCTAACATAAACATACTAATCTAACGTAAACATTCATCATATAAAAAATCAACATATATTTAAAAAAACATTGCAACGAGCCGGGGTGGCGGCAACTCACAGCGGGGGTGGCGACGGGGGCGGGGCGACAACGGCGAAGGGACGGCGACAGGGCGGGGCGACGACAGGGGCGGCGGGGGAGGGGCGGCGAAGGGAGCGGGGTGGCGACGGGGGAGGCGACGGGGACGGCGAGGGAGGCGACGGGGGCGGCGACGGGGACGGCAGGGGAGGCGACAGGGGCGGCGACGGGGATGGCGGGGGAGGCGACGGGGGCAGCGATGGGGCGGCGGGGGAGGCGATGGTGCGGTGATGGGGGCGATGACGGGGACGGGAACGGCGACGGCGGGCTCGGGGCGGCGACGAGGGCGAAGTGGAATGAAAACTGCGAATTTTCTTAAGTGCTTCTGTTTAGTCCCACCTCGCTAGTCGAGCGGAGACAGCACCTGTTTATAAGCCCCGATGCGCTTGACCTGTCAAGCTCCTCTCATAGTGAAAATAGATGGCCTTATACACGAAATTTGACCTAAATTCAAAATGCTAGTTAGGTGCCTAACTAGCACTTTGAATTTAGGTTGAATTTCAGTGTAAGCGCATCTATTTTCACTTTTGCTATTTTTTATGTTATTTCTTTGCTATTTTTCCTGCTATTTAATCTTACTTTGTTTTTAACATTATATTCAATTTGGTAATTTTTAGGTTTTATATGATTTTAGTTTCAAAAAAACTAGAGGTTTATCATTTTAGTAATTGATTTTTTTGAGCTAAATGACCCTGAAATTGAAAAGCACTACAAAAGAACTCTGAAACGGTTGAAAGTTTCCATGGTATCATCATTTCAACCATATAGCATGTGCTAAAAAGTTGAGAGGGTCACGACAAAAGCAGGATGCACTTCGTGTACAAAACGGACATTCTCTTTCGAAGTATCACAGTTTCGGACGGAAAGTCATCGGTTATAAAAGGCATTTCATTTTCTTCAACTTATTTGAACTCCAGGCTTTTTGTGTGTTCAAAATGCACCATTCAATGGCACATCATCAATTTTCAACCCATTCTGACTTCATTTGATATTTTTCATGCATTTACTGATTTTTTTGAGCTACATGACCCTGAAATTGAAAAACACTACAAATGAACTCTGAAAAGGTTGAAAGTTGGCATGGTATCATCATTTCACCCACATAGCATGTGATAAAAAGTTGAGAGGTTTACGACAAAAGCAGGATGCACTTCGTGTACAAAACGGACAGTCTCTTTCTAAGTATCGGGGTTTTGGACGGAAACTCATCGGTTACAAAAGGCATTTCATTTTCTTGAACTTATTTGAACTCCAGGCTTTTTGTGTGTTCAAAATGCACCATTCAAAGCCACATCATCAATTTTCAACCCTTTCTCACTTCATTTGATATTATTCATGCATTTACTGATTTTTTTTAGCTAAATGACCCTGAAATTGAAAAGCACTTCAAATGAACTCTGAAAAGGTTGAAAGTTGGCATGGTATCATCATTTCACCCACAAAGCATGTTCTAAAAAGGTGAGAGGGTTACGTCAAAAGCAGGATGCACTTCGTGTACAAAACGGACAATCTCTTTCTAAGTATCGGGGTTTCGGACGGAAACTCATCAGTTACAAAAAGGCATTTCATTTTATTGAACTTATTTGAACTCCAGGCTTTTCGTGTGTTCAAAATGCAACATTCAAAGCCACATCATCAATTTTCAACCCTTTCTGACTTCATTTGGTATTTTTCATACAGTTATTGATTTTTTTGAGCTAAATGACCCTGAAATTGAAAAGCACTACAAATGAACTCTGAAAAGGTTGAAAGTTGGCATGGTATCATCATTTAGCCACATAGCATTGCTAAAAAGTTGAGAGGGTTACGGCAAAAGCAGGATGCACTTCGTGTACAAAACGGACAGTCTCTTTCGAAGTATCAGGGTTTCGGACGAAAACTCATCGGTTACAAAAGGCATTTCATTTCCTTGAACTTATTTGAACTCCAGGCTTTTCGTGTGTTCAAAATGCACAATGCAAAGCCACATCATCAATTTTCAACCCTTTCTGACTTCATTTGATATTTTTCATGCATTTACTGATTTTTTTGAGCTAAATGACCGTGAAATTGAAAAGCTCTTCAAATGAAGTTTGAAAAGGTTGAAAGTTGGCATGGTATGCGTGCTTGCCAACGATGACAACCCACTTTTTTTTGCATTTTTTTCTCAGCCACAATCGGAATTTAAGAAAACCTGAATTGAAAAGCACTAAAAATATATAATAGCTAGAGAGATATGTAATATATAATAGTTCAGATATCCATTACAGAAAGTACTCGTCCAAGCGAACACTACTAGCTAGTTTGAATCAGAAGTATATCCCCATGGTGGTGGTGGTGCGAGGTGACGCTGCCCATAGTTCACGGTTCGAATCTTACGGTACAACTCATATGCAATGTATCCATCTTCTGCTGCATACTCAATGTTGATAGGCTGAAGTGAGGTCCTCTCCCACTCTTTGTGCTGCGCTGGGGGAAATTTGGTCTTCATATCTCCGTAATAGTCATCGATCAAGGCGACTGCCATAGAAGCCATTGAAGTCCTCTCATACTGAAGGTTGAATATGTCTTGGATATCAATAAGGCAGCCATCTGGTATATCAATACCGAAGCTGCGCCTCATCTTCAGCTTGTCATTACTTACATCAACGCTAGAAAAATGTATGCCGTTGTGTAGGAAGTCCATGAGTGCTGGGCAGTTCTTGTCACTACTGCAACATCAACAAATCAAAATGAAACTAATATTAAATACTGCTACGACAAGTATATTTTGGCAGAATTATAATATGCAACTATATAAAGGAAAATTATTTCGCTGCAACAAAATAGGAAGACGCAGAGTTTTTGCTCCCGGGCTCATTTGAGCCCGGTGAACAGTAATATCATATAAAAATCGAAAACTATTTCAGTACAACTTAAGAGAAATTGGTCATTGCCATAGGATTCAAAATAGAACATATATATTGCTATATCCTATATATATGCAATTTCCATATCCTATGAATTGATGAAGAAGCCCTAAATTAACTATATGACATATATGTTCTCCCACGTTTTGCAACAAGGAAAATTGTTTCACTACAAACTTAAAACAAATATTGATCTTTCCCATAGGATTCAAAATGGAACATATTTCTATCCTATGAAATTTTCATAGTAATCTATAAATTATTAATTGATCAAAGAAAACCCTCAAAACTCACCTTGCCCATTGGAAGAGCATGACATGTTTCTTGAAACATAGCTAGATGACAGCAACATCTTCTTGCTTGGCCGTGTACTCATGATCAAGCCCTATGAACTTGTATTTCTCATCCCCCACTTGAAGCCATTTCTGCAAAAGGGAAAGAAAACGCGGCACCATGGCGCTATCGTTCGTGTAGACGACATCAATATTGGTCGTGCCATGTGCGAGCACCTCCCCGTAGCGAGTTATTGGATTCATGGTAGAAGATATGGGGAAGAAGAGAGGATAATGGAGGAGAAGAAGAGAGGAGAATGGAGGAGAAGAAGAGAAATGGGCTAAGTTACTGTAGCCCTCGCCGTGGAACAGTTATCATGCCTGTTTCTCAGAGCGCAAAACATCATGGGATGCGAAACGTTCGAACCTCTAGTCCCGGTTTGAGCCACCAACCGGGACTAAAGAGGCTCGCACCAGGCGAACGGTTGCCCCCTTTGGTCCCGGTTCCAGCCACGAACCGGGACCAATGGTTGTGGGCCAGGAGCGAGGCACATTGCTCCCGGTTCGTGTCTGTAACCGGAACCAAAGGTTCCAAACGCAAGGACCAATGCCCCCACATGGCCCACCCGGCCCCTGGCCTCACGAACCGGGACTGTTGCCCCTATTCGTCCCGGTTCGTAACTGAACCGGGACTAATGGGTTGGCTCGGCCTGAACCAATGCCCTATTTTCTACTAGTGCATATTCGGTCTTCAAGGAGTTGGAGTTACATGATGATGCATTGATAAAGACCAATATGGTACTTCACGGATTTGAGGGTAAAGAAAAGACAAAGGCCAAAGGTGTGATGTGCATGCAACTCACTGTAGGAAGCAAAACTTTGCCCACCACATTCTTCATAGCCGAGGTGCAAGGTAACTATAATGTTATATTAGGCCATGATTGGGTTCATCGTAACCAGTGCGTGCCATCTACCATGCATCAATTCTTAATACAATGGGTCGATGATGAAGTAGAAGTCGTTCACGCGGATAATCCGGCTTGTGTTGCTTCGGCCGATGCATCAGTGGATTGGAATCATCCCGATGTTACCTGCTTAATAGGGCGTGACCTCTCAGAGTTTGATTTCCTTAGTGCTACAAGGAACGGGTTCATTCCCATCTCTTTAAATACGATTGGTGGCAATCATTTCCAAGGTATGATGTAAACAAAAAATTTAAGTCGGCGGCCGATATATAACTATCGCCCTAAGAAAAGATATGACCGATAAATAACTATCGCCTTTGGCATAAACATGACCGATACATAATTATCATCCTGAGAAATATAAATGGCCGATGGAGTGTTGACATCATCCTTAGAACAAGCTCCGTGCAATTTATTTTTCGGCATGCAAGCTTTGCCGAAAAACAGGGGGACATATGTTCACACCAGATTTTGGCATGATACGAAATGTAATTAAGATGGTCCCAAATGGAGAAATGATCTACATGAAAAAGTTCCGTATTGTCGATATGAACATCTTTAAAGTTTGGGCCATTGCCATCCGATCATATCTTGAAGGCCGAAATTGTGTTGGAAATACTGAGATTTTATATTCAGAGCACTGTTCGGCCGATTACGCGTCAACGTAAGCCTCACATGAGAAAACTTTCTACATGAGTTGTCTTCGTATCGTCAAAATGGTCAATTTTGATATAAAAATCGTCCCAATCTGAGATCGTATGTAAAAGTTAGAGCCATCTGAGTGAGGCCCTGTCACGAGCCAGAAGTGGCGCGCCCCATCAGACACGGTGTCTGATGGGTAGCGCGAATAATAGCCTGTTTTGCACGAACAATTCGGCCCTGAAGATGGCCTCAAATCTAGAAATGTTCAACACGAAAGTTGTTCTCCTCATCGAAGCGGTCAAGGTTGACTTTGGGCTCATCTTCATCCATGGTCATTTGTGGCATGTGGAACCTAAAAACCAAACTGTTGTCTCTGACTTACCTAAATCCGAGTTCGGTTAATTTTGGAAAGTTCGGACAAAAACCATCCGAATTTGACTAGGGTTTTGGACGTGAATCCAAGCCTTTTACTTGCACGGGAAGTCCAGCCGCCTCTTATATACCTAAGGGGTCACGGCCGATTGGACAACACACAATCAAACAAATCAATCTACACTTTTCCCCCTAGTTTTTGCATCTCTCCCTTGTTCTTCTCTCTCGTTCTTTGTTCGTTCTTCGTTGGAGAGAAGCGATCCACGAGGCTCTAGGCATGGGCAAACCGACCTGGGGCAGCCCATAGCCGCTGTTCGTCCAGACAGGGTCCCTCCCAGGCGTGTGGGGTTTCGGGTCTGCAAAAGCACCCATCGACTGTCTTGCATATCACGCTATCGGTTGGGTCTCCTTCGACGTGATCTGCGGTGCATCACCCCCGACATCGAGGGTACACGTGACGTGTTCGTGTGTCAACAATCTCAATGAATTCCACCACATGATTCCAGGACAACCCATGATGCATATCAATGGCTTTGATCCAAGCCTCCGCGTGCATGGCCACACTGACCTTTTGATGCTTGCGCTTTGAGGACTTGTAGATAACATGTACTACATCTTTTGGGTTTTGATCATTCAACCATGGGGCATTCCAAAATGGAGTCTTCTTTCCACTGCCAAGAATGACGGTGGTGAGAGGCCATGTCATCCTCATCACAAGGGTTGCCAGAACCAACAGGTCATGACATTCAAACCAAGGCCATCATAGCCAAAGAGCTTTACCAACCATAGAGCACTACCAAACTTGTCAAGATGTACAATACCAAGGCCATTAGGTAGGTTGGACAACAAATGGTTTCCTAATTTACCTTGCAGTTGCCACCCATCACCTTATCGGACCTTATCCAAAGGAAGGCACGCTCGCTCTTGACGATGATTTTGAGGATGGGTGGGGGGACGATAAGCTTAGTAAGACCTCAGTCATGGGAGATGGGAGAGTCAGGAACCGCATTGAGTATAACCCGCGAGGAGGAGGTTCGAAGAGTGAAATGATCCAATCATGAAATCTCTTAGGGAAGACTTTCCTATGGAAGATGTATATAGTGAATCCCCAGCGCACTAAATGAAAAGCAGTCCTATTGTTAAGCTTGAAAAGGAATGTTGGGGTCTTGCTTTTGTGTAAACGATTCACGAGATTCTGGATGTATGGATGCTTCCCCTTTTGATGAAGGCACTTTGGGTGTTGGAGACGAGGTCATTCATATATATGGGTGGGGATCCTAGTGGCAAGCATCTTGTCTATTGTATGGATGAGGCTAATGGGTTTAAACTCTATGATGTCCTCCTCCCCAGCTTTCTTTGGCAAGAGAACAATATTTGCATAGTTGATCCTATAGAAGTTTTCAACTTGAAGGTTTGCAAAGTTGTGTATGACATTGATCACCTCCACCTTCATGATGCTCCAACATATCTCGAAAAAGGCACCGGTGAAGCCATTATGCCTAGGTTCCTTGTCACTTGGAATTTTGTTGATTGCACCCTTGACCTCCTCCTTTGTTAACAGATCATCAATGCCCTCAAAGTTAGTGTGCCCCAAATTTAGAACCTCACAACTAAAGTCTTGGGTATTAGCATGGCCTCCGCCAATGACATTGGATAAATACCTATGAAGAATATTTTCCTTTTCCAGATGGTCGGTTCCCATCCATTGTTGTGCTTTAGGCGATGGATGTGGATTTTGCGTCATCTACCATTGACTTGGAGGTAGAATGATTTTTGTTGGATTCACCCTCCTTGATGTTGGTGATGTAGGCACATTGCTTCTTACGTGCCTTTTTCAAGACGGCGATGCTTGCAAGTCTCTTCATGTGTGCCCTTTCAAAGAACCTTCTACTAGTGTATACCAATAACTGATCAACACGCCTATATTAGTAGTCATTCTTGAGGCGTGAAATTATGCTAGCGCACAACAACACTGTTATAAAGGTAGCCACCTCTCAAGGGCATATCCCTTATTGTTTCATGGCAGTCCATGTAGGGTGTGTTTGGTAGCATTCCCAACCTAGCATGGTTGTTCTTCTTTGATACATGCTGAGTGTAGTCATGTTGAGTACATGCATTTTATGTTGTTTGGTAGCGATGTATGTGCTAAGACATGCTAAGTTGAGACTCTGTTTGGCAGCTTGCATCTGTTTAGACATGGCGGTCGGTACTGTAGCAACCGGTATTTTCAAACAAGTGAACAAAATATTTCAAAATTGTGAACAATTTTTTGAAACATGAAAAAATTGTTATTTTTATGAAAATAAACATTTTTTGAATTTCTAAATCTTTTTGAAAAAATGCACACGTTTTGAAATATTGATATTTTAAAATTTTAAACAAAATTTGAAAATCTGAACATTTTTTAAAAACTCAAAAAATTTAAAAAAATTCAAATTTTTTTTTGAAAATTTAAACATATTTTGAAAATTTAGACAAATATGAATTCATTTACATTTTTGAAAATTTTAACCTATTTGAAAATCCCGTCATTTTTTTGAAAATTTGAACAATTTTTTGGTATTCTGAACATTTTCTGAAAATAAACTATTTTTTAAAAATCCTTAACATTATTTTAAAAACAATGTCGCTCACTTCACTCATACATGCTGACCAGTGAACGGCTGTTGGGGTGTTCTCTCGTCATGCATGCTAAAAGGGTATTTGGGTTGAGATCGTGCATGCTGAGGAGACCCCGTGCAGGCTACCAAACACCCAAAAGTGGGCCGAGAAGGGAACTGTTAAGCTCATGCACCCTCCATGCACTCTACCAAACACACCCGTAGAGTTCATATATTGGTGGGGACATGGTTCCACTGCATTAATGGAATAGATGTGGTATTGGAACTATATTTATGCTCCACAGTTAATGTTTATGGATTTTAGTAGTGCCACCAACCCAACGGGTCAGGATGTTGAAAATCGAAAATATTCACATCATTGCTATATAGGAACTCCACTTCACTGACAGGTTTGTAGTTTCAATGATAAGCAGATCATGTAAATGTAGTATAAATACATGTGATATTTTACACCTTGCTTTGTAGCCAATTTTTAAGAGACAACCTCATAAGATAATATGACACACAAACTTAGCTTTTTCATCAATTTGGTGGCTTGAAAATTCAAAGGCCGGTAGCAATGCATCGTTAGGGACGTCTCGTAGGAAATTTGCACACTTATATTCCTTATATGTGGTTCCTTTGACCCTTGTGGTTCTCTCGAGAGTAGTGTCTACAATTTCAACATTCCAATTGGTCAACATGAGATTTCAATGCAAAATCATAAACGCTCAAAGCTAAAGCCAAACTTAGGACTTAAATTTATTAATCTTCCAAACACAAATTGTGCAAACTCTGCACTTGCTTTCCAACATTTTCTAAGAATATATGTACTTTTTATCTGAAGGTTTAAAACTTTCCATTATTCACCCACCTAGGGAACACATCGCTGACTGGCCCATCAAATTGTTATAATCGTACCATAGATGACTACAACGAGAACGGTGTTGGAGGGACACAATTGGGTTGCCTAGGGATAAAAGGGGATAAGTAGGGAGGATGAAAAATGAAAGATGTGACTGATAAGGAGGATGAATTATACCATTTTGGATATTGAAGAGGCATGTCAAGAAAACATTATCTGCTCTCCATTTTTGAAATAGCAACGAGCACGTGTTGTAAGATTTAAATGTATATTATACGGTGGGTCACGTTAGAGATTGTGGCGGGACACAAAGAGTAGGAATCAACTTTCTGTCGTGGCTAGAAAATAAAGGGTGCCAGGGCTTGCAATGAGGATATAAGGGGCTAATCAGGAAGGACAAAATAAATTCATAGCAAAGAAACTAGAAGAGGGAATGGAGAGTATTGTTTTATGTCTCGAAAAGGCTTGGGAAGAAACATTGCTCTCTCTTCCTTCCTTGATATGACAGTCCCAAATTCGGATCAAAGTTAATAAGTACCCATATTGTTAAAAGAATGCATGTATACACTGAAGGGGACAGACTTGGCAGTCATGCTACTTTTACATATTTGACCCTTGACGTTTTGTTATAGATGGTTTCATAGTGGTCGATATTGTGATCGGCGATTGGACATAGAAATGTTTGAGAAAGATGTATCCAAACCAGGCCCATGGTTTCGGCATCATTTTCTGAACTATATTTCTCAATACATAGCCGGCCTTGCCCATGTTTGAATTGGTCAAGTGCAATGGGCCTTGCACACAACGAAGTAAGTTGACGGTTCTGAACTTCTGAAACACTACTTGACCAATGTCCTTTTGTTTCTCAAAACATCCCAAGATTCTAGTAACAACGATGGTGATTGCATATGCAAGAGCCGTCGATGTGTAATTATCTAACCATCATTTTCTACTGGTTCCACTATGAACCATTATTCAACAATTAAGTTGTTTCTCCAACTTCCCAACTCAACTAAACAAAAAACAAGTCTCCCAACTCGTGATACTAAGACCCCTTGTTTCCTAAAGTAGTTTTCACTTTGGTCATATTGTTTGAAATATGCCCTAGAGGCAATAATAAATTGGTTATTATCATATTTCCTTATTCATGATAACCGTTTAATATCCATGCTATAATTGTATTGATCGGAGACTTAGATGCATGTATGGATACATAGACAAAACCATGTCCCTAGTATGCGTCTAATAGACTAGCTTGTTGATCAAAAGATGGTTAAGGTTTCCTAGCCATGGACATGAGATGTCATTTGATAACGAGATCACATCATTAGGAGAATGATGTGATGGACAAGACCCAAACTACAACGTAGCATATGGTCATGTCAGTTTATTGCTACTGTTTTCTACATGTCAAGTATATGTTCCTATGACCATGAGATCATGCAACTCACGGACACCGGAGGAGTGCCTTGTGTGTATCAAATATCGCAACATAACTGGGTGACTATAAAGGTGCTCTACACGTATCTACGAGGGTGTCTGTTGGGTTGGCATGGATCAAGACTGGGATTTGTTACTCCATGTGACGGACAGGTATCTCAGGGCTCACTCGGTAATACAACATCACAATAAGCCTTGCAAGCAATGTGACTAAGTGTTAGTCATCGGATCTTGTATTATGGAACGAGTAAAGAGACTTGCCAGTAATGAGGTTGAACTAGGTATGGAGATACCGACGATCGAATCTCGGGCAAGTAACATACTGAAGAACAAAGGGAACATTATACGGGATTAACTGAATCCTTGACATAGAGGTTCGACCGATAAAGATCTTCGTAGAATATGTAGGAACCAATATGAGCATCCAGGTCCCGCTATCGGTTATTGACCGTACAGGTGTCTCGGTCATGTCTACATAGTTCTCGAACCCACAGGGTCTGCACACTTAAGGTTTGGTGACGTTTCAGTAGTATAGAGTTATGCATGGTGGTTACCTAAGGTTGTTCAGAGTCCCGGATGAGATCCCGGGCATCACGAGGATCTCCGGGATGGTCCATAGGTAAAGATTCATATATAGGAAGTCCTGTTTTGGTGGCCGGAAAAGTTTCGGACTCATCGGTAGTGTACTGGGAGTGCCGGTAGTGTACCAGGAGTGCCGGTAGTGTACCGGGAGACCACCGGGAGGGGTATTTCGACCCAAGAGGCTTCATGGGCTGTGGGAGAGTTAATACCAGCCCTTAGTGGGCTGCTGGAAGTCCCACACAAAGCCCATGCGGCTAGGGAATGAAAATCCCAAAGAGAAAAGGTGGAAAAAAGGCAAAATAGGGAGGAATCCTAGTCCTACTAGGATTGGAGGAGGAGTCCTCCTCTCCTCCTTGGTTCGGCTGACCCAAGGGCTGGATCCTTGAGAGCCAAGCCTCCTCCTCTTTTGCTCTTATATATACTAGAGGTTTTTGGGTTTTTGGCACCTGATTTTCAGCCACGTGCAACCCGTTCCTCTAGTGCATAGTTTCTCCTCTAGATCGGATTTCTGCAGTGCTTAGGCAAAGTTCTGCCGGAATAGCTCCACCACCACCTCCAGAGCGCTGTCACACTGCCAGAGAACTCTTGTACCTCTCCGCTCCCTCTTACTGGATCAAGAAGGCGGAGATCGTCATCGAGCTATACGTGTGCTGAACGCGGATGTGTCGTCCGTTTGGCGCTAGATCGGAAGGATCGTGATCAAGATCGTGAGGTGGATCATGATGAGATCGCGGGACAGATCGTGATGATTTCGTGGGACGGATCGTGATTGGATCGCGGGACGGATCATGATGAGATCACGGGACGCTCGGCGATTTGGATCGCGAAGACGTTCGGCTACACCAACCGGGTTTCTTAACGCTTCCCGCTTAGCGATCTACATGGATACGTAGATTCACTCTCCCTCTCGTAGATGCTCATCACCATGGATAGATCTGCGTGTGCGTAGGAAATTTTTTGTTTCCCAAAACATATGGCACAACGACGAGCTAATGCATGCATATATAGTACCTATCCTGCTTATGTTGCTTCCAATTTCAGAGTTTTTTACGTTTCACGACTTGACTAAATGATCCGTAGTGATATCTACTCAATTGTCTCGCCTTTTTGTAACTTTTCAAGATAAAACAATAAAATAATAGAAGGCCGGGGAGAAATAATATAGTGGGTTGAGTTCACCACTAATAAAAGCGTATTAGTCACATTATTCTACAAAGTTTGCACATTGCTGAAACCCTATGATAGTTAAGCAAAAAATAGAATGGATATCGTGCAATTAACTTCACCCACAATAGTTCATATAATTATACTCAGTTTTACTCACACATAATTAATTAATAAAAATTTAGCAAGATTTGCGGTACACTACTATCTTGAGCACATATTATGTGTGTCGTGGTGTGTGTACCTGTTTGCACCATTTTTGTAATTGCAAAAAGAAAAGAAGATATTAAGGACTTACACAACCATGGCATTAGGTTGAGCCATGCATGGGGTGAAGCAAAAAAAGAGAAGGAAAAATAAGAATGCAGGACAAAAATATCGGCTTGTAATAAACAAACCGAGAAGATCGTACAAGTAAAAACTTAGAGCAAACATACAATAGTCTTAAAACAAGTGAATATCCATTTCTATCCCATGCTCCACTACACCCGATCAAGAAACGATTCACCAAAAAATACAAAACAATTTAAAAAATCCAAATTTTTTTGCATGCTAGATAATTTGGTGCATCAAGTGCTCTCTCAATGCAAGACTATTTGGTACGTGAGTAACTCTCAACACAAAAGACAAATTCACTACAGGAATCAGGTACTTTGCCGTCAGCCATCCCAGACGGCAAAGGTATGCATGCCGGATAGCAAAGGCTTTGCCGTCCGCGAGCAGACGGCGAACAGTCTGGCTGAATAAGCCACGGTAAAGGGCTCTTTACCTTCAGCCAGCGGACGGCAAAGACAGCAGACGACACACGTGTCAGCTTACAGCCGTTAAGGGGTTAACAGCATGCTTTGCCGTCCGCTGGCAGATGCCAAAGAGCTAAGGTTCTTTGCCGTCTGCCAGCGGACGGCAAAGCACCTGTTTCTTTGCCGGCCTAGGTGATTTCTTTGTCGTCCGTTGGCAGACGGCAGACATAATTTCACACATTTCAAAATAATTTCAACAAGCATACCAGCAATAAGTTTCCAACAACATATCCAATATACAATGGTTTCCAACAACATACCCATACAAACATATCCAAAACAAGTTTCCAACAAGTTTCCATAAACAAAAAGGAAGTACAAGTAGATGAGTACACTACATCAATGCAAGCTTCCTCATCTATAGCAAATCTGCAAATTAGGAAAGATCAAAGTTAGAAGAAGAAGAATACTAGCTAGAAGAAAAAGAAGAAAAAGAAGAAGACAAAGAAGAAGAAGAAGAAGAATTTATCTTCTCTTTCTTTTTCTCCTCTCCTCTTCTTTATCTTCTTCTTCTTCTAACTAAGGTAGCTAAAAATGCCATTTTTAGCTAATGTAGGTAAAAATGCTGAGTGTGTAGGTCATTTTAGAGCTAAAATAGGTAAATAGGTCATTTTGGAGCTAACCCAGGTAGTTATGCCATTTTTTAGCTAACTAAGCATATGTATTCATTTCGGAGGACAAAATGGTAAGTGTAGGTCATTTTAGAGCTATCCTAGTTAAAATCGGTCATTTTGGAGCTAGGTAAGGTTATTTTGTCATTTTGGAGGAAAATAAACTAATTATATGATAGTTGGAGCTAAACCAAGGTCATTATAACATTTTTTTACCTAAGTAAGCTAATTATGTCATAAATGAACTAGGTAAGCTAAGTATAGATTATTATTTCGCTATCCAAGGTAGTTATGACATTTTTCAGCTAACTAAGCATATTAAGTCATTTAGGAGGAAAAATGCTAAGTATAGGTCATTTTATATCTATCCTAGGTAAAGTATGTCAGTTCAGAGCTAAGTAAGGTTATTATGTCATTTTCGAGGAAAATAAGCTAAGTATAGGTCATTTTGGAGCTACACCATGGTTATTATGCCATTTTTCCCTAAGTGGGCTAATTATGGCATAAGTGAACTAGCTAAGCTAATTATAGATCATTATTGAGCTATCCTACGTAGTTATGCCATTTTGTACCTAAGTGAGCTAATTATGTCATAAATGAACTAGCTAAGCTAGCTATGGATCATTATTGAGCTATCCTAGGTAGTTATGCCATTTTCTAGCTAACTAAGCATATCAAGTAATTTTGGAGGAAAAATGCTAAGTATAGGTCATTTTATAGATATCCTAGGTAGAATATATCATTTTGGAGGTAAGTAAGGTTATTATGTCATTTTTGAGGAAAATAAGCCAAGTATAGGCCATTTTGGAGCTAATTAGGTCATTTCTTGAGCTAAGTATACATTTGTTAAGCAAAACACTTGGGAAAACTTACCATCATCACAAAGGTGAAGGACCGGTCGGGTTTGCGCCAGGGTGAGACGTGGAAGGACCGGTCGAGGTTGCGACAGACACAGAAGGGTCGGTCGATGCTTGTCGGGAGGCACGCTGCACCAAAGATCATTTGCAATGTCTCCTTAGCATGATGCAACTCAAATGTGAATACTATTAACTAATGACCATTCAAATGGAACTCACCGTGGGTGCTATACCAATATGGGGCATCGACGGAGGGGTCTAACCATTGTTCTGGCACACGATCTCCACATTTTGTTTTCACGAGTCATTCATATTAGTTAGTGATGAAACGAACATTACGTGCATGATATGGCTAATATGCAGGAGAAACTTACCACGAGGAGCTCATATAGGGCCCGGTGAGACGCGTCGTTACGGTTCCTCTCCTCCTCCAACAGCCTAGCTGTCTTCTCCTCCATGTCCCTCTCCCTCTGCGCCGCCTACCTGTTTGCCTCCGCCAGAAGCTCCCGGGCCCTAGCCTCAATGGCGAGCTCCATTGGCCGTGGACGAGGCCTTATCTCAGGATCAGAGCTCGTCTGGTGCTTCTTGATCTCTGGGAGAGTTCTAGGACAACGTATCAGTCCATCCCCAATGGCTATCGAGCCATGGGGCCTCTCGCCACCAGATATCATCACGAGCTCTAGATCAATAGGACTCTGGCTCGGGTTGAAGTCCTCCCCTTCCTCGCCTTCCCCTCATCTCTGTACCTCACGAGCTTGTTGTGGGAGGAGATGTTGCTAAAGCTCTCTGGACGATCGAGGTCATCCTTAGAGAATGCCTTGGCCTTATTGTACGAGGCAGTATGGGCCATCGCATAGAGGTCGAATAGAGGTGGCACCTCCTTCTTGTTTTCTCGCGCCTAAAAGAGAGGAACAAAATATTAGTTAATGGCTCAAGCGAGCATGAAGAATGAAATTGCATGAATCATGAAGCAAACCACATACCCAGTGATCCCCGTACTCAAGAAGGTTGGAGCTCCCTTGATGGTGTGGCGCACCTCTCATTTGGGCATGCTTATCCTTGGCCTTGTTGTGTTCAGCTAGCCATTTGGGAGAGCACCACTCATCCACCAATGCCTCCCAATAGTCCATCCTATCCGCACACCATCTCGGGGGCACCTTGTTGTGTTAGTTTATTTGCTACTGTTTCCTACATGTCAACTATATGTTCCTATGACCATGAGATCATGCAACTCACTGACACTGGAGGAGTGCCTTGTGTGTATCAAACATCGCAACGTAATTGGGTGACTATAAAGGTGCTCTATAGGTATCTCCAAGGGTGTCTGTTGGGTTGGCATGGATCAAGACTGGGATTTGTTACTCCGTGTGACGGAGAGGTATCTCAGGGCCCACTCGGTAATACAACATCACAATAAGCCTTGCAAGCAATGTGACTAAGTGTTGGTCATGGGATCTTGTATTATGGAACGAGTAAAGAGACTTTCCGGTAATGAGGTTGAACTAGGTATGGAGATACCGACGATCGAATCTCGGGCAAGTAATAAACCGAAGAACAAAGGGAACATCATATGGGATTAACTGAATCCTATACAGAGAGGTTCGACTGATAAAGATCTTCGTAGAATATGTAGGAACCAATATGGGCATCCAGGTCCCGCTATTGGTTATTGACCGTAGAGGTGTCTCGGTCATGCCTACATAGTTCTCGAACCCATAGGGTCTGCACACTTAAGGTTTGGTGACATTTTGGTAGTATAGAGTTATGCATGGTGGTGACCGAAGGTTGTTCGGAGTCCCGAATGAGATCTCGGATGTCACGAGGAGCTCTGGAATGGTCCGGAGGTAAATATTGATATATAGGAAGTCCTATTTTGGTCACCGGAAAAGTTTCGGGCTCAACGGTAGTGTATCGGGAGTGCTAGTAATGTACCGGGAGACCATCGGGAGTGGTGTTTCAACACAAGAGGCTACATGGGCTGTGGGAGAGTGAATACCAGCCCTTAGTGGGCTGGTGGAAGTCCTACACAAGGCCCATGAGGCTGGGAGAGAAAACCCAAAGAGAAAAGGTGGAAAAAAGGCAAAATAGGGAGGAATCCTAGTCCTACTAGGATTGGAGAAGGAGTCCTCCTCTCCTCCTTGGTTCGGCCGACCCAAAGGCTGGCTCCTTGAGAGCCAAGCCTCCTCCTCTCTTCCACTTATATATACTAGAGGTTTTAGGGTTTTTTGCACCTGATTTTCAGCCACGTGCTACCCATTCCTCTAGTGCATAGTTTCTCCTCTAGATCGGATTTCTGCAGTGCTTAGGCGAAGCCCTGCCAGAATAGCTCCAACACCATCGCCGGAGCGCCGGCACGCTTCTGGAGAACTCTTCTACGTCTCCGCTCCCTCTTGCTAGATCAAGAAGGCGGAGATCCTCATCAAGCTGTATGTGTGCTGAACGCGGAGGTGTCATCCGTTCGGCGCTAGATCGGAAGGACCGTGATCGAGATCGCGAGACGGATCGTGATGAGATCGCGAGACGGATCGTGATGAGATCGCGGGACGGATCATGATGAGATCGCAGGATGGATCGTGATGAGTTCGCGGGACGGATCGTGATTGGATCGCCGTATGGATCGTGATGGGATCGCGGGACGCTCGGCGATTTGGATCGTGAAGATGTTCGACTACACCAACTGTGTTTCTTAACTCTTCCCGCTTAGTGATCTACATGGGTATGTAGATCCACTCTCCCTCTCGTAGATGCTCATCACCATGGATAGATCTTGCGTGTGCGTAGGAAAAAATTTCTTTCCCATGCAACGTTCCCCAACAAGTAAAGGGGCTTAAGAATAGATAATTACCTTCATTAACTTCTCCATACTCAGATAATTTTTGCGGCACTTCTTCTTGGCCTTTGGGTAGAAAGCTTCCAAATATCGTCATCATCGCGTCATAGCATTCTCTGCCTAGGTTGAACCGAACCTTCAGAGCCATTACTTGCGCGATGGCATCCAGCTGACAAAGCTCAGTGTGCTTGTGGAGAGGACGTTTTGAAGACTCCAACATTTCATAAAAGGCCTTTGCAGATTCCTCCATCTCATCGTCCAAATCCCGAGCATCATCAAAGCTTTGCACCATGTCTTCGATCCCGGTACCGTGCTCGTCGGTGCGTTGGCATAATTAGGTTGACTCACCATGCTCGTCGGTCCCTCGGCTCTGGCATGTTGGGTCGACTCACCATGAAATGTCCAGACCATATAATTAGGCATAAAACCCCACTACTGCAGGTGTTTGATCATTTCAAACTCTGACTTCTTCTTACAATTGTCGCAATCGACACAAGGGCACTAGGTTGTTTTCTGTCCATTTGCAAATGCGACTCTCACAAACTCCTTGGTTTTTGTTATCCATTCACGGGTCATGTATTTATGACTAGTGTGACCGGTGTACATCCACCCACGATCACTCATCTTGCCTAGCTACTAGACACACACAAAATATATACATAATTCAGCAAACCATATTCATTAGTTAATAGAGTTTGTCAGTTTTATTATGTCGATGCAACCTAGACGCTAATAGGTAAAGATAGGTCCTAATCCCACCCGAGTATGTGTAGATTGGGTTCGTTTTCCCATGTTCCGCTCCGGATCCGATGCACAATTTCGGCAGCACCTCCCCGTTGTTCTCCTGATACACATCTCGGTAATAAGCGGAGAGGATGTTTACTCGGAGAACAACAGGGAGCCACTGACGAAAGTCTGCATCAGATCCGGAGCAGAGCATATGGGAAATCGAACCCAATTTACACATACTCAGGCTGTCCATGGATAACGTTGGACAATTCGAAAGAATCACGGTTATAAATATGCTAATGAATGCATATTTATAGATGCAACCCTTTCGAACGGGAGACGCATAGTGGTCACGCATACTGATGATTGAAGACACCTATAGCTAGCAAGTTTCATCGGCATGAAGACTCGAACAAAGCAAAAAAAAATCAGGGTGCCGAGGGAGAAGATGTCATTTGTGCTCACCAACGAACGCAACAGGGGAGCTCGTCAAATGCACGGGGAGGTCGTCGAACAACTTCACATTGAAACTCACCCGATCAACACAAAATATGATGTTTTTTATAACAAAATAGGAAAATATGTGACCTAGCTCATAATTTACAAAACTATGACCTCTCGGACTCATGAAGGCCGAAGATCACCTTTTTGGTCAACAGGAGGCCGAATAGCTGTTGGGGGTCGGGGTTAGTGGAGTCGGGGGTCGGTGGCATCAGGGTCAGTGGCGTCGGCAGTCGGGGGTCAGTGGTGTCGGGAGTCGGGGGTTGGTGGCATTGGTGGTCGGGGGTCAATGGCATCGGTGGTCAGGGGTCGATGGTGTCGGTGGTCGGGCGGCAATGGCGTCGGTGGTCGGGGGTCGGGGGTCAGGGGTCCGGGGCGTCGGGGGTAAACCTAAAACATCGCCTCCTTCGTCTTCTTCTTCCTCTTCTTCCTCTTCTTCTTCTTCCCCTTCTTCCTCTTTTTCTAATTATTCTTATTTTCTTCTTCTTTTTTCACAACTAAACCTAAAACTCCTCCTGTTCTTCTTCCTCATCTTCCTCTTCTTCTTCTTCTTCTTCCTCCTCCTGATTTTCTAATTATTCTTATTTTCTTCTTCTTTTTCAGAATTAAACCTAAAACTAAAACTAAACTAAACTAAACGTAAACCTAAAACTAAAACTAAAACTAAAACTAAATCTAAACTA
Organism: Hordeum marinum; assembly: GCA_022496015.1. Classification (NCBI taxonomy): domain Eukaryota; kingdom Viridiplantae; phylum Streptophyta; class Magnoliopsida; order Poales; family Poaceae; genus Hordeum; species Hordeum marinum. The sequence goes on from CM039674.1 coordinate 515,987,859, forward strand.
AGCAGAAACCTGAAACTAAAAAAACAGAAAAAATAGGATGAGGAGGAGGAGCTCACCGCAGGGTAGGGGGCTTCCGGTGGTGGAGGGGGCGGTGAAGGAGGGCGAGGCCCGCCGCAGGGGAGGGGGCGGTGCTCGGGCGGCCGCCACAGGGGAGGGGCGTCCTGGCCGGGGCGGCGGGGCGACGTTGTCGGGGCAGCGGGGGCACGATGGGGGTTGGGAGAAGGACGGCGGGGGGCAGGGGCGGCGGGGGCGCGATGGGGGCCGGGTGTGGGGCGGCGGGGGTGCGACAAGGGTCGGAGTGGGGAGGCATGGGGCGGGACAGGGGCCGGGTGCGGGGCGGCAGGGGCATGGTGGGGTCGGAGGTGAGGCGGCAGGGGGTCAGCGGCGGCGGTGGTGCGCTGGGGGTCAGGGGCTGGGCGGTGGTCGGCGGCGACGGGCGTGCGGTTGGGTCGGGGATTCAGACGAGAGAGAGAGAAGAGAGAGAGGCGTGGGGGTGTGCCGTTAGTAGCGATTAGGTATTAACCTCTTTGCCGTCCTCTAGCGGATGACAAAGATTCTTTGCCGTCAGCTAGCAGACGGCAAAGAGGTGGGGTGGTGGGCCGTTATAGTAGTGTTGTCGACTAGGCCCCACTCAGCTCTTTGACAAAGAAATCTATGCCGTCAGCTAGCAGACGGCAAAGAGCTGGCTGAGGGCAAAGCCACCCTTTGCCGTCTGCTAGGTCTTTGCAGTCTATTTTCTGCTAGCTGATGGCAAAGCCACTCTTTGCCGTCAGCTAGCAAATGGCAAAGATGTGGCAGACGGCAAATCTTCTGATTCTAGTAGTGATTGGGTGAAAACAATACATGAACAGTAAACATTACTACATACCCTAAATTTGTCTTCTTTTCTGAGAGCTACTCAAATGTTCAAATGATCTGAAATTTGGTACAAGTTTTACAGTGGTTGGGCTTGTCTGGAACCGTTCGTTGATCTCAATCTAATGGCACACAAATACCTAGTACTGGGTAGTACTCGGATGAAAGTATTCGAAAGTACTAAAACTTGTGGGGTCAGTACTAATGACAATGTGGGGACGCATTTTAATCTAGGGGCATTTTAGTCCTAGGAATTTTTTCCACCCGCCGTCCCTCTCGTCCAATGCAAAACCGTCGCCCCTCTCGTCCAATGCAACACTGCCGCCATTGTCCTCCCCTCTTCCATCGCCATTACACAACCACGGTCATCTCCCCCCTCTTGCATTCCAAGTCCACCGCAGCCATCTCCTCCTTCTCGCCGCCGCAACTTTGCTCTTCTCCTCTTCCACATCCCCCCCCTCTTCCATGGAAGCAAGAACCTCAATTGAGCAGCAGATTGAGCAGATTGCTGGCGGTGAGAACGCCGAGTTCGTCGAGATCGCCGGTGGCGACCATGTCAAGATGGCCAGGTAGATGGAGATTCGTTCTTGGTTTGACAACACTAGTCAGATGAACTGGACGGCTATGGGCACTCTCAAGGAAATGACAAAGAAGGAGAGGACAAAGCTTTTCCCCCTGCACGCACAACCTAAGCACAAGATCCAGATCCTCCTGTGGGCGATGGAGCAAGCGGATTCGCCCAACGAGTGGGTCAGGCGAAGGTGGTGGGTGTTCAGATCTAGGGTAGAGCATCCACTGGATCAGGAGCCACCGTGCACGAGGTTCCGTTGCAGATTGTGGAGCCTCCAACCGAGTCACCGGAGACTCGAAAGCACAAGAAGAGGAGGACAGTGGTCGCGACGTCGCTTCCCCGCCGTTCTCCATGCTTCCCTCGCCGCTCTCCTCATTTGAACGGTGACGGTGCAGTTGTTTAGAGTAAGCTTCCCCACTCCTAATCTTCCTACTACTCGTGCTTACAGTCGTGCTGGTAGTGATGATAATAGTTCGGTGAGGGAATGCTAGATGTCATTTTATTCTCAATAAATTGTATGAAGATTTGAGTGCATGCTTTTGGGGGCTGGATAGTGATGTATATGAACCCTAGGCTAAATTTGTCTGGTTGTAGTGGTAGAATTTGATGTTCACCTGCACTTGTACTCCAATCCATAGCCTCTGGCTGGCAGCATAATTAGTTGGAAAGAATAAATTATGTTTGAGTATTGCGAGTTCAGTAGTAAGTGGTACACTATGGGTACACACTAAAAAATTTGAAACTAAAGTATTTCAGTATTGCAAGTTCAGCAGACAATTGTAGATTCTGAAATATTTCAGTAAGTTTCAGTACACGCACGTAGCCACTGAAATATTTCAGTAGTGCAGTTTTAGTACATGCACGTAGGCACTGAAATATTTCAGTAGTGCGGTTTCAATACACACACGTAGCCACTGAAATATTTCCGCAGTACACTTTCAGTTAGGGATGAAAATAGAGTGGAAACTTTCCGCTTTTCCGAAGGAAAAGTGAAAATGGAGAGGAAATATGAAAATGGAAATGGAAATTTGCAAAACTGAAATGGAAATGAAATATTTTATGCGGAAAGTGAAACAAAAATGAAACACTGTTTTCCTGTGGAACGGAGGTGGAAATGGATCTTTCCATTTCCGCAAATATGAAATTTCCGTTTTTATATAGGCCTACGGTTGCTTTGTATCCCAACAACCAAACAATGCACAATGACACAATGATCATAATGGATCATTTGAGTCCCATTTACCACATACGTACTCAACTAGACCCGTAGACAAATTGTCCAGTACTACTACTACTACTATACTATGCTAACGTGCCAACATAATCATATTATTTCCAGCCATGGTAACATTTCATTATATATTTGGTTTTATGTTTATTTCTACACGACTCAAGGGGTTTGAAATTTCCGAAAAATGCCCACTTATGTTTCCATGTCCGCTACGTATTCGCTCTGTGTCTGTTTTTGGTAGTATCTGTTTCCATATTCATTTCTAGGGTTTCTGTATTTGTTTCCGCCTCTGCAAAAAAATATGAACACAATTCTGGTAGCACCCAGTTCCGTCCGTTTCCGCTCCGTTTTCATCCCTACTTTCAGTAGAGACATGTAGACACTGATATATTTCAGTACATCATGTTGCTTAACTTCCTGTAAGTGCTTCTTGCATGTGCTATGGCCTACATTCTGTTTACTCTGATCACAGCAGTGATGTTGCATCTTGAAAAGCTCTTATTAATTCAACATTGACTTCTATGAACTTTGTATTCAAATTGGTATCCTACAGTTTTTTCGACAAATTTCCTTGTCATGTTGAAATTACCATACTGTTTTTCCAATACCAAATGTATTCAATCTGAATTTTCAATTACTTATATGCTACAACAGGAAGCATGGATAGGTTGCTGAAGATGCTGGGCCTCACAATAAAAGTCCCTTGCTCAACCTCAACATCAAAAGTTGTTTTGCATTTCTAGTTGTGTCCGTATTTCATGTGATGTATTTGAAGACTAGAAGTTGGTATGCATTAGAAGTTCAATCAGATAATTGTATGTCATGTAGTCTCTGATTTATGTTATGTGTTGTGTGTGCATGTGTGTGTGGGATTAAAATCAAATAAGGTTACGATTCCTGTTTTCATGGCCTTGATGCTAAGTTAAGTAGATGCTGGTCACACTAATCAGAGGGAAGGGTGGCGCTGGAGGGAAATATTTTAGGGTTTTATCGTCGTGGAAACCCTAGAAAATGAATAAAACCTTATAAAAGTATGTTGTGTCACCTCCGAGAAGTATTTTTAGCATTTTATCGTTGCAAAAACCTTAGAAAATCCATACAAATGCCGACAACCTTAGCAAACTAGTCATGCTTGATTCTCATGTTGATACAAAGATGTAGAAAAATATTGGGTCCATTTACATCATGTCCGGCAATTTTGTTTGTACGTGCTCCATGTGTGAGAACGACATGTGTGGTCCACATGTTAAAACCCAATAGGCAAAAAAATTATGATTAATCAATTAGGGGTATCAATATGTGATCGGGAGGGTGTAACCACTGGGCTCATGCTGCATTTTGTACATAAATTATGCAAACTAGTTTAAGAAATTTTGTTTACCTCTCTGAGTGGTGGGACCCAACTATCATTACTGTCCATGTTCAGCAGTTAGGAAGGGCGGCGCGCGGCAGACCGTAGGTGCACGACCGCCTCGTCCCCAGTATTGAATGGGAACGACCAGGTAGGTGAGACAAGACAAATCGGCAACGGCGGCCCCTCGGGAGGACAGATCGGCAACCGCGGCCCCTCGGTAACTCCAACCGGCAGGAGCAGTGCATTTCTTCCCCAAATAGGTAGAAAACCCTCGTCCTGTCCCACTCGTCCTCTCCCACTATGTCCACACCACCTCTTCCTCTCCCGAACCCTCCTCCCTTCCTCTCCTGAACCCTCCTCCCTTCCTCACCACCCTCCTCCCTTCCTACACCTCCCTCCTCCTGTCGTCGCCGATCGATGAAGCACGGGCATGAAGATGCGGCGGACGAGCCGAAGGCAACCACCGGAGCAGAGCATTCTGCTGTCGTGGCTGTCGCCGTGGTTGGAGTGGCTGAGTCTGCCGTAGCAGTAACGGCTGGCGGTGCAGCAATGCTCCCACTGCCATCGCAGGCGTCGAGCTACCCGTTGGCGAGCCTGTGCAGGGCAAGGACGGGGAAGATCTGGAGACGGAGAAGGCGAGGCTTAAGCGGGAGATGCATGACCACATCGAGGAGTACTACTACGAGGCGAACGCAATCAAGGAGTTTGACGAAGATTTCAGGAAGGGTAGCGACTTCAGCGAGGATGCCATCGACGAGCTATCTAAGGTAGTACCCTGTTTTTGTTGTGTTTTTTCATGGCATTGGGGTTTTTCTTATTAAGTAGATGAGCATAACTTTCATATGGTCATGCTAGTTCTACGTACGTAGGATTGTAGGGATGTATCATAGATTTTCTTTTTGGATGTAAAACAAAAACCACCTAGTATTGCTAAAACAGAGATTCATTATCTGATTCCATCACAGCATGCTTTATTGATTCACTAAGAAAACATGTTCATACATTAATGAAATAAGTGGGGTAAACAAGGGATATATGGCAGGATTCTCATAGCTTTTTCTACCGATTAAATTTGCACACATGTTCATAGATGATCAATTTGCACACATGTTCATAGATGACCCATTTGCAAATTCCGTACAGATTTCCAGTTTGCAATTGAAGTGCTTGCTCGGTTAACCATGATACATAACCACTGGATACCAAAAAATCGAAACATTCATCTAGCCAATTTTCCCCAGTATATTATCTAAGTTTCATTGATTCATTTGAGCACAATATCAAGATTCAGTTTCTAGACCAGATTTGGCATTCCAAGGGAAGTGCAGGCAAAACCTGTCCAAATGCCTCCAGATTTGGCACTCCAAGCCAATTACACCTGTAACAAGTATCAGGTATCATTAAACCAAGCCACATCATGAATTCTTTCATCTGTTAATTATGTACTACTTGCGCACTAATCTATCAATGCAACTATTCTACCGTCCATATTTATGCGTGTCAATTTCTTTGGCTCAAATATGTATGCGCATATACACCTTATTTCTAGCAAATAGATAGTTGTCATGTTACACGTGTACTTTCCAAACACTGTAATTAAGAGCAATATAGCAGAATAGATTAGCTGAGTTCTTCTGTGTGTACTAATTCACAGGAGGATGACGACGACGTGGGTGACGACATGAACAGCAGGCACAGCAAGAGCCGCTACACCCCGAGGCATCTGATTACTGGCAAGATCAAGTACCGTTTCTTTGGCAAGATTGGCTGCCCTTTCTGTTCCAAGGTGATCGGTGGCGGCATAGATGGCATGACCCAGCATGCCATCAGCACTGGCAATGGAAATGGTATGAAGTGTCAGGCCAGTACTCTGGATAAACATGTGGCCTACGGACGCTTCCTCCAGATTATCAAAGTCAATGAGCCCTACTACATCCCGCCGGTGAAGAAGGGAAAGGACCGATGTGCTGCTAGAGTGCTGCTACTGCCCTAGGACCGCCATGTCCTTTTATGTTATGTATGTTTATAAGTTGTTTGACTCTAAAAACTTATGTCCTATGGTGTGTGTGAACTTATGTTGTGCGGTTGTTAATCTGCCGTTTATCTTAGGTGTTTGCTGCTACTCTGGTTTAGTGTTCTAAGTTGTTACTTCTATTTTACTGATGCATGTAAATCCTTGTACAATGCTAGATGCTTAGGGTGGTAATGGTGCCTATTTTTACTATCGTACGATGATGCATGCTAGGAACTCTACTACTATGACTATGGTAGTTATAGCTTGGCATGAATCTGTTCAGTGTATAACTGAGGATTTTCCTGCCATATCTATGACCAATTACAACTGAACTATGCATTAGTTTTTGCCAAAATTAAAGCATGCAGATGATTACCAATTGAAGCTTTGTACTGAGGATGCATTAGTTATTGCAATAAGTAGATGATGCTGATGATTGCCAAAAGTGCCTATTTTCACTTTCTGATAAGAACTGAACATGTATCAAATGATGCTAAAAATAGAGCATGAGCATCAACATGTATGAATTGATGCTACCTAATTGTGTTTGAATGGGCTCAACATGACTGGTGCTGGTTTAGGTTCTCTGCGTGACCGTGATGATAACAAAGACACTTGCTTGGCTATGGTCTCGCTGTCAAATTTACATTTTGGTTTTTTAAGACTAATTGTTTTTTATGCTTCCTCGGGATCGAAATTCTTTCTGGGGTGTCCACGTGATCTCTTCCTTTTGGGAGTTGGGTGTAGCGGTATCCTTTTGGGATTTGGATGTGTCAGGTTCGTTGGAACCATTAGGATTGTTGACTATTTGTACGTCGTCTTCTGAACCATTAGGCTAAACTGCTTGCTGGGCATCGTACACCTCCTTCTATAGAAGAGAGAGTGGTGAGTTAGTTCAACTCATGAGACTTAAGAAAAAATGTAATATTCTTGATGTAGCGCTAACCATTATGGGGAAGTTATATGATTCGAGGCGAAGCGCGTTGCAATTTGAATGCAGTAAGGTTGTACATATTTTCCACGTGAAAATATCTATCCTTTCCTATATTCGATAACCGACACTTACGTCGGGATAGCTTTCAAGCCAAACAAAGTACAAATTTAATTTAGGCATTCAATTACCTGGTTCAAAATATCGGTCATTTCATCCCCGTTCCATGACAACATGTACTGCAGTGTCCAAACCGCACAGGAAGTCCTGCGATGTTTAGTTAAAGATCAGTAATCTTATTCATGTAGGCAAATAATAATTTAGGAGGCCATGCATACTCATCGGTCTGTTGTGGTATGTTCTCATAGCGTTGTTTGGTCCATTCGGCAAAATTGACGTTCTTCGCTGGTGATATCAACCCATTCTTCACAGCTTCATCGATGCACAACTGAATCGACTCCACCTAGTGTACGACGAGTTCTACATAGGGTCATGGTACTTTGGGAGCTCATGTGCCATGCGGATCAAAATTGGCAACAAGAGAACAAGAGAATCTTCCTTGGTCTTGTCACAATGATAATTCAAGGAGTTCAGAGTCTAGATCTCTTCTTTGTCAAAATTAAACATCATTAGCACCTAGTGGTTTGAGTGTACATTCAGTGGGACATGCACCTGTAGTAAAATTTGGGTTGGGGTGAGAACCGAAATTTTTCGTGTACAGTGCGTACAGAAACTATGAAAGTGAGGAAAACATGTACCTTTCGACGCCCTACTAATTTTTCTGCTACACGAGCAACCCATGAGGCTACACATCCAATAGGAACCACCCCCTTCATTTTTAACAGCTTTTTGGTTTCTTGAGGGGATATAATTGAGGTAGTATCATTCTCAATTTGGCTAATGCTAGCATATGCCATAATAACCTGCCAAATTTTCAATCAGACAATAATAAGAAAGTAGTTGCAGTAATGATGTAGACTGAAGTATAAGGGGCTTACATCATCATAAATGTATTGGTTGTTCAAATTTCGCTTCAGTTTTTTTGCTGTGAGGGTAATGTCTTCGATTATAGCTATTTCAACAGGGTCGTATGTTCCGCAGATGTAAACGACTGTCTCTATGTCCTCTTTCGTGAACTTGTAATCATTACCAAAGACAGGCTTCATCGGAGTTAATCGTGGTTCCTCATTGTTTTGCATCACATGTCTTGCACTTGGTGTAGTCGAAGTCCCTGCCTTGAATTCGCTAGACCTGGGAGTTGCTGTGAAGGATGAATTGCACACATTTACTTGATCCTACAATTAAAAAAGGTCATTCATCATTAGTTTGTCACTTTTATATATTAACATGTGTAACACCACATTACACTTGGAGGGCTCTAGACTAGCCCCGTAGACCAACACTAGTCTTTCCTGTGCACTTTGTCCTCACTCGTGCACACCCGGGACCAACTTCCCGGTCGATCACCCATCCTAGAATCGCTCCAAGCCAAGCATGCTTATCTTTGGAGTTCTTTTCGCATGGGCTCCCGGAAAAGAAGGAATTCCTTGTTGATATGAGTAGTCTATCATTCCTATTAAGCCAGGCTCTCACATACACCCCCACTTGAAGGAACCGACGTCCTCGTCGGCCCATCGGGAATGTTCCCTTTTGGCACACGTATGCGCGTCCAGTCCGGCACATGTGCCATGCTGTGGGCCACGATGGGCCACACACGCCATGCGCCACATGCCCGTGTAACCGCAAGGGTCGGCTCTGATACCAGTGTAACACCACGTTACACTTGGCGGGATCTAGACTAGCCCCATAGACCAACACTAGTCTTTCCTGCGCACTTTGTCCTCACTCGTGCGCACCCGGGACTAACTTCCCGGTCTGTCACCCATGAATCGCTCCAGGCCAAGCACGCTTAACTTTAGAGTTCTTTTCGCATGGGCGCCTAGAAAAGAAGGAATTCCTTGTTGATATGAGTAGTATATCATTCCTATTAAGCCAGGCTCTCACAACGTGTGGGGCCATAATGATCACCTAAATGCCTGCTTTCTGTGACACTGATTGTCGGCTGCTTGCAAATTGGTATTTTAATTCCTGTAACAATGCAAACAATAATGAACATGAAGTAACATATTCATATAAAATATAAAATGCACAGTATGACATACATGGACTTCCCTCCTTAAGTCTTTAATTTCGTCCTCGGCCTTCGACAACCTAGGATTACTGCCAGTTTTAGTCTTCATGTCGATCAAGTCTTCGCTCAGCGTCTGGTATTTGGCATCAAATCTGTGCTCAATTTCCATTAACTTCCTGCCTACCTTCTTTTCATGATCAGCAAAGCGTGCATGCATGGCTTTAACTATCATGTCAATCTGTTGATAACATTAGCTAAATGAATGAGCTTCGATGACACCTATTTGTGATATTGCAAAAACAAATCGTCTTTGGAGTACATACTTGCTGGTTACTAAATTGATGTCCTTGTGATGGTGCTCGATACGAATCATGCTCATGCACATGTTCATCATTTTTTTGCAGGATTATTTGAATTCTCGGACGGTCGTTGAGGAGCACAAAAATTTCCATGGCAACCTTTTTTTATAAAATAGAATGAATCATTAGTACCAACTAAAAATTTGGATATAGAAAGTTCAATTGTAGATAGGTACGAGCCCGTTATGAAGACCTCCTTTCTCGTAAGCATCGCTTCTTAAAGTAGCCATGCTTTCGTCCCGTCGTGCGATCAATGGAGGGGGTTTACAAGGATACATCAATCGACCATTACGCACGTGCTCCTAGTACCAATACTACACAATAAATTAGTTCATCACCATACAGATATGCATCAGAACAATAATTATAGGACATTAAGTAGTGATCTAGCACTAACCTGGAGTAGAATTAGATTTCCTTGTAGATGCACGTGATCTAGATTTCTAAACTTGTGAATGGACTTGAAGAAGTGATTAAGTGTGAAACATCCCCAGTAAAAATTCCGAAGGTTTTCAAGATCTTTAACAAGGTTGAGAAATTTCGAGTCCACATAATGTTGTCCTGTTCGTGCTAGAATAGTACCAATTGCGTACAGAATGAACCGTCTGAGGAAATCGCCGTATGGGGCTTTGGAAGCTCGGATCACCGTTTCAAGGTCAGAAATCAAAATTTGCCCGTTGTTTGCGTAGGCGGTAAACATTTGTGGGTCGGTTTCCATTTATAGATGTGGCTCTATATCCTCCCCTTCTATCGGAATGCCAAATATACACTTCTCGTCCTCTTTTGTTATAGGAATTGGCGTTTTACTGACGGTAGTGGATTGCGTGTCCATATCGATGCTCTTGGCTAGTCTTACCAACATTATGCACCGTAGAATCACTTCATGTATCTGGGTTAGACCGCGAAGACCGGTTTCTAATATGATGTACTTTTTGTGGACTGGTGACAACAGTTTCATGGTTTTTCCGAACCTTGTCTGTGAGCATGCTAACTTCATATGACCATGCTTTTCGGCGAGTTCCTGTTATATGCCATTAAATTTTAGTGAGTATACATGAAGTATGTGTACGAAAAGATTGTACACAAACAACCAATTACTTACCGCATCGGTAATTTCGAAGATGGGCTTTTCTCCATTATGAAGACTTGTATCTTAAACTGACATTGCTGGCTCGTATGCAATGATATAAATCGGGTCAATTAATCTGAACAAAATATTGGAAAATGTATAACAAAATTAGCATTGAATTAATTTTAACAAAATTAACTGGGTCATTTAACATATGATCCACTTATGAGTTTAAGCACAAAACCTATTTGGTCGTGCATAAAATAAGCACAGTTTAACAAGGCTATCCAATTGCTTAACCACATGAAGTTGTGCAAAACCTATGAGGGTTCAACTACTAAAGGAGCGGCCGACAACGATTAAAATGAGGTACGATCATGTAATACCTTCTCTCGTAGACGATGGCGCCTAGTTGATGGCGGCGGATAGTGAATCGCAAACTATAAGTGTCGGTATAGCGCGGTCGACGGCGGCAAGGAAAAACGGTGCGTTCACACGAGGAGGAGGAGGCGCGACGAACACTGACGTCCGACCCCTCAAATCACGTTGGCGGTGGGCGGTGATTGGTGACCGCCAACTCTTGTATTTCGTGTGCGCCCGGCGGATCCGATCTGATCTTGCAGCGGTCGTGGGAGGTGCGGATGGCCCAGGTGGTTAGAATGTGAAGCTGTAATCGCAGGATTTAGGAGGGGTGGGCCACATGAGTTATGTGAGATTTGGATAATATTACAATGATATAAAAAATAAGAAAATCTTGTCCTCGTTTTTTAGTTATTAAAAATGGTTCTTCGTGTCACATATGCCAGAAAAAAGGCCATACGATGACAAAACATGAGAAAAATGTTGAAAATGGTTCAAAGTTGGCGTATACATGTACTAATGACCATACAAATGCTGCAGGTGACGAAACTTACAAAAATTGTTGAAGATGGTTCAAACATGGGGTTTAGGGTTTAGGGTTTAGGGGTTTAGGGCTAGGGTTTATTGGTTTAGGGTTATTAGGGTTTAGGGGTTTAGGGTTTAGAGTTTACGGAACTATGTTTGTCTTACATTGAACCTAGCACACACACACCGGACATTGGTGGAGTGTTGGTCTACAATGGATTCCCTCCGGTAGGATCGATCTGGTCCGTCCACTCTCTCGGTAGACAAACCTCGTGCCACATAGAGCATGCATCCATCCACTTGACTGGATCGATGTTGGGTTGGTTTCATACAGGTGAGCAACCCAGCTAGTGCTTTCGGGGTGTTGGCAGAGTTGCCCGAAAATGCGCGTGTCAGAGATCCTCACATATGCCAGAAAAAAGGCCATAAGTGACAAAACTTGCAAAAAATGTTGAAAATGGTTCAAAGTTGGCGTATACATGTACTAATCACCATACAAATTCTGCATGTGATGAAACTTACAAAATTTGTTGAAGATGGTTCAAACTTGGCAAGTAGCCCTAACATGGCCTAGACTTGTCACCCTGAAGACAGTTTAGGGTTTAGGGGTTTAGGGTTTAGGGTTTAGGGGTTTAGGGTTATTAGGGTTTAGGGGTTTAGGGTTTAGGGATATGGGTTTAGGGGTTTAGGGTTTAGGGTTTAGGGGTTTATTGTTTAGGGGTTATGGGTTTAGGGTTATTGGGGTTTACGGTTTAAGGTTTAGAGTTTACAGAACTATGTTTGTCTTAGAGTGAACCTAGCACACAGTGGACATCGGTGAAGCATTGGTCTACAATGGATTCCCTCCGGTAGCATCGATCCGGTCTGTCCACTGGCTCGGCAGACAAACTTCGTGCCACATAGAGCATGCATCCATCCACTGGACCGGATAGATGTTGGGTTAGTTTCATATAGATGAGCAACCCAGCTAGTGCTTTCGGGGTGTTGGCAGACTAGGCCGGAAAAGCGCGTGTCATAGATCCTCACATATGCCAGAAAAAAGGCCATACATGACAAAACTTGCAAAAAATATTGAAAATGGTTCAAAGTTGGCGTATACATGTACTAATGACCATACAAATTTTGCATGTGACGAAACTTACAAAATTTGTTGAAGATGGTTCAAACTTGGCAAGTAGCCCTAACATGTCCTAGACTTGTCACCCTGAAGATGGTTTAGGGTTTAGGGTTTAGGGGTTTAGGGTTTAGGGTTTAGGGTTTAGGGTTTAGGGGTTTAGGGTTATTAGGGTTTAGGGGTTTAGGGTTTAGGGTATAGGGGTTTGGGGGTTTAGGGTTTAGGGGTTTAGTGTTTAGGGGTTATGGGTTTAGGGTTATTAGGGTTTACGGTTTAGGGTTTAGAGTTTACGGAACTATGTTTGTCTTAGAGTGAACCTAGCACACGCAGTGGACATCGGTGGAGCGTTGGTCTACAATGGATACCCTCTGGTAGCATCGATCCGGTCCGTCCACTGGCTCGGCAGACAAACTTTGTGCCACATAGAGCATGCATCCATCCACTAGACCGGATAGATGTTGGGTTGGTTTCATACAGATGAGCAACCCAGCTAGTGCTTTCGGGGTGTTGGCAGACTAGGCTGGAAATGCGTGTGTCATAGATCCTCACATATGCCAGAAAACAGGCCATACGTGACAAAACTTGCAAAAAATATTGAAAATGGTTCAAAGTTGGCGTATACATGTACTAATGACCATACAAATTATGCATGTGACGAAACTTACAAAATCTGTTGAAGATGGTTCAAACTTGGCAAGTAGCCCTAACATGGCCTAGACTTGTCACGCTGAAGATGGTTTAGGGTTTAGGGTTTAGGGTGTTAGGGTTTAGGGGTTAGGGGTTTAGGGTTATTAGGGTTTAGGGGTTTGGGGTTTAGGGTATAGGGGTTTAGGGGTTTAGGGTTTAGGGTTTGGAATGCATGTAACAACTGACAATTGATGAACATGGTTCAAACTTGGCATGTAACTACTAACAATGGTATGCAACCAATCTAAACGTAACGTTTGGCATGCATCAAACCAAGTAGCCACTATTCCTAAAAAAACAAATAGCCGGTAATTGCTCCGAACATATCTCATAATGATCTTTTCCGCGATAAATGGGGCAACAAGCGCACGTTAAATTGGCTCCGGCTGCTGTGATATGTGGTTGGTCCCGCGGTCAGTGGACATGTTTTGGAAGCCCCCAATAGATCGTGCATCGAAGCGCATTACTTTGAAATAACTAATTAACCCTACAATCACGGATATATACCTTCCCATTCTAGCGCATATCTACCCTATCTTAACCATCCCCATCTACTTTGTTTCTCCTCACGTAGCCATCGCCGGGATCGAGCGATCGTCGGGATCGGGCGATCGCCGGGATCGGGCCATCTCTTCTCAGTCAACCACACCGGCGCTGGATTAAAAAGGTCTCCTCCACGGCTCCTCCCATCTTCTCTCGCATTGTTGATTATTATTTCCATTGATTTGACCAAGAAGTCATTTCCAAAGAGATTAGAAAATCCAGCCTTTTCCATACTTGAGTAGTTCTGCTGTCATGCAAGAGCTTTTTTGATTGATAGTTCGTACTAGTTGATCGTACGAACTGGTTATGAATATATTTTGTTGTTGGTATTGTTAGGAATTAATTGGATGAGGTTGTGGATACAGTTTTGGTAATGCACATGTGTAAGTCCAATGTCATTGATTTTACATATGAGTTTGTTGACATATGAGGTTTGCATGAAAATCAGCCGTGAGTTTGTCTCACATTTCATACTATGGGTATATGTGTGGCTGTAGAGACCATGGTCTCAGAGGCGCATAACAACCGTACGGAGTATGACAAGTATTTGCATGAAGCGCGGCGGGAGATCGACTTGAAGGTGCAAAGGGATCGCGCAGAGGTAGATAAGAAACTCAAACAAGAACGTTCATACACGGACAGGATGATAAAGGAGGAGCGTGAGGAGTTATCCCGTAAGATGGCGAAGATGCATGATGAGATTGAAGAAAAGTGTAAGCGGGACCATGAGGACATGGAAAAGAAGTTTTTTCTTGGCTACAAGGAAATGCAAAAAGACCGAAAGCTTGTGGATAGTATTATACAGACAGAGCGAATTAGGATGGATGCCAATTTGTTGCAGGCATGTGTGGATATGGACAGTAAGCTGGTACAGGAGCGGTCGAACATGGATTATAAGGCCATGCTGGAGAAGGTCCGCTTGGAAGGACAGATGTTAGAAGACCGTGCGATCTTACGGTCACAACTTCAATGCCACTGTAATCCACCCTGACAACATGTCTTCAATTATTCTCGCCCTGTAAGTATCTCGCACCGATTGTACATATTAAGGACCTAGATATTTTATGATACAAACATCTTCAATTTGTGGCTAACCTTATGTCGGCGATTATATGTAGGCTAAGCTTCATGAGATGACACAATCCCCATTCACTCGAGACCATGCGATAGAGTCACCCGTTCAACGCCACATCACTCCACCCCAACAACATATCTTCAATTCTCCCCTTGTAAGTACCTCGCAACAATGACATACAGATATGGTATGACCTTTTAAAACTTGTGTGTAAACCAACTGTCGAAGTTTCATACGCAGGATAAGAAACCTGAGATGGCACAGTCCCCAGTCACTCCACATGAAGGATACATTCCACATCACAAGGTGACAAGGTCTGAGATGGCACAATCCCCAGTCACTCCACATGAAGGATACATTCCACAAAAGGAGGTAACAACGCCGCAATGTTGCTATGCACATAAAAAATTATGTTTGCCCCTTTACTCATTGAATTTATTAACTTTGATGTGAGATACTAGGTGTTGGTCATCGAATTTTTAGTTCATATGGATAATGAGATGTCACATGCCCCGAGATCATACTTTGAGGACAGACCGGCAGAAGTCAGACTTAATGAACTCGGCAAAGTGACCTACGATCTCATTATGAGTGAAATGAGAACTTCTTTTGGTTGCAAAATGGGAGCAGAACTATACTACTTCTTACTCGGGTCTGCGTGGAAGCTGCCAGAAGGAATGATCATGATTGTAGGACCAGATGATGTAGCAAAAATGCTTTTTGATGTGAATGCAGCAAGACATGCCACTTGTACATTGTGTACAATAGAACTACGGGTCATTTCCCCGAGGATGACATTGATCTAGAGGTTCAAATTGTACACGTTACATCATTTTTGAGTTGTTACTAATACCATTCCTATGGTTTTTTATAGGAAGTGAGAATCCAAGAATTGGAGGGCCTTGCTAGAGAGTTGGCGGAGAAAGAAGAAGAACAATTTCAGTTGTATGGTTACATTGATGTTAAGCAGAAAAAGATTGAAGAACATGGGTTGTTGCCAAGCCCGATGCAATCTCCAATGTCCAAACGCAAGAGGTCACTGGATTTTGGGAGCGGAGAAGACCATATATAGTAGGCTTAATGGTTTTTCAACCAGTTTAAGCTTCAAACCAGGATTATTTTGTTTCAAACAAAGATATTTTCTGTTTCATACTATGTTCGCAATTATGGTACAATTTATTAATGAGACATCTCTTTGAACAACAATGTAGCGAGAATTATGCATTTGTTTTATGATCAACCATAGAGTTGTTTCTGAGTTGTTTGTGAGATGGCCATGCATCTAAACAAGTTGGGAACAATAGTGAGTGCAATGCCATTGTGATAGTTCTAGTGCTTCTGCTTAGTAAATAGCTAAAATATACTTATTGATTGCTAGAACATAAATCTGGCATTATAGTTCTCACCGCTTTAAAATAGCAACCAATGCACCACCAGCACTATCATTACAACCATAGTCGCGATGCCTCGGCCTCCTCGCTTCCCACTCCTCTCCCCCACCGCCCACTACTATGGGGAAAATCCGTGTCGAGGTCAACGTCGTCGCTGACGCCATGGATAACAGCCTCGGATGGCAGAGGGATGTTGAAGATCTGGCCGGAGACGACCACGTCGCCCGCGCCGAGCTGAGGGAGATCGTGGGATGGTTCCCAAGCGTCCAGATGATGCGGATCCATGCGCGCGGTCTAGTGAAGGTGATGACCGACGACAAGAAAATGCGCGCATTCCCCAACGGCCGTGGCCTACCTCCAGCGCTCATCATGCGGTTCGCAATGCGGGAGACGCAATCCGACGATCCCAACTAGCGGGCCCGTTGGTGGATGTATCGTTCGGCCGCTCCGCGTAGCCGAACACGAACCGCGTTCAATCCAAGGTGAAGCATGTCCAGGAAGTCGACCTCGCCGTCCCTGCGCCCGTCAACGCTGCCTACTAGGATAGATTCCAGCCGGAGATTCTCTACCACAATGACAACTCCGATGTTCACTCATAATCTTCTGACAAGGGTGAATCCTCAGACGAGGGTGAGTCCTCTGACCAAGAGGAGTAGGAGGAGCATGAGGTTGTTGTCGTCTCCGACGACGAGCAGGAGGTGATGATGTTTGTGCCCGTCGTCGAGCAGGAGGGAGGCCCAGAGCTCCCAATTGATGTGGAGGCACTGCCAGACGTGCCCGACATCATCTAGATGGAGGTTCAGGAGGAGTAGCCTATGGTGGATGACAAGCAGAAGAGGAAGAAAGCAGTGGAGAAGCCTGTTGTAGGGTCGGTGCGCCGCTCAGAGTGTCTCAAGCACCTCAAGAACTGAGGATTCAACAAATCCAAAGATGCAGTTAGCAAGCCTGAAGAAATGAACAAGTTAGCAGTTAGATATGTTGATTAGTTATAGATTTCAGCATATAAGTTATCTAAAAGTTATTAGTACTTAAGTATTTTGTGGTAAGTGTGTTGGTTGAAGCACCTACGTTATCTATACTGAAGTGTTGGTTTAAACAGCTAAGTGTGTTGCTCATGCTATCTTCTTTGACTTGCTGTTGTGTTGTTGTGCCTTGTTGCTGTGTTGATGTGCCTTGTCGCTATGTGCTGCTAATGTCTGGTCTTGTGTGTTGCCTGGACCATATATACCATATATGTGCTGCTGATGAATGCTCTTGTGTGTTGCCTGGACAATATATAACATATATGTGCTGTTGATATCTGCTCTTGTGTGTTGCCTGGACCATATATAGCATATATGCAGCATGCATGCTTTGACCATACATAGCATGGATTCAGTTAACGTGGCTGGACCATATAACAGATTAGTGTATGTTCTAGAATTTAGTTAGAACATGCTATACTGAGTTAAACTAAAACAAATTTAGTTCAATAAATTCAATGAATTAATTAAGGAGATTCAGAAAACAACAAGGAACATTAATGAAAATGAGAACACACATAAATTAGAACATACATAAGTCAGAGCACTTAAACTTCAGAAATAGTTCAGTACACAAAGAAGATCAGAGACCTTCAAGTTCACACATACTCTAGTACACATATTACTGAAATCACCTCAAGTTCATGAAATTAAAGCTAGTACAAATTATGTGAGCAATACAATAGCAATGCATCACTCAAATTCACCAAGGATCTCCTTCATCTTCATTATCTTGCACTTGGTGTCCTTTTTATGTTTGAAGAGGTCACCAATCATGTACTCCAGTTTCTTCTTCTCTTGCTTTAACTGATCCCTCTCCAACACCAGATTATCCCTCTCTTGCACCAATTTACCATTATGATCCATGAATTGGTCCCTCTCTTGCTTCACCAAGTCCCTCTCTTTCTCTGCCTTGGCCCTAACAACCTGGTGAATATTAGTGGCAAACTTGTCACTAATCTTCTTCTTCTCCAGCTCTGCCTTTAGGTCAGTTAATGCAATTTGAGTGCTCCCAAGCTGTTCAAGTGCTTGCTCCTTGTCAGCAACCATCTTAGCAAAATCCACCTTGAAAAACCTCAGATCTTTTTCCATTTTTTCCTTCTGTTTCAGGATCTTAAAGTTCTCTTCAGCATTCACAACATTTTGCCTGAGCATCGGCTTGTTCTCATCTTCATACAAGTCCCAAATGTTTCCAAAGGCCATCTTTAGTTGAGGAGGCCACTCTAGATCAACCCAAAGCACGTAGTTGCATTTTGATCCTTCCTGCCAATTTAAACAAATAACAGTTCATAGTTTAGGATAAAATTAACATGGCATCATTAGCATTGGCTATAAAATTAACATTCCATCACTGGCATTGGCATTGGTATTGGATACTAACCTTCTGTCCACAACCTAGGAACCTCCTGCCACTATCCAAAAATTCAAAAGCCACTAACTTCTCACACACTGCTTGGTGCTCACATCTAGCACCAAGTTCTGTAGCAAGGCCACTCCATTCAGAGCAGCTAATGGTGGCAGGTGCCTAAAACAAATGGTGGCAGTGCAGTTTTGGAAAAAATTCCCCCATCTGAACCCTAAACCTAGCCATCTGATTTAGAGGACTTACTGGACTGGTGGCTGACTCGCTGTCCGAGGATGAGGTTGCCGAATCGTTCCAGGAAACCATGGTTGTGGAATGGTGGTGGCGGCACCAAGCTTGATGGTGGCGGCGGTGGTGTGGAAAAGTGTAGACAAGGTGGAGGTGGGCGGACGTGAAGTACCCCCTCCGACAGATTTAATTAAATTGGAAGTGCGGGTGGGGTTCGATGGACTGTGGGTGGACTGTGGATGAAAAAGAGAAAACGACAGGGGGGTTTGGGCAAAATGGCAGGGGGAGGACCGGTCCACCACCTGGCTACCAGCTGGCGCATTGCGATTGGCCTAGGACTAAATCGTCACATTGGATGCAAGTTGTAGGAGCATGGGGTGCACTTTTACAAGTTTTGGACTAAATGATCACATTCTGTGCAAGTTGTACGACTTGGGGTGCTTTTAACTCCTTATTCCTATTTGAAATACATCGTCATTATTAAAGTTGGACATCAAATGATCACATAGAAAATGGAAACGAAAGATGTCGAACTGATACGGTGACATGGCAGTAGAACCACACTTCACTAAATAACTGTCACGATGAAATAGAATATGAAGACCACGTCACACAAAGCTGAATGGCACACGACTTTGTCTGGCTCATCGTCGATTCATACTCTATGTAGCCATCAGAGTTCAACTTCGAGATCCTACAAAGAAGAATAGAATAAATCACATGGACATCAATAATGAGTAAAACCCATGCAAAAAATAAATCGATTGTGACATGGCTTTTCTTTTCGTACCTCTAACAATTTAGCGCATTTATGTCGATTGTGACCTAGATTCTTGCAATAGCCATAGTTATTCTGTGATCTTGACTTCTTTGTCTTTGCCTAGAGCCTTTTCTTCGGTGCACCTCGTCCTAGCACATGCACGGGATCCATAACCTTATCAACTTTCTCCGAGTGCGGCTTCAAAGGGCCAAACCTAATGTTGTTATGCTGAGCATTAGTTTCTCCTTGTTGTCAGCTTGTTCAATACTTGATTGCTTGTCATGATGTGCTGCTTGCAAAAGCATATTTAGACGCTGATAGTCCTCATCAGAGTGGCACGCCTTTAAACTTGCGGCGTGACTATAATTCCGCAACTCGCGGTACCTCTGCAGGCTTGACGAATAGTCATACATTTGGTTTTTTCTGGTCGGTGCGTATGCACATTTTGCATTCATATATAGTCCACCTAGTGGGAACGCAACAACTTGGCGGAATTTTTTGGTTTAAAATCCCCAATATGTAAAAAATGTGGGAACATGGTGTGCCTGCGCATTCCAGCTTACGACAAGAACAACTGACCCTGTCCAAAATACCTCCTTGCTCCTCAATGCGCACTCCAAACTTTTTATCCATTCTTTGCTGCCTGGACACAACATAGGTGGAAACTTTTGACCATCTAGTATCTCTCTGACCTGACATTTGCTGACAACATCTATGCTCCATAAGACCACCTTAAAGACAGTAGCAGTGAAAACTGTTGCGGCGTGTTTCTCAAGCGGCGAAGCATTTTCCTCTGTAAATGGAAGGGACTGCAAGGCTTCGACGTCATGGAGAGCTTCGTTTATCCTCGCGATGCAAGGCAACGCTCATAGTGCTCTAGCATTTCAAACAACGACATCTTACCCTCAAGATGCGTATGTAGCACTGAGTTCAAGCTCTCACTCCTCTGATTGCTGCTCAATCCTAGGAAACAACGCCCCTCAAGATATGGAGCACATCACAACTTTCCCATCTGATACATCTGATGCAGCCAAGACTCCTCACTTGTTACTTTATTCCGTTGTAAGAATTGTATCCATTTTATCTCATGCTCTTCAATGGAAGAAGTATCAATACGAAAGATCTGAATTCCTCCTTTACGTCGTCATCATGCAAATGGCGTACAATATTCTGCTCAATGTGCCATATATATAGTCTATGGTTTGAGCCATGCCAGACCACCCTGATTGCTCGCTGCATTGCAAGGTCCCCGTCTATGATCACAGATATCAGATGCTTCTGTGCCATGCATTCAGAAAAGGTCCGCAACATCCACTCGTAAGCCTGGCTTGTTTCATGAGAAATTATACCACGGCCAAAAATAACAGTGCTGCGGTGGTGATTCAACCCGACAAACGACACGAATGGCAGATTATACTTATTGATTTTGTAGGTGCTATCAAAAACAATGACGTCCCCGAAAGCCTCATAGTCAAGTCGCGATTGACTATCAGCCCAGAACAGTCCCTTCAGATGGCCAAGCTCGTCTATCAAGTACCTGAAGAAAAAATCCGCATCTCGTTCACGCCTCGCCATCATGTGCATGATCACCGTTTTAGCATCACCGACACTGATTGTCTCCTACTTATTACCATGACAGAAATTATAAATGTCCCTCTTTATGCATCCAACCTTATCAAATCCACCGTATTGAATGCATAAAATATCCACAATACGGTATTTGTGGATCCCAGATTTTTCCATGTCCGCAATGTCCGCTTTCTGCTCATCGCTAATTCATCTGTGCGAACGCATCAGACAAGAAAGATCCCATGGGGCTAGAGAATGGTTGTGCTCATCGATGAAATCGTTGACAAACCACAGACATATTTCCTCCTGTCTCGCAATGACCAATTTAGCGTTACACCCAACACGAGTTAAACTTCGTGGCCTCCTCTTTCTATTTTCCATCTTTCTTTTCATGTGCTTCTCTTCGCGAAACCCTTAACGACTACACACAATTTTCCTTAAAATGACGTAATTGTTGGATCCATCCCACTCAACGTAGCTTCTCCTCACACTAAAACCTTTTTCAAGAGCATATTTGTTGTAGAATTCATAGCCTTCAGCCTCACTATCAAACATCTTGCCGAAAACATTTTGATACTCGAACATACACTCATCACTTACATCTGCCATGTCTTCCTGCATATGACATATGAAATACACAGATGGTGTTTATCAATGTTGCAGGTGTAAAATAGCTCATAGGCAAAGACAAGTGCATGGAAAAGACTTTTTCTCGTTTCACATGTGAGGGAAACCAATCATCAACATCCAAGAAGTACTATCTTAGCATGAATGATGACACGAATAAACTATATTGCATGCACTATGGAAACCTCGAGTGATGATGACTATAATAAACTATAGTAAGTGAACTATGGAACGATTATCTCATCTTTCTTTAGTATCTCATCTAAAACGTCAAGTAAGTCACTTTTTTTCTACGGTACTAAAGGAAGTAAGCAATGGCCTCAGCATGTTAGTTAAACAAACATAATGCGATTAGCTCAAGAGAAACTATGCCACCATGAAGCTTTCCATTCGTTGTTCTTGTCGGTACAAAATCTCGCATGGCAAATACTGCTAAATTACAACAATCATGTAGGGTTGAGGTGGTACTGCATGCACGGTGGATGGGCGCAAGGGCCAAGAGAACGACCATAATGCCAAGCCGGATTCATACCTTAAGGATGGTACGCGGGAAGAGATGGGATCGCCCGTTGCCGTCGCTGCAGATTCAGCTGGCGCAGATCCGGCCTTCTTCTTCTTCGGTGACGCCGTGGGATGGGGGGCTGGGGTTGGTTGGGTGGAGGATGAGGACGATGAATTTTTTCCTCTCGCCGGGCACGTCGAGGACGGAGAAGGTCAGGAGCACGACGGCGACGAATAGATCGGACGAGGATTGAGAACTGGATCGAGTAAACGTGGATCTGGTCCTCAGGTGATCGGTTGAAAAAAAAGATATTTCCTCTGGACCATTATGCCCTTATCGTAATTAACATAATAAATTTAATCAATTTTAATTCCCCACAAGATCGGACGGCTAATAAAAATCAGCCGTGTAAGTACTGCTTAGTACTCCGAGTACTAACCCAATCACTGTAAAACAGCTCGAAATTTGGAGGTCACCTCATGCACAAACACATCAAATTGGAGGTCACCTCAAGCAATAACAAATTGGAAATTTTAACTTTTCTAGTACTTGTTTTTATTTTTTACCTCATGGACAAAAAATCTACGAATCAAGAATCGAATCGCTGCTCTCTAAAACAAATTTCTTTATGGGAGACATAAAACAAGTTACAATATTCAGCTGCGTCTGCGTCTAAGTATTTTAGCCTTCTCTGAAAGGTCTCCAATCATACAAGGGGTGTGTATAAAGGACTCATCAACCCACAATGCCATACTATCAACTGTTGGACGCATATAGCCTACGTACTGAACTTTTGAGCTATCAAAATGATAAGCCACCGCCTCAAACCGCTCCACCAAGAAGAAGGCAATCTCTTTGTAGGGGTGAAACCCAAGTAACATACATCCAAGTAAAGGACAGTATCCAGGACGACGTCCGCCCTCATCGAGAATATTATCATCATCCCAGTTCCAATCAAAAACCACTTTCTCTGGCCTTTTGTTATTGCCATATTTGTCAAGATCATGATCGTCATCAAAGATCCAAGGTCTGCAGATTCCCTTAGGGTTGAACGAATATATATTCGCCGGCGGCTCTACAAGGCCAATGCTAGTCTTCAACACCCATTCTACCTCACCATTTGATTCACTCAGGTTCCAAATACGAATTCGGTCATGAATATTTGCAAAGTACACAGCCGTCTTGGAGCTACCAAGGTAATGCTTCCCAACTTTGCGTTCGCTAGCATCTATTGGTGTTTCTATTACTTGATATTTCCCAGCAGACGATGATAACCTGCAAAGATCCCCATAGTACAGATGTCAATATCATTTTTAGTGGTTCTGATGGTGATGTCAAAAGAAACAATACGAATACAAGGGAATTTAGCATTACGCTTTCAGATTAACGATGTATACCTTGTGACAAAGGCGCCGGGACAAAGCAGCACATGTAATGCTCCTCGCCAGTAGGCGCTGTAGCGCCATCTTGTCCCCCAAATCATCGTTGACCCCCGCACGTTGACCACTCTCCTCGTAGCACTGCCTTCCCTGACAAACGATCTCTCCTGCCATTCTCCTGTGCTTGACGAGAAAACGTCCAGCGTCAACACCGCCGGTGGCCATTCCGTTGAGTGTTGCGGAACCTCGGTGCTCCACCGAGGTTTGGACAAGAATCTTGAACTTATCGTGAAGTTTTCTTCAACGAGCTGTTCTGGCTGAACCTCCGCCAACTCACAGTCGGTCATGTCAAACAGCCCTAGATCCTTAGGAGGGATCAAGAACACCTCGTAGTGCGGCGAAGCGGCAGGGTCAAACGCGAGATAGGCTTCACGACATTCCCATTCATCGTGTGTTCTAGGCAGGCGCTCCCACCGCCGCGTGGCCGGGTTGACCACAAAAAACTCCCTCGTCTCGCCGTAGAGCAGGAGACCATTGCAGTGGTCCGCGATCTTTCTATGGCCGTAGGTGTAGTCTGGCAGGAAGTGGAGGTTGCCGTAGTCGACGCGGGGGTGCCGCGTGGAGGGTCGGGCAAGGAATTGTGGGCGGTGGTGGTCGTTGTAGTTGGCGAAGATGCCCTCCACGGAGTGCGGGAGGAGATGCGGGAGCAGCAGCCGCCGAGCGTCCACGACGGCGCGCCACGCCCTTCGCACGCACCGGGACGCGGCGAGGTCATGCGGCTGGAGACGGCCGAGGATCGCAGCGAGCGCGTCGTCGGGCAGCGCCTCCGTGTGATCCATCGGATCTGGCTGATGTGGGCCGCGTAGACACGTACGGCAGCTTATATTGAGCCAGACTCTTGACGTTTCTGTTTGGGACAAGGAGAATTTCTGTTTTGGCAACGATCGCCTGGTATGACCCGACAGACATGATAGAATTTCTACCGACCTATTGTGACTTCTTTCTCATACGAAATTCGTACTGTACTCATTAGCCTTTTTTCTTTTTCTTTCAAGAAGATTGTATCGATTGAAATCCAACAATAAAAGGCTGCAAACTAACATGTAGTTGGATGGTTAAAGAGACAGTGATATGCCCAGCTCATCAGGATTCAAGTCCTGATGATGGAAGGAGACCTTCCCAAAGGTGCTTATAAGAATATGTTGTGCATGTGTGTGTTCATAGGGATAAATGTATACATGTGTATATAGACGCTTATGTCTGTATTGTGTTAAAAAGAAATAAACTTCAAAAGCCCTAAGGCTCTGTTTGGATACAGTGTTATCAATTGTATTCATTGGTTGCATCATTTTTTTTTTTTGCCTGCATGGTTCATCTATGCAATAGCACAGCCATGGTTCTTCCAGGAAAAAAACAGTCAGCCGGTCCCCGCAAAATGCCATCGTCAGTCAAGGAGGTGGTTTGATTCCACTCCTGGGATTGTCATGCAAGGCAGGAGATGAACATGAGAGAGAGTGAGAGATGAAGAAGAAAGGAAAGGCTACAATGAATCGGTGGCTGTCAATAAGGTAGAATGGGAGCGATGCGGTGAGTGGTTCCTAGACGTAGCCCAACGAACGTGTGCATCACGAGGGTTGGTTGCGCCCAGCGCGATTTGGATCGATCCCACGGCTTGCGTGACGGCACGGCATTTGGTGGGCGCACGGAATGCAAACACGTTTCTATTAGTATACTTTGATTTCTATAAAAACTGTAATTTTAAATACTATGTTTTGCCACTTTTTACCTAAATCTGGGCGTTTTTTAGGTAGATCTTGGACGTGGCTCACTGATATGCCTAAAACCTGGGCGCTTTTTTGGCCGAGAGGGACTCGACAGACACAATGGCACAACAGCTAGCTGGGCCAAATTGGTTGGCTCGGGCTCCACCTCTTGGTTGATGCATATGTTTTCTGACTTTTTTTTCATGATAAAAAAAGGAATTGGCCATTGCCGGACATTGGATGTGCGTATTTTTCATGACTTGTAAAAGGAACTCGACGGGAGATCCAAGGCCTGCAAATTCCTTTCGGGCTGAGTGAAGATTTGCAAGGTCAATTGCCATTCTCATAAAGTGAAGGTTGCCATGGTCGACGCCGGAAGTGGAGGGGCGGGCGAGGAATTGCGGGCGATGGTGGTCGGTGTAGTTGGCGAAGATCCCCTCCACGAAGTGCGGGAGGAGGTGCGGGAGCAGCAGCTGCTGAGCGTCCACGACGGCGTGCCAGGCCCTGCGCACGCACCGTGACGCGGCGAGGTCATGCGGCTGGAGGTGGCCGAGGATCGCCGCGAGCGCATCATTGGGCAGCGCCTCCGTGTGATCCATCAGATTTCGCTGATGTGAACCACGTTGAGACGGCGGCTTATATATCTCTAATATTAAAGAGGAATCTGTCCTCGTCTTCGTCGTGATGATTCAACCATCGATCCCACCCTTCCCCTGCGTAAAAAAAAAAGAGTAGCGACCCCCCAGATCACAGGAGCAGCCACGTTCCCTCGCAAGTCGCAACCTTCCTCCGTCGGATTGAAAAAAAGGAAACACCACGACACCCTCCCGTCCCACGTCCCACGTCCTGTCTCCCAGTCTCCCCCACCTGTCGCTCCTGATCCCTTCTCTCTCTCTCAATCTCGTCAGGAAAATCATCGCCGCCGCCGCCCCCACACTCGCGGGAGGATGGAGGACGCCTTGCCGGGGCGTGTGCTCGTGTGAGGGTCGGCTTCCTTGCCGGCGGCAGGGGAGATTCTGTTGCGTGGCGAGCTGGCGCAGGGGCGGTGGTTGTAGGTCGGCGGAGACGGATTCTGCCGCACGACTAGGTAGAGCAGGGGGAGAGGCGGCCATGGCAAGCTTCTGCCGCGCGGCGATGTGAAGCAGGGCCAGTGGCGAGGCGTGCCCGCGCTGGAGAGTCGGCCGGGGGCGAGGAGTTCGTCGGGGTCGAAGCCACGGACCACAATGGCGCAGGCTTGCAGGGGCGGCGGCCATGGCGGGGAGCCGTACTAGGCTTCGGCTCTTCCCCGGGTGCCCCCTTTCTCTCGCACACGGCCTCCACCTCGCGGCCGCGCTGGGCGCCTCTAGCCGCTGGTTGCCACCGCCATCCTCGACTCCTGCATGCAGCCCACCATCGCACTGCCAGCTGCCCCCACGACCACGTCGTTGCTGCTGGCTCGTGATCCAGCCCCAAATTCTAATCCGAAGCCCGACGGAGCACTTGCCGATTGGCGCCGGGGGTTGATAATCCCGCGCCAAATTCCGGCGAACATGTGGAGCTCGACCTGGACGCACTCCACGTAATGGGAGGGCAACACCAAGACCGGGATCAGCAGTATGGACTTGCGGCCTGCAAGGTAGATTACCTCCGCCCCTCCATTTTTTTTGGCATTTTTCAGTGTAGGATAAACTGGCTACTGTTTCTTCAAATGTACATTGGAAATTTCAGGAAATTGGTAGAACACTAAATCTTTAATAACATAAATTTGTCACTGACACAACCAAACAATTTGGACACAGATTTGATGCACTGGAAGACTGCTTTGTGCAGATGATGGAAGGAGGCCTAGGCAATCCAACCTTTGGCAGTGAAGTTCCAGTTGAAGAAAGAACAGAGAGAGCGAAGACAACAAAGGGAATCTGGTTAAAGCGAAAAACAGTTTTCGCGACAAACTCTCCACCCAGTCTCCCAGCTCAGCTTAGCAGTTGATTTGAGGACGATGTTCCGCAGGGATTTCGGTGAATGAGGAACCTAACTGACAAATGGATTATTATTTCTGAATCCTGATTGTTACATATGAGTTGATTGTTGATACATGTTTGTTAGAGATAATTTTGGCAATATATCATACAAGGGATGGTTCTGGTACTCCATCAGCAAAGCAACTCTGATCCCTCCAACTCTCAGCTTTTTTATTCCTCTACTTAATGATGCATGCGTGTGTACTTGGCTGGTTGGACTATGTGGTTAGATTGATTTTCTAGAATCCTTTCTGATTGTTGGACTATACAGAACTAAGATAGAAAACTTTCAGATGTCCAGATTGCACAGCACATGCATGGCAGCATGTATGGTCCTGCATATAATAACTTTCTTCATGTAAGTGTATTATAAGAATAGAGAATAAAAATAATCTTCAAGCTTCAATGCTTGATGTTTCCTCCCCAGATAAAATATTAGTGTTGATTCCAGTATCGCAGATGCATTTTACCCAATTGTTTGTGCCGATTTGAAGGTGCATATAGCTTGTTCAGAAGTTTGGCATGTAAATTCATAGATTAAATTCGAGTGATACATACAAATTGTTTAAATTAGGTTGCAATTTTATGAATCAATCAGATGTGCTAGATTCTATATCTATGTCAAGTAGGGATGCATGATGCCCCCAGTTTGTCGTGGCTTCAAATTAGTGATGCCACAGTTATGTATATCAAGTCTCTGAATTGGTTTAATTTTTTTTTCGTTCTTTGGTTATAAATATATAATTTCAGGTTTTCTAAGACTAAACGGGTTTTTTTTCTATAAGGAGTGAAAAAATAAATCATTTTTTGTTTTTCGGTGATCCTTAAACTATTATTACCTTTTCCCTATTTCTAACTTTAGTCTCTACCTAATAATCTTCTCGCTCATTTCCATGGTTCTTGATGCGATGAAAAGGGAAGTGAATTATCTCAGAGCCATCTTTATTATCGTTCTGTCATGCTTGCATTACATATAAGACCATATATTATTTGCTAAATTACATCCAAAACACTCGACATTGTTCCTTGACTTATTTGCTCTTGTAGATTCTGAACTAGCAATTCATTGAGGAGTCTAAAATGGTTCCCAGTGGTGTTGACATTGTCATGATTATATTTATTGGCAGCCAGACAGTAAGCAAACCTTTTCTCTCTAATAAAGAGCGCCTGATGTTTGTACAAGTTTTTTAAAATAAGTGTTTGTCGTTGTTGGTTCAGCTTTAGAGCCGCCCGTCAGGAGGTCATGTTTGTCATAACCTGGATAATTAACATCCACTTTCTGAACTCTGAAGGTTACAGTAGGTACTGAATCTTCATTTCCTCATTTGTATCTTCCATTTGGTCAACCTGATCTGTCACATGCAAAAACCAACTAAGTAATCGAAAGGCCTGGAGATGAATGGGGTATTGTGGTTTGCCATGGAGAAGAGAATGGTGTACAAAGCTTCTTGTAATATTACCAAATTATTATAACATGCTGACTGTAAAATAGACTAATTGTCTGTCGGCTGAGGATAATATATTGTTTTGCATCAAATTGAAACGGAACCTTGCTCCTTTTTAGATAGGAAAGATAGAAGTCTGAAGATGAGAAGCATGATCTTTTCTTTGTCATGTTGCTCTACCTCTGTACTATCAGATCGTAACTTTCTTCACGTATGTTCATGTGAATTATGCCAATTTCTCCTTGATGAGGGTACAATATTGATTCAGTATAGAAGGGCAAAAGGGGGAGTGGACATGGACACTGCTGTTCTGATCCTGAGCTCATGTGAGCTCGGGTGAACAGTAAAAAATGGAAGATAAATTCAAAAAATGCTGATTTGTTTTGTGCCAAACATTGACATCTTTTGACTGCTTGCAAAGTTTCATCATAGGATGACATTTGTGGTAGACATGGCAGAAAATGCCAGAATTGATGGTCCAAAATGTCATTTTCAAAAGCATTATGGAGCATCGATTTTTTTTGTTATGTTTTCCACGAATGTCATCCGGTATTAAAACTTTGCATGCAGTGAAAACATTAATAAATGCTTACTACAAAAAGTTAGTTTTTTTTGTTTTACTATTCATCCTACCTCATATGAGCTCGGGATGAGAACATCACTTTCGGGAGTGAACTCATATTATGGAGGCGAGACATAAGAGGTGTGGTGGCCGTGTGTGGGCATAGAGAACTTTGGTGTTTTATGCTAAATACTTCTATATTAATATTATTGTTTGACGATTCTGAAAGAAGAAGAAACCGGCAAAATAATCCCTCAAAATTTATTGTGTGGATGTGGAAGGTTCAATGATTTTGAGCCGGATGCGTCACTAACGGTGGTAGTGAGCTTAGAGTGGGGAGGCAATAGTGGGTGAAGAGGGGGAGGGGTGGGTGGGTGGGGGGGTGACGACGACGTAAAAATCGGTATAGAAAAACAAATGGTGCTTAATGTGCATGAGGATCATAAAGATGTATGTTTCACACAATTGAAATTGGATCGCTAGAATCGTTATACCCCGTGGCAACGCACGGTCAATTTACTAGTATATATATAAAGCTGGATTCTCACGTTTTCCGAAAGTTTCCTTTCCAACACCGATCGCCTGGTACATCATAGTACTAGTATAGATGGTATAGTTTGTACGGACCTCGCATGACTTTTTTCTTGTTCTAAATTTGTACTGAACTCAGGTGTCCTTTTCCTTCTTCTAAAATTGTACCGAACGGCATCCCCCATCATCGTGTACTCAACGGTGCCCTTCCTTTTTTCCTGTGTCGACTCGATGCGCGTTGGAGCATTGACAACGAAACAACGCGCGGCGCATGAAACCGAGTCCCGTCTTTTGCCGTATGCGCCGAAGAGTCACGCCCTGCGAACGTCTCGCCAAGGATGGCCGCGTCGTCGGGCAAAAATCGACGAAACCAACAAAAAATAGACTATGATGCCTATAAAACTGCCACAACCGACGAAACCAAATATAGACTATTATACCTATACACCTAACTTATTATTAGCTCGACCTTCAAATCGACTGAAGATAACCCGTGTAACCGTCTTCCACCAATTGCATCCAATAACCATAATCTTCATGTGGTCCGCAGGAGCGAGTAACGATCATGTACGGATCCAAGCCGTGACTCTGTAGAAAACCTGCAAAAACAGTTTAAACTTTCATGGCCATTTTTTAAATGCGAAAATATTAATTTTAATACAATAATACTTTTTTGGAAATAAATGACCAAAATATGAAAAGTACATAACATTAGCTCTTTTTTACCAGGCAAAAATAAAAGGGAAAACAAATAATGTGTATTTTGTACGCTGGGTCATCGATAGGCAAGGCAAGGACCCGTGAACTTCGGCGAGCGCTCCTTGCGCCTTGCAGCAAGCAAGGTATACTTGTCTGAAGAAAAAAAAGGAAGCGAGTTATAGACGCTCCCATTTTTCACCAGCAAGTGATCCAATGATGTATGCCAGATTCTGATTGGGGAGAATAGTACTCCCTCATTTTCTTTATATAAGGTGTATTTATTTTTTAATAAAATTTCACAATATAAGGTGTATGTCTTATAATTTATCGTAATTTCGTCGTTAGCCCTTCATAAAAAGGAAAGTATCTCTCCCCTGATTTCCTTTTTTATAAAGACAAAAAGGAAAGTATCTCTCTCCTGATCGTGTGTATCTTTTACTTTCCTAGCCTAAATAATTTAGTTGTCGCTAATGAATGATTTTGCCAAGGTTAATTTCGTCCTTACATGTGTATAATAACGTGCCTTGATCAACGTGCTGAAAATAATACACCTTACATAAAGGAATGGAGGGAGTATACACCAATACTAGTTCAATTTTAAATAGAGTTAATTCCCTTTTTTACACTAAGTTTTAGTGACAGATTTTACTCCTTATTTTTAGTTCATTAAGCAAATTGTTGCTCCTTTTTATCCCTTTTTAGAAAGAAAAAAATCCATGTTATGATTGACCAGCCCCACATTTGACTTGGTATGCCATGTAGACGGGTTGATTACTCCTAATCGCC
Source organism: Hordeum marinum (assembly GCA_022496015.1). Taxonomy (NCBI): domain Eukaryota; kingdom Viridiplantae; phylum Streptophyta; class Magnoliopsida; order Poales; family Poaceae; genus Hordeum; species Hordeum marinum. Next base: position 516,019,305 of record CM039674.1, read on the forward strand.
GCCACTTTAGGGCTTGCTTGGTTATAGTGGAACAAATACCCTAGGAGAAAAAATTGAACCCGGGGATTGCGTAGATCCCGTTTTATCACCAATCCCCGCGGGGATCAATCTCTTCCAACCACCTTAATGTCTGCCATCGCAATTTTGTTTGGATTTCCGCCGCTGTCTTCGCCTCGTCTTCACCAATCGGCAATCACCCTTTCTTTCGCCGTTGCCTTCGCCTCGTCTTCACCAATCGGCAATCACCCTTTCTTTCGCCGTTGTTTTCGCCTCGTCTTCACCAATTGGCAATCACCCTTTCTTTCGGCGTTGCCTTCGCCTCGTCTTCACCAATCGACAATCACCCTTTCTTTCGCCGTTGCCTTCGCCTCGTCTTGCGTCGCCGCCTTGTTTGCCGTGGATTCGTTCCGCGAGTGGGGCACGATCAATTCGTCCCGGCCCCTGTGGAACGACGTGGTTTGGGCTAGTATTTTTTCCGTCATGGGCCAAACCAAAGAGTCAAAATACAACCCACGTGTATTAATTTCTCGCTGGGACGGCCCACGTGGATCACCATGCGATCCCGGCCAATCCTTGTGGATTAGACCCTAACCAAACAAGGCCTTAGATCTTTTGCCAAGCTCTAAAAACCAAAAATGCTGAAGAAGTGGCAGTTCGCCTTGATAGAGAGCTCGAATCCGGGAGCAGGAGCAAATGCAGCCCAATGCAAAGAAGAAGAATTTAACAACTTATGAGAATTCCTTGTGCTAGCTCGGAACAGAGGATAAAATCGGACCAGTGAGGAGGTAACAAACACTCAAGCTCCCGTACATATCTGATCAACAACTTCTACCATCTTCCCTGCTAGCTAGCAAGCCGCAAAAACTCTGCTCTCTTTTATCTTACAGGCAAGAGGTGTTGTAGATCCAAGAGATAGTATCATCCATACTTATTTCCTAAATTTATCTTCTAATTGCTCAAGCTTACTCATTGGCATTGCATCACATCACATCTGCAACATCTGTATATATACGGTCAGCAGTAGCAATACATGCTTTATATACGCATTATCATACCATTTTAAAAATAAACTATTTTTCTCTTTTCTAGGTATTTGGTTGTGATAGACAATGGAAGGAAGGAGAAGACAGCATCGAGCTTGCTCAACCTCTTGATCGTGCGTCTCAAGGCCACCTGGGATGGGTACAGAAATCCTGCTTAAGCCAGACACGGAGGCCGACGCGCCATTGTTCACCAGGGCCACCATGGAGAGGTTCGTCGTCTGTTGTGTTTGCAGGTTGATGACGGCAGTGGTGGTGTCAGCTCATTTGTGTGGTTTGCTTCATGGCACGTTCATGTGATTCATGACCACGCCGAAGGTTCTAAAGCAGGTGAAGACCATCGCGTCTTGAGATACTAAAAAAGCTCAGCGATGATATCGCCGACCAAAGCAATGAAAATCTTACAACTATTTATCAGGATGTTGATAAGAAAACCAAAATGAACCAAAGCATAAAAAAGACATTGGAGTAATTTAAACATCTGCGTGACATGCCAAAACTAATAGGTGTAAAAAGTGGAATTAGTTAGCTTAAGTTGAGTAAAAGTATGGAATTTCTTTTGGAAGGGGTAAAGCATGAGAATGCTCGTATCCAACAAGGCCAATTGTGCTAAGGTAAGAACATTTCTCTCTACCAGACAGCATTGACAGATTAAAAAAAAACAGTATTGCGCAAAATTGAGGGTTTTCTGAACTTGTGAGATGCTACTTGACCAATTATGTCCTCGGTTTCTCAAAGCTTTTTCTGCACAGCCCACATTTCAATGTATTTCGTTCTTAAAATTTACACGCATGTATATTATGCCTCCATGTATACCTGTAGTTTTCTTAAGAATTTTGACAAATAAAAATATGAATTTTGATGAATTTAGATTTTTGCAAATGAAGGCCTCCATGGACCTTGGCCTCCAAAAGCAATTTTTGTATCAATTTGTCTTTTCAAAGATAAAATATAAAGAAAAACAGGACACAGAAAATAGTGAGCTTTTCTAAAGATACAAGAGGACGAAAACAGTTTATTACACGGAACACGCCATTAATCAAAGTGATTGGTGCTATTATCCTAGAAGCAACTTCTGGCTCCCGGTGAAACTTGGTGAGGGAGCAAACTCTTGGTGTGGTGGTTGAACCGTGAAAGCAACTTCATCGACAAAGGTTCAAATCAGTGAGCTCACTTTTACGCACCAACGTATATTTCTATAAAAGATATGATTTAGCAAGATTTGGGGTACTCATCGATCTTATGCATGTCGTGGTGTTTACATGTACCTATGTAATAATAGTGAGAAAATAGAGAAAGGTACCAGACACAATCGTTGGACAACAAACTAACAAGACTGTAAACATAAAACAAATGAGAGCAAATAGACACTAGTCGTAAAGCAAGTTTATGACACAAATATATGTATAATAATCTTAATCTTCATTGTCATATTCATATTCATATCCATATCCATATTCATGTTCATCCTCATGATCTTCTTCCTCTTCATCTTGGTTGGAGTAGTCACTTAGTGGAAGATCTTGGATCATGCAGGGTGTGTATAAAAATGACTCCTCTAATCCCAGCGTTGGGCAGTCAGAGTATGGACGGAGATAACCTATGTACTGAACTTTTGAGCTATCCAAATGGTAAGCAACCACTACATAATACTCCATCAAGAAGAAGGCTATCTCTTTGCAAGGATGAAATCCAACTAGAAAGTATCCACAACGATGCCCATGCTCATCGTTTGTGTTTGTGTCAAGAATATTATCATCGTCCCAGCTCCAATCAAAACATTGCTCCGCTAGCCTTTTGTTATTTCCATATTTGTCAAGAAGATGATTGTTATCTAAGATCCAAGGCCTGCAAATTCCTTTCGGGCTGAGTGAAGATATATTTGCAAGGTCAATGCTATTCTTGAACATCCAGTCTATCTGACCGCTTGATTCACTCAGGGTCCAAATCTGAATTCGATCACGGATCTCTGCAAAGTAGACCCCCCTCCGACCTCCCGAGATAATGCCACCCAATTTTGCCTTCCTCGGCATGTATTGGAGTTCTTATTACTTTATATTTGCCACTAGACAATGAGAACCTACAAAAATGTAAACAACAATTCGAATGTAAAATATAAGCAATACGAATGCTAGAGTTAGCAACAAAATTTAATTTCAGTACGGTTTTATGATGATGTTTACCTGGTGACGGACGTACCGCCGTAAAGTAGCACGTGTAATGCTCCATGAAAATACACGCTGTAGCGCCATCTGCATGTTGACGGTAGAAACATGTACATGAACCAATCTTTACCCCGCAAATTTACCGCTCTCGTCATAGCACCACCTTCCCTAACAAACGACCTCTTTTGCCATTGTCCCGTGCTCGACGAGAAAACATCTAACGTCAGCTCAGGCAGCAGCGGCCATTCGGTCGATTGTGGTGGCTCCTTCATGTCCATGCTCGTGCTCCGCTGTTCTGGCAATACTTCTGCCGACTTGCAGTCGCTCACGTCGAACAACCCTAGATCCCTAGGTTGTATCAAGAACACATTGTAGTGTGGCGACACGGTGGGATCGAACGCCAGGTAGGTGCAGCTTTCTTTGTCAGGCGTGCCCGGAGGCGCTCCCATCGCCGTGTGGCGGGGTTAACCACGCAGAACACCCTCAAGCCGCCACAGTTGCGGAGGTCGTAGCCGTTGCCGTAGAGGAGGAGTCCGTTGAAGTGGTCGAGGATCTTGTTGTCGTCCTCAGCGTAGCCGGGCAGGAAGTGGAGATTGCCGTAGTCCAGGCCAGGGTGCTGCGTGGAGGGGCGGCCAAGGAAGTGCGGGCGGTCGTAGCTGCCGTAGTTGGCGAAGATGCCCTCCACCGTGTCCGTCAGCTGGTGGTTGCGCGACAGCAGCCGCCGGCCGTCCACGATGGCAAGCCACGCCTTGCGCACGCGGCGGCACGCCGCCAAGTCCTTACGCGCGAGGCGGACGAGGATGGCCGCGAGCGCGTCGTCCGGCAGTGCCTCCGTGTGGTCCATCGGCTTGTGCTCGCTGTCGCCGTGTTCTGGACGTGATCGGCAGCTCGGGGTATTCTGATTCCTGAGTCCTGACCTAGGTTTCCGCTCCAGAACCTGCCCCCCGGCCGTGCTTTATATGTACAACTTGAAAAATAAGTGGAAAACTTGAAGGCTACGGCATCAAATGTAAACCTTTCCTGTGGCAAACTTGGCTTGGCGCTTACGAGACGATCCGTGGCTTCACATGTGTGCAAGTTGCCAGTTATTTATCGGGAATTTGTACCCTGAGAAGTTATGAAACTGGACATGTTCTTCGTAAATGGGAACTGAATTTGTCGGAAAAAAATGGGAACTTAAAGTCTAATCCCATAATTCAAAGGGGAAAAACCTAGAATGATCGGTTTTTCTTAGTATTGAGGCACTGTTTCCATGCTTCGATGAATTGCACTAAAACAGTGCAATTCACGTAAATTATGTTGCATCCACAAGACCCAATCTGCTACAGATGGAGAACTTACTCTCTTTGCTATACACTGTTGACAATGGAATTTTTAGTGCTGGTTCAGGGTTCAATTTATATTTATGCTATTTATAATGCCAGCAAAGAAATCCCACAACAATCCGCGCGATATCATCTAGTTATAAAAAAAAATGTGAACCAATTTGTTTTGATGGTTAGGAGGAAAGTGGTATCTCTAAGTCATTAGGATTTAAATCCTGATGCTCGCATTATTTTTGAATTTATTTTCGATTTTTTGATGATGCACCTCCAATTGAAGGAGACGTTAACATTGACTACGAGACGCCTATGATGATTTCATAAATCTCAAGATGATATACCGGTTCAGTCTCTCAAAAATGCTCATAAAGGTAGAATCTGCGTATGTGTGTTCATAAAGATGAGGCGAATGTGTGTGCGTGCGCGCGTTCTCAAAGAAAAGTTATCTCAAAAAGCGAAGTTAACAACCTCTTGGTATAGCAGTAGAATCGTAGAAGGAACTGTACCCACCCCGGCGTTGTGCTAACTTTTACGCACAAGTGTCTCAACAAAAAATTAGCAAGGTTTTCAGTTCACATAGACCGTAGACGTATTACATACGTGTTATGGTGTCTGTACGTGTATGTCCCATCTCTGTGATTGCAAAAGGAAGAGAAAAGTAGGCACAACCGTAGTATGAGGCCGAACAATGGAGCTAAAAACATAAGAGCAGAATACAAACTATCTGGCGAGCAAACTATGCAAACTGTACACGTAAAGCGACTGGGAACGAACAGAAAATAGTCTCATGAAAAATGCGTCACAGAACACATGTACGCCAATCTTGATCTTCATCTTTCATTCTCATCATCTTCATATTCCAGCTCCAATGTACCATCATAAATGGCCCCCTTGCCGCTTCTGCAAGTGGCCTGGGCAAAACCCTAGCACCCTGCCGCCGCCATCCCCCATGTCACCTCCCCCCTCCCTTGCTGCCGCCGGGGAACGCTGCCGAGCAAAGACCGTGCGTGTGTCGGCAGCGGCGGGTCACTTTCCTCCCCACGAGGCGCCCGAGCGGCTCTGGACGGTGCGCGGCGCTGCTCAGTGGGGCACAACAGGCCGGCAGTGGCTTGGGGTGGTGTCGAGGTGGCCATGGCACACGACGTGGCCATGTGCGGGGCCGAGAATCGATCTGGCACGGATCTAGCGCTACTGCGAGCTGGCTCATGGTGGACACGTCGGACGGCTGTGTGGCGATTCGGAGAGGTGCAATTTGTGCGCGCTGGGTGTGGTTTGGGCGTCGTGGGTCTCCGGGAGGTGTGGTGCTATGTCCGGTGCGGCCGTGGTTGCTCGAAGGCCTCGTGCGGATCTGGGAGGTGGCTCGTCGCACTAGTAGAAAACAGGGCATTGGTTCGGGCCAGGCCAACCCATTAGTCCCGGTTCAGTCACGAACCGGGACCAATGGGGGCAACAGTCCCGGTTTGTGAGGCCAAGGGGCCGAGCGGGCCACGTGGGGCATTGGTCTCGGTTCGTCTGGAACCTTTGGTCCCGGTTCCAGACACAAACCGGGACCAATATGCCTCGATCCTGGCCCACAACCATTGGTCCCTGTTCGTGGCTGGAACCGGGACCAAAGGGGGCAACCGTTCGCCTGGTGCGAGCCCCTTTAGTCCCGGTTGGTGGCTCAAACCGGGACTAAAGGTTCAAACGGTTCGCATCCCACGATGTTTGGCGCTCCGAGAAACAGGCAAGATAACTGTTCCTTGGCGAGGGCTACAGTAACTTTGCCCATTTCTCTTCTTCTCCTCCATTCTCCTCTCTTCTTCCCCATATCTTCTACCATGAATCCAATCACTCGCTACGGGGAGGTGCTCGCACATGGCACGACCAATCTCGATGTCATCTATACGAATGACAGCGCCATGGTGCCGTGTTTTCTTTCCCTTTTGCAGAAATGGCTTCAAGGGACGGATGAGAAAGAAAAGTTCATAGGGCTTGATCTCGAGTACACGGCCAAGCAAGAAGATGTTGCCGTCATCTAGCTATGTTTCAAGAAACATGTCATGATCTTCCAATGGGCAAGGTGAGTTTTGAGGGTTTTCTTTGATCAATTAATAATTTATAGATTATTATGAAATTGCATAGGATAGAAATATGTCCCATTTTGAATCCTATGGGAAAGATCAATATTTCTTTTAAGTTTGTAGTGAAACAATTTTCCTTGTTGCAAAACGTGGGAGAACATATATGTCATATAGTTAATTTAGGGTTTCTTCATCAATTCATAGGATATGAAAATTTCATATATATATATATATATATATATATATATATATATATATATATATATATAGGACATAGCAATATATATGTTCTATTTTGAATCCTATGACAAATATCAATTTCTCTTAAGTTGTAGTGAAATAATTTTCAATTTTTTTATGATGTTACTGTTACCAGCTCAGATGAGCCTGGGAGCAAAAACTCTGCGTCTTCCTCTTTTGTTGTAGCGAAATAATTTTCCTTTATATAGTTGCATATTATAATTCTATCGAAATATACTTGTTGCATCAGTATTTAACATTTGTCCATTTTAATTTGTTGATGTTGCAGTAGTGACAAACACTACCCAGCACTCATGGACTTTCTATGCAGTGACATACATTTTGCTAGCATTGATTTAAGTAATGACAAGTTGAAGATGAGGCGCAGCTTCGGTATTGAGATACCAGCTGGCTGCCTTATTGATATCCAAGACATATTCAGCTTTTAGTATGAGAGGACTTCGATGGCTTCTATGGCAGTCGCCTTGATCGATGACTATTACGGAGATATGAAGACCACATTCCCCCCGGCAAAGCACAAAAAGTGGGAGAGGACCCCACTTCAGCCTATCAACATTGAGTATGCAGCAAAAGATGGATACGTTGCATATGAGTTGTACCGCAAGATTTGAACCGTAAACTATGGACAGCGTCACCTCGCACCACCACCACCATGGGGATATTCTTCTGATTCAGACTAGCTAGTAGTGTTTTCTTGGACGAGTACTTTCTGTAATGGATATCTGAACTATTATATATTACATATTTCTCTAGCTATTATATATTTGTAGTGCTTTTCAATTCAGGTTTTTCTTAAATTCCGATTGTGGCTGAGAACAAAATGCAACAAAAAAGTGGGTTGTCATCGTTGGCAAGCACGCAAACCATGCCAACTTTCAACCTTTTCAGACTTCATTTGAAGTGCTTTTCAATTTCAGGGTCATTTAGCTAAAAAAATCAGTAAATGCATGAAAGATGTCAAATGAAGTCAGAAATGGTTGAAAATTGATGATGCGGCATTTTGAACACACGAAAAGCCTGGAGTTCAAATAAGTTCAAGAAAATGAAATGCCTTTTGTAACCGATGAGTTTCCGTCCGAAGCCCCGATACTTCGAAAGAGACTGTTCGTTTTGTACACGAAGTGCATCCTGCTTTTGCGATAACCCTCTCAACTTTTTAGCACATGCTATGTGGGTGAAATGATGACACCATGCCAACTTTCAACCTTTTCAGACTTGATTTGAAGTGCTTCTCAATTTTAGGGTCATTTAGCTCCAAAAAAAATCAATAAATGCATGCAAAATATCAAATGAAGTCACAAAGGGTTGAAAATTGATGATGTGGCTTTTAATGGTGCATTTTGAACACACGAAAAGCCTGGAGTTCAAATAAGTTCAAGAAAATTAAATGCCTTTTGCAACCGATGAGTTTCCGTCCGAAACCCCGATACTTCGAAAGAGACTGTGCGTTTTGTACACGAAATGCATCCTGCTTTTGTCGTAACCCTCTCAACTTTTTAGCACATGCTATGCGGGTGAAATGATGACACCATGCCAACTTTCAACCTTTTCAGACTTGATTTGAAGTGCTTTTCAATTTCAGGGTCATTTAGCTCAAAAAATCAATAAATGCATGAAAATATCAAATGAAGTCAGAAAGGGTTGAAAATTGATGATGTGGCTTTGAATGGTGCATTTTGAACACACGAAAAGCCTGGAGTTCAAATAAGTTCAAGAAAATGAAATGTCTTTTGCAACCGATGAGTTTCCGTCCGAAACCCCGATACTTCGAAAGAGACTGTGCGTTTTGTACACGAAGTGCATCCTGCTTTTGCCGTAAACCTCTCAACTTTTTAGCACATGATATGTGGGTGAAATGATGACACCATGCCAACTTTTAACCTTTTCAGACTTCATTTGAAGTGCTTTTCAATTTCATAATCATTTAGCTCAAAAAAATCAATAAATGCATGAAAAATATCAAATGAAGTCGGAAAGGGTTGAAAATTGATGATATGGATTTGAATGGTGCATTTTGAAAACACGAAAAGCCTCGAGTTTAAATAAGTTCAAGAAAGTGAAATGCCTTTTGTACCCGATGAGTTTCCTTCCGAAACCCCAATACTTCGAAAGAGACTGTGCGTTTTGTACACGAAGTGCATCCTGCTTTTGCCTTAACCCTCTCAACTTTGTAGCACATTCTATGTGGGTGAAATGATGACACCATGCCAACTTTCAACCTTTTCAGACTTCATTTGAAGTGCTTTTCAATTTCAGAGTCATTTAGCTCAAAAAATCAATAAATGCATGAAAAATATTAAATGAAGTCAGAAAGGGTTGAAAATTGATGATGTGGCTTTAAATGGTGCATTCTGAACACACGAAAGCTAGGAGTTCAAATAAGTTCAAGAAAATGAAATGCCTTTTGTAACCGATGAGTTTCCGTCCGAAACCCCGATACTTAGAAAGAGACTGTCCGTTTTGTACACGAAATGCATTCTGTTTTTTCCGTAACCCTCTCAACTTTTTAGCACATGCTATGTGGGTGAAATGATGACACCATGCCAACTTTCAACCTTTTCAGACTTCATTTGAAGTGCTTTTCAATTTCAGGGTCATTTAGCTCAAAAAAATCAATAAATGCATGAAAATATCAAATGAAGTCAGAAAGGGTTGAAAATTCATGATGTGGCTTTGAATGGTGCATTTGAAACACACGAAAAGCCTGGAGTTCAAATAAGTTCAAAAAAATGAAATGCCTTTTGTAACCGATGAGTTTTCGTCCGAAATCTCGATACTTAGAAAGAGATTGTCCGTTTTGTACACGAAATGCATCCTATTTTTGTTGTAACCCTCTCAACTTTTTAGCACATGCTATGTGGGTGAAATGATAACACCATGCCAACTTTCAACCTTTTCAGACTTCATTTGAAGTGATTTTCAATTTCAGGGTCATTTAGCTCAAAAAAATTAATAAATGCATGAAAAATATCAAATGAAGTCAGAAAAGGTTGAAAATTGATGATGTGGCTTTTAATGGTGCATTTTGAACACACGAAAAGGCTGGAGTTCAAATAAGTTCATGAAAATGAAATGCCTTTTGTAACCGATAAGTTTTCATGTGAAACCCCGATACTTAGAGAGAGACTGTCCATTTTGTACATGAAATGCATCTTGCTTTTGCCGTAACCGTCTCAACTTTTTAGCACATGCCATGTGGATGAAATGATGATACCATGCCAACTTTCAACCTTTTCAGAGTTCATTTGTTGTGCTTTTCAATTTCATGGTCATTTAGCTCAAAAGAATCAGTAAATGCATGAAAAATATCAAATGAAGTTAGAAAGGGTTGAAAATTGATGATGTGGCTTTGAATGGTGCATTTTGAACACACAAAAAGCCTGGAGTTCAAATAAGTTCAAGAAAATGAAATGCCTTTTATAGCCGATGAGTTTCCATTCGAAACTCCGATACTTCAAAAGAGACTGTCCGTTTTGTACATGAAGTGCATCCTGATTTTGTCGTAACCCTCTCAACTTTTTAGCACATTCTATGTGGGTGAAATTATGATAACATGCCAACTTTCAACCTTTTCAGAGTTCATTTGTAGTGCTTTTCAATTTCAGGGTCATTTAGCTCAAAAAAATCAATTACGAAAATTATAAACCTCTAGTTTTTTTTGAAACTAAAATTATATAAAACCTAAAAATTACCAAATTGAATATAATGTTAAAAACAAAGTAATATTAAATCGTAGGAAAAATAGCAAAGAAATAACATAAAAATAGCAAAAGTGAAAATAGATGCGCTTACACTGAAATTCAACCTAAATTCAAAGTGCTAGTTAGGCACCTAACTAGCATTTTGAATTTAGGTTAAATTTCGTGTATAAGGGCATCTATTTTCACTATGAGAGGAGCTTGAAAAGTCAAGCGCATCGGGGCTTATAAACAGGTGATGTCTCCCCTCGACTAGCGAGGTGGGACTACACATCTGCTGCTTCCTCGCGGGCCGACGAAAAGGGACCAATGGTCCCGGTTTGTGGCACCAACCGGGACCAATGCCCCCCTTTCGTCCCGGTTGGTGCCACCAACCAGGACCAAAGGGCATGTTTCCCGCCCTTTGGGTTGCTGAAAACAGGGCATTGGTCCCGGTTGGTGCCACCAACCAGGACCAATGCCCCATTTAGTCCCGGTTACTACCACGAACCGGGACCAAAGGTCCCTGTTTCCCGCCCTTTGGGCTGCTGAAAACATGGTTTTGGTCCTGGTTGGTGGCACAAACCAGGACCAATCTGCCCCTTTAGTCCTGGTTTGTGTTACTAACCGGGATCAAAGCTCCTTCTATATAACAAGCACTTAGGAAAATTCGCAGTTTTCATTCCACTTCGCCCTCGTCGCCGCCCCGAGCCCGCCGTAGCCATTCCTGTCCCCTTCGCCTCCCCCGCCGCCCCCATTGCCGCTCCGTTGCCCGTCCCCGTCACCTCCCCAGTCGCCGCCCCCATCGCCCGTCCCCGTCACCGCCCCGTCACCCATCCCCATCGCCGCCCCCGTCGCCTTCCCCGTTGCCGCCCCGCTCCCGTCGCCGCCCCTCCCCTGTCGCCTCCCCCGCCGCCCCTGTCGCCGCCCCCGCTGTGAGCCGCCGCCGCCCCGGCTCGTTGCAATTTTTTTTAAATATATGTTGAGACTTTTCTATGATGAATGTTTATGTTAGGTTAGTATGTTTATGTTAGCTAGATTAGTATGTGTATGTTAGATTAGTATGTTTATGCTTTTTTTGAAAGTAGATTAGTATGTTTATGTTAGATTAGTATATGTATGTTGATTTTGGATTGTATGAAAAATTAGTGATTAAACATAAGAAAACGTTCTCATAGGAATTTGTCAACGATGCCCAGCCCGCATCCTCGTCGTCGAGTAATCTGCGAGAGCCTGCTTGATAGGTGCCATGTCCGGGACTGGGCTCCGCCGGGCTGGCACTGGGAGGTGCTACCTTCCCGGGCTCGGAGGTTGGTGAGGAATGCAGGTATCATCGTCGACCCAGACCTTCTGTGGTGGCGGTCACGCGGGCCACTTTCGGTGCAGAGGTGGTACGTCGGCGGGTCAGGGAGGAGGACGAGCACGTCCGTCGCTATATGGCGGCGTTGGACGCTCGGTTTGACAATACCTGGCAGATCCTTCAGGGATCTCACTTGATGGTTTCTTATCTTTGGGTGTCCACCGCCGGCGACTCAGAGACCGCTAGTGAACCGAGTTCACCGTCCTCCATTTTGGATTCTAGGATATTCGATCTGTATTAGTGATCTTATATGATAATATTTGAGATGTATTAGTTAATATTTGATGATGCATTAACTGGATTATTTGGTATGATGTATTAGTGATATTATATTCGAGGTCATTATAAATATTAATGTATTAGTGATATTTTATCGGTATAATGCGTGTGTGACTTTCGGTCTGTCGTTGCTCCTTGTGTGACTTTCATGTGTATTCTTGATGGAGGAATCCCGACTGTTGTCGTGGGGGGCGCCTCCTGTTTTTTCTCTTCTTTGCGATAAACTCGTCGCTATATTGCGCAAGAAGAGAAGAGGGGAGGCGTCCATCATCGGCGGTCGAACTATTATTGTGAGAGAGTGTCCACCAACATATATACACCATCGTATCAATGTGAGAGAGTGCGCACCAACACACCATGAGATATGAGAGTTATTTAAGGAAAGCCTCGACGGACTGAAAGTCACACACGCATTAATTAAGATCCAAAGCGTGCCGTAATTCTTAAACTGGATTATTCGGGATGATGTATTAGTCATATTATATTCGAGGTCATTATAATTATTAATGTATTAGTGATATTTTATCGGTATAATGCGTGTGTGACTTTCGGTCTGTCGTTGCTCCTTGTGTGACTTTCATGTGTGTTCTTGATGGAGGAATCCCGACTGTTGTCGTGTGGGGCACTTCCTCTTTCTTCTCTTCTTTGCGATATACTCGTCGCTATATTGCGCAAGAAGAGAAGAAGGGAGGCGTCCATCACCGATGGTCAAACTATTACTGTGAGAGAGTGTCCACCAACATATATACACCACCGTATCAATGTGAGAGAGTGCGCACCAACACACCATGAGATATGAGAGTTATTTAAGGAAAGCCTCGACGGACTGAAAGTCACACACGCATTAATTAAGATCCAAAGCGTGCCGTAATTCTTGAACTGGATTATTCGGGATGATGTATTAGTGATATTATATTCGAGGTCATTATAAATATTACTGTGATTTGCAAGTCATTCTGGCAACACATAGGGAATTTTTTCTATGTCATTGCTCGATATATGGAATGGGTTGACTTTAGGTTTGTTTCGTCTCCTTGTGTGTCTTTCACTGAGGGAGAGTGTCCACCATATATAAATATAAGAGAGGAAGAATCCCGGTTGTTGTCGTGGGGGTCGCTTTTCCTTCGTTCCCGTGTGCTAGACATTTTGGTGTAATGCACTCGGGGACAAATGGAGGAGCCACCATCACCGACTGTCGCAATATCAGAAGGAGTGCCCACCATATACGTGAGATGAGAGTTTAAGAAGGAAAGACTTGACAGACCTAAAGTCAACCTGTTGCATATTGAGTAATAGTGATCTGTGTGTTGATCAGTTTTCTCGTAGTTTCCTTCGATCGATTTTAAATGTTTCAACTATGAACATAGGAAATGTCTGACGATAAAAGTGAATTCGATATGTACGAATACTGCGAAGACGAGCACGACATGTGTGACAAGACTTTCCTAGTTGATGGTAGGCGCTTCAGCATCATGCTGGATGAGAACTTCGAAGTGGCTACAGTAAGTCACAATGACAAGTTTTTTTTCATGATTAAGCATGAATTTTGTCTCTTTTGTTTCAACTTATAATTAATTTTAATTTTTTACTATTCTACTAGCGTATCCCTGCCATGCAAGAATTGCTGTCTTGGATAAGGTTGGTTTCAATACTAAAAAAGATATGGAGGTAAAGATAGTTCACTCGAGGACCGAGCATGGTTTTACTTTTGCAGTAAAATTGTACCATGCAGACACCTATTGCTATTTTGAATGAAAAAATTGGTAAGCACTATGCAAGGCTTATGCATTTGAGCCTAATATGCTTCTCACCTTTGATGTTCGTTCGGAAGATGAAACAGAAGGTAATATCGACATCTGGGTCGATGTGCAGACGCCTCCAATTCTACCACTATGTGAGTTTCCCAACCATATTTATTAAGTAATTTATATTGTTTATTTAAAAATGTTTTACAACTTATTTGCATTGACAGCTTATTTTCATTCTTCAAAAAATGTACGGAAGATGGTAGACAGAACCTATTACTACAATGATGAAGCAGAATTAACTTATAAGGAGAAAGATCATATTACCGCATTTCTTAGTCATCTTGAGAATTATAATAGCTATTATCAAACTCCTGCACATTATGGTCAATACGTGTCACTAGTGCACGTGGTGAACTACGGTAACATCCATGGAGATTGCATGGTAAGATTTTAATTTTACTATTACGACATATGTGCATCTTTTGCATAAATTCTTCTAAAACTAAACTACATTGCTAACTACAAAGTTATTACTATATTTTTGAACAGAAAATCCCGGAGGATTGTGTGCCTCATCTGATCTTTCCGAGAGGTCGCGTTGTTGTTACGAGCTTAGGGCCACCACGGCCAGGTCAACCTACGCATCACTCCTGTCCATACCGGATTTCTAAAACCGACGGAGTCATCACAATCAAAGATTGAAAAAAATATATGCTCAATCGTAAAGAGCTACTTGGAAGCAACATTGTACGTATGCCAAGAATGGGAGACAGGATGATCTCCGTTCTCCATAATGGAGAGTTAGGGCCTATCTTGTTTTATGATATTGTACCTAAGAGAGGGTAGAATAGGTCCTACGAGATAGGAGTACGTAGGTCCTAGGTACACTGTGTTATTATGTGCTACAATGTGTTAGAGTTGATGATGAGGAGGAGGAGGAGGAGGAGTTGTGATTATGACCAATGACCAACTTGTGATATGATGTCTCATTGACGAAAATGATGATTAAATTGTATCATATGTTCTATCTATAAGTATAGTAAGTAGCGTCGTGACCAAGTACGGAGATAAGAGAGATCACTTCTCTTTATTAGCTATCTAACAAAATATATGAAACCCCTAAATTAACCCTCCAAAAACCTCAAAACCCCCTCTCTTTCAAAACAAAACAGCCCCTCAGCTCCTGACGCGTGGACGCTCTTTGGTCCCAAAGGCCCTCCTGCCTGGGCTCGGCGAAGCGGCCACGTGTAGCCCCATCCGTCCCTGTTCTAGAACCGAGATAAATGGGCCTTACGAACCGGGACAATGGGGGTTTTTCCACTAGTGTCGTGAGGTGCTTGCTCCTGTTGTCGTCGGCAGGCGCGTGGACTACAACCAGTGACCGTGGTGGTCCATGGCCTCGGGTGGTGCTCGTTCGTGCCTTTCCGGCATGATGCTCTGTATGATGCGGTGGCTCGTGCCGCGTCTGGTGGTTCTGCTTCATTTGGCGTCAAAGGTTCTGCTGGCTTGCGTGGCGGGAGGGTCGGTGGTGGCCTCTGCGAGGTGCGGTGGTCGCTTTGGCTGCGATGTGCTTGTTCGGTGGTGGTGGCAGGGGTGATGTGGTGGGCCCTCGTTCTGGAGGTTGGCCGTCGATGGGCTCCGCGAGGTGCGGCTGGCTGTGGCGGTCTTGGCGCCTCTTCGTCGATGGGCGGTGTTGATGGTGGTGGCAGGTGGTGGGCTTACTGATGCTGGTGCAGGATGATGTGCGACCGAGGTGGTGTGGGAGCAATGGTGAAGACCCTATCTTGGCCTTGTGCTGTGACCAGCGATGGCAGCTGCTGTGGCCGTCGTTGATCTCCTTGGAGGCACTAATGTTTTGTTGTCGACCCCTTCGCATGAATCTTGCCATTGCATCCTCTCCAAAGGAAACCCTTCATCTTGTGGTTGGACGAGGGTAGCGCTTTGGTGTGTCGCTTCGCTCTTGGAGGCTTCGTCTCGGAGCTCGGCTTCGTCAAGTGAGGCCACCCGGTGGTTTGCGGTGGTCGTGGCGGTCAGGCTTTTTGTGGCAACAATGATGGTGGAAGCGATGTCGGCAGCGTGACAATGGTTGCAGTAGTCGGCTCTTCTCCGACGTGTACATGGTATTGCCTCGGTTTGTTTGTTGCTATGGAGACAAAGCTGAGCGGTGGGGCCCTATGGTATACGATGATAAGCTGCAGGTGGCATGTTCGGTGATCTTCCATGGCGCCAACCGTGCCTGGATTTTTCCTTATAAGTTTTTCATCAGAGTCAAAGCTGCATTGTTTGGCCGTAGGTGGCTGAGCTTTGGCGTGGATCTTCATGCATCTTCACACGTCCGCTATGGTGTGGGTTGAGTCGACGATCGCCGCTGGCGAAGTCGGAGTCATTTTCTCAGAGTGTAGGGATGGCGATGTCGCCTCTAGGGGTGAAGTGATGACGATAAGTCCGCATGCAGTCTCACGGAGTCCCTCTTTGGAGTGGTGTGCGTGGGGTTTCTTATGTGTGCCACTCAAAGGTTGTGCTGGTTTTCGCCCGTTTCGCCATAATTAACTAGGCAATCTGGTTTTCGCTCGATTTTTCATAATTAACTGAGCAACTCTTATATTCTTAATGAATGCACGATAGACATTTTGAGAAAAATATTCCACCTCCAACCTTCATCTTCATCTTTATATAGGTGTTAGGCTTTGGTGCGATATCTGTTTGGTATTCGGCTCTGACATTCGGCACTCCTTCATCAAGGGGAGAGGAGTAGTGACAGGTGTTGCCAAGATGGTGCTTCAGGCCTACTGATGTATTTTTTTTGTAAGATCTTTGTGAATAATTAATAAAATGGCTGCATGCATCGCTCGGATGTAGAGGTCGGGGGTACATCCTCCTTTTCTAAAACAAACATAAATATTCAGAATCTTCTTGCACATCAGGCTACCTTGGCGACTTTTTTAACCAGTAAATCACTCTCCTTTCATTCCTTTATTTTTTTTCTACCAACAAAATTTGTTTCTCAGAGTAATATGTGAATGGATATATCGACAACCATAATAAAATATCATAAGCTAAAAAATTTTTAATCAAAGAATTAAAAATGTATCCATCGTGCATTTGAGATTGAATCCTTTCTATAAATGTTGCCTCGTGTTATCAAACATTAATTACTTACCATAGATATGGTCTTTAAAGATTGATTAGATATTACCGTGCTTGATTCCTTTCCATAATGATATTACTAAATTTGACAGATAAAAAAGGATTAAGTAGATCAGTGGGCTGAAACCAGTTTACATAAATTGGTGGGATCGAAAAATAGATCAGTGAGCTGAAACCAGTTTACATAAATTGATGGGTTCGAAAAATATTAGTGAGGGAGGTTTAATCGGAATGGAGGCGACACTACAAACTAACCATGGCGTACATGTCTGTGCTGATTCTGATAGCATGCCGA
This sequence comes from Hordeum marinum, assembly GCA_022496015.1. Taxonomy (NCBI): domain Eukaryota; kingdom Viridiplantae; phylum Streptophyta; class Magnoliopsida; order Poales; family Poaceae; genus Hordeum; species Hordeum marinum. The sequence continues at coordinate 516,036,662 of CM039674.1, forward strand.
GCAAAAACCAACCTATTGACCATAGAAAAATGAAACAATAATAAAGAAACCAAAAGATGAAATATAGAAAAGAAACAAAAAAATAAAACCGGGTTTTATAGTATACTTAATAAAAACCAACCTATTGATCATAGCAAAATGAAACAAAAAAAATGAAACCAAAAAATGAAATATAGAAAAGAAATAAAAAATAAAAATACGTTTTATAGAATACTGAATAAAAACCAACCTATTGACCAGAGAAACAATGAAACAATAAAAAATAAACCAAAAACAGAAATATAGCAGAAACAAAAAATAAAAACGTGTTTTATTGTATACTAAATAAAAACCAACCTATTGACCATAGAAAAAATTAAACAACGAAAAAGAAACCAAAAAATGAAATATAGAAAAGAAACAAAAAATTAAAACGGTTTTTATAGTATAATGAATAAAAACCAATCTATTGATCATAGAAAAAATGAAACAATAAAAAAGAAACTAAAAATTGAAATATAGAAAAGAAACCAAAAAATAAAAACGTGTATTATAGTATACTGCATAAAAACCAACCTATTGACCATAGGGAAAATGAAACAATAAAAAAGAAACCAAAAACTGAAATATAGAAAAGAAACAAAAAATATAAACGTGTTTTATAGTATACTGAATAAAAGCCAACCTATTGATCATAGAAAAAATGAAACAATAAAAAAGAAACCAAAAACTGATATATAGAAAACAAACAAAAAATAAAAACGCATTTAGTGTATACTGAATAAAAACCAACCTATTGATCATAGATAGAATGAAAAATAAAAAAGAAACCAAAAACTGAAATATAGAAAACAACCTAAAAATAAAAATGCGTTTTATATTATACTGGATAAAAACCAACCTATTGACCATACAAAAAATGAAACAATAAAAAAGAAACCAAAAAATAATATATATAAAAGAAAAAAAACGCGTTTTATAGTATACTGAATAAAAACCAACCTATTGATCATAGAGAAATGGAACAATAAAAAAGGAACCAAAAACTGAAATATAGAAAATAAACACAAAATAAAAATGCGTTTTATAGTATACTGAATAAAAACAAACCTATTGATGAAAGAAAAAATGAATCAATAAAAAATAAACCAAAAATTGAAACATGGAACATAAACATAAAATATAAACGAGTTTATAATATATTAAATAAAAACCAACCTGCTGATCATCGAAAAAATGAAACAAAAAAATAGAAACAAAAAAAATGAAATATAGAAAAAAAACACAAAATAAAAACGCGTTCAAGCATCAAATGGGCCAACCAACTTTGATTATTGTTGATGTTTCGGTAAGATTTAACTTGATTTTGGATTTAGCTCAGATTTGATTTGAATGAATTAATCCATGACGTTGTTTTTGGATAAATGACGATTTGATTGATGCTTTTGAAAAAGTGACAATTTGATTGCCCGCGTTAAATGGGCCAGACTACATGTAAGATGCTTGCAGGCGTATTATAGTGTTTGCCGAGGGTAGGATGGTCAGAGCTTATCATGAAGTTGTTCTGGCGAGACTTCCGCCGACTTTTAGTCGCTCACGACAAAACAAACCCAGATCCTTAGATTGTATCAAGAACACCTTGTAGTGTGGCGACACGGTAGGGTCGAACGCGAGAGGCGCACCCACCGTCGGGTGTCGGGGTTAACCACATGCAGAAGGCCCTCTTGCTGCCAAAGTAGAGGTTGTAGCCGTTGCAGTGGTCCACGATCTTGGTACATTTGTCTGTACTGGTGTCATGTAAAAAGGCACTGGAAAACTTGCAAGGTGCAGAACCAAGTTTTCGTATGGAAAACTTGACTTGTGACTTACCATCCATGTGCTATGCATGCAAGGTTGAAATTGCAGGTTCCCACGGCATACACCATTCCTTTTCTGAATGCAACATTATATATGGACAATATTCCTGATTGCCAGTATGATACACATAATATTGTACATCAACAGGAAAAAATATAATAAGTGGGCTCAAGAATTCCAATGATCGAGGGATTGGCCCTCGACTATGGTAGAAATTAAAGAATAATCCAAAGGGAATGGGACCAATGTCTAGGTACCATGAATTGAAGTTACACAGGTTATACCCTACAAGTACATGATACAGCTTCAGAAGTAAAACCCAGATGGCAGAAATCCACACACCTTATGGAACCACCGTTTATATCCGCCTGTTGATGCAGATGTGCATCGATCCCAATTGCCGATCGACCGCTCATCCGCACTTCACCGGATAAATAATAAATGAGCCACTCAAACCATACACCAGCTGTACACGCAATATTCCTCAAGAGTTTCTATATTTACGTTGTGTTGATTTGGCAAGGAGAGAGATTCTGGAGAACCAAATTTCCGATGGTCTGCCTTTGTCACGTTTCAAAGAGTTGGCTTCTCATGGTACTGCAGATGTCATCTGCCACAGCATCGTTCTTAAGTAGGAACTTCTCGGCTTCCTCCTTGTCAGGCAGGAACTCGCCGTCGATCCAATACCCAGATCCTTCCTTCACGATAACCCCATGCATAGAAGCCATCTCCAGAATCTCCGATTCATGGCAGATTCCCTTACCAAACCCAATGTTGAGCCCAGCTTCCTTCAAGGCTGCTGGTACTAATTTGTTCTTGGTGATCCGCACTGCTATACTGATGCCAGTAGCCTGAAAAGGCAGAAATTTCTACTATTAGAGCAATCACATGCACCTGACGGTCTGTTATGATCAAGTTATGCATACTTCACACGTTCTGCAGAACAATGTGCATTTGTATACAATGGTATCGACCAAGGGTAAGGGAACACCAACTAAGAATCAAGAAATCCATCTATAATACCTCGTCTTTGCTATAGTGCAATTTCCTTCTCGAAGTCCTCATTCTGATTGCTGAATAGAACCCTAACGCATTGCCACCACAGGTTACCTCTTTGTAGAGCCCAGAAGATGAATCTGAGCTCCGCTTTGTTCTAACCTATAAATAGAATCAATCAATAAAGTCAAAGCATGGCAAAAGCATCATACTCCCTGTATTAAAATATCTTGGGAGACCTTCATGTTTTGACTAGTATGATAAGAATAAGGATAACAAAATCACATTAAGGCTGCAATGGAACCAGTATGAAATGTCAGATCAGTATCAGCAGAAAGGGATAAAAATATCACTCCGACATAGAGGCATATTTGATACTTTCAGTACTACAATAGCATATCTTTCAAACTGTTACGCAAGCCAATACTGAGTTTTCAATTTTTCAGATCAAACCCATTTAGATTAGGTTTACAAGAACATAACACAGCATATTCATCTATCTTTGTGAGTACATGGAGAAATGATCATTTATAATATCAGGAGATTGGTTTTAATAGGTTTCTTGTTCGAACAACAGGAAACAGTACAAACTAGAGCAATCACTCAGTCAACAACATCTGACAAATAGTGTGGGAACCAGAAAAAAGGGTATCAAGGAGCTGAGGTGCTGTTCGATGTAATAACCAAACAACACCAAGAAACACAAGTAAATTCATACCTGATTCACAAAAATAATAAGTGTCTCAGAGCGACTTAATGTGTATTGAATTTTTCGAAGTGCCCGAGTCATTAAACGGGATTGTGATTCATTAAATTTCATGTATATTTCACCTTCAAGTTCACATTTGGGAATCAGTGCTGCCACCTGTCATTAATCCATTAAAAGCAAGGTAAACAAATATATAACATAGATTAAATACGAAGTACATAAAGTTGGCAACCTAAGCAAAAGTTGATGAATCATTGTATAAATGGAAAATAAATAACATATCATGCCAAATAATATTGCTAATATTAAATCATGGAGTTAACAGTCAGACGGACTATCGGTACATGCTCTTCTTTTGTACTACTCGGGATGCACCATCTTCAAAATGCAGTTTCTATCATCAATGCTAATGTCAGTAAATTTCTACCTATATGCTATAACAAAGTAGATAAAATAAGGTAAATAAAACAGAAAATATCTGAAAATGGCATAGTGAAGTAACATACACTATCCACAACAACAACATCAATGGATGCACCAACAAGAGTGTTCACTATGCTTAAAGAATTTTCAGCAGAATCAGGTTGAGCTATTAGGAGTTTGTCAATGTCCACACCAACTTCTTCTGCAAATGAAGTGCTGAAAGCATTTTCTGCATCAATATAAGCACAATAGCCTGCAAGTATTCCCAATCACAAATATTGATCAGATACTCTTCTTCATGATAAGATGAAAAATGTATCAACTACCAAGCACAATGAACCAAACAAAGAGTAAAGATAAATCACACAATAGCTCTGTGAAAGTACTTCACGAGAAGGATTTCAACAAGTTGGATGTAGGGAAATCTTAGTAGCCAGCATTGTAACAATGTAAAAAAAGACTACTCGAATAAGAACAATGTTTCCATTAAAACATATTAGCAACTTTTAGATACTCCCTCCATTCACAATGTAGTGCGTCCGCGCTTTCCAAAATCGAAGTTTGACCACAAATTTAACCAACGAGACCGATTGCGGCGGGAGTAAAAGTTATATCATTGAATTCATATTCGAATGAAGTTTTCGATGGTATAATTTTTACTCCCGCCGCAATCGGTCTCGTTGGTTAAATTTATGGTCAAAGTTAAAGCTCGAAAACCGAGGACGCACTATATTATGGAATGGAGGGAGTATGTTTCTAAGTATACAATTTCCAAACATTCTTTACTAATGCATGTTAGGGAGAACACTAAAATAAAAACTGACAAATGTGGAAGCCATTCTTAAAGTTGAAGATCTCACTTCTTGACACTGAAAGGTTACTAATAATGCTACATACAGCTGCTCAAGAATATACAAAAACATTTATAATGACTTCAGGAGTGCACAAGATTATAACCATTGACAGATTTCATGTCGTCAAGGATTGTTGTAGTCAAGTAAATATGGTGAAGGATAAAAGAGGAGGGTAGACAATTTGATAATTGAATAAAAAATGCAGGCACCATAAAAGAAATATCTACCTCCATTCTTTTGGGCTTCCTTGATAACATGAAGGGCAAGTGTTGTCTTCCCAGATGACTCTTTCCCAAATATTTCAACCATTCTACCCTGCCAAACAACTTTAATCAGTGATTTGTTAAGCAGGTCAAGTAAAATCAAATTTGAAACATACTGAAAAAAAATAGAAATCCAAGGAGACAAACATGAAGCTATGCCTGTATATACTTTTCTAGAGATGCTGAAGATAAACTGTGATTCTTGGGTGCCCAGTCAAAAGAAAGATACAATCATCATCAACACACAACACATGATGTTTAGCACGAGTGAATGAAAGGGACTTTGCCACCCAATTAACCAGTTGAACACATCATACAGTTTAAACCAATGCAGAGGTGTAGGTGTGTATCGAAATTCCCGCAAAATATACCAAATAACATTTGGACTTGTTACTGCAGGCAGAAATAGGAACTGCCGTATAACATACAGGAACAGGACACAGAAAGGTTATTTGAATTTTCCTGTGCAATATCAGTGGGCCATGTGCAGTACCAAGTGAGGCATTTATAGGTAATTAAATGACAACTACACATACTTAGATCATGTGAATATTCAGTATTGAACAATATGGAAAAGCGTTATAACCTTTGGTAACCCTCCAATGCCAAGAGCAAGGTCAAGCTTAAGAGAACCAGTTGAAATGACAGATGCACGCCTTGTCCGGGAGAAGCGCTCCAAGCATAGATTAGAATCTCTATCAAAATCACTTGCAAGCTGAGAGACAGCACCGTTCAGCGTTGACACTTTCTCAAGAGACTTCGCATCGTCCAGCGGGGGGTCGCTTTCATAGTCTAACTGCATATCAGCTGAAATTTTGTACAGATTCCTGAGTAGATGCATAACTCATAAGGAAGGCAGTTAACAAGTTAATATAGCTATACAGAACACAAAAGAGTACTGTGCAGCGCTGTAACTTTGGAGAGCATCAAGTTAACACACGGTATAAAACTTCGAAGGTCATATATTATGTACCAAAGAGCAGATAAATCTGGAGCCTTTCCGAAACACAAATACGAAACAGGAAATAAATCTGGGCAAACATCATCCGTACCTGTGGTTGACGTGGAACAGCCTTGTGACCAGAACCGATAGTATGCATCGCTTCTCCCACTCTAGCAAATCACAGCGAGGAAATGGTGGCCGGCGTTAGCTTGAGAGCTAAAATGAAACATTGCAGGCAGAGTGGCTGCGGGGATGAGGAAGCTGTACCTGAAGGGGTAGGTGGCGGAGGTGGTACGGAACGGACGGCGTGGAGTAACGGCGGCCCGCGCAGGATACGAGGGCGGCGGCTCGTCGGAGGAGGGCGGGCGGCGAGGAGAGGATGGCCATGCTGGCGGCGCGGCAGGGGGGAGGAGGAAGGAGCGAGGAAGGAAAGCAGGAGGCCAGGGAGGAACAAACTGACAAATCTCACAGGCCCAAACTAGAAGCGTTGGGCCGGGCCCGGATACCGCAAGCCCTAGTCAGGCATCTGCCAGTTAAAAAAAAATGGCCCGGTTCACCCGCTCGTACGTACTACGTAGGGTTGGGTTGGACCGGCCTTCACTGGTTTTTTTCTCCTCTCATATTTCTGGTCTGTTTCCGATCTCCTTCCTTCGATCCTTCCAATGTATATCTATATACCTACTAATAAAGCAAGGTAATATTTTTGATTTCGTCCCGCATCCAATCTTGCATTACGTGAAATATACGAGGTGGTAGTAATTTGTGAAGCCAAGTTTCATTTAAAAAAAGCTTTGTATCGGCTGGGCATGCGTTCCTCCACTTGGGCCTTCACTCGTGCTATCATATGGCCTATACTACAAAGGCTATCTACCAATATCATGGTTGTCTGTCTAAAAAAAGCTATCATGTTTGTTTTGCTAAAAAAACTATTTTGGTTATACCTCTAAAAAAAGCTACAGTGTTTGTGTACAACTTCTTCTAGCTTCTTTATACGTGCTGAAGTTCTACCACCTTGACCGACCGCTGCACCCCACCATTGAGCTGAGTTAGGGTATTTGTGTCTCCTGCACCCTTGGCCGTCCTCTTCCACCTACGCTCCCCGTCTGCAGTTTCCAAGTCATTAATCTCTGCCTTGGTTAATCCAAGGTGTTGAAATCATGCAATAGTTGAACAATGTTAATCTATGCAGATATGAACAAGCTACGGATATTCTTTCCCACTCCCGCAATACAGCCTAACCAATGCTCGGTTCCCAAGTTAGCAAAAAATTAGCATTGTCGCCCTTTCACGATTAGGACAACACAATTGATCAATCATTTGTGGTAATATAACATTGGTAATGCCGTACATGTTTCATAAAAATTCTACCGTACGTTTAGCTGTTTTTCAATCTCCCGTTGCAACGCACGGACATGTGTGCTAGTCCATTCCTAATTCGGTTTTTTTCTTTCTAAACCCGATAACACCCGATTCGGATCTTGAGGGTTGCCTCCTGTCCATCCCATCCAGTCCCTTTACTAGCCATGAAAGAGAGTAGGGTAGGGAGAGCAGAGGGGAGCATGGTGGCTGGTTGCCTCCTGTCCATCCCATCCAGTCCCTTTACTAGCCATGAAAGAGAGTAGGGTAGGGAGAGCAGAGGGGAGCATGGTGGCTTCTGAGCCATCTTGGCCCCGGACGAAAGGCACCAAGAGGAGCGCGGAAATGGGCGGTAAGGCAAAGGTTGTGACCATTATGGTCGCAGAAAGCATGGGTGCAGCGGTGCTCGTGGCGGCGTGCATGTTCCTGACCATCTAGATGTACCAGCATTGTCATGTGTACGCTATCGCACGAGTCCTCCGCCTCCACAGCCACACTAGTATTAAGAAGATGATATCATGTGCGAATTGCAGATTTGAAGAGTTATATCGCGCTCAGGTCACATACTTGCTGCACATGCTTCACTTGGGTGCTTAAACTTCAAAAGAATGGCCCCGCGGTCTCAAACTTTGCACACGTGCGACAAACTAGTGATCGGCTACTCACAGCACGCCTGCTGGCATCCACGTCAGATGTGTTTGTCGAGTTAGCGACGACTTAAACATGGTTGCAATCTTGTTGATAGGCTCCCGCCGTTTAGTTTACCCCTTAAAGCATATGTAGCACGTCTCATAAAAACAGTCACACCTTCAGATTTACAGTACAGACTGAAACAAACGCACCTAATAAATAGTATAAAATAGCATATCTTGTAATCGTTTTACAGGGTTTTGTATATTAGAGCACCCATCCGTCATAGAGGATTCGAGCCGTTTATTGAGTATTCCGTAAAACCGATCAACGTCGGAGCATGGGGCATGATGACACCGCACCCAAGCAACCAGCAGGGCAGAGGAGCTCGGCAGTGGCGGGCCAGTGCATCGTCGGAGCACGCGGCAGGCCGGAGCGTCACCAAAGTGTCGTCAAACTATCACCGAAGTAGACAGCGGGCCGGAGCAGTGTCGTTGCAGGCGGCAGGCCGGACCGGTGCCGTTCTGGCCGGCCGTAGTTTCAGTTCGTTTATGCATGCGTCCCGAAATAGAAAAAATGTGAGAAGACAAATAACAAGAAAAAATCTTCTGCTCCAGAGCTCGTGTGAGCTCGGGTAAACCATAAATTCAAAAAAATAGTAAAAAAAAGTTCAAAAAATTCTGAATGTTTTTTGTGAGAAACATTGATGTTTTTTTTATATGCATGCAAATATTCGTTACGAAATCACATTCTTGTAGGTGTGGGGAGAAAAAACAAAATCAATGCTCCAAAAAGACTGTTTTTGGAAGCATTTTAGAGCATCAATTTTGATTTTTTTTGCCAACACCTACACGAATGTGATTTTGTAGCGAAATTTTGCACGCATATATAAAAAACATCAATGTTTCTTAAGAAAAAATTTAGAATTTTTTAAACTTTTTTACTATTTTTTTGAATTTACTGTTCACCCGAGCTCACATGAGCTCGGGCTGAGAAGAGCACTTTGGAAAAAAATACGTTACTAGTTTACATGATATGTTTCATACGATACCTCGATCTACGGTAAATTCATTTTAAGGGGACATGTATATTATTTTTTAAAGATGGTGTTTTACGGGATCAGATGGAGATGCTCTTAAAGTAGCAGTTGGGACACTTGATGATGGATGCGTCTTTCAAGTTTCAAATCCCAGGAGCATATGCTCCCGGGGCTCAAAGAAAAGAAAATTAATGGAAACAAATCAAGACAAAAATTCTATGTGTAGTTCATCACATTCACATGCTACCTGTAAATTTTGAGGCAAAAATGTAAAGCATTTTGGCTTGTGCAAAAAAAAAATTCTAATACCAAAAGTTACTTCAAAATGTCACCCTAAATTTGTTTTTTTTGCCGACGAAACACCGCCGCTCCGTTTCGCATGAAAATTGCCATGCATGCTTGCGACACTAACATAAACATCTACAAACAAAATTCAGAATTTTTCAAAAATATTTAATATATTTTTTTGCGTTACTGTTCATCCGGGAGCATATGCTCCCGGGAGCCAAAACATCGCTCCCCTTTGGAGAAATGCGATTCGGCTCCCAGGAGTGTCTCTATTTGAAGTATTATAATACTTCTAACAAAAGGGTTCGTGCGTTGCAAAGTAAAAAGAAAACATAATCTTCAATCTCCATGATTATATTTTTTTTGCATCACCGAAATACACTATCACTATCAATTTCGTGGAATCATGAATAATTTTTGAAATTATGAACATGTCTTAAACACATGCACATATCAGAAGTCATGAACATTTTTCAAATTCGTGAACACTTATACATATTTGTTGAAATTTTTCTAAAACCACATCAAGAACATTTTTTGAATTCATAAAAAATATTCTATATGCAAACTGTTTTTAAAGTGTGAACATTTTTTTAAATATTTTTTCCAATCGATGAACATTTCGAGAATTGACGAACATTTTTTTGGAATTTGGTGGAACAATTTTTTAAATTCACGAACAACTTTTTGATTTAACGAACATTGTTTGAAATGTATGATGATTATTGAATCAACAAACATTTTATGAATAAATAAAGCATTTTGTAAGTAACGGACAGTTTTTGAATTTTTACGACAATTTTCCATTCATGAATATTTTTGTTCAACTTTATTAAAAAATCAATACATGAACTGAACCATAAGAAGCCATGCCTATCTAGCTTTGTGCATCCGTTCTGGCTTGAGAGCAAGAATGTCTTTGCCTACATGATACCGATGCATCGCAAGGATGTACGACTCTGACCGAACTCTGCTATGAGGTGCTCCAAACCCCAGTTGGAGAAAGGTCATATGCTCATGGTTGATATCCTTTGGGATCTGGGTGGATAACGGAATGGAGCATCAAAGTCCAGCTATATGGCTATAAAGAAAGCGCTGCTTGGGAGATAACCCCTATGTAAGTAGGTGTCTTTATTAGATTTGTGTCTTTGAGTATAGTTGCATTCATGTTTGCATTGACACTTCTATTTTGTTTTGCATATATAGTTGTTATTAACATTGGTGTTGGAATAATCCTCGTTGGTAAAAAGTTAGTGTATCGATAGCCCAATGTTTTACTGCACACCACGTCTTATTTTTGATACAGACATGCTATGTTACTAATGTGAGGAGGAAGCACAAAAACTTTCAGGAAGTTCTGCATCTCCAGGGAAAAAGAAGGCATGTGATACGACCGCTACGTCGTATAGGCGCTGGTATCAACTTCTGGCCGCAAGACGAAAAGGACCAGAATGAAAGATAACCTATCTTACGAGCGTGAGCGCTCGTATGCGCGGTCGTATGACCAGGTGGCCACGAAGAGCAACACTATAGAGTAAAAGATGGTGTTCTGTACGAGCGCTTCCGCTCGTATGCGCCCTCGTATGAAAGGGTGATGCTGTGCATGGACTTCCAAAATGAAAACCGGTGTATTGTACGACCACACTTGGTCGTACGTGCGCTCGTGTGAGGGCAAAAATACCCGAATTTGATTCATTTTTTTACGTCTAAGGTCGGAGGGATATTATCTAACTGATTATTTGATTTGTTCTTTCATCTAATGACCCTCGAAGCTCCTTGACCAATAAGTCTTTAGCTACCTATGCTTATTTTATTTTATTTTCTAGTTGGGTATACAGACTCCACTTGTATACCGAATCGATGCTTTTTTTATTTTTTGTATTATTTCCGCAGGGACTTGAACCTTATGTGGTGATGTGTATGATATGGTGCCAACTGTATGAAGATCCGCACAAACCACTTGGTTGCTTTCATTTGATGAGTCTCAACTACAAGTGCCCGGTAATGTTTGCCGGCAAACTCATCATGATCCGTTCCGCGATCTCATCACGATCCGTCCCGATCTAGCACCGAACGGACGACACCTCCGCGTTCAGCACACGTGCAGCTTGATGACGATCTCCACCGCCTTGATCCAGCAAGAGGAAGTGGAGAGGGAGAAGAGTTCACCGGCAGCGTGACAACGGTCCGGTGATGGTGGTGGAGCAATTCCGGCAGGGCTTCGCCTAAGCGCTGCAGAAATCTGATCTAGAGGACAAACTATGCACTAGAGGAACGGGTAGCACGTGGCTAAAATCTGGTGCCAAAAAACCCTAAAACCTCTAGTATATATAAGAGGAAGAGAGGAGGAGGCTTGGCCCTCAAAGGAACAACAATTGGGTCGGCCAAATCAAGTGGGAGAGGTGCAATCCACCTCCAATCCTAGTAGGACTAGGATTCACCCTATTTTTTGCCTTTTTCCACCTTTTTCTTTTTTGGCTTTTCTTCCCAGCCTCATGGGCCTTGTGTGGGATTTCCACCAGCCCACTAAGGGCTGATATTTACTCTCCCATAGCCCATGTAGCCTTTTGGGTCGAAATACCCCTCCCGATGGTCTCCCGGTACACTACCGATGAGTCCGAAACTTTTCCGGCGACCAAAATAGGACTTCCTATATATGAATCTTTACCTACGGACCATTCCGGAGCTCCTCGTGACGTCCGAGATCTCATCCGAGACTCCGAACAACCTTCAGTCACCACCATACATAACTCTATACTATCGAAACGTCACCAAACCTTAAGTGTGCAGACCCTGCGGGTTCGAGAACTATGTAGACATGACCGAGACACCTCTATCGTCAATAACCAATAGCGGGACCTGGATGCCCATATTGGTTCCTACATATTCTACGAATATCTTTATCGGTCGAACCTCTATGTCAAGGATTCAGTTAATCCCGTATGATGTTCCCTTTGTTCTTCGGTATGTTACTTGCCCGAGATTCGATCGTCAGTATCTCCATACCTAGTTCAACCTCGTTACCGGCAAGTCTCTTTACTTGTTCCGTAATACAAGATCCCGCAACTAACAATTAGTCACATTGCTTGCAAGGCTCATTGTGATGTTGTATTACCGAGTGGGCCCCGAGATACCTCTCCGTCACACGGAGTAACAAATCCCAGTCTCGATCCATGCCAACTCAACAGACACCCTCGGAGATACCTGTAGAGCACCTTTATAGTCACCCAGTTACGTTGCGACATTTGATACACACAAGGCACTCCTCCGATGTCCGTGAGTTGCATGATCTCATGGTCATAGGAACATATACTTGACATGCAGAAAACAGTAGCAATAAACTGACACGATCATATGCTACGTTTGTAGTTTGGGTCTTGCCCATCACATCATTCTCCTAATGATGTGATCCCGTTATCAAATGACATCTCATGTCCATGGCTAGGAAACCTTAACCGTCTTTGATCAACGAGCTAGTCCATTAGAGGCACACTAGGGACATGGTTTTGTCTATGTATCCACACATGCATCTAAGTCTCCGATCAAAACAATTTATAGCATGGATAATAAAAAATTATCATGAACAAGGAAATATGATAATAACTAATTTATTATTGCCTCTAGGGCATATTTCCAACAGTCTCCCACTTGCACTAGAGTCAATAATCTAGTTCACATCACCATGTGATTCGCATTGTTATGAATCTAATACCCAATGAGTTCTGGGGCTCGATCATGCTTTGCATGTGAGAGAGGTCTTATAGTCAACGGGTCTGCGACATTCAGATCTGTGTGTACTTTGCAAATTTCTATGTCAAACCGTAAACACTGCTACCACACTCCACTTGGTACTATTCCAAATGGTTGCTCCGCTATACGTATCCAGATTGCTACTACGAGTCATCCGAATTGGTGTTCAAAGCTTGCATCGACGTAACTATTTACGACAAACTCTTTATCACCTCCATAATCGAGAAACATCTCCTTAGTCTTTTAGTTACTAAGGACAATCTTGACCACTGTCTAGTGCTCCATTCCAGGATCACTTTGAAACCTTCTGGCCATACTTATGGCAAGGCTGACATCGCGTCTTGTGCACATCATTGCATACATGATAGAGCCTATGGCTGAAGCATAGGTGATGATACTCATCTTTTCTCTATCTTCTGCAGTCACTGGGCATTGAGTCTTACTCAACTTTATACCTTACAAATCAGGCGAAAACTCTTTCTCTGACTGATCCATTTTGAACTCTTTCAAAATCTTGTCAAGGTATGTACTCATTGAAAGTCTCATCAAGTATCTTGATCTATCTATATAGATCTTGATGCTCAACAATTAGGTAGCTTTATCCAGGTCTTCCTTTGAAAAACTCTTTTCAAACAACCGTTTATGCTCTCCACAAATTCTACATCATTTCTGAATAGCAATATGTCATCCACATATACTTATCAGAAACTCAATAATGCTCCCACTCACTTTATTGCAAATACAAGTTTCTCGTAAACTTTGTATAGACTCAAAAACTTTGATCACCTCATCAAAGTGTATATTCCAACTCCGAGATGCTTGCTTCAGTTCATAGAAGAATCACTGAAGCTCACACACCTTTTAGCATCCTTAGGACTGACAAAACCTTCTGGTTGCATCTCATACAACCTTTCCTTAAGGAAGGAAACGATGTTTTGGCATCCATCTGCCAGATTTCATAATTGAAAAATGTAGCAACTGCTAACATAATTCCAATAGACTTTAGCATCGCTACGAGTGAGAAAGTCTCATCGCAGTCAACTCCTTGAACTTGTCGTAAACTACTTTGCAACAAGTCGAGCTTTACAAATGGTAACATTTGCCATCAGCGTCTGTCTTCATTTTAAAGATCCATTTGTACTTAACGACCTGCCGTCCAATCGAGCAAGTCCACCAAAGTCTATACTTGGTTTTCATACATGGATCCTTTCTCGGATTTCATGTCCTCTAACCATTTGTTGGTTTTCGGGCCCATCATCGCTTCTCCATAGTTTGTAGGTTCATCTTTGTCCAACAACATGACCTCCAAGACAGGGTTTGTCGTACCGCTCAGGAGCAATATACATCCTTGTCGCCCTACGTGGTTTGATAGTAACTTGATCCGAAGCTTCATGATCATCATCATTAACTTCCTCTTCAACTAACGTAGGCTTCACAGAAACAACTTCCTGCGCTGCGCTACTCTCTGGTTGAAGTAAAGGTTCAATAACCTCATCAAGCTCTAATTTCCTCGTAGGTTGATAGTAACTTGATCCGAAGCTTTCATGATCATCATCATTAACTTCCTCTTCAACTGACGTAGGCTTCACAGAAACATCTTTCTGTGCTGCGCTACTTTCTGGTTGAAGCAGAGGTTTCAACAACCTCATCAAGTTCTATCCTCCTCCCACTCAACTCTTTCAAGAGAAACCCTTTCTCGAGAAAGGACCCAGTTTTAACAACAAACATTTTATGCTTGGATCTGAGATAGAAGGTTCACCCAACTGTTCTTAGGGTATTCTATGAAGATGCATTTGTCCGCTTTGGGTTCGAGCTCATTCGGTGAAAACTTTTTCCACACAAGCGTCACAGCCCCAAACATTAAGAAATGACAGCTTAGGTTTCTATCAAACCATAGTTCACACAGTGTCATCTCAACGGCTTTAGATGGTGCCCTACTTAAAGTGAATGTAGTTGTCTCTAATGCACAACCCCAAAATTATAGTAACAAAACGATAATAGACATCATAGCACGCACCATATCCCATAGAGCACGACTATGACGTTCGGACACACCATCACACTATGGTGTTCCAGGTGGCGTGAGTTGTGAAACAACTTTCACATTGTCTAAGGTTGTATGCCAAACTCGTAACTCAGATATTCACCTCCACGATCATATCGCAAACATTTTTATCTTATTTTCACAATGATCTTAAACTTCACTCTGAATTTGTTTGAACCTTTCAAACGATTCAGACTTGTGTTTCATTAAGTAAATATACACTATATCGACTCAAATCATCAGTGAAGATAAGAAAATAATGATATCCACCACTCTCTACAAGACTCATTGGATTGCATACATCAACATGTATCATTTCCAATAAATCACTTCCCCGCTTCATCAAAACAGAAAACGGGGTCCTTAGTCATCTTGACCAAGAGGCATGGTTCGCATGAGTCCAAAGATCCATCAGCATGGAGTTTCTTCATGCACTTTATACCAATATGACATTTAGCGGCAGTGCCACAAGTATGTGGTACTATCATTATTAACTTTGTATCTTTTGGCATCAATGTTATGAACATGTGTATTACTACGATCAAGATTTAACAAACCATTCTCACTGGGTGCTTGACCATTGAAGGTATTATTCATGTAAACAGAATAACCATTATTCTTTAACTCAAATGAATAACCATGTTGCAATACACACGATCTAATCACGTTCATGCTCAACGCAAAACACCAAATAACATTTATTTAGGTTCGTCACTAATCCCGAAGGTAGAGAGAGCGTGCGATGTTGACCACATCAACCTTGGAAACATTTCCAACACACATCGTCACCTCACCATTAGCTTAGTGCTCTGTTTATTCCGTAGCTTTTATTTCGAGTTACTAACATTTAGCAACCGAACCGGTATCTAATACCCAGGTGCTACTTGGAGTACTAGCAAGGTACACATCAATAACAAGTATATCAAATATACTTCTGTTGACGTTGCCAGCCTTCTTATCTACCAAGTATCTAGGGTTGTTCCGCTTCAGCGACCGCTCTCCACATAATTTTCCTATGCACACGCAAGATCTATCCATGGTGATGAGCATCTACGAGAGGGAGAGTGGATCTACATACCCTTGTAGATCGCTAAGTGGGAAGCGTTAAGAAACGCGGTTGGTGTAGTCGAACATCTTCGTGATCCAAATTGCCAAGCGTCCCGCGATCACATCACGATCCATCCCGCGAACTCATCACGATCCGTTCCACGATCTCACCACGATCCGTCCCGATCTAGCACCGAACGGACGGCACCTCCGCGTTCAGCACACGTTCAGCTTGATGACGATCTCCGCCGTCTTGATCCAGCAAGAGGAAGTGGAGAGGGAGAAGAGTTCACCGGCAGCGTGACGGCGCTCCAGTGATGGTGGTGGAGCAATTCCGGCAGGGCTTCGCCTAAGCGCTGCAGAAATCTGATCTAGAGGAGAAACTATGCACTAGAGGAACGGGTAGCACGTGGCTAAAATCTGGTGCCAAAAAACCCTAAAAACTCTAGTATATATAAGAGAAAGAGAGGAGGAGGCTTGTCCCTCAAAGGACCAGCAATTGGGTTGGCCAAATCAAGTGGGAGAGGTGGAATCCACCTCCAATCCTAGTAGGACTAGGATTCACCCTATTTTTTGCCTTTTTCCACCTTTTTCTCTTTGGGCTTTTCTTCCCAGCCTCATGGGCCTTGTGTGGGATTTCCACCAGCCCACTAAGGGCTCATATTTACTCTCCCACCGCCCATGTAGCCTCTTGGGTTGAAATACTCCTCCCGATGGTCTCCCGGTACACTACTGGCACTCCCGGTACACTACCGATGAGTCCGACACTTTTCCAGCGACCAAAATAGGACTTCCTGTATATGAATCTGTACCTCCGGACCATTCCGGAGCTCCTCGTGAAGTCCGGGATCTCATCCGAGACTCCGAACAACCTTAGGTCACCACCATACATAACTCTATACTACCAAAACGTCACCAAACCTTAAGTGTGCAGACCATGCGGGTTCGAGAACTATGTAGACATGACCGAGAGACCTCTACGATCAATAACCAATAGCGGGACCTGGATGCCCATATTGGTTCCTACATATTCTACGAAGATCTTTATCGGTCGAACCTCTATGTCAAGGATTCAGTTAATCCCGTATGATGTTCCCTTTGTTCTTCGGTATGTTACTTGCCCAAGATTCGATCGTCGGTATGTCCATACCTAGTTCAACCTCGTTACCGGCAAGTCTATTTACTCATTCCGTAATACAAGATCCTGCAACTAACAATTAGTCACATTGCTTGCAAGGTTCATTGTGATGTTGTATTACCGAGTGGGCCCCGAGATACCTCTCCGTCACACGGAGTAACAAATCCTAGTCTTGATCCATGCCAACTCAACAGACACCCTCGAAGAGACCTGTAGAGCACCTTTATAGTCACCCAGTTACGTTGCGACGTTTGATACACACAAGGCACTCCTCCGATGTCCGTGAGTTGCATGATCTCATGGTCATAGGAACATATACTTGACATGCAGAAAACAGTAGCAATAAACTGACACGATCATATGCTACGTTTGTAGTTTGGGTCTTGTCCATCACATCATTCTCCTAATGATGTGATCCCATTATCAAATGACATCTCATGTCCATGGCTAGGAAACCTTAACCGTCTTTGATCAATGAGCAAGTCCATTAGAGGCACACTAGGGACATGGTTTTGTGTATGTATCCACACATGCATCTAAGTCTCCGATCAATACAATTTATAGCATGGATAATAAACGATTATCATGAACAAGGAAATATGATAATAACTAATTTATTATTGCCTCTAGGGCATATTTCCAACAGTTATCCCCACCAAACTATTCCTTGGGGTACTTATCTTTTGAGTCTTATGCAATATGATACTGCGATGCTCTTGTGTAGTGTTTGAGTTCTTTATGACCAATGCGAGTTCGAAGCCATTGCACTTTCATTTCATCTTATTTTGCCGGCCTCTATGGTATCGTGCATTGCCCACTCTCACAATGAGAAACGACGCATACTCCATGTGGACATCCAAACTCGTGGGAGGACTTCCTCTTGTTCTCCTACACATAAAAGATCCCATCTCCCGAAAACAACTAGCATACCTACCTAATATGGCATTTTCATAGCCATTCCAAGTATATTGTCGTGCAACTTCCACCGTTGCTATTCACATGACTCGAGCATTCATTGTCATATTGCTTTCCATGATCATATAGAGTTGACATGATATTTGTAGCGCAGCTAGCATTCATCATTGTTGTACATATTACTCTAGATCATTGCACATCCTGGTACACCGCTAGAAGCATTCACATGTAGTCATCCTTTTCAGTTTATCGAGGTTTAAGTAAATAAAAGTGTGATGATCATCCATATGGTAGATACTTATGAGTCCTCGAAAAAGTGGGGATGGGGTCCATGAGACTATTCTACAAAAAAAGGATAACAAAAAAAGGAAAGAAAAAGAAAAAAGGAGAGAAAAGGAGAGAAGGGGCATGCTACTATCCATTTACAACACTTGTGCTTCAGAGTAGCACCATGTACTTCATATAGAGAATGTTCATATACTTCATGACTATGCTAGTGGGATCTTTACATTATAGATCTTGTCTTGTATATTCTGATGAAGAGTTTCGTAAAATGCACATCCACTTAGCTACATTAGGAGAGCTTTCATACACTTATATCTCTAGTGCATCCGTTGCATGACGATCACTACGCATTCTGTTGACATCGATCATAAGGCCTTCTCCATTTGCTAAAGGTTGTTGGAAATATGCCCTAGAGGCAATAATAAAATGGTTATTATTGTATTTCCTTGTTCATGGTAATTGTCTATTGTTCATGCTATAATTGTATTAACCGGAAACCGTAATGCATGTGTGAATACATAGACCACAACGTGTCCCTAGTGAGCCTCTAGTTGGCTAGCTCGTTGATCAATAGATGGTCACGGTTTCATGATCATGGACACTGGATGTCGTTGATAACGGGATCACATCATTAGGAGAATGATGTGATGGACAAGACCCAATCTTAAGCATAGCACAAGATCGTGTAGTTCATCTGCTAAAGCTTTTCTAATGTCAAGTATTGTTTCCTTAGACCATGTAATTGTGCAACTCCCGGATACCATAGGAATACTTTGGGTGTGCCAAATGTCACAACGTAATTGGGTGGCTATAAAGGTACACTACAGGTATCTCCGAAAGTATCTATTGGGTTGGCACGAATCGAGACTGGGATTTGTCACTCCGTGTGACGGAGAGGTATCTCTGGGCCCACTCGGTAAGACATCATCATAATGAGCTCAATGTGACCAAGGAGTTAGCCACGGGATGATGTGTTACAGAACGAGTAAAGAGACTTGCCGGTAACGAGATTGAACAAGGTATAGGGATACCGACGATCGAATTCGGGCAAGTGTCATACCGATAGACAAAGGAAATTGCATACGGGATTGATTGAATCCCCGACATCATGGTTCATCCAATGAGATCATCATGGAGCATGTGGGAGCCAATATGGGTATCCAGATCCTGCTGTTTGTTATTGACCGGAGAGGTGTCTGGGTCATGTCTACGTGCCTCCCGAACCCGTAGGGTCTACACACTTAAGGTTCGATGACAGTAGGGTTAGAGGGAAATAGTGTATGTGGTTACCGAAGATAGTTCAGAGTCCCGGATGAGATCCTGAACGTCAGGAGGAGTTCCGGAATGGTCCGGAGGTAAAGATTCATATATAGGAAGTGAGATTTTGGTCATCGAAAGTGTTTCGGGCATCACCGGTAACGTACCGGGACCACCGGAAGGGTTCTGGGGGTCTACCAAGTGGGGCCACCGGCACTAGAGGGCTGCGTGGGCCGAGAGTGGAAGGGACCAGCCCCAGAGCGGGCTGGTGTGCCCTCCACCCTGGCCCAAGGTGCAACAAAGGTGGGAAAGGGGGGAACCCTAGGCCCAGATGGGCCTAAGGCCCACCTAGGGCGCCGCCCTCCCCTCTCCCTCTCTGGCCGCTGCCGCCCAGGCCATCTAGGGCTGCTGCACCACCCTAGGGTGGGAAACCTAGGGGTGCGCACCCTCCTCCCTCTCCTCCTATGAATAGAGGAGCCCTTGGGGCTGCCGGAGACACGCATCTCTCTCTCTCTCGGCACAGCCCTACCCCTCCTCCTCGTCCTCCGTAGTGCTTGGCAAAGCCGTGCCGGAGTACCACGTAGCTCCACCGTCACCACGCTATCGTGATGACGGAGATCTCCCTCAACCTCTCCTTCCTCCTTGATGGATCAAGGCGTAGGAGACGTCACCGGGCTGCACGTGTGTTAAACGCGGAGGCGCCGTTGTTCGGCGCTTAGATCGGAATCCACCGCGATCTGAATCGCTACGAGTATGACTCCACCAACCGCATTCTAGTAACGCTTCCGCTTAGAGATATTCAAAGGTATGAAGATGCACTCAAAACCTTACTCGTTGCTAGTTTCTCCATAGATTGATCTTGGTGATCGTAAGAACATTTTGAATTACTACTACGTTTCCCAACAGTGGCATCATGAGCTAGGTCTATGCGTAGAATCTATGCACGAGTAGAACACAAGTCATTGTGGGCGTCGATCTTGTTAATTTGCTTACCATTACTAGTCTTATCTTGATTCAGCGGTATTGTGGGATGAAGCGGCCTGGACAAACTTTACACGTACGCTTACATGAGACCGGTTCCACCGCCTGACATGCACTTCTTGCATAAGGTGGCTAGCGGGTGTCTGTATCTCCCACCTTAGTCAGATCGGATTCGATGGAAAGGGTCCTTATGAAGGGTAAATAACAATTGGCATATCACGTTATGGTTGTGGCGTAGGTAAGAAACGTTCTTGCTAGAAACCTCTAGCAGCCACGTAAAAACTTGCAACAACAAATTAGAGGACGTCTAACTTATTTTTGCAGCATATGCCTTGTGATGTGAATGTGATATGGCCAAAGGATGTGATGTGATGCATTGTGATGTATGAGATTGATCCTGTTCTTGTAAGAGGATTCACGACTTGCATGTCAATGAGTATGGCAACCGGCGGGAGCCATAGGAGTTGTCTTAATTTATTGTATGACATGCGTGTCAATCGTAAATGCCATGTAATTACTTTACTTTATTGCTAATCATTAGCCGTAGTAGTAGAAGTAATAGTTGGCGAGACAACTTCATAAAGACACGATGATGGAGATCATGATGATGGAGATCATGGTGTCGTGCCGGTGACAATGATGATCATGGTGCCCCGAACATGGAGATCAAAGGAGCACGCTGATATTGGGCATATCATGTCACTATATTGATTGCATGTGATGTTTATCATGTTTTTACATCTTATTGGCTTAGAACGACGGTAGCTTAATAAGATGATCTCTCACTAAAATTTCAAGGAATGTGTTCCCCCTAACTATGCACCGTTGCTAAGGATCGTTGTTCTGAAGCACCACGTGATGATGGGGTGTGATAGGTTCTAACGTTCGCATACAACGGCTGTAAGCCAGATTTACACACGCAATACACTTAGGTTGACTTGACGAACCTAGCATGTACAGACATGGCCTCAGAACACAGAAGACCGAAAGGTCGAACATGAGTCGTATAGAAGATACGATCAACATGGAGATGTTCACCATGGATGACTAGTCTGTCTCACGTGATGATCGGACACGGGCTAGTTGACGTGGATCATGTGTCACTTGGATGACTAGAGAGATGTCTATCTAAGTGGGAGTTCATTAAATAATTTGATTATGTGAACTTAATTATCATGAAGTTAGTCTAAATTGTCTTTACAATCTATATTGTACATCCAATGGCCAACGCTAATGTCACCCTCAACTTCAACGCGTTCCTAAAGAAAACCAAGATGAAAGACGATGGAAGCAACTATGCAAACTGGGTCCGAAGCTTGAGGATCATCCTCATAGCTTCCAAGAGATTGTATGTCCTTGATGCACCGCTAGTTGACACACCCATTTTCCCAGCGGATCAAGACGTTATGAACGCTTGGCAATCATGCTATGATGATTACTCCCTGGTTCAGTGCGGCATGCTTTACAGTTTAGAACCAGGGATCCAAAAGAGTTTTGAGCAACACGAAGCATATGAGATGTTCCAAGAGCTGAAATTGGTTTTCCAAGCTCATGCCCGAGTGGAGAGATATGATGTCTCCGACAAGTTCTTCATTTGTAAGATGGAGGAAAATAGTTCCGTCAGTGAGCACATACTCAAAATGTCTGGGTTGCACAACCAATTGACTCAGCTGGGAGTTAATCTTCCAGATGCTCGGTCATTGACAGAATCCTCTAGTCGCTTCCACCTAGCTACAAGAGCTTTGTGATGAACTACAACATATAGGGTATGGAGAAGTCCATTCCTGAGTTGTACTCGATGCTGAAATCAGCGGAGGTCGAGATCAAAAAGGAGCATTAAGTGTTGATGGTGAATAAGACCACTAGTTTCAAGAAATGCAAGGGTAAGAAGAACTTCAAGAAGGACGGCAAAGCAGTTGCCGCGCCTGGTAAGCAAGTTGCCGGGAAGAAGAACAAGAATGGACCCAAGCCTGAGACTGAGTGCTTTTATTGCAAGGGTACCGGTCACTAGAAGTGGAACTGCCCCAAGTACTTAGCAGATAAGAAGGTCGGCAACATTAAAGGTATATGTGATATACTTGTTATTGATGTGTACCTTACCAGCGCTTGTAGTAGCTACTGTGTATTTGATACCAGTGCAGTTGCTCACATTTGTAACTCCAAGTAGGAGCTGCGGAATAAGCGGAGACTGGCAAAGGACGAGATGACGATGCGCGTCGGGAATGGTTCCAAGGTCGATGTGATCGCCTTCGGCACACTACCTCTACATCTACTTTCGAGATTAGTTTTAAACCTTAATAATTGTTATTTAGTACCAGCTTTGAGCATGAACATTGTATCTGGATCTCGTTTGATGCGAGATGGCTACTCATTTAAATTTGAGAATAATGGTTGTTCTATTTATATGAGAGAAATGTTTAATGGTCATGCCCTCCTGGTCAATGGTTTATTTTTGATGAATCTCAAATGTGATGTTACACATGTTCATAGTGTGAGTACCAAAAAGTGTAAGGTTGATAACAATAGTCCCACTTACATGTGGCACTGCCGCCTTGGTCATATTGGTGTCAAACGCATAAAGAAACTCCATGCTGATGGACTTTTGGAATCTCTTGATTTTGAATCATTTGACACGTGCAAACCATGCCTCGTGGGAAAGATGACCAAGACTCCGTTCTCCAGAACAATGGAGCGAGCAACTGACTTGTTGGAGATAATACATACCGATGTATGCGTTCCAATGAGCGTTGAGGCTCGCGATGGCTACCGTTATGTTCTCACCCTCACGGATGACTTAAGCAGATATGGGTATGTCTACTTAATGAAACACAAGTCTGAAACCTTTGAAAAGTTCAAGGAATTTCAGAGTGAGGTAGAGAATCAACGTTACAGGAAAATAAAGTGCCTACGATCTGATCGTGGCAGAGAATATTTGAGTCACGAGTTTGGCGCACACCTAAGGAAATGTGGAATTGTTTCACAACTCACACCGCCTGGCACACCTCAGCGAAATGGTGTGTCTGAACGTCGTAATCACACTTAGAAATGGTGCGATCTATGATGTCTCTTATCGACTTACCACTATCATTTTGGGGATATGCATTAGAGACTACCGCATTCACTTTAAATAGGGCACCGTCTAAGTCCGTTGAGACGACACCATATGAATTATGGTTTGGAAAGAGACCTAAGCTGTTATTTCTGAAAGTTTGGGGATGCGATGCTTATGTGAAGAAACTTCAACCTGAGAAGCTCGAACCCAAAGCGAAAAAGTGCGTCTTCATAGGATACCCCAAAGAAACTGTTGGGTATACCTTCTACCTCAGATCCGAAGGCAAAGTCTTTGTTGCCAAGAATGGATCCTTTCTAGAGAAAGAGTTTCTCTCGAAAGAAGTAAGTGGGAGGAAAATAGAACTTGATGAGGTAATTGTACCTCCACTCGAACCGGAGAGTAGTGCAGGACAGGAAGTTGTTTCTGTGGAGCCTGCACTGGCTGGAGAGGAAGTTAATGATGATGATCATGAAACTTCAGATCAAGTTGCTATCCGAAGGTCCACTAGGACACGTTCCGCACCAGAGTGGTACGGCAACCCTGTCCTGGAGATCATGTTGTTGGACAACGGTGAACCTTCGAACTAGGAAGAAGCGATGGCGGGCCCGGATTCCAACAAATGGCTTGAAGCCATGAAATCCGAGATAGGATCCATGTATGAGAACAAAGTATGGACTTTGGTGGACTTGCCTGATGATAAGCGAGCAATAGAAAATAAATGGATCTTTAAGAAGAAGACTGACGCGGATGGTAATGTGACCGTCTATAAGGCTCGGCTTGTCACTAAGGGTTATCAACAAGTTCAAGGAGTTGACTATGATGAGACTTTCTCACCCGTAGTGATGCTGAAGTCCGTCTGAATCATGTTAACAATTGCCGCATTTTATGATTATGAGATCTCGCAAATGGTTGTCAAAACGACATTCCTCAATGGCTTCCTTAAGGAAGAACTATATATGATGCACCCGGAAGGTTTTGTCGATCCTAAGGATGCTAACAAGGTATGCAAGCTCTAGCGCTCCATCTATGGGCTGGTGCAAGCATCTCGGAGTTGGAACATTCGCTTTAATGAGGTGATTAAAGCATTTGGATTTATACAGGTTTTTGGAGAACCTTGTATTTACAAGAAAGTGAGTGGTAGCTCTGTAGCATTCCTCATATTATATGTGGATGACATATTGTTGATGGGAAATGATATATAACTCTTGGAAAGTATAAAGGCCTACTTGAATAAGTGTTTTTCAATGAAGGACCTTGGAGAAGCTGCTTAGATATTAGGCATCAAGATCTATAGAGATAGATCGAGACGCCTCATTGATCTTTCACAAAGCACATACCTTGACAAGATATTGAAGAAGTTCAATATGGATCAGTCCAAGAAGGGTTCTTGCCTATGTTGCAGGGTGTAAGATTGAGTATGACTCAGTGCCCGACCACGACAGAGGATAGAGAAAAGATGAGTGTCATCCCCTATGCTTCAACCATAGGCTCTATCATGTATGCCATGCTATGTACCAGACCTGATGTGAACCTTGCCATAAGTTTGGTAGGGAGGTACCAAAGTGATCCCGGAGCGGAACACTAGACATCGGTCAACAATATCCCGAAGTACCTAAAAAGGACCAAGGACATGTTTCTCGTATATGGAGGTGCCGAAGAGCTCGTCATAAACGGTTACGTCAATGCTAGCTTTGACACAGATACGGATGACTCTAAGTCACAAACTGCATATGTGTACATTTTGAACGGAGGGGCAATCAGCTGGTGCAACAGCAAGCAAAGCGTGATGGCGACATCTACATGTGAAGCAGAGTACATAGATGCTTCGAAAGCAGCAAAGGATGGAGTCTGGATGAAGGAGTTCATCACCGACCTAGGAGTGATTCCCAATGCGTCGGGACCGATGACTCTATTCTGTGACAACACTGGAGCTATTGCCCTTGCCAAGGAGCCCAGGTTTCACAAGAAGACAAGACACATCAAGCGCCGCTTCAACTCCATTTGTGATTACATTCAGGAAGGAGATATAGATATTTTTAAAGTACATACGGATCTGAATGTTGCAGATCAGTTGACTAAACCTCTCTCACGAGCAAAACATGATCAACACCAGAACTCTATGGGTGTTTGATTCATCACAATGTAACTAGATTATTGACTCTAGTGCAAGTTGGAGACTATTGGAAATATGCCCTAGAGGCAATAATAAAATGGTTATTATTGTATTTCCTTGTTCATGATAATTGTCTATTGTTCATGCTATAATTGCATTAACCGGAAACCGTAATGCATGTGTGAATACATAGACCACAACGTGTCCCTACTGAGCCTCTAGTTGGCTAGCTCGTTGATCAATAGATGATCACGGTTTCATGACCATGGACATTGGATGTCATTGATAACGGGATCACATCATTAGGAGAATGATGTGATGGACAAGACCCAATCCTAAGCATAACACAAGGTCGTGTAGTTCGTCTGCTAAAGCTTTTCTAATGTCAAGTATCGTTTCCTTAGACCATGAGATTGTGCGACTCCCGAATACTGTAGGAATACTTTGGGTGTGCCAAACGCCACAACGTAACTGGGTGGCTATAAAGGTACACTGCAGGTATCTCCAAAAGTATCTGTTAGGTTGGCACGAATCGATACTGGGATTTGTCACTCTGTGTGACGGAGAGGTATCTCTGGGCCCACTCGGTAAGACATCATCATAATGAGCTCAATGTGACTAAGGAGTTAGCCATGAGATGATGTGTTACGGAACAAGTAAAGAGACTTGCCGGTAACGAGATTGAACAAGGTATAGGGATACCGACGATCGAATCTCGGGCAAGTGTCATACCGGTAGACAAAGGGAATTGCATACGGGATTGATTGAATCCTCGACATCGTGGTTCATCTGATGAGATCATCGTGGAGCATGTGGGAGCCAACAAGGGTATCTAGATACCTCTATTGGTTATTGACCGGAGAGGTGCTTGGGACATGTCTATGTGCCTCCCGAACCCGTAGGGTCTACACACTTAAGGTTCGATGACGCTAGGGTTATAGGGAAATAGTGTACATGGTTACAAAAGGTAGTTTGGAGTCCCGGATGAGATCCTGGACGTCACGAGGAGTTCCAGAATGGTCTGGAGGTAAAAATTCATATATAGGAAGTGAGGTTTTGGTCATCGGAAGTGTTTCGAGCATCACCGGTAACATACTGGGACCACCGGAAGGGTTCCAGGAGTCCATCAAGTGGGGCCACCGGCACCAAAGGGCTGCGTGGGTCGAGAGTGGAAGGGACCAGCCCCAGAGTGGGCTGGTGCGCCCTCCACCCTGTCCCAAGGCGCAACAAAGGTGGGAAAGGGGGGGAACCCTAGGCCCAGATGGGCCTAAGGCCCACCTAGGGCGCGACCCTTCCCTCTCCCTCTCTGGCCGTCACCGCCCAGGCCATCTAGGGATGTCACACCACCCTTGGGTGGGAACCCTAGGGGTGCGCACCCTCCTCCCTCTCCTCCTATAATAGAGGAGCCCTTGGGGCTGCCGGAGACACGCATCTCTCTCTCTCGACGCAGCCCTACCCCTCCTCCTCCTCGTCCTCCGTAGTGCTTGGCGAAGCCCTGCCGGAGTACCACGCAGCTCCACCGTCACCACCCCGTCGTGCTTCCGGAGCTCTCCCTCAACCTCTCCTTCCTCCTTGCTAGATCAAGGCGTAGGAGACATCACCAGGCTGCACATGTGTTAAATGTGGAGGCGCCGTTGTTTGGCGCTTAGATCGGAATCTACCGCGGCCTGAATCGCTGCGAGTACGACTCCACCAACCGTGTTCTAGTAATGCTTCCTCTTAGCGATCTTCAAAGGTCGAAAGATGCACTCAACCCCTTACTCGTTGCTGGTTTCTCCATAGATTGATCTTGGTGATCGTAGGAAAATTTTGAATTTCTACTACGTTTCCCAACAATGGTCAGCTGCATTGATGCAAGACTTTCTTTGTTTTTCACTTCTCAATCTCCAAACATTATTTTATTTTCCCTTAAGTGCGAGGCATGGGCTTGCACTCAGCTCTGCATAGGTAGTTGAGTGGTTTAGTAACAGAGACAGACTATCTTGCTGTTGCCTAGTATGCCCCAGGTTGGTGTTTTTTGCAGCGATCGATGATGCATGATTTCTTTGTCTATGATAGTCATTGATATGTTGCCAACATAATATTAACATTACCTCTAAACCTTTGGCAATGGGAATTTAGATTCCACAAAAATATGTTCTCTTTCTTCACCTCCATGGCAATGAAACTAAGAGGATTGCAGGTATTACTCCCATGCTAGCTAACTCTTGCAAGCTTGCATGATAAAACATGGATAACATTTCTGGATTTTTGTTTTCAATGGGTGCTTAGAGTTAGCAACAATGAGCTTAGATAGTCAACCTTCTTACTCGAGGATGACAAAGTTTTAATCCCGGGGAGGTTTATGGCTCCATATTTTGCACATCTATAGATCTCATTTGTTGCACGTTATCTCCGTATATCAAGTCATATCTTGTTACCCTGAGCCAATAATATGTGCATACGCATGCTTTTCAGTTTTTGTCCTTCTCACCGTGAGCATTAAATAATATTTATTATTTAATTTGTTAGTTCTTATTAGTTTTCTTTGACTTTGTGTGTCTTGTAGGTAATATGGACTTCCCAAGTACTTAGCATGATGAAAGGAGTTCAAACGATGGACATCTAGGATCCAAACTTAGCCATTTCAAAGGTGGAAAAGGTCATTTTTCCAAATTTCTCCAAATGAAAATCTAAAACCTGAAATGTATCTCCGTCGTTCATACGAACCCAACGAGCCCAAGAACATAAAATTCCGAATTTGTATGAAGCAATGCTGCCCGTTTTACCAGAAGAGGTCACAACAAAAGACGAAGTTCCATATGACCGAGTGTGGTCATTTGAGCGCCAGTTTGATATCCATAAAGCACCAAAAGTTGCCTCTCGTGATGAGATTCTTCATGGATTTTGTCCCAGTTTGTTCCCATGACTTCCTTGGCCTTTAAGGGATGATTTGGGAGATTATTGGGTTCATCTAGAGCCCTTAGATCAAAGGAAAGAAGTCATATAAAGGGAGGAGGCTATGGGAGAGATCTTATATAAACTCGTCCAACCCTAGCCACTTCCATCGTCCATTATCATTCTAAGATTCATAATATCCTCTTCATGTCCAGCCACCGTCACATCAAGAACACCAAGGGGACAACCAAGACGGAGACCGGAAGTGAGCCGCCACTAGTGGGGCGTGGTCATGGGTCGTCGTTGCCGCGAAATCACCATCATCATCTGCCGCCTTGCCATTTCCATCACCACCATCATCACCCCTTCTTCCTCCCCCATCACGATCTCTGTGATGGGTTGTAACTGTTGGGGAACGTCGCATGGGAAACAAAAATTTTCCTACGCACACGCAAACCTATCCATGGTGATGAGCATCTACGAGAGGGAGAGTGGATCTACGTACCCTTGTAGATCGCTAAGCGGGAAGCGTTAAGAAACGCGGTTGGTGTAGTCGAACATCTTCGCGATCCAAATCGCCGAGCGTCCCGCGATCTCATCACGATCCGTCCCGCGATCCAATCACGATCCGTCCCGTGAACTCATCACGATCCGTCCCGCGATCTCATCACGATCCGTCTCACGATCTTGATCACGATCTGTCCTACGAACTCATCACGATCCGTACCGCGATCTCATCACGAACCGTCTCGCGATCTCGATCACGGTCCTTCCGATCTAGCGCCGAACGGACGGCACCTCCGCGTTCAGCACACGTGCAGCTTGATGACGATCTCCACCATCTTGATCCAGCAAGAGGAGGTGGAGAGGAGAGAGAGTTCACCGGCAGCGTGACGGCGCTCCGGTGATGGTGGTGGAGTGATTCCGGCAGGGCTTCGCCTAAGCGCTGCGGAAAACCGATCTAGAGGAGAAACTGTGCACCGGTGAAACGGGTAGCACGTGGCCGGAAATTCTGTCCAAAAACCACCCAATCCACTAGTATATATAGGAGGAGAGGAGAGGAGAGGCAGCCAAGGCCTTTGGGTCGGCCGAAATAGGAGGTGGGAGCAATCCTACTTCACCTCCAATCCTAGTTGGAGTAGGATTGCCTCCTATTGGCTGATTTTCCACTTTTTGCTTTAGGACTTTCTCTCCTGCGCCATGGGCCTTTGTGGCTGTTTTCCCAGCCCACTAAGGGCTGGTTATTATTCTCCCACAGCCCATGGACCTCTTGGGGTCGAAATACCCCTCCCGGAGGTCCTCCGGTACACTACCGGTACTCCCGGTACAATACCGATACTCCCGGTACACTACCGATGAGCCCGAAACTTTTCCGGAAACCAAACTGGGACTTCCTATATATGAATCTTTACCTCCGGACCATTCCGGAGCTCCTCGTGACGTCCGGGATCTCATCCGGGACTCCGAACAACCTTCGGTCACCACCATACATAACTCTACACTAGCGAAACGTCACCGAACCTTAAGTGTGCAGACCCTGCGGGTTCGAGAACTATGTAGACATGACCGAGACACCTCTACGGTCAATAACC
Organism: Hordeum marinum; assembly: GCA_022496015.1. Taxonomy (NCBI): domain Eukaryota; kingdom Viridiplantae; phylum Streptophyta; class Magnoliopsida; order Poales; family Poaceae; genus Hordeum; species Hordeum marinum. The sequence goes on from CM039674.1 coordinate 516,067,050, forward strand.
AATGGCGGGACCTGGACGTCCACATTGGTTCCTACATATTCTACGAAGATCTTTATCGGTCGAACCTCTATGTCAAGGATTCAGTTAATCCCGTATAACGTCCCCTTTGTTCTTCGGTATGTTACTTGCCCGAGATTCGATCGTCGGTATCTCCATACCTAGTTCAACCTCGTTACTGGCAAGTCTCTTTACTCGTTCCGTAATACAAGATCCCGTGACTAACAATTAGCCACATTGCTTGCAAGGCTTGTTGTGATGTTGTATTACCGAGTGGGCCCTGAGATACCTCTCCGTCACACGGAGTAACAAATCCCAGTCTCGATCCATGCCAACTCAACAAACACCATCGGAGATACCTGTAGAGCACCTTTATAGTCACCCAGTTACGTTGCGACGTTTGATACACACAAGGCACTCCTCCGATATCCGTGAGTTGCATGATCTCATGGTCATAGGAACATATACTTGACATGCAGAAAACAGTAGCAATAAACTGACACGATCATATGCTATGTTTGTAGTTTGGGTCTTATCCATCACATCATTCTCCTAATGATGTGATCCCGTTATCAAATGACATCTCATGTCCATGGCTAGGAAACCTTAACCATCCTTTGATAAACGAGCTAGTCCATTAGAGGCATACTAGGGACATGGTTTTGTCTATGTATCCACACATGCATTTAAGTCTCCGATCAATACAGTTATAGCATGGATAATAAACGATTATCATGAACAAGGAAATATGATAATAACTAATTTATTATTGCCTCTAGGGCATATTTCCAACAGTCTCCCACTTGCACTAGAGTCAATAATCTAGTTCACATCACCATGTGATTCGCATTGTTATGAATCTAACACCCAATGAGTTTTGGGGCTCGATCATGCTTTGCATGTGAGAGAGGTCTTATAGTCAACGGGTCTGCGATATTCAGATCCGTGTGTACTTTGCAAATCTCTATGTCAAACCGTAAACACTGCTACCACACTCCACTTGGTACTATTTCCAAATGGCTGCTCCACTATACGTATCCAGATTGCTACTACTAGTCATCCGGATAGGTGTTAAAGCTTGCATCGACGTAACTATTTACGACGAACTCTTTATCACCTCCATAATCAAGAAGCATTTCCTTAGTCCTCTGGTTACTAAGGATAATTCCGACCGCTGTCCAGTGATCCACTCCTGGACCACTCTTGTACCCCTTGACAAACTCATGGCAAGGCACACATAGGTGCGGTACACAGCATGGCATAATATAGAGCCTATGGCTAAGGCATAGGGGACGACGTTCGTCCTTTCTCTTTCTTCTGTCGTTGTCGAGCTTTGAGTCTCACTCAACTTCACACCTTACAAATCAGACGAGAACTATTTCTCTGGCTGATCCATTTTGAACTCTTTCAAAATCTTGTGAAGGTATGCACTCATTGAAAGTCTCATCAAGCATCTTGATCTATCTCTATAGATTTTGATGCTCAACAATTAGGTAGCTTTATCCAGGTCTTCCTTAGAAAAACACTTTTCAAACAACCTTTTATGCCTTCCAGAAATTCTACATTATTTCCGATCAACAATATGTCAACCACATATACTTATCAGAAACTCCATAGTGCTCCCACTCACTTTATTGCAAATACAAGTTTCTCGTAAACTTTGTATAAACATCAAAAACTTTGATCACCTCATCAAAGTGTATATTCCAACTCCGAGATGCTTGCTTCAGTCCATGGAAGGATCACCAAAGCTTGCACACCTTTTAGCATCCTTAGGACTGACAAAACCTTCTGGTTGTATCACATACAACCTTTCCTCAAGTAAACCGTTAAGGAAATGATGTTTTGACATCCATCTGTCAGATTTCATAATTGAAAACGCAGCAACTGCTAACATAATTCCAACAGACTTTAGCACCACTACGAGTGAGAAAATCTCATCGTAGTCAACTCCTTGAACTTGTCACAAACAACTTTGCAACAAGTCGAGCTTTACAAATGGTGATATTTACCATCAGCGTCTGTCTTCATTTTTAAAGATCCATTTGTACTCAACGACCTGCCGTCCAACGAGCAAGTCTACCAAAGTCTATACTTGGTTTTCATACATGGATCCTATCTCGGATTTTATGGTCTCATCCATTTGTCGGAATCCGGGCCCATCATCGCTTCTCCATAGCTCGTAGGTTCATCGCTGTCCAACAACATGACCTTTAAGACAGGGTTGTTGTACCACTCAAGAGCAGTACACGTCCTTGTCGACCTACGAGGTTCGATAGTAACTTGATCCGAAGCTTCATGATCATCATCATTAACTTCTTTCTTCAACTAACATAGGCTTCACAGAAACAACTTTCTGCGCTGCGCTACTCTGATTGAAACAAGGTTCAATAACCTCATCAAGTTCTATCTTCCTCCCACTCAATTCTTTCGAGGGAAACCTTTTCTCAGGAAAGGATCCATTCCAGCAACAAACACTTTGCACTCGGATCTGAGATAGAAGGTATACCCAACTGTTCTTGGCGTATTCTATGAAGATGCATTTGTCCGCTTTGGGTTTGAGCTCATTAGGTGAAAACATTTTCCACACAAGCTTTGCAGCCCCAAACATCAAGAAATGACAGCTTTAGGTTTCTATCAAACCATAATTCACACGGTGTCATCTCAACGGATTTAGATGGTGCCCTATTTTAAAGTGAATGCGGTTGTCTCTAATGCATAACCCTAAAACGATAGTATTAAAACGATAAGAGACATCATAGTATGTGCTATATCAAATAAGGCATGACTACGACGTTCGGACACACCATCACACTATGGTGTTCCAGGTGGCGTGAGTTGTGAAACAACTTTCACATTGTCTAAATTTGTATGCCAAACTCGTAACCCAGATATTCACCTCCACGATCATATCGTAGAAATTTTTTATCTTCTTGTCACGATGATCTTTAAACTTCACTCTGAACTTTGCTTTGAACCTTTCAAACAATTCAGACTTGTGTTTCATTAAGTAAATATACACTATATCTACTCAAATCATCAGTGAAGGTAAGAAAGCAATGATATTCACTGCAAGCTATAAACACTCATTGGATCGTATACATCAACATGCATTGTTTCCAATAAGTCACTTGCCCGTTTCATCAAGCCAGAAAACGGGGTTTAGTCATCTTACCAAAAGGCATGGTCCGCATGTCTCAACCGATTCAAAATCGAATGAGTCCAAAGATCCATCAACATGGAGTTTCTTCATGCGCTTTATACCAATATGACATTTAGCGGCAGTGCCACAAGTATGTGGTACTATCATTATTAACTTTGCATCTTTTGGCATCATTGTTATGAACATGTGTATTACTATGATCAAGATTCAATGAACCACACTTACTAGGTGCATGACCATTGAAGGTATTTATTCATGTAAGCAGAATAACCATTATTCTCTAACTTGAATGAATAACCGTGTTGCAATAAACATGATCTAATCACGTTCATGCTTCAATGCAAAACACCAAATAAAATTTAGGTTCGTCACTAATCCCGAAGGTAGAGAGAGCGTGCGATGTTTGATCATATCAACCTTGGAAACATTTCCAACACACATCGTCACCTCACACTTAGCTAGTTCTCCATTTATTCCGTAGCTTTTATTTCGAGCAACCGAACCGGTATCCAATACCCAGGTGCTACTAGGAGTACTAGCAAGGTACACATTAATAACATGCATATCAAAAATACTTCTGTCGACTTAGCCAGCCTTCTTATCTACCATGTATCCAGGGTTGTTCCGCTTCAGTGACCGTTCTCCTCATAATGGAAGCACTCAGTCTCGGGTTTAGGTTCAACTTTGGGCTGCTTCACTGGAGCAGCAACTGACTTGCCATCCATGAAGTTTCCCTACTTGCCCTTGCCCTTCTCGAAACTAGTGGTTTTTACTAACCATCAACACTTTGATGCTCCTTTTTGACTTCTACCTTCGCGGTGTCAAAACATCGCGAGAAGCTCAGGAATCATTTCTATCCCTGGCAATTTATAGTTCATCACCAAGTTCTAGTAGCTTAGTGATAGTGACTTGGAGAACTATATCAATCACTATCTTATCTGGAAGATCAACTCCCACTCGATTCAAGCGATTGTGGCACCTAGACAATCTAAGCACATGCTCAACTATTGAGCTATTCTCTTTCGTCTTGCAAGCAAAGAATCTTTGTTTGAGATCTCATATCTCATAACACGGGCACGAGCCTGAGATCACAATCTCAGCTCTTAGAACATCTCATATGTTCCGTGACGTTCAAAACGTCTTGGAGCCTCAATTCTAAGTCGTAATGCATGACGCACTAAACTATCAAGTAGTCATCAGAACGTGCCTGTCAGATGTTCACAACATCTACAGACGACGCTAGAGGGGGTGGCGTACCGAACGGTGCATTAAGGACATAAGCCTTCTGTGCAGCAATGAGGACAATCCTCATATCACGGACCCAGTCCGCAATATTGCTACCATCATCTTTCAACTCTATTTCTCTAGGAACATATAAAAACACACGGGAGCTACAGTGCGAGCTAGTAATCTACAACATAATTTGCAAAGACACTACTGACTATGTTCATGATAATGAGTTCAATTAATCATATTACTTAAGAACTCCCACTCAAATTGACATCCCTCAGGTCATCTGAGTGTCACATGATCCAAATTCACCAACTCGAGTCCGATCATCACGTGAGTTGAGGTGGCTTCAATGGTGAACATCATTATGTTGATCATATCTACTATATGACTCATGCTCGACCTTTCGGTCTCTTGTGTTCCGAGGCCATGTCTGTACATGCTAGGCTCGTCAAGTTTAACCCGAGTGTTCCGCATGTGCAAATCTGTCTTGCACCCGTTGTATGTGAACGTAGAGTCTATCACACCCGATCATCACGTGGTGTCTCAACACGACGAACTTTCGCAACGGTGCACACTTGGGGAGAACACAATTTATCTTGAAATTAAGTGAGGGATCACCTTATAATGCTACCGTCGTCCTAAGCAAAACAAGGTGCATAAAAGGATTAACATCTCATGCAATTCATAAGTGACATGATATGGCCATCAACTTGTGTTTAAGATCTCCATCTTCGAAACACCGGCATGATCTCCATCGTCACCGGCACGACACCATGATCTCCATCAACGTGTCGCCATCGGGGTTGTCACGCCCTGCATGCTTCTACTACTATTGCTACCGTAGCGATAAAGTAAAGCATTACATAGCGCTTTAATGATTGACACGCAGGTCATACAATAATTAAAGACAACCCTATGGCTCCTGCCGGTTGCCGTAATCACCGACATGCAAGTCGTGATAATCTATACATCACATGATCATCTCATACATCACATATATTTCATCATGTAATTGGCCATATCATATCACAACATACCCTGCAAAAACAAGTTAGACGTCCTCTAATTGTTGTTGCATGTTTTACGTGGCTGCTACGGGTATCTAGCAAGAACAATTCTCACCTACGCAAAACCACAACGGTGATACACTAGTTTGCTTTTCAACCTTCTCAAGGACCGCCTTTGTCGGATCCGATCCAACTAGAGTAAGAGAAACTGTCACCCGCAAGCTAGCTAAGCAACAAGTTGCATCGCGGGAACCGGTCTCTCGTAAGCGTACGAGTAATGTTGGTCCGGGCCGCTTCATCTCACAATACCGCTGAACCAAAATCCGACCAAGGGAGGAAGCAATCTAAGCATCAACACCCACAAACCTTTTGTGTTCTACTCGAGATCTCATCGAACCATCAACCTAGCTCATGATGCCACTGTTGGGGAACGTCGCATGGGAAACAAAAATTTTCCTACGCACACGCAAACCTATCCATGGTGATGAGCATCTACGAGAGGGAGAGTGGATCTACGTACCCTTGTAGATCGCTAAGCGGGAAGCGTTAAGAAACGCGGTTGGTGTAGTCGAACATCTTCGCGATCCAAATCGCCGAGCGTCCCGCGATCTCATCACGATCCGTCCCGCGATCCAATCACGATCCGTCCCGTGAACTCATCACGATCCGTCCCGCGATCTCATCACGATCCGTCTCACGATCTTGATCACGATCTGTCCTACGAACTCATCACGATCCGTACCGCGATCTCATCACGAACCGTCTCGCGATCTCGATCACGGTCCTTCCGATCTAGCGCCGAACGGACGGCACCTCCGCGTTCAGCACACGTGCAGCTTGATGACGATCTCCACCATCTTGATCCAGCAAGAGGAGGTGGAGAGGAGAGAGAGTTCACCGGCAGCGTGACGGCGCTCCGGTGATGGTGGTGGAGTGATTCCGGCAGGGCTTCGCCTAAGCGCTGCGGAAAACCGATCTAGAGGAGAAACTGTGCACCGGTGAAACGGGTAGCACGTGGCCGGAAATTCTGTCCAAAAACCACCCAATCCACTAGTATATATAGGAGGAGAGGAGAGGAGAGGCAGCCAAGGCCTTTGGGTCGGCCGAAATAGGAGGTGGGAGCAATCCTACTTCACCTCCAATCCTAGTTGGAGTAGGATTGCCTCCTATTGGCTGATTTTCCACTTTTTGCTTTAGGACTTTCTCTCCTGCGCCATGGGCCTTTGTGGCTGTTTTCCCAGCCCACTAAGGGCTGGTTATTATTCTCCCACAGCCCATGGACCTCTTGGGGTCGAAATACCCCTCCCGGAGGTCCTCCGGTACACTACCGGTACTCCCGGTACAATACCGATACTCCCGGTACACTACCGATGAGCCCGAAACTTTTCCGGAAACCAAACTGGGACTTCCTATATATGAATCTTTACCTCCGGACCATTCCGGAGCTCCTCGTGACGTCCGGGATCTCATCCGGGACTCCGAACAACCTTCGGTCACCACCATACATAACTCTACACTAGCGAAACGTCACCGAACCTTAAGTGTGCAGACCCTGCGGGTTCGAGAACTATGTAGACATGACCGAGACACCTCTACGGTCAATAACCAATGGCGGGACCTGGACGTCCACATTGGTTCCTACATATTCTACGAAGATCTTTATCGGTCGAACCTCTATGTCAAGGATTCAGTTAATCCCGTATAACGTCCCCTTTGTTCTTCGGTATGTTACTTGCCCGAGATTCGATCGTCGGTATCTCCATACCTAGTTCAACCTCGTTACTGGCAAGTCTCTTTACTCGTTCCGTAATACAAGATCCCGTGACTAACAATTAGCCACATTGCTTGCAAGGCTTGTTGTGATGTTGTATTACCGAGTGGGCCCTGAGATACCTCTCCGTCACACGGAGTAACAAATCCCAGTCTCGATCCATGCCAACTCAACAAACACCATCGGAGATACCTGTAGAGCACCTTTATAGTCACCCAGTTACGTTGCGACGTTTGATACACACAAGGCACTCCTCCGATATCCGTGAGTTGCATGATCTCATGGTCATAGGAACATATACTTGACATGCAGAAAACAGTAGCAATAAACTGACACGATCATATGCTATGTTTGTAGTTTGGGTCTTATCCATCACATCATTCTCCTAATGATGTGATCCCGTTATCAAATGACATCTCATGTCCATGGCTAGGAAACCTTAACCATCCTTTGATAAACGAGCTAGTCCATTAGAGGCATACTAGGGACATGGTTTTGTCTATGTATCCACACATGCATTTAAGTCTCCGATCAATACAGTTATAGCATGGATAATAAACGATTATCATGAACAAGGAAATATGATAATAACTAATTTATTATTGCCTCTAGGGCATATTTCCAACAGTAACAACTCTTGTACCCCTCTTTATGTGATGTTATTTGAGTAATTATTGTTGGATATGGGTCGGCCGATTAGTAAGTGGTTATTTGATATGTGTTTTCTAATTATGTGTGTTACTTTGTGTTGCTTATTTACCTTTGGTAACCTATTTATGGGAGATGTCCTATTCATTGTTGTAGTTGGAGACATCCAACTCCTCAGGCCACACATGAAGTGTATCGATGGTTGTACAAACCGATGCACCTATGACGTGACAGGTGCAGATATCTTGAGGGGCACACAATTATTCTAGGAGCACGGTTGCACATAGAGTCTATTGCATTTGCCCGGTCCTCAAGCCACGAGGACCTTAATATCTTTGCGCTAGACGCCTTAGGTATGGGACAAGAAGTAGGATGAATCAGTTATCCCAACAACGTGTCTTGAGAGATGATGTTATGTGAGGGACCGCATACCAGAAGTTGACCACTGTATCCTATAATGGAGGTACTGTCTTGTCACAATGTGGCATAGTCGTAAAACCCGAACTACATTCTGTGCTCGTACCGAACGAGGTCGTACCTAGATGCTAGCAATCTCATCTAAAAGATCACATACTTCTCTTAGTTTATTTCTTCTGCTTAGTTTAGTATTTATTTTCCGTTTTCTCTAGTTTAGTTTAATTCTTTTCTTTTTACTTTTCCCTTGCAACCTAAGTGAGCTATTTCCAAACTCCGGTTTGGGTTTGAGCATGGTTGTGGTAGTGACAACACAACTGAGAGGATTGTGGTGCCATCCTATTCTCTCCCTGTGCAATCGACAAACCTTACTTATCATGAAATTGCTACATAGCCATGTACACTACGGACCATAATTTAATATGGGAGCTATCATATATAGCTCGTCGCATATGTTAGAACTCTCTTGATGGTGATAGTTTTGGTGGAATTTGTGACACACGTTTAGCTACTTATCTTCGCAATCCCATTAGAGAAAATGATACACTTTAACCACCTAGTCACCTTTATTATGAGTCCACCGAGCGTGATCAGTTTCTTGAAAGAGAGACTTCACCATTCTGATAGATACTAATCTTTAATAAACATCGTGTTTTCCATATTACTTTGCCTGCTCCTGCCTTCTTTAGCTTTCAGGGCAAACTAATATATTTTATATTTGAGGAGGAGGTTGAGACGTTCACGGCGGCGAAGGAGACTGCCTGCTGTAAAGAGGCATCCCACCAGGCACTAGTGGCCGCAATGGAGTATAACCCAAACTATCTCCATGATTTCTACCTGGGACAGTCATGGCCATACACCATGTTAGGCCATAAGTCTAATCTTGGAGTAGTACGTATTTCTCACCGACATTACGTTCATGTACCAAACATCCATTCTAGTTGTCAGTGTTCATCTTTTTTCATTGTATATCCATGTTCAATTTTATTTTCTCTTTATTTTGTGTGCTTGAAAAACTTTAAAAACCCATAAATATTTCTTGCTTATTTTTGTTTCTTCTTTCTTTTTTCTAGTTTATAATACTAAAAATAAAATCCAAAAAATATTTATCATTCTTCTTTTGTTTGTTAGGAGCTTTTCCTTGAAAATAGTTTTTCCCGTTTATTGTTTTTCTTCTACTCTTTTTCCTTTTAGAAAAACTAAGAACTCCAAAAAAACTTCAATGTGTTTATCTGAAATTATTTTCTTATCTTTGAGTCATGTAAGGAGAAAACTATGCTAGAATTGTTGAGGTGGCTCTCATATGCAATATTGTTGATCTAAAAAAGAGCCAATATTATCTTATTTTATCCTTTGAATAAATTGTCCCGCGGATTCCAGCTTAGTCCATATTACACTTGCACTATTATTATTTTCAGATCATTCAGTCGCAAGTAAATGGTGATGTTGACGATGATTTGATGAAGTGATTACAGTGAAGGAAAGCTGGTATGAACACTTATTGCTTTTTGTTTTTTTCTGAATATGTTTAACTCAGTCGATCTTGATTCACAATATTATGAGTAAATATTTGTGATTATAATTAGAGATTATAATTGCTCATACCATGTTTAAATAACTAGGAAGGGATAATGATTCATCTTGTGTGTCAACATGCATTAAAATGGTTGTGTTTAGTATGTTAGTATGGTACCTTCCTTTGAATAATTCAAGTGGCTTGACTTGACACATGTTCAAACATGTAGTTGATTTAAAACAAATGCAGTCTTCATGATATTTATGTTTAGAGTGTTTATATCCTACCCATGTTTGTATTCCATGTGAAATATTCACAATGCACGACTATCGCTTATCAATCTATTTTCTATCCTTCACCTATAGTAAGCGGGAATACTACTTGTGCATACAAAAATCCTAAAACCCAAAGTTATTCCAGATGAGTCAACCATATCTACTTATATGTTGTATTATTAAGCCGTTCAAACTAAATTTGCGTGTGTCACATCTAATCATTCAAATAAACATTATTTTTGTGTGCCAGTACCTCTCATGGAGCGACTGGGCGGTCAATATCTTCCATGCTAAGAGGGTTATTGCCATGATGGCTATTTCATTAACCTTTCATTGCACGAGAGAGGGTGGTAAGTGGGATGCCCTGTCCCGTAATAAAAACAAAATTAAAATGAAACAAACTCCCGCTGCAAAGTTGATTGTTTGGAGAGCACCCGTGAATTCAGCGAGCGATGGCTTGTGTTTATATGGTTGAGGGGGACTAAACTTTAGCTTTCTTTTTGGGAACCGCCGATAATGTGTTTAGCATGGAAAATATAAAAATTCTTTGTCGTAAAGTTGACAGGAAAGCACACCACTCAAAAACATATTCACCTTTGTTTTAAACTCTGAGCTTTGACACCTCTCCAAATCTCCAGTTCCCTTTGCAAAGAGCCTTTCCATTTACTTTTATCGTCGAGTCATCACCGTCTCATTAAATCAGCAACTTTGAGAGCGATATTGTCGTTCTTATGCATTGAGTATATTTAATATTCATTGCGAACATGATTGGATCTCTTCTACCCTAAAATATAATGTTTAGTCGCCGCTTCAACTTCAAAGGTGCTCTGCATTTATGTTTTGCAGTCTCAAAAGGGGCTAGCGAGATACCATGCCATCATATTATATCATGATTGTTTTGAAAAATTGTTGGCATCCGAGATATCTTGTTATTGCTCTCTAGTTGGGTATGTTATTGATATGAGTAGATATGAGATCTAAATGTTATCATTCATATGGATAGTTCATAATCTTTATTGAAAATTTGAACACTAGTTAAGCTTATATACAATAACAAGAACAAAAGAGTTTATAAAAGTTTTTCTTTATCACTTTTAGTTTGTCAACTAAATTTCTTGAGGACAAGCAATGAGTTAAGCTTGGAGGAGTTGATATGTCCCAAACGTATCTACTTTTCCAACACTTTTGCTCTTGTTTTGGACTCCAATTCCCTTGATTTTAATGAAACTAATCCGGACTGACGTTGTTTTTAGCAGAACTACCATGGTGTCATTTATATGCAAAAATAAAAGTTCTCAGATGGGGCTAACAATTTACAGAAAATATTTTCTAAATATATAAAACATATTGACGAAGAGAATTATGGGAGGGGGCCCACCACAGACTGACGAGCTCACGTGGCTTGCCCATCCCCCGGTCGCGCCATGTAGGCTCATGAGTCCCATGGGCCACCAGATTCCCTAAATCCAACTCCATAAGTACCATCTCGAAGAAAAACAATCAAGGAGAAACTTTCATTGCATTTTATGAGATGGAGTCGCTGCCGCCTTTTGTCCTTCCTCGAGAGGGCTGATCTAGAGTCCGTTTGGGTCTCCGGAGAGGTAGATTCGTCGCCGTCGTCATCATCAACCCTTCTCCACCAAGAATTCCATGATCCTCACAATCGGGAGTGAGTAATTCCTTCATAGCTGGTCTGCTGGACAGTGATGGAGATGAATGAGATTTGTTATGTAATTGAGTTAATTTGTTAGGTCTTGATCCCTAGTATCCACTATGTTGCGAGATTGATGTTGCTATGACTTTTCTATGCTTAATGATTGTCACTAGGCCCCAAGTGCCATGATTTCAGATCTGAACCTGTTATGTTTCCATGACTATGGGAGTGTTTTAGATCCTATATTGCAAGTTATATGCACCTATTATATTTTTTGATCTATAGATCCTAAAGTGACAATAGTTGTGTTCCTCTCCGGTGATGATGGTAGTATGAGGAGTTCATGTATTTATCTTGTGTTAATGATTTGTTTTGGTTCTCTATTAAAAGGATGCCTTAATATCCCTTAGTTTCCCTTTGAACCCTGCTGCCACAGGATGGTAGGACAAAAGATGTCATGCAAGTTCTTATTATAAGCACGTATGACTATATACAGAATATGTGCCTACATTACATTGATGAATTAGAGCTATGGATATCGCTCTAGGTTGTGATTGTCACATGATGAATGTCATCCAACATAACTATCCATCACTGATCCAATGCCTATGCTCTTTTCATATTGATCTTCGAAAGTTACTACTGTTGCTGCTATTACAAATATCACAAACTGCTACTATTAGTGTTCCTGTTACTATTGCTACTATTACTGAAACTATCAAAACTATCAAACTTCTGTTATTGTTCCCCTATACTTGCAGGTTATCAGCATCCCCTGGTCACGCTTCTTCGTAACATGCTCAAACATTTACCACACCCCAAGGGGACATATGATGACACCATGCAACCTCTGGATGATTTATGGCATCGTACGATTTTCCATGGATTTAAACTACTTGATTGGCCTCGACGCCGAGGTACTTTGTCTACCAGTGTTGGGGCATGCCGCTCCCTCGGCTACACGAGGCCTACGCATGTTGCAAATACATCATCTAGGATTTTCCACGCCGCTTCAGGGCATGATTTCATGTGTCTTCCTTGCAGATCTATAATTTTTGGCATGTCAACCCTAGGAGTGCAATAAATGTCTCAAATATTGCAGATGAGTCCAAAGAAAATAAGGGTCTGGCACGTGTCATACGATAGACTCCTTTGAGAGCATAAGAAGTTTCAAGGCCAACAGAGCAAGATGAACCACACTTCCTTTACAAATTAGACACATTCCCTCTTGATAGAGCCAGAAACTACCTTAAAGATGGTGCAGTTTACAAGAAACCTACACTGGTGCTTCTTTTCAAAGCACTCAAACATTTACCACACCCTCCAGGGGTTATATGATGGCACTTTGCAATCTCCCGATGATTTACTGCATCGTATGATTTTTCGTGCCTAGGAAAGAGGAGCTGGAGAATCACATGTAACAAGGGACACTGGGTTTATAAAACCACGTGAGAGAAGGGATGCCCATCTACTTAAATTAATTATATCTCCAGAGTCAAATGAGGATCCCTCTACTAAAAAGTCCAAAGACGTGTTACGAATAAACATCTTCATTGGCTAGACTCAACAGAAAAACTAATGATTGTGTAGAAAAACTAAAAAGCTAATGATTGAATCACACAATGAAAACTAAAGATGGGTTACACCGTCGGCATAGGTGCTGTTTTTTTGTTTTTATTTTATTTCTCGATAATATACAACACAAATAGATCACAAATAGTACAAAGCATATGTATATCATAGATCCACATCATTATCACCACAATATAAGTATTTTCACCACAATATAAGTATTACCATCACAACATAAGTGAAATCAATAAAACATACATTGAAACAACACAACATAAGTCTGAACAACATAATATAAATGCATGAAAGATAAGTCATGACCACCACCATCCAGAGGCTTAAGCGTCAGGAGGTCCACCACCAAGGTCGGTACCGCCAAGACCGCCAAAGCCAAGGTCGTCACTACTACCAGCACCGCTATCGGCAAGACCGTCACCACCACCTCCTCGGTGGATCGGAGTGACCGAGCTCCGTGACTCGGGAGTGATGCCATAATTGGCACCACCAACAACAGAGAATCGATCGGTTCCCTGCATGTTTGAAAAGAGATGTTGAAGAGATATATGATAGTGTTGAATGCACGATAAGTAGTTGGATAGTTTGGGGATGTACTAAACAGAGTAGGACAGTGTTGTGCCACAAAGTCTACAAACGTAAGCAGAATTGGTTGTTCTCCAGCAGGTGGTGGTGGTGGTTCCATTAAAGGAACCGTTCCGGCCGCCATGGACTCAAAATCGAGCTGCATGTTAGTTGATGAAACACACACGAAGGTTAGAAGAAATGAGAATGCAAATGTGAAAGTCAAATTAAAGGGGCTAAACTAACCTTCATGATGCGACTGGCGTGGTCCGAGACTGCTGCAAGTCTCGCGTTCTACGCCATGGTCTCCTGACATTGGTACTCCATGTAGGCCTTCAATATAACATGATGAAACTCATAAGAACATCTTGGTGTGGAAAATAAAATGAGGAAAAGGAAGATAAGAGGGAAAATTCTTACAGAGTGTTGTTGGGCTAGGAGGGATAGTGAGTGCGCACTTGTCGTCCTCGGCTATAGGCTCACGCTCGGGTTGGTAACTCGAAGCTGTGTGAAAAGCGATAGAAGGAGTGACCACGGCATCCAGAACTCGCTGTCGACCATGACTCTTCGGCCCTATGCCGACCACCGCCCTGTCGTCTGTAGCCTCTTTTATGGGGTCAGGTGTGTCAGGATTTTACAGATTATACACCTTATTGTAGGTCTCAAGGTGCTCTCCGGAGTTGCTTTAGTACTTGCCCTTGCCTTCCTTGGGCTTAGTCCGCACATGGGCTAGCTCCCACGCCTCCATGTCTCAGAGCGGCTGCTTTAGTTTCTACTCCTGCACCACCAAACAATACCAAACAGAGGTTAGTCATAGATAGAAGAAGAAAAATGTTTCATGTACATAGATATACCTAAACTTTCTTGTGGCTCCAATGGTTCCGGTTTCCCTGACTATGTGTTCCATAATTTCCTTGATTAGCCCGGTTTTGGATGCTTTTAGTAGCCCACTTTTCATCATCACCGAGCCACATATCAACCAATGCCTCCCATGATTCCTTTTTTCCAAAACACCAACCAGGACACGCCTACATAATGAAAGAATAGTGGCATGTTGACACGAAAAAATGAAATTTAACACAAACATCAAAATGAAAATTCTGTTATACTTACCAACATGTATTGCTCCTTAGTCAAGGTAAGCTGCTCCTCTCGCGTGAAATCCTTGGGCATCTTCATGTCACGATAGTTATAATATTGCGAGATGGCCACCCAGCACACCTTGTACTGGATCTAGCGGGCCTGCTTCTTTGCAGCTCTCTACAACAGCTTGTCAGCAATGGGCTTGTTCTCCTCAAGAACTCAATAGTATTTCTATAGTTATTCATGAAAACAGAATGGAAGAAGCCATGAGTCAAACCATTCGATGAAAAACTATGAATGAAACTCAAGACTTATGCTTCTGAAGAGAACTTACCCAAAATTTTGTTTCCACGGCCTTAGCATGTGTCGAATAGTCCACATGGGTAGCCAATTTGTAGTGGTCCCAGGTCATAGCCAAAACCCGGAACGAACAACCCCGGCGAATATTTTTTCAGCAAGATAGTGATGACACCGTTCGAAACATGGGCTTTTGGAGGAACCTCCCAACCCCTACAAAACATAGAAAATATGAGCATGTTTACAAGCGAAAGAATTAAAATATGATTAAGAGGCACTTACTCTTTCCCCTTTGGCGTAATGATCCACTTCTGCTCCTCCGTATCAGGTTCGGCGGGGGGGGGGAGTCTTGCTCGACCATGCAACCACCCCTTGTTGTTGCCAACCCCCTCCCCCTCCCTGCCACCACCAACCTCCTCCCCCTCCCTGCCACCACCAACCTCCTCCTCCTCCCTGCCACCACCAACCTCCTCCCCCTCCCTGCCACCACCAACCTCCTCCTCCTCCCTGCCACCACCAACCTCCTCCCCCTCCCCAAACTCCTCCTCCTCAACCTCCTCACGAAACTCCACCTCCTCAGTAGAGGGTACCTCACTAGAGGAGGGTACCTCACTACAGGAGGGTCTGTCACTAGAGGAGGGTACCTCACTATAGGAGGGCCTTGTAAAAGGCACCCCTAAGTCGGTGAGGGAGCGTTGTTTCTGGCCCCGACCACCCTCTCCACCTCTAGGGGCTCTCCCCGCACCCCCTCCACCTCTAGGGGAACCTCTCCCTTGACCTACCTGTGAGGAGTCATCCTCAAGTAGTCGAGACGAAACAGTACATGCTCGATCACTCTGACTAGTAATCGATTTGAGTTTGCTTAGTAAACCCGTGCCATCAGCCTTGCACTTGCCCATGCTTAGCAAACCTGCATTGAGAAGAGAGTAAACAATTAGTATAATAATAAGAAAGAAAAAACCCATATAAAAAAGACACCGATAAATAAGCATATTAATAAACCATAGTAAAAAGACATGAAACGTACATCTGCTAGGACCCATACGAATCATCACTGTCACTATCACTATCACACATATCATCTTCATTGTCGGACAGAGGTGGAGGCTCTTCCTCGTCGTCATCGTCTTCATTTAACAACTTTTCTAGCATAAGTATGTATTTTTCATTAACAATGGTCTCACCATCATTCCGTGCATTGTCATCGTTTGGATCCACATCATCATCACCCAAGCAGTCATCATAATCGCTTCTGACCACATCATCTTCATCATCATCATCATCATCAAGTTGCTCTTGAAAGAACACTCCCTCATACGTCATGGGGTTAATGTTGCAATAATCGTCATCGTTCAGGTCTGGTAACTTACTATGTGGCGACTGTTGGGGAACGTCGCATGGGAAACAAAATTTTTCCTACGCACACGCAAACCTATCCATGGTGATGAGCATCTACGAGAGGGAGAGTGGATCTACATACCCTTGTAGATCTTTATCGGTCCACATTGGTTCCCACATTAACCCCATGGCGGGACCTGGACGTCCACATTGGTTCCCACATATTCTATGAAGATCTTTATCGGTCGAACCTCTATGTCAATGATTTAGTTAATCCCGTATAACGCTCCCTTTGTTCTTCGGTATGTTACTTGCCCGAGATTCGATCGTCGGTATCTCCATACCTAGTTCAACCTCGTTACTGGCAAGTCTCTTTACTTGTTCCATAATACAAGATCCCGCAACTAACAATTAGTCACATTGCTTGCAAGGCTCATTGTGATGTTGTATTACCGAGTGGGCCCTGAGATACCTCTCCGTCACACGGAGTAACAAATCCCAGTCTCGATCCATGCCAACTCAACAGACACCATCGAAGATACCTGTAGAGCACCTTTATAGTCACCCAGTTACGTTGCGACGTTTGATACACACAAGGCACTCCTCCGATATCCGTGAGTTGCATGATCTCATGGTCATAGGAACATATACTTGACATGCAGAAAACAGTAGCAATAAACTGACACGATCATATGCTATGTTTGTAGTTTGGGTCTTATCCATCACATCATTCTCCTAATGATGTGATCCCGTTATCAAATGACATCTCATGTCCATGGCTAGGAAACCTTAACCATCCTTTGATCAACGAGCTAGTCCATTAGAGGCATACTAGGGACATGGTTTTGTCTATGTATCCACACATGCATTTAAGTCTCTGATCAATACAATTATAGCATGGATAATAAACGATTATCATGAACAAGGAAATATGATAATAACTAATTTATTATTGCCTCTAGGGCATATTTCCAACAACGACGTCTTGAATACAACTTAATGAAAGCTCGTATATTTTTCCTACCCTTCCGTAATACTGAACTCCATTTTGACCTGGGGTGTACACTCCAGTATTTATAGTTTTGGGATCAGGCCAGTTGTTTTGGTGCTCCTCTGTATGGAAGCAATACCCATTCACATCATATTTTTCACATGTCATGACCGAAGGGTTAAAACCCATGGAAATCCATCTCAACTCGTCATCTATAGATATGTTCCAATCTTTTCCCTACAAGTTTAATTGAAATTGTTTGGTTAACTAATAAAATGTTCAACTAGGTATTTAATAGGGGAATGTGAAAAATTACTTTAGCCATGAACCAAGCAACAAATTTTTGCCTTCCAGGGATTCCATGTCGAAGAAGAGTAAGTGCCTCCGCGTGAGTAGGATGAATCATTCCCTTCCACTCCTCATAAATAAATTGACTGAAAGAAGAAAATCGATGTTTAGGACGAGACTAAGAGAACATAGAACATGATGTTGTGTAAGACATAAAGGAATGGTGTGGTGGTATTACCTCATCCACTGTCACAACCAAGATACGCGCCTATCCATATTTAGGCACGGGGGCCTCGACAGGGATAGAGGCGCATCTTGTCATTAGCAAGTACAATATCATTACATACATTTATGAAGAGAAGAGTATATGAGTTGGCTTACACTCGCCACATGCTAGATTACAATTCCTCACAATTTATTCAAACATCAATCCAAAGACAGGGTCCAGCTACAGAAGAAAACAAATGATAAAATGATGCAATGACACGGGCTTGCTAGCCCCGAAGATCACGACCAAGGCCTCTCTACTTGTCTAGATATGTGAGTTACATTCTGCCATGCTCCTCGTCATACTCCAACTAGAGCTACGTCACACCATCTGGCACGATCTCATCTATACGCGCACCTGGATTGTTGTAGTAATCTGTGAGCCACGGGGACTCAACAATCTCGTGCCCGGGTACCGAGACTATTCAAGCTTATAGGTTGGATGGAGGATAAGTGTTTAGTTTGCAGCAGCACTAAGCATTTAGGGTGGATAATCTTACGAGAACATGAATGTAAATATGTGGTCTACGATAAACGATCGAGAACTAGATTGACCTCTAAGAGATCCTGAACACCTACTTACGTCGTACATAACCCCACCGTGTTCTCTCTCTAATCATGTTCACGAGCAGAGACGATCACGGCTACTCACACAGTTGGTGCATTTTATTGAGTTTACTTCAAGTTAACTATAACCGGGTGTTAAACAAATATCCAAGTTGCCACATAACCGCGGACCTGGCTTTCCGAAAGTTTTAACCCTGCAGGGGTGCTCCAACTAGTCCATCATAAATTAACCACACTCCGCAGGAATAACCTCGACCGCAGATCTCGTGATCATCCTAGGCAACTCCAAAGGAATTCCGACACCTCGAGATAGCCCAAAGAAAATCAGAGTCCATCACGCAAGCCACTCGAGAAAGGTAAAACAAGTCTAGCAAGACCACCCGACGTGTCGACGAACTCGATTAGAGCCGCGTATCTCATTCTCAGGACACGACGGATAAGCGACGCGTATGGAGGCCTGATAGAAATCTCCCGAGTTGCCCCGGGTTGGCCCCGCACAATGCTCTAGTTTGGACCAACACTCATGAGGAGCACTGGCCCGGGGTTGATTAATTATCCATGGGGTTGCAAAGCCCTATGCAAATTTTGTTAAGTTGTTCAAGCAAATAGTACCAATGTTGGGTCTTGCCAGACAAGTTTAATTCTCAAATGAATAATCAAGGGGTCCCCATAACAACCCCGAGCATGTTAGTTGCACAAAATATGGAAACATAACACCGGTAACAAGAAACTATGGCGGTAAAAGTGGAACAAAACACCGAGAAAAAGTCCAAGCCTTCCACCATACCAATATATATATGTGCATTAAAATAAATAGCAGATAATATTGTGATATGCCAGAAATCCACGTTATCACATGGAAACACCCTGCACCTGCAACTAAGAACGCTATAAGAGGGGCTGAGCAGCGATAATTTAGCCAAACAAGGTTTGCTAGGATGTGGAGGGTTAGAGGCTATCATGGCAATGTAGGAGGCTTGACATTCAAGTGGTAGGTAACGCATATGTAACGATAAGAAGTAGACATCTAGCAAAGCAAAAATAGTGTTGGGATCCTGGTACAATCATCTTGCCTATTGGTTCTTCAAAGGGACAAAGAGCAGGGTCCTCGTAGTGGTACTCTCCTGGATCCTCGTACTCAGGTTCAACACTCGCGTCTACCCAAGAGAAATAGCAACAATAAACAACCAACCAAGGTACAATGCACAAACAAGATGATGCATGATTCATTTGAAGTATTTAACATGGCAATCCTAAACTAGTCATGTTTCACATGCAATAGATAAGCTATTTATGATTCTGGACAGATCCTCATGTTAACTTGTTTAAACATGCATGATCATGGCAAATATGGATGCTTCATACAAAATCGATACAAATGCATATGTAGAACATAGGAAACGAGTTACGGTTCTCACGCTACGCTCACGGCAAGTTACAAAGGCAAAACACAAGACAATGAAGGCCATGGGCTATTCCTTGGCATTCCAAGGTAGCCACTGGTTAGTCAATGAAAAACCAACCACAATAGAGTCCAAGATCAAGCAATTCCATGGACCATAGCTCCCACAAGCCACAAAACACTAAAACAACCAATCTGCCACAAAACAGGAACATGACAACTTTCACAGCAATTATCTAGAGCTACGGGAAATCCCCAAGCACAAACAAGGCATTTATCGAAACTATACATAGCATGCTTATCAAATCATCCAACTACACAAACTGGAAAGGAAGCACATATAGATAAGCATGAAGCTCACAAGTTGGCATGATGAAACAGATTCTAGGGACTTAGAGAAAATAAGAGTTTTCTGGAATCTGAGTTGAGCTGATAGCAAGTTAACAGTAGAAACTAATAATGATAGAGACCACCTCATGGCATGATAATTAACAGGATGGTGGAGGACAACATCTACTTCAAAACACTAGCATTGAGCTTGAGCTAATTCAGAACATATCACTTGGTAGCATCTACTCAAGAGGGCATAAATATATTAACAGATTCTCAGACTTAGAAATATTTAGCATGTTGAAAACAGCAACATTTTTATAGCCACTTTGGAGCATGGTTCCCACTTATTTGCAAGTTTATCATGTCAAAATAAAATACCATGCATTCTACTCATCAAAGGCTACCATTTTCATGTTGACACAATTATCATAGTATGCATGGATTAATTACAACTAAAATGACAAAATGGCACTTTGGGATAAAATGACATTTTGTCGAACTTGCTCAAATGACCAAACAAGTTGCACCAATGAATTTCTTGGGTGATTCTACCCCAAAATCATATATCACACTCCTATGTTTGCATGGAGCAACATGGCAATACACTAGATAGCAAAATACCAACAATTCCTATAAGTGCAAAATTACCTAAGATGCTCATGTTCAAAAATGCACATAACCAGATTTGGAATTATACCAGAAATAGAAATACCCATTAATATCACAATAAAAACAAAAAAAACTAGGTAGGAGGGCCAACCTGGCATAGACACCACGACCCTCTATGTGGTTGACAAGTGGGCCATGGGCCCACTGTCATACATATACACACTAGCACATACACGCACACACAGCCACACACGGATCCAGGCGCTGCCGCACCAGATCCATGCCACACATGCACACATGCAGGCACACACAAATCAGCATGCACGCACACAGGATCTTGGTGTAGCCACACCAGATCCCATTTGAACATACACACCACAGCCACCGATAAAAAGGAAAAAGGGGGCCAGGGGGAATCGAACACGCGACCTCGCAGTTGCCCCTGGTTCACCTACCGCTACGCTACGCATTGACTACTGGCTGAAGGGGATCCACATGCGACATAAACAAAGAAAGTAGACGAATTTCCTCTACCTCGAGACAGAGGAGAGGGGATCGTCGCTGGCGGCAACTACGGCGACCAGCTGCTCCAGCGGGCCACCAGCGGGAGCTGCGGGGTCTGTGGCGGATCCATCCCTATGGAAACCTACTGGCTACGCGCGCGGCAGCGAGGAGCTTGAGCACGGCGGCAACTGTAGCTATGACAGCAAGCGACGCGGGGCAGGGAGCGCGCGAAGAAGCAGCCGCGGGCATTCGGGAACGACGCGGCGCGCGACGGGACGAGCGAGAGTGCAGAGGGGCGATGCATGGCGCGGTAGCACTAGCTGCACCCTCTCTGAAGAACAGATTCAGCTACGGCGCGGGGCGCGGGGAGCATGCCAAAGACACGGCCCGACAGAGAGCTACGGGCGGCCATCGACAATAAAAACGGCATGGAGGTGGAGAGGAAGGTACCTCCACTACCTTGGCGCGGCGAGGCAGTCCAGGATGCGGCTAGTCAATGGCGATGAGGAGAAGAAGTCTGGCGCTGCTGCTGCACCGGGACTGCAGGAGGACGACGGCGATGAGCACGGCGCTCCAGGCTCGCAGACGACGCATGTGAAGACGAAGAAGACGGCAGGGACTCTATTCGCTCGATCCACGCGTCGGGGAGGAGGAAGACGAGGCGGGGACGCTACCCCGAGCACGAGCATGCACTCGGCCGGAGCATGGCGAGCAAGGCAACGATGACGCTTGGCTACCTTACCTGAATGGTGGCGATTCGAGAGGAGGGGGGAATGGAGCGAGGGTACGAGCTAGGGCATGGAGGACACCTTATATCGGGCTCCAGGGGCGCCGACGACCTTCAAATCAACAGATACGACGACGTGGCACTCTGGATTGCTCCCGTACCGAGGAGGATGACAAGCATGCGCTGCTGGGCTGCAAGCTGCGGGGACTGCTGCTACTCGGCCGCTGCGGGGGCAAGGAGGCCCAAGAGGCAAGCTCTCTCTCTCTCTCTCTCAGGAAAACAAAAGGGGTTTACTTTTTAAAATAACAGTTTAACTCAGAAAACCCCATAGTAATAAATAAAAGGATTTTTGACAAAACAAAAATACTTTTACCCAAAAGGAAATATGCCCTATTTTATAAAATTACCAAGATGATTTTTAAAGCAAATAAATTAGATACTTTCTAAAATAACCAGCCCCTGTTTATATCAAAACCCCATGAGTGCAAATCTCAAACACCAAAGAGAGCAACACACCTAACCCCAAAATAATATTATCTACACCAGGAACATTTTTAACAGATTTAATTATCAAGTTAATTCTGCTGAAGAAAAACAAAAGGAATAAAAGGTTTAGGTATCTTGAAAATAAGGGAGAGGGAGGAAGTTGTTGCCCACACATGCACACATCCACAAACACACAAGACCTACTAACACCTCACAGAAGCCACATGGGAGCACACCACAATTATATTATGCATGACATGATGATGAGATGACATGATGCCTGATGCATGAGACAATGATCAAATGGCAAAGAAGCAAAATCAATTCCTTCAACATGACACATAGGTTACATGATCCAAAATGGCAAGAGCAGCACTTGGGCTGTCACATCCACTCCTTCTCAACTTCCTTGATGTTGTGCAAGACACCCAGCCCTACCACCTTGCCCTCTAAATAGATCAAGCTTGGGTTTATACTTTGGCTCTTCCGTATTGTATCGGGGCACCTTATTATGCAGGCTAGGAACGTGGTCTGGATAGTACGATGTCCTAAGGTTTGACACCTCCTCAAGGATAACTGCCTCAGCTATGGAAGCTTCAATCTTAGCTTTCTTTCCACATTTCTTTCGATGCTTCTTCTGTCTCCCAGGGCCGTACTGCCAACAATTTTGCGTAGGGCCCCCAACAATACCTCTTTTGCGAGCTGTAAAATGAGATGTGTCATCGGAGTAAAGAAGCCTGGCGGAAAGTTCTTCTCTAGCTTGCATATCAACTCTGGTACCTTCTTATGCAATTGTCCAATCACCTCGGGACATACTTCTGTAGCACAGAGCGTGCGAAATAAATGGCTTAGCTCCGCAAGCACTCGCCAGACATGCTCGGGGAGATAGCCTCGAACCATCACCGGCATTAAACGCTCAATCCATACATGATAGTCATGGCTCTTGAGCCCGTTGACTTTGCCCGTTGAAAGATTGACTCCATTACTTATATTGGATGCATAACCATCAGTGAACATCACAATGTGTTTGAGCCACATAAGTACCTCCTTCTTTTGTGGTGGTTTAAGGACAAAGTCAGCCTCTGGCTTGTACTAGTTTCTTTGACCGCCTATGGGAGGTTGCATGTTTAGACGTGGTCTATCAAAAAAAAATTGTTGATCGGCTCTAGCTTGAACATTATCCTTGGTCTAATCAGGAATGTTGAGGATCGTGCGAAAAAGAGACTCTGCGACATTCTTTTCGATGTGCATCACATCGATGTTATAAGGAAATTTGAGGTCCTTGAAATAGGGAAGCTTCATGAA
Organism: Hordeum marinum; assembly: GCA_022496015.1. Taxonomy (NCBI): domain Eukaryota; kingdom Viridiplantae; phylum Streptophyta; class Magnoliopsida; order Poales; family Poaceae; genus Hordeum; species Hordeum marinum. The sequence goes on from CM039674.1 coordinate 516,091,076, forward strand.
GGGGCTAATGTGAGTCCAGTTGTGTGTCTCACCATATCCCTCGAAGCGTTTTCCTTCCCCTTTCCCTTTGACTTCAGGCTTGAGACCTTTTAGTTGAGCAAGAACATCTGCCCCCAAAAATGTTGGAATATCGTTTACTTCATGGACAACCCGACCTTTCGGGAAGTTCTTCTTGTCTTCCCTATCTGGTTATCTGGAGGGAGGAACTGGAGGTGCTAGTCAAAGGTTACATACTTGCGACCCTTCTATAGCCAAATAAAACATAGAGCCTGCATGCACACTGGGCATGACATCTTACAACTTGTACACCATCCGCAGAATAGGGCATAGCCAGGAAAGTCATGCATGCAATACATCAACCAAACTTTCAACAAGAATTTTTTCTGCAAATGTCGGTTATATGTTAACCTTGGGAATTACCAAGAATGGTGCAAATCATCCACCAGCGGCTGCATTAACACTCCCAAATTCTTCCCCGGGTATTCTGGCCCTAGAATGATCAACGACAAGAACATGGTGTTGCGTTGCATTAGGACACCGAGAGGGAGATTGAGCAGAATAACAAACACGGGCCAACAACTATATGAATTAGACGACATACCATATGGATTGACCCCATCACCTGTTATTGCAACTCTGACATTTCCAATCCCCGACTGCTTCCTCGGGGTATTCTTTATCGAATGCCTTCCATGCTTCACCTCCCGATGGATGTACGATTTTATTTGTATGGTACATTTTCCCTTGCTTGTGCCACTTCATCATTTTGGCAGACTCCTCCATGATGAAAAGGCGCTGCAGTCTTTTTATGAAATGAAGATATCAAATAACCTTTGCGGGGATGCATAGCTGCCTCTTTTGACCATCCTTACTGATCACCTCAAGGTACCGAGAGGAACCGCACTTCCTACAATACTTGTCATCCGCATACTTGTGCCTAAACAAAAGGCAATTCTTCGGACAGACATGTATTTTCTCATAATCCATAGAGAGTTTCTTCATGATTTTCTTTGTGGCATACATGCTTTCCGGTAGTTCATGACCGTCAGGAAGGCTATTAGCCCATACTCCCAGAAATGCTTTGATGCAAGCCTGGCTACAACCGTACTCAGCCTTAACTGCAATTAGTTGCGAGATGGCATCTAGCCGAGAGAGTTTGGAACCCGCATAAAGAGGCTTCTTTGACGAAGCCAAGATCTCCAAGAAGGACTTTGCGGTTGCTTCCGGCTCCTCCGGCTCCTCAAGTTCATTGTTTGAAGGTGTCGCATGTGTCGCCTCTGTAGCAATGACATGCTCTAGCATGTCTATGACCATGTCGTCCACATAACCACCGATGCGTTGATGCATCACCTCCTCTCTACCACGGTCCCGCTCGGCAAAGTTTATCGGCATGTCAAATTTTTTTCATATATCCGTGCGTGCGAAGGTGCCAGGTCATTTTGTCATTGCCTTTAGAGTGACGTCTGCCACATCTCGCTCAGGGCAATGTGGGATCATTCTCATTGGACCACGGAATGTCTCCCTCAAAAACACATCAGTTTTGGCAATCCACTTTGATGTTACTTGATTCCCATGGGTGCCATGGGTAAAACCACTATACATCCACTGATTATCTGTCATCCTCTTCTTTATTGTGAGACACACAACAAAATTAAGATTTAATTTGAATTAATCACATCAAATAGTTATTTTCTACCACGTTGATGGCACTGAATCCACCTACATCTCTAATAGGTAAAGAGGGTCCTAATCCCACCCGAGGATGTGTAGATTGAGTATGTTCTCCAATCTCTACCCCGTTCCGAGAAAAAATTTCAATAGCACCTCCCCGTTGTTCTCTAGATACACGTCTCGGTAAATAGCCGAGAGAATGTGCTCCGGAGAACAACGGGGAGGGGCGGCCGAAATCTTGTCTCAGAACGGGGTAGGGCATGGAGAACGTACCCAATCTACACATCCTTGGGCTGTCCGTGGAAAATGCTGGACAATCCGAAAGAGTTGTGGTGATAAATATGCAATTGAATGCATATTTATCCATGCAACCATTTCGGACAGGAGACGCCTAGGTTACGCGACTTGACATGAAAAGAAAATCTAGTGACATGATTAAAAAAGCATAGAAGGTGAAGGTGGATTCGTAGCTCACCCTCGGCTGTAGAGGAAGTAGTCGAACAACAGAAGGATGATCGGGGACCAATAGCTCAAACGTCGACGATCACTCCATGCAGATGCAACATCACAAAGCTTGTAAATTCCAGCAAGTGAAAAAATAGGTCATCATGTCTCGTATAGCAATCTTTGATGACAAAATGATAGAATCCATCCATCCAAAAAACATTCATAACATTCAGCATATCCATATAGCATATAGCATCTCCTATAGCATATCACATATAACATATACCATCTCCTATAACAAATTTGACCAACATTCCATCCATCCATCTACGAATCTAAAAACATCCATACTATCTACAACATACTAGTTAATGTATCCATCCACCTACAATCAGTAGCAAAAAACTAAAAAAACTAAGGAAAAAAAATGCTCACAATGGCCACAGATGGCAAAGGGTCGTTGCGGGCGCGGGTGCAGCGGAGGATGGCCGGCTGGAGCTATAGCGGGGGGGGGGGGTTGGAGCAGCAGGGCCGACCGAGAATTGGAACGGGATGTTCGGAGCCGTGGCGAGGCGGCATCGAGGAAAGCCAGACGGGGGCGGTGCGGGGTGGCAGTCGGGGACGGGGTTGTGGCGGTAGATGGGGAAGCGGCGGGGGGCAGGAGATGGGGGCGAGGCGGGGGGCGGGGCCGGGCAGGGTGGGGTGAGGTCGGGGTGGCAGGTAGGGGGCGAGGTGGCAGGGCGAGGCGGGGCCGCGGCCATGGCCGGATGGGGCGGGCGTTACGGCGGCAGGATGGGGCCGGGCAGGATGGGCGAGGTCGGGGCGGCGGCCAGGCTAGGACCATGGGTGGGGGGCGAGGCGAGGTCGGGGTGGTGGCCGGGCGGGGCGAGGCGGCGACTAGGTCGCCGGGCAGGGCGAGGCGGCAACTAGGTCGCCGGGACGGGACGACGCGAGTAGGCGGCGAGCGGGGTCGGGGTCCGGAGCTGGCTGTGGGAGTGAGTGAGTGGTGGAGAGAGGTGGGGTGAGGGGATAAGGCGACTCTATGTCGGCGGCTTAGCCGTCGGCATAGATTCAGTAGCCACATGACAACCTATGCCGACGCCTAAGCCGTAGGCATATGTATTATTTTTATTTTTTCGTTATATTTTTTTACTAAAGTTAATTTTAATATATTTTTAAAATGTCCTAGCAATTTTTAGAATATTCATATCCTTCCTCCCCTCCAAAGACCCGGTGCGATATTCCGGTGGCATTGCTACCCAGAGACGCCCCCGACTGGACTAAACCCTAGCCCCGTTGACCCGGTGATTTGGGCATTTGACTTTCACTGGACGTCCGTTCACCAGTGGACTCTTCCACCTCGTTGAGATAGGACGACCCATAGGAACATCCCCAAACATGTCCTGGGAAGAACCCCCCATTAGATTCGCTCCGGCTCGACCGAATGAGCACGTCCCCCCCTTAATGTGACGACGTCAGTGTCGTCCATGGAGGGGCCACACCCGACCGGAGTCCCAAGAAGGGCAACTACGCACGACACAACACTTTCACACATGTAGGGGGTTGTGCCGTGTTTTGGTGACCGACACGACACTGTTGACTGAACGGATCTACCACTTTGACTTTCACCGGACGTGGTTTGACCGAGGGACATTTTCACCTGGCTATGATAGGCCAGCCCATAGCAACATCTTAGCACAAGGTCCGGGCCCAACCCACCACAAGGTTCCCTCGGTATCAACCCGATGCGACAATTTCCGAATGTTAGAGGGCCCAGGGAAAGACCTGGCGGCATTGCCACCCCAGGTCCCCCGTCCCGTCTAACCCTGACACTGTTGACCGAACGAATCTGCCCCTTTGACTTTCACCGGACGGGGTTTGGCCAAGGGAACTTTTCACCTGGCTATGACAGGCTAGCCCATATAACAACATCTTAGCACAAAGTCTGGGCCCAACCCACCGCAAGATTCCCTCGGTATCGACCCGATGCCACAGTTTCGGAACTTAAGAGGGCCCAGGGCAAGACCTGGCGGCATTGCCACCCCCAGGTCCACCCTCCCGTCTAACCCTGACACTATTGACCGACCGGATCTAGCCCTTTGACTTTCACCAGACGGGGTTTGACCGAGGGACATTTTCACCTCGCTGTGATAGGCGAGCCCATAGCAACATCTTAGCAAAAGGTCCGGGCCCAACCCACCGCAAGATTCCCTCGGTGTCGACCCGATGCCACATGTTCCCAACGTAAGAGGGCTCGGGGCAAAACCTGACGGCATTGCGACCCCCAGGTCCCCCGTCATATCTAACCCTAACATTGTTGACCGAACGGATCTACCCCTTTGACTTTCATTGGATGGGGTTTGACCGCGTGACATTTTCACCTCGCTGTGATAGGCCAGGGCATAGCAACATCTTAGCACAAGGTCCGGGCCCAACCCATCGCAAGATTCCCTGGGTGTCAACCCGATGCCACATTTTCCCAACGTAAGAGGGGCCGGGGCAAAACTTGGCGGCATTGCCACCCCCAGGTCCCCCGTCATGTCTACCCTGACACTGTTGACCAAGCGGATCTACCCCTTTGACTTTCACCGGATGGGGTTTGACCGAGGGACATTTTCATGTCGCTGTGATAGGCCATCCCGTAGCAACATCTTAGCACAATGTCCGGGCCCAACCCACCACAAGATTCCCTCGATGTCGACCCGATGTCACATTTTCCCAGTGTAAGAGGGCCCGAGGCAAAACTTGGCGGCATTGCCACCCCCTTGGTCCCCTGTCATGTCTAACCTTGACACTGTTGACCAAACGGATCTACCCCTTTGACTTTCATTGGACAGGGTTGATAGAGGGACATTTTCACCACACCGTGATAGGCCAGCCCATAGAAACATCTTGGCACAAGGTTCGGGCCCAACACACCGCAAGATTCCTTCGGTATTGACCCGATGCCACATTTTCCCAACATAAGAGGGCCCGGGGCTAGGGATGGCAATGGGTCCGGTTTGGTGCGGGTGGATCTGGTCCAAATCCAACCCATGACCCATGTTCGTACCTTCTGCCCATCCACCAAATTATCCATGGGCACAAGTTGTGCCCATGCCCAAACGCATTGGATACCCATATACCCATGGAGCTCCATGGGCAAAGAAAAGTCAGCATGACACCTTCCCAAAGATGAAATTAACTCATCATTGTTCATTCTCCAATGACAACATAAGATACAAGCCTAAGTAGGCAGAAAGTACATTGTTCAAATATTGTCCACACATATAATGAAAACTAAAATAGTCTAATAGTAAAAAACTTGTCTTAAATCTTATTACATAAAAAACTGAAGTAAACCACACAATGACATCCAGAATAGATTAGGTTGTGGGTTGTCGCAAGGCCGCCATATTAGATTATGTGGGGGGTGTGGGTTGACGCAAGGTAGTCGGATTATATTAGGTTTAATAATTATGTTGCGGGGATTAGGGAGCATGGGTCTGGTTTTGACCTTTTCTAACCGCGGACGACTTGGGTTGCACATTTCCTTAGCCCAAGTTTACTATCATATGGCCCTACCTATTATATGGGTATCCACTGGATATCCATGGAGCAGAACTTATAATCGTGCCCAACCCGCCTATTCGTGGGTATCCAAATCCATGAATCCAGGGGCAGAAATGTGCTCCATACCACTGTTGGAAATATTCCCTAGAGGCAATAAATAAAGTGTTTATTATTATATTTCGTTGTTCATGATAATTGTTTATTATCCATGCTATAACTGTACTGATTGGAAACACATTACATGTGTGGATAAATAGACAACACTTTGTCCCTAGTATGCCTCTAGTGAACTAGCTCGTTGATCAAAGATGGTCAAGGTTTCCTAGACATTGACATGTGATGTCATTTGATAATGGGATCACATCATTAGGAGAATGATGGGATGGACAAGACCCAAACTATAAACGTAGCATATGACCGTGTCAGTTTATTGCTACAGTTTTCTGCATGTCAAGTATATGTTCCTTTGACCATGAGATCATGCAACTCACGGACACCGGAGGACTGCCTTGTGTGTATCAAACGTCGCAACGTAACTGGGTGACTATAAAGGTGCTCTACAAGTATCTCCGAGGGTGTTTGTTGGGTTGGCATGGATGAAGACTGGGATTTGTTACTCCATGTGACGGAGAGGTATCTTAGGGCCCACTCGGTAATACAACATCACAATAAGTCTTGCAAGCAATGTGACTAAGTGTTAGTCATGGGATCTTGTATTACGGGATGAGTAAAGAGAGTTGCCAGTAACAAGGTTGAACTAGGTATGGAGATACGGACGATCGAATCTCAGGCAAGTAACATACCGAAGAACAAAGGGAACATCATACGTGATTAACTGAATCCTTGACATAGAGGTTCGACAGATAAAGATCTTCATAGAATATGTAGGAACCAATATGGGCATCTAGGTCCCGCTATTGGTTATTGACCGTAGAGGTGTCTCGGTCATGTCTACACAGTTCTCGAACACGCAGGGTGTGCACACTTAAGGTTTGGTGACGTTTCAGTAGTATAGAGTTATCCATGGTGGTGATCAAAGGTTATTCAGAGTCCCAGATGAGATCCTGGACATCACGAGGAGCTCCAGAATGGTCCGGAGGTAAAGATTGATATATAGGAAGTCCTGTTTTGGTTGCCGGAAAAGTTTTGGGCTCATCGGTAGTGTACCGGGAGTGCCGGTAGTGTACCGAGGGACCATCGGGAGGGGTATTTCGACCCAAGAGGCTACATGGGCTGTGGGAGGGTGAATACCAGCCCTTAGTGGTCTAGTGGAAGTCCCACACAATGCCCATGCAGCTGGGAAGAAAAGCCCAAAGAGAAAAAGGTGGAAAAAGGCAAAAAGACCAAATAAGGAAGGAGTCCTAGTCCTACTAGGATTGGAGGAGGATTCCTCCTCTCCTCCCTTCGATCGAAGCCTAGAGGGATTGGCCCTTGGGCCAAGCCTCCTCTTCTGTTCCTCCTATATATACTAGAGGTTTTAGGGTTTTGGCAAAAGATTTTCAACCACGTGCAACCCTACCCTCTAGTTCGTAGTTACTCCTCTAGATCGGTTTCAGCTGTGCTTAGGCGAAGCCTTGCTGAGGTTACTCCACCACCATCGCCGCAGCGTCGTCACGCTGCTGGAGAACTCGTCTACCTCTCCGCTCCCTCTTTCTGGATCAAGAAGGCGGAGATTGTCATCAAGCTGTACGTGTGCTGAACGCGGAGGTGCCGTACGTTCAGTACTTGATCGGGACGGATCGTGATTGGATCGCGGGATGCTCGGCGGTTTGGATCGCAAAGACGTTCGACTAGATCAGCCACGTTTCTTAACGCTTCCCTCTTAGCGATCTACAAGGGTACGTAGATCCACTCTCCCTCTCGTAGATGCTCATCACCATGGATAGATGTTGTGTGTGCGTAGGAAATTTTTTGTTTCCCATGCAACGTTCCCCAACAGTGGCATCATGAGCTAGGTCTATGTGTAGATGAGATCTCGAGTAGAACACAAAGAGTTTGTGGGCATTGATGCTTAGATTGCTTCCTCCCTTGGTCGTGTTTTGGTTCAGCGGTATTGTGGGATGAAGCGGACCGGACCAACCTTACTCGTAAGCTTACGAGAGACCGGTTCCATCGACTGACATGTAACCTCATTGCACAAAGATGGCTGGCGGGTGTCTGTTTCTCCTACTTTAGTTGGATCGGATTTGAGTAAGGCGGTCCTTGAGAAGGTTGAAAAGAAACTTATGTATCACCGTTGTGGTTTATGTGTAGGTGAGAAATGTTCTTGCTAGATACCCGTAGCAGCCATGTAAAACATGCAACAACAATTAGAGGACATCTAACTTATTTTTGTAGGGTATGTTGTGATATGATATGGCCAATTACATGATGAGATATGTGATGTATGAGATGATCATGTGTTGTATAGAATATCACGACTTGCATGTCGATGAGTACGGCAAACGGCAGGAGCCATAGGGTTGTCTTTAATTATTGTATGAGATGCGTGTCAATCATTAAGCGCTATGTAATGCTTTACTTTATCACCTAACGGTAGCAATAGTAGTAGAAGCATGGTGGGCATGACAACCCCGATGGCGACACGTTGATGGAGATCATGGTGTCGTGTTGGTGACAATGGAGATCATGCCGGTGCTTTCTAGATGGAGATCAAAAGCACAAGTTCATAGCCATATCATGTCACTTATGATTTGCATGTGATGTTAATCCTTTTATGCACCTTGTTTTTCTTAGGACAACGTTAGCATTATAAGGTGATCCCTCACTTAAATTTCAAGATGAATTGTGTTCTCCCCAAGTGTGCACCGTTGCAGAAGTTCATCATGTCGAGACACCACGTGATGATCAGGTGTGATAGACTCTACGTTCACATACAACGGGTGCAAGCCAGTGTTGCACATGCAGAACACTCGGGTTAAACTTGACGGGACTAGCATGTACATACATGACCTCGGAACACAAGAAACCGAAAGGTCGAACATGAGTCATATAGTAGATATGATCAACATGATGATGTTCACCATTGAAACCACCTCAACTCACGTGATGATCGAACTTGAGTTGGTGAATTTGGATCATGTGACACTCAGATGACCTGAGGGATGTCAGTTTGAGTGGGAGCTTTAGTAATTTGATTAACTAAACTCATTATCTTGAACAATAGTCTAAGTAACCTTTGCATATTTATGTTGTAGATCAATGGCTCGCGCAGTAGCACCCCTGAATTTCAATGCGTTCCTAGAGAAAGCTAAGTTGAAAGATGATGGAAGTAACTTTGTTGACTGGGCCCGTAATCTGAGGATTATCCTCATGGCTTCCCAGAAATCATATGTCCTTGATGCACCGCTTGGTGACCAACCAGAAGACATGTCATCCGAAGACGTTAAGAATGCTTGGGAGGCACGTTCTAGAGATTACTCAATAGTTCAGTGTGCAATATTGTATGGCTTAGAACTGGGAATTCAAAGATGTTTTGAACGTCATGGAGCATATGAGATGTTTCAAGAGTTGAAGTTTATCTTTCAAAAGAATGCCCGGATCGAGAGGTATGAGACTTCCCATAAGTTCTATGCTTGCAAAATGGAGGAGAACAGGCCTATCAGTGAACATATACTCAGAATGTCTGGGTATTCGGCTCGTCTGGCGGAGTTGGGAATTGCCCTTCCGCCAGAGGCGATCACTGACAGAGTTCTTCAATCACTGCCACCTAGTTACAAGAGCTTTGTGATGAACTATAACATGCACGGGATGAACAAGTCAGTCAGCGAGCTATTTGCGATGCTAAAAGTTGCTGAGTCTGAAATCCAGAAAGAACCTCAAGTGTTGATGGTCAATAAAACCACTAGTTTCAAGAAGAATGGCAAGGGCAAGGGCAAGAAGGGTAAAACCAAGAAGGATGGCAAAGCAGTTGCTACTCCTGTAAAGAAGCCCAAGGCTGGACCCAAGCCAGAAACTGAGTGCTTTCATTGCAAGGGAACTGATCACTAGAAGTGGAACTGCCCCAAGTACCTGGCTGACAAGAAGGTGGCCAACGACAAACAAGGTATATATGATATACTTGTTATTGATGTGTACCTTACTAGCTCTCATTGTAGTGCTTGGGTATTTGATACCGGTTCGGTTGCTCACATTTTGAACTCAAAACAGGAACTACGGAATAGACGAAGGCTGGCAAAGGACGAAGTGACGATGCGCGTGGGAAATGGTTCCAAGGTTGATGTGATCGCCGTCGGCACGCTCTCTATTCGATTACCATTGGGATTAGTGATGAACCTGAATAATTGTTATTTAGTGCCTGCGTCAAGCATGAACATTATATCTGGATCTTGTTTATTGCGAGACGGTTACTCATTTAAATCAGAGAATAATGGTTGTTCTATTTATATGAGTAATATCTTTTATGGTCATGCACCCAATGTGAGAGGTTTATTCATATTGAATCTTGATAGTGATGATACACATGTTCATAACATTGATGCCAAAAGATGTAGAGTTGATAATGATAGTACCAGTTTCTTGTGGCACTGCCATTTGGGTCATGTTGGTGTAAAACGCATGAGGAAAACTTGATTTTGAATTACTCGACACATGTGAACCATGCCTCATGGGCAAGATGACTAAAACGCCGTTCTCTGGAACAATGGAACGGACAAATGACTTATTCGAAATCATACATACTGATGTGTGCGGTCCAATGAATGTTATAGCGCACGGTGGATATCGTTATTTTCTCACGTTCACTGATGACTTAAGTAGATATGGGTATATTTACTTAATGAAACACAAGTCTGGAACGTTTGAAAAGTTCAAGCAATTTCAGAGTGAAGTTGAGAATCATTGTAACGAGAAGATTAAATTCCTGTGATCTGATCGAGGAGGTGAATATCTGACTTATGAGTTTGGCAGTCACTTAAGACAGTGTGGAATTGTTTCACAGTTGACACCCCTGGAACACCACAGCGTAATGGTGTGTCCGACCGTCGTAATCGAACCTTATTAGATATGGTGCGTTCTACGATGTCTCTTGCCGATTTGCCACTATCGTTTTGGGGTTATGCATTAGAGACATCTGCATTCACTTTAAATAGGGCACCATCGAAATCCGTTGAGACGACGCCATATGAACTATGGTTTGGCAAGAGGCCAAAGTTGTCGTTTCTTAAAGTTTGGGGATGTGATGCTTATGTCAAAAAGCTTCAGCCTAAAAAGCTGGAACCCAAAGCGGAGAAATGCGTCTTCATAGGATACCTGAAAGAGACAGTCGGGTATACCTTCTATCTCAGATCCGAAGGCAAAGTGTTTGTCGCTAAGAACGGAACATTTCTTGAGAAAGAGTTTCTCTCGAAAGAATTGAGTGGGAGGAAAATAGAGCTTGATGAGGTTATTGAACCTTTACTTCAACCAGAGAGTAGCGCAGTGCAGAAAGATGTTTATGTGGAACCTACGACGGTTGAAGAAGAAGTTAATGATGATGATCATGAAACTTTGGATCAAGTTACTATTGAACCTCGTAGGTCGACAAGGGTGTGTACTGCTCCTGAGTGGTACGACAACCCTGTCTTGGAGGTCATGTTATTGGACAACAATGAAACTACAAGCTATGGAGGAGCGATAATGGGCCCGGATTCTGAGAAATGGTTAGAGGCCATGAAATCTGAGATGGGATCCATGTATGAATACAAAGTATGGACTTTGGAATTATTACCTGAAGGGTGAAAGGCCATTCAGAACAAATGGATCTTTAAGACGAAGACGGACGTGGACGGTAATGTTACTGTCTATAAAGCTCGACTTGTGGCGAAGGGTTTTTCAAAAGTTCAAGGAGTTTGACTACGATGATACCTTCTCACCCGTAGCGATGCTTAAATCTGTCAGAATCATGTTGGCAATAGCTGCTTATTTCGACTATGAAATTTGGCAGATGGATGTCGAAACAGCGTTCCTCAACGGTTTCCTTGAGGAAGAGTTGTATATGATGCAACCAGAAGGTTTTGTTGATCCAGAGAATCCTGACAAAGTTTGCAAACTCCAGCGATCCATTTATGGGCTGGTTCAAGCATCTCGGAGTTGGAATAAGCGCTTTGATGAGGTGATCAAAGCGTTTAGGTTTATACAAGTTTGTGGAGAAGCTTGTATTTACAAGAAAGTGAGTGGGAGCTCAATAGCGTTTCTAATATTATATGTGATGACCTATTGCTGATTGGAAAGAATATACAAATGCTGGATAGCGTGAAGGAATATTTGAACAAGAGTTTTTCAATGAAGGACCTAGGAGAAGCTGCTTTCATATTAGGCATTAAGATCTGTAGAGATAGATCGAGACGCTTAATAGTACTTTCACAGAGCACATACCTTGATAAAGTTTTGAAGAAGTTCAAAATGGATCAGTCCAAGAAGGGGTTCTTGCCTATGTTACAAGGTGTGAAGTTGAGTAAGACTCAATGCCCAGTGACTGCAGAAGATAGAGAAAAGATGAGTGTAATCCCCTATGGTTCAGCCATAGGCTCTATCATGTATGCAATGGTGTGCACAAGACCCGATTTCAGCCTTGCCATAAGTATGGCCTGAAGGTTTCAAAGTGATCCTGGAATGGAGCACTGGGCGGCGGTCACGAATATCCTTAAGTACCTGAAAATGACTAAGGAAATGTTTCTCGTTTATGGAGGTGATGAAGATCTCGTCGTAAAGGGTTACGTTGATGCAAGCTTTGACACTGATCCGGATGACTCTAAGTCACAAACCGGATACGTATTTATTCTCAACAAGGGAGCGGTAAGCTGGTGCAGTTCCAAGCAAAGCGTGGTAGCGATTCTACATGCGAAGCGGGGTACATCGCAACCTCTGAGGCGGAGAAGGTAGGTGTCTGGATGAAGCAGTTCATGACAGATCTTGGAGTAGTGCCCAGTGCACTGAATCCAATGACTCTGTTCTATGACAACACTGGTGCCATTGCTCTGGCCAAGGAACCAAGGTTTCACAAGAGGACCAGACACATAAAGCGACGCTTCAATTCCATCCGCGATTACATCAAGGAGAAGGACATAAATATTTGCAAAGTGCACACAGATCGGAATGTTGCAGACCCGTTGACTAAACCTCTTCCAAGGGCTAAACATGATTAACACCAGAACTGCATGGGTGTTCGGTTCATTACAATGTAAATCACATAGTGATGTGAACTAGATTATTGACTCTAGTGCAAGTGGGAGACTGTTGGAAATATGCCCTAGAGGTAATAAATAAAGTGTTTATTATTATATTTCCTTGTTCATGATAATTGTTTCTTATCCATGCTATAATTGTATTGGTTGGAAACACATTACCTGTGTGGATAAATAGACAATTCTTTGTCCCTAGTATGCCTTTAGTGAACTAGCTCGTTGATCAAAGATGGTCAAGGTTTCCTAGCCATTGACATGTGATGTCATTTGATAATGGGATCGCATCATTAGGAGAATGATGGGATGGACAAGACCCAAACTATAAACATAGCATATGATCGTGTTAGTTTATTGCTATGGTTTTCTGCATGTCAAGTATATGTTCCTATGACCATGAGATCATGCAAATCACGGACTTCGGAGGAGTGCCTTATGTGTATCAAACATTGCAACGTAACTAGGTGACTATAACGGTGCTCTACAGGTATCTTCGAGGGTGTCTGTTGGGTTGGCATGGATCAAGACTGGGATTTGTTACTCCGTGTGACGGAGAAGTATCTCAGGGCCAACTCGGTAATACAACATCACAATAAGCCTTGCAAGCAATGTGACTAAGTGTTAGTCATGGGATCTTGTATTACGGAACGAGTAAAGAGACTTGCCAGTAACGAGGTTGAAATAGGTATGGAGATACCAACGATCGAATCTCGGGCCAGTAACATACCGAAGAACAAAGGGAACATCACACGAGATTAACTGAATCCTTGACATACAGGTTCTACCGATAAAGATCTTCATAGGATATTTAGGAACCAATATGGTCATCCAGGTCCTGCTATTGGTTATTGACCATAGAGGTGTCTTGGTCATGTCTACATAGTTCTCGAACCCGCAGGGTCTGCACACTTAAGGTTTGGTGACGTTTCGGTAGTATAGAGTTATGCATGGTGGTGACCGAAGGTTGTTTGGAGTACCAGATGAGATCCTGGAAGTCACGAGGATCTACAGAATGTTCCGGAGGTAAATATTGATATATAGGAAGTCCTGTTTTGGTTGCCGAAAAAGTTTTGGTCTCATCGGTAGGGTACCGGGAGTGCCGGTAGTGTACCGGGGCACCATCGGGAGGGGTATTTCGACCCAAGAGGCTACATGGGCTGTGGGAGGGTGAATACCATCCCTTAGTAGGCTTGTGGAAGTCCCACACAAGGCCCATGCGGCTGGGAAGAAAAGCCCAAAGAGAAAAAGGTGGAAAAAGGCAAAAAGACCAAATAAGGAACGAGTCCTAGTCCTACTAGGATTGGAGGAGGATTCCTCCTCTCCTCCCTTTGACCGAAGCCTAGAGGGATTGGACCTTGGGCCAAGCCTCCTCTTCTCTTCCTCCTATATATACTAGAGGTTTTAGGATTTTGGCAAAAGATTTTCAGCCACGTGCAACCCTACCCTCTAGTTCGTAGTTTCTCCTCTAGATCGGTTTCACCTGTGCTTAGGCGAAGCCTTGCTGATATTACTCCACCACCATCACCGCAGCGCCGTCACGCTGCCGGAGAACTCGTCTACGTCTCCGCTCCCTCTTGCTGGATCAAGAAGGCGGAGATTGTCATCAAGCTGTACGTGTGCTGAACGCGGAGGTGCCGTCCGTTCGGTACTTGATCGGGACGGATTCGTGATTGGATCGCGGGACGCTCGGCGATTTGGATCGCGAGACGCTCGGCGATTTGGATCGTGAAGACGTTCGACTACATCAACCGCGTTTCTTAACGCTTCCCGCTTAGCGATCTACAAGGGTACTTAGATCCACTCTCCCTCTTGTAGATGCTCATCACCATGGATAGATCTTGCGTGTGCGTAGGAAAATTTTTATTTCCCATGCAACGTTCCCCAACAACCCTTGCCCAACCGGATCGGGTATCCATGGATATCTGGATCCATGGATAAAATTGCCATATGGTGGCATTGCCACCCCCAGGTCCCCCGTCATGTCTAACCCTGACACTGTTGAACAAACGGATCTACCCCTTTGACTTTCACCGGAGGGGGTTTGACCGAGGGACATTTTCACCTTGCTGTGATAGGCCATCCCATAGCAACATCTGCTTCACAAGGTCCAGGCCCAACCCATAGCAAGATTCCCTCAGTATCGACCCGATGCCGCATTTTCCCAACGTAAGAGGGCCTGGGCAAAACCTGGCGGCATTGCCACCACCCAGGCCCCCCGTCCTGTCTAACCCTGACACTGTTGACCGAACGGATCTACTCCTTTGACTTTCACCGGACGGGGTTTGACCGAGGGACATTTTCACCTAGCTGTGATAGGCCAGCCCATAGCAACATCTTAGCACAAGGTCCGAGCCCGACCCACCGCAAGATTCCCTCGGTATCGAGCCGATGCCACAGTTTCCCAAGGTAAGAGGGCCCGGGGAAAATCCTGATGGCATTGCCATCCCCAAGTCCCCCGTCATGTCTAACCCTGACACTGTTTACCGAACGGATCTACCCCTTTGACTTTCATCGGACGGGGTTTGACTGCGGGACATTTTCACCTGGCTGTGATAGGCCAGCCCATAGCAACATCTTAGCACAAGGTCCGGGCCCAACACACCGCAAGATTCCCTCGATATCGACCCGAGGCCACAGTTTCCCAACGTAAGAGGGCCTAGGGCAAATCCTGACGGCATTGCCACCCCCTAGGTCCCCCGTCATGTCTAACCCTGACATTGTTGACCGAACGGATCTACCCCATTGACTTTCACCTGACGGGGTTTGACCGAGGGACATTTTCACCTGGCTGTGATAGGACAGCCCATAGCAACATCTTAGCACAAGGTCCCGGGCCAATCCACCGCAAGATTCCCTCGGTATCGACCCGAGGCCACAGTTTCCCAACGTAAGAGGGCCTAGGGCAAATCCTGACGGCATTGCCACCCCCTAGGTCCCCCGTCATGTCTAACCCTGACATTGTTGACCGAACGGATCTACCCCATTGACTTTCACCTGACGGGGTTTGACCGAGGGACATTTTCACCTGGCTGTGATAGGACAGCCCATAGCAACATCTTAGCACAAGGTCCCGGGCCAATCCACCGCAAGATTCCCTCGGTATCGACCCGATGCCACAGTTTCCCAATGTAAGAGGGCCCAGGGCAAGGTTTGGGCCTAGCCTGCCGCAAGATTCCCTTTGTGTATCACCAGCGTGGCCATTTCCACACTCAGTGTGACGGCGACAACGCCATCCCTGAGGAGGGACACACTCCGGAGACGCATGCGGGGTGCTTGCACTTGCCACCACTCTTCCATATGTGTAAGAGAGCCCTGCGCAATACCTGGTGGCACTGCCAACCCCCCAAGTACCCCGTTCCATCGAACCCTCGCACTGTTGACTGGACGGATTTACCTCTTTGACTTTCATCGGACGGGGTTTGACCGAGGGGTATTTTCAGCTGGCTATGATAGGTCAGCCCTTAACAACATCTTAGAATAAGATTCCCTCCGTGTCGACCCGAAGCCAACATTTGCCCCATTTAGGTGCAAGCGGCAGCACCGTCCGTCAAGACTATGTGCAGACTATATATAACATGATTTTTTAGCGCCTATACACACAGTTAAACAGACGATGCATTCAAAAAAAAACAGTGTCTACACTATATATAACATGGACATGGGCTATAGACTTCCTAATTAAAATTAATTTTAGTACAGGGGAAAGATTTTTTTGAAAAATGCACCTATGCCGACGGTTACAGCGTCGACGTAGGTGAAATAAAAAAAATTGCGCCTATACCGACAGTTAAATTTTTTTACGCCTAGCCCGTGTTTTGTCTGTCGGCAAAGCGCGGAACACTCGACGTAGAGTGAAATTCCAGTAGTGACTGCACTTTGTTGGATGCCACACCCAAGAATTTACCCGCAGCCATGCATATGCCGAGAAGCAAAATACATTTCAATTGGTAGGTCTCAACTCAGTCCTTTACGCAGCATGCATGATGCCGCCCAGTCTTGGACACCGATCCACCATGGCTTCTACCGTGCTACCTGTATGATACAGACGGACTGTGCTGTGACCACGGTCTACTCTTTTCTTACCCAAACAAAAAGTGATATATATACTGAAACCACCATTAACATACTGCTGATTTCTGATTACACAAACCAACTCGATGCATACATGCGAAAATAGCAGTAATGGTGCACATTATCCATCAAGAATGGGAAGCATCTAGACTGAACAAATGTCCCAAGAGAAATTATCTGGACAAGAATTACCCCTGGTAATAATTATTCGGAAGGACAGTTATACTCAATCACATGCGATCCAGATAATATAAGTTGGTAATGTTGAACTGCAAAATACATATATCAAATGCACTGAATAAAATGGTATCTTAGATTTTATTGAACGAATGGAAACGTTTGTAGATTCGGTATGAAGAACTATGGGCTGACTGCCACTGAAGCTATATTCTTGACTTTTTGTATAAACTGTATTGACAACATATTATCGGCAATCTTCGAACTTCATCCAAACTTGCCACCGTTGAAGATGAAAGTATGGGATTTTTGGTCGACAAGGTATGTTGTTACCGATGCAATCTTCATACCGAATCTCCAATTACCCAATATGTGAGCAGATCATTATAGAGCATAAATTGGTATTATCATAAGCACCAATCTCCAATTACCCAATAACAAGAAGGTGTACAGTTTACTTGATGCAATCTTGCCATATGACCTACCCTGTAATTGTAGCGTTCTGTTTCCTGCAGAGAAGTACAGGGAAATAAGATCACAGTTTAACAAACAAGAAATAAAGACGGTAGGATGAGCATACTCTTGGTATGAAAGAATAGCCTTGCAGATGTCCTCCATGTTCTGTAGTACCTCTGGGTCGAACAAGGCACCCTTCCAACAGGGTCATCACATAAATTAACAAATTAGTGAAGCAATTTGCATAAAGAAACAAATTGGTGAAAGAATTTGCAAAGCACAAACAAGAATGCAGTGTAAAGTTTCAAATCTGTGACGCACCAACTGGCTCAAATCTTCTCCCAGTTTTTCAATTTTAAGAAAACAGTATATAAAGTAAAGAACATATATACCACAATCATTTGCACTTTGCTGTGGAACCTGCAATTGTTTAAGAACCGTAAGCAAAAATCATAATATTAAGAAGCATCAATTTATAGGATAATAATGGATAGGTTTTTCATCAAAGGATAAAAATCGACAGAGTTCCAGATATTAAACTTCATACCTCAGGAAACTCAAGCTCGACATGATTGATGAACTGCCCTATCTCTTCCTTCCGGTCTTCTGTTTTTAAAATGTCAATCATGAAGCTGGCACCCAAGCAATAATGGGTTAATAAATATAGGGGATTCAGAATAAGGTTACCTTATATGGGGTATAGATCATGTAAATATATGAACAGCAATTTATGTGAACATAAATTGAGGCGTCGGTTGGCTTTTGACGTCCATTCCATGCAAACTCTAAGTACAATGCAGCACGTGGTATTTATAATTTTGTACATACAAACACCTTGGTAGGCTATCATGGATAATTTTATAAAATAATTCATTATTGTTTTGATATCATGACTCGCATACAACATGTATAGGGAAATATGTAAACATGTTATCAGATATATCATCGTGTTCATAATATTTTGGTTACTTAGAGATGGAGGAACTAAATGGATCAAACCTATTGATGACCGACGGCATGCTCTTTGGTTGTGTTGCTCTAAGTGAGTCCAACAGTAGCATCCGTGGCCCCTTTGGAGTACCCAAGTAGTTTGTCTTGCCAAAATTATAGAACACAAGGAGGCTCCAATGTCCCCTATATATAGTCAAGTAAGTGAGTACTCGGTATCATGCTGATCAAATAAGTGACTGTGCAAATAACAAAGTGAGCAACATACCAGTAAACAATAGGGACAAATACATATCGTCTTGTGAATATTTTCTTAGCTTTTACCCATTTAAGGACTTTTGATTTATGTTTCCCAGTGATGTACATATCAAACCATAACGAATCAAGGTACACATAATCACTCTTCTTTTCTGGATCTATGCCCGTCCAAAGATTCCTACATAGACAGTTTTAGTAACAAATTAGAAAATACGATAATAATAATAATAACAAATTGTAAATTAACAATCTAATAACAAGGCAGGACATACTCCATGTACAATTCAAAAATTTCATCATCAAGCATCCCTTTATTTGTTTTGTCCCTCATGTTATATGTACTAAGATTTGAAATTGTGGGGGGATGGAGGTAATCTTGAAACGAGGTATTTGCTTCCTTGCCTTTGCTATTCTGGGAGTACTTGTTTTGGGACTCTACACATGAAAAACAAGAAATGACTTAGACATAACGACACACACATACATAACATGTTAAAACACATGTAAATAAAATTCATTTCTCTTCATGTTTTTCATACTCGGTGTAGGAAAGTATCTTGATAAGTCACATATAGGGGGTGAACATAAGATTAAAATAATATACAATATGTAGCAAACTAGCAATAGCACAACTAACAATGTGTGGTCATGTTTCCACAGGTACATGGGAAATATGTCAAGAATTGTAAATCAAGAACTTGAAAGATAAAAAGAAATTCTACTGGGACAGAATGGTACAACAATAATTTGTAACCAATGAACTAAATTACTGTTGTTAACAAGATAGTATATTATACACCACATACAAGCAAAGAGAAATTTGAGGAAGTTATTTTCTTCCCTAATAAACAAAATTTTCCACGGTAGAAGAACTGCCTTCGTAATGAAGTTGCAAACTAGCAACCCTTTTGGTTACAACTTCCAAAGTTTGATTAGATAAACAGCCTAAAATGTGTTCCTCCTATACACTAGGAAATGTATCCTATGAAACAACACAAAAACTTCATAAGCATATCCCATAGATTAATAATGTAGCAACCTTTCTGGAATGCACTAACAAGCATAAAAAGCATAGTAAACTAATAGTTCATAATTGACCTCAAGAATAAGACAACTAAATTTAAAGAAGATCATGCAATTATTTGTAACCATTCCTTTAAGTTGACCTAGACCTATAGTTCAGCATGGAATCTTCAAAATAACCCCTAAACCAATCTTTTCAGAAGTAATAATATTTCTGTATACAGAATTACAACTGGCGAATCTTAGCAGTAGCCAAAAAAAGAGAGGAAAGCAATTATTATTATTCTATCAGAACACAACTTAGTGCTTTAATGCTAGGTGGTCTTTCCACTTCCCTAGATGTGGTGCCGCTTGTAGAATAGGAACCTGACAGATCTAAATACAATATACATACTGATTATAGGCAACACATGCATTAAAATAACAATAAATAGGCTCTATGCACTACAAGGTTCATCTATGCAAGCACTAGATCAACAACGGGAGGGAGTCATCAACATGCAATCACCTGTGTTTATAGATATGAAACACTAACTGAAAATGTGTAAGCCGCCAAAAAAGGTGCAATGGAGGTACTAATCTACTCCCTCCGTTCCTAAATATAAGTCTTTTTAGAGGTCCCATTAGGAAACTACATACGGATGTATATAGACATATTTTAGAGTCTAGATTCACTCATTTTGCTTCGTATGTAGTCATCTAGTGAAAGATCTAAAAAGACTTATATTTAGGAACATGGGGAGTATTTAAAAAGCTTATACATAAGGAATTCTAGGACGGCACTTGATTTTGAGTGGGATGATATAACCGATCTTAAGATCTGACCAAGCCATCTAAAAACCCAAGGGCATGCAATACCCCTGTATATAATAATAATACAATGAAGTCTGAGTGGCTAGTGAATACCCTTGGAAACCCTGTCCATTTCCAAGAAGCAAACATGTAATAGAACCAGGAATCGTTTCGGACTTGCGGGGGTATTTTGAAAGCTTCTGTATTTGCAAGAAGTTGATCTAGCCTACCAAAGATGGAACCAAAACACACCCATAAATGAGCCGGAGAGATCCATAGGGAAGATCATGAGGAACGGCACTCACTAGTCACCATCGTGATGAGAAGATTGTGCGCTCACCTTGGTTGTTGTGGCGTGGTATGGTTGTTCCTGGGGTGAAAAGTCTATCTCTCATGATAGATTTCTCCTTCTCCAGCTTCTTGTTCTTCCTTTTCTCTTTCTCCAATTCCGCGCGGAGACTTTCTACTTCTTCCTGCAATGCCATGTGCTTGGATCCCAGTTCACAGTATTTCTGTTCGACGGACAGGAGATAGTTGTTAGTAATATAGTGACCAAGTGAAATTATGGATTCAAAGGGATCGACAAAATTTCAATGGAAAGAACAATCTAATAATATCGACTCTAACTAATTATCAACAATTGGCCAGAGTCTCGGGGGCTACATCCAGTGGGTGCATTGATCGTGTCCCACTAATCAATTGCCATCAATCAATCTGGGGTCCTACATCTAGTGAGTGCACTGAACATGCCCCCACTAGAAACAAAACATATCAGGTGCTACTCACATGACAAGTCAAAAAGTTCAACTCCCGGATAGCATCGTTTCGGCTCTCGGGTGCATCTGCACCCGCGCCGACGAAAAAATCAAAACAAATACTACAAAATTTCAAACAATGCCATTTTTTTTGTGGTAGGTAATTTGTTGCGTGAGGAGCGCTTCAAAATTCAACTTATTTGGAGATCTGAGCAGCTCTCGGCCAAAAAAAAAAAATCGGGGTCTGTAAAAAAGGTTTACTATTCACGAACTTTCCTGACCCGATTTGTCTTTTTTGTCAAGAGCTGCTCAGATTTCCAAATAACTTGAAATTTGGAGCGAACCTCAAGCATCAAAATATCGACCACACAAAAAAAATTGGAATTCTTTTGAATTTTTCTAGTATTTGTATTTCGTCAGCGCGAGCAGCTGAGCCCGAGCTCAGAGTTGGATTTTCGCAACTCCGGACCTAAAACAGATTGACACTTACTGTTGTACTTACTCGGATATGATCTTGCAGAACCTCACTTGAATTCAGTGCATCCTTCTGCTTGGAGTTCATCAGCTTGGCTTGAATCATGGCCTCTTTGCTGGCGCTAACCTCATCCTCTAAAGTCCCAACTAACGGATACAATATATACGGAATAGTGGGAGGCATTGCAGGTCGGGCCACCGTAACCACCAATGCACTCGAATTGTCTTGTACAGTATCTGTCGGGGCTCGAACACTTGCATCAGACATCATTTCTGGAATTTTTGGTACCATGGCATGCTCGGTGTCCATCGGCGCCACTGGACTTCGCCTTGGACTAGTAGGGTCAACGTCCATTTGAACACGCTCTTCGGCATCCTCCACAGTAATCACTTCTTCAGGGTCTACAAACAATGCAAAGACACAGTTCGTCAGTACTTGCTCTGTCATTTCTGCTTGAATGATTGTACAAGAAATAGAATACCTTTCAAAGTGACAACATCGGTGTCAGGTTGTCCTTTGCCTTTGCTCGTGGTCAGCTCGGTAGCTTGGCTGTTATTACTTGTCAAAGTGGCAACCCTGCATCAGAAAAGGACATACGTGGTTATAACATCCGAATGATCAAAACAAGATTCAACCACTTATACTTACTTGGAGACAACTGGCACCACATACTTTCTCTTATAGCTAGGCTTGGCTGGCAATAACAGCTCGTCAGAGGGCCTTGGAAGATCACCAGCAGACAAGTCCACAGAATGTAAATCAGGTGCTATTGCGACATCATCCTGGGACACTGCAGCGATATTGTTAGCAGACAGGTTCATATCAGATAAAGCCATGGGATGTCCAGACAGAACTGCAGCAGATGTGGGGATGGACCAGGAGCTCATGGTGAGAGTGGAGGCCTCAGAATGTTCAGGCTGGGTGATGTAAACAACCCAGAATGTGGTCCTCCTATGCACTAGGAAATGTATCCCATGAAACTACACAGAAACTTCAAAAGCATATCCGATAATAGATTAATAATGTTGAAACCTTTTTAGAATGCACCAACAAACATAAGCTGCCATGGTAAACTAACATTTCGTAATTGACCTATAGAATAAGAACACTGAGATTAAATAAGATCATGAAATGATTTGTAACCCTCCATTTAAGTTGAACTAGACCTAATTCGGCATGGAATTATGAATACAACCACTAAACCCAGTTTTTCATTAGTAATATTACTTCTATATTCAAGATCACAACTAGGAATCTTAGAAGCTGCCAAAATAGGAAAACAATTATGAACAGTGTGCATTGTGTTATAAGCAATGATAATTGTTTGATCAGAACACAACTCAATGTTTTAATGCTATAGGTGGCCTTTCTGCTTCCCTAGTTGTGGTGCCACTTATAGAATTGCAATCTGGACGATCTATGTATTTATACAATATACATACTGATTATAGGCAGCATATGCATTTAAACAACAACACATAGGCTCTATGCACCACAAGGTTAACCTAGGCAAACACTAGAACGACAAAATGAGCGAGTCATAAACATGCGATCACCTGTGTTTATAGATATGAAACACTAATTAAAAATCAATAAACACCCAGAAAGGTTGGAATGGAGGCACTAATCTATTCAATAAGCATATACATAAGCGATCTTGATTCAGACTGGGATACTATAGCAAATCTTAAAGATCTTATCAAGCCCTCTAAATACCCATGGGCGTGGAATACCCATATAATAACACCATGAAATCTGAGTGGTTAGTGAGTCCTAGGAAACCATGTCCATTTCTAAGAAGCAATCATGTAATAGAAATAGGGAGCATTTCTGGCTTGAGGTATTTCCCAAGCTTCTCCATTTGAATGAAGCTGAGGTAACCTACCAATTATCGAACCAAAAGACACCACTCCATACATGAAACAGAGACATCCATAGAGAAGATCACGTGGAACGGCACTCACTAGTCACCATCGCGACGGGAAGATTGTGCAATCACCTTGATTGAGGGACAAAAATGTACCTGGATCGAGGTTATGGGCAGCGGCCCGCATGGCCGCTTTCTCAAGGATCGACGGCACCCGCGCCTTCGCGCCAGAACTGGAACGGCCAAGACGCACACTCCGGCGGGAAGCGAGGATCGGAGAAGGCTGATGGTGGAGGGGAGTGTGGCCCTTGGTGCCAACCAGATTAGTGCTAGCGCATGCCATGTACAGCCCCAGCTCAGGCAACATCGAAGTGGCAGGCAACATTGAAGTGGCAGGCACCATGGCACGAGACCCCAAGGCTGCCGAAGGAGGGGACCCCGGCGACTGGGAGCAGCCCACCACCCCAGGGGAGTTGGGGGACGACGAAGAGCGAATGTCCATCCCCACAGTCGGAGAATTTGCGTCCTCGTCCTCTGACGAGACGATAGGAGACCCGACAATCAAAATATGAGGAGGCGCGGCAAGCAGGACGGTTGTAGGGACATACGAAGATGCTTGAACAACCGGGAGAGAGGCGGTCCAAATCTGAGAAGCTGCCAAAATAGAAGGATATGAATTGTTAATTGTGGTTAAAGTTATCGATAATTATTCGATCATAACACAATTTGTGGTGAACAACGAACTAAAATAAAATACAGCATTGTAGCAACATCACAATTAGCAACACACGATCATGTTTCCACCATCTATATATTGGAGATATATCAAGAATTGCAAATCAGACACTTACAATATCGTATTGTAGAAATGAAATGGTTTAGCTCAGACTGACGACCAATTAATTAAACTAGTGTTGTTAGTACTATGTTTCGCACCACATATAAACAAACAGATTTATTTAGCCTCATAGAAGAATTGGCCTCTTAATGAAGTTGCAAACCAGCAACCTTTTTGGCTACAACTTCCCACATATGATTAGGTTTAGGTAAACAGCCTAGAATGTGATCCTCGTGTGCGTTCGGTGTCATCTTATCACTCCCACTGTCCAATACCATTAAACAGACGTTTACAAACTTAACAAACAAGGAATAAAGTTTACAAGTTTGCACCGTCTACATCATAAAACATCGGCATGTTCTTTCTCATCCATGTCTTTTTTTTTTATCAAACACCTGTAATTACCCGGCCAGCCTCAGTACCGCCGACGCCCATGGATACTTGCGTTGTACTGAACACTACTTGCTAGCAAATCTGAGAAGCGTCCGAAATATAAGGACAAGATTCATGCACAGTGATTACATGTTACAAACAGTGATGATTATTCGTTCACAACACAACTTAGTTGTTGAATTGAATCTTAGGCGGCCTTCAGTTCTTGTTCGCCATGGAATAGATCAAGTAAACTACAGTAGATCCTACCGACCACCGAACCAAACAGCATGCGCGCATTACTCAAGGAAGGTCACCATCGGAGATCAACCAGAGAATCGTGACAAACGGATCGGCCAGAGGCGAAGGGGGGAAATCGGCCTGGCCGTTCGTGCGCTTACCTTGGTCGCCGCCGTCCGCCTGCTGGTCGCTTCCGAGGTCGTTTACCTGGTCCTGGCCGCCGCCGCTGTGGAGGGGCGCGGTGGAGAACCCAGGCAGGGCGGTAGGGAGAAGCTTGGACTTCGCTCGCTTCATCGCCAGGCAGACGGGCGAGGGGGAGTTGAGGCTGGGAGGACGCATAATTGAGTATGATCTGAGTGGCGACGGCGAGTTCGGATTCAGGCTGGGGGTACGCATCTGCTCGCCCACCTTCGTCCTTTTGTGGAGCACGAGGACGGTAACGCCAGCTCCATAGCTGGCTCCTGGCTGTGTCGTCTATCTCTATCCCTTTGCTGCCATATCTGGCCAGTAGTAAGTAGTCATTAATTAGAATCCATTCAGGTGATTTATTTGCTTAACGCGGCACGGTGTAATGGAGCATTTCATCCAGGACGCGTGGTGGCCGCGGGGAGGATGAGGAAGCTGCAGCCTGCAGGCACATCACAAGTTCGAATGGGTAGTCCGCGCCGCGGAGATGAGACGGCACAGGCGGCGTGCATGAGACCAGCGCGGTGGCTTGTCGGAGAGGATGATGGCCATGGCGACGCCGCTGGAGGGACGAACAAACTCACCGGGATGGCTTTGGACACTGGCCGGGCTATATATGGGCACCACTGGTCTCAGGAGTCAGGATGCAAAAAATAAAATGGGGAGTACGTTAGTGGAGCGAGAGAGATTGGGTTCTGTTTAACCACAATTTCCTGGTCTTTCTACAAGTAAGTACGCCGAAACGCTTAGGATGCTGATAGGCGCCGGCACGCCGGTCAAAAATTAGTTTCGGCAGGTCACACACTAGCCGCGGGATCCCACTAACCCTGGACGTTGGATCCAGCAAAACAAAGAGTTCGTCCCAGAGATCCAGCTCCCCCGCATCTCACCGTCTACCGCAGCTCCCCCCCCCCCCCCCCCCGCCCCCCCGACGCCGCGCTTTCCTTTACACGTGCCACCCGCACTCGTCCTTGTCCTTGTGCTCGCCGGCAATCCAGGCTCGGCGCCGCATCCTTGGCCGCCCACGCTTACCGGCCATGGCAAGTCCGGTGGAGATGGCCGCAGCACCCGTCGTCGAGCTCGCGATGTACCTCGCCCTCAATTTTTTGGACACACAAAAGCAAAAAAATCACTTCACCCCTCATCGGTGCTGCCCATCCCCTACCTTGCCCTCCTGCAAAAACAATGGCGATGACTCCATGGTCTCGCAGAAAACGACCGTGGTAGCAACTATTGGCACTGGTGCCAGGCTTCCAGCAAACCAAATAACGTTGGTAGAAAAAAAATCAGAAATCGTACGCCATTCCAACAAACCAAAACATGATGGTAGCAAAAAATTGAAGCTTGTTCCAGAAAACGAAAATCTCCGGTGGTAGCAAAGATGCAAAGCAGTGGGTTGGTTCCAACAAATCAAAAAACCTGTGGTAGAAAAATTGTCGCTGGTTCCAGCAAAATACAAAACGGTGGTAACAGAAAATACAAAAACAACGCTAATTTCAGCAAACCCAAAGCACCTACGGAAGCAAAAAATTGTGTGGCTTCCAGCATCTAGCCGCCATGGTGGTAGCAAAGATGCAAAGTTGAGGGTTGGTTCTAGCAAATCAAAAAGCGCTGGTAGCGAAAATTGACGCTGGTTCCGGCAAAATATAAAATGGTGGTAGCAACAATACAAAAACAGCTTTAGTTTCAACAAAAAATGAAAACACCGATGGAAGCACAAATTTGTGCGGATTCTAGCATCTGGTAGCCATGGTTGTAGCACTCGCCAGCATCTGGCGCGGTTCCAGCTTTTCTGGGCCACGGTTGCAGCTCCGCTTGGCTGTGGTTCCAGCATCCCTCCGGGTCGGTTGCAGCATCCCAAGGTCTCTGTCCAGCCATGGCGCACTGCAGATAGCAGCTTCCAGTGAGGCTGGTTCCAGCTCCGGCCACGGCTGGTTGCAGCGTCACACATGCCTGTTGCAAAGGTTGGTACCCATATGTCTTTCAACTAACCTTTGCCTCTTGCAGAGGTTGGTACCCATATGGATTGATGACTGTGGTATCCCCAATCCCTGATGGTTAGACGGATTTGTGGTATCCCCAGTCCATTAGGTTTTAAATCCCGGTGCTCACATTTATTTTTGAATTTATTTCAGGATTTTCGGCGATCAGCGTTTAGTGGGAGGAGACGTTCCCGTCGACAACGAGGCGTCTATGGTGATATGCCGGCTCAGTCTCTCGCAGGTGATCATAAGGGTCGGATATGCGTGTGTGCGTTCATAGGGGTGAGTGTATGCACGTGTATATGAGCATTGCGTTTGTGACGTGTTCATTTTTTTTTATTTAGTATTTTAAAATACAAAAAAAAATTCCATGCGCCTAATCTGGGCATGATGATTTTAGGTCAGGCGTTTACAGACCCGGCCAAAAATTTAGCTCGGCTCAGGGTATACCCAAATTTATTTACAAGCAAGTTGGTTGAACTTTGACAATATATGCAAAGTTCATCTGCCGTGGAAAGAAAATGCAATTTGACGCAGTAGCCGACCACGGCAGCACAACAACATAGTGTAGGAGCGCCGAAGCACTGCATACTCCAGTCATGGCCACCGAGGAGAGATCTAAAAGTGGAGCACGGAAAGGCTAGCATGGAGCTGGATCCCGTACTGAAGCGGGTGAATGGCGAGTAGCAAACTAGGACGTGGGTCGCGTTGAGCCGGAGATGCAACGAGACGTGATGCTCTACCACTATGGTGCTACACGCTATACATGGAGATCAGAAGGAGCGATCAGGGGAAAACATTCCGAATGTCACACCATCGAGGAGAATTGGATGTCAGTGAAAATCAATTCATGGCATTGATATTAAATGTATCTATGATTGACACCCCTAATGAATTATATCTTAAGCTATATCATATGCAATAAATGTACATTTAGATATAGCTCATTCAACGGATTGTATCTTATTGTTATATTTTGAAAAGCCTTCATTTAACGTGTTTTGTGAGAGAAATTTGTAATTTGTGCTAGTAGTTTTTATGCTAAGAGCTACATCTACATTAGGGCAGTCTCGGTACAATATATCTTGGTGTAAAACAACCCATATTTAATGAATGTCTTTCCTGCAGAAAAGTTATTAAAGCAGTACGATTACGAGTAGCAAAATTCAATACAAATCAAAACCATCAAGGGAGAAAAAAATCAATAGCTCATGTAAAACAGGCCAACATGCCTAGAAACAACGACTGTTACGGGACCGTCATCCAAACCAGTTGTAAGATTTCTGTCCGGCCATCTTTCAACTATTGTACCCATATGTCATATGCTTCCGCACTTCTACAGCCTGCGGTAAGGACCACATACGGATCCATCTTATAATATTAAGAATGACCTGCAAAAAAATGGTATCTTCATTTTGGTAAAAGAAGTTTCATTACAACAATTTCACAAAGCCCCAAGAAAACAACACACCCCCACCGGATATGCCGGCGGTATCTTGGTTAGGGCGCCTCTCACCATGTCGACTCTTGACTTGGTGGGCCGGGCTGAGGACTCTCTTTGTCAGTTCCGTCCCGGGACACTTCGGGCAGCCCATGATGATTCCAAGGAAGATCCAAAAGACTTGACGCATGCTACAAGACGCTGGATATGTGGAGAGTTATATGTCTCATGCATAGCTGACTAGGATCATGTACCCTATGACCCTCTGGTACCTAAATAAACCAAAGGGCTTGGCTCATTGAAATGATACTTCTCATCATTCCATGACATCTAGCTTAGGATCCCCTACCTTGAGATCTGTCGGTTTTAGGTTCCATCTGTGATGGTCCATAAAAGTCCTGCTAGGTGATCGTCACAAATCGGTAAGAGTCAAGATCAATGCTCAGGTCGGGGTCAGCATCATCGAGGAGCAACACGAGATGTTTGTCTTCCGCCGCATCACCCTTGTCTCCAACTCACCTGGCCACATCAGCCAGGCCGTATCCATTTATCCAGGACATATCATACGGATCCGCAATATGAATTATACCAAAGATCTTCACGGAGAGCTGATCTTCCAGGGCTTGGTTTCGCACCAGGTCGAGGAGCAACACGAGCCGCTTCCCATGGCTCTGATGTCAGATCTGGACAAGGAGTGTGAAACTTTTGTTCCAGGATCAGTGTCAGATCACATACCGAAGCCGCGTATGCTGGTCTTAGTGTAAGGTCAGACCTTGGGGGACGTGACAAGCCTGAGGTCAGTGGCGGGCTCCCATGAGAGCCTAGCACGTCACTTATGGGATTTTTGCGCCCGCCACTGCTAGGCATTCCTATAGTAGTGGAAGTTGTTCATCTACCTGTGTGCTCTCTATCACACACGGTCTGCATACCATCATTGTACCCGATGGATGGGTCGTCACACACGTTTTGTTTTTTGGCAGACAATTTTTTACCGCTTATGATTTGTGCATCACACACATTTTGGTCAAATGGTGAGTGATACATGTGTCGTCTTAGGTCCAACCTACAATAGTCCCCCTGATCCAGCTTCTCTCTGGCTTTTTCCATTTTGAAATTCATGTCGTCATATTTATCTTGTGGCACACTGATTTCCTGCTCATGCTCCATGTGGGCCTCGTGAAGTTCCTCCTCAATCTCGATCTTCTGGGTCATCAGCTTCTTGGTGGTGTTCATGCTAAGATACATCACACTCTCCATTTCCAAATGTGCTCCTCCAAATCCTAAATGTAGGATGTTGTCAAGTGATCTTCAATGGTGCACACTATTTCTCCTTTGTCATCTAGGCGTATGCACATGGTGAATGGGGTTCCTTTGAGATCCATGTGATACTCTTCTGGAATACGTTCTAGTGTGGCGTGTGCTGCAATACTCCTGCCCAAGCTCCAGGATGGTGCCTCCAATAAGAAGTTGATGGGGTTGGTGATCTTTCCAAACGTACATCATGAGATGTGAACTTCCATCCTCCAGCGGGTCTCCTCTGGCATAAAGGTTGTGAAGCTTCTGGTGATAGTGGGCAAAGCGATCCTCAGCTGCTTCGTGATCTTCATCAGGCATTGTCCAATGGGAATAGTCTCATCGGGCTGAGCAAACTTGGTGATGGTGGTCGACATGTACATTTTGAAAGAGGGGAGAAGTCAGAATCAGATAGAGAAGATTACCAGAACCAACGAATATACCAGGAGGCTGTAAAGTAGGGTTTTTATCCTATGGCTTTTTCACACAGATATTAACCACACACATTAGTACATCGATAGTCCTCAAATAGAGCATTTATTACATAAATGTGGATTAAGGCCTTCTAAAGAAAATACTGCATATGCATGGAAGAATAATGAATCCATGCAACTCCACTTGCAAGACCTGAGTGCAGAATAACGACCTATCGCACCTTTAGTCTTCTTCGGAATAATCTGCAAAATGATAAGTTGCAGCCATGTAGATCAGCACATGAAATATACTGGCAAGTCGCACCACATGATGTAATAAAAATTATCCTACTTCTACATGCAATCAGATTGGTGGAAGGATCTATGTTAAAGTTTGCATAAAGCTGATTTTGTCCTACTTTCATGGGTGTTTATTACTTGAAATTTTTCATATGATTGAGATGGGAGCTCCCCTCAATCTTTACCCAAGTTGATTAATTTAATTAAATATAATGAGATCACTCAATATTTCCACTTCTAGATGTTCAAAATCGTGTAACCGGGGACATGGCTAATCGATTTGGTTTACGTTCTGCAAAGGATTGCACACTTTTTCCCACGAGACTGGATCAACACCCTTGTAGCTCATCACACTCGAAATAACTGAACTGGAAGATCGAGATGTGGTCTTTCATAAGAGTTTCCTTTACTCTAGTAGTGCACATCCACCTATATATAGTTAATTATCATAGAACTACCATTTACGAGTCACAACAACTAATCAAGCAAACCAAAGCCCATAGTAGCGTGTTGTTGCACATGTAAGCTTCTAGTTACGAAAAATTGTTTGATCCCTTTGAAGATGGGTGGCTTTTCAAATAAGAGTGATAACTGGTTACTCTAGGATGCCCCTCACCATGCAAGCATTCCATCCATATGATTCATAGGAATTAATTAGTTAGTCCTATTTACTACTCTCTCACAACTTCCATGAATCTGGATCACCACCCCGTCTACTTTTTCCAAAACAATTATATTCTACACAGTGACAACAAAGCAGTAAGGATTAGACCTACCTCAGCGATCTACCAAGTGTAAAGCATAGCCATATTCATAGTCCTACTCTTGCATAATATTTAATTTAGACTACAATGCATAGAAAATATATGTATAACTCAAATATGGCTAAAGTGTAACTTGCCTTGATGACGATTGTCAAACTCTAGAGATTGGTAATACTCGGCTTCACACCGTGGACAATCTATCGTAAGGAAACAAGGGCACAAAAGAAGTCACTCAAATATCAACATAAAAAGTAATTTTTTTTTGCAAAACTTCAAAAAGAATCAAATCAAACTACTGAACAAGACCAGTTCATAATTGTGTGAAATAGTGTGATGATTGGATGGTAGATTATGACTAGGGTTTTAATATGCAAAAATAACAAACTAATTTGGATCCATAGTTCGCAAGTTGTGGCAAATGAAGTTAACAAATTCATATTTTAAAGTTGCAAAAACTTGATTTGATTGGTTTACCGGGTAGGTTGGCTTAAGATGAAAATTTTGGTGTTGGTTTCATCGTAATTGGATAAATTTGAAAGTTTTGGTTGTTTGAAAAACATGGGCAACTATGTGAAGAAAAATATATTCCATCTAGGTCCTTGGCCACGTGGCACACTGCTACTAGCTAAAAACTATCCGCTGCGAGCTCTAAACGGCGAAGGGGTGATAACTAAAAGAAAACAGTTCGGAAAGAAATAAAAACAAGCTGATCTAATCCCAGTCGTTGTTTCATGATCGGATGGATGATCGGACAGACGGGAGTGGAGGGGGGCTATGCGACTTATAGCGGGCGACGCTATGGTGGATCTTGCGACTCCCACGAGGTCGATGCAAGAGACTGGGAGCATCTAGCGTGATTTGGTTGGATAAAAAAGGTCTAGGTTTGAGGGTATTTATCTAGGCATTGGTGTGGGCTAGGGGTTGATCTCGATATAGAGGCGGGCGAGGATTTGAACACGGACGGTGCGTAGGACTCCGGCTCACCTAGAAATGAAGATGACAAGGGGACCTCACCCGTCAGCATCGGCAAGGAGAGAGAGAAGGGGTGAGCGTGGTCCGTTGGATCCGACCTAATCTGACTGATGGGCGCACCCGATACCGATTCTATTTAGAAAAAGAAAAAATGGCCATCTGCCATAAGTATGAGGTGTGTCGGCATGTCTGTGCCTCGTCCTGGCATTATTTAATCCAGAAAATAGGGTTTCTGTTTAATTTAAAACAGAGAGGGTTCAAAGCCTCTAATAAATACGAATAAGTTTCAAAAAAATCCAGTGAAATTGACAAAAATTCATAGACTCATGTGGAGCTTTGTGAACTTTTTATTCTGGCCTAAATGTAGTTTTTGAAAATATTATTTTTCCAATAAAGTTAATTTGAGTATTATAACTAATTCTCAATTAACTGTAATAAGTCCAAAAGATATTCAAATACCTTTTCCAACTCTTATATTTTGAAGGAGTCATGTTGCCTTCCCTCGTAATATTTCTATTTAGTGGAAAAATTATTTGAACACTAAAAAATCGAAATTGAAAATGGCCATGTTACAACATCTCTCTAGGAACCGACATCTCTCCCTATACGTCATATCCATTCCAGACATATATAAATTTCTTGTAAATGATGGCGCGGCCTTGTTATGTTTATCCCAAACTCAAGATGCCTGGGCCCCTCCCCAAGATCGACAATCAATACGAAGTTAGGACATGTTAGCTCATGAGACAACGCTCCACCCACCACCACCTCTCCTCGTTGCCGCCGTCTCCACCGCCACTAGAGGCTCCGCCACCGCCGCCGCTTGGCCACCCAATGCTGCGCTCCCTGCCTCCGCCGCACCGCACCATGACCCACCCCACCAGATCCAACTACTCGCTTCCGCCTCCGGGGTTAATTACATCGCGAATTCCACTCCCGTTCGTGTAACAGTCCTTATCGGGGGTGCTCGTTCCCATCAGCTCCGTCTCATCGGAGGTGCTGCGAGCGACGTGGGAGAAGCGTTCACTAGTATAAAATAGGGCATCAGTCCCGGTTCTAGAGGGCTTTTAGTCCCGGTTTCCCAACCGGGACTAATCAATCGGGACTAAAGGCCCTCACTTTTAGTCCCGGTTGGGTTACAAACCGAGACTATAGGAGCTCCACGTGGCCTCTGTCGGGCACCTGGCAGGAGGACCTTTAGTCCCGGGACAAAAAAAGGCAGCCACGCGCCAGCCCTTGCCAAGCGCTGGGATCTAGATTTTTTTGGAAAGGACCGTGTTTCATTTTATGTTTTAATTTTATTTTATATTTACATTGTATTTTCACATGGTTACACATATTAATATGCAACATCATCAGTACAAATTATGGAAAAATATTCAACATCAGTACAAACTAGCACAGTTTCCTCTAATTCAATTTGGTTTATTGCATCCATCTAATTTGTACTGGTATATATATGCCATGTTATAAATTATCACCATCCTAAATCAACTCTTCTCATTCTAGGTAAAATAGCATAAAAAAGGTGAACTCCTCATCATTCTGGTTGTTATCATACTAGCAAGTGACAAGTTAGAAACACTAACTACTACTCTCTCCTAGGTAAAATAGCATTAAAAAGGTGAACTCCTGCATCTTCCCATTAAAGAATACAGATCAACCTATCTCCAACTTGTGGCGTGATCAACCTATCTCCAGAAATCAAGATATTATGTCCAAGTGGTTGTGTGTCTATGATACGTCCATTTTGCATCATACTTTTATATTTATATTTATTGTATTATGGGTTGTTATTACACGTTATGGTACAATACTTATGACTTTTTCTCTCTTATTTTACAAGGTTTACATGAACAGGGAGAATGCCGACAGCTGGAATTTTGGACTGGAAAAGGAGCAAATCTGACATACCTATTCTGCACCTCCAAAAGTCCTCAAAATTTATGGAGAACATTTTTGGAATTAATAAAAAATACTGGCGCAAGAAACAACCAGAGGGGGCCACCAGCAGGCCACAAGCCTGCTAGGTGCGACCACCCCCCTGGCCGTGACTAGCAGGCTTGTGGGCCCCCTGTGGCTCCTCTGATGCCCATCTTCTCCTATATGAAGCGTTTTGACCTAGAAAAAAATCAGGAGAGAGCTTTTAGGATGAAGCACCACCATCTCGAGGCGGAACTTGGGCAGAACCAATCTAGAGCTCCGACAGGGTTGTTTTGCCAGGGAAACTTCCCTCCCGGAGGCGGAAATCGAAGCCATCATCATCACCAACGATCCTCTCAACGAGAGGGGGTCAATCAACATCAACATATTCACCAGCACCATCTCCTCTCCAAACCCTAGTTCATCTCTTGTATCCGATCTTTGTCTCAACACCTCAGATTGGTACTTGTGGGTTGCTAGTAGTGTTGATTACTCCTTGTAGTTGATGCTAGTTGGTTTACTTGGTGGAAGATCATATGTTCAGATCCTTTAGGATAATTAATACTCCTCTGATCTTGAACATGAACATGCGTTGTGAATATTTACATTTGTTCCTAAGGACATGGGATAAGTCTTGTTATAAGTAATCATGTGAATTTGGTATTCGTTCGATATTTTGATGAGATGTATGTTGTCTCTCCTCTAGTGGTGTTATGTGAACGTTGACTATATAACACTTCACCATTATTTGGGCCTAGGGGAATGCATTGGGAAGTACTAAGTAGATGATGGGTTGCTAGAGTGACAGAAGCTTAAACCCTAGTTTATGCGTTGCTTGGTAAGGGGCTGATTTGGATCCATATGTTTCATGCTATGGTTAGGTTTACCTTAATTCTTCTTTTGTAGTTGCAGATGCTTGCAATAGGGGTTAATCATAAGTGGGAGGTTTGTCCAAGTAAGGGCAGCACCCAAGCACCGGTCCACCCACATATCAAATTATCAAAGTAACAAACGTGAATCAAATGAGCATGATGAAAACTAGCTTGACAGAAATTCCCATGTGTCCTCGGGAGGACTTTGCTTTATATAAGAGTTTGTCCATGCATGTACTTTGCTACAAAAAGTATTGGGATACCTTGTTGCACCTTTGATATAGTTGTTACTCGTTACGAATTATCTTATCACAAATCTATCTTTTACTGATAATTTCAGTGCTTGCAGAGAATACCTTACTGGAAACCGCTTGTCATTTTCTTCTGCTCCTCGTTGGGTTCGACACTCTTACTTATCGAAAGGACTATGATAGATCCCCTATACTTGTGGGCCATCAAGAATCTTTTCTGGCACAAAGAGTTGTCCCTCAACCTACTGAACCTATTGAAAATATTTATTATGAAATCCCTTTGGGTATGATAGAGAAACAGCTGGCTAATCCTTATGCAGGAGATGGAACACTACATCCTGATTTACATCTAATCTATGTGGATGAAGTCTGTGGATTATTTAAGCTTACAGGTCTGCCTGAGGATCACGTTAAGACGAAGGTTTTTCCTTTATCTTTTAAGGAAAAGGCATTGACATGGTATAGGCTATCTGATGATATTAGATCATGAAGCTACAACCGATTGAAGATGGAATTTCATCAGAAGTTCTACCCTATGCATCTAGTTCATCGTGATCGGAATTATATTTATAATATTTGGCCTCATGAAGGAGAAATAATCGCTCAAGCTTGGGGGAGGCTTAAGTCAATGTTATATTCATTCCCCAACCATGAGCTCTCGATAGAAATTATTATTCAGAATTTTTATGCTTAGCTTCCTCGTAATGATCAATCCATGCTCGATACTTCTTGTGCTAGTTCCGATATGAAGAAAGATACTGACTTAAATGGGATTTATTGGAAAGAATTAAATGCAACTCTGAAGATTGGGAACTCGACGAAGGTAAGGAGCCAGGTATGAACCTGTAACATCCCAAAATTCCATTTTGGAATGTTATGAATATAGCTATGCATCTATCATCATCATTGCTTGAATGTGTGGAATTGTTGAAATGCCCCTTTTAACTTTCTGAAAGCCCTTTCCATTTTACCCATTATTGCTTTCACCTATTTGAAATCTTGGTAAAAAGTTCAAATAAGAGAGGAGGAAGATGACGCTCCACACCAGGACCAAATTGGTGATTTTATTTGAACAATAAAAACCAGGGGTTATTTTGAAAATATTTGCAAAAAAGAGATTTAAAACAAATAGGTCAATTCTGAAAATAATATTTTCTTCGAAGTATTAAAATGCCAGAATAAAAATGTTCATTAAATGGCATATTTTATTCTGATCATTTTGATATATAATACTTCTATGTTTGGAAATATAATATTTGGAATCAAAGCTTTTTACTATGCTGTTTTATTAAAAAGGAAAGGAATTATTGTTGATTCGGGCCGGCCCACTGCATTTATTACTGAATCCCGTTGATCTCGACCGACCGACAGCTTCTCCGCGCCTCCGCTCTCGCTGACCACTGGCCCCCACCCCGACTGCCCGAAATCCCTGCGTCGGTCGTCTCCCTCGCGCGCGCGCCGGCGCCGGCGAGATCCCTCATCGCCGGATCTCTCGTTCTTTCCTTCCCGAGCCCCTCTCCGGACTATATAAGAGCCCCGGCACCCTGCCTCCATTTCCCACCCCCGAGCCCTCTTCCTCCGTCGCCAGACCGCCGCCGATTCCTCGCCAGAGTTGCACCACCACCGGATCTCCCCTACGCCGTAGCCACCGCCTCGGTCGTCCTCGTCCCTCCCCGACGCCTCCGTTCGACGTCGGAGGGCCGCCGCTGTCGCCCGAGCCCCTTTGCTGCCTCCCTCGACCATCGGAGCCACCTCCGTCGACGACCACAACCTCCGGCCGCCGCCTCCATCGCCGGAACATCATCCTCTCCCCTCCGGTAAGCCGTCATCACTCCTCTCCCTCCGATTCGAATCCGACGGCCCAGATTAGAACCCACTTAAACCGAACCGTTTTCCTCTTCGGTACGGTCGTCCACCCGCAACCACCTAACGCCCACGCTAGCTAGCCTATAGGATAGTGCCACGTCACCCCCTGACCGTCCGGTAGTCTTTTCCTTTTTCGGTTTAGTTTTAAATTAACAAAATGTTTTAGAAATTTGTTTTAGCTATATCTTTTAATCTACTTAGTGTTTTGAGTTGATTCTTTTTGCAATAGCTCACTTTTTTTAATGTAGTTTCACCCTGTACTTTTAAATTTCAAATTTGAACTCTAAAATTTAAATTGAATCAAATTTTCTCAAAACCTTCAAATCTGAATAACTAGAGTTTGAAAATAGTTTTTAACATGAATCTTTTTGCTACTGTTTGGTATTAGTTAGTACTACCTTCATGTTCAGTTTCAGAATTTTTTTAAGATGAATTTGATTAGTGTTTTAGCTAAAGAACAGATTCTGCCTATTAGTTAGAATAGTTTAATTTAGCTTAGTTTTAGTTAGTTCTAATTAGAATTTAGTTTTATTTGTTTAATTGGTTCTGTTAGTAAACATTTAGTGTTTTACTTACTGCTAATAAAAAAAAATAAATTTGCTTAGTTTATTTTCTTTGTTAGCATAGGAATCACAACACATTTTCAATTAGGTATAATTTGAACTAAAACAACTAGTTAGTAATAGTTTTCTTTCAACAAGTTTTATATAACTTAATTCTGTTTTTCTAAGACAAGTTTTAGTGGTTTTCTTTTCTGTTAAGATAATGTTTTATTAATAAAATAATAAGTTTAGTTTCATTCTTTTGTTAGTAAAACTATAGCTACCTCATCTTATAGTATTTAACCAAACTTTTATAAACTTTACTAAAGTTTTTCTTAACAAACTTTAAATTGATTTTATTCTGTTTATTAGTAAAAATATTTATTGTTTACTTGCTGTCAACCATTGTTTGTTAATACGAATAGTTTGGTTATGTTAGTAGTGATTTTCCCATCATCTTCTAGTAAACAAAACCTTGTGTGTTTTCTTGCTTGTGATGTGTGGATTGTTTTTGTCTTGATTGTTTACTAGTTCATTGTTGATGTTTGGGAATTACATATTTGTTGTATGCTTATTGAGTGTTTGTTTGCTTCGTTAGATTATCCGGAGTGCGAAGCTTGTTACCTAGAGTCACTCACGTACGAAGATCAGCAATCAGGCAAGTCACTTTGATCATGTTTTACCCATGTTTTATATGCATTAGTTCTACCATCTCCCCATTGCATGCAAGATAGGTTAGTTGGAAACTTGGCTACATTGAAGTAGTATCATGTGGTAGGTACCCCCCCTCAACCTCCTTTGACAACTTGGCCCTGGGAAACGTTAAATTTGTTTTGCTATGCTATTAATAGACGGGGTGGGTTGTGTGAATCATGAGGGTTGTGAGGAAATAACTTCAAGACCTATGATGATCAAGACTTCAAGACTTCAAGTTTTCAACTCACCTCTGGGTGGATGATGGTTGAACGGCGCCCTGGAGAAACCGGTGGTTAGCCTAGGTGATGCTGGAGATGTGCCAGTATTCACGCGGAAAGGTCCACCCAGGCACGAAGGGATGGAAGGATGCTTCAAGACCCAAGGCTTACCTGCATAGCCACAAGCCATTATGGGCTCTGGCTTGGTTGGATATTGTGGCGACACTAGACAGGCGGTGCTACGAGA
Source organism: Hordeum marinum (assembly GCA_022496015.1). Classification (NCBI taxonomy): domain Eukaryota; kingdom Viridiplantae; phylum Streptophyta; class Magnoliopsida; order Poales; family Poaceae; genus Hordeum; species Hordeum marinum. The sequence continues at coordinate 516,130,144 of CM039674.1, forward strand.
TGTAGAAGAACGGTAGGAAAGGATGGGCACCGACAGAGTCTCAGTGGGACCCCTTAGAAGACCATGTTTTGGTCATCCGTTCCTCAAACACCCTGAAGTGCGAGGAATCCAACAGAGGCGATCAAATCTTGTGGGGAACGTGTGCAAAGCTCTGCAGAGTACTCAAACCTAATCGATTAGCCGTGTCCACGGTCATGGACAACTTGAGCCAAAGGAACTGAAACTTCCGGAATTCTCAACACAAATTAATATGATGATGTGGGTATTAATAATTTGGGTATGAGAATTGGTTGGCAGAACCATCTCATTAATCAACCAACTTAGTAACATTTTTGCTTAGCCCCTCTTTTGATGTAGGAAAAACTTGGCTTTATGTAAAAACTTACCACACCACTTGCCATATATGCATATAGACTAGCTGATTATTTTCACGCCCCTCTCTTGTGACTTTGCCGGCATATTCCATATGCTAACCTACACGGCTGCAACGTATCATGTTGCAGAATACTTTTCCGACCAGGAGTGAGGACACGCTCTACGCTTGGCGAGATGCCCTTTGGAGTCAGATGGACTCATCTACCATGACGCTTCCGCAAGACTTAGTTATTCTCATGAGTTGGCCTTCGGCCACTTTATTGTAATGATTATTGTAATAAAGGACTCGATATGAAATTTTGTTAATAAAATGCTGTGTGATTTCCCTTTGATATATACATTGATGTACCGTGTGTGTACCAGCATGATCTTGGGATGGTACGGAAACACCGGAGACTTGACCTTTCAGGTCGGGTCGCTATAGAACCTTAAGTTTGATTGTGTTAAATCCTTCATAGACACCGATGCTTTTCGTGAATTTAGCACTAAATATGGACTTGACTCTGAGATAGTAGCTTCTTTTTGTGAATCTTTTGCTGCTCATGTTGATATACCTAAGGAGAAGTGGTTTAAATATCATCATCCCATTGAAGTGAAAGTAGTTGAACCTATTAAAGTTGAAGAGAAAACTATTACTTATAATGTTGATCATGTTATTCCCACTGCTTATATTGAGAAACCACCTTTCCCTATTAGAATAAAGGATCATGCTAAAGCTTCAACTATGGTTCGTAAGAGATGTGCTAGAACACCTACACCCCCTGATTAAATTAAAGTTGAACCTAGTATCACTATGGTTAAGGATCTTCTGGTTGATAATATTGATGGGCATGTTATTCAATTTTGTGATAAAGCTGCTAGAATTGCTAAACCTGATGCTAAAGATAAACATAGACCTGTTGTTGGCACGCCTGTTGTTTCTAGTAAAATAGGATATCATTGCTAGCATGGCTTATGTGATATGGGTGCTAGTGTGAGTGCAATTCCTTTTTCCTTATATAAAGAAATTATGAATGACATTTCACCTGCTGAGTTAGAGGAAATTGATGTTACAATTAAACTTGCTAATAGAGATACTATATCACCAGTTGGGATTATTAGAGATGTTAAAGTCTTGTGTGGGAAAATAAAATATTCTACTGATTTTCTTGTTCTTGGTTTGCCACAAGATGATTTTTGTCTGATTATATTTGGTAGACCCTTTTTGAATACCATTAATGACAGGATAGATTGTGAGAAGGAAACAGTTATCCTAAGTTTTGGGGATGCGTCTCCTGAGTTTAATTTCTCTAAATTTTGTAGACGGCCCCATGATAAAGAATTGCCCATTAAGGATGAAATTATTGGTCTTTCCTCTATTGCGGTGCCTCCTACTGATCCTTTAGAGCAATATTTGCTAGACCATGAAAATGACATGCATATGAATGAAAGAAATGAAAGATTTTCTTTGATCACCATCCTATTCTGAAACACAACTTGACTGTTGAAATACTTGGGGATCCCCCTCCACCCAAGGGTGATCCCGTGTTTGAGCTTAAACAACTACGAGATACTTTGAAATATGCTTATCTTGATGAAAAGAAGATATATCCTGTTATTAGTAGTGCTTACCTTTCAGAGCATGAAGAACAGAGATTATTGAAAACTTTTAAGAAACACCGTGCTGCTATTGGATATACTCTTGATGATCTTAAGGGCATTAGTCCCACTCTATGTCAGCACAAAATTAAAATGGAGCCCGATGCTAAACCAGTTGTTGATCACCAATGACGGTTGAATCCTAAAATAAAGGAAGTGGTAAGAAATGAAATATTAAAGCTTCTGGAGGCACGTATCATTTATCCTATTGCTATAGTAGATGGGTTAGTCCCGTTCGTTGTGTCCCTAAGAAATGAGGTATTACCGTAGTTCCTAATGATAAAAATGAATTGATCGCACAAAGAATTCTTATAGATTATAGAATGGTAATTTATTTTAGGAAATTGAATAAAGACACTAGAAAAGATCATTACCCTGTATCTTTTATTGATCAAATGCTAGAAAGATTATCCAAGCACATACATTTCTGCTTTCTAGATGGTTATTATGGTTTCTCTCAAATACCTGTGGCAAAAGAGGACCAACAGAAGACCACCTTTACCTACCCTTTTGGTGCCTTTGCTTATAGACGTATGCCTTTTGGTTTATGCAATGCACCTGCTACCTTTCAAAGATGTATGACTGCTATATTCTCTTATTTTTGTGAAAGGATTGTTGAGGTTTTAATGGATGATTTTTCCCTTTAAGGAACTTCTTTTGATGATTGTTTGAGCAACCTTGATCGAGTTTTGCAGATATGTGAAGAAACTAATCTTGTCTTGAATTGGCAGAAGTGCCACTTTATGGTGAATGAAGGCAGTGTCTTGGGACATAAAATTTCCAAAACAGATATTGAACTTGATAAGGCTAAAGTTGATGCTATTGAAAAAAGGTTGTGTCCTATGGATATCCGAGGTATAAGAAGTTTCCTTGGTCATGCTGGTTTCTATAGGAGATTTATTAAAGATTTCTCTAAGATTTCTAGGCCTCTCACTAATATTTTGCAAAAAGATGTTCCCTTCGTTTTTGATGATGATTTTCTCAAAAATGCTTTGATTTCTACACCTGTTGTTCAACCACCTGATTGGGACCTACCTTTTGAAATTATGTGTGATGCTAGTTACTATGCTATTGGTGCTGTTCTAGGACAAAGAGTTGATAAGAAATTAAATGTTATTCATTATGCTAGCAAAACTCTAGACAATGCTCAAAGAAACTATGCTACCACTGAAAAGGAATTTTTAGCTGTTGTGTTCGCTTGTGATAAGTTTAGACCCTATATTGTTGATTCTGATGTAACTGTTCACACTGATCTTGCTGCTATTAAATATCTCATGGCAAATAAAGATGCTAAACCTAGACTTATCAGATGGGTTCTCCTGCTATAAGAATTTGATTTGCATATTGTTGATAGAAAGGGTGCTGATAACCCCATAGCTGATAACTTGTCTAGGTTAGAGAATGTTCTTGATGACCCACTACCTATTGATGATAGCTTTGCTGATGAACAATTAGTTGTCATTAATGCTTCTCATAATGCTCCTTGGTATGCTGATTATGCTAATTACATTGTCACTAAATTTATACTGCCTAGTTTCACATACCAACAAAAGAAAATGTTTTCTATGATTTAAGACATTACTTCTAGGATGACCCATACCTTTATAAAGAATGAGTAGATGGTGTTATTAGACATTGTGTACCTGAGCATGAACCGGAATAGATCCTACAAAAGTGTCATTCCGAGGTCTACGGAGGACACCATGCTGGATATAGAACTGCAAATAAGGTATTACAATCTGGTTTTTAATGGCCTACTCTCTTCAAGGATGCTCGTAAGTTTGTCCTATCATGTGATGAATGTCAAAGAATTGGCAATATTAGTAGATGTCAGGAAATGCCTATGAAGTACTCTGTTGTTATTGAACCATTTGATGTTTGGGGTTTTCATTATATGGGACCATTTCCAACGTCCAACGGGTATACTCATATTTTTGTTGCTGTTGATTATGTGACTAAGTGGGTAGAAGCTGTTCCAACTAGTAGTGCTGATCACAACACCTCTATTAAGATGCTTAAAGAAATTATTTTCCCTAGATTTGGAGTCCCCATATACTTAATGACTGATGGTGGTTCACATTTTATTCATGGTGCTTTCCATAAATTTCTTGCTAAGTATGATGTTAATCATAGAATTGCATCCCCTTATCATCCTTAGTCTAGTGTGCAAGTAGAATTAAGAAATAGATAAATTAAATTGATCTTGCAAAAGGTAGTTAATAGATCTAGGAATAATTGGTCTAAGAAACTTGATGATGCATTATGGGCTTATAGAACTGCTTACAAGAACCCTATGGGGATGTCTCCATATAAAATAGTTTATGGTAAAGTAGTTCACTTACCTCTAGAACTAAAGCATAAAGCTTATTGGGCAATCAAAGAGCTCAACTATGATTTCAAACTTGGTGGTGAGAAGAGGTTATTTGACATTAGCTCACTTGATGAATGGAGTACCCAGGCCTATGAGAATGCCAAGTTGTTTAAAGAATAAGTTAAGAGATGGCATGATAAAAGGATACAAAAGTGTGAATTTAATGTAGGTGATCGTGTCTTGCTATATAATTCTCGGTTAAGATTTGTTGCAAGTAAACTCCTCTCCGAATGGGAAGCGCCTTATATCGTCGAGGAGGTATATCATTCCGGTGCCATCAAGATCAACAACGCTGAAGGCACAAATCCGAAGGTGGTAAATGGGCAAAGAATCAAACACTATATTTCAGGTACTCCCATTAATGTCGAAACCAATGTTATCAATACCATAACTCCCGAAGAGCATATTTGGGAGACTTACCAGAACGTTTCAGACTCTAAAAAGGAATAGGTACGTGGTATGGTAAGTAAACCGACTCCACAACTTTTCCAACAGCAGTTTTACTTAGTTTTGGAATATTTAAAAAATTAGGAAAATAAAAAGCAGTCCGAAGGACGCATGGGGAGGCGACAAGCCGGCTAGGCGCGGCCACCCCCTAGCCGCGCCTAGGGGGCTTGTTACCACCCCGCGCATCCCCCGACTCTGTTTTCTTGTTGAACATCCCTTCGGGTCGACAAAATTCATTATATAATCTCCTGAAGGTTTCGACTTTCATATCACAACAATACCTCATGTTTTCGTTGTGAGTTGTTTCTACCATAGATTTAGAGGAAGATGTTGTCTCAATAGTCTGATGGGGAGAGCTACATATCGCACTATCTTTCCAATCCCAAGCTCTATGGGGACCTAGACCCTTATGGATTATTCTCGGAGGAGGAACAAGAAGACAAGTACAGAGAAGAAAGTTCAGATGAAGAGGAGACTCCTATGCCTCAACTGGGAGACATGCATGTGGAGTTCAGGAAATCAAGCCTCCGAAACGCAAGAAGAAAACCCAAAGTTCTATTTATCCCTTCTCGTTTTCTACAGGGGAGTAAAGAAGAATTATGTCAAAGGATATTGAAGCTCGAGCAGGAAGTAGATGACCTGAGGGAACACAATTTCATGCTTAAGAGGAAATTGAACAAGCCTCCAACCTCCTGAACAACTCTACCACCATCAATCCCGAAGTAGGACACCTAGGTACATGGGTATGGGCACTCCCCTTGGCTTGTGCCAAGCTTGGGGGAGGTGCCCCGGTATTGTATCACACCACACCTTTTTCCTTTTTGTTTTTATCTTTCCTAGTTTGATCATTTTTGTTTTTGCTTTGACCTAGTCGAATAAAAGTTTTTAGTATGATCTACCCCTTTTAGTTTTTGCTTTTTCTCCCCTTATGTAAGCAAGTCCAAGAGTATATAATAAAAAGTAGTTTTGGTGATGAGGTCTTTGCTAGACTACTATGCTCTTGAAAGTAAGCAATAATGTATAATAGAACATAAGCAAAGAGAATACAATGTGATCTTATGGGGAGCGAGACTTCACATATAAAAAATATGGTGATTGAAATTTGTTGGCAGTTAACAAACACAGTAATTGGTCATTGGTGCAATTGAAAGGAAGTGATAAAGAAAGAGAGATTCACATATAAATATATTATCTTGGACATATTTTATGACTGTGACCACTCATTATAATATTATATGCCAATAAGTTGATGTTGGACAAGGAAGACAACATAATAGGTTATGTTTTCTTGCATTTGGATAGAGGTTATATGGTTTTAGATCCTCCAACATGTCATGCTTGCTTCCACCTCATATTAGCCAAAACCTCCGCACCAAGTAGAGATACTACTTGTGCATTCAAACACCTGAACCCAGTTTTGCCATGAGAGTCCACCATACCTACCTATGGATTGAATAAGATCCTTCAAGTAAGTTTCATCAGTGCAAAAAGCAATCAAAATTGCTCCTAATTATGTGTGATCTTTTATTTTAAGGGAAATAAGCATTGTACGAACTTGTGATACTGAAGAAATAAAAGTGACAAACTGCATAATAAAGGTTGCTATCACAAAGGGCAATACAACGCAGCGTTCCTGTGCATAAAGAGTTTGTGCATCCAAAAATAAAAAGTGCATGACAACCTCTGCTTCCCTCTGCGAAGGTTCTATATGTTACTTTTACTTTTACGTTGTAGTAATTACCCTTATGCAAGAGTCATGGTGGTCTTCACCACTTCCTATATTTTGTCTCTCTTGGCAAGCATTATGTGTTGGGAAATGATCTAGACTTATATATCCACTCGGATGTGGGTGATCATGAGTTATTATTATTGACGTCACGCTTGAGGTGAATAGTTGGGAGGCAAAATTATAAGCCCCTATCTTTCTTTGTGTTTGATTGAAGCTTTGACCTCGTGGGTAACGCATGACTGCTAGCAATCGTGAAAGACTAAAAGATGATTAACTATGTGGATTTGCTTTACAAGCTCTTATATTGACTCTTTTCGATGTTATGATAAATTTTCAATTCCTTAAATGACTGAGATCATAGTTTGTTGGTTGTCAATAGATTTCTTTGTTCATACTTTATCTTGTGAATGAATTGTTACTCTAGTATAAAGAATCTCAGACAATGAGTATTGATGTTCTAAAGTTGATCATGATGCCCTCATGTCCGTATTTTATTTTTATCGACACCTCTATCTCTAAAAATGTGGACATATTCATCGATCTCGGCTTTCACTTGAGGGCAAGCAAGGTCTAAGCTTGGGGGAGTTGATACGTCCATTTTGCATCATGCTTTTATATTGATATTTATTGCATTATGGGCTGTTATTACAAGTTATGGTACAATACATATGCCTTTTCTCTCTTATTTTACAAGGTTTACATGAAGAGGGAGAATGCCGGTAGCTGAAATTCTGGACTAGAAAATGAGAAAATTTGAGATACCTATTCTGTACAACTCCAGAAGTCCTGAATATTTACGGAGAACATTTTTGGAATTAATAAAAAATACTGGCGCAAGAATCAACCAGAGGGGGGCCACCAGCAGGCCACAAGCCTGCCAGGCTTGTGGGGCCCCTGTGTCTCCTCTAATGCCCATCTTCTCCTATATGAAGCATTTTGACCTGGAAAAAATGAAGATAGAGCTTTCAGGACGAAGCGCCGCCGTATCGAGGTGGAACTTGGGCAGAACTAATCTAGAGCTCCAGCAAGGCTGTTCTGTCGGGGAAACTTCCCTCCTGGAGGGGGAAATTGATGCCATCATCATCACCAACGATCCTCTCATCGAGAGTGGGTCAATATCCATCAACATCTTCACCAGCATCATCTCCTCTCCAAACCCTAGTTCATCTCTTGTATCCGATCTTTGTCTCAACACCTCAGATTGGTAACTGTGGGTTGCTAGTAGTAGTGTTGATTACTCCATGTAGTTGATGCTAGTTGGTTTACTTGGTGGAAGATCTTATGTTCAGATCCTTTATGATAATTAATACTCCTCTGATATTGAACATGAGCATGCTTTGTCAGTAGTTATGTTTGTTCCTGAGGACATGGGATAAGACTTGTTATTAGTAATCATGTGAATTTGGTATTCGTTCAATATTTTGATGAGATGTATGTTGTCTCTCCTCTGGTGGTGTTATGTGAAGGTCGACTACATAACACTTCACCATTATTTGGGCCTATGGGAAGCCATTGGGAAGTAATAAGTAGATGGTGGGTTGCTAGAGTGACAGAAGCTTAAACCCTAGTTTATGCGTTGCTTCGTAAGGGGCTGATTTCGATCCATATGTTTCATGCTATGGTTAGGTTTACCTTAATTCTTGTTTCGTAGTTGTGGATGCTTGCGATAGGGGTTAATTATAAGTGGGAGGTTTGTCCAAGTAAGGGCAGCACCCAAGCACCGGTCCACCTACATATCAAATTATCAAAGTAACGAACGCGAATCAAATGAGCATGATGAAAACTAGCTTGATAGAAATTCCCATGTGTCCTCGGGAGCACTTTTCTTTATATAAGAGCTTTTCCAGGCCTGTCCTTTGCTACAAAAAGAATTGGGATAACTTGTTGCACCTTTGCTACACTTGTTACTCGTCACGAATTATCTTATCACAAAACTATTTGTTACCGATAATTTCAGTGCTTGGAGAGAATACCTTACTGGAAACCACTTCTCATTTCCTTCTGCTCCTTGTTGGGTTCGACAGTCTTACTTATCGAAAGGACTATGATAGATTCCCTATACTTTTGGGTCATCAGTCTACTTTCACTGCCTTGACCATCCTTTAACTTTTCGGGATTTCTTCACTTTGAGATATTCTGTATTTACCAGGGTAACTCATCCACATTTGCATGATCAACCTAGCTAGGAATTTTCAAAGATCTCCTCAAAAGAGAGGATAATTCTAGTTTTTACCTAAGTAATGATTTTTTCTATGAAGAGGACTTAGTCAAGCCTGAGGAAAATGAGATTCTAGAATCCCCTTTTATTGAAGAGGAAGTTAAGAAAGTTGTTTTGACTCTTGATGTGGATCCCGGGCCAGATGTGATCCCTTTCTTCTTTTACTAGCACTTTCAAGATTTTATTAAAAAAGACTTGATGGCAATGTTCTCTCAGTTTCATTGCAATAACCTGGACATATTTAGGTTAAATTTTGTTGTGATAACCCTTATCCCAAAAGAACATGATGCCACCTCTATGAGGAAATTCAGGCCCATTACTTTACACTAATGTAGCTTTAAGATATTCACCAAAGTTCTTACTAACAGACTAGCTAACATATTGCAGTGGATGATAGCTAGTAACCAATTTGCATTTCTAAAAGGTAGATATATTTGATAAAGTGTGGTGACTACTCATGAGGTTCATCACTCCATCCACTGTACCAAAAGGCAGGGGCTAGTCCTAAAATTAGATTATGAAAAAGCCTTTGATAAAGTGAACCTTGATTTCCTGAATGAGCTTCTAAAAGCTAGATTATTTGGTAATAAATGGATTAGGTGGATCCACCAAATCAACCGTGGAGGCTCTGTAGGGGTCAAGGTCAATAATATGGAGAGTGGTTTTTTTTCCTCACTAGAAAAGGTCTTAAGCAAGGAGACCCCATGTCCCCATTGCTTTTTTAATCTAGTTGTAGATGTACTTACTAGGATGTCATCAAAGCATCTCAATAGCATCTGATTGTGGGGATCTGCCCTGAGGTTGGTCATGGTGGGATTTCCTACCTCCAATATGCTGATGACACAATTCTTTTATTAGACAAGAACACCCAACATGCTACCAATTTCAAGATAGTTCTCAACTGTTTTGAGCAGGTCTCTGGCATGAGAATTAACTATAATAAGAGTGAACTAATACCTATTAATATAGATGAGAGTGAACTTGAGGAATTCTTAGAAATGCTTGAATGTTCCAAAGGGGCCTTCCCCATTAAGTATCTGGGGATCCCCCTCCATCATAATAAGTTAAGGAGGGAGGACATCCAACCCCTGATTGACAAAATTATGAAAAGAATTGCTGGGTGGAGGGGGAAATTGCTATCCTATAAGGGCAAACTGGTTTTAATCCAAGCCTGCCTGGCCAGCATCCCCATTTACCTTCTCTCATTCTTTAAATTCCCCCAAATGGGCCATTGATTTAATCAATTCGCGGATGGCTAATTGTTTATGTAATGAATTTGAGGGTCATAGGAAACTACTATTGGAAATAAGCCCTAGAGGTAATAATATAGTGGTTATTATTATATTTTGTTGTTCATCATAATCGTGTATTATCCATCCTATAATTGTATTGATTGGAAACTCATATGCATGTGTGGATACATAGACAACACTTTGTCCCTAGTGTGCCTCTAGTAGACTAGCTCCTTGATCAAAGATGGTCAAGGTTTTTGATACGTCTCCAACGTATCTATAATTTTTTGTTGTTCCATGCTATTATATTATCTGTTTCGGATGTTTTATATGCATTAATATGCTATTTTATATTATTTTTGGGACTAACCTATTAATCTAGAGCCTAGTGCCAGTTTCTATTTTTTTTCTTGTTTTTGAGATTTGCAGATAAGGAATATTAAACGGAGTCCAAACGGAATAAAACCTTCGGAAGGAATTTTTCTGGAATGAAAGGAAACCAGGAGACTTGAGAACCAAGGCATGGGAGCCACCGTGGGGCCACAAGCCCTAGGTGCATGCCCAGGGGGTAGGGCACGTTGGGTAGGCTTGTCGGCCCACGACCGCTCTCCTAACCCTAATATTCAGCCTATTTATTTCTCAAATATGCCATCATTATCAGAACAAGCCACGAAAACACTTTTCCGCCGCCAAAAGCCTCCGTTCCCGAGAGATCCAATCTTGGAGCCTTTTTCGGTAATCTATCGGAGGGGGATTCGATCACTGAGGGCATTTACATCAACTCCATTGCCCCTCCGATGATGTGTGAGTAGTTCACCACAGACCTTCGGGTCCATAGCTAGTAGCTAGATGGCTTCTTATCTCTCTTTGCTCTTCAATACCATGTTCTTCATGATCTTCATGGAGATCTATCCGATGTAATACTCTTTTGTGGTGTGTTTGTCGAGATCCGATGAATTATGGGTTTATGTATAGATTATCCATGAATATTATTTGGGTCTTTCCTGAATTCTTATATGCATGATTTCATATCTTTGCAAGTCTCTTTGAGTTATTTGTTTGGTTTGTCCAACTAGATTGGTAATTCTTGCAATGGGAGAAGTGCTTAGTTTTGGGTTCAATCTTGCGGTGTCGTCACCCAGTGACAAAGTAGGGGTAGTGTCGTGGTTTTATCACGGCAGATGTTCGGGTGAACGGACTTGGATTCGAGGCCATTGCTAACGTGATGGACTCAGAGGGGTTGATTGGAACGAAGGACACGAGTTTACCCAGGTTCGGCCCCTCAAGTCGAGGTAACAACCTATTTACTACTTGTGTTTACATTGCTTGGTGTATCGATTAGAATGGAGCTATTGCTTGACCTAGTTCTCGATAGTCTGATCTCTAAGTCGCCCGGGTCTCGCCTTTATATAAGAGGTCAAGACCATGGGTCATACAACTTGTAACCGACTCTCACTACGTGCCTGAGTCTATCTCTACCTTATCTTGCCTTCCTGACCAAGTTGTCTCCGGGCGGCTCACTTGCCCGGGTCTTCTCTATCCGGGCCACATTCCGGCCCATCTTGTCAAGCCGCCAAACGTCTTGGGCTTAAGTCTTTACAGCCCCCTCTTGGGCTGGTGTACGAGCCGCCTAGTGTGACCCGAAGCCTCTGGGGCGGGTCTCATCGTGGGGTTATATCCCCAACATTAGGCCCCAGGTTGATTTGAGCTTGCTCACTTCAGCCTCCTTAATCATCGGCGAGTCTCCCTTATGTCACCTAAAAATAATTACCCGCCGTGACGTCATTTCAAATCTGTTAGAAAGATCCTCTGACGTCCGCAACGAATCTTTCCCTTATTAAATGGACGGTCCGTGAATCAAGGTGTCCGCCTCGGTCAAATGATATCCATCGCTTGGATTTTCATGCGTGTTTCCACCTTTTCCTATTAAATAGGACCGTGAGGGGTGGCATTTGCCTTCCTTCCCTCTCACTCTTCATCTTCCTCCTTCCAGCGCCGCCGGTCTGGCACACTTCACTCCGGTGCCATCTCCACACCGTCGTCATCGAGGCCGCTGCATCAACCTGTTCGTTCCAGAGTTCTACCCGTGTCCGCCGCACCGTCTCCGGTAAGTACTTCTTCCCCTAGATCCGTAGCCATTTCGGTAGGGTTTCATGGAGCTCTCCCGCCGCTTAGAACACGAGCCTCTTTCAATACTGGCCATGCTTAGTCCATACGAACCCGATAATATTATGTCCCCAATGCGGCGTTCTGTAGGTAATCGATAGTAGCACAGCACAGATCTGTAACGGCTCCGCCTGCCATTTTCAAACTTTTGCCGTTTTGACTGTTCGTCTCTAAGTTTGAAATAAAACCATTTCCCTCTGTTTTGTAGATCCGTAATCTCAGAGATACTTTGTGAAACCTGCTTTCCACACTTAGCCAAAGTTTGCTTTGTCTTCTCATAAACTTGACCCGCCATGTAGTTCCGGCTCTCACCAACCAGATCCTGGCGGCTTAATCTTAAGATCTTAAGCTTTTAACCGCCCGTAGACGTCTGTCGTTCCCTGACTCGCCGTACATTGTTACCTTGCGCAGTTTTAAGCCGCCACCATGTCTTGTGCATCCAACTCATGCAATTGGGTCGGCTCTTGCATCACTTAAGAGTTCCCGATGGACTTTGTACACGCGGGCACCCTTCCCGCCAAAGATGTCATCCATTGGCGGGTTCCGGGTAATGAACTAAAGCTCGTTCCTCAGGAGGGCAAAGTAGGCATCTTTTCATATCATGTCGAACGTGGGTTTGTACCCCCTGGCTCAAAATTCTTCCGGGATGTCCTTCACTTTTACAAGTTGCGCCCTCAAGATCTTGCCCCCAACTCTGTCTCCAATATATGCAACTTCCAAGTGCTCAGCAAAGTCTATTTGCAAACTGAGTCGTCTGTTGGTATCTTCCGTGAGTTATTTTACGCAAACCGCCAGACAGAAGTGAAAGCCGGCCCAAGCTTAGAACTCGGCGGGATTTCAATTCAGAGGCGTCGGGACATAACTTTTTTGGCTGTTCAGATGCCGAGTCATCCGAAAGATTGGAACAAGACTTGGTTTTACTATAAAGATACCTCCCTAGATGGTGAGCACCCCCTACCGGGTTACCGCCCATCCCATCTGAAGACGACCTCTGAGCTTCCTGGCCGGCTGTTTGCGTAACGCCCCTGAGGTAACGCCCCTGAGGTAACTTATGTTTTGTCCGACTCAGAATATTTTGTACCCCAGAAGATACGGCAGGTCGTTCGAAAAGTTCCCCTTTCTCATCCTCTTGCTTACTTGGACCCCCAATTTCTTTTGAAAAAGCAACAACAAGCTGACCGACGCTAGACCCGGAGCACCGGCTCTACCGATCTCTTGTCCAGGTTACCTAACTCCCCGGCTCAGAAGAAGCGCCCCGTGGAGGTATGTATTTCTTCTCTGCTTGATTTTACTAGCACTTCCTTTGTAATTCCAACATTACCTTACATTATCTGAATTCCCTTTTAGGGATCATCGCCTTCGTCTAGCGACTCTACGGCCACTACTCTGCCGCGTCCAAAGATTAATCCGTTGTACGTGTTTTTGAAGCCTTATGTCCAAGTCTTTGGTGGTTGTAAACCTTGGGCTCTAACTTTTATGCTTTTCCAAGGCTCAAGCCAAGCGAAGGAAGACCACCAAGCCCTCCCCTGGCCCTACTGCTCAAGAACCGGAGCTTGCCAAGCCGAACGCTCCTATGCCGGATGCAAATCCCTCAGTGGCCGACAGCTGACAATATTATTCCAGAGAGTCCGCAAAAGGACCATTCCAAGCCGCGAAGCCCTACCAAGGCGGCTGATGACACCACTACTCCAGATGTCCTGATTACCGGCGCCGGCTTCCAATCTCCTCCACCTCATGTGCTTACAAAGCATAGTGAGACAACTGCGGCCGCCAAGAAGATGGAATTTGAGCTCCCCGCCCTTGAGAAAATGACAGCTGACGAACTGCATGCTGGCTATATGAGCTGGCTATCTACAAGCCGGGATCTGGAGCTCAAGCTTGTTAACTTAATGAAGAAGAAATATGAGGTATTCTTTATTCTCCTTATACCCTTACATAGCCCTGGGTTAATATTGGCTGATGATAATCTGGCTCTTCAATCTTGGTAGAAGTAGAAATATTTAGCGTGTAGGCCTCACCTTACTTAGAGGTAATTTCAAATCATCGTTGTTAGCCCCCAAGGGCCAGCTCAAAGTTGATAACATTTGAACCGGAGCTTTATAGAAGATAGATAATAGAGCCAATTGTAGCCCCTAAGGGCCGGCTCAATCTTTTCCAAAGTTGAGTTGGGACTTTATTGAGAATGGGTAATAGAGCCAATTGTAGCCCCCAAGGGCCGGCTCAATCTTTTCGATGTTGAGTCGGGACTTTCAATCTTCCTGAAAAGCCAGTATGTAGCCCCCAAGTTCCGGGTTGACTTGATAAAGATGATCCGGAATTGCCTTTAATCTAGGAGATCAAATAGACATTAGCCCCCAAGTGTCATACATATTGCATGCAATCTGTTTGAGACTTGCTGAGTTTTTTAAACTTCTCCTCCTGCCAGCTCATTCCACACTTTGATATGTCGTAGGAAGCTTTAAACGAAGCCGGGACAGAAGTGGCTGGCTTAAAAAACAATCTAGCCATGCAGCAGGCCGCCCGGAGTGAAGCTGAAGAACTGACCAAAATCAAGGCCGACTTTGCAACCTTCAAGGAATCCTCTAAGACTGAACAAGCCGCCCTGAATAAATGGGCGGATGATGCTGATCAGCGACTTATGATCGTATCTGATGAACTGTAGTCCTTGAAGCACCACATCATGAACATGACAGCCGCCATCTTTGGTAAGTATTTGATAACTTAACTCAATTTGTGTATTGTACTTGTGCTGGCGACTTATGACGGGGCGTCCGTCTTATGCAGGTCCTAGGAGCCACCAACTTGCCTCCGACAGCTTGCTGCCCCTGAAGGCCATGTATACTCTGATAGAACAACTTTACTAGAACATTGTGTGTACAATCAAAGCTGTATTGTACAAGGATAATACCCCTTCAACTATCAAAGGGGTCTTAGAGCTTCTGTCGAGGCTGACGAAGCAGATTGTGGAGTCGAAGAGATCAGCCGCCCATCAGGGGGCAATCGCAGCTATAAGCCGGGCATTGGCTTTTGCTCCAAAGCTACCTCCGGCTGATATGATGGATGGATTCCCTTCCAAAACGGATGATGGCTCCGAGTTTACAGAAGATGACTATGCACGGTGTGTAAAGGCTTCCAAAGTCCTTGCCTCCGTGTTAGCAGAAGAAGTCAACCTGGAGACATACCAGGCGGCTTACAACGTTAACAAGAAAAGAATCTATGGCCCTCTCTTTGAGTCTAGCGATCTGACGCCGGCCCGCAGTAAGAATATTTTCACCTCTGAACTTTATCCGTCCCCCTTCTTTGAAGAAGGAACCTTTCCGGCTTTAACCAACTGCAACTGGGAATTGGAAAATCTTCAAATCAAGGCAGCCGAAGACCCGGAGCAGGGTGACCCGCCAGCCAGCTGATCGCGCTGTGAATGACTGTTGATAGCCGACTCTTTGTGACCCTCCATGAGCAGTGTACAAAACTTTAAGATATTTTTGGGCTCCACAGAGAGCATATTTAATAGACTGGTAGTAACTTCTGCCTTTGCTTCAATTGTGCCATCATGCACATATGAAAAGTCCAGCTTAACATGTCATCTTCCCTGTGCCTCTCATTGTATGCTTTATCGGCTCTTGGCAGCTTAATTTCCTGCGAGAATAGATGTATCTTTATACTGTTATGAGGGTGGCTTAAAAGCATAACCCAAAGATGTTGTATCTTCCTAACGTGTTGACGGAGTCAACTGCTTGGCTTCAGAGCCGGCCAATAGGGTTTGATAAACTACACCCGTAGGGCAAGAAGCCGCCTGGATGGCTATGTTGACTTGTCAACATTTTTGGCTTGAGAGCCGGTTGTTAAGGTTAGATAAGCTACACCCGTAGGGTGGGAAGCCCCCTTCAAGAACCAAGTTGACTTGTCAACTTTTTTTGACATAAGAGCCGGTTGTTAGGGTTAGATAAGCTACACTCGAAGGTGGGAAGCCCCCTTCGACAACTATGTTGACTTGTCAACATTTTTTTGGCTTGAGAGCCGGTTGTTAGGGTTAGATAAGCTACACACGTTGGGTGGGAAGCCCCCTTCGACAACCAAGTATTGGATTTTTCTCGAATGGATGAAGATATGCAAAATGGCAGAGGCCCTGGCTTGCAGGGATGCTACTTTATTCATATATAAATATGGTATGTACAATAATAGTGTACAATGTTGAGTCTCAACAACTCAGGTATAATAAGGCCACAGATGTGCTATGTTCCACGGCCGGTGGGTCTCCTGACCCGAGGTATCTGAGTCGTCCCGGATGTCAATGAGATAATACGACCCGTTGTTGAGATTTCTGCTGACCACGAAAGGTCCTTCCCATGGAGGAGATAACTTATGCATATTTTTCTGGCCTTGAATCAACCGCAACACTAAGTTGCCCTCTTGAAACATCCGGGTCTTGACCCTGCGACTATGATAGCGGCGCAGGTCTTCCTAATAGATCGTCGAACGAGCAGCTGCTAGTTCTCGTTCCTCCTCCAAAGCATCTAACGCGTCCTGACGAGCCTTCTCATTGTCCGTCTCAACATAAGCCGCCACTCATGGCGAGTCATGCCAGATGCCACTTGGCAACACAGCCTCTACACCGTAAACCATGAAGAAAGGTGTATAACCTATGGATCTGTTGGGGGTGGTTCTGATGCTCCATAAGACGGATGGCAACTCTTCCACCCAACAACCCGACGTCCGCTGTAAAGGAACCATAAGCCAGGGTTTGATACCTCTCAAGATTTCTTGATTAGCACGCTCCGCCTAACCGTTGGACTGTGGATGAGCAACCGCCGAAACATCAAGCCGGATGTGCTCTAGGTCGCAGAATTTTTTCATAGCCCCCTTGGACAAGTTTGTGCCATTGTCTGTGATGATGCTGTGAGGGTAACCAAAATGGTAGATCAGCTTTTTAATAAACTGAACCGTCGTAGCCACGTCACACTTGCTGACCGGCTCAGCCTCCACCCACTTGGTAAACTTATCAACCGCCACCAAGAGGTGCGTTTTCTTATCCTTGGATCTCTTGAAAGACCCGACCATATCAAGCCCCCAGACTGCAAATGGCCAAGTGATTAGTATCATGCGCAATTCTTGAGCCGGAACATGAGCACGCCGGCCGAACTTTTGACAACTGTCATACTTGCGAACCAGATCCTCTGCATCCTTGTGAGCCGTTAACCAGAAGAAACCGTGCCGAAAAGCCTTGGCCACTAGAGATTTTGAGCCGGCGTGATTTCCGCAATCTCCAGCGTGAATTTCATTCAAGATTTCCTTACCCTCCTCTGGTGAGACACAACGTTGAAACACCCCGGTGACGCTGCACTTGTGCAACTCACCATTAACTATTGTCATGGACTTAGACCGCCAGGTGATCTGTCTGGCCAGATTTTCATCATCAGGTAACTCGCCCTAAGTCAAATATGCCAAGTAAGGCACAGTCCAATCCGGAATAGCATGTAGAGCCGCCACCAATTGCCCCTCCAGGTCAGGAACAGCCAAATCTTCCTTTGAGGGTAACTTGACAGTCAGGTGATGTAAGACGTCCAGAAAGATATTGGGCGGCACCAGCTTTCGCTGAGACCTAACCTTGACAGGGCATCAGCCGCCTCATTCCTGCGACGATTAATGTGATCCACCTGATAACCCTTGAAGTGACCAGCAATGACATCCACCGCCTGACGATAAGCCTCCATCCATGGGTCCTTGGAATCCCAAGTGCCTCAAACTTGCTGAGCCACAAGATCTGAGTCGCCAAAGCACCTTACCCGGCTTAAATTCATCTCCTTGGCTACTCTGAGGCCATGAAGCATGGCTTCGTATTCAGCCGCATTATTGGTGCAAGGGAACATCAGCCGGAGCACATAACAGGACTTATCACCTTTGGGAGATGTTAACACAACTCCTGCCCCTGATCCTTCCAGCTGCTTGGATCCATCAAAGTGTATAGTCCAGTATGTATTATCCGGCTTTTGCTCGGGCGCTTGGCACTCTGTCTAGTCGTTTATGAAATCCACAAGGGCTTGAGACTTGACAATCATATGAGGTACGTATTTTAGATTGAGAGGTCCGAGCTCCAATGCCCACTTAGCAATCCTACCAGTGGTTCTCTATTTTGAATTATGTCCCCCAATGGAGCAGAGCTGACCATGGTGATCTGGTGCCCTAAGAAGTAATGCTTTAACTTGCGGTTGGCCATGAACACCCCATACACTAGCTTCTGCCAATGTGGATATCTCTGCTTGGACTCTGTTAGGACCTCACTGATATAATAAACCGGCCTCTGAACCGGATATTACTTCCCTATTTCCTTGCACTCGACCACAATTGCAGCACTGATAGCCCGGTTGTTAGCCCCCACGTATAGGAGCAAAGGCTCTTTTTCAGCCGGAGCAGTTAATACCGGCGGCTCAGTGAGCTGCTTCTTGAGCGCCTCAAATGCTTCACCCGCTGCCATACTCGAGACAAAATTGTTTGTCTTTTTCATCATTTGATATAGAGAGATAGCTTTCTCACCAAGGCGGCTTATGAACCGGCTCAACGCGGCGATCCGCCCTGCCAGACGTTGGACATCATTGATACAAGCCGGCTCAGCCAGGGAAGTGGTCGCCTTGATCTTATCCGGGTTAGCTTTAATGCCACCCTCAGAAACTAGAAAACCCAAGAGCTTGCCAGCCGGAACACCAAAGACACACTTTGCTGGGTTAAGCATCATCTTATAAATCCGTAGATTGTCAAAGGTTTCCCTTAAGTCATCAAGAAGGGTCTCCTTCTTCCTTGATTTGATCACAATATCATCCACATAAGCATGAACATTGCATCCAATCTGACTGTGAAGACAATTCTGCACACAGTGCTGATCAGTCGCCTGGGCACTCTTGAGCCCAAAAGGCATAGACACATAGCAGAAGGCTCCAAAAGGCGTGATGAAAGTCGTCTTCTCTTGGTCCTTAACTGCCATCTTGATCTGATGATATCCCGAATAAGCATCCAGGAAGCATAAGCTTTCACAACCCGCCGTAGCATCAATGATTTGATCAATACGAGGGAGAGCAAAAGGATCAGCCGGACAGGCTTTGTTAAGATCTGTATAGTCCACACACATAAGCCACGTGCCGTTCTTGTTGAGGACAAGCATTGGGTTAGCAAGCCACTCCGGGTGAAAGACCTTAACGATGAAACATGCCGCTAAGAGCCGGGCGACCTCTTCCCCAATGGCCTTGCGTCTCTCCTCATTGAACCGCCGTAGAAACTGCTTATTAGGTTTAAACTTAGGATCCACATTAATGTTATGCTCAGCAAACTCTCTCGGTACACCCGGCATGTCAGAAGGTTTCCATGCAAAGATGTCCCGATTCTCACGGATGAATTCGATGAGCGCCCTTTCCTATTTGGGATCCATGTTGGCCCCAATGATGAACTGTTTGGATATGTCGCCCAGAGTGAAATCTACCGCCTTGGTATCATCCGCTGAAAATTTGAGGGGCAGCTCAACCTCCGTCGTAGGCTTCTTCAGCGGGGTCGTATCCTCCGGGTCAACATTCTCCTTATAGAACTTGAGTTCCGCCTCAGCACAACTGGATTCCGCGCGAGCCGCATCTCCTTCCTCGCACTCAATAGTCGTATTCCGATCACCATGAACAGTAATCGTGCCTTTTAATCCGGGCATCTTGAGCTGTAAGTAGACATAACAGGGTCTAGCCATGAACTTAGCATAATCCGACCGCCCAAACAACGCATGATAAGGGCTCTTGATCTTGACGACTTCAAACCACAAGGACTCCACCCTGTAGTTGTATTCGTCACCAAAGGCGACTTCTAAAGAAATCCTTCCCACTAGGTAAACTGACTTGCCTGGTACCACACCATGAAAAACGGTTGATGAGGGCTTAAGGTCTTTATCAAGCAGCTTCATCCGTCGGAAGGTATCATAATACAGGATGTTGATGCTACTGCCACCATCCATAAGTACCTTATTCACCATATATCCTCCCACTTGGGGGGAAACTACCAAGGCCAGCCGACCTGGGTCATCAACACGCGGCGGGTGATCCTCCCGGCTCCATGTTATGTCATACTTAGACCACTTCAAGTATTGCGGCAGAGCCGGCGCGACTGCATTAACCGCTCACTTCCGCAATTTCTGATCCCGCTTGTTAAGGCTGCTCGTAAAAACATGATACTGGCCCGAACTGAGCTGATTTGGATTACTCTGATACCCAGATTGATTATGCTATTGCCGATTGTTGTTACTAGAGTGTTGTGGATGTCCTCCTTGATTGCCCTGACCATGATGGCCGGACCCTGAGCCGTCAGATCCAAATCCGGCTCCTGACCAGCCTGGTCCTAAGCCGCCAGGCGGGCCACCGCCATGGTTGTTGTGTTGCTGCTTGGTGTAATTCTTGAACTTCTGCATGATATGGCAATCACCCCATGTGTGCGCTGAAGGTTTATCGGGCCGGCTGTGCTCCGGACAAGGTTTTGTTTTTTGAGCATTTCCTCCAAATTGAAAGGAGTCCTATTTTTTTTAAAATGCGGTCTGAACTTCCCATTGCCCTTAGGATGATTCTGGCTGGTGCTCGCATTGGCCACCAGTTTTGACCCGCCATCCGGGTTTTTCGGCTTGCTCTGGTTACCATTGCTTGCCGCACCCTTGCCCTGGTTGTTCCTCTTACCTTGGCTGGCCTTCTCCTCATTCGAGCCTGGATCCTTCGTGTTATCAGAGTCGGCATACTTTGTGAGAGCCGCCATGAGTTCTCCCATGTCCTGACACGTACGCTTGAGACGACAAAGCTTCTGATTCAGAGGGACAAAGTGACAGTTCTTTTCTAGGATCAGCACCGCTTGAGCCGCCGTGATCTGTTCAGATGAGTGGATGATGGTCGACACCTGTCTGACCCAATGATGAGCTGACTCATTCTCCTGCTGGACACAATGATCGAGATCCACAATAGTCATAGGCTGTTTGCAAGTCCCTTGAAAGTTTTTGATGAACCTTGCCCTCAACTTAGCCCATGAATTGATGGTGTTGGGTGGCAAACCCTTTAACCACGTGCGAGCCTGACCTTCAAGCATCATGATGAAGTACTTAGCACGCACTGCCTCACTGACATCCAACATCTCCATAGCCAGCTCATAACTTTCGATCCAGGCCTCCGGAGGTAAGTCAGCAGTGTAATTTGGGACCTTGCGAGGTCCTTTGAAATCCTTCGGCAACTGCTCACTCCGCAGAGTCGGTGCTAAGCATGGCACTCCCATGGCCCTGGTGGTCACTCCCACTCCTAGTGATACAGAGGGTGCGGGCTCTTGGTGAGCCGTTGTGGCCAAAGTTGCCACCTCTTGCTAGTTTCTCGCCCGATTTATGAGCGCTTGTGCATCTAGAGCTGCCTGATCATCCCATGGAGGCCCTTTGTGTCGATCGCTGCTGGAGACCGCCGACGATTCATAGCATCGGCTAAAGCTATGGCTAGGTAGGGGGGTCGAACAACGCGGCTCCGGCTATAAGCATACTTCTCCTGCTGCGCCATCGCCGTCTGAAGATCCCCAATGGTGTTCCGGACCTCTTGTGCAAAAGGCGCCTCATCTGGGATAGGGATTGTTTCTAGCCAGGTGGCTGCGGCCACCATGTTCTGTGACGGGTTGGAATAATGACCCGCCGGCGTTGGAAAGACCACTAGTGAGGCCTGGTTTCATCGGGGCAGGTTAGGTTGCGGTCGAGCCGTCGGCCGAATTCCAGGTGCATCCGCTGCTCGTCTCATTGCCGGCGTATTGAAGAGATTCCTAGCCTCATAATGTTCTAGTAAGCGGGATTGATGCCTCATCCGATGCACCGCAGCCGCTGATTGTTGTTCTAGCCCGAGGCGAAAGGCATCCGTCTTAATGCGTTCTGCCTCTGCCTCCATCTGAACTTTTAGCTCAGTTATCCTCTGTTGCTCCTCCACCATCCGGTCCTTGAGTCTCGCAATCTCCAAGTTCCAAGCAGCTTGATTATCTGGCGTGACTTCAGTGGCCATCAGGGCCACGAGCTCATTCCTCAGATCCATAAGGACTTGAGCCGGTGGCGGCGCCTCAGCCCCCAAGGTTGCTGCTCCGGCGGCTATGCTGCTCACACCTGGGGCCGATCCCGCCATGAACACGGCCGCATGAACCGGCAGCCCGAAATCGTCCGGCTCAGAATGCTCCGACTCTGGGTAAAGCTCGTCGTAGCCCCTGAGCCCACTGTTGTGAAGCTGGTAGATTGACTCTGCTTCCCCGCTCGAAGATCCGTCCTCTGAACAGACAAGAGTCTCCTGTGACACAGAAGCTTCAATATCCATACCTTGAGTGAAGCCCACGAAAACGTGCTTTCGGCCCGGGTTAACTCGGGTGGGTCGCACGACACGGGTGGGTTGCGCGTGCCGAGCCGGTTCGACGATGCTGGTGCAGATGTCCGGCCCGGGTGTAGATCTGTCGATCCTGCCGATGACGACATGGATCCTGCCGAAGGGAATTCGGAATCCATATTCTACAGAGCCGGCATCAAGACCCCTGCCGGCGTCGTCGATGTAGATCCGGTCGCGGCGACTTTTGTTCATCCTTTCGACTACATATCCCTCGAGCCCTGGGCGAGAGCCCTTTGATAACTCAACACCACCGAGCATGAGCCCCACGGTGGGCGCCAACTATCGTGGTTTTATCACGGCAGACGTCCAGGTGAACAGGCATGGATTCGAGGCCATCGCTAAGGTGATGGACTCAAAGGGGTTGATTGGGACGAAGGACACGAGTTTACCCAGGTTCGGCCCCTCAAGTCGAGGTAACAGCCTACGTCCTGCTTGTGTTTATATAAGGTTCAAGACCTAGTTCTCTATAGTCTAATCTCTAAGTCGCCCCGGGTCTCGCCTTTATATAATAGGTCAAGACCACGGGTCATACAACTTGTAACCAACTCTCACTACGTGTCTGAGTCTATCTCTACCTTATCTTGCCTTCCTGACCAAGTTGTCTCCAGGCGGCTCACTCGCCCGGGTCTTCTCCGTCTGGGCCACGTTTCGGCCCATCTTGTCAAGCCGCCAAACGTCTTGGGCTTAATTCTTCACAGCCCTCTCTTGGGCTGGTGTATGAGCCGCCTAATGTGACCCGGAGCCTCTGGGGTGGGTCTCACTGTGGGGTTATATCCCCAACAGGTAGCAAGGCACGTATTGTATTATTGCCATCAAGGATAAAAAGATGGGGTTTTCATCATATTGCTTGAGTTTATCCCTCTACATCATGTGATCTTACCTAATGCGTTCCTCTGTTCTTCATGAACTTAATACTCTAGATGCAGGCAAGATTCGGTCGATGTGTGGAGTAATAGTAGTAGATGCAGAATCATTTTTTTGTCTACTTTGTTGGGGAATGTTACATGGGAAACAAAAAAAATCCTACGCACACGCAAGATCTATCTATGGTGATGAGCATCTACGAGAGGGGGAGTGGATCGACATACCCTTGTAGATCGCTAAGCGGGAAGCGTTAAGAAACACGCTTGATGTAGTCAAACGTCTTCACGATCCTTCCCACGATCTCATCACGAGTTGTCCCGCAATCCCATGGTGGTCCTTCCGATCTAGTCCCGAACGAACGACACCTCCGCGTTCAGCACACGTACAGCTCGATGACGATCTCCACCTTCTTGATCTATCAAGAGGGAGTGGAGAGGTAGATGAGTTTTCTGCCAGCACAATGGCGTGGTGGCGGTGGTGGTGGAGCTGTCTCGGTAGGGCTTCGCCAAGCACAACTGAGACGATCTAGTGGAGAACAGATCTAGAGGAAGAGATAGGGCGGCACGTGACAATTCTTATGTGTGGCTTCTCTCCCTCTCTTCATCTATATATAGGGGGAAGGGAGGAGGGGTGGCAGCCCCCAGATCCAATCTAGGGGGGCGGCGGCTAGGGCAGATGGGGGCACCCCCTAGGGAAACCCTAGTGTGACTTGGCCCCCAAGCTAGGTGGAGGGAACCCTAGATGGGGCGCTCCACCTCTCCTGGTTACGTGGGAACGGGTGAGGGGGCGCACAACCCCTTAGTGGGCTGGTTTGCCACTTCCCCTTGGCCCATGAGGCCCCCAGCACTTGTCGGGGCCCCCCAAAACCCCTTTCAGTACTCCTGGTCACAACCCTGTACTCCCGGTACGCTTCCGAACTCCGATCCCATTCATCCTATATATTGATCTTCACCTACGGACCATTCCGGAGTTCCTCGTCATGTACGGGATCTCATCTGGGACTCCGAACACCTTCGGTCACCAACATACATAACTCAACACTACCGAAACGTCATTGAACCTTAAGTGTGCAGACCCTGCGGGTTCGAGAACTATCTAGACATGACCGAGACACCTCTACAGTCAATAACCAATAGCAGGACCTGGATGCCCATATTGGTTCTACATATTCTACGAAGATCTTTATCAGTCGAACCTCCATGTCAAGGATTCAGTTAATCCCGTATGATGTTCCCTTTGTTCTTCGGTATGTTAGTTGCCCGAGATTGGATTTTCGGTATCTCTATACCTAGTTCAATCTCGTTACCGACAAGTCT
Organism: Hordeum marinum; assembly: GCA_022496015.1. Taxonomy (NCBI): domain Eukaryota; kingdom Viridiplantae; phylum Streptophyta; class Magnoliopsida; order Poales; family Poaceae; genus Hordeum; species Hordeum marinum. Next base: position 516,154,897 of record CM039674.1, read on the forward strand.
CTTTACTCGTTCCGTAATACAAGATCATGTGGCTAACCCTTTAGTCACATAGCTTGCAAGGCTTATAGTGATGTTATATTACCGAGTGGGCCCTGAGACACCTCTCTATCACACAGAGTAATAAATCCTAGTCTTGATCCATGTCAACCCAACCGACACCCTCAGAGATACCTGTAGAGCACCTTTATAGTCACCCAGTTACGTTGCGACATTTGATACACACAAGGTACTCCTCCGGTGTCAGTGAGTTGCATGATCTCATGGTCATAGGAACAGATACTTGCCATGCAGAAAACTATAGCAATAAACTGACACGATCATATGCTACGTTTATAGTTTGGGTCTTGTCCATCACATCATTCTCGTAATGATGTGATCCCGTTATCAATTGACATCTCATGTCCATGGCTAGGAAACCTTAACCATCTTTGATCATTGAGCAAGTCTATTAGAGGCATACTAGGGACATGGTGTTGTCTATGTATCCACACATCTATCTGAGTTTCTGATCAATGCAATTCTAGCATGGATAATAAACAATTATTATGAACAAGGAAATATGATAATAACTAATTTATTATTGCCTCTAGCGCATATTTCCAACAGTCTCCCACTTGCACTAGAGTCAATAATCTAGCTCACATCGCCATGTGATTTGTTATGAATCTCACACCCAATGAGTTCTGGGGTTCGATCATGCTTTGCATGTGAAAGAGGTTTTAGTTAATGGGTCTGCGACATTCAGATCCGTGTGTACTTTGCAAATCTCTATGTCATACTATAAACACTGGTACCACGCTCCACTTGGAGCTATTCCAAATGGCTACTCCACTATACGTATCCGGATTGCTACTAAGAGTTATCCAGATTGGTGTTAAAGCTTGCATCGACATAACTCTTTATGACGAACTCTTTATCACCTCCATAATGGAGAAAGATCTCCTTAGACCTCTGGTTACTAAGGATAATTTTGACTGCTGTCCAGTAATCCACTCCTGGATTACTCTTGTAACCCTTGACAGACTTATGGCAAGGCACACACAGGCACGGTACACAACATTACATACTATATAGAGCCTGTGGCTAAGTCATAGGGGACGACGTTCGTCCTTTCTCTTTCTTCTGCCGTGGTCGAGCTTTGAGTCTCACTCAACTTCACACCTTACAAATCAGGCAAGAACTCTTTCTTTGACTAATCCATTTTGAAATCTTTCAAAATCTTGTCAAGGAATGTACTCATTGAAAGTCTTCTCAGACGTCTTGATCTATCTCTATAGATCTCGATGCCCAACAATTAAGTAGCTTTATCTAGGTCTTAGCTTGAAAAACTCTTTTCAAACAACCTTTTATGCTTCCTAGAAATTCTACATCATTTCCGATCAACAATATGTCATCCACATATGCTTATCAAGAACCCTATAGTGCTCCCACTCAGTTTATTGTAAATAAAAGTTTCTCATAAACTTTGCATAGACACAAAAACTTTGATCACCTCATCAAAGCGTATGTTCCAACTCCGAGATGCTTGCTTTAGTCCATAGAAGGATCACTGAAGCTTGCACCCCTTTTAGCATCCTTAGGACTGACAAAACCTTCTGGTTGTATCTCATACAACCTTTCCTCAAGGAAGGAAACGGTATTTTGACATCCATCTGCTATATTTCATAATTGAAAAATGCAGCAAATGTTAACATAATTCCAACAGACTTTAGCATCGCTACAAGTGAGAAACTCTCATTATAGTCAACTCCTTGGACTTGGCAAAAACTTCCTTCCAACAAGTCAAGCTTTATAAATGGTGACATTCATCATCAGCGTCTGTCTTCATCTTAAAGGTCTATTTGTACTCAATGACCTGTCGTCCAACGAGCAAGTCTACCAAAGTCTATACTTGGTTGTCATACATGGATCCTTTCTCGGATTTCATGGCCTCTAACCATTTGTCGGAATCCGGTCCCATCACTGCTTCTCCATAGTTCGTAGGTTCATCGTTGTCCAACAACATGACCTCTAAGAAAGGGTTGTCGTACCACTCAGGAGTAGTACGCGTACTTATCGACCTACGAGGTTTGATAGTAACTTGATCCAAAGCTTCATGACCATCATGATTAACTTCCTCTTCAACTGACATAGACTCCACAGAAACATCTTTCTGTGTTGCGCTGCTCTATGGTTGAAACAAAGGTTCAACAACCTCATCAAGTTCTATCTTCCTCCCACTCAATTCTTTCGAGAGAAACTCTTTCTTGAGAAAGGACCCAGTTTTAGCAACAAACACTTTGTACTCGGATCTGAGATAGAAGGTATACCCAATTATTCTTAGGGTATTCTACGAAGATGCATTTTTCCGCTTTGGGTTCGAGCTTATCAGAAATAAGTGTCACATTCCAAAACTCTAAGAAATGACAGGTTTGGTTTCTGCCAAACCATATGGTGTCATCTCAACGGATTTATATGGTGCCCTATTTAAAGTGAATGTAGTTATCTCTAATGCATAACCCCAAAATGATAGTGGCAAATCGATAAGAGACATCATAATTCGCACTATATCCAATAGAATACGACTACGACGTACGAACACACCATCACACTATGGTGTTCCAGGTGGCGTGAGTTGTGAAACAACTTTCACATTGTCTTGAGTTGTATACCAAACTCGTAACTCAGATAGTCACCTCCACGATCATATCGTAGACATTTTTATCTTGTTGTCACGATGATCTTAAACTTCACTCTGAATTTGCTTGAACTTTCCAAACGATTCAGACTTGTGTTTCATTAAGTAAATATACTCATATATACTCAAATCATTAGTGAAGGTAAGAAAATAACGATATCCACTGCACGCTACTACACTCATTGGACCGCATACATCAACATGTATTATTTCGAATAAGTTAGTAGCCCGCTCCATCATACCGAAAACGGGGTCTTCAGTCATCTTGCCCTAGAGGCATGGTCCGCATGTCTAAACCGATTCAAAATCGAATGAGTCCAAAGATCCATCAACATGGAGTTTCTTCATGCGTTTTATACCAATGTGACATTTAGTGGCAGTGCCACAAGTATGTGGTATTATCATTATTAACTTTGTATCCTTTGGCATCTATATTATGAACATGTGTATTACTACGATCAAGATTTAACAAACCATTCTCATTGGGTGCATGACCATTGAAAGTATTATTCATGTAAACGGAATAACCATTATTATCTAACTTAAATGAATAATTGTATTGCAATAAACATGATCTAATCACATTCATGCTAAACACAAACACCAAATAACATTTATTTAGGTTCGTCACTAATCCCGAAGGTAGAAACAGCGTGCGATGTTGATCACATCAACCATGGAAACATTTCCAACACACATCGTCACCTCACCCTTAGCTAGTCTTCGTTTATTCCATAGCTTTTATTTCGAGTTACTAATATTTAGCATCGAACCAGTATCCAATACCCAGGTGCTACTAGGAGTACTAGCAAGGTACACATCAACAACACATATATCAAATATACTTCTGTCGACGTTGCCAACCTTCTTAACTACAAGGTATCTAGGGTTGTTCCGCTTCAGCGACCATTGTCCTCATAATAGAAGCACTTAGTCTTGGTTTTGGGTTCAACTTTGGGTTGCTTCACTAGAGCAGCAACTAACTTGCCATCCATGAATTTTCCCTCCTTACCCTTTCCCTTTTCGAAACTGGTGGTTTTACTAACCATCAACACTTGATGCTCCTTCCTGATATCTACCTTCGTGGTGTCAAACATCACGAATAGCTCAGGGATCATCATTTCCATCCCTGGTATAATTATAGTTCATCACGAAGTTCTAGTAGCTTAGTGATAGTGACTTGGAGAACTATATCAATCACTATCTTATTTGGAAGATCAACTCCCACTCGATTCAAGCGATTGTAGCATCCAGAAATTCTGAGCACATGCTCAACGATTGAGTTATTCTCGTTCGTCTTGCAGGCAAATAATCTTGTTGGAGATCTCATATCTCACAACACGGGCACGAGCCCGAGATCCCAATTTCAGCTCTTTGAACATCTCATATGTTTTGTGACGTTCAAAATGTTTTGGAGCCTCAATTCTAAGCCATAATGCATGATGCTCTAAACTATCAAGTAGTCATCGGAACGTGCCTGTCAGATGTTCATAACATCTACAAACAACGCTAGAGGGGGTCGTGCACCGAGCGGTGCATTAAGGACATAAGCCTTCTGTGTAGCAATGAGGACAATCCTCAGATCACGGACCCAGTCCGCAATAATGCTACCATCATCTTTCAACTCTATTTCTCCAGGAACATATAAAATTCAAGGGAGCTACACCGTGAGCTAGTAATCTACAACATAATTTGCAAAGGCAGTACTGACTATGTTCATGATAATGAGTTCAATTAATCATATTACTTAGGAACTCCCACTGAAATTGACATCCCTCCGGTCATTCGAGTGATACATGATCCAAATTCACCAACTCAAGTCCGATTAACACATGAGTTGAGGTGGTTTCAATGGTGAACATCATCATGTTGATCATATCTACTATATGACTCATGTTCGACCTTTCAGTCTCTTGTGTTCCGAGGCCATGTCTGTACATGCTAGGCTCATCAAGTTTAACCTGAGTGTTCTGCATGTGTAACACTGGCTTGCACCCGTTGTATGTGAACGTAGAGTCTATCACACCCGATCATCACGTGGTGTCTTGACACGACGAACTTTCGCAACGGTGCACACTAAGGGAGACCACAATTTATCTTGAAATTTTAGTGAGCGATCACCTTATAATGCTACCGTCGTCCTAAGCAAAACAAGGTGCATAAAAGGATTAACATCACATGCAAATCATAAGTGACATGACATGGCCATGAACTTGTGCTTTTGATCTCCATCTATAAACCACCGGCATGATCTCCATCGTCACCGGCATGACACCATGATCTCCATCAACGCGTCGCCACTGGGGTTGTCGCTCCCACCTTGCTTCTACTACTATTGCTACCGTTTAGCGATAAAGTAAAGCATTACATAGTGCTTAATGATTGACGCACAGGTCATACAATAATTAAAGACAACCCTATGGCTCCTGTCGGTTGCCGTACTCATCGACATGCAAGTCATGATATTCTATACAAAACATGATCCTCTCATACATCACATATATCTCGTCATGTAATTGGCCATATCACATCACAACATACCCATCAAAAACAAGTTAGACGTCCTCTAATTGTTGTTGCAAGTTTTACGTGTCTGCTATGGGTATCTAGCAAGAATAATTCTCACCTACGCAAACCACAACGGTGATACATAAGTTGCTTTTCAACCTTCTCAAGGACCGCCTTTGTCGAATCTGATCCAACTAAAGTAGGAGAAATAGACACCCGCCAGCCATCTTTGTGCAAGAAAGTTACACGTCAGTCGATGGAACCAGTCTCTCGTAAGCGTACGAGTAAGGTTGGTCCGGGCTGCTTCATCCCACAATACCACTGAACCAAAACACGACCAAGGGTGGAAGCAATCTAAGTATCAACGCCCACAAACTCCTTTGTGTTCTACTCGAGATCTCATCTACACATTGACCTAAACATGATGCCACTGTTGGAGAATGTTGCATGGGAAACAAAAACTTTCCTATGCAAATGCAAGATCTATCTTTGGCGATGAGCATCTACGAGAGGGAGAGTGGATCTACATACCCTTGTAGATCGCTAAGCGGGAAGCGTTAAGAAACATGGTTGATGTAGTTGAACGTCTTCACGATCCAATCACGATCTGTCCCGCGATCTCATCACGAGCCGTCCTGCGATCCCATCGTGGTCCTTCCGATCTAGTGCCAAACGGATGGCACTTCCGCGTTTAGCACACGTAGCTCTTCGTGGATCAAGAAGGCGGAGATCGTCATTGAGCTATACGTGTGCTAAACGCAGAGATGTTGTCCAGTCGGCGCTAGATCGGGAAGTATCGCGATTGGATCGCGGGATGGCTAGCAATTTTTATAGTGAAGACGTTCGACTACATCAACCACGTTTCTTAATAGTTACCGCTTAGTGATCTACAAGGGTATGTAGATCCACTCTCCCTCTCGTAGATGCTCATCACCATGGATAGATCTTGCATGTGCGTAGGAATTTTTTTGTTTCTGATGCAACGTTACCCAACAGTGGTATCATAGCTAGGTCTATGCGTAGATGATATCACGATTAGAACACAAAGGAGTTTGTGGCCGTTGATGCTCAGATTGCTTCCTCCCTTGGTCTTTTCTTGATTCAGCGGTATTATGGGATGAAGCGGCCCGGACCAACCTTACTCGTACGCTTATGAGAGACCGGTTCCCTCGACTGATATGTGACTTTGTAGAATAAAGATGGCTGGCGGGTGGCTGTCTTTCCTACTCTAGTTGGATCGGATTCGACAAAGGTGGTCCTTGAGAAGGTTGAATAGAAATTTATGTATCACCGTTATGGTTTTGCGTAGGAAAGAATCGTTCTTGCTACATACCTATAGCAGCCATGTAAAACATGCAACAACAATTAGAGGACGGATAACTTGTTTTTGCAAGGTATGTTGTGATGTGATATGGTCAATTACATGATGAGAGATATATGATGTATGAGATGATCATGTTTTGTATATAATATCATGACTTGCATGTCGATGAGTACCGCAACCGGCAGGAGCCATAGGGTTGTCCTTAATTTATTTTCGTCGTTTTTGCTTTACTTTATCGCTATGAGTTAGAAATAGCCGTAGAAGCAACAGTTGGCGTGACAACCTCATGGCGACAAGTTCATGGAGATCAAGATGATGGAGATCATGGTGTCATGCCGGTGACGATGGAGATCATGCTGGTGCTTTGGAAATGGAGATCAAAAGCACAAGTTCATGGTCATATCATGTCACTAATGATTTGCATGTGATGTTAATCCTTTTATGCATCTTATTTTGCTTAGGACGACGGTAGTATTATAAGGTGATTCCTCACTAAAATTTCAAGATAAAATTGTGTTCTCTCCGAGTGTGCACCGTTGCGAAAGATCGTCATTTTGAAGCACCACGTGATGATCGGGTGTGATACACTCTACGTTCACATACAACCGATGCAAGCCAGTGTTGCACATGTGGAACACTCGGGTTAAACTTGATGAACCTAGAATGTACATACATGGTCTCGGAACACAAGAAACCCAAAGGTCGAATATGAGTCATATAGTAGATAGGAAAAGGTACAAAACAAACCTTGAAGTTGTAGACCAAAGCGAAACCAAACCTCGAACTTTGAATCCCGGAAATTGCCACTCTGAACTTGTAATCCCGGTCTATTTTAGACCCTAGACCTGTTTGGCACGCTGGGAATACTACAATCCCGACCTGGATTACCCGCTACTCTCACGGGCCAGCATTTGGGCCGGCCCATTATACCACAACAAGAATTCGTGAATTTTAAAAAATGTTGGCGCAATTCTAATATTGTCTAGAGGTTTAAAATTGTTTTTTTCCATTTTTGCACAAATTCAATTCCTTTTTTGTTTATAAGAAATGTTTAGAATTTTGCAATTATATTCGAATTTTTTAAAAAACTGTCTGTGATATCAAAAAATATCACATTTGTAAAAAAACTTTAGAATTCCAACAGTTTTTCACATGCTACGAAAAATGATATGGATTTTCTGAAATTGTGTCACATTTTTCAAATAAGTTTCTTGCAATTTCTTAAATTATTTGTGTTTTGGAAAACACCGAAGCAACGAACTTCGAATTTATTTTCTGGGCAAAAACATTAATGAAAATGTAAACAACTTTGGAATGTCCGGACAATTTATAAAGTGTGAATAATTTTTGAAAATTTAAAACCTAAACAAATGTGTAAAGGAATGTTTGGGACATCTAAAAATATCATGAGCATAGAAAAAAGTACGTGGCATTTAAAAAAACTAACATTTTAGGACTGTTCACGAGTATAAATAAATATGCTTGTGAAAATTTCAGAAACAAGTGCATACAATGTAAAAAAAAGTTTGCATGATGTAAAAAAACGTGTCATACCCTTCAAAGAATATACATGACATGCGTCTGAATTATTTTTTATATAATTTTAAAATGTAAAAAAATGTTCCTGTAGTTTCATAAAAAAAATATTGTAGTTTAGAAATGTAAAACATATGTTTGAAATATCTAAAAATAAATTGTGGAAAACATGTATCTAAAAAATATAAATAAAGTGCATAAAAAACTATTTGCACTAAACATTACTATGGGTATTGAGAATAATTAGACATGTGTAAAAAAGAAAACCATTTACTCGTAAAGAAACAACACAAAACCGAAAAAGAAAATAATATGAAGAAAATCAAGAAAAAAACAAAAGAAACAAAAAGTATAACGAAGAAAGAAAAACCAGATAAAACCAACGAAAAGGTAAAGTATAACGAAGAAAAAACCAACGAAAAAACCATGAAAACCAGATCAGCGTGAGCGACTACGATAATGGGGTGGCCCAAATCAGCGAATACCGGCTAAATCATCTCAAGGTTGAAAATAGACTATAAATTGGAGTTCAGTTTGGTGTGATGATTTTAGGGATTGGGAGTTCAGGGTTTGATTTAGCTTTCGACTATAAATTGAAGGTTTGTTTTGGACTTTTTCCTAGTAGATATAATCAACATAGAGATGTTCACCATTGAAACCACCTCATCTCAAGTGATGATCAGACTTCGGTTGGTGAATTTAGATCATGTATCACTCGGATGACCGGAGGGATGTCAATTTGAGCGGGAGTTTTTAAGTCATTTGATTAACTAAACTCATTATCTTGAACAATAGTCTAAGTAAACTTTGCAAATTTATGTTGTAGATCAATGGCTCGCACAGTAGTTCCCCTAAATTTTAATGTGTTCCTAGAGAAAACCATGCTGAAAGATGATGGAAGTAACTTTGTAGACTAGGACCGTAATCTGAGTATTATCCTCACGGCTTCCCAAAAGTCGTATGTCCTTGATGCACCACTTGGTGAACCACCCGCTCCCGTGTCATCTGAAGACGTTGTGAATGCTTGGGACACACGTTCTGGAGATTACTCAATAGTTAAATATGCAATGTTGTATGGCTTAGAACCGGGACTTCAAAGAAGTTTTGAACATGATGGAGCGTATGAGATGTTCCAACAGTTGAGTTTATCTTTGAGAAGAATTTCCAGATCGAGAGGTATGAGACCTCTGATAAGTTCTATGCTTGCATGATGGAGGAGAACGAGTCTGTCAGTGAACATTTACTCAGAATGTCTAGGTATTCGAACCATCTGGCTGAGTTAGGGATGCCCCTTCCACCGGAGGCGATCACTGACAAAGTTCTTCAATCATTACCACCTCGATACAAGAGCTTCGTGATGAAGTATAACATGCAAGGGATGAACAAGATAGTTGTCGAGCTGTTTACGATGTTAAAAGTCGCTGAGTCTGAAATCCAGAAGGAGCATCAAGTGTTGATGGTCAATAAAACCTCAAGTTTCAAGAATAATGGCAAGGGCAATAAAGGTAACTCCAAGAAGAGTGGTAAAGCAGTTGCCCCTCCCGTGAAGAAAGCCAAGGCTGGACCCAAGCCAGAAACTGAGTGCTTTCATTGCAAAGGAACTAGTCAGTGGAAGCAGAACTGCCCTAAGTATGTGGCCGACAAGAAGGTGGCCAACACCAAACAAGGTATATATGATATACATGTTATTGTTGTGTACCTTACCAACTCTCGTTGTATTGCCTAGGTATTTGATACTGGTTCGGCTACTCACATTTGCAACTCAAAACAGGAGGTATGGAATAGATGAGGGCTGGCTAAGGACAAAGTGACGATGTGCGTGGGAAATGGTTCCAAGGTTGATGTGATCGCTGTCGGCATGCTCGCTCTTAGATTACCATCGGGATTAGTGATGAACCTGAATAATTGTTATTTAGTGCATGCCTTAAGCATGAACATTATGTTGGGGAACGTCGCATGGGAAACAAAAAATTTCCTACGCACACGCAAACCTATCCATGGTGATGAGCATCTACGAGAGGGAGAGTGGATCTACATACCCTTGTAGATCGCTAAGCGGGAAGCGTTAAGAAACGCGGTTGGTGTAATCGAACATCTTCGCGATCCAAATCGCCGAGCGTCCCGCGATCTCATCACGATCCGTCCCGCGATCCCATCACGATCCATCTCACGATCTTGATCACGATCTGTCCCACCAACTCATCACGATCCGTTCCGCGATCTCATCACGAACCATCTCGCGATCTCGATCACGGTCCTTCCGATCTAGCACCGAACGGACGGCACCTCCGCGTTCAGCACACGTGCAGCTTGATGATGATCTCCACCATCTTGATCCAGCAAGAGGAGGTGGAGAGGAGAGAGAGTTCACCGGCAGCGTGACGGCGCTCCGGTGATGGTGGTGGAGTGATTCCGGCAGGGCTTCGCCTAAGCGCTGCGGAAAACCGATCTAGAGGAGAAACTGTGCACCGGTGAAACGGGTAGCACGTGGCCAGAAATTCTGTCCAAAAACCACCCAATCCACTAGTATATATAGGAGGAGAGGAGAGGAGAGGCAGCCAAGGCCTTTGGGTCGGCCGAAATAGGAGGTGGGAGCAATCCTACTTCACCTCCAATCCTAGTTGGAGTAGGATTGCCTCCTATTGGCTGATTTTCCACTTTTTGCTTTAGGACTTTCTCTCCTGCGCCATGGGCCTTTGTGGCTGTTTTCCCAGCCCACTAAGGGCTGGTTATTATTCTCCCACAGCCCATGGACCTCTTGGGGTCGAAATACCCCTCCCGGAGGTCCCCCGGTACACTACCGATACTCCCGGTACACTACCGATGAGCCCGAAACTTTTCCGGCGACCAAACTGGGACATCCTATATATGAATCCTTACCTCCGGACCATTCCGGAGATCCTCGTGACGTCCGCGATCTCATCCGGGACTCCAAACAACCTTCGGTCACCACCATACATAACTCTACACTACCGAAACGTCACCGAACCTTAAGTGTGCAGACCCTGCGGGTTCGAGAACTATGTAGACATGACCGAGACACCTCTACGGTCAATAACCAATGGCGGGACCTGGACGTCCACATTGGTTCCTACATATTCTACGAAGATCTTTATCGGTCGAACCTCTATGTCAAGGATTCAGTTAATCCCGTATAACGTTCCCTTTGTTCTTCGGTATGTTACTTGCCCGAGATTCGATCGTCGGTATCTCCATACCTAGTTCAACCTCGTTACTGGCAAGTCTCTTTACTCGTTCCGTAATATAAGATCCCGTGACTAACACTTAGCCACATTGCTTGCAAGGCTTGTTGTGATGTTGTATTACCGAGTGGGCCCTGAGATACCTCTCCGTCACACGGAGTAACAAATCCCAGTCTCGATCCATGCCAACTCAACAGACACCATCGGAGATACCTGTAGAGCACCTTTATAGTCACCCAGTTACGTTGCGACCTTTGATACACACAAGGCACTCCTCCGATATCCGTGAGTTGCATGATCTCATGGTCATAGGAATATATACTTGACATGCAGAAAACAGTAGCAATAAACTGACACGATCATATGCTATGTTTGTAGTTTGGGTCTTATCCATCACATCATTCTCCCAATGATGTGATCCCGTTATCAAACGACATCTCATGTCCATGGCTAGGAAACCTTAACCATCTTTTGATCAACGAGCTAGTCTACTAGAGGCATACTAGGGACATGGTGTTGTCTATGTATCCACACATGTATCTGAGTTTCCGATCAATACAATTATAGCATGGATAATAAATGATTATCATGAACAAGGAAATATGATAATAACTAATTTATTATTGCCTCTACGACATATTTCCAACAGTCTCCCACTTGCACTAGAGTCAATAATCTAGTTCACATCACCATGTGATTCGCATTGTTATGAATCTAACACCCAGTGAGTTCTGGGGCTCGATCATGCTTTGCATGTGAGAGAGGTCTTATAGTCAAAGGGTCTACGATATTCAGATCCGTGTGTACTTTGCAAATCTCTATGTCAAACCGTAAACACTGCTACCACACTCCACTTGGTACTATTTCCAAATGGCTGCTCCACTATACGTATCCAGATTGCTACTACGAGTCATCCGGATTAGTGTTAAAGCTTGTATCGACATAACTCCTTACGACGAACTCTTTATCACCTCCATAATCGAGAAACATCTCCTCAGCCTCTTAGTTACTGAGGATAATCTTGACCGCTGTCCAGTGATCCACTCCTGGTTCACTCTTGTACCCCTTGACGGACTCATGGCAAGGCACACACAAGTACGGTACACAGCATGGCATACTATATAGAGCCTATGGCTAGAGCATAGGGGACGATGTTCGTCCTTTCTCTTTCTTCTACCATGGTCGAGCTTTGAGTCTCACTCAACTTTCACACCTTACAAATCAGGCGAGAAATCTTTCTCTAACTGATCCATTTTGAACTCTTTCAAAATCTTGTCAAGGTATGCACTCATTGAAAGTCTCATCGAGCATCTTGATCTATCTCCATAGATTTTGATGCTCAACAATTAGGTAGCTTCATCCAGGTCTTCCTTTGAAAAACACTTTCCAAATGATCGTTTTATGCTTTCCAGAAACTCTACATTATTTCTGATCAACAATATGTCATCCACATATACTTCTCAGAAATTCTACAGTGCTCCCACTCACTTTATTGCAAATACAAGTTTCTCGTAAACTTTGTATAAACATCAAAAACTTTGATCACCTCATCAAAGTGTATATTCCAACTCCGAGATGCTTGCTTCAGTCCATGGAAGGATCACCGAAGCTTGCACACCTTTTAGCATCCTTAGGACTGACAAAACCTTCTGGCTGTATCACATACAACCTTTCCTCAAGTAAACCGTTAAGGAAATGATGTTTTGACATCCATCTGTCAGATTTCATAATTGAAAATGCAGCAACTGCTAACATAATTCCAACAGACTTTAGCATCGCTACGAGTGAGAAAGTCTCATCGTAGTCAACTCCTTGAACTTGTCACAAACATCTTTGCAACAAGTCGAGCTTTACAAATAGTGACATTCACCATCAGTGTCTGTCTTCATTTTAAAGATCCATTTGTACTCAACGACCTGCCGTCCAACGAGCAAGTCTACCAAAGTCTATACTTGGTTTTTCATACATGGATCCTATCTCAGATTTCATGGCCTCCAACCATTTGTTGGAATCCGGGCCCATCATCGCTTCTCCATAGCTCGTAGGTTCATCGCTGTCCAACAACATGACCTCGAAGACAGGGTTGTCGTACCGCTTAGGAGCAGTACACATCCTTGTCGACCCACGAAGTTCGATAGTAACTTGATCCGGAAGCTTCATGATCATCATCATTAACTTCCTCTTCAACTAATGTAGGCTTCACAGAAACATCTTTCTGCGCTGCGCTACTCTCTGGTTGAACAAAGGTTTAACAACCTCATCAAGTTCTATCTTCCTCCCACTCAATTCTTTCGAGAGAAACCTTTCCTCGAGAAAGGATCCGTTTTAGTAACAAACACTTTGCACTTTGATCTGAGATAGAAGGTTCACCCAACTGATCTTAGGGTATTCTATGAAGATGCATTTGTCCGCCTTGGGTTCGACCTCATTAGGTGAAAACATTTTTCACACAAGTGCCGCAGCCCCAAGTATTAAGAAATGACAGCTTAGGTTTCTATCAAACCATAATTCATATGGTGTCATCTCAACAGATTTAGATGGTGCCCTATTTAAAGTGAATGTAGTTGTCTCTAATGCATAACCCCAAAATTATAGTAGTAAAACGACAAGAGATATCATAGCACGCACCATGTCCAATAGAGCATAACTATGATGTTCGAACACACCATCACACTATGGTGTTCCAGGTGGCATTTAGTTGTGAAACAACTTTCACATTGTCTTAAGTTGTATGCCAAACTCGTGACTCAGATATTGACCTCCACGATCATATCGCAGTCATTTTTATCTTCTTGTCACGATGATCTTTAAACTTCACTCTGAATTTGCTTGAACCTTTCAAACGATTCAGACTTGTGTTTCATTAAGTAAATATACACTATATCTACTCAAATCATCAGTGAAGGTAAGAAAATAACGATATCCACTGCATGCTACAAGACTCACTAGATTGCATACATCAACATGTATCATTTCCAATGAATCACTTGCCCGCTCCATCCAACGGGGTCCTTTAGTCATCTTGCCCAAGAGGCATGGTTCGCATGTCTCAACCGATTCGAAATCGAATGAGTCCAAATATCCATCAGCATGGAGTTTCTACATGCGCTTTATAACAATATGACATTTAGCGGCAGTACCACAAGTATGTGGTACTATCATTATTAACTTTGTATCTTTTGACATCAATGTTATGAACATGTGTAATACTACGATCAAGATTTCAACAAACCATTCTCACTGGGTGCATGACCATTAAAGGTATTATTCATGTAAACAGAATAACCATTATTCTCTAACTTAAATGAATAACCGTATTGCAATAAACATGATCTAATCATGTTCATGCTCAACGCAAAACACCAAATAACATTTATTTAGGTTCGTCACTAATCCTGAAGGTAGAGAGAGCGTGCGATGCTGATCACATCAACCTTGGAAACACTTCCAACACATATCATCACCTCACCCTTAGCTAGTTCTCCGTTTATTCCGTAGCTTTTATTTCGAGTTACTAACATTTAGCAACCGAACCGGTATCCAATACCCAGGTGCTAGTAAGAGTACTAGCCAGGTACACATTAGTAACTCGTATATCAAATATACTTCTATCAATGTTGCCAGCCTTCTTATCTACCAAGTATCTAGGGTTGTTCCGCTTCAGCGACCTCTCACCTCATAAAAGAAGCACTTAGTCTCGGGTTTGAGTTCAACTTTGGGTTGCTTCACTGGAGCAGCAACTGACTTGCTATCCATGAAGTTTCCCTCCTTGCTCTTGCCCTTTTCGAAACTAGTGGTTTGATTAACCATCAACACTTGACGCTCCTTCTTGATTTCTACCTTCGCGGTGTCAAACATCGCGAACAGCTCAGGGATCAATACTTCTATCCCTGGTGTATTATAGTTCATCACTAAGTTCTAGTAGCTTTAGTGACAGTGACTTGGAGAACTATATCAATCACTATCTTATCTGGAAGATCAACTCCCACTTGATTCAAGCGATTGTAGTACCCAGACAATCTGAGTACATGCTCAACGATTGAGCTATTCTCCTTCATCTTACAGGCAAAAAATCTTGTTGGAGATCTCATATCTCGCAACACAGGCATGAGCCTGAGATCACAATCTCTGCCCCTAGAACATCTCATATGTTCCGTGACGTTCAAAACGTTTTGGAGCCTCAATTCTAAGCCATAATGAATGACGCACTAAACTATCAAGTAGTCATCGAAACGTGCATGTCAGATTATCACAACATCTATAGACGATGCTAGAGGGGGTGGCGCACCGAGCGGTGCATTAAGGACATAAGCCTTCTGTGCAGCAATGAGGACAATCCTCAGATCACGGACCCAGTCCGCAATATTGCTACCAACATCTTTCAACTCTATTTCTCTAGGAACATATACAAATTTAAGGGAGCTACAGCGCGAGCTAGTAATCTACAACATAATTTGCAAAGACACTTTGACTATGTTCATGATAATGAGTTCAATTAATCATATTACTTAAGAACTCCCACTCAAATTGACATCCCTCCGATCATTCGAGTGATACATGATCCAAATTCACCAACTCAAGTCCGATCATCACGTGAGTTGAGGTGGCTGCAATGGTGAACATCATTATGTTGATCATATCTACTATATGACTCATGTTCGACCTTTCGGTCTCTCGTGTTCCGAGGCCATGTCTGTACATGCTAGGCTCGTCAAGTTTAACCCGAGTGTTCTGCGCGTGCAAATCTGGCTTGCACCCGTTGTATGTGAACGTAGAGTCTATCACACCCGATCATCACGTGGTGTCTCAACACGACGCACTTTCGCAATGGTGCACACTCGGGGAGAACACAGTTCATCTTGAAATTCAAGTGAGGGATCACCTTATAATGCTACCGCCGTACTAAGCAAAACAAGGTGCATAAAAGGATTAACATCTCATGCAATTCATAAGTGACATGATATGGCCATGAACTTGTGTTTAAGATCTCCATCTTCGAAACACCGGCATGATCTCCATCATCACCGACACAACACCATGATCTCCATCATCTTGATCTCCATCAATGTGTTGCCATTGGGGTTGTGGCGCCAGCCCTGCTTCTACTTCTATTGCTACTGCTTAGCGATAAAGTAAAGCATTACATAGCGCTTAATGATTGACACGCAGGTCATACAATAATTAAAGACAACCCTATGGCTCCTGCCGGCTGCCGTACTCAACGACATGCAAGTCGTGAAATTCTATACATCACATGATCGTCTCATACATCACATATATCACATCATGTAATTGGCCATATCACATCACAACATACCCTGCAAAAACAAGTTAGACGTCCTCTAATTGTTGTTGCATGTTTTACGTGGCTGCTACGGGTATCTAGCAATAATGATTCTCACCTATGCATAAACCACAACGGTGATACATAGATTGCTTTTCAACCTTCTCAAGGACCGCCTTTGTCGGATCCAATCCAACTAAAGTGAGAGAAACTGTCACCCGCAAGCCATCTAAGCAACAAGTTGTGTCGAGGGAACCGGTCTCTCGTAAGCGTACGAGTAATGTTGGTCTGGGCCGCTTCATCTCACAATCCCGCTGAACCAAAATCCGACCAAGGGAGGAAGTAATCTAAGCATAACGCCCACAAACCTTTTGTGTTCTACTCGAGATCTCATCGAACCATCAACCTAGCTCATGATGCCACTGTTGGGGAACGTCGCATGGGAAACAAAAAATTTCCTACGCACACGCAAACCTATCCATGGTGATGAGCATCTACGAGAGGGAGAGTGGATCTACATACCCTTGTAGATCGCTAAGCGGGAAGCGTTAAGAAATGCGGTTGGTGTAGTCGAACATCTTCGCGATCCAAATCGCCGAGCGTCCCGCGATCTCATCACGATCCGTCCCGCGATCCCATCACGATCCGTCCCGCGATCTCATCACGATCCGTCTCACGATCTTGATCACGATCTGTCCCACGGACTCATCACGATCCGTTCCGCGATCTCATCACGAACCGTCTCGCGATCTCGATCACGGTCCTTCCGATCTAGCGCCGAACGGACGGCACCTCCGCGTTCAGCACACATGCAGCTTGATGACAATCTCCACCATCTTGATCCAGCAAGAGGAGGTGGAGAGGAGAGAGAGTTCACCGGCAGCGTGACGGCGCTCCGGTGATGGTGGTGGAGTGATTCCGGCAGGGCTTCGCCTAAGCGCTGCGGAAAACCGATCTAGAGGAGAAACTGTGCACCGGTGAAACGGGTAGCACGTGGCCGGAAATTCTGTCCAAAAACCACCCAATCCACTAGTATTTATAGGAGGAGAGGAGAGGAGAGGCAGCCAAGGCCTTTGGGTCGGCCGAAATAGGAGGTGGGAGCAATCCTACTTCACCTCCAATCCTAGTTGGAGAGGATTGCCTCCTATTGGCTGATTTTCCACTTTTTGCTTTAGGACTTTCTCTCCTGCGCCATGGGACTTTGTGGCTATTTTACCAGCCCACTAAGGGCTGGTTATTATTCTCCCACAGCCCATGGACCTCTTGGGGTCGAAATACCCCTCCCGGAGGTCCCCCGGTACACTACCGATACTCCCGGTACACTACCGATGAGCCCGAAACTTTTCCGGCGACCAAACTGGGACATCCTATATATGAATCTTTACCTCCGGACCATTCCGGAGCTCCTCGTGACGTCCGGGATCTCATCCAGGACTCCGAACAACCTTCGGTCACCACCATACATAACTCTACACTACCGAAACGTCACCGAACCTTAAGTGTGCAGACCCTGCGGGTTCGAGAACTATGTAGACATGACCGAGACACCTCTACAGTCAATAACCAATGGCGGGACCTGGACGTCCACATTGGTTCCTACATATTCTACGAAGATCTTTATCGGTCGAACCTCTATGTCAAGGATTCAGTTAATCCCGTATAACGTTCCCTTTGTTCTTCGGTATGTTACTTGCCCGAGATTCGATCGTCGGTATCTTCATACCTAGTTCAACCTCGTTACTGGCAAGTCTCTTTACTCGTTCCGTAATACAAGATCCCGTGACTAACACTTAGCCACATTGCTTGCAAGGCTTGTTGTGATGTTGTATTACCGAGTGGGCCCTGAGATACCTCTCCGTCACACGGAGTAACAAATCCCAGTCTCGATCCATGCCAACTCAACAGACACCATCGGAGATACCTGTAGAGCACCTTTATAGTCACCCAGATACGTTGCGACCTTTGATACACACAAGGCACTCCTCCGATATCCGTGAGTTGCATGATCTCATGGTCATAGGAATATATACTTGACATGCAGAAAACAGTAGCAATAAACTGACACGATCATATGTTATGTTTGTAGTTTGGGTCTTATCCATCACATCATTCTCCTAATGATGTGATCCCGTTATCAAACGACATCTCATGTCCATGGCTAGGAAACCTTAACCATCTTTTGATCAACGAGCTAGTCTACTAGAGGCATACTAGGGACATGGTGTTGTCTATGTATCCACACATGTATCTGAGTTTCCGATCAATACAATTATAGCATGGATAATAAACGATTATAATGAACAAGGAAATATGATAATAACTAATTTATTATTGCCTCTAGGGCATATTTCCAACACATTATATCTAGATATTGTTTATTGCGAGACGTTACTCATTTAAATCAGAGAATAATGGTGTTTCTATTTATATGAGTAATATCTTTTATGGTCATGCACCCAATGTGAAGAGTTTATTCTTATTGAATCTCGATAGTGATGATAGACATGTTCATAACATTGATGCCAAAAGATGTAGAGTTGATAATGATAGTACCACTTTTTTGTTGCACTGCCGCTTAGGTCATATTGGTGTAAAATGCATGAAGAAGCTCCATGCTGATGGACTTTTGGAGTCACTTGATTTTGAATCACTTGACACATGTGAACCATGCCTCATGGACAAGATGACTAAAACCCCGTTCTCTGGAACAATGGAATGGGAAAGTGACTTTGGAAATCATACATACTGATGTGTGCGGTCCAATGAGCATTGAGGCGCGTGGTGGGTATCGTTACTTCCTCACCTTCATTGATGACTTAAGTAGATATGGGTATACTTACTTAATGAAACACAAGTCTAAAATGTTTGAAAAGTTCAAGCAATTTCAGAGTGAAGTTGAGAATCATCGTAACAAGAAGATTAACTTCCTACGATTTGATCGAGGAGGAGAATATCTGAGTTATGAGTTTGTCAGCCACTTAAGACAATGTGGAATTGTTTTACAATTGACACCGCCTGGAACACCATAGTGTAATGGTGTCTCCGAACGTCTCAATCGAACCTTATTCGATATGGTACGTTCTATGATGTCTCTTGCCGATTTGCCACTATCGTTTTGGGGTTATGCATTAGAGACAGCTGCATTCACTTTAAATAGGGCACCATCTAAATCCGTTGAGACGACGCCATATGAATTGTGGTTTGGCAAGAAGCCAAAGTTATGTTTCTTAAAGTTTGGGGATGTGATGCTTATGTCAAAAAGCTTCAGCCAGAAAAGCTGGAACCCAAAGTGGAGAAATGTGCCTTCATAGGATACACAAAAGAGATAGTAGGTTATACCTTCTATCTTAGATCCGAAGGCAAAATGTTTGTCACTAAAAATGGAACATTTCTTTAGAAAGAGTTTTTCTCGAGAGAATTGAGTGGGAGGAAGATAGAACTTGATGAGGTTGTTGCACCTTTGTTTAAACCAGGGAGTAGTGCAGCGCAGAAAGATATTTCTGTGGAGCCTACGTCGGTTGAAAAGGAAGTTAATGATGATGATCAAGAAGCTTTGGATCAAGTTACTATCGAACCTCGTAGGTCGACAAGGACGCGTACTGCTCCTGAGTGGTACGACAACCGTGTCTTAGAGTTCATGTTATTGGACAACGGTGAACCTACAAGCTATGGAGAAGCGATGATGGGCCTGGATTCCAAAAAATGGTTAGAGGCCATGAATTCCGAGATGGGATCCATGTATGAAAACAAAGTATGGAGTTTGGAATTATTACGTGAAGGGCGAAAGGCCATTCAGAACAAATGGATCTTTATGAAGAAGACAACCGCGGACGGTAATGTCATCGTCTATAAAGCTCGACTTGTGGCAAAGGTTTTTTCACAAGTTCAAGGAGTTGACTATGATGATACCTTCTCACGTGTAGCGATGCTTAAGTCCATCAGAATCATGTTAGCAATAGCTGCATTTTTCGATTATGAAATTTGGCAGATGGGTGTCAAAACTGCGTTCCTTAACGGTTTCCTTAAGGAAGAGTTGTATATGATGCAGCCAGAAGGTTTTGTCGATCCAAAGAATGCTAACAAAGTTTTAAAAAACCAGCGTCCATTTATGGACTAGTGCAAGCATCTCAGAGTTGGAATCTTCGCTTTGATGAGGTCATCAAAGTGTTCGGGTTTATACAAGTTTACATAGAAGCTTGTATTTACAAGAAAGTGAGTGGGAGGTCTATAGCGTTTCTAATATTATATGTGGATGACATATTGCTGATTGGAAACAATATAGAAATGTTGGGAAGCATGAAGGAATATTTGAACAAGATTTTTTCAATGAAGGACCTTGGAGAAGTTGTTTTCATATTAGGCATCAAGATCTATAGAGATAGATCGAGACACTTAATAGGACTTTCACAGAGCACATACCTTGACAAAGTTTTGAAGAAGTTCAAAATGGATTAGTCCAAGAAGGGGTTCTTGCCTGTATTGCAAGGTGTGAAGTTGAGTAAGACTCAATGCCCAGTGACTGTAGAAGATAGAGAAAACATGAGTGTCATCCCCTAGTCTTCAGCCATAGGCTCTATCATGTATGCAATGCTTTGCACAAGACCCGATGTCAGCCTTGCCATAAGTATGGCCGGAAGGTTTCAAAGTGATCCAAGAATGGAGCATTGGACGGCGGTCAAGAATATCCTTCAGTACCTGAAAAGGACTAAGGAAATGTTTCTCGTTTATGGAGGTGATTGATATGTCCATTTTGCATCATGATTTTATATTGATATTTATTGCATTATGGGCTGTTATTGCATGTTATGGTACAATATTTATGCCTTTTCTCTCTTATTTTAAAAGGTTTACATGAAGAGGGAGAATGCCGGCAGCTGGAATTCTAGACTAGAAAAGGAGCAAATCTGATACCTATTCTGCACAACTCCAAAAGTCCTGAAAATCTACGGAGAATTGTTTTGGAATATATAAACAATATTGGGCAAAATAAATACCAGAGGGGGCCCACCAGGAGGTGACAAGCATGCCAAGCGCGGCCACCCCCCTGGTCGCGCCTACCAGGCTTGTGACTCACCTGGCAGGTCCCTAGTGCCCATCTTCTTCTATATGTAGGGTTTTGACCTAGAAAAAATCATAAGAAATCTTTCGGGAGGAAGCTCCGCCGTCTCGAGGCGGAACTTGGACAGAACCAATCTAGAGCTCCGACAGGTCTGTTTTGCTGGGGAAACTTCCCTCTCGGAGGGGGAAATTGAAGTCATTGTCATCACCAACGATCCTCTCATCAAGAGGGGGTCAATCTTCATGAACATCTTCACTAGCACCATCTCCTCTCCAAACCCTAGTTCATATCTTATATCCGATCTTTGTCTCAAACCTCATATTGGGACCTGTGGGTTGCTAGTAGTCTTGATTACTCCTTGTAGTTGATGCTAGTTGGTTTACTTGGTGGAAGATCATATGTTCAGATCCGTTATGATAATTAATACTGCTCTGAATATGAACCTGAACATACTTTGTGAGTAGTTACGTTTGTTCCTGAGGACATGGGATAGGTCTTGTTATAAGTAATCATGTGAATTTGGTATTCGTTCAATATTTTGATGAGATGTGTGTTGTCTTTCGT
The DNA here is from genome assembly GCA_022496015.1 of Hordeum marinum. Classification (NCBI taxonomy): domain Eukaryota; kingdom Viridiplantae; phylum Streptophyta; class Magnoliopsida; order Poales; family Poaceae; genus Hordeum; species Hordeum marinum. The sequence goes on from CM039674.1 coordinate 516,177,052, forward strand.
CTAGTGGTGTTATGTGAACGTCGACTACATATCACTTCACCACTATTTGGGCCTAGGGTAAGGCATTGGTAAGTAGATGATGGGTTGCTAGAATGACAGAAGCTTAAATTCTAGTTTATGTGTTGCTTCATAAGGGGCTGATTTGGATCCATATGTCTCATTCTATGGTTAGATTTATCTTAATTCTTCTTTCGTAGTTGCGGATGCTTGTGAGAGGGGTTAATCATAAGTGGGAGGTTTGTCTGAGTCAGGGCAGCACCCAAGCACCGGTCCACCCACATATCAAATTATCAAAGTAATGAACACGAATCAAATGAGTATGATGAAAACTAGCTAGACAGAAATTCACATGTATCCTCGGGAGCATTGTGCTTTATATAAGAGTTTGTCCAGGCCTGTCCTTTGCTACAAAAAGGGTAGGGCTACCTTGCTGCACCCTTGCTACACTTGTTACTTGTTACTCGTTACAAATTATCTTATCACAAAACTATCTGTTACCGATAATTTCAGTGCTTGCAGAGAATACCTTACTGAAAACCACTTGTCATTTCCTTATTCTCCTCGTTGGGTTCGACACTCTTACTTATCGAAAGGACTACGATAGATCCCCTATACTTGTGGGTCATCAGTGATCAAGAGCTTGTCGTAAAGGGTTACGTCGATGCAAGATTTGACACTGATCTGGATGACTCCAAGTCTCAAACAGGATATGTATTTATTCTCAATGGGGGAGCGGTAAGGTGGTGCATGCAGTTCCAAGCAGAGTGTGCTAGCTCATTCTACATGCGAAGCGAAGTACATCTTTGCTTGGGAGGTGGTGAAGGAAGGTGTCTGGATGAAGGAGTTCATGACAGATCTTGGAGTAGTGCCTAGTGCACTGAACCTAATGACTCTGTTATGTCTTATGTGACAACAGTGGTGCCATTGCTCTAGACAAGGCACCAAGATTTCACAAGAGGACCAGACACATGAACAGGCGCTTCAATTCCATCTGCGATTACATCAAGGAGGAGGACATAAATATTAGCAAAGTGCACATGGATCTGAATGTCGCAGACCCGTTGACTAAACCTCTTCCAAGGGCTAAACATGATCAACAGTAGAACTGTATAGGTGTTAGATTCATTACAATGTAAATCACATAGTGGTATGAGCTATATTATTGAATCTAGTGCAAGTGGGAGACTGTTGGAAATATGCCCTAAAGTCAATAATAAAGTGGTTATTATTATATTTCCTTGTTCATGATAATCGTTTATTATCCATGCTATAATTGTATTGACTGGAAACTCAAATGCATGTGTGGATACATAGACAACATTGTGTCACTAGTATGCCTCTAGTAGACTAGCTCGTGGATCAAAGATGGACAAGGTTTCCTAGCCATTGACATGAGATATCATTTGATAATGGGATCACATCATTAGGAGAATGATGTGATGGAATAAGACCCCAACTATCAACGTAGCATATGATCGTTTCAGTTTATTGCTATAGTTTTCTGCATGTCCAGTATCTATTCCTATGACCATGAGATCATGCAACTCACACTAGTGCAGAAACGTCCTATTGTCGCGGTTGGTAAGGGCCTTTAGTGCCGGCTCTCAAACCGGCACTAAAGGGTGGGGACTAAAGCCTACCCCCCCTTTAGTCCCGGTTCAACATGGCCCGGCACCAAAGGCCCTCCACGTGGCATCCGCCGGCGCAGTGCGTTGGGGGACTTTTAGTCCCGGTTGGTAGTCCCGGTTGGTAACACCAACCAGGACTAAAAGTACTTAGATTTTTAATTTATTTTTATTTTTCCTTTTAATTATTTAGGGGTTTATGAATTAATTATGGTTTAATTTTCCTTTTAATTTTGTGTTTTCCATTTAATTAATTTTCATTTCAAACATATATTATGCTACTACATACTGTACACACGTTGTGCGCATATATATATATATATATACAATTTTTCCTACAATTTAAGGATCATTACATATATATACAGGCATTACTGCTTCTTGTTCTTGATCTTGTAATAGTATTCTCCTTTGGGATCTATGACCTGGTCGACCAAAAATCAAGCTAATTCCTCTTGAATTGCTCATACCGGAGCCTCTGGTATGAGCTGGCCCCGCTTCTCCGTTAGGTACAAGATGGAGATCAAGATGAATATATTAGTTGTGTGTATATATATTAGCTAGATCATGATAAAAAATTATGGATAATGTTTTGGCAAACGTATCCAAAGATTTCTTTCATCTCTGCTCCTTTCAGATGTGATCATGCGAATGTTCTCGCAAACGTAGTATGCGCATAAACTAGTCCTTTGCTCCTTCCTCATGCACTTTCCGACAATAAAATTCAATCATGTAATAATTAATCAAGCATGATAATGGTATTGAAACTAGAATTAAAGAGATGCACAGATGTATAGCTAGCTAGCTAGCTAGTAGTACTTAATTACCTTGGGTCGCACTCATTTCAGCTGTTGTGCCCAGTCGCCTGCGACCTATTTAATGAACTTGGCCCAAGCCCTGCCTGCCGGCAAAGAAAATGAATAAATGATTTATTAACTAGTTGATATAAGGAAATGAAGATATTAAAGAGGCTGACATAATGCAATAATGATTGAAATTACCTGTCAAGCAGCCCCCTCACGATTGCGTATTCGGATGGATCCTTCATTAGCGAGTCGAGTACTTTAACTTTTCCCTTGTCAACTTCAATGATTAACAAGATCCAGTGGTAACGGCATAACTCATCAACAACACTTATTAAAATCTAGTAAGCTAAAAATAGAAGTTTTAGTACAAGATATATATAGTAACACTCACCCGAAGTTGTAAGGAAGTAGTATTTCCGGTTGGGTGTTTAGATGCTTCAAAAAATCTAGCATTGCTTTCTTTGTGTCTTTTCTCGAATATGCAGTTTCCGATGTCTTTTGATTAATCGTATTTGGGTCAATAAACCCAATGCCATAGCGTCCAACTTGTTTCATTTCATACATCTTCATTCTGCATAATACCACAGAAACGAATATAGTAAGGATAATTACAGGTAATGAACGAGAGCACAACTATCTAGAGACTTAAATTATAGAAAGAAATCACGTATAGACAATAGCAACTGACTAAATATTTGTCGAGTGCATCTTGATTGAATAACAGAAACAACTCTGAATAATGAATCCACAGATCCTTTTTATGGAAGTAATGCCTCCCTTTGACTCTCACCATGAGGGACTCTTGATTGGTATTTGCTATTATTTGCATGTGACACGTATGCAAATTGTAGAATCTCGTTGGTAGAAGATTGACATCTTCAGGCTTGACTAGACGTTTGCTGCGGGCATATTGATATTTTACTTCCTCGTCTTTAAGCCCGGGGATTTCCTCAAGGCCTAGGAGTTGTTCAACACTGACACTGGCCTCTCTAGCCATCCTAATATGATCTTCGGTTACTCCTGGCCGACCGGCGGTACTCACAGGTGTTTGTACAATGAGCAGGGGGATCGATTGTACTACCTGTTCTCCCAGCTGCGGGATAGTTTTCCCGCTTTTTTGCCAACTCCTTGGCTCGAGCTCGAGCTCAAATCCTTTTGTCCTGCAAGATATGACTTCTTGATAGACTGCACATAGTCATTGTCTTTCTGATTGACAGACGACCGAGCCATATCAATGAAGTGTTGTGAGACATGCTCAGGTACTTTCTCCTTTGGCGGCTGGGGCGGTTTCGGTCCAAAATGGGCCTTCACTTTCGCATCCACTACGTTATCGAGTTCATCCTCGTTGAGGTTGTAAGGCAACTTCGGAAGAGGCTTGAGTCTTGGACCATATTTGAATTTCTTGCCTATTGTAACGCTAGTCATCATAGTTGTGGCCTCTCTCTTCCGCTGTTTCTTAGGCGACGGAGCACGCTGAGTCGACAGAGCATGCTGATGTCGTGTCGGACATGGAGGAGGAGTCGGCTGACGTGGTGCTAGACTTGGAGGAGGAGGAGTTGGCTGACGCCGTGCTAGACTTGTAGGAGGAGTCGGCTGACGTGGTGCCAGACTTGGAGGAGGAGGAGTTGCCTGGCGCGACGGCGGACTTGGAGGAGGAGGAGTCAGTGGCCTTGGAAAGAGGATGCAATCCTTTTTTCCATAGAATGATACGATGTATGGCCTCTCCAAGTGTTCTCTCCTAGTCACCTCCAAGAATGTCAAGTTGTAGCTCGTGATGACATCACTTCATCAACCCCAACACGAGCATAGCCAGCTAGAATGGGATTGCAATGGAAGGTTGCTTCTGGGGGATTTCCTAAAGCATAGTCGTCCACCACCTTCATGGATAAGTTCTTCACTTTCATGTGTACCTCACAGTTAGTCTTGTCTTTGATATCATCCACACGGTAGCTAGCTAGTAGTGCATCGTCATCGATATCGGTCGGTGTCGTGGATTTGTCATGGCAGATGTCCGGGTGAACGGACTTAGGTTCGAGGCAAGACGCAACTACATGGCGGCTTGAAGGGGTTGATCGGAATCGAGAAGATATGGAGTTTTACCCAGGTTCGGCCCCTCAAGTCGAGGTAATAGCCTACGTCCTGCTTGTCTGATATTGATAATGATGAAGATCTCTCGGTTACAAGGGTACTAATCGCTACCTCTAATCTCTTGTGCCTCTAATCTCTTGTGTTGTCTCAACTTATAGACTTGTGTCTCTTGAGAACTTGTCCCTCTAGGGGTGCTCTACCCCTCCTTATATAAGTGGAGACGGTAGGTTAACAAATAGAGTCCTACTAGGAGTAGGAGTAGGACTAGTCTCTCATGAATCCTACTCCGGGTCTTATTTCCTTTAAGGGAATCCTTATCTCTTGTGGGCCTTCTCCTGTGGTCCTTCTCCTATGAGCCGCCTGGCGCCGGCTCACCCGCCGGGTCTTGGGCTTGGTCATCCTATGACCCGCTTGCCGGGTCATAAATAAGATGTCATGTCTTCAACGGGTCTCCTGTGAGTTGCCTGGCCGGGTCATAAATAAGATGTCATGTCTTTGGCCGGGTCTCCTGTGAGTCGCCAGGCCGGGTCATACCATGGGGTATATCCCCGTCATTAGCCCGCAGATTAGCTTGAATTTATTCATGGTAAGCTCCTTAAATAAGAGTAACAAATATGTTAAGTGGCCGGCTTGCTCCTTTGGCCGGCTTATAAAATGGCTTCTTAGAGATCCGGGTCTTTTCTCCATATGGATGAGTCGTCTTGATAATCATCTTGCTTGTCAATGTTTTTTTGAAAAATACTGAGAATAGAACACCCATATGCCATTGAGTCGGCTTCCAATACTCTTCGCGGGTCATCTCCGCCGGGTCATAATCATTGATGATGTCGGGTCATTATCGTTGGTGACTCCGGGTTAAATAACTAGAATCGTGATGACTTGATAAATATTGGGATGAGAATCCATCTGATGTAGAACTGGACTTCCATTGTTGTGAAGCAGGGCGGCTTATATAAACTCTGGCGGGTTATGATCTTTTGATAACACCGGGTCATAAGTGTTGGTGACGCCGGGTCTAACAACTGAACTCCATATTTAATATCTTGAAAATTCTCCTGAAAGTTTTTGATATGTCCATATTACCTATAGCCCCCAAGGTCCGAGATTATCCATGATAACTTGGTGCTTTGCAAATAACATTTTGGACTCTGTAGCCCCCAAGTGTCGGGTTGTCCTGCCTGCAGCAACTTGGGACTTATAATTGCCTTATATCTTATAATGCTTCGGCGGGTGTAGCCCCCAAGGGCCAGCTCATCAGAAAGCTTCGGCGGGTGTAGCCCCCAAGGGCCGGCTCATCGGAATGTGATGCGCTCGGTCTTCAATTTGAATCTCTTAATCTATTGGAACAGATGAATACTATAGCCCCCAAGTGCCGGGTCAGTAAGAATTACTGGGCTGGGACTTTAGAAAAATATAGAAGGGCCGGCTCATCTCCTTGAGATAATATGGTCTTGCTGACAATGTAATGGTTTGAAAACCGGCTTGCATTAGCCCCCAAGTGTCGTGGTGCATGCTTGCAGCGACATGGGACTTGCATAATTGATATAAACTTGGACTTTGGATAATGTAGCCCCCAAGTGTCGGGTCGTCTGCCTGCGGCGACTCAGGACTATGTGAGAATAATACGTCTCACCATAATTTGTTGAATGAATCTTTGACCATGGTCGTAATATAACCCGAAATGAATATCCCGGAATAGTTCCTTTGTCTTTGACATGAAATTCCTGCTCGTGGTTGCTATGCAACCAGGCAAATATAAGTTTGGGAAATCCGTGAGTGTTGTAGATTACTACAGAGCACAATTAAAGAAATCCAAGAACCGGCCAATTAGATGACACGGCATTATATCTGATAGGGCGGCTCTTGAAAGATAATAATTTCTCCGAGCTGGTTTGAGAAAATCCCAATCATTTATTACTGGTTATGATAAACCATGAAGATCCAGCCATGTTGGCTATTAAAAAATCCATTTGCTTTTGCAGAATACTTTAACGGCGGCTCATCTTAAGAGATAAAACCTGCAAAAATGAACAAGACAGAATATATTTTGCATTGTTGTGAGAGCGGCTTAAAGAAGCTCAACCCGGAGATGTATACCTTTCATAACATTGCTCCTTTTCTCATAACCTTGCTCTGACCCGGCTTGATAAGCCGGCATGTTACCTGGAGGCGGGAAGCCCCCTTGAATAATCCACGGCTGACATGTCAACCGGAATGGCATAAAGCCGGCTGTTTTACGGTAATGTAAGCTATACCCAAAGGTAAGAAGCCTCCTGTTGACAGCAAATATTGTAAGCGCGAACATCGGCTATCAATGGGTAATGTAAGCTATACCCAAGGTAAGAAGCCTCCATCGACAGCCGTGGCTACTGATAAGCCGGAACGGCATAAAGCCGTTTGTTTGAAGGGAATGCAAGCTATACCCAAAGGCAAGAAGCCTCCTTCAACAACTACAGTTTTAGGCGCGGACGCCGGCTGTCGATGGGTAATGTAAGATATACCCGAAGGCAAGAAGCCTCCATCGAGAACCACAGCTTACTGATAAAGCCGGCTGTTTGAAAGGAGATGTAAGCTATACCCAAAGGCAAGAAGCCTCTTTCAACAGCTACAGTTGTACGCGCGGACGCCGGCTGTCGATGGGTAGTGTAAGCTATACCCGAAGGCAAGAAGCCTGCATCGACAACCACGGCTTACTGATAAAGCCGGCTGTTTGAAAGGAGATGTGAGCTATACCCGAAGGCAAGAAGCCTCTTTCAACAGCTACAATTGATAAGCAACTGAGTTTTGGTGTAAACGCCGGTTGTTAGGGTGAGATAAGCGAACCCGTCGGTAAGAAGCCCCCTTCGACAACCGCGGTTAATAAGTAACCGGAAGTGGCATAAAGCTGGCCATTAGGGTGAGATAAGCGATACCCGTCGGTAAGAAGCCCCCTTCGATGGCCGCAGTTGATAAGCAACTGGAATTTGGTGTACACGCTGTTGTCTTAGGGTCATGTAAGCTATACCAAAGGTAAGAAGCCTCCATCAACAACAACGCTTAATGTAACCAAACTAGGCATAAAGCCAACTATGCAAGGGAGATGTAATCTATACCCGAAGGCAAGAAGTCTCCTTGCAATAGTTTAATAATGGCTGGCTGTGCAAAGGAGATGTAAGCTATACCCGAAGGCAAGAAGCCTCTTTGCAACAGTGCTTAATTGGGCATAACGCCGGCTGTGCCAGGGAGATGTAAGCTATACCCGAAGGCAAGAAGCCTCCTTGCAACAGTGTAAAAGCAGACTGTGCGGGGGAGATGTAAGCTATACCCGAAGGCAAGAAGCCTCCCTGCAACAGCGCTTGATAGGGAATAAAGCCGGACGATAGATCAGCCGTTTAACTCACACCAGTTCAGGGTCTCTATCGAGATTGGCCGTCAATTTCTTGAACCGGCTCAGGGTCTCTAGGCGAGATTGGCCATCAGTTTCTTGAACTGGCTCAGGGTCTCTAGGCGAGATTGGCCGTCAATTTGTTGAACCGGCTCAGGGTCTCTAGGCGAGATTGACCGTCAATTCTTTGAACCGGCTCAGGGTCTCTAGGCGAGATTAACCGGTAAGGCAGGCGGGTCACATAGCGGAGCAGCTTCAATCTTGTAAGCCGCCATCTTGTATGAAGAAACGACAGAAGCTCCAAGTGTCTTTATGATGATCCAATGATCCGGGCACCCATGTTTGAATGGTGCATCACGGCGGTCCGTCCTCTTGGGCAACTTTTAATCGTCCGCCAATAATGTAGTAGCCCCCAGGATTGGGTTTTCTCTTGCAAAGACTCGGGGTTCTCGTTAAAAACGACCAAATGTGTCTCGCCATGTCTATAGCCCCTGAGTCTTAAGTTGACTCGAAGAGGCGGCTTGAGAATCTTCACTGGAAGTTTGAGGTTGGCCGTGGCGGGTTATAAATGATCTCGTATGAATTGCTTCAATGACCCGGTCGATGGTTCGTTCCGGCTGTTTGTTGAAGTGAACCACATTGTAGTGCTGGCGACTCATGTGCCTGTCCGTCGGGGCGGCTCATATCGATGAGCACTGCACCGATATATTGTTGTAGATCAAATTGTGGGTGATGTCTTGCACGCATCCGTTGGGCGGCTCGTACAGGCGAGCACTGCACCGATATGTTGATGTAGATCACAGTGTGGGTGGCGTCTTGCACACGCCCGTTGGGCGGCTCGTACAGGTGATCACTGCACCGATATGTTGATGTAGACGTAGAAAACGGCCACGGCATTGTAAACTAGTGATGTTGTAAAAGACGTCACTGCGTTGTAAGCCGGCGCGGATGATGAGAGACGACCATGGCATTGTAAGTCGGCGCGGGAGGCGAGAATCGGCCGCGGCGTTGTGAGTCGGCACGAGGCGAGAGACGGCCACGGCGTTTGTAAGTCGGCGCGGGAGGCGAGAATCGGCCTCGGCATTGCGAGTCGGCATGACGGCGAGAGACGTCCATGGCGTTGTAAGCCGGCGCGGTGGCCAGAGACAACCATGGCGTTGTAATCCGGCATAGATAGGTGAGTCAGTAATGGCGTTGAAAGCTGGCGAGAACAACGAGTCGGCCATGACGTGGTTGGTGAAGACCATATCGCGAATGCGTGCCGCATCCATTGGGCGGATCCTACTGGTAGGTGAGAGTGCACAGTACCGGCGAGTCGATGTAGACCGTCCGCGGGGGCGGCGACTCTCGTGCGTCCAGCGAGTAACACGCCTCCGATCAGCACCAGTACAAAACGATGTTGTTGTGTGCTCCATCTGCGTGGTACAATGCCACTTGAATATATGTCCTGTATATAAAAAATATTACAAAGAAGAAGTAATTGTTCTTCGAAGGAAAACATGTATAGATAAAACAAATTGGGTGGATAGCACCTGTTTTGTCTCAACGACCAGCTGAGTTATATACATCGTCCGTGGATCACCTCCCGTAATTTCAACAGCAATTGAGGTACTCTCTCGAGGCCGTAGCAATTCGTCCACGGCGGCTCCGAGATAGTGCCGGGTCGGGGCGGCTTAGAGCCGGAGGGCGACTTGTAGCCGTTTGAGGCGGAGGCGGGCACGTGTGACGGAGACGACCGTGACAGCGGCTGCTCGCGGAGGCAGGGTGCGCGCTGGGGCTGCTCGAGAGATGACTCTGCTCAGAGGGGATGGGAGGCCATGAGAGCTTGAAGCGAGACCGCACATGGAAGGAGGCGAGACGGCTGAAAGTGGATTTGGCGGCTCAAGCGCCAGCAGGCCAAGGGCGAGGCGAGACCGAGCCGGCCTCGGCACCGCGGCGGGGCGAGATGAAGTGCAGCAGCAGCACAGCAGCTAGCGGGTGCAGCAGCGAGGCGGAGGGCAAGAGGTGCCTGCAAAGGGAGCCGGAGGCGAGAGGAAACCGCGGCGGGGCGTAGTAGTAATTTCATGTCTCCACTGAAAGTTTTTCCGCCTCGATCGATGAACTCGGAGTTGATGAAGAATCTTCCATGCCAGCTCTTGTGGATCCGGCGGGTCATAATCTTCTCGATCCCTAGGAAAGATCCCCTCAAGAACACAACACCACCATGCGCAGGCCCCACGGTGGGCGCCAACTGTCGTGGATTTGTCACAGCAGATGTCCGGGTGAACGGACTTAGGTTCGGGGCGAGACGCAACTACGTGGTGGCTTGAAGGGGTTGATCGGAATCGAGAAGACATGGAGTTTTACCCAGGTTCGGCCCCTCAAGTCGAGGTAATAGCCTACGTCCTGCTTTTCTGGTATTGATAATGATAAAGATCTCTCGGTTACAAGGGTGCTAATCGCTACCTCTAATCTCTTGTGCATCTAATCTCTTGTGTTGTCTAAACTTGTAGACTTGTGTCTCTTGAGAACTTGTCCCTCTAGGGGTGCTCTACCCCTCCTTATATAAGTGGAGAGGGTAGGTTTACAAATAGAGTCCTACTAGGAGTAGGATTAGGACTAGTCTCTCACGAATCCTACTCCGGGTCTTATTTCCTTTAAGGGAATCCTTCTCTCTTGTGGGCCTCCTCCTGTGGGCCTTCTCCTGTGAGCCGCCTAGCGCCGGCTCACCCGACGGGTCTTGAGCTTGGTCATCCTGTGACCCGCTTGCCGGGTCATAAATAAGATGTTATGTCTTCAACGGGTCCCCTGTGAGTTGCCTGGACGGGTCATAAATAAGATGTCATGTCTTCGATCGGGTCTCCTGTGAGTCGCCAGGCCGGGTCATACCATGGGGTATATCCCCGTCAGTCAGGGCGGAACCCATGTTGCTTCTTGGCATAGATGGACGGTGGTATCCAATGCTGGATCGATCTGCTCATGCTACCGCTGAGACGCCCTTTCCTGGCTAAGTGAGTCGATCTGCTCCTGTTGCCGCCTGACTCTGGATTCCAACTCCAGGTGCTTTGATTCTAGGCCTTCAAGGTGGAGTGCTTCCTCCTTCTTCTTCCGCTCCTCCTGCATCTTCTTTCTCGCACGGCTTGTGTAGTCTTCGTTCCAACTAGCAAACCCCTCAAGCCACGGAACAACGCCTTTCTCTCATGTTCTTCCCGGGTGTTCAGGATTCTTTAGGGCGCACATAAGCTCATCGTCCTCTCTATTGGGCGTGAACACCCCCATTCGTGCTTCTTCTATTTTCATCAAAAATTCGTCTCTCACTTTTTTAAGACTTGCCTTCACCATAATAGCCCCTGTCTTTGGGTCCAACTTCCCCCCATATGCATAAAACCATGCCCTGCACCTCGGGGTCCAGGTCACTGTAGCTGGAGTGCCCCTGCACTAATAATCTCTTGTTTGGATTGATCCGACTTAGGCAGGGCCGTCTGATAGCCACCTGTCCCAAGAGTATGGTGCCACTGCTTTTTCGCAGCATTAATCTTGTTCTTTCTCGATCGTTCCTTAGCTAGTTCCGATTCCTTGAACTTCACGAAATAGTCCTAGTGATCTTTTGCCTTCACCAGTGCTCCCTCGAATTTTGGAGTCGTCTTATTTTCTTTGACATACGCAGCCCATGCATTTTTCTTGAAGGTGTTGAATGCGATTGCCATCTTTTTAAGAGAATGGTTTCTGACTTTCTTCAGATATGCATCTGTCAAGTTATCTGGTAGTGTGAAATGTGACATCAGCTCAGTCCAAAGCACATCTTTTGCTCTTTCATCGGCAAAAGTAACTCCTTCTCGATCTCCCTTTGCTGGCTTTTTCCATTCTTGTGTGGAGATTGGGATTTGGTCCCTGACAATAACTCTGCATTGATTCTTGAACTTTGTCACATTTTTTAAGATTCAAGCGGTTCGCCAATTGATGTATTGATGGAATCGATGTTGAACTTTATGCCAGGGTCCAACTTTCTAGACGGGCCTCAAACTACCCTGTCGCTTGTAGAAGGTTTGCTAGATCCGGAGGCCTAAAAGATGAAAGATCGATTCGTTAATACATATACAACTCAATTAAGAGATGTAATGATCACCAGATGGCTTATATAATAAATATACCTCGCCGGTCTTTGTTATTTGAAGAACATTTTCTTTGTCAACATCGTTGTCGAATTCATCTATTCTTTCGTCTTCATCAAACATACAACCCACACCGGAATTTTCAGATATTGCGAACTGTCATCATCTTCATGATCATGCTCTGGGCTTCTGCAGCGTATGATGTTGAAAAGAGCCTCTTCTCCTTCTCTACTTGTATTGTCCATAGCTTTTATTTTACTAACCCAGAAGAAAGATAAAACAATTTAGTATTCGAAATAGAATGCATGCAATCAATAAGGAAAACTGAATCATAGTACATAATATGCATCATCGAATATAATTTCGAATAAATTGTTTCAAATATTATCGAATATAATATCGAATACATCTCGAATATTATCACTAATACATTTTGAATATTACTAATTATATAATATCACTACTACGGATCCAGTTTACGTCTCGCGGCAGGCGGTGGACACCCAAAGAGAAGGAACTATGACAGGAGCATAGCTCGGGTGAGATCCTGAAGAACGTGCCAGGTATTGGAGAACCTGACGTCCAACGCATCCATGTAGATACGGACATGCTCGTCCTCCTCCCTAAAACGAAGACATACGACCTCCGGCGGGACCGGCTGCCTCCGCACCGAAAGTGGCCCACACGAACGCCACCAAAGAAGGTCCGTGTCGACGACGGGACCAGGGTTCCTCACCAAGATGCGTGTCCCTGAAGGTAGCTCCTCCCAGTGCCAGCCCGGCGGAGCCAAGTCTTGGACATGGCGCCTCTAAAGCAAGACATCGTCACAAACGAGTTTTTATGCGGGCCAGGCATCGTTCACATCGTGAACAAATTCTATGCAAATTTAAAAAATTGCTTGATTGTGATTTTTGTAATTCTTTCTAACTTGATTTTGCAAATACATAACAAACTTTTTTGTATGCTTTGTCAAAATTCCTCAAATGTTTTCTACATATTATACATACATATACTAATAGCTATACATATATTGGGTAAAATGTCAAATTCCTCAACTTTTTTCTATACATCGTATACATACATATATATACATACTAATTTCTATACATTGGATCAAAATGTCAAAATTCCTCAATATTTCTATACATATATTATACTAATAAATTCCTCAAATCTCAAAAATGTCAAAATTCCTCAATATTTCTATACGTACATTATACTAATTAATTTTTCAAATGTCAAAAATGTCAAAATTCTTCTAAAAATGTCAAAATTGCTATACATATGTACTAAAACATACAAAAATACATATAAATTAAATCATCTAACTTAAGAAAAAGTGGGGGGTCTCGGGGAGGGGCGGCCATGGAGGCAGGGCGAGCGAGAGGAGAGAGGGAGGAAAGGAGCTCGCAGCGGGGCAACGACAAGGCGAGGCAAGTCGGGGCGGCGACGGTGTCGGGGCAGATGGTAGCGTAGCGAGGAGCTCGGGGAGGAGCGGCGCAGGCGGCGTTAGGGATCGGCAAGGAGGGCACGTCCAGAGTCGGGGATCGGCGAGGAGGCGCGTGCGGCCAACGTCAGGGGTGGCAATGAGCTCTAGCGTCGGGGGCGGCAACAGCGTCGAACGGGGCAGGCGGCGGCGCGCAGCAGCCTGGTAGCGTCGTCTGTGTTTGGCGTCGAGAGAATGGAGAGGATGGTGAATTTTTCATAAGTGGCATTATATATATGAAAGCCTTTAGTCGCGGTTGGTGGCCCAAATCATGACTAAAGACCCCATTTAGTCACGGTTGGAGCCACCAACCGCAACTAAAGGTCTGGCTTCCCGCTGCTTGGGCTGGCTGAAATTCACCTTTTGTCGCGGTTGGTGGCTCCAACCGCGACTAAAGGTGGGTCTTTAGTCGCGGTTGGAGCCACCAACCGCGACTAAAGACCTGTTCCTGGCAGGCGCACTGCGGTGGAAGTTTAGTCCCACCTCGCTAGTCGAGGGGCGCCTCGGCCAGCTTATAAGCCCCGACGCGGGCACTACATTGAGCTCCTCTCTAATGCAGGCCTTCTGGGCCTATCTCTGCTGTGATTCCCTATGGGCCTACTAGGCCTTGCGGGCCTGCGTCCTGGCGCAAGTACAGGTTGGTTTTCTAGTCGTATGCAGGCCGTTGTGGCCCAGTAGGCAGGATTTTTTTAATTTATTTATTTTTCAATTTTTTTTGTTTTTTGCTTTATTTTTTTATTTCTGAGTGGTTTTTTCTTTATTTAGATTTTCTTTGTGAATCCTTTTGCTTTAGGTAAAAAATATAAACTTTCTGTTAATGCTAGTAGTTTTCAAATTTGAATAGTTTAAATTTGAATTATTTGAAATTTTTGTGAACCACTAGTTTATGAATAATTTTACTTTAAAAATAGATTCTGCACTGATTATTTTTTCTTCTGTTTAATTTTACTATGTTTTATCATTATATTCAATTTGTGAATAATTAGAGTATTTAAAAAATGAAATGCCTTTGTAATAGATGAGTTTTAGTCTGAAATCCTGATACTTCAAAAGAGATTGTCCATTTTGTACACGAAGTGCATCCAGTTTTTGTCGTAATCCTCTCAACTTTTTAGCACATGTTATGTGGGTGAAATGATGATACAATGCCAAGTTTCAACCTTTTCAGAGTTCATTTGTAGTGCTTATCAATTTCAGGGTCATTTAGCTATGAAAAAATAAGTAAATGCATGAAAAATAGCAAATGAAGTCAGAAAGGGTTGAAAATTGATGACTTGGCTTAGAATGGTGCATACTAAACGCACAAAAAGTCTGGAGTTGAAATAAGTTTAAAAAATGAATGCCTTTGTAAGAAACGAGTTTTCATTTGAAACCCTGATACTTCGAAAGAGATTGTCCATTTTGTACACAAAGTGCATCCAATTTTTGTCGTAACCCTCTCAAGTTTTTAGCACATGCTATGTGGATGAAATGATGATACCATGCCAACTTTCAACCTATTCAGAGTTCATTTGTAGTGCTTATCAATTTCAGGGTCATTTAGCACAAAAAAATCAGTAAATGCATGAAAAATAACAAATGAAGTCAGAAAGGGTTGAAAATTAATGGCCTGCCTTCGAATGGTGCATACTGAATGCACAAAACACATAAGTACACTACTATTACAAAGATTCCCTTCGGTTTGTCCAAAGTGGGACTTTCTAGATATGTAAGTCTGGAAACTAACTAGAGAAGCTGGTCACATCCCAGAGTGAGATCTTTGGGTGTAAAACTTTTTCTTCGCGTGTGTCCCTTTGCATCGTAACCATGGACAATCTTCGCCGTTTAACTTGATGCCCGGGTCAACATTCACTGTGAAGGGAGAAATTTCATGAAAGTTTTCATAATCTTCTAACATGTCTGTCTTTACCTCCACTCCCACGATGTTTCTTTTCCCTGAAAGAAGTATGTGGCGCTTTGGCTCATCGCATGATGCATTCGCTTCCTTATTTTTTCTTTTTTTTCAGCTCAGTCGACATGTCCTTCACATAGAAAACCTACGCCACATCATTGGCTAGGACAAATGGTTCGTCTGTGTACCCAAGATTGTTGAGATCCACTGTTGTCATTCCGTACTGCGGGTCTTCCTTTACCCCTCCTCCTATTAGATTGACCCATTTGCACCTAAAAAAAGGGACCTTCAAACCAAGTCCATATTCAAGTTCCCATATCTCCTCTATGTAACCATAATATGTGTCCTTTGGCCCATTGATTTTTGCTGCATCAAACAGGACACCACTGTTTTGGTTGAAGCTCTTTTTATCTTGGGCGGTCGTGTAAAATGTATTCCCATTTATCTCGTACGCTTTGAAAGTCAATATAGTCGAAGATGGTAACTTGGACATCAAGTACATGTCATCTTCAACAGTGTCCTCATGCATGAGACATGTCTGCAACCAAACAGCGAAAGTCACCATTTGTTCATGTGTAATCCAGTCGTCAGACTTTTCCGGGTGTTTGGAGCATAGAATATTCTTGTGTTGCTCGATATACGGAGCCACCAAGGCAGAACTTTGTAGAACTGTGTAGTGTGCTTGCGCCAAAGAATGACCGTCCCGGCATATTAGTGAATTGTTTCCTAGCATGTTTTTCCCACCCAGTCTGCACTCATGCCGCGATTCAAGAACACCAATCGGCTTAATGTCAGGAATAAAGTCAACACAAAACTCAGTGACCTCCTTTGTTTCATGGCCCTTGGAGATGCTTCCTTCTGGTCTAGCACGATTATGAACATATTTCTTTAAGACTCCCATGAACCTCTCAAAGGGGAACATATTGTGTAGAAATACAGGACCTGGAATGGCAATCTCCTCGACTAGGTGAACTAGGACGTCCGTCATGATATTGAAGAAGGATGGTGCGAACACCAACTCAAAACTAACAAGACATTGCACCAAATCATTCTCAAACCTTGGTAGGATTTCTAGATTGATTACCTTCTGAGAGATTGCATTCATGCATTCAGGAATGCACATAGCTTCACAATGGATAATCGAACGTTTTCCGGTGGAAACCCCCTCAATGCAACCGAAAGCAGATGCGTCATAATCACGTGGCAGTCATGAGACTTTAGGTTCTGGAACTTTTTCTCTACCATATTTATTATTCCCTTTATATTCGATGAGAAGCCATACGGGACCTTCATACTAAGCAAGCATTCGAAGAAGATTTCCTTCTCTTCTTTGGTAAGAGCGTAGCTGGCATGACCCCGAAACTACTTTGGATCCATGCCGTCTTCTGCGTGCATACATTGTTGGTTCTCCCGTGCCTCTGGCATATCTTTTGTCTTCCCATACACGCCCAAGAATCCTAGCAGGTTCAAGCAAAGATTCTTCACACGTGCATCACATCGATTGCAAAGCAGACCTCGAGGTCTTTCCAATAGGGTAGGTCCCAAAGTATAGATTTGTTCTTCCACATGGGTGCGCGTTTGTCAGCGTCATTCAGAACAGATTGCGCGCCAGGACCCTGGCCAAAGATTACTTTTAAATCCTTGACCATATCAAGTATGTCATCACCCGTACAGTGGCGAGGCTTCTTCCGGTGATCTGCCTCACCTTTGAAATGCTTGCCTTTCTTTCTTACGGCATGCCTACTCTAAAGAAATCGACGATGCCTCAGATACACATTCTTCTTATATTTATCCAAATATATACTGTCGGTATCATCTAAATAGTGTGTGCATGTGTGGTATACCTTGTTTGTCTGTCCTGAAAGGTTATTGAGAGCAGGCCAATCATTGATGGTTACAAACAGCAACGCATGTAGGTCAAATTCCTCCTGATCTTTCGCATCCCACGCACATACACCTTTTCCATTCCACATATGTAAAAGTTCTTCAACCAATGGCCTTAGGTACACATCAATGTTGTTGCCGGGTTGCTTGGGAACGTGGATGAGCACTGGCATCATAATGAACTTCCGCTTCATGCACAACCAAGGAGGAAGGTTATAGATACATAGAGTCACAGGCCATGTGCTATGATTGTTGTTCTGCTACCCAAAAGGATTACTGCCATCTGCACTTAAACCAAACCATACGTTCATTGCGTCCTTTGTAGAGTCCTTCCACTTTCTCTTGATTTTTCTCCATTGCGATCCGTTAGGGGGCACTCTCAACTTCCTGTCTTTCTTACGGTCTTCGTTGTGCCATCGCATCAACTTGGCATGCTCTTTGTTTTGGAACAAACGTTTCAACCATGGTATTATAGGAGCATACCACATCACCTTGGCAGGAATCTTCTTCCTGGGGCGCTCGCCCTCAACATCACCAGGGTCATCATGGCCGATCTTATAGCGCAATGCACAACATACCGGGCATGCATTCAAATCCTCGTACTCACCGCGGTAGAGGATGTAGTCATTAGGGAATGCATGTATCTTCTCCACCTCTAATCCTAGTGGGCAGACAGCCTTCTTTGCTTCGTACGTACTCTCTTGCAATTCGTTGTCCTTTGGTAGCTTCTTGTTTAGCATTATCAGCAACTTTTGAAATGCCTTGTCAGATACACCATTCTCTGCCTTCCATTGCAGCAGTTCTAGTGTGGTACCCAGCTTTTTCTTGTCATCTTTGCAATTTGTGTACAACCCTTTATTGTGATTCTCTAACATGCACCGCAACTTAAGCTTCTCCTTTTCACTTGCTTAGTTTCTCTTTGCATCGGCAATGGCCCGACCTAGATCATCAGCGGGCTCATCTCATGCCTCTTCTTCAGCTCCTTCCTGCATTGTCGGCTCGGCTTCTTCCCCCATTGTTGTACCATCGTATTCACGGAACCCATGGCCAGGATAGTTGTCGTCATCCTCTTCTTCTTCATTCCCTTCCATTAGGACCCCTCTTTCTCCGTGCTTGGTCCAATAGTTATAGCCGGACATGAAACCGGACTCAAATAGGTGGACGTGATTGGTTTTTGAGTTAGAGTAATTTCGATCATTCTTACAGCCAGCACATGGACAATACATAAAACCATTCGGCCGCTTGTTTACCTCAGCCGCAACCAGAAAAGTATGCATGCCATTAATGAACTGGGGAGAGCATCGGTCGTCGTACATCCATTGTCGGCTAATCTTAATTACACAACACTGAAAAGACTAAATTAATACAAGTTCGTACATAAAGTTCATACACACTTGTTCTCATAAAACAACATACAAACTCTCTAGCTAAATTATTTAAATGCAACAACAAATGCAATCAACATCACAACTAAGGTAACAATTGATCCAACACCATAGTGATACCAAGCCTCACTATCAATGGCATATCTTTTAAATTTTCTAATCTTCAAGCGCATTGCACCCATCTTGATATTGTGATCATCGACGACATCGACAACATACAACTCCAGTTTCATCTTCACTTCTTCAACTCTTTTCAAACTTTCTTTCAAATAATTGTTTTCTTTTTCAACTAAATTTAACTTCTTGACAAGAATATCTATGTCGGTTGGAATCTCTAGTTCACGTACCTCCTAGATAAAAATATCTATGTCAACTTGATTGGCATAATTGTCATAAACACAAAATGCAACAAAGAGTTATAAAAGAGAGTGTGTACCACATCCGCATCATAAACCGGACGAGGGCCGACGGTGACGGATTTCAGAACCATGCCACTATGTATAACAAACAACCATATAGGTAAGGAAACTATACAAGTAACTAACTAAATCTTAAAAACATGGTTTTATTATAAAAAGGATAAGAACAAGAGGCTCACCAAGGTGGTGCCGGCGACGAGACGGTGTGGGCGATCGACGGTGGTTAGGACGGGGACGGGAAGGCACTAAGTAAACCACACCTACAAATGCAAAGTAAGAAGTTAATTTGAGATCAAATTGCATAAATCAAATAAACTACCACATACACACTAAAAGCCACAAATTACTATACTTATAGAGCATTGCAAGAGCTAATCTAGCAATGAGAGAAGAAAGGACAAAGTTGCTAACCTTTGTGAACACTTGGATGGATGGGATGCCTCCAAATCTTGACAAATTTTGGCAAAAATGGAGGATGAGGTTGAGGAAGAGAGGAAGAACAAAGAGGAGAGGAAAGGGGAATAATAGAGAGGAGTGTGCTCGGGCTGGCGCCGAAGGGTTTCGTATAGGGCGACCTTTAGTCCCGGTTGGTGGCTCCAATCGTGACTAAAGGTTATCCTATAGTCGCGGTTGGAGCCACCAACCGCGACTAGAGGTTCTCGTGGGGCCACAGGATGACGCCAGCCTGCCACCACACCTTTAGTGCCGGTTCGTGGCACGAACTGGGACTAAAGGTCCAGAACGAACCGGCACTAATGATTCCCGTCACGAACCGGGACTAATGGGCACATTACTGTCGGTTCAAAACCCAACCAGGACTAATGATGCGGACAAAATGTTTGTTTTCTACTAGTGTCAGTGACACCGGAGGAATACCTTGTGTGTATCAAACATCGCAACGTAATTGCATGACTATGAATATGCTCTACAGATATCTCCGAAGGTGTCTATTGAGTGGGCATGGATCAAGACTGGGATTTGTTACTTGATACGTCTCCAATGTATCTGTAATTTTTGATTGTTCCATTCTATTATATTATCTATTTTGGATGTTTTATATGCATTAAATGCTATTTTATATTATTTTTGGGACTAACCTATTAATCTAGAGCCTAGTGTCAGTTTCAGTTGATTCCTTGTTTTGAGAATTGCAGATAAGGAATATTAAACGCAGTCCAAACGGAATAAAACCTTTGGAATGATTTTTTCTGGACCGGAAGGAAACCACCAAGCTTGGAGACCAAGGCAGGAGAGCCACCATGGGGCCACAAGCCCTAGGGGCACGCCCAGGGGGTAGGGCGCGCCTTGCAGGCTTGTGGGCCCACGGCAGCCCTCCTAACCCTAATCTTCAGCCTATAAATTCCCAAATATTCCATGGCTATCAGAACGAGCCACGAAAACACTTTTTTGACACCATAAGCCTCCGTTCCCAAGAGATCCAATCTTGGAGCCTATTCTGATAATCTATCGTAGGGGGGTTCGATCACGGAGGGCGTCTACATCAACTCCATTTCCCCTCCGATGATGAGTGAGTAGTTCACCATAGACCTTCGGGTCCATATCTAGTAGCTAGATGGCTTCTTCTCTCTCTTTTCTCTTCAATACCATGTTCTTCATGATCTTCATGGAGATTTATCCGATGTAATACTCTTTTGTGGTGTGTTTGTCGAGATCCGATGAATTGTGGGTTTATGTTCAGATTATCCATGAATATTATTTGAGTCTTTTTTGAATTATTATATGCACGATTTCATATCTTTGCAAGTCTCTTCGAGTTATTGGTTTGGTTTGGCCAACTAGATTGGTCATCACTACAACTAATATGTTATCTTGTGACCTTCTGTCAGTGACCTTGGAAAAAATGGTCGTAAATCTATGACCTTTTGAGACCAATTGGTTGTAAGCTGTTCGAGGGACTCCAAACCCTAAACCATAATGACCATTAGGGCTAGTAAGGTCATAATTTCATTGCACTAGAATGTCATAAAGCAGATGGCACTAGTCCGGTGCCTTATTTCTAACTGATCATGACCAATATAAAAGGTCATTACACTTGAGTTCGAATGCATTAGGATGATTAGGCAGGCACCTCTGCAATCTCACTTATGTGTCAATGTTTACGTGTCATTTTTACTGACAGGATCACACTCTGACAGGCGGGACCCATTTGATAGACGCCTTAATTTGTTTATTCCCTCGTTAAAAAAGAAGCACTGCGGGGACTCGAACCCGCGACCTAAGGTAGTGGGACTATGTTCCCAGTCAGTGGGCTAGAGAAGCTCTGTTGCTCAACTACCAATAGCATTGTATCTATTATATATCTAGTAGCTGTCTTAACATATTGACAAGTGGGACCAATTCACTTACAGATGGGACCTATTTGACAGCGAGATCAAAGATGTCTATTTATGCTTATAGGCGGGACCCATTTGACAGTGAAACCGACCATCTCCAACACACTCACAAGTGCGACCCACTGGCAGCATCGTTTCGATCGAGCGCTAAATTAGTAAAAAGGATGCGCGAGCGGGGACTCGAACCCACGACCGAGCGCTGAATTCGTTGCCGCACAATCACTGGGCTAGAGAGGGTTATTTATTCTTTGTCATACCGTTTCATTAAATCAAAAAAACAATAGCTGTCTCGAACACACTGATAAGTGTGAACCACTGGGAGCATGGAACCGGGACTAGAGCGGCAGCTGTCTCCAACACTTAGCAAAAAATTTCCCCCTCTTGTTTCTTAGGTCTAGTGTAGGCAGTAGCGGAAGCAACCGGAGGGGGTGGCAGGGCCGGGGCCGGCGGCAGAAGCAACCGGTGGGAAGGCAGGGCCGTGAGACACCGACACTGGTGTTGCCTCGGCACGCGCCTCGCCCACGACGGCAGAAGCAACTGGCAGGGGCGATGGAACCGTGGCCTCACCACTTGGCTTGACAGGAGCGGCTCGCCAAGCATGGGGGACTCTCCATCGTCGCCGCCGCAAGAAGGCCTCCCGGTATGCTCTCCCCCCCTATCCTCTCCCCCCTCTACTCTCCCCCTCTCCTCTGATCTAAATCTATTAAAGAACCCTAGATGCGCACTATTAGGAGTTAGGAGCTAGATGCGAATCGGTAGAAACTGCATAGATGAATTGTGTTGATGCATTGTTAGGTGTTCTTCAGCTTGTTTGTCTATAGATTGTTTGTGTGCAGATTGTTTGTCTGCATAGTAAATGTTAGGACCTAGCTAGCTTGGTCTTTCCCTGAAATAGGATCCTTCTAAAATGTTGGTTTTGTTTGATTTGATTTATCCTTGTCAGGAATTTAAATTCATGTCAATTTCAATATTGGTTTGATTTACAAAATTGTTTGTTTCTATGTTGTGGTTAGGGAATTAGCATATAAAATTTTCTGGATTTTTAGCTGCCATTACTGCCATCCATTTTCATTAATTAATGTTGATGCACTTAGATTTGTTGCGAAGTTGCAACAATTTGTTGTCTTTGGTAGATGGACAGAAGCTGGAATACAAAAGGAGTTAGAAGGTTTTCCAAAGAACATATGAAGGGAGTTAATGAATTTATGCAATTTGTTTGGGAAAATTTTGCCAAGGATGTTGCCATTCTTTGCCCATGCTAAGAATGCCTCAACCGTAAAAGAAAATAACAAGGAATGGTGGAAGATCATTTTCTTCTTAATGGGATGGGCAGCACATATGATAGATGGATTTATCATGGAGAACCTTTAGATGGACAACCTCAACAATTTGAACATGATACACAGGACCCTCATATGATGGGTGGTGGTGATGCTAGCATTGCTTTTATGGAAAAGGTTTTGCGAGAGAATGCTGGTTTGGAGGAAGAGGATGGGCATGAAGATGATAGGATTCCTGACCTATTGAAGGATCTCTATAACTCTGAAGGCTGTGCTGATGGACAGAAGTTGATGTTTGCTGAGGTGTTAGAGGAGGCAAAGCACGTAGCTCACGAAGGTGGTAAATTTTCAAGATTCACCTTCACCGTGAAGTTAATCCACATTAAGTCTTTCTACCGGATTAGCAATGTTGCATTCGACGCAATACTCCGCCTTTTGACCTTGCAATGCCCTGATAGCTGCATTCCCAGGTCTTACGATGAAGCATTGAGCATAATCCGCAGGCTGGGGCTAGGTTATGTTTCAATACATGTGTGCCCAAATAACTGTGTCTTGTCTCGGAACGATTTAGTGAAGCATGACAACTGTCCAAAATGCAATGCTTTTAGGTGGAAAGATGCTGATGGGAAGAAGTCAATACTGGAGAAGGTACTGAGGCACTTTCCGTTGATACCAAGGCTGCAGTGGATGTTTATCTCAAAGAAATCATCGCTGGAGGTACAATGGCACAAGCTGAAGCGGCAACCTGTGGACAATGAGCTGAGCCATCCAGCGGACAGAGATGCATGGAAAGAATTTGACAGTAAACATTTGGATTTTGCTACAGATCCAAGGAACATAAAACTCGACATTGCCACAGATGGCTTTAATCCATTTGGGAACATGAGCACGTCTTATAGCATGTGGCCTGTTTTTGTAGTGTCGTACAACCTACCAAGATGGGCATGCATGGATCAGTCCAACTTCATGATGTCGTTGCTTATCCCGGGTCCAGAATCATGAGGGAAGGATTTTGATGTCTTTATGGAGCCCCTCATAGAAGAACTGCTCCAACTCTGGACTGGTGTACCTACATATGATGTCGATAGTCCGAAAGAAAAGTTGAATCTACGTGCTATAATGATATGGTCCATCCATGATTTCCCGGTGCTGCACACTATGTTTGGGAGGATCACAGTGGGTTATCAGGCATGTGTCCATTGTGACAAAGGCCCTTTCTCAAAGAGACTAAGGAACAAGATCTGCTATATTGGGCACCGCCGCTTTCTTCCCCGAGACCATCGCTGGCAAAGAAGCAAAGATTTTAATGGTGAGAATGAAACCCGTGACAAGCCAGCTGAATTCACTATAGAAGAGCTGGAGCAACAACTTGAAAAGGTGAAAGATGTGAGACCATGAAAGCTTTCCCAGAAAAGAAAGCGTGAGGAAGGTCAATTTTGGGACCGAAGGTCTTGTTTGTGGGACCTGCCATACTGGGTTGATCTGAAATTAAGGCATAATATTGATGTAATGCACATTGAGAAAAACATATGCGAGAATCTACTAGGGACGTTTCTGAAAATTGAAGGGAAGACAAAGGACATGGTTAGTTATAGGATTGATTTGGAGGACATGGGCATAAGAAAAGATTTGCATCTACAGCCTGATGAAGATGAAGATTCATTTGAACTGCCACGAGCAAGGTATACAATGACTAAAGAACAAAAGCTTGCATTCTATGAATTCATAAGAGCAGTGAGATTTCCAGATGGTTATGCTGCTAACCTGGCAAATTGTGTTACTTCTGATGGATTCAGGCTTTCAGTACTGAAAACCCATGATTGCCACATCCTCCTCCAAAGGATTTTACCGGTGGGCCTCCGAGGAATCATGGACAAGGATATATATAAAGCGGTTGCTGAGCTGGGAAATTTCTTTAGAGAATATGCTGCAAAACACTCAAGGTAACTGTTCTGCAAAGACTTGAAAAGGAAATCCCTATTATTCTTTGCAAGCTCAAGAAGATTTTCCCTCCAGCTTTCTTCACGGTGATGGTCCATTTGGCGGTGCACTTACCAAAAGAGGCAATGCTTAGAGGCCCTATGCAATATGATTGGATGTACCCAATCGAAAGTAGGCTGCTTACTTGTAAGCATTATGTGCAAAACACGGCAAGACCTGAAGGTTCGATTGCTGAAGCATATGTCATTGACGAGTGCTTGACATTTTGCTCTAGATACTTTGAAGATGTGGAAACGAGATGGAACCGACCGGCCAGAAATATAGAGCGGTCTGATTCGCAAAGTGGTGATGTCTCGGTTTTCAACCATCGTGTGAAACTTCTTGGAGCCTCAAAATACTTGGAGGCTGGTGATGAGTATGACAAGATGGTTTGGCATGTGCTCAGCAATTGCGCTGAGGTTCTACCATATATCGAGTACGTTATATCTTGTGCACTCGTTATATTTTTTTGCTTGGGTTGCACCAACCTAATGTTTTAATTCACATGTTTTGTTGGCATTGCAGGAAATACAAGGAAGATTTAAATCAACAAGGAAGCCAGATTCATGTTGATAAAAGGGTTGCCAAGGGATTTGCTAAATGGTTTAAGAACCATGTGAGATCTTTAGCCACATGTTTTATGTTTTCTGTGCTATTCACCAGCTGTTAAATACCATTGTTGATAAATGGTTTATTTGTGCAGATTGGAAAGTTGCATGAGGAGAAGAAGGACAGTGATGATCTATTTGCTTTGGCATGCTTACCGGATAAGCGAGTGAGAGTGTATCAGCATGCATTGCTGACGGTGTCCGGTACCACACTGTTGACCACGAGGAAAGAAGGAATACACAGAATAGTGGAATCATCACCGAGGGGTCACATGATGGTGAGAACATTGACTTCTATGGTCAGCTGAGAAGCATCGTAGAGTTGTAGTACAACTCTAGTGGAGGCATCCATCGCTCGGTTGTCTTATTTCGCTGTGACTATTTTGAGCTTGCTGGAAAGAAGAAGAGAAACTCTTTTGTCAAATATGACGGCCACTTCAAAAGCATCAACACTGGAAGGTGCTGGTATAAGAATGATCCCTATATTCTATCAGCACAAGCAACAATGGTGTTTTATCAGCCAAACACTCTTTGGCATGGAAAATGGCCAGTTGTGCAAACCTTTCAGCATAGACACTTGTGGAGTGTGATTGAAACTGACATGGAAAAGGGCCTCGGTGGTAGTGGACTAACATACCAGGATGATGACTCTAAGGAAGTTCCGGTGCAAGATGATGATGACACTATGGAAGTTCTGGTGCAAAGCAAAGTGCGAAGGGACCGGGAACGTGTGCTCGTTGATGGTGCAATAGTTGAAGGCATTAAGAAAAGAAGAAAGGTGGTAGCGGATGGGCATGAGAGCGAGCATGAGGATGAGGAAAACGGGACTGGTCATACCATGCTGCAATATTGTAGTGACGATGAGGAAAATAGGAGTGGGCATAGAGTTCCTTTGGTTGGTATCGATGACGATGCATAGCGAATGGACATGAAGGTAAATTTTGTCTCCTTGGTGACCTAATACTATTACTGCATGTTCCTTGTTTTGATTGGTGAATAACCTTCTCTATAGTTTTTGTTGATGTGATCCTGATATAGTTTTTCTACTACAATTCTCTCCAGGTAGCAAAATGCATGAGACTTTGGTGATGAAGAGGCGAATGGTGAAGATACAATGCAAAATCATGTAGTTTAGGTGCCATTTTGGCTGATGGTGAAGATGGTTGTAGTGACTCTGGTGCCATTTTGGCTAATACTTTGGTGCCATTTTGGTGCCATTTCGTGTTGTAATGTTGTTTTGGTAACTCTGGTGCCATTTTGGTGCCATTTTTGGATGGCTGTAGTGACTTGGATTGAGAAAAATATGGCTGCAGTGATCATTAATTTCAGAGAAAAATATTGTTTTATTTTGTTTCAGAGCTGAAGGAGCAAAATATTGTTTTTTGTTTCAGAAATGGCCGGAGCATGTGAGAAGGCCATTAAATGAGAAACCAAAGGGCACACTGATGTGACGCTTGGGCAGATGGGTTTTCGAGGCAACCATGCACACATCTCCCCATGTCTCCCCTCCACTAGTAACTCCAAACGACGCCAGGCCGGGGTTTTTCTTCCAGGTAACTCCCCTCTGCCTCCCTCCTCATTCTATTGCTGCTCCCTCTGCCTCCCTCTGCCTTCCTCCTCATTCCATTGCCGCTCCATCTGCCTCCACCATCAAGCAACTCCCCTCTGCTCTATCTGAAGCCCCCCTCCCCTCCCTCTACTCTATCCAAGAGGGCAATGGCGGAGGAATCGTCGTGGAGCAACTCCCCTCCGTCTGTCAAGTGAATGGCATCATGGAGCAACTCCCCTCTGTCTGCCAAGCATCACCATGGTGAGGCGTCTGGCAAGGAGCCGCTCGTGGTCGACGACGATGTTTTGGTCCCCACCGGGCAGAAGCTGGACTACACCACGGAGCTCAAGGTTTAAATCCACCTGAAGGAGCCACTGGATGTCATCTGCACCAGCAATCCAGAAGACGCCGACAAGAGGATCCGCGCGATGAGTATGAAGCTCGGCGGCATGGTGAAGCGGAACATCGGCATTGATGTGGAGTATACCAGGGAAGATGACCCTCCGTAGATGGCAGCAGTTCTGCAGTTATGCGTGGAGGATCTCGTCCTGGTATACCACATCACCACGGCAACAAAATGGTAAACCATCCTACTCATTCAATCTGAACATGCATCTGTCTAATTAGTAGTATCTGAAGTTTCTGTAGTTCTAAAGTTTCTGAAGTAGATGCAATAGTTCTGAAATAGATGCAATAGTTTTGAAGTAGATGCAATACTAGTTCTGAAGTTCTGAAGTTGTTTTCTATTGGATTGGATTAGGTTTTGATTAGGGTGGTTGGATTAGGTTTTGATTAGAGTGGTTGGATTAGGGTTCTTTCCACCCGCTGTTGATTGTATTGGATTGGATTAGGGTTCTTGCCGCCCACTGTTGATTGTATTGGATTGGATTAGGGTTCTTGCTGCCCGCTTTACTAGTGTAGTTTCTGAAGTAGATGAATTTGACGCACCAGATTAATTTATGAAGTAGATGCACCAGATTAATTTCTGAACTTGATGCAGGCCCAAGGAACTCCGCCCGCTCCTACGGGAGAAAAAATTGTACACCTTTGTCGGCTTCTGCATTGGAGGTGACAAGGAGAAGCTGAAGTTGTCTGGTTTGGAGATCAACCCCGACAAGTACGTCGACCTGTAGCACAAATGGAGAGTTCCAAACAATGGAAATCAGTTTCAAGCTTTGTCTGAGTTTGCAGCCAGCCTGATCCACCCATCCTACAAGACAATGAAGTAGAAGATCAAGAGGGAAGAGGGCCACAAACTATGGGGGATCATCCCACTGCCAAAGCACCTCATCGAGTATGCAGCAAAAGATGCATACGTCACCTATGAGGCATGGAAGAAAATCGAAATCACCAAGGAAGGTTTGGAGCTATGGCAAGAGGTGGAGGAGAATTGGGATGACCCCGAGTACTAGGTGATGTAGTTGCTTGTGCTTGTGCTTGTGCTTGCCAGACGATGCCGCCACTACTTGCGTAGTTTGCTTTTGTTATGTTTGCTATTATGTGTCTTAGTTTGTAGTTATGTGGTTGAACAAGTTTTCTTTTGTTATGTTGAACAAGTTTGCTATTATGCTTATCCATGTCTAGATGAAGATTGCTATTATGATGATGTTGTAATGGTTCCTGATGGAGCCGTTGTTTATCCTTGTCAAGTTGAACAAGTTTACAAAAAAATGGTTCCTGATGGAGCTGTTGTTCATCCATTCATCATGTTAAGTTGAAGATTGAGCAAAATATGGCGCACATAGAAATGGATTTTGATGGAGCTGTTGTTCATCCATTCATCATGTTAAGTTGAAGATTGAGCAAAATATGGCTGCATAGAGAAATGGATTTTGATGGAGCTGTTGTTTCAGAGCTGTTTTTTTGTCAATTTTGATGTTCAAAAAAAGTTGATCACACAGTGGATGAATTCCTGATGCAAAAAAAGTTGATCTTGTTTTCATCAATTTTGATGTGGTTCCTGATGGTTAAATAGAAATGGTTCCCAATGCAACACAGAGAAATGGCAAAATAATATGCGCGAGCGAGGACTCGAACCCACGCCGTGCGCTCATTTCTCAGTCTTTCCACCACTTGGGTAGGAAGAAGCTACTGGTATGTAATCTATGCCATCTCTTTTGAAATCATCAAACTAGTCAAGTATCAAACACACAACTCGTTGACAAGTTGGCCCCACCCCCACCCCCACCGCAGTCATTTCCCCCACTCCTCTCCTCCTCCCTGCCGCCGCCGCCGGCTCATCCCTACCACCATCAGGGGATCAGCCCACCGCCACCGACAACTCCTCCCCACCACCAATGACAACTCCTTCCTCTCCCGCGGAGGTATGAATCCGCCGCTGACTCCTTCCTCTCCCGCGGTGGTTTTTTGCTGCTATTTAGATTAGGGTTTGATTCCATTGAATTAGGGTTGAACTGATTGGATTAGGTTTTGATTAGGGTTCTTGCCGCCGTTGTTGTTTTCTATTGGATTGGATTAGGTTTTGATTAGGGTGGTGGGATTAGGGTTCTTGCCACCCGCTATTGATTGTATTGGATTGGATTAGGGTTCTTTTAGAAATTTATAGTTGATTTACTAACTAAGCTGAAAGCCCCCAAAATGTAGCACATGGGCACATTTATAGTAGATATGGTTCTAGCTGTGTTTGCCTTTTATAGTAGACATGGGCACATGGGCAGATATGGTCCAAAATTAGAGTAGTGATGTAGATAGAGTAGTATCAATGTTAACAAAATTGTTCTCTGTTCAGCATGAATTGTTTTGCAATTTATAGTAGTATTCTAAATTGTAGTACTACAGAGGTGTTCTTGCCATTTATAGTAAATGTTTGCTACATCGCTGCTTTTCAGATGGCCGACTTGGAAGGTTTCGAGTTCTATGCGATCATACTTGAGATATCCTCCAGTAGGCTGGTAAATAAAAGAAGAGATCTCCCCTTCACCCGTCTCTTTATCATAACTCTGTTGTTTGCTAGATCACTGCTTGACACTTGCTGCAGAGGCTGCCTGACACTTTTATGAAGATGTTGGATGGCCGTCGGCCACAGAAAGTGAAGTTGTGGCAGGCCGGCAGCGGGCTTCGCAGGCTATGGGACGTGGAGGTGGTGGTCGACACCGACGGCCACATGTACCTAGATCGTGGCTAGTAGCAGTTCGTCCATGCCTACGACCTACGGCATGGGTACTTCCTTGTCCTCAGGTACGACGGCAACGCCATGCTCACTGTGAAGGTGTTCAGCACGACTATGTGCCGCATTCGCTACTAGGACGACGATCCTGCCAGTACGCTTTGCCTCTTCTTCCTCTACATTTCGCTTTGTCTCACACCGATTGTTAAATAAACCTACTTGTTGCATTTGGTCAGTAAATAGGAGCAGCAATAGCGACTCTGGCTACAGCAAATGCAGCTGCAAGGATGGCTACAGCAAAAGCAGCATCGATGATGAGGAGGAGCAGAGCAGGGATGAGGAGGTGGCTAGAAATGACCACGCGATGGTGGTGTCTGACGATAGCCTCGCGATGATGGTGCCTGACAATGGCCTCGAGATGGTGGCGGTGGCTGACGATGGCCTCACAGTGGTGGTGCCTGACAATGGCCTCGAGATGGTGGCGGTGCCTGATTATGGCCTCGCGGTAGCGGTGGCGATCCCACCGCTGGGCGACAAGACCATGCCAATTGTGGTAGAGGAGTACATCCCACAGCCTAGCCGTCGCAGGCCACTTCATCCAATTCACCACTCTAGGCGCATCAAGATGATGAAGGAGAAAGAGAAGAAGGAGGGGTGAAGATCTTAAGAAAAATAAGTCAATGTTAAGTATGTCAGGTCATGTAAATCTGAACAAGTCAATGTTAAGTATGTGGTCATGTTAATCTGTCCATTACCTTCCAAACTCAGTTTGGTAATTGATGGGAATCGAAATTTTGTGCATGCTCATGGATGCTCATCGATGAAAGATAAAATTGTGTTTTTTTGTGCTTGCTCATGGATGCTAATTCGTTGAATAGTTTGTGATAATATGCCCAAATTTGGCACATGCCTCCATCTTGTGATGGCAAAGAGTGTTGCAAAAGAGTGGTTCCAGCTTGTTTCACGAAAAACCATTTTTCATTTTTTGAATGCCAGAACCACCTGTTTTTCATGAAGCAGCTACAAAGAGGGACGTTCCAAACGGCGCCATTCCATGTCTATCTCAAAGTAGACCCCATTCTACGGACGGTCGTCAAAAATCATGCATTTCCGACCCTCGTAGCTACTCCCGGCTATTCAGACAACCATTGGCCGATTCTACTGGAACCGGCTGGAATTTGAACTGCGGGTCCTCCATAGCTTGCCCGTTATTTTTGCTAAAAAAACATTTTTAGCTTCACAGGTAGGCATTTCATCATAGAATCACCAATAGATATGCATGATCAAACCCCTAGCCACGGACGGCTGGCGCGACAAGTTAGACCGGTTTTTGAAAACACCGTAAAAAATTCAAAAAAATGGGAGAGCTCTACGTCACATCATCAAATGTGTCCTACCAACTAGTACAAATGTTAAACTCGGAATACCGATGTTTTACTGAAAAAGTGTTCTAAAAAATGACCTACCATGAACGAAGATTCATGGCTTTCAAGCCAAGCGAGCAATGATATGGCCACATTCGTTGAATAGTTTGTGATAATATGCCCAAATTTGGCACATGCCTCCATCTTGTGATGGAAAACAATGTTGCCAAAGAGACGTTCTAGCTTGTTTCACAAAAAAACATTTTTCATTTTTTGAATGCCAAAAACACTTGTTTTTCGTGAAGTGGCTACAAAGAGGGACATTCCAAACGGCGCCATTCCATGTCTATATCAAAGTAGACCCTATTGTATGGACAGTCACCAAAAATCATGCATTTCTGACCCTCTCAGCTACTCCCGGCCATTCAGACAACCATCAACCGATTCTATTGGAACCGGCTGGAATTTGAACTGCAGGACCTCCATAGCTTGCCCGTTATTTTTGCTAAAAATCATTTTTAGCTTCACATGTAGGCATTCAATCATAGAATCACCAACAAATATGCATGATCAAACCCCTAGCCACGGACGGCCGGCGCGACAAGTTAGACCGGTTTTTGAAAACACTGTAAAAATTCAAAAAAAAGGGAGACCTCCGCGTCACATCATCAAATGTGTCCTTCCAACTAGTAAAAATATTCAACTTGGAATACCGATGTTTTCTTGAAAAAGTGTTCTAAAAATGACCTACCATGAATGAAGATTCATGGCTTGCAAGCCAAACGAGCAATGATATGGCCACATTCGTTGAATAGTTTGTGATAATATGCCCAAATTTGGCGCATGCCTCCATGTTGTGATGGCAAACAATGTTGCCAAAGAGAAATTCCAACTTGTTTCACAAAAAAACATTTTTCATTTTTTGAATGCCAAAAACACCTGTTTTTGTGAAGCGGCTACAAAAAGGGACATTCCAAATGGCGCCATTCCATGTCTATCTCAAAGTAGACCCTATTCTATGGACGGTCGCCAAAAATCATGCATTTCCAACCCTCGTAGCTATTCCCGGCCATTCAGACAACCATCGACTGATTCTGTTGGAACTGGCTGGAATTTGAACTGCGGGACTTCCATAGCTTGCCCGTTATTTTTGCTAAAAATCATTTTTACCTTCACATGTAGGCATTCAATCATAGAATCACCAATAGATATGCATGATCAAACCACTAGCCACGGACGGTTGACATGACAAGTTAGACCGGTTTTCAAAAACACTGTAAAAATTAAAAAAAAAAATGGGAGACCTCCGCTTCACATCATCAAATGTGTCCTTCCAACTAGTAAAAATATTCAACTTGGAATACCGATGTTTTCTTGAAAAAGTGTTCTAAAAACGACCTACCATGAACGAAGATTCATGGCTTTCAAGCCAAACGAGCAATGTTATGGCCACATTCGTTGAATAGTTTGTGATAATATGCCCAAATTTGGCACATGCCTCCATCTTGTGATGGCAAACAATGTTGCCAAAGAGAAATTCCAACTTGCTTCACAAAAAAAACATTTTTCATTTTTTTAATGCCAAAAACACCTATTTTTCGTGAAGCGGCTACAAAAAGGGACATTCCAAATGGCGCCATTCCATGTCTATCTCAAAGTAGACCCTATTCTATGGACGGTCACCAAAAATAATGCATTTCCGACCCTCGTAGCTATTCCGGGCCATTCAGACAACCATCGGCTGATTCTGTTGGAACCGGCTGGAATTTGAATTGCGGGTCCTCCATAACTTGCCCGTTATTTTTGCTAAAAGTCATTTTTAGCTTCACAGGTAGGCATTTCATCACAGAATCACCAACAGATATGCATGATCAAACCCCTAGCCATGGACGGCCGACCCGACAAGTTAGACAGATTTTTGAAAACACCGTAAAAGATTCAAACAAATTCAAAAAAATGGGAGACCTCCGCGTCACATCATCAAATGTGGCCTACCAACTAGTAAAAATATTAAACTTGGAATACCGATGTTTTCTTGAGCTATTTGGTATGATTTTAATCATTATTTGCGCAAAGTTTACAAAAAAACCTAAATTTTTTTGCCTCAAAACCCAAAAGAATTTCCCTCCCACCCCAAAATTTTCCCTCCACTCTCCCAAAATTTCCCTCCCTCTCCCAAAATTTCCCTTCAAACCCTCTCCTAGTAACAGTTGGGAAACACCACCCCCTCTCCCACTAACCCGCGGGATCCCCTCCCCTTCCTCCCTAAATTTCCCCATTCCGCTCCCCTCTCCTCCTTCCCATGACTGTGCCGCCCCGCCACCGCTCCCCTGCTCCGTGCCGCTCCGCCACCCCTCCCTTGCTCTGCGTCGCCCCGTCCCTCCCCTCCCTCTCCCCGACACTGGCACCATCGACAACCGCGCCCGCCTCGTAACACTAGGCCACGACGACAACGGCCACATCAACGACGGCAGCCACATCGCCAACGACCACCTTTGC
The DNA here is from genome assembly GCA_022496015.1 of Hordeum marinum. Lineage (NCBI taxonomy): Eukaryota > Viridiplantae > Streptophyta > Magnoliopsida > Poales > Poaceae > Hordeum > Hordeum marinum. The sequence goes on from CM039674.1 coordinate 516,210,852, forward strand.
GTCATCGACGACGGAGGCCACATCTATCACTGCATCATCTACTAGGTACTTATCCCCTTGCTCCATCTCCCGTCGATCTTCTAGGGTTAGGGTAGATTTTCTATGGTTCGGTAGATCCCCGTCATGGGTTCTTCTAGGGTTCATGGGGATGGATCGATGGATATAGGGATGGTTCGGTAGATCCATGGGGTTAGGGTTAGGGTTCATCTCGTACACATTGCTCTCTAGTTCATGGGGTTCTGGATGGGGATGGATCTCCTGCTTTTCTTGTTCATGGGGAAGGATTGATTGTGATTCTTGTTGTTGCTGCTCATGGCTCGATCTCCTGGTTTCGTGTATTTATGCAGCATGGCTAAACTATTGATGGGGTTAGGGTTCTTGTTGCACGCCATGGGTTAGGGTTCATGTTGTTGCTCTTCATGTTGTACATAGAGTAGAAGTTGCTGCTCATGTTGTAGATGGAGCAGAAGTTGTTGTGGCTGCTAATGTTGTTATTGCCTACTCAAATCTATTAAAGCCTTGTTATTTTACTACAAGAACTTGTTGTGGCTGCTCAAGTTATCTAGTACAAGCCTACCATGCTCATATTTGCCATGAACAACTCCTGTTGCATGTAGTTTGCTAGCTCTAAACATTGCATCATGAATCTGTTTTCTGCCATGAACTGTGTTTTTCACTAAGTCTGGAAATCTGTATCACTTGTCAGTTAGCCATGCTGTTTTCCTAATGATATAAGAAGTTTTAGAAATAGTTCAGTAAGCCTATTTTGTACTCGATGTTATCAACTATCATTCCATGTCATTTGTTTCCTTGTTTGAGTTGTTCATCATAATTAAATGTTGCATCTAAATTGCCATGTTGATGTAGTAAATATATTAAGAGATCCTCCATATCTTTCCAGTGTACATGCATGCTTGTTTCGTGCGCTTACATGTTTGCTTAATTAATAACCCTACATCACTACATTGTTGATCCATCAAGTTTGCTTCACATGTATTCCATGTATGTGCATGCTGGTCCAAATGCTTTCCTTTATTGATACAAGTGCATCATTTTACTTTATCCCTATTGTATCTGATTGTTGTTTATTCTTTTTTGCAAGCACCACCTGAAGATCATCCATGGCAAGGATGACAAGGTCAAATAATCAGCCAACCGTTGGTATGCAGTTCACTCCTTGTGGTTATACTGTCAGTTTTATAAAAATATGTGTCTTAATATGATAAGTGAAATGTATTGTTGCAATCTGAATAAGCTGTCGTAATTGTGCAACTAGGATTAAATGTTTGCTCTCTTAATTGCGAATAATCTGAATAAGTTGTCTTAATTGTGCAACTAGGATTAAATGTTTATTGTCTTAATTGTGAATAATCTAAATAAGTTGTCTTAATTGTGCAACTAGGATTAAATGTTTGTTGTCTTAATTGTGAATAATCTGAATATGCTGTCTTAATTGTGAATACGTTGTCTTAAATGTTTGCTGTTAGTCTTTCGTACCCGAATAACTAGGATTAAATGATAATAAAATCTTATAAGATATGTTTAGCTGTCTGTCCATGCATTCCAACCATTCAGCTAATAATTATGTTTCCTTTATCATGCAAAGAGGATCCTCCCACCAAGTACGAGAATGTTAGGGCTAGAAATATCATGAGGAACAATCGGATGTTCCAGTCTCTTAGCATCGGTGCAATAGCATCGATGATTAGGAAATCGAATGATGTACAAGAAGGTAGAACTGAAGAGGTTCAAGAACGTAGTGGAGTTATCAATGATGCCCGAGAGTATAATCCTAAGGAGGATGGAGTTATTGATGGGGAGGAAGTGGACGATGTTGTAGTGCAGAAGACTGTTAAGGAGCAAACTCTGTCTTGCTTGGAGGGTTGGGGTTCTTGTATACTCTGTGTTTCCTTGTGCTCACATATTTGTCTTGTGATCTAATGCTTTTTTCCGTGCTATTTATACGAGGCACTGAAGTCTCTGAAGAAGAGGCATGCTCTTAAGAAGACAGTAAACAAGAAGAGGAAGAGCTCAGAAACATCTGTTGCAATGCCTCCAGGAAGGGTGATGGCCCCACCTCTAGGACAAACAAAGTGGATCCTGGAACCTGATGAACCGGACCCTGCTAGAGTCACGAGGCAGAAAGCAAACATGCCGGCTGTGATGGACCATCAGGAAAGTCCGCTGCGTATGGACTCTGAGAGCTCGGTGCAAATGGGTGATGAGTTTTCGCCCATGGATGATGAAACCACTATCTGCATGGATGAAAGAGGCACTGTATGCCTAGATGAAGGAGTAGCTATCTGCATGGATGAAGCAGCCACTATCCACACAGACCTCAGCCCTGTTGCACCTTCTATTGCCAGGAATGTTGTCATCAGTGAAGAAGAACAACAGCTTGTGCTTCAATCAGGCAAGTTCACCTTTGCAATGCTCTCTTTTACTAGTGCATTTTCCAAATGGAAATGATCATGTATGGTTACCTATTTAGCAGAACCATTCCTGTATTTGTCGATTTATCTTCAAATTTATGAGTTCAATTTCATTTTTAGATGCACTGACTACCAAGCTTAGACAGAGAAAGGGCAAAGGGCTAGAGAGAATCACCAAGTCGCTTGGTAGCAAGGTGCCTATCCAAATTGCCGAAGGGGTGAAGCGTCCAGAGAAGCCCCTGCAGGAAGCAAAGCTTGCTTCTGAGTGTGGACTCATTGCAAGAACCCATCTGTCAGTTCTTCCTCACTTCAAGGAATACAAAAAAAACTCTAATCTAATGGCGGACTACATTGGGAAAGTTGCTGTAAGCTACTTGTTTTGTAGTTGATGTGCTATCTTTTTTCTGTTACATCTATGTATGATCACTAATATTGTTCCTACCTTGTTTGCTGTCTTGGTAGGAAAATTTTGAGATGAACACCGACTCGGAGACCATCAAAACCGCTTGCAAAGATATTCTACAGAAAAATTCAAAGAACAGACGCCATCAGATCAAGAAGAAGTATTTTGATACCGTAGCAGCAAACAAAGTTAGCATCAAGTCTCCGGTGACGGATCTGACGGACCATGAATGGCAAGCTTTGGTGGATATGTGGTCTACCCCAAGACACAAGGTTTGTCTCTGCTTTGTTTGCTGCTTTATGTTCTCCACATGATATGCTAGTGCTAGATCATGCTGACAGTATGCTTTTTTTGTAGGAATCCTGTCTATCGAACAAGATGAATCGAGAAAAAGTTGTGTACCATCAGACAACTGGTTCCAGGAACTACACATCACACTTTTTGCCACCGTGAGAAATTTTGTCTAGAGACCTGACTGTTTGATCCTCGTTGAATAACATTTTTGGTTCTTGTCGAATAACATTTTGATTTTTGTTGAAAATCATTTCAGAAAGAAGAGCAGAAGGGTGAGGACCTGTCTGCGATTGACTTGTTCAAGGCCACCACAACAGCAAGAAGCACGGGTTTTCGGAGCCAGTAAAGAAAGCTATAGTAAGTCATCCATGCTTTGTCCATCCAGTTCAAACTTTTGTCTAGATTTGGTATGCTTTGAGGCTGTTTGCTAGAGCCTAAGGTAGGTTTGATGTTGTTTGATTCACAATTCTGTCATGCCTTGTTTTGATTCACAGCCAGTTCAAACTTATGCCATGCCCTGTTTGATGTTGTTTGACTGGTTTGTCCAGCCAGTTCAAACTTCTAGAGCCTAAGATACGTTTGATGCTGTTTGACTGGTTTGTCCAGCCAGTTTAAACTTCTGTCATGTACTATTTGAGTCATATCCAGCAAGAACACAAACTATGTTCCATGCTTTGATGTTGTTTGCTACTGCCTAAGATAGGTTTGGTATCTACACAAAGATATCAGAATTTGTTTTATAGTTCTAAACAAAGATAACCGAATTTGCTGTAGCTATTTGTTGCATTTTTTATGATATGGTAAAATATCTACGTATAGATTTTGTGTGCTGGTTTGGTTACTTAAAATAATTCATTTTATGTGCTGGTTTGGTGGCATTCTTGTTTGGTTTCTCTTGCTTGGTTTGGTTTGCAAAATGTGAACTAGATCTGCCACTAATGTCTATCATTTTCCTCCATATGCTAGCTTGAGATGGAAAAAAAGATGGACGTGTCGGTACCATATGGTGAAGAGCCAAAGTCTGCTGTTGAAATTGTTGACGAAGTGCTCAAGACTGAAGTAAAGCAAAGCACATTCCTCACGAATGTTGGGCTCCAGTCATCTACGAACAAATCAGCCAAAGCAAGTGCTGCATTGGCTGCTCATGTTCGTGATCTTGAGCAGAAGTTGGAGAGGTCAGAACTTCAAGTTGAATTGATGCAAGAAGAAGTGGCGGCAATCAAGATGAAGGTGGAACAAGCTGAAGCTGCACGCGACAAGGAACTTGAGCTACTGCACAAGAAGGCTCAAGAATGGGATGAGAAGTTAGCCCACTTGATGGCTCTCTTTGGAGCTAATCATTATGATGGCTGAAGCAACGTCGAAGGTCTATACTCATTTTGCTGAACCTGTGAAGTTGAACCTGTTGTAGGACCTGTGAAGTTGAACAGGATGAGAACCTGTGAAGTTGAACCTGTCGTAGGACCTGTTTTAGATAGATGGCTCATTTTGGTGATGCTGAACTGGTGAAACTGTGAAGTTATGCAGTTTGTGAACATGTGAAGTTATGCATTTTGTGAAACTGTGAAGTTATGCGTTTTTGTGTGAATTATTTGAGTTTTGTTTAGACCATTTTGTGAAGTTGAGCACCTCGTTCACAGGATAATTATTTGTAACATCCCAAATTTTGCAATGTTATAATAAATATTAGAATGAGTGTTTGTTTGCTTGAGTGATTGAATTGAGTGAAATTTGAAACTTTTTGAAAAGTTTTGAATGAGAGGGAATGACATGACTTTCCCATATGCTTTTGGAATTCAAATTCCTACATTTCAAATCAGCGAGAGAAGATAACATGACTTCTTCATAAACAAGGAATTTGAAAAGTAGATTTGAAAAATCTCTGAATTATTCCTTTTGGAATTCATTTCATATTTGTTTCCATTCTAAATTTTGAAAGAATTCAAATACCCTTGACAAGATTTTGAGAGGAGTAACATCACACTCCACACCAGGGTTATTTTGTGAAGTATTTGAACCATAAAACCCAGGGGGTATTTGAAATTTTTTTTGCAAAAAAGGAATTAAAAGCCATTTAGGCATTTTTTGAAAATAATTTTTTTTTGAGTATTTATTTTGGCCGTGGAAAAATGTTCATTAAATTGCATTTTTTTCCTGGTCAATTTAATATATAAATCTTCATTTCTTGGAAATGTTTTGATTGCCATCAATTTAGTTTCCTTCTCTGATATTTTATAAAAGGAAATATTTTTAAATAGGAAACCGATTCGAGGCCCAAATGGAAAGAACCGGCCCAGGATTCCCTCGCATGATTCGAATCCCCTCCGGATCGACCGCCCGCTCCTCTTTCCTTTCTCTCCCTCTCTCTGACGCGTGGACCCCACCGACCGACCGCGCAATCCCCGTCAGTCACCACTTTCCTTTCCCTCTCCCCTTTCCTTTCTCTCTCGCCGGAGAGATCACCGACCGGATCTCCCTCTCCCTTTCCTTTCGGACGATCACGAGGCCGCCTATAAAACCCCAGCCCCTCCTCGACCCGTTCCGCCCAAAAACCTCGACCCCGACCGTCTCCTCTCGCGGCTATTGCTTGCCGGAGTTACCCACGGCCGTCGCGCCATTGCCGACCCCATGCTCGCCCTAACCACTCCCCTCACTACCCTAGCACATCATCCGCTCCACCACCCTCGCCCGCACCTCCCCGTGCACTCGCCCGTGCTCCAAACCCACCGGAGCCCCTCTCCCCGTCGACACCCGAGCGCTGCCGCCGCCTCCGAGTTCACCGTCGTCGCCATCGTCGCCCCCGAGCCCCGCTGATGCTACCAACGGAGTCGCCGTGCTCGTCCGCATCACCTGGTGCTGACACCGTCTCCGGAGGACCGCCGGAGCACCGTCCCCGTCAACCTCGCCGCCTCGGACATCGCTGGAGCACCCTGACCCGCCCCTATGACCTCTCCTTCCTCCTCAATCGTCCGATCTCTATTGAACGGTTAGGATTAGATCCCATGTACCCTTTCAGTTTATTTAACTAAACCGACCGGTTTATTTTATTCTATTTTAGCCATAGCCCTTTATTTAATGTGCGACCGTTCGCAGTTAGTTACCGTAGCGTGCAACCTTCAGCCAATAAGAGAGCGCCACGTGTACCCTGTCCATTAGTTAGAATATTTTTTCTGTTTTCTGTTTTTAAAATAGAACAGTTCTGTTTTTGTTTTCTTTATATCTGTTAAGTTTTTAATTTTTTTAAATTAATTTTTTTTGCATATTAGTTTCTGTAGATATCAAGTTTGACTATATTTGAGTAATTTGAATTTGAATTCAAACAGATTTGATTCAAATCTTATTTTCTGAATATTTTGAGTTTAAAAATAGATTTTAAGTTGATTCTTTTTGCTACTTGTCACTAGTGACTTTATGTAACTATAGGCAGAATTTGGGAATTTTTAGAATAATTTAAATCAGTATTTTTAACAAAACAAATTCTGTTCTAGTTCTTTTTAGGATTATTTATATTTCTTTTGTTTTAAATTGTTTTATTTATTTTATATTAGTTCATAGATTTTATAAAGTTTTATGTTTGATAACAGTAGCCCTTCAAACAAATATTATTTTATTAGTTGATTGCATGAAAATCAATTCTAGTTAATTATAACTTGTAATTGATTTCCATTTGCTAGTTTGATTTGCTATTGGAAAATACCTTTAAATAAAATTTGTTTTATAAAATATAATTTCTGTTAATTTAGTTGTTACAGATCTTGTTTCTGTTATTTTAATATTTTATGTTTGCTTTCTTGTTGTTAAGTTTATTAGGCAAAAACCTATGTTGTTTAGAATGTTGTTTTCATAATTTTTAGTTGTTCGTCAAAAGTAATCCTTTTGCTAGTAAAATATTTATAAAAATACTTTTGTTATTTTTTACTTTGTTTTTGTGTTTTTACTTTTGAAAATAGGATTTAATTGTAGAGAAAACCAACTTTAGTTGTGTTGATGAAACTTTGTTGTTTTGAGTTTTGACTTAACTATGTCCTTCATCACAACCTGGTTGCTTTTGGTCTTGTGTTACTTTTTGATTGTTAGAATTGATTGCTAGTATGATTGCTTATATGAATGCAATGTTTGATTATTATAGATTTTTATCGGAGAGTGACGAATAGTCTATCAAGTTATTTCTAAGAGCGATTCTTTCTTTATCAACCTTACCAGGCAAGTTCACATTGACCATGTTATTACCTATGTTTTTCAAGTTGCATTAGTTCAACCTTCCACCCATTGCATGCAAAGTAGGTAATTTGGAAACTTGGTTACTTGATGTAGTATCATGTGGTAGGCACCCCTCAACCCCTTTGACACTTTGGCCCTGGGAAACATTGATTTAATTTTGCTATGCTATTAGTAGACGGGGTTGGTTGTGTGATTCATGAGAGTTGTGAGATAATAACTAAAAGACCTACATGATGATCAAGACTTCAAGACTCCAAGTTTTCAACATACCTCTGGGTGGATGATGGTTGAACGGCGCCCTGGAGAAGCCAGTGGTTAGCCTAGGTGTTGCTGGAGAAGTGCTAGTATTCACGCGGAATGGTCCACCCAGGAACAAAGAGATGGATGGATGCTTCAAGACCCAAGGCTTACCTGCACAGCCACAAGCCATTCTGTGCTCTGGCTTGGTTGGATATTGTGGTGACCCTAGACAGGCGGTGCTACGAGATGTAGAAGAACGGTAGGAAAGGATGGGCACCAATAGAGTCTCAGAGGAACCCTTTAGAAGACCATGTTTTGATCATCCGTTCCTCAAACACCCTGAAGTGCGAGGAATCCAACGGAGGCGATCAAATCTTGTGGGGAACGTCTGCAAAACTCTGCAGAGTACTCAAACCTAATCGATTAGCCGTGTCCACGGTCATGGACGACTTGAGCCAAAGGAACTGAAACTATCTGGAATTCTCAACACAAAGAATTATAATGATGTGGGTATTAATGACAACTTGTGTATGAGAATTGGTTGGTGGAACCATCTCGTTAATCAACCAACTTTGTAGTAATAATTTCTGCATTACCCCTCTCTTGTTGTAGGAAAAATTTTCTTTACACAAAAATTGAACTTATAGCCCCACCTGCCATATATGCATATAGTGTAGATGATTATTTTTCACCCCCTCTTTTGTGACTTGCCGGCATATTCAAAATGCTGACCTACACGGCTGCAATGTCTTATGTTGCAGATAAGCTCTACAACGGGTAAGAGTGTTGGGAGACGTAGTAGTAAATCAAAAAAAATCCTACGATCACCAAGATCTATCCATGGAGAAACCAGCAAAGAGTGGGGAGAGATTGCATCTTCATACCTTTGAAGATCGCTAAGCGGAAGCGTTACAAGAACATGGTTGGTGGAGTCATACTCGCAGCGATTCAGATCGTGGTGGATTCCGATCTCGGCGCCGAACAACGGTGCCTTCGCGTTCAACACACGTGTAGCCCGATGATGTCTCCTATGCCTTGATCTAGCAAGGAGGATGGAGAGGTTGAGGGAGAGGTCCGGTAGCATGACGGCGTCGTGACGGTGGAGCTACGTGAACTCTGGCAGGGCTTCGCCAAGCGCTACAGAGAGCGAGGAAGAGGAAGGGTAGGGATGCACCGAGAGAGAGAGAGAAGTCGTGTCTCAAATCAGCCCAAACCCTTGAATATATATAGGAGGAGGGAGAGGGAGGGCTGCATTGGCCCCTCCTCCAAGGAGGAGAGGTTCGGCCGAAGGTGGGGAAGAGTCCACCTCCCACAAGGGAGGTGGATCTCCTCTTTTAAAATCCTTTTGCCCTTTATCTCTTGATCCCAGCCGCATGGGACTTTCTAGAAGGTCTTGGCCAGCCCAACAAGGGATGGAACACCTCCTCTAAGGGCCCACAAAGTCCTATGATCGTCACACCCCTCCCGGGGTTCCTCCGGCACCCTCCCGGCACTCCCGGTACACTACCGATGAGCCCGAAAACTTTCCGGTGACCAAAACTGGACTTCATATATATCAATATTTACCTCCGGACCATTACGAAGCTCCTCATGACGTCCGGGATCTCATACGGGACTCCGAACAACCTTCAGTAATCATGTATACCATTTCCTTATAACCCTAGCATCATCGAACCTTAAGTGTGTAGACCCTACGGGTTCGGGAGACACGTAGACATGACCGAGACACCTATCCAGTCAATAACCAACAGCGGGATCTGGATACCCATGTTGGCTCCCACATGCTCCACGATGATCTCATTGGATGAACCATGATGTCGGGGATTCAATCAATCCCGTATACAATTCTCTTTGTCAATCGGTATGATACTTGCCCGAGATTCGATCGTCGGTATCTCTATACCTTGTTCAATCCCAGTCTCGATTCGTGCCAACCCAACAGACACTTTCGGAGATACCCGTAGTGCACCTTTATATCCACCCAGTTATGTTGTGACATTTGGCACACCCAAAGCATTCCTACGGTATCCGGGAGTTGCACAATCTCATGGTCTAAGGAAACGATACTTGACATTGAAAAACTTCAGCCAACGAACTACACGATCTTGTGCTATGCTTAGGATTGGGTCTTGTCCATCACATCATTCTCCTAATGATGTGATCCCGTTATCAATGACATCCAATGTCCATGGCCACGAAACTGTGACCATCTATTGATCAACAAGCTAGCCAACTAGAGGCTTACTAGGGTCATGTTGTGGTCTATGTATTCACACATGTATTACGGTTTCCGGTTAACACAATTATAGCATGAACAATAGACAATTATCATGAACTAGGAAATACAATAATAACCATTTTATTATTGCCTCTAGGGCATATTTCCAACAAAGAGTACGATTCACGGTTACGGTCTGCACTCAACCTGCCGTTGGTGTTATTGGGACTCCACTCTCGTTGACTGTTTCCGTTGAGATTTTAAGGTATATATCAGTTTTACGTTAATTACATGTGATTGCACTTTGATATATACATTGATGTACTATGTGTGCCAGCATACTGATCCAGGGATGGCACAGAACACACAGAGGCTTGACCTTTCCAGGTCGGGTCGCTACATTATTGAATTGGGCTCTGACCTTAGTTGGACCGCAAAAAGGCCGAGGCCCAAACAAGAATTAGACTAAAATGGCTTGGGCCTAAAAAAAGACTTGACTATAAAAAAACTAGTCTGTAAAGGGCTACATCCCGGAAAATAAAAGGCCAAGGCCCAAACAAGAACTAGACTAAAAAGGTTGTGGCCCAAAAAAATAGTTGACTAGGAAAAAATGGACTGCAAAAGGCCACATCCCATAAAATAAAAGGCCAAATTATTGGGCCAGGCCCATGTAGCTAAGCAAAATAAAGTGGAAAAAACATAAAATGGGCTGAATTATTGGGCTTGGCCTATGTAGAGGGTCGAAATGGACCAGGCTGATTCTAATTTATGACCTTCTCATTTGGTCATAATGCTGCCACGTCAGCTAGCCACGGTGGATCTGGCGTGGCGTGGCCGGATAGCTAGTGACCAAAAAACTGGTCGTTGAGCCTATGACCTTTTTTTGGTCATAAACGTTTATGACCTTTTCAGAAGAAAGGTCCTTAATTTCCATTCTTGACGGTCAGCTTTTGACCATCAGTTTTTTGTCACAAAAAGGTCTCAAACGAAAACAGTGACCATTCAATGACCAATAGTGAAGGTCACAAGATAGCATGTTTCTTGTAGTGAATTCTTGCAGTGGGAGAAGTGCTTAATTTTGGGTTCAATCTTGCGGTGTCCTCACCCAGTGACAAAGTAGGGGTAGCGAGGCACGTATTATATTGTTGCCATCAAGGATAACAAGATGGGGTTTTCATCATATTGCTTGAGTTTATCCCTCTACATCATGTCCTCTTACCTAATGCGTTACTCTGTTCTTCAAGAACTTAATACTCTAGATGCAAGCAGGAGTCGGTCGATGTGTGGAGTAATAGTAGTAGATGCAGAATCCTTTCGGTCTACTTGACACGGACATGATGCCTATATGCATAATCATTGCCTTGGATATCTTAATAATTATTCGCTTTTCTATCAATTGCTCGATAGTAATTTGTTCACCCACCATAATACTTTCCATCATGAGAGAAGCCTCTAGTGAAACCTATGGCCCCCGGCTCTATTTTCCATCTTATACTTTCAGATCTAAAACCAAAAATACCAAAAATACCAAAAATACTTTGCTGCATTATTTTACCTTTTATTTTACTTTCCATTCAAGCAATCTATCTCTATCAGATCTCATCCTTGCAAGTAACCGTGAAGGGATTGACAACCCCTTTATAGCGTTGGGTGCAAGAGTTTGATTCTTTGTATAGGTACATCTATTGGGGACTTTCTTGTATCTCCTACTTGATTGATACCTTGGTTCTCAACAACAGGGGAAATCCTTATCTACTTTGCTGCATCACCCGTTCCTCTTCACAAAAACCAACGCATGCTCGAGAAGTAGCAAGAAGGATTTTTTGCGTCGTTGTCGGGGAGATCTACATCAAGCCTACCAAGTACCTATCACAAACTCATCTCTTGCATTTACTTTATTTGTCATTTGCCTCTCGTTTTCCTCTCCCCCACTTCTAAAACTATTTTCAAAAAATACCAAAAAGATTTGCCTTTTTGTTTGCCCTTCTTTTGCTTGTCTTTTTGACTACTTGAACTATGTCTAACATCACCACATCCCCCTTGTCACCAGACTTTGAAGTTCTCTACTTCAAAACAAAAGCAAGGGGAAAATTTGAAAGATGCTTGCTATAGGATAATGGAATCTTATCGTGTTTCCAATCTAAAAAGGGATGAAAAAGTTTTTCTTAGAAATTTTTACATTGGTTTCGCTTTGAATCATAGGGAGCTTCTAGATTTTGCCTCAAAAGGAAATTTTATTGAGCTTGACACGAATGCCACATCTGAAGTTTTAGAAGGTATTTTGGGGATTCCGCCGCCAAAAAAGGGGGGTTGTTTTCTCTCAAGGGGGAGTTCAATTTTTCGACAAATTGGGTGACTTACATAAGCACTTGGTCGAGTTACAACAATATCACGAACCCCTCAAACATGTTACTAGGAACCTTAATCGCTTGAATACCTTGATTACCCTTTGCAATAAGCGTTTGGACATTTTGGACACCAAGATGGATCCTCCCCCTACAAGTGGAGGAAAGAGGAAAGAAACTCTTGGATTCAATAAGGTCCTCACAAGAGTTGCCAATATCAAAGATGACAATACCTAGATCTATCGATTTTGCCTAGCTAGGGGCATTAAACAATAGCGCTTGTTGGGAGGCAACCCAATTTTATTTTGCTTTCTGCTTTTTGCTACTGTTTTGCTGTGTTTTGCACATTATTACTTCTGTAGTAATTGTGTTTCGGTTTTTTAATTAGTGTTTGAGCCAAGTAAAACCTTTGGGGTGATCTATGGTAGTTGTTGATTTGATCTTGCTGAAAAACAGAAACTTTTGCGCTCAGTCCAGAAATTTTATAATTTTTTCAGAGCATCGAATTGATCTGAAATTTTTACACAATATTGACATAAAAATTGCCTCATTTTTCTAATGTTTCATAATTCGTAGAGTTTCATAATTATTCGAAGTTTACAAATTTCTACAGACTATTATGTTTTTGACAGATTTTGTTTTCTTTGTGTTGTTTGCTTATTTTGATGTATCTATGGGTCGTATCGGGGGGTATGAGCCATGGAAAAGTTCGAATACAGTAGGTATTACACAAATAAAAATAAATAATGAGTTCACAACAGTACCTAAAGTGGTGATTTATTTTTCTTATACTAACGGATCTCATGAGTTTTCTGTTGAGTTTTGTGTTGTGAAGTTTTCAAGTTTTGGGTGAAGACTTGATGGACTATGGAATAAAGAGTGGCAAGAGCCTAAGCTTGGGGATGCCCAAGGCACCCCAAGCCATATTAAAGGATACCAAAAAGCCTAAGCTTGGGGATGCGCCGAAAGGCATCCCCTCTTTCGTCTTCAATCCATCGGTAAATTTACTTGAGGCTATATTTTTATTCACCACATGATATGTGTTTTGCTTGGAGCGTCTTGTGTGATATGAGTCTTTGATTTTTATTTTTCCACAATCATCCTTGCTGCACACATCTTTTGAGAGAGACACGCTAAATCATGAATTTATTAGAATACTCTATGTGCTTCACTTATATCTTTTGAGCTAGGCAATGTTGCTCTAGTGCTTCACTTATACTCTTTTTAGAGCATGGTGGTGTTATATTTTATAGAAATTATTGAACCCTCGTTCCTCACTTATATTATTTTTAGAGTTTCTTAAAACATCATGGTAATTTGTTTAGGTTATGAATTTAGTCCTAATATAATGGGCATCCAAGAGGGATATAATAAAAACTTTCATATTAAGTGCATTGAATACTATGAGAAGTTTGATTCCTTGCATATAGTTTTGAGATAAAAGAGATGGTAATATGAGAGTCATGCTAGTGAGTATTTGTGAATTGGAAGAGATACTTGTGTTAAAGTTTTTGATTCCCATAGCATGCACGTATGGCAAACCGTTATGTAAAGAAGTCGGAGCATGATTTGTTTAATGATTGTCAACCTTTGTGTGAGGGTCGGGAGCACGGATGGTTAACTCCTACCAACCTCTCCCCTAGGAGCATGTGTCTAATGCTTTGTTTGATAACTAATAGACTTTTGCAATAAGTATGTGAGCTCTTTATGACTAATGTTGAGTCCATGGATTATACGCACTCTCACCCTTCCATCTTTGTTAGCCTCTCTAGTACCTCACAACTTTCGCCGGTACATCAAACCCTCCTTCCTCAAAACAGCCACCAAATATTCCTCAAAACAGCCACCATACCTACCTATTATGGCATTTCCATAGCCATTCCGAGATATATTGCCATGCAACTTCCACCATGTAGATTTTCATGACATGCACCATCACTTTCATCTTGCATATAGAGTCATACTTTGTCATAGGTATCGAGTTGTAATTTTCTTTTTGAGTTATAAGTAAATAAAAGTGTGATGATTTTTCATTAATAGAGCATTGTCCCGTGATATAAAAGGATGATGGAAGCCATAACTCCCTCACAAGTTGGGATGAGTATCCAGACATTACAAATAATAAAAGAGGCTAGCAAAGCCAAAACAAAAAAAGAGAGGCCAAAGATGCCCACCAAAATAATATATATATATGAGAGAAAGAGAGAAGGGACAATTGCTACTATCTTTTTCCACACTTGTGCTTCAAAGTAGCACCATGATCTTCATGATAGAGAGCCTCCTATTTTGTCACTTTCATATAACTAGTGGATATTCATCTTGCACGACCACTTAGTTTTCTTTTTGAACTTTCATACACTTATAGCTCTAAGTGCATATGTTGCATGGCAATCCCTACTCACTCACATTGATATCTATCGATGGGCATCTCCATAGCCCGTTGATACACCTAGTTGATGTGAGACTATCTTCTCCCTTTTTCCTTGCACCTCCTCCATATTCTATTCCACCTATAGTGCTATATCCATGGCTCACGCTCATGTATTGCGTGAGAGTTGAAAAGGTTTGAGAACACCAAAAGTGTGAAACAATTGCTTGACTTGTTCATCGGGGTTGTGCATGATTTAGATACTTTGTGTGGGGAAGATGGAGCATAGCCAGACCATATCATTTTGTAGGGATAACTTTCTAAGGCCATGTTATTTTGAAAGGACACGACTGCCTTCTTGGTGTGCTCGAAGTATTACTGTTTTTATGTCAATATTAGACTATTGTTTTGAATCTTACGGATCTGAATATTCATGCCACAATAAAGAATATTACATGGATAAATACATTAGGTGGCATTCCACATCAAAAATTCTGTTTTTATCATTTACCTACTCGAGGACGAGCAGGAATTAAGCTTGGGGATGCTGACACGTCTCCAACGTATCTATAATTTTTTATTGTTCCATGTTATTATATTATCTGTTTTGGATTTTTTATATGCATTAATATGCTATTTTATATTATTTTTGGGACTAACCTATTAATCTAGAGCCTAGTGCCAGTTTCTGTTTTTCCTTGTTTTTGAGAATTGTAGATAAGGAATATTAAACGGAGTCCAAACGGAATAAAACCTTTGGAACGATTTTTCTGGACCGGAAGGAAACCACCAAGCTTGGAGACCAAGGCAGGAGAGCCACCGTGGGGCCACAAGCCCTAGGGGCGCGCCCAGGGGGGTAGGGTTACGCCCTGTAGGCTTGTGGGCCCATGGCAGCCCTCCTAACCCTAATCTTCGGCCTATAAATTTCCAAATATTCCTTGTATATCATAACAGGCCACGAAAACACTTTTCCGCTGCCAGAAGCCTCCGTTCCCGAGATATCCAATCTTGGAGCCTTTTCCAGTAATCTGCCGGAGGGGGATTCGATCACGGAGGGCATCTACATCAACTCCATTGCCCCTTCGATGATGCGTGAGTAGTTCACCATAGACCTTTGGGTCCATAGCTAGTAGCTAGATGGCTTATTCTCTCTCTTTGCTCTTCAATACCATGTTCTTCGTGATCTTCATGGAGATCTATCCGATGTAATACTCTATTGCGGTGTGTTTGTCGAGATCCAATGAATTGTGGGTTTATGTTCAGATTATCCATGAATATTGTTTGAGTCTTTTCTGAATTATTATATGCATGATTTAAAATCTTTGCAAGTCTCTTTGAGTTATTTGTTTGGTTTGGCCAACTAGATTGGTAATTCTTGCAATGGGAGAAGTCCTTAGTTTTGGGTTCAATCTTGCGGTGTCCTCACCCAGTGACAAAGTAGGGGTAGCGAGGCACGTATTGTATTGTTGCCATCAAGGATGACAAGATGGGGTTTTCTTCATATTGCTTGAGTTTATCCCTCTACATCATGTCATCTTACCTAATGTGTTACTCTGTTCTTCATGAACTTAATACTCTAGATGCAGGCAAGGGTCGGTCGATGTGTGGAGTAATAGTAGTAGATGCAGAATCATTTCGGTCTACTTGACACGGAGGTGATGCCCATATGCATAATCATTACCTTGGATATCTTCATAATTATTTGCTCTATCAATTGCTCAAAAGTAATTTGTTCACCCACCGTAATACTTGCCATGAGAGAAGCCGCTAGTGAAACCTATGGCCCCTGTGTCTATTTTCCATCTTATACTTTCAGATCTAAAACCAAAAATACTTTGATGCATTATTTTTACCTTTTGTTTTACTTTCTCTATCAGTTCTTGCAAGTAACCATGAAGGGATTTTTCTCTATCAGATCTCATCCTTGCAAGTAACCATGAAGGGATTGACAACCCCTTTATAGCATTGGGTGCAAGAGTTTGATTCTTTGTGTGTAGCTACATCTATTGGGGACTTTCTTGTATCTCCTACTGGATTGATACCTTGGTTCTCAACAACTGAGGGAAATACTTATCTACTGTGCCGCATCACTCATTCCTCTTCACGGAAACCAATGCATGCTCGAGAAGTAGCATTACTCCGTGTGACGGAGAGTTATCTCAGGGCCCACTCGGTAATACAACATCACAACAAGCCTTGAAAGCAAAGTGACTAAATTGTTAGCCACAGGATCTTGTATTACTAAACGAGTAAAGAGACTTGCTCGTAACAAGATTAAACTAGGTATAGAGATACCGACGATCGAATCTCGGGCAAGTAACATATCGAAGAACAAAGGGAACAACATACGGGATTAACTGAATCCTTGACATAGAGGTTCAACCGATAAAGATCTTGGTAGAATATGTAGGAACTAATATGGGCATCTAGGTCCCGCTATTGGTTATTGACTGTAAAGGTGTCTCGGTCATGTCTACATAGTTCTCAAACCCGTAGGGTCTGCACACTTAACTTTCGATGACGTTTCGATAGTATTGAGTTATGTATGGTGGTGATCGAAGGTTGTTCGGAGTCTAGATGAGATTCCGAACGTCACGAGGAGCTCCGGAATAGTCCGGAGGTAAAGATTGATATATAGGAAGTCCTGTTTTGGTCACCGAAAAAGTTTCGGATATTTCCGGTAGTGTACCGGGGGTGCCGGAGGGGCATCAGGAGGGACCACCCACGCCGGGAGGCCACATGGGCCTTAGGGGGTGGTGCACCAGCCCTTAGTGGGCTGGGAAAGCCAGCCCCTAAGGGATCATGCGGCTGGAGGTGTGGGAAAGGAAAAAAACCAAGTGGGGGAAGGAAGTCCAAGTAGGATTGGAATCCTACTTGGAGTAGGATTGGAGGTGGACTCCTCCACCTCCTGTTCGGCCGACTCCTAGGGGAAACCCTAGGGGCGCCGGCCCCTCCCCTCCCTCCTATATATATTGGAGGGGAGAAAGGGAAACCGGACCCAACCCTAAGCCACGGTGCAACCCTCTCTCCCCACTAGACCGTCTCCCCTAGTTTTCGGCGGTGCTTAGGCGAAGCCCTGTCGGAATAGTTCCACCACCACCATTGCCGTGCCATTGCGCTGGCCGAGTTCTCATCTACCTCTCCGCTCCCTCTTGTTGGATCAAGAAGGTGGAGATCGTCATCGAGTTGTACGTTGTTGAATGCGGAGGTGCCGTCCGTTTGGCGCTAGAGTGGGATGGATCGTGGGATGGCTAGCAATTTGGATCGCGAAGACGCTCGACTATATCAACCGCATTTCTTAAAGCTTCCCGCTTAGCGATATACAAGGGTATGTAGATCCACGCTCCCTCTCGTAGATGCTCATCACCATGGATAGATCTTGCATGGGCATAGGAAATTTTTTGTTCCCCATGCAACATTACCCAACAACTGCACCTTGCTAACTGGAAATTAGTTTGCATGAAGAAAGAGTTTGGTGGTTTAGGGGTAGCCAACCTCCAAGACATTAACCTTTGCCTCCTGGGGTCTGGGTCAAGAGATAATATGAGGATGAAGGAAAACCTTGGAGGGCTATGATAGATAGTAGATATGTGCAGGGTAGACCAAACTTATTCTCCCTGGGCCATAACACCCAAGCCTCCAGATTCTGAAAAGGAATTCAATCTATTGCTCAAGCACTTAAATTCGGGTATAGGTGGAAAGTAGAAAAGGGAGATCAAATGAGGTTTTGGGAAGATACTTGGTTTGGTACCTCCCCTCTTGATGTCCAACTTGGGCTTGTGTATTTGATTTGCAATGAGCAGGCTAAATGCATCACTGAGGTGTTGGATGGTAGCACTCTAAAACTTGTTGGGGAACGTTGCATGGGAAACAAAAAAATTCCTACGCACACGCAAGATCTATCCATGGTGATGAGCATCTACGAGAGGGAGAGTGGATCTACATACCCTTGTAGATTGCTAAGCGGGAAGCGTTAAGAAATGCGGTTGGTGTAGTCGAACTCTTCGCGATCCAAATCGCCGAATGTCCCGCAATCTCATCACGATCCGTCCCGCGATCCAATCACGATCCGTTCCGCGAACTCATCACGATCCATCCCGTGATCTCATCACGATCCATCCCGCGAACCCATCACGATCCATCCCGTGATCTCATCACAATCCATCCCGCGATCTCGTCATGATCCGTCTCGCAATCTTGATCACGGTCCTTTCGATCTAGCGCCGAACGAACGGCACCTCCGCGTTCAGCACACGTACAACTTGATGATGATCTCAGCCTTCTTGATCCAGCAAGAGGGAGCGGAGAGGTAGAAGATTTCTCCAGCAGCGTGACAGTGCTGCGGCGATGCTGGTGGAGCTATTCCGACAGGGCTTCGCCTAAGCACTGCAGAAAACCGATCTAGAGGAGAAACTATGCACTAGAGGAACGGGTAGCACGTGGCTGAAAATTTTGTGCCAAAACCCTAAAATCCTCTAGTATATATAGGAGGAGAGGAGGAGGAGTCTTGGCTGCCGAAAAGCCAGCCCTTGGGTCGGCCAAAGTGGGGAGGAGAGGAGGACTCCTCCTCCAATCCTAGTAGGACTAGGATTCCTCCTTTTTTTGGCCTTTTCCCACCTTTTTCCCGGGTTTTTTCTCCCAGCCGCATGAGCCTTGTGTGGGACTTCCACCAGCCCACAAAAGGCTGGTATTTACTCTCCCACAGCCCATGAAGCCTCTTGGATCGAAATACCCCTCCCGGTGGTCTCCCGGTACACTACCGGCACTCCCTGTACATTACCGATTAGCCCGAAACTTTTCCGGCGACCAAAATGGGACTTCCTATATATCAATATTTACCTCAGAACCATTCCGGAGCTCCTCGTGACATCCGGTATCTCATCCGGGACTCCGAACAACCTTCGGTCACCACCATACATAACTCTATACTACCAAAACGTCACCGAACCTTAAGTGTGCAGACCCTGCGGGTTCGAGAACTATGTAGACATGACCGAGACACCTCTACGGTCAATAACCAATAGAGAGACCTAGATGCCCATATTGGTTCCTACATATTCTATGAAGATCTTTCTCGGTCGAACCTCTATGTCAAGGATTCAGTTAATCCCATATGATGTTCCCTTTGTACTTTGGTATGTTACTTGCCCGAGATTCGATCGTCGGTATCTCCATACCTAGTTCAACCTCGTTACCGGAAAGTCTCTTTACTCGTTCCGTAATACAAGATCCCATGACTAACACTTAGTCACATTGCTTGCAAGGCTTGTTGTGATGTTGTATTACCGAGTGGGCCCTGAGATACCTCTCCGTCACATGGAGTAACAAATCCTAGTATTGATCCATGCCAACCCAACAGACACCCTCGAAGATACCTGTAGAGTACCTTTATAGTCACCCTGTTATGTTGCGACGTTTGATACACACAAGGCACTCCTCCAGTCTCGGTGAGTTGCATGACTCATGGTCATAGGAACAGATACTTGACATGCAGAAAACAGTAGCATTAAACTACGAGTCTTATAGTCAACGGGTCTGCGACATTCAGATCTGTGTGTACTTTGCAAATTTCTATGTCAAACCATAAACACTGCTACCACACTCCACTTGGTACTATTCCAAATGGCTGCTCCGCTATACGTATCCAGATTGCTACTACGAGTCATCCGAATTGGTGTTCAAAGCTTGCATCGACGTAACTATTTACGACAAACTCTTTATCACCTCCATAATCGAGAAACATCTCCTTAGTCTTTTAGTTACTAAGGATAATCTTGATCGCTGTCCAGTGCTCCATTCCAAGATCACTTTGAAACCTTCCGGCCATACTTATGGCAAGGCTGACATCGGGTCTTGTGCACAACATTGCATACATGATAGAGCCTATGGCTGAAGCATAGGGGATGACACTCATCTTTTCTCTATCTTCTGCAGTCACTGGGCATTGAGTCTTACTCACTTTTATACCTTACAAATCAGGCGAGAACTCTTTCTCTGACTGATCCATTTTGAACTCTTTCAAAATCTTGTCAAGGTATGTACTCATTGAAAGTCTCATCAAGTATCTTGATCTATCTCTATAGATCTTGATGCTCAACAATTAGGTAGCTTTATCCAGGTCTTCCTTTGAAAAACTCTTTTCAAACAACCCTTTATGCTTTCTAGAAATTCTATATCATTTCCGATCAATAATAAGTCAACCACATATGTTTATCAAAAACTCTACAGTGCTCCCACTCACTTTATTGTAAATACAAGTTTCTCGTAAACTATGTATAGACTCAAAAACTTTAATCACCTCATCAAAGTGTATATTCTAACTCCGAGATGCTTGCTTCAGTTCATAGAAGGATCACTGAAGCTTACACACCTTTTAGCATCCTTAGGACTGACAAAACCTTCTGGTTGTATCACATACAACCTTTCCTCAAGAAAGGAAATGATGTTTTGGCATCCATCTGCCAGATTTCATAATTGAAAAATGCAGCAACTGATAACATAATTCTAATAGACTTTAGCATCGCTACGAGAGAAAGTCTCATCGCAGTCAACTCCTTGAACTTACCGGAAACTTCTTTGCGACAAGTCGAGCTTTATAAATGGTGACATTCACCATCAGAGTCTGTCTTCATTTTAAAGATCCATTTGTACTCAACGACCTGCCGTCCAACGAGCAAGTCTACCAAACTCTATACTTGGTTTTCATATATGGATCCTTTCTCGGATTTCATGGCCTCTAACCATTTGTCGGAATTCGGGCCCATCATCGCTTCTCCACAGCTCGTAGGTTCATTGTTGTCCAACAACATGACCTCCAAGACAGGGTTGTCGTACCGCTCAGGAGCAGTACACATCCTTGTTGACCTACGAGGTTTGATAGTAACTTGATCCGAAGCTTCATGATCATCATCATTTACTTCCTCTTCAACTGACGTAGGTTCCACAGAAACATCTTTCTGCGCTGCGCTACTCTCTGGTTGAAATAAAGGTTCAACAACCTCATCAAGTTCTATCTTCCTCCCACTCAATTCTTTCGAGAGAAACTTTTTCTCGGGAAAGGACCCGTTTTAGCAACAAATAGTTTATGCTTGGATATGAGATAGAAGGTTCACCCAACTATTCTTAGGGTATTCTACGAAGATGCATTTGTCTGCTTTGGGTTCAAGCTCATTAGGTGAAAACATTTTCCACACAAGCGTCGCAGCCCCAAACATCAAGAAATGAAAGCTTAGGTTTCTATCAAACCATAATTCACACGGTGTCATCTCAACGGATTTAGATGGTGCCCTATTTAAAGTGAGTGTAGTTGTCTCTAATGCACAACCCCAAAATTATAGTAGCAAAACGATAAGAGACATCATAACATGCACCATATCCAATAGAGCACGACTATGACGTTCGGACATACCATCACATTATGGTGTTCTAGGTGGCGTGTGTTGTGAAAGAACTTTCACATTGTCTAAAGTTGTATGCCAAACTCGTAACTCAGATATTCACCTCCACGATCATATCGCAGATATTTTTATCTTCTTGTCACGATGATCTTAAACTTCACTCTGAATTTGCTTGAACTTTTCAAATGATTCAGACTTGTGTTTCATTAAGTAAACATACACTATATCTACCCAAATCATCAGTGAAGGTAAGAAAATAATGATATCCACCGCACGCTACAAGACTCATTGGATTGCATACATCAACATGTATAATTTCCAATAAATCACTTGCCCGCTCCGTCAAACCAGAAAACGGGGTCCTTAGTCATCTTTGACCAAGAGGCATGGTTCGCATGTCTCAACCGATTCGAAATTAAAAGAGTCCAAAGATCCATCAGCATGGAGTTTCTTCATGCGTTTTATACCAATATGACATTTAGCGGCAGTGCCACAAGTATGTGCTACTATCATTATTAACTTTGAATCTTTTGGCATCAATGTTATGAACATGTGTATTACTACGATCAAGATTCAACAAACTATTTGTTGGAAATATGCCCTAGAGGCAATAATAAATTAGTTATTATCATATTTCCTTGTTCATGATAATCGTTTATTATCCATGCTATAATTGTATTGATCGGAAACTCAGATACATGTGTGGATACATAGACAACACCATGTCCCTAGTATGCCTCTAGTAGACTAGCTCGTTGATCAAAAGATGGTTAAGGTTTCCTAGCCATAGACATGAGATGTCGTTTGATAACGGGATCACATCATTAGGAGAATGATGTGATGGATAAGACCCAAACTACAAACATAGCATATGATCGTGTCAGTTTATTGCTACTGTTTTCTGCATGTCATGTATATGTTCCTATGACCATGAGATCATGCAACTCACGGATATCGGAGGAGTGCCTTGTGTGTATAAAATGTCGCAACGTAACTGGGTGACTATAAAGGTGCTCTACAGGTATCTCCGATGGTGTCTGTTGAGTTGGCATGGATCGAGACTGGGATTTGTTACTCCGCGTGACGGAGAGGTATCTCAGGGCCCACTCGGTAATACAACATCACAACAAGCCTTGCAAGCAATGTGGCTAAGTGTTAGTCACGGGATCTTGTATTATGGAACGAGTAAAGAGACTTGCCAGTAACGAGGTTGAACTAGGTATGGAGATACCGACGATCGAATCTCGGGCAAGTAACATACCGAAGAACAAAGGGAACGTTATACGGGATTAACTGAATCATTGACATAGAGGTTCTATCGATAAAGATCTTCGTAGAATATGTAGGAACCAATGTGGACGTCCAGGTCCCGCCATTGGTTATTGACCGTAGAGGTGTCTCGGTGATGTCTACATAGTTCTCGAACCCACAGGGTCTGCACACTTAAGGTTCGGTGACGTTTCAGTAGTGTAGAGTTATGTATGGTGGTGACTGAAGGTTGTTCGGAGTCCCGGATGAGATCCCGGACGTCACGAGGAGCTCCAGAATGGTCCGGAGGTAAATATTCATATATAGGATGTCCCAGTTTGGTCGCCGGAAAAGTTTCGGGCTCATCGGTAGTGTACCGGGAGTATCGGTAGTGTACCGGAAGTGCCGGTAGTGTACCGGGGGACCTCCGGGAGGGGTATTTCGACCCCAAGAGGTACATGGGCTGTGGGAGAATAATAACCAGCCCTTAGTGGGCTGGGAAAACAGCCACAAAGGCCCATGGTGCAGGAGAGAAAGTCCTAAAGCAAAAAGTGGAAAATCAGCCAATAGGAGGCAATCCTACTCCAACTAGGATTGGAGGTGAAGTAGGATTGCTCCCACCTCCTATTTCGGCCGACCCAAAGGCCTCGGCTGCCTCTCCTCTCCTATTCTCCTATATATACTAGTGGATTGGGTGGTTTTTGGACAGAATTTCCGGCCACGTGCTACCCGTTTCACCGGTGCACGGTTTCTCCTCTAGATCGGTTTTCCGCAGCGCTTAGGCGAAGCCCTGCCGGAATCACTCCACCACCATCACCGGAGCACCATCACACTGCCGGTGAACTCTCTCTCCTCTCCACCTCCTCTTGCTGGATCAAGACGGTGGAGATCGTCAGCAAGCTGCACGTGTGCTGAACGCGGAGGTGCCGTCCGTTCGGCGCTAGATCGGAAGGACCGTGATCGAGATCGCGAGACGGTTCGTGATGAGATCGCAGAACGGATCGTGATGAGTTCGCGGGACAGATCGTGATCAAGATCATGAGACGTATCGTGATGAGATCGCGGTACGGATCGTGATGGGATCGCGGGACGGATCGTGATGAGATCGCGGGACGCTCGGCGATTTGGATCGCGAAGATGTTCGACTACACCAACCGCGTTTCTTAACGCTTCCCGCTTAGCAATCTACAAGGGTATGTAGATCCACTCTCCCTCTCGTAGATGCTCATCACCATGGATAGGTTTGCGTGTGCGTAGGAAAAATTTTGTTTCCCATGCGACGTTCCCCAACAGTGGCATCATGAGCTAGGTTGATGGTTCGATGAGATCTCGAGTAGAACACAAAAGGTTTGTGGGCGTTGATGCTTAGATTGTTTCCTCCCTTGGTCAGATTTTGGTTCAGCGGGATTGTGAGATGAAGCGGCCCGGACCAAAATTACTCGTACGCTTACGAGAGACCGGTTCCCTCGACGCAACTTGTTGCTTAGATGGCTTGCGGGTGACAGTTTCTCTCACTTTAGTTGGATCGGATCCGACAAAGGCGGTCCTTGATAAGGTTGAAAAGCAATCTATGTATCACCGTTGTGATTTATGCGTAGGTGAGAATCGTTCTTGCTAGATACCCGTAGCAGCCACGTAAAACATGCAACAACAATTATGTTTTTGCAGGGTATGTTGTGATGTGATATGGCCAATTACATGATGAGATATATGTGATGTATGAGATGATCATGTGATGTATAGAATTTCACGACTTGCATGTCGTTGAGTACGGCAACCGGCAGGAGCCATAGGGTTGTCTTTAATTATTGTATGACCTGCGTGTCAATCATTAAGCGCTATGTAATGATTTACTTTATCACTAAGCAGTAGCAATAGAAGTAGAAGCAGGGCTGGCGCCACAACCCCAATGGCAACACATTGATGGAGATCAAGATGATGGAGATCATGGTGTTGTGCCGGTGATGATGGAGATCATGCCGGTGTTTCGAAGATGGAGATCTTAAACACAAGTTCATGGCCATATCATGTCACTTATGAATTGCATGAGATGTTAATCCTTTTATGCACCTTGTTTCGCTTAGTACGGCAGTAGCATTATAAGGTGATCCCTCACTTGAATTTCAAGATGAACTGTGTTCTCCCCGAGTGTGCACCGTTGCGAAAGTTCGTCGTGTTGAGACACCACGTGATGATCGGGTGTGATAGACTCTACGTTCACATACAACGGGTGCAAGCCAGATTTGCACGCGCAGAACACTCGGGTTAAACTTGACGAGCCTAGCATGTACATACATGGCCTCGGAACACGAGAGTCCGAAAGGTCGAACATGAGTCATATAGTAGATATGATCAACATAATGATGTTCACCATTGCAGCCACCTCAACTCACGTGATGATCGGACTTGAGTTGGTGAATTTGGATCATGTATCACTCGAATGATCGGAGGGATGTCAATTTGAGTGGGAGTTCTTAAGTAATATGATTAATTGAACTCATTATCATGAACATAATCAAAGTGTCTTTGCAAATTATGTTGTAGATTACTAGCTCGCGCTGTAGCTCCCTTAAATTTGTATATGTTCCTAGAGAAATAGAGTTGAAAGATATTGGTAGCAATATTGCGGACTGGGTCCGTGATCTGAGGATTGTCCTCATTGCTGCACAGAAGGCTTATGTCCTTAATGCACCGCTCGGTGCGCCACCCCCTCTAGCGTCGTCTATAGATGTTGTGAACATCTGACAGGCACGTTTCGATGACTACTTGATAGTTTAGTGTGTCATGCATTACGGCTTAGAATTGAGGCTCCAAAACTTTTTGAACATCACGGAACATATGAGATGTTCTAGGGGCAGAGATTGTGATCTCAGGCTCGTGCCTGTGTTGCGAGATATGAGATCTCCAACAAGATTCTTTGCCTGTAAGATGAAGGAGAATAGCTCAATCGTTGAGCATGTACTCAGATTGTCTGGGTACTACAATCGCTTGAATCAAGTGGGAGTTGATCTTCCAGATAAGATAGTGATTGATATAGTTCTCCAAGTCACTGTCACTAAAGCTACTAGAACTTAGTGATGAACTATAATACACCAGGGATAGAAGTATTGATCCCTGAGCTGTTTGCGATGTTTGACACCGCGAAGGTAGAAATCAAGAAGGAGCGTCAAGTGTTGATGGTTAATCAAACCACTAGTTTTGACAAGGGCAAGAGCAAGGAGGGAAACTTCATGGATAGCAAGTCAGTTGCTGCTCCAGTGAAGCAACCCAAAGTTGAACTCAAACCCGAGACTAAGTGCTTCTATTATGAGGTGAGAGGTCGCTGAAGCGGAACAACCCTAGATACTTGGTAGATAAGAAGGCTGGCAACATTGATAGAAGTATATTTGATATACAAGTTACTAATGTGTACCTTGCTAGTACTCTTAGTAGCACCTGGGTATTGGATACCGGTTCGGTTGCTAAATGTTAGTAACTCGAAATAAAAGCTACGGAATAAACGGAGAACTAGCTAAGGGTGAGGTGATGATATGTGTTGGAAGTGTTTCCAAGGTTGATGTGAGCAACATCGCACGCTCTCTCTACCTTCAGGATTAGTGACGAACCTAAATAAATGTTATTTGGTGTTTTGCATTGAGCATGAACATGATTAGATCATGTTTATTGCAATACGGTTATTCATTTAAGTTAGAGAATAATGGTTATTCTGTTTACATGAATAATACCTTCAATGGTCATGCACCCAGTGAGAATGGTTTGTTGAAATCTTGATCGTAGTATTACACATGTTCATAACATTGATGTCAAAAGATACAAAGTTAATAATGATAGTACCACATACTTATGCACTGCCGCTAAATGTCATATTGGTATAAAGCGCATGTAGAAACTCCATGCTGATGGATATTTGGACTCATTCGATTTCGAATCGGTTGAGACATGCGAACCATGCCTCTTGGGCAAGATGACTAAAGGACCCCGTTGGATGGAGCGGGCAAGTGATTCATTGGAAATGATACATGTTGATGTATGCAATCTAGTGAGTCTTGTAGCGTGCAGTGGATATCGTAATTTTCTTACCTTCACTGATGATTTCAGTAGATATAGTGTATATTTACTTAATGAAACACAAGTCTGAATCGTTTGAAAGGTTCAAGCAAATTCAGAGTGAAGTTTAAAGATCATCGTGACAAGAAGATAAAAATGACTGCGATATGATCGTGGAGGTCAATATCTGAGTCACGAGTTTGGCATACAACTTAAGACAATGTGAAAGTTGTTTCACAACTAAACGCCACCTGGAACACCATAGTGTGATGGTGTGTCCGAACATCATAGTTATGCTCTATTGGACATGGTGCGTGCTATGATGTCTCTTGTCGTTTTACTACTATAATTTTGGGGTTATGCATTAGAGACAACTACATTCACATTAAATAGGGCACCATCTAAATCCGTTGAGATGACAACATATGAATTATGGTTTGATAGAAACCTAAGCTGTCATTTCTTAATACTTGAAGCTGCGGCACTTGTGTGAAAAATGTTTTCACCTAATGAGGTCGAACCCAAGGCGGACAAATGCATCTTCATAGAATACCCTAAGATCAGTTGGGTGAACCTTCTATCTCAGATCCAAGTGCAAAGTGTTTGTTACTAAAACGGATCCTTTCTCGAGGAAAGGTTTCTCTCGAAAGAATTGAGTGGGAGGAAGATAGAACTTGATGAGGTTGTTAAACCTTTGTTCAACCAGAGAGTAGCGCAGCGCAGAAAGATGTTTTTGTGAAGCCTACGTTAGTTGAAGAGGAAGTTAATGATGATGATCATGAAGCTTCAGGATCAAGTTACTATCGAATTTCGTGGGTCGACAAGGATGTGTACTGCTCCTAAGCGGTATGACAACCCTGTCTTCGAGGTCATGTTGTTGGACACCGATGAACCTACGAGCTATGGAGAAGCGATGATGGGCCCGGATTCCAACAAATGGTTGGAGGCCATGAAATCCGAGATAGGATCCATGTATGAAAAACCAAGTATAGACTTTGGTAGACTTGCTCGTTGGATGGCAGGTCGTTGAGTACAAATGGATCTTTAAAATGAAGACAGACACTGATGGTGAATGTCACTATTTGTAAAGCTCGACTTGTTGCAAAGATGTTTGTGACAAGTTCAAGGAGTTGACTACGATGAGACTTTCTCACTCGTAGCGATGCTAAAGTCTGTTGGAATTATGTTAGCAGTTGCTACGTTTTCAATTATGAAATCTGACAGATGGATGTCAAAACATCATTTCCTTAACGGTTTACTTGAGGAAAGGTTGTATGTGATACAACCAGAAGGTTTTGTCAGTCCTAAGGATGCTAAAAGGTGTGCAAGCTTCGGTGATCCTTCCATGGACTGAAGCAAGCATCTCGGAGTTGGAATATACACTTTGATGAGGTGATCAAAGTTTTTGATGTTTATACAAAGTTTACGAGAAACTTGTATTTGCAATAAAGTGAGTGGGAGCACTATAGAATTTCTGATAAGTATATGTGGATGACATATTGTTGATCAGAAATAATGTGGAGTTTCTGGAAAGCATAAAACGGTCATTTGGAAAGTGTTTTTCAAAGGAAGACCTAGATGAAGCTACCTAATTGTTGAGCATCAAAATCTACGGAGATAGATCAAGATGCTCAATGAGACTTTCAATGAGTGCATACCTTGACAAGATTTTGAAAGAGTTCAAAATGGATCAGTCAGAGAAAGAGTTCTCGCCTGATTTGTAAAGTGTGAAAGTTGAGTGAGACTCAAAGCTCGACAATGGCAGAAGAAAGAGAAAGGACGAACGTCGTCCCCTATGCCTTAGCCATAGGCTCTATATTATGCCATGTTGTGTACCGCACCTGTGTGTGCCTTGCCATGAGTCCGTCAGGGGGTACAAGAGTGAACCAGGAGTGGATCACTGGACAGCGGTCAAGATTATCCTCTGTAACTAAGAGACTGAGGAGATGTTTCTCGATTATGGAGGTGATAAAGAATTCATCGTAAGGAGTTACGTCGATACAAGCTTTAACACTAATCCGGATGACTCGTAGTAGCAATCTGGCTACGTATAGTGGAGCAGCCATTTGGAAATAGTACCAAGTGGAGTGTGGTATCAGTGTTTACGGTTTGACATAGAGATTTGCAAAGTACACACGGATCTGAATATCGCAGACCCGTTGACTATAAGACCTCTCTCACATGCAAAGCATGATCGAGCCCCAGAACTCATTGGGTGTTAGATTCATAACAATGCGAATCACATGGTGATGTGAACTAGATTATTGACTCTAGTGCAAGTGTGAGACTGTTGGAAATATGCCCTAGAGGCAATAATAAATTAGTTATTATCATATTTCCTTGTTCATGATAATCGTTTATTATCCATGCTATAATTGTATTCATCGGAAACTCAGATACATGTGTGGATACATAGACAACACCATGTCCCTAGTATGCCTCTAGTAGACTAGCTCGTTGATCAAAAGATGGTTAAGGTTTCCTAGCCATGGACATGAGATGTCGTTTGATAACGGGATCACATCATTAGGAGAATGATGTGATGGATAAGACCCAAACTACAAACATAGCATATGATCGTGTCAGTTTATTGCTACTGTTTTCTGCATGTCATGTATATGTTCCTATGACCATGAGATCATGCAACTCACGGATATCGAAGGAGTGCCTTGTGTGTATCAAACGTCGCAACGTAACTGGGTGACTATAAAGGTGCTCTACAGGTATCTCCAATGGTGTCTGTTGAGTTGGCATGGATCGAGACTGGGATTTGTTACTCCGTGTGACGGAGAGGTATCTCAGGGCCCACTCGGTAATACAACATCACAACAAGCCTTGCAAGCAATGTGGCTAAGTGTTAGTCACGGGATCTTGTATTACGGAACGAGTAAAGAGACTTTCCAGTAACGAGGTTGAACTAGGTATGGAGATACCGACGATCGAATCTCGGGCAAGTAACATACCGAAGAACAAAGGGAACGTTATACGGGATTAACTGAATCCTTGACATAGAAGTTCGACCGATAAAGATCTTCGTAGAATATGTAGGAACCAATGTGGACGTCTAGGTCCCGCCATTGGTTATTGACCGTAGAGGTGTCTCGGTCATGTCTACATAGTTCTCGAACCCACAGGGTCTGCACACTTAAGGTTCGGTGACGTTTCGGTAGTGTAGAGTTATGTATGGTGGTGACCGAAGGTTTTTCGGAGTCCCGGATGAGATCCCGGACGTCACGAGGAGCTCCGCAATGGTCCGGAGGTAAAGATTCATATATAGGATGTCCCAGTTTGGTCGCCGGAAAAGTTTCGGGCTCATCGGTAGTGTACCGGGAGTGCCTGTAGTGTACCGGGGGACCTCCGGGAGGGGTATTTCGACCCCAAGAGGTACATGGGCTGTGGGAGAATAATAACCAGCCCTTAGTGGGCTGGGAAAACAGCCACAAAGGCCCATGGTGCAGGAGAGAAAGTCCTAAAGCAAAAAGTGGAAAATCAGCCAATAGGAGGCAATCCTACTCCAACTAGGATTGGAGGTGAAGTAGGATTGCTCCCACCTCCTATTTCGGCCGACCCAAAGGCCTTGGCTGCCTCTCCTCTCCTCTCCTCCTATATATACTAGTGGATTGGGTGGTTTTTGGACAGAATTTCCGGCCACGTGCTACCCGTTTCATCGGTGCACAGTTTCTCCTCTAGATCGGTTTTCCGCAGCGCTTAGGCGAAGCCCTGCCGGAATCACTCCACCACCATCACCGGAGCGCCGTCACGCTGCCGGTGAACTCTCTCTCCTCAACACCTCCTCTTGCTGGATCAAGACGGTGGAGATCGTCATCAAGCTGCACGTGTGCTGAACGCGGAGGTGCCGTCCGTTCGGCGCTAGATCGGAAGGACCGTGATCGAGATCGCGAGACGGTTCGTGATGAGATCGCGGAACGGATCGTGATGAGTTCGCGGGACAGATCGTGATCAAGATCATGAGACGGATCGTGATGAGATCGCGGGATGGATCGTGATGGGATCGCGGGATGGATCGTGATGAGATCGCGGGACGCTCGGCGATTTGGATCGCGAAGATGTTCGACTACACCAACCGCGTTTCTTAACGCTTCCCGCTTAGCGATCTACAAGGGTATGTAGATCCACTCTCCCTCTCGTAGATGCTCATCACCACGGATAGGTTTGCGTGTGCGTAGGAAAAATTTTGTTTCCCATGCGACGTTCCCCAACACCATTCTCACTGGGTGCATGACCATGGAAGGTATTATTCATGTAAACAGAATAACCATTATTCTCTAACTTAAATGAATAACCGTGTTGCAATAAACACGATCTAATCACGTTCATGCTCAACGCAAAACACCAAATAACACTTATTGAGGTTTGTTACTAATCCCGAAGGTAGAGAGAGCGTGCGATGTCGATCACATCAACCTTGGAAACACTTCCAACACACATCGTCACCTCACCCTTAGCTAGTTCTCCGTTTATTCCGTAGCTTTTATTTCGAGTTACTAACATTTAGCAACCGAACCGGTATCCAATACCCAGGTGCTACTAGGAGTACTAGCAAGGTACACATCAATAACACGTATATCAAATATACTTCTGTTGACATTGCCAGCCTTCTTATCTACCAAGTATCTAGGGTTGTTCCACTTCAGCGACCGCTCTCCTCATAATCGAAGCACTTAGTCTCGGGTTTGAGTTCAACTTTGGGTTGCTTCACTGGAGCAGCAACTGACTTGCCATCCATGAAGTTTCCCTCCTTGCTCTTCTCGAAACTAGTGATTTTACTAACCATCAACACTTGACGCTCCTTCTTGATTTCTACCTTCGCGCTGTCAAACATCGCGAACAACTCAGGGATCATTATTTCTATCCCTGGCGTTTTATAGTTCATCACCAAGTTCTAGTAGCTTAGTGACAGTGACTTGGAGAACTATATCAATCACTATCTTATCTGGAATATCACTCCCACTCGATTCAAGCGATTGTAGCACCCAGACAATCTGAGCACATGCTCAACGATTGAAATATTCTCCTTCATCTTGCAGGCAAAGAATCTTGTTGGAGATCTCATATCTCGCAACATGGGCACGAGCCTGAGATCCTAATTTCAGCTCTTAGAACATCTCATATGTTCTGTGACGTTCAAAACGTTTCGGAGCCTCAATTCTAAGCCGTAATGCATGATGCACTAAACTATCAAGTAGTCATCAGAACGTGCCTGTCACATGTTCACAACATCTACAAACGACGCTAGAGGGGTTGGCGCACCGAGCAATGCATTAAGGACATAAGCCTTCTGTGCAGCAATGAGGACAATCCTTAGATCATGGACCCAGTCTGCAATATTAGTACCAACATCTTTCAACTCTATTTCTCTAGGAACATATAAAAATTCAAGGGAGCTACAGCGCGAGCAAGTAATCTACAACATAATTTGCCCAAACACTTGACTATGTTCATGATAATGAGTTCAATTAATCATATTACTTAAGAACTCCCACTCAAATTGACATCCCTCCAGTCATTCGAGTGATACATGATCCAAATTCATCAACTCAAGTCCGATCATCACGTGAGTTGAGGTGGTTTCAATGGTGAACATCATCATGTTGATCATATCTACTATATGACTCATGTTCGACCTTTCGGTCTCTTGTGTTCCGAGGCCATGTCTGTACATGCTAGGCTCGTCAAGTTTAACCCAAGTGTTCTGCATGTGCAACACTGGCTTGCACCCGTTGTATGTGAACGTAGAGTCTATCACACCCGATCATCACGTGGTGTCTCGACACGAAGAACTTTCGCAACGGTGCACACTCGGGGAAAACACAATTTATCTTGAAATTGAGTGAGGGATCACCTTATAATGCTACCGTCGTCCTAAGCAAAACAAGGTGCATAAAAGGATTAACATCACATGCAAATCATAAGTGACATGATATGGCCATGAACTTGTGCTTTTGATCTCCATCATGAAAGCACCGACATGATCTCCATTGTCACCGACATGACACCATGATCTCCATCATCTTGATCTCCATCAACGTGTCGCCATCGGGGTTGTCGCGCCCAACATGCTTCTACTACTATTGCTACCGTTTAGCGATAAAGTAAAGCATTACATAGCGCTTAATGCTTGACACGCAGGTCATACAATAATTAAGGACAACCCTATGGCTCCTGCCGGTTGTCGTACTCATCGACATGCAAGTCGTGATAATCTATACATCACATGATCATCTCATACATCACATATATCACATCATATAATTGGCCATATCATATCACAACATACCCTGCAAAAACAAGTTAGACGTCCTCTAATTGTTATTGCATGTTTTACGTGGCTGCTACGGGTATCTAGCAAGAACAATTCTCATCTACGCAATAACCACAACGGTGATACACTAGTTGCTTTTCAACCTTCTCAAGGACCGCCTTTGTCGAATCCGGTCCAACTAAAGTGAGAGAAACTGGCACCTGCAAGCCATATATGCAACAAGTTGCGGTCGAGGGAACCGGTCTCTCGTAAGCGTACGAGTAATGTTGGTCCGGGCCGCTTCATCTCACAATACCGCTGAACCAAAATCCGACCAAGGGAGGAAGCAATCTAAGCATCAATGCCCACAAACTCTTTGTGTTCTACTCGAGATCTCATCTACACATAGACCTAGCTCATGATGCCACTGTTGGGAAACGTTGCATGGGAAACAAAAAATTTCCTACGCACACGCAAGATCTATCCATGGTGATGAGCATCTACGAGAGGAAGAGTGGATCTACATACCCTTGTAGATCGCTAACCGGGAAGCGTTAAGAAACGCAGTTGGTGTAGTCGAACGTCTTCGCGATCCAAATCGCCGAGCGTCCCGCGATCCAATCACGATCCGTCCCGCGAACTCATCACGATCCATCCCGCGATCTCATCATGATTCGTCCCGCGAACCCATCACGATCCGTCCCGAGATCCAATCATGATCCGTCCCGCGAACTTGATCATGATCCGTCCCGCGAACTTGATCACGGTCCTTCTGATCTAGCGCCGAACGGACGGCACCTCCGCGTTCATCACACGTGCAGCTTGATGACGATCTCCGCCGTCTTGATCTAGCAAGAGGGAGCGGAGAAGAAGAAGAGTTTTCCGGCAGCATGACGGTGCTGCGGCGATGGTGGTGGAGCTATTCCGGCAGGGCTTCGCCTAAGCACTGCAGAAAACCGATCTAGAGGAGAAACTATGCACTAGAGGAATGGGTAGCACGTGGCTAAAAATTCTATGCCAAAACCCTAAAATCCTCTAGTATATATAGGAGGAGAGGAGGAGGAGTCTTGGCTGCCAAAAAGCCAGCCCTTGGGTCGGCCAAAGTGGGGAGGAGAGGAAGACTCCTCCTCCAATCCTAGTAGGACTAGGATTCCTCCTTTTTTTGGCCTTTTTCCACCTTTTTCCCTTTGGGCTTTTTGTCCCAGCTGCATGGGCCTTGTGTGGGACTTCCACCAGCCCACAAAAGGCTGGTATTTACTCTCCCACAGCCCATGAAGCCTCTTGGGTCGAAATACCCCTCCCGGTGGTCTCCTGGTACACTATCGGCACTCCCGGTACATTACCGATTAGCCCGAAACTTTTCCGGTGACCAAAATGGGACTTCCTATATATCAATATTTACCTCCGGAGCTCCTCGTGACGTCCGGGATCTCATCCGGAACTCTGAATAACCTTCGGTCACCATCATACATAACTCTATACTACCGAAACGTCACCGAACCTTAAGTGTGCAGACCCTGCGGGTTCGAGAACTATGTAGACATGATCGAGACACCTCTACGGTCAATAACCAATAGAGGGACCTGGATGCCTATATTGGTTCCTACATATTCTACGAAGATCTTTATTGGTCGAACCTCTATGTCAAGGATTCAGTTAATCCCGTATGATGTTCCCTTTGTTCTTCGGTATGTTACTTGCTCGAGATTCGATCGTCGGTATCTCCATACCTAGTTCAACCTCGTTACCGGCAAGTCTCTTTACTCGTTCCATAATACAAGATCCTGTGACTAACACTTAGTCACATTGCTTGCAAGGCTTGTTGTGATACCTCTCCGTCACACGGAGTAACAAACCCTAGTCTTGATCCATGCCAACCCAACAGACACCCTCGGAGATACCTGTAGAGTACCTTTATAGTCATCCAGTTACGTTACGACGTTTGATACACACAAGGCACTCCTCCGGTGTCAGTGAGTTGCATGACTCATGGTCATAGGAACAGATACTTGACATGCAGAAAACAGTACCATTAAACTGACACAATCATATGCTATGTTTGTAGTTTGGGTCTTGTCCATCCCATCATTCTCCTAATGATGTGATCTCGTTATCAAATGACATCTCATGTCAATGGCTAGGAAACCTTAACCATCTTTGATCAACGAGCTAGTCTATTAGAGGCATACTAGGGACATGGTTTTGTCTATGTATCCACACATGCATCTAAGTCTTCGATCAATACAATTATAGCATGGATAATAAACGATTATCGTGAACAAGGAAATATGATAATAACTAATTTATTATTGCCTCTAGGGCATATTTCCAACAAAACTTTCCTTTAGAAGAGTCTTCAGTGAAAGCCTGATGGAATATTGGTACCAATTGCTGGAATTTGCCAAGAGTATCACGCTAACTGAAGACTCTAACTCTGTGATCTGGCAATTAGGGAATAAAGAAAAATGCTCCTCCAGCTCTTTATACCATGTCATTAATTTTAGACGGGTGCAACCTGTGTATGTACCAGCTGTTTGGAAGATTTTTGTCCCTCCAAGGGTCCATGTCTTCCTTTGCTTGCTATCTAACAACAAATTGATGACTAGAGATAATCTTAGAAAAAGGCACATCATGAAACCACTAGATTATGTGTATTGTGCAGAAGATGAATCTGTCTTTCACTTATTTTTTGATTGTACTGTTACTAAGATCCTCTGGTCTTACATTAGTTTTTACTTTAACACTGCTATTGGTAGTAATTATAAATCAATAGCTAGGAATTGGGTTGTTAACAAGAAAATGATATCATTAATACACTCAGTTCAACTGTCTTGTGGCTGTGATGCTTATGGAAGAATAGGAACTCTATGCTCTTTAACAACACTATATGGATTTCTGTTGAACAAGTTTGAAGAGCAATACTCACAGACTCTCAAATCCCGGGAGATCCTGATGCCAGAACATGACAGGGAAAAGATGGCATGTTTTCTGGAGGCACTAGCGAAACACTCCCATCTACCACTGATGATCCTAGGTGGCTAGCTCTAAAAAAGGTCTCAAAGTCTCAAATGAGGGCATCCCCAAGCTCAAGATCGATGATGATGGGAGCAGCTGTGACTCTCCACCCAAGACAAAAAAAAATCAATGCTTACAGAACAACCCAGTCTTTGTCCTCACCGCAGGCTGGTCGCCGCAGGCACTGGCCGCACCCCCTGAAGCTCCGAAGATTAGCTACTATAACAACTGTTGCAGTGATACCAAATATGTTTAGCTCTCGTTACTGTTCCTGAGTCCTGCTTACCTTTTAGGTCCGCGTGCCAAATATGTTTAGCTCTCGTTACTTCCTCTCACTGAGCTGATGTATAAGATTATGTTTTGGTTTGATCATGATAATGGAACCGGGGGAGGCAGCTCCCTGTTCATCTAAAAAATGTCTTGTAAATCTAATAGAAGTTTGTCATCTACATCCTTCATTCGAAAATATAAGTCTTTTTAGATGTTTTACTAACGAATTATATATGGATGTATATAGACATAATTTAAAATATAAATCATTTATTTTGTTTTGTATGTAGTTCTTGATAAAATCTCTAAAAAGTCTTAAGAGTAATTATTTTGTTTTGCCTACGATCTAATAATAGACATATGGAGGTGTGATTTCGACTAAAACGACTTGACTGAAAATGAAAGAACAAGCGGCAGCAGCGGTCAGCACCCACGCCACGTGGAGCGCGAGCCTGTCGCGGTGTCGCCGAACAAGGTTGCATCGACGAGGCAGGCACCACGTACACCGCCTACGTGTCACCCGTCCCGGTCGACAGCAACACGTGTCACCAGCAACGCGTCTTCAATCCAGAGGATCTACCACCACTACCAGCACAGCACCGCTCCATCCCCAACCCAACCCGCCCTCCCGTTCCCCTCCTCCATGGACGACCTCTCGCCGCGCCCGGAGATGGCCGAATCCGACGCGGCGGCCGGCAAGATGACCAACGGCGAGGTCTCCGACGCGGCGGCCGGCAAGATGGCCAACGGAGAGGTCTCCGACGACGGCCGCGCCGTCGAGGTCTCCGGCGAGGACACCCTCCCTGCGGTGCTCCGCAGCTTCGTGGACGGCGTCTGGCCGCCGCCCGGCGACGGCGGAGATCCTCTGCTGCAGCGCCTCCGCGCGGCCTGCTGCGAGACGGCGCCGCGGCTGAGGGACGCCTCCAGGAACTCCGCCCGCGACCTGCTCGCCTGGACCAAGCAGGGCAGCGGCCTCCGCGCCATCCTCGTCATCTCGGTGAGCCTGCCCCTGCTTTCGATTCCCGATCCGTCCCAGTCCCAGACACTGTTCAACTCCGTAGCAAATGATACACTGCAGGTCCTAGAAATGGTATACAATCTGGGGGCAAAATGTGTGAAGAATTGAGGAGTGTTGGATGCTGGATTGGCGACTGGATTAGCTGTGATGCGAAATTCATCTATCTGTGCTCATTACCGCCAGTTTGTACATGATCATTCTTGGAAATACGGTTTACATGTTCTCTGTACAGTTAAAAGGATGTGCTGAATTGTACCTCATGCTGTAAGGAAAACATGGTAGATTTATACACCAATATGGTGTGTAAGCCCATCAATGTTGTATGTAGGAATCATTTTAGATATGGCATATACTGTCTGTGTGTCTACTTGATATGGCATAAGCCCATCATTGTTAGATCAGCATTTATTGGTAGAAGAGAGTATTAACCCCGCACGGAGAATTAATCACCTTTTTCATCCATTGCAGGTTGGAACAATCACGCTGATATCACTGACTGGCCTGCTGATTTTCATGTCATTCCTACTGGTTGCGACAGCTAATGCCATTGTTGTTTCTGTTCTTATGTCCTTGGCTGCTGCTGGAGGATTCCTGGCCTTGTTCTTTGCTTGCTTAGTTGCAGTATATGTCGGAGCAGTGTCAATTGCTATATTCGTCATTTCTGCCACCGTTATCTCTGCAATTGTTGCAGCCATGATTGCTACTGGTATGCCATCTCTCCGTCGCTTTGTTTATATATCCTGGAGGCAAAATAACAAACAATTTACTTGAGATTTCAATACTTGTATTGTTGTATGGAATTTTTAGGGGCATAAATCATTAGTCAGGCAGCAGTTGAAGTGATTTTTATTATATTATTATGCAAACTACCTTCAGTCCTTAAGAGTCATAATAGTTTCCCTTGAAATACCTACCTGGTGATCACCATTATGAGGAGTATATCTAGGACTAGCCAAAAATCCCTTATACTGGTGATGTTCTCAACCACCTTGTCATCGCAAAACCAATCATGTAATCATTGAAAGTACTCTTCTTCTTTAGTTATTTTAGATAGTGTTAGTGCATTGGATAACTTTGCGGCTGGACCGTCTCTGTTTATACTTCTGCCTGTGTAAATCCAGCTTGCATGTGCCCACTAATAGAGCCATTAATTGCCTATAATCTTGCCTTAGTGTCCAAGTCATTTGCCTTGAAATTGTGTTTCTCTTAGTAAGAGGAATATATAATCTTTGTACCGGAATTCTTGATAGCAGGATTTCTTTTTTAATCCACTTCATGTAACTTCAAAAGTGAATTCTAAATGAGGAAGCATGATTATTTTTTTACATTGTGGTATCTGATTTTTGGTGAATCATTGATTCAGACTGTTGTGTTCTTTGAGTGCTGTCTTCTCCAGTTACTAGCTATCTTGCACATGTGATGCCCCTTAGTCCTTTTCGCAACATATGATGCGTTATCTGACTTGACACCGAGTAGATGATTCAAAGAATGTTAAAATGTTGACCAAAAAAATAGCTCCTTTCATACTTGCTGATGATTATTAACTTCCCCCAATAGGCACTAAACTCGCCATTGAGTAGCTCCTTCCATCCTTGCTGATGATCATAATTGATGGATAGTTATCGTAAAAAGTTATTTCCACAAATAAAGTGATAAGTGTCCCGACACAACCTTTTACCTTTATTTGGTACGTAGATACAAAATACTTACTGTTGCAGCGGGATTATCTCCATTTATACTCTTGCCTGTTAATTTAGATCAGAGACAGGGACTCTGTTCTTGCATGCTTGCTCTCCAATTTAGTACTGGTTATTATTACTTTACCTATTTGCCTTCCCCACTTTCAAGTGGACTCATTGGCATTAACCTGTATTTCTGCAATTAAGATGAACTGGATTTTAGGTACAAACAACATAATCTCTGTCACAGTAATATAAGATAGCAAGTTGCTTTAGCTCACTTATGTACTTTGGAGGCTAACTGTTAACAGAGGAAGCATAAATAAGTTTAATGTTAATAAGTTTTGCCCTAATAGACACTCTTGTGTGGTCTAAGACTTGTTTTCGTCTAGCTAACGAGGGGTATCATGTACAAGCAACCAGGGGTATCATGTACAAGCATCTTAGCTTGTCCTTGAAACGTAGGGGTGGTTTACAAGGTTTAGCTGTTCAAATCAACTTCTCCA
Source organism: Hordeum marinum (assembly GCA_022496015.1). NCBI lineage: Eukaryota > Viridiplantae > Streptophyta > Magnoliopsida > Poales > Poaceae > Hordeum > Hordeum marinum. Next base: position 516,250,815 of record CM039674.1, read on the forward strand.
TGCCATGGAACTTTATGAAAGGCAGAGATGAGGTTGGCCAGCCATGTGTAATATAGTGTCAGTTTAGGCAGAGATGCGGTCGGCCAGTCCGTGTGGAATATGTTGTCAGTTTTAAGGCAGAGATGCAATCGGCCAGTCGTTTGGAATATGTTGCCAAATTATTATTCCTTTATTGATGCTCCATATCTGGAAAAGCTAACATCACATGGTCATGTTGATTCCAAAGGAATAATATCTCCAATGCAAATTTCGCGTTCGAAGTTTTTTTCTTTACCAAAATCACCTGCGCTGACGTGATAAAACCTCATGCAGGTTGGATCGGGTTCTTCTGGACGATTTGGTTTGCCGCAAGGAAGAGCCTGGACCTTACCAAGCACTCGATCGGCATGACGACCTCGGCTGTGCAATCATATTCGACTTCTCGGCGGCAGAAGCTCACAGACTGACTGAGACGGCAAGTGGGTTAGCTCCAATAACGCTGTTTATTATCGCCGCGGTTGCTGTTGTTGTGTTATATGCTGCCTAAAGCGTCCGCTTGTCGAGTATATTATTGCGAGTAGAGGAGATGAATCCCTGTATAGTGGTCAGGATGTAGTGTAAGGTACCATGAGCCCCCGAACTTCCAGCACCCAGCTGTGTTGTATGCTCGTAGTAGCGAATAAGTCAATAATGCAGGCTGCGTCGGCAAGTGCGGGCCAGGTTGTGGTGTTGTACCGTAAATGGAAGTGTTCTTCATGTCTGTTTTGAGGCAGGAATAGAGGAATAAATAAAAGACGCCTTCTCCCTTTTTCCGAATTGAGTAACATATCATAAGTCCTGAAACTATTGGAGGTATGTCAGTTTAGTCCCATAACTTTGAAAGTGCAGTTTAAGGTTCTAAAACTATTGAAGCTGTGTAGTTTAGTCATATATAACTGGATGCCAAAACAATGTAATAGGGACGTCGTGTGACATGTCGTTCTGCTATTACGGGGTGAGGCTGAGATGACCGCTTTACTCTCCTCATTGGAGCTCAAGGCATGATGTCACCGATGGCCCTGCAATTTTGAAGTTATAAAACAAAACTGACACATCTACAATAGTTTTAGGACATAAAACTACAGCTACTCATTGAGCTCTGCAGAGCCATGTACTGACCGACCCATGTCTTATTATTAATAAAAATGTTTAGGTGGGCGATCGCCCTCGTTGATTGTTAAAAAAAAAAGTTATAGGGTCAAGATGATACACTTTTAATAGTTTTAAAACCTGAAACTGCAGTTTCAAAATTATAAACTAAAGTACTAAGTACACCTCGAATGGTTACAGGACTTATAATACCAATTTATTCTTTCGAACTATAAGATGTTCTACTCCCTTTGTCCATATTACTTGTCGCCGATTTAGTATAAAGTGTAATGTGGACCGGAGGGAGTAACTTGGTTTAGTACAAGCTGTAACATGGATTGGAGGGAGTAACTTTCTTTTAATCGATGTAAAACGGAGGCAGTAGTTGTGAATTTTCATTTCTGGTAACATGAACATGGTGACCAGTAGAGTAGCCAACCGATCCATGCAGTCTGAAGAAACAGATGTATATACACAAGCTCCCTGCCAATCCATCACGCATATGATGGGGGTGAGATCGACCGTCGGATCATCTCAGCGGTCGCGGCCGACGAGCGAGAGGAGGAAGGTCCGGTAGTTCCCCGAGGTCTCGGAGTGGATGGCGTCGGCGAGCGACCGCTTGTACTTCTTGTGGTACTCGGCCTTGATGTACTGCATGTCCACCTCCGCCCTGGTCACCACCACCCTTATCAGCACCGTGTCGCTGGTGCCCAGCCCCTTCATCGCCTTGTGCAGCACCTTGGCGAAGTACCTCGCCGGGCCCTCGGCGCACCGGAGGATAGTGAGCAGCCCGAGCTCGAAGGTCCCCGACGTCTCGCTCTTCACCGCCTTGTCGAGGGAGCGCGCGTAGAGGTGGTGGTAGGCGCCGGCGACGGCGGCGAGGTGCGCCCAGCTGCGCTCCGTGAAGACGCGGATGAAGGCGCGCTCGTCGGTGCCCAGCCGCCTCTCGCCGGCCCGGTACAGCTCCCTGGCGTCGCGCGCCGCAGCCGCCGGGTCCACCTGGGGGCCCTCGTACCGCGGGACCCCCAGGTACGCCAGCAGGAGCTTCTGGTGGTCGCCGTAGGTGCGCTCGGCGATGTCCTGCTCGAGGTAGCACCCGAAGCGGGCGCGGTAGGCCTGCTTCATGATCTGCAGCTGCGACGGCGTCCGCGAGCAGATCACCTCCGTGGCGGCGCGTAGGTCGGTGATGTCGCCGTTGAGGGACTGGTTGAGGATGGCGGCGTCGCGGCCCACGGGGTCCAGCACCCACAGCAGCATCGCCTTCTTGTGGTTTCCGCTCAGCTCCGTGGAGAGGCGGTGGTAGAGGTCCTGGTGGTAGATGGCCCTGTACTCCTGCATGATGAGCGCGCGCTGCATCGCGTCCCGGTGCGCCAGGATGTTGATCACCGTCGTGCTGTCGCACCCGAACCCTGCAGTTCACCGGCGACAACATATGTCGTTGGTAGCTAGACATAGGCTTGTAAACTCTCTATGTGTACGTACCTTTGAAGGCCCTGTGGAGGGCGATGGCGTCGTGGCGCGGGGAGGTGAGCACCGGAGGCACGCTCAGGCTAGCCATGGTTCGTGGACGTGCGGTGAGCCGGTGATCGGAGGAGGGCCTGGGCTGCCGGTGCCTGTGACTCCGCCGCTCGTGGTGCAGGTACTGCGTGCGTACGGGGGTGGGGTTTTTAAAGCGGGAGACGCTGGGCTTCCCGTCGGGGGATCACCGATGGATGGCGACGCCGCCGTGCGCATATGATAATGCTGCGTGTGATCAACGCGGGCGAATGGCCGGCGAGCCCCACCACGATTACAGGAAAAGTGAAGGAGAATATATGCCTCCTTATCGATCGACCATGTGGCGTATCATCAGATAGTATAAGATTGGACCCTTGAGTGTCTTTCCTCGTCAAAAAGGAAAATAAATAGCGTCACGTCGCCTCACACTGGGCGGTAATGTGTAATACGGACTCTGGTTGGATGCATAGGGCTTGCGTGTACTTTTAGGTCGATAATTTGGCTACTCAAACATATGTGATATGTGATGAAATTTACAAATTTGGAAATAGGATCCATAGGGATTCGTGTACTTCTAGGTTGACAATTTGACTATTCAAACATCTGTGATATGTGATGAAGTTTATAAGTTCGGGAACTTATGCATATGAAGAATCCAATTATATGCATTCGATAGTAGATAACACATGTTGGGTTAATCAAAATGACGACATAAAGGGAATGTATGGTTGGGCTTTTTTCAGCTGCAGCTGCGGCTTCCGGCTTCAAAGCCGAAAGCTCCTATTCAAAGCCGAAAGCCGGAACCCGCAGCTGTAGCTGAAAAAAGCCCGACCAAACACTCCCAAAAGCGTGTACGTACCAGACTAGACGGAATAGCCGGTTGTTTTCGCCGACTTGAGGTACTTGGGATGCTAACAGATAGCATGGATGAAGCATAAATAAGTTTTCATAAGGATCCGACTATGTCACATCTAGATGTGAGGTGCAGAGATACCTAGCCTACCTTCTGCAGTGATTTATTCGTGTACTTATGGGGTGGCCGCTGCGTCACGAGATTTTAAAAGCGAGGATCGGATAGCTCTAGCGACCATGCTGGCAACCACCGTTGCCCCCACCGCCAGCGAAACCTCGCCACCGTGCCCGAGCCCACCACCCTCGCCCCCATCCCTCCACCCCCGCCAGCCCCCCCTACCTACCATGCCGAGAGCCATATCCTCCTGCTCGCCGCCTCCTCCGGGGTTGCTGGTGTCTGAATGCCTCTCCCATTCGTGTACCAGTTGTTCCTGAAGATGTTGCAGCCGCCGGACTAGATGTACCAGTTGTTCCACCATCATCATATATTGCGAGTCAGTAGTACTACCACCATTCCCATTGTGACATATCCACCTTTATGCTAAACATTGGCGTGCTTGTAATAAATTGTTGAGCAGCCTCAGTTTAACCTTGTGTAATATTAAGTACTATTGAATTTCTCTATCAAGGATTGTCTACCAGTATGAATTAATTTTTGTGCTGGTCTGACAATAAGGACGATTTTTCAATAATGATTTTATTGAAAAACCGGTCCTGACAATTTGGTCTTTTGTTTGTGACTATTCCAAGCTGGATATTGAAGCCAACTATGAAACTATAGCCAATAGATGGATTAACAATAAGAAACTCTCTCAATACTCTCAAGACTTGGGTGATCTTGGCACCCTAGAAAAACAAGGAGTCTATGGAGGACTTCCTTAGAGCCGTGACTGCTTTCATCCAAAAACCCATGTTGATCGTGAGTGGCTGAGTACCAAACTCATCACCCAAGGTGGTGTTGCTGCTCAGTGGGAAAACCTCAAGATTTCTGAAGATGCGGGAAGCTTACAATCTTCAACCAAAAGGAGAACTGCTGAGAACAAGACAACAGCTTTGAGCGCTGTCAACTCTCACAGCGTGCTGGTCACCGCAAGCTACGTCTGCTCCACCACTGAAGTGCAGGAAAGGCCCAGAGATGATCCTTCGCTAATGGAAGTCACCGGGGACTGCACCAGTTTTAGCATTTTGACTAGCCTGCGAGCTAGCTTTGCTTCCTTCTCTCCAGAAACTTTGGCTGTTGTTGTAGCATTTTTATCTGTTTCTGAGTTGTTTTCGCTGCTCCTCTTGCGATCTGCTTGTAATAAATTCATACACTCGAGCTGCATTTTGGTTTCATATATATGGAGCCGGGGAAAACCTCCTTGTTTATCTAAAAAGAGATGTGCGGTGAACATTAGCAGACTAGCCCACCAGGTTGTTCTATGTTCCTTACAACTTTGTTTTTAGCGCGACAAAAAAAAAGACCACTGCGCATAGGAGAGATCGAAATCTGGACTACACACTACTGAGCGCACAATCATACCAGTACACTACATCTACGTTGGTAATCTTTTATAAGCGGGAAAGTTTAAGAGCATATTAATGCGTCTAACATTAGAAGACATATTTGAAAAAAATGTTTTTTTAATTGTGATTAATTTTGAAATGCCAGATATTTATGAAAACGAAAATAATTTTTAAAATGTCAAAGAGTTTTTGTGACTAGGGCTCATCTAAGATGATATCACCCCTATATAGTACGTGTAAAGCTTAAGCGTTACTTAGATATATGATTAGCATTTGTGAACAATTTTTAAAAATAAGGAGAAATTGTTTCAAACATTTGAGTATTTTTAGAAAAACACAAACATTTTTTTAACCTGTGAGCATTTTTTTGAAAAACATGAACCTACTTTGGTTGATTTTGTTTTTTGAAAAAAAAATCAAATTCCAATTTTTTTGAAACAAAAAAGCGAATAAGAAAATAAAAAATCAATATTTAGAACAAAAAAAGATAAAAAAGAAAGGAAAGCTAGTAAAGAAAAAGTGAAAAAAGAATAAACAAGGAAAAACCAGGAAGAAAGACAGAACAAACAAAATTGATCCTAACTACTTGGGCCGACCAATAAGCAATTTGCATGCTTCTTATCTTTTGTGAAACAATGATATTTTGCTGAAGTGAGTGGCGTAATTAAGATTCGAGGCGTGGGCTTGCAACCTAGATGACAACAACATATATGGGTCCACTTGCAAGTAGATGGTCTTGCAATAGGGTTGGAAAGAAGCACATCCTAAGTTGCGAGTAGATGGGTGGCCTTGCAACCGGAAGACAACAACACCTATGGGCCCAGTTGCGAGTCGAGGGATGGACTTTCAAGTGGGACAACACTTACTAAGGGCCTAGTTGTGAGTCAAGAGATGAACTTGCAAGTGGATCAACACTTACTACGGGCCAGTTGCGAGTCGAGGGATGAACTTGCAAGTGAGACAACACTTACTACAAGCCAAGTTGCGAGTCGAGGGGGGGGCTTGCAACTGGGACAAGGACAAGTCTGGGCCGAGTTGCGAGTTTAGTATGAACTTGCAAATAGGACAAAAAAAGGTTGGGCCGCAGTTATAAATTGAGGGTGGGATTGCAACTAGGAAAACAAGGTCGAATCCTTGTTGGGAGTCGAGGGTGGACTTGCAATTGGGACCAAAAAAAGTCGGACCCAGTTGCGAGTTGAGGATGGAGTTGCAACTCGGACAAAAACAAGGTTTGTCCCTAGTTACGAGTCTAGCGTGGGATTTCAACTGAGACAAAAAAAAAGGTCGGTCCCAGTTGCGAGTCGAGTGTGAACTTTCAACTGAAAAATAGGCCAGACCCCAGTTACGAGTCGAGGATGGAGTTGCAACTGGGACAAAAAAACCGAGGCCCACTTGCAAGTCAAGGATGTACTTGCAACTGGAACAAAAAGTCACGCACAGTTGCGAGTTGAGGGTGGACCTACAATTAGGACAAAAAAGTCTTGAGCCCGAGTTGCGAGTCAAGGATGGACTTGCAACTGAGACAAAAAAAATGGTCCAACCCCAAGTTGCGAGTCAAGGATGGACTTGCAACTGAGACAAAAAAAAGGTCCAACCCCAAGTTACGAGTCAAGGGTGAACTTGCAACTTGGACAAAAAAAAATTGGGCCTAGTTGCGATTCGACGGTAGACTTACAATTGGGACAAGAAAGGTTGACTCTAGTTGTGAGTTGAGGTTGGACTATCAACCCCCCCCCCCCCCCCCGGGGGGGAGGTCGGACCCCAGTTGGGAGTCAATGGTGGATTTACAACTGGGACAATAAAAAGTCGGGCCAGTTGCAAGTCGAGGCTGGACTTGCAGCTGGAACAAAAAAGAAGTTCGAGCCCGAGTTGCGAGTTGAGGATAGACTTGCAAGTGACACAAAGAAATGTCAAGGCTCAGTTGCGTATCGAGGGTTGGATTGCAACTGAGACAAAATAAGGTCGGGCCCTAGTTACAAGTTGAGAATGGACTTGCAACTAAGAAGGCAATCCTTGTTTAGTGGTGGACATGCAACTAACAATGATATGAAAAATAATTCATGAATTTTAAAAAATGAAAATGGAAAAATGAAAAAGAAAAATTACACAAATTTAAAGTTATTCATGGACTTAATTTTCTTTTCAAATTTTAATAAAATATTAAAGGAATCTTATTCACAAATTGAAAAACAAGAAAATAATAATGAACAAAATGAAAGAGAACGAAAGGAATAAAAATCATACACAAAATGAAAATTTCAAAAGAAAAAATAGAGAAAAGAAAGAAACACTAAAAAGAACAAAACCGTCGTTACTAGTATTTAGAAACAAAAACACATTAATAATATATAGAAAATACAAAAACACTCAATACAAAATAAAAAATAAAATGGGAACCGTAGAAATTCATTTGTATGATGCAAAATTAATTGTGTCACAACTGAAGGACGCACAAAATAGTCTGTATAAAACACAACCAGAACAACAACTAGAATGTAGCTTTGTTCTCACTGATTTGAATATATAGGATTCTGTCTCAATCAATACTAGATTGCGATAATAAAAGCAATAAAAAATCACATGAACAACACCACTCGCTGCATCCACCCCATGCGATCTCTTTAGTTCGTGGACAACGGTGCATCCATCCTGTGATGAAGCCCACGTAAAAACCAAGCCTGACGCGGGACAAGACAACACACCGACAAACATTAATCTGCTGGATAGTAAACAAGGCCCCGCTGTGAGACACGTGAACAAGCACAACATTAATCTGCGCACGGATTATAATAAAGACAATAATCCAATGATGAAATACTTAGATGTGAGATAGCTATTTCAAATAGCAAATTCATTTTCATAAATTATGTTAGTTGTATCAAGTTTTCTCATTTTTTTTCAAACGAAAACTTTAATCTATAAAAGGATTTATCAAACCATAATAAACATTGTCGTGCGGCCTTAGAATTCTTTTCGTCTAGCTAACCAGAAGTGTCATTTAGAACGGTTCAAAAAAAAGTGTCATTTAGAAGCATCTTACGGGTGATGTACAAGCTTTAGTTGTTTTTTGGCGCATTTTTACACACCAATCTAGACCACGCTGGATCCCTGAGTGAGGTGCCTGATAGTCTTACAAAATTGAGTTAATTGCATGGACATACCATATTTGTGCATTATGTTACGAATCAGTACCACCATCTCTACATGTACTTGTACGGGAACTGTAGATCATGTATCCAATGGTCTGATGCAGTTTGACCTATGCATGGACGGCTTGATTGACCAAGGCATACACAAATCGGGGTCGTATGCATAGCAGCTCTCATAGTCTTAACACCTGCAAACCGAGGTTGAAGACCACCACTCAGGTTGGGATATCAAATCATGTACTTATGACATCAAGGGTCCTTGCATCCCAATCACCATTCCAAACCACACTGGATCCCTCCCATAGGTCATGCAAGCACTCGAGCGCTTTTGAAGGTACTCAAGTCTTACGATTTTGCTTTTCAAGTCGTTATCAATTAGCCGGTAGTATTGCTAGTGAGTAGTGAACTAAAGACGAAGGCAGAGCACCGCCAGGGTTCCTTCCCTTCCTCCCCCGTCGTCGTCGGCGCCCCTTGCCCCCCTCCCCCGCCGCCCCGTCTCCTCCCCCTCCCCCGCCGCCGCCCCTTCTCTCCCCCCTCCCGTATCCGCCCTGCGCCGCCTCACCGGGAGGTGGCCGGGGCGGCGCACGACCCCGCTTCCCTTCGGCCGACCTCCTCCCCAGTTCCTCCCCGCCGCCGCAGGCCCGGATGGTGCTGGCGGCGGCAGAACCTTCAGTCCCCGCGCGCGCAGCCCCCTTGCCCGGGGCTTGGGGTGGCGGCGGTGCTCCTCGACTTGGCAGCAGCCCGGTCACCCCGCGGTGGTGGCTGGCAATGCGTGAGGTGGTGGTGTGGCCCTTGGCTGCGGTGCGGCATGGTGGCGCGGGATGGCCGGCGGCGCGACCCTGGCCCAGATCTGGGCCCGACGGGCCCCATCAGGGTCCTAGCGGGCCGGCCCCGGGCGTGGCTTCGTCGTCGTCAGTGTGATGAGGAGGCGGAGAAGCTTGGATGGGGGGCGGCGACACTGACGGCGTGCCTGCTGCAGCGCAATGGCGGGAGTTTTACAGGCGTGAAGGGCACGGCCGGGCCTGTGGGCCAACGGGGCTGGTATGCTCCTGCTATTGTGTCCGGTCGGCTACTGACGTTGACGGTGGAGGTTGAGCCCTCCCGCGTGCCGATAGTGCTGCTGCCCCTAGTCCCGGCTCCAATTCCTCGCTATGCAAACCTCACCTCGTGGTGCCGTGGTGAGACAGCGTGGAGGCTTCATGACTGCTTTGGCACAGGATGGTGGTCGGTTTGGTGGCGGACTCCGAAGCATCTGAGGTGAAGGTTGGGACCGGGGGAAACCCCTGTTGGCATGGCCGACACCGACGCGGTGGCGCCTGTGGGTGCCGCCGGACCTTCCTGGAGGGCATCGAGGCTACCCTTCCTCTCGCCTCGTCGTGTACCGGGGGAAACCCTTGGCAGCAGCGTCGTCATCGTCGCGGTCCTTCTTGGAGGTGTTGATTGGTACCGGCGCTTCAGAGCCTTGGAGCTTGGTGGGAGATCTACGGTGGGCACAGTGGTCGTGAAGCTTCTTCGTTTTTGTCGATCCGCCGTTGTCGGCTTTTCTTCTTCTTCTTTTCTTTCGTTTCTTTTGGGTGTGACTGTGCTGCTTCCGCCCCATCACCTATCGTTGGTTGTATCGGTTGGTTGCTTTGTAATACAAAGCGGGGAGAAACCCTTTTTCGGCAGTAGTGAACTAAAATCAATTCGTGTCAAGGATGAGGACCGCTTGGATGAGTTTGTGTGATACTTGTGCGGGTGGTCCAAGATAAAAACATCACGACAAAACATGAAAGTGATATTAGCAATATACTACAAGATGATAAGGCTAAGTATAAATATATATACAAGATGACTAGATGGGAAAGCCCCCCATACGATGGTCTCATAGTCCTGTATTACAACATCAGATTGGACTGGGCCGCCACGCACCACCGCCTCTCCTTTGTCGCCACCGCCTAATCCACACCGATGCCCAGCACAACCTCTTCTTCGAGGCCCGTGTCCACCCCCTCGCCGCCGCCCTGCGTGTCCGCCTCTATGGCCATGATGGGGGGAATCGACCCCGTCAAGACGGGTGGGGTCGTTGATGCAGGCGAGGGCGTGGGCTAGGTCGAGGGACTCCTCAACCTCCTTGATGTGCCTAACGCCAGCATGGATCCCACCGACGTCTCATCGTTCGCCTGCCTTGGCAGGTTCCCGAACACACGCAATGGGTATGAGCTTGTGGAGGGCGAGGGGCTCGTGCTCGAGCTGGAGCTCCACGAGCTGGATTGTGAGACTGCGGTAGTGGCGGCGGGCGACGAAGCTGGAAGTGAAGGAGTTGAGCTTTTCACTGCCGGAGACCTGGAGAGGTGCACGAAGAGACCTGGTTAGATCTGTAGGCCCTCACTGCATGTTCCATGTCTCCTCCTCGTCTGGTTTCTTGCGCATTATTGGGTTGTCTCAATTTCAGTTTGGAACACATAGCCGTGAAAAAAAATGATTAATATTCTTGTCATAGTTACAAATTGGCATGGTGAAGATTTGATGTATTATCGCTAAACTTCCTCCTCGTCTGGGGAAGTTTTTTATCACCTTTTATTTTGAAACAACGATGGAGCAACAAAGAGTTGAGCAGCACCAGGAGACAAGGAAGAGTGAGAACAAAATTTGTCCTTTAGAGAGGTGATCTAGGAGACATTCGACTAGGATGAAGAATAATAGAAGGGTGCATGTTGACCTTCATATATAAGACATCAATAAAAAGCAAGTTTTGTTCTTGTTTTGATAGGTTGTATATCAAACATGCATTTATGAAATATCTTCGAAGCTTTTGAAATTTCACCTTGTGTTGACATTTCTAAGTACAAGATCTGCACTGGCTTAGCGACATATTTTAACCAATCATTGAATCACCTCCAGGAAGCCTCCACGCCTCCCCACCGATAGATCATTGGTGGCGGCCTCCCTCGCGATGCTGGCACTCTGATGTGGCCATGAGCAACTCTTACATTGCTAGCATCAACCTTTCCCTCTGGTGGTGGTTGTAGTAAGGAATGATGGTATTGGATACGATAATTTGGTGGACTTGGAAGAAACACATGACGATCTGGAGTGGGGTAACAATGTAGTAGAGCAGCAAACACATTGACTAGAAAAGCTGAAGCCAAGGGGATTGTGGAAGTAAAGGTGGAATGACAATGATGAAGCCTTGTTCTGCGGTCGTTGTATGTTTATTTATCATCCATAGGACTACAAGTTTTAGTGAAGTAAAATGATGGGGGTGTTGAAGGAGAAAGAGAACATCTAATGTGTGGGTTGAAGGCAAACAAAGCATCAAATTAGTCGCTAAATGAAGATGTATGTCTATTTATGATCCACATGAATATAAGTCTTAGTTAAGTAGAATGATGGAGGTGCTGAGGGAGAAAGAGACCATCTTATGTAGAGAAGAAGGCATAGCCTGTGTGTAGTTTGGAGGCAAACATGTCATCATTCTAATCAGTCGCTAAATGAAGATGTGGTGGAACGAATGTTTCCATGCCGATTCCCTTCTCCTGTTTCATTTTTTTGAATTCCTTCTCCTATTATTTGTACCAAGGTGAGACGCCTTATGAATCACCATTTTCTGATGGTGTTCCACATATATTAGAGAAAAACACAATGACGGAGAAGCCACACACATAGTCAAAGGGCAAAGGATTGAAAGATGAATGATGTAGGGATGCAGAAGGTGATCAATGACAACTTGGATGGAAAGGTCTGTTAGAGGGGTGAATGGTGTTTGTTGAAAATGAGAGGAAGATGCTTGTGTTTGTGGTCTCGCAGAATATCACACACAAGATGCACGTTTATGGTAAAACAAACATGAGCAATATTTACATTTGTTTGTTTGCTCGTGGCAACGCGCGAACATTAAACTAGTAAAGCTAGGATAACATGTTGTGTACCATCTTAACCTTTGAATTGATGACATAAGACTAGCAAAAGGGCCCATGCATTGCAATGGAACAAAACAAAATCATAATCTCCAATGGTGATGACCATATTATGCTTATATCTCATCGCATGATTATGAAATTTTGTGCACAAATGCAAGAGAATGTTTCTTCTTTTAAATTTATTCATAAGTTGAAGCAATCTTCACATTTTCGAAAAAATATCATGGTTGTCAAAAACTTGTTAATTCAAAGAATTATTATAAATTTCAAGAATTTTTTTTAAAAACATACTATAATATTCCGATCCACCCGGCAGTTAACTCTTCAAAATTCACGCGGGTATATTGTCACAAAGACTCGGAAGCATTACTGTATAACTACATACCTTCGATCATTCGTGAATATTTTTACAAATATGAGAACACATTTAAAATTGAGAACATTTTTTTACAATTTACAAATGTTTTTCCGAAAATGGTGAAAAATATATATATTGCGAATGGTTTATAAGTATTTGCTTTTGAATTGGTGAACAATTCTAGATTAGACAAGCCTTTTTTTCGAAGTTGGTGGATATTTTTTGAAATTCACGAACATCTTTTGAAATGCATGAACACTTTCTGAATCAATAAACTATTTTGTAATTCACGAACTGGTTTTAAATTATTAGGACATTTCTTGATATGCATGAACATTTTTTTAATTAGCAAACATTTTGTTCAAATACATAAAGAAATACACAGACATTTCTCAGAATCATGGATTTTTTTTTCTTTTCACCAACATTGTTTTCAAAATTGCGACCATTTTTCTGAATATGCGAGCATTTTTACAAAAATCCGAGCATTTTTTGAATTCACAAACATTTTAATTTTTCTTCAACATTTTATTCGAAAATTCTCAGTTTTTTTAAATTGCAAAAGTTTTTTGTAGTTCTAAATTATAAAAATAAAAATGGAACAGAAAAATGAAAATAAAAAACGAAACTAAAAAAGCAGGCACTAACTGTTTTCAATTTTTTAGGACATTTTTACAAATGCATGGAGATATTTTGAATTAGCAAACATTTTAGTACATTTCATTAATAATTTTTAATACATGGAATTTTGTTTAAAATTATGGAATTTTTTTATTTTACAAACATGTTTTTATGTGCTAACATTTTTACAAAAATCCTGAGCAGTTTTTGAATTCAGAAACGTTTTTTTTTTTGAATATGTTGTTTCCAAATTCTCAGTTTCTTAGAATTTGAAAAATTATTTGAAGTTCTAAATTATTTAAAGTAGAAAAATGGAAATGAATGTAGAAATAAAAATGAAACTAAAAAAAGGCGCCTACGCATGGGCCAGCCGAAACGGGTGTGCTAGTTCTTCTCTTTGCCCGCAGAGCGCAATATAGGAGGTTCCTACATGGGCCGGCTCTGTCTGAAGATTTTTCTGTGTGAAATGTTTTTTATGACTTATATATGGTATTGGTGTGTAATTTTAGTCAACTTCAGGGATAATATGAATGACGGACGCCCAGAAACAGTCTGTGCTTTATTATTATTATTATTAGGTAAAGATATTAGAATTTGAGTTGTCTATAAAGAAAAATTAGAACCAAATGTTGTAACATTTACAAACACAAGTGCTTTGCCAACATAGACGTGAGTTAGGTTGATATATTTTAATATCGAAATATGTATGTGGCACAACAGATCGTTTTGCGTTTTGACCGAACGCACTGGATACCACTCAATTTCGATCCCGAGTGAAGAATTAGGAGCTGGAGGGTCGGGGTGGGCAGTTCACGTGCGTGCGGGAAAGGTTGATGATATGCGGGCCCAAGAAAATTCAACCTAACCGAATCTAGCGAAAGGTCGCCCACTACCCACTCCCAAGAATTCATTTCAGATCTCCCATGTCTGTTTTTTGGTAACCGCACTCCACTTTGATGATGGTGTTCGTGTTTTGGTCGCCATTGTTTGCTTTGTTGGATGAGGGAGACATCACATGGCACTTAATCGTGTTGGGATTTGCTTTACCTTAGGTCTCATTTCACATGCACGACCGATTTCATCGTAGTTTTGTAGGTCCTGAATTTGTAGGTTGCGGGAAGGGGTTTGCAGGCATTTCCCAATCCCCTCGGTTTTTTGGTGGACTTGATGCCCAGGGTTTTCAACTGTTTTCATGTGTTTTCTGTCATGTTACTACATCGTCATCTGTCAAATATTTTTTTTCTTTTTGAAAAGGGATATTATTCCTTGTGTTTTCTTGTAGCATATAATTGTCATACTTCGCATTTAGCATGGTATCCTAAATCCTCACTTTATCGTTTAATTTTATGTGTGACAAGTCATGATGCCAAGGAAGTGCAAAGCAGATGGCGATCTTCAGGAGGTAATGCCACCGAAGAAGTATAAGCCTCGCATACATCGGAACATGGCTTCTCCAAGTGCTCGTGTGGCTGCATGTAAGGACATGTCAGAGGAGATGAAGTTTGCGGTTGATGACATCGATGCTAGATTCGCGATACATAGCGTGAAGCAACGCTGATTGGAGGGAAAACAATGGTGTTACGGAAAACTAAATTCATGAAAGTTAATGACATTGATACTATAATTTTTTATCATGTCATAAAATTTCAGATCCAAAATCAAAATGTCTCATGGACAAACTTACAAAAAACACTAGTTATACATTGATTGTGGTCATAGGTTGAATGTTTTGCCAAATTTGAACTAATTACTATTCGAAGTTATATTCTACTTTTATCCATAGGCACCTTTCATATTTGAATTCAAAACATTTGTAATATAATACACATGTTGTACCCATGCCATACTCCCTCCATTCCAAACTACAAGCTGTATTGATTTTCGTGCAAGTCAACAATTTAAATGTTTGTCTAAGATTATAGAATAAAATAACATCTTCAATAGCTAGTAGATAAAATATGGAACTACTTTTCATGATGGATCAAATGATATAAGTTTCATACCGTGGGTATTTATATACTTGTCTGCAAATTCGGTCAAACATGCACTCATTTAACTTTTGAAAAATCAAATGCACTTTATATAAAGGAACGGAGGGAGTAATTTTTAAAGAGTTTTTCCATGTTTTTTGTGTGGAATTTTGATGATTTCTTCGGTGACAACGTTTGTGGATTTGGGAGCACCTGGGTATCAAACAAGAAACAAAGTTTCAAACGAGAAGCGACACACACACACACACACACACACACACACACACACACACACACACACACACACACACACACACACAGATATATATATATATATATATATATATATATATATATATATATATATACTGTACAGTCCAAAGTTCCAAACGAGAAGCTAAGCGACACGTGAATTGTTTGGTCCCTAGCTACAAGTCGACATTGGTGATGGGCCCCTCGAACCAGAACCTCGCGCTGAACACCCATGCGACGACGCTGAGCAGCAGCACGCCGCCGACGGCCACCGGCGTGTAGTTGAAGTTGTCCTTGGCGACCGGGTACGCCACCGGCAACGAGAATAGCACGGTGAGGAAGGCCACCCAGAGGACGGCGGCCCAGCCGACGGCGACCCCGTATTTCCCGAGGTGGAACGGCCCCGGGACGAACGACTTCCTCGCCGTCGTCACCCGGAAGAAGATGGGCAGCGCGTAGGCGATGTACTGCCCCAGCGTCGCGATCGACACCATCGCCTGGAACGCCACCTGACTCCCCAGCGACTGCACGCACACACGTCCCAAATCAGCTCTAAAAATGGTGGCCGGGTGTTTGGAGATCCATGGCGGAGACGTACCGTGAGGGCCATGACGAAGGCGACGACGACGGAGAGCCAGACGACGTTGAGGGGCACCTCGTTCTTGCTGACACGGAGCCACACGCGCGACAGCGGCATCGCCCTGTCCCTCGAGAAGGCGTACCCCATCCTCGAGTTGCTGGCTATGCACATGGCGCCGGCGAAGAAGATGCCGACGGCGACGACCCCGACGCAGACCAGCCCTCCCACGCCGCTGCCGTACCTCCTGTCGAAGGCGGTGTACAGGGCCTGAGCGACGGCGTAGCCGCCGGCGTCGTTGTCCGGGCTGAGCAGGTACGGGATGTCCGTCACGATCGATGTCAGGGACACCAGGAAGATCCACCCGAACGTGGTCGAGAGTGCCACCGAGCTGATGATCCCCATCGGCCCGCTCCAGTCCGCGTTCTTCGTCTCTTCAATCTGCCATTGTCGATCTTTAGATCTTCACGAAACTCCATGGAAATCTAGCAGCTAGGATGAGCAGCAGCAGTTAGGCGCTTACCATGTGAGCGGACGCGTCGTACCCGAGCAGAGAGTACTGGCTGGTGAGGAGCCCGAGGGCGAGAATGTAGGCCTTGCCGTGGATTCCCATGCCGTTGTCGTCGTTGAAGTGCGTGAAGATGAACTTGGCGCTGGCCCTCTCCTTGGCCACCGCCGGGATGAGGATCACCAGCGTGAACGCACCTGCCGTGTTCCAGAACGCGCCGAGCTTGCCGAACCAGGACAGCCACCGGATGGGGAGGCTGTTGATGAGGCCGTGCACGACGAGGAAGAAGCCGTGGATGGCCAGCACGACGTACTTGGAGGCCGTGTAGCCGCCGCCGTTGGCCCCGCCGGTGCCGAGCAAGATGATCACCTGGACCAGCTGCGCCAGGGAGAAGTCTGTGCTGGTGGTAGCAGCCCACTAGCACAAGTGACTACACTGTGTCAGCAGTTAACGTATCGAAATAGGTGGCTGCACGGGGTACAAATTTGAGCGGCGTACCTGTCCCACGATGTTGAACCAGCCGGTGACCCAGGAGGCGAGGGGCGCCCACTCCTTGCCGGCGAGCTTGGCGCTCCAGTAGTAGAGCCCGCCGGAGGTCGGGTACGCCGAGCAGATCTCCGCCATGGACAGGGCGACGCAGCCGTTGAAGGCGGCCACCACCAGCCACCCGAGCGTCATGGACGCTGGCCCTCCGTAGCGCAGCCCGCTGTTGTAGGTCGTGGTGACGCCGGCCATCACGGAGATGATGGAGAAGGAGAAGGCGAAGTTGGACATGAGGCTGCGCAGAGCCAAGAAAAGCACTAGAATCAATCCGACGGATAGAGCTGCGCGCAAACGCCGATGGTGGTGAAGCAGAACAGAGCAGGCGTGCGACGTACGAGAGGCCGCGCTTGAGCTCCTGCTTGTAGCCGAGCTGGTGCAGCCGCGCTCGGTCCGCATCGTCGCTGGTGTCGCCGGCGGCGGCCACGCCCACCGCGCCGGAGCGTGACACGGCCATCGATCGTGTCTACCTCTAGCTCGCCTCCCCACCCGCCGCCCCTGCCTTGGCTGCAGGCTGCCGTCCTGTCTTCGTTTGCCAGCGAGTGAGCTCCTCGGTCTGGTCTGCGGTGAGCAGGGAGTCAACAAGAGAGTGAGCGAGTGGCAAGTGGAAACTGCCCATGGTTTGGACCATTCGGGCAAGGTCCCTTTCAGGTGACCCGCCATAGTTGACGGCAAGGAGATTATTTACGATTACTTGTCACGTAGCGCGCGCAGCCACCCGAGAAAATATCGGCAGATACCATTGTTTTTGCTCGAAAGAAGGAAGATGCGAGTTTGACTCTGAACTTCTGAAGATCTGATCCCCATGACCAGGAGTGGTAGGAATGAATTGGTCCTTGCCTCCTTGGTCATCTCGTCCTAGATCATGGACTGTGAAATGCAATTATTTATCGGACTCGTTAAATCTCAATGGACTGAGATTTAGTGAAGTCTCAGTCGACACGTCACCCGTCGAATCTTTGTTTGTTTCAAGATTCACGTTGGATGTGAGTTGTTTTGTTTCGGCCTGTGTAATATACGTGTCCAGCCCGTTTGGTTGCTTGTTCTTTTTTTCTGTCGGGCTTCTTTGTGTCGAGAGACAGGGAGGGTTTCTCGGTGGGCTGGGTACGTATTCGCTGGGCTGGGTAGGTGTTCCTTCGATTTCGTTTGTTTGTTTGTTTATTCAGGTGTCGTACTGTGGTAAAATTCATTGTTTTGACCCTTTGCGGTAAGTTTAGCCAGATCTGACCCTTGTCCGATTTTTTTTCCAGATTTGACCCTTTTCCTACCGTCACCGGACGTGGCGGTAGGGTTATATATGCTAACACCAGCGAGACTGGCGGTAGGCTCCCGTCAGGCTAGATGGAGCCGTCTTCCCAGCTGGCACCCTACCGCACGCCAGAGGCTGCGGCGGTAGGTTGTAATAGCCTACCGTCAGAGGCAGTGGCGGTAGGGTCCCCAGACCAGTGAAATGCTTGAGTGGAAGGCTGGTGGGCCCACCAGCCACCCATTCACCCCCAAATCCCCCTCCTTCCCCGAGCTGAGCTCCTCTCCACTCTCTCCCCCCATTCTTGCCACCACCAAATCCATCTCCATTGCTTGAGTTTTCTCCAGTGGATCGAGGCCAAGTTCATGACTCAAGGTACCCCCCTCACTCTCTTCTTTTTGGTTGGTTGGAATCATCTCATTTGGTGGCATGCTTTACTTTTATGCAAGCCCTAGTTCATGTCATTTGTGTTTGAAATCCATGGATATGATGGATGATAGGGTTGTTTCTATGCTTTAGTATGACTAATTATCATGTTTGTAACACCGATCTATAGTTATTGTTAGGTATAGGTTTAAGGTTAGGGTCAGGCATTGTCATTAATTAGAAGTTAGGGTTAATGATATTGTGATATTATTGTTGTTGTTTCAATATAGTTTAGGGTTCATATTATTGTTATTTTGATATTATTGTTAGGGTTCATATTAGGTTGTCGTCCTATCCTCATGACAATTTTGTCAATGCATTTAGATGGATAGGCTTGTTAATGTACACCATTTGGATAAGGGGACATTTATGAAAGGCAATGCCGATGAAGGGGAAGAATCCATTGTTTTTTATTCAAGCCCAACTTATGAGGAGGTGGTTGTGAAAGTTAGGAAGGTGCTAGATTGGATTGATCCAAATGTTGATGTTAAACTCATTGGAAGGTATGATATTGGAGTGGGGGTGAAGTCTCGATTGAAGAGTATGCCTATCACCTCAGAATTGCATTGGAATGTTTACAAGGACAAAGTATTTGAATCGCAAGACAAATCCCTTGAATTGATTGCCACCAAGGTTGAGCCTCCTTTGCTGCAAATTGACTTGAACCGACATGCCTCTTCCACAAACAGTGTTGCAAGGGTGGAGGTGTATGTACCCAATTCTTCTAGCCAACCACCAAATGAAGCTGAGATTAATGATGGGGCCATGGTAATTGAAAGTGCGTTATATCGACTAGAGGGGGGTGAATAGGTGATTTTTACAAATTCATCACTTGAGGAATTTCACCTTGAGGAATTTGAAATGTGATGAATAACTGGCAACGGAATAAGTACTCAAGTGCATGAGAAACATTGCAACAACATAGTCATGATGATGAAATGAACATGCACAGATTTCAGGTAGCGTGATACAGGATAAGCAAGTGAGGAACAAGGTAGCTTGAAGAATTCGAGGTGAGGAAATTGTGAAAGTCTTCATTCAAATTCTTCAAACAGTAACAATCAATTTCATCAACAAGTATACGAGGAAATAGAGGGGTTGAGGAAATAGAACCAGGTAGCTTGATGAAGACAATGGTTTGATGACCCAGTTCCAATTGCTATGACAGTCGTATGTCTGGTTTGGAGCGGCCTGGTATTTAAACCAGAGGACACACAGTCCCAGGACACATAGTCCTTACCGTATTCTCCTTGAGCTAAGGTCACAAAGTCCTCGCCCAACACTCGTGGTAAGTCTTCAGGGTAGACTTCCAAAACCCTCACAAACTGGTCACCCGACGATCCACAAATTACTGTTGGATGCTCTAGAGCAAGGTCACTCCGCGATCCCCAATTGACCGCAGGATGCACTAGACCATGACGCCTAACTGTCTGGAGGATACATAGTCCTCAAAGGTAACAAGCGTCGGTTCCACACAGGAACAATCTCTTCAGTGATGCTCAATCACTTTGGGTTTGGTGGTTTGGATTTGGGTTTTTCCTCACTAATGATTTTCTCTCAAAGTCCTCGGAGGATGGGTTGCTCTCAAATGACAAGTGTCAGTTCTCTCTCGGAGCAGCCAACCAACTAGTGGTTGTGAGGGGTGGCTATTTATAGCCAGGGTGCAACCTGACATGATAAGACATAAATGCCCCCAATGATATGACCGTTATGTGGATAAGATGATTGGGGACTATTGGGAAACGTTGTATGGGAAACAAAAAAATTCCTACGCACACGCAAGATCTATCCATGGTGATGAGTATCTATGAGAGGGAGAGTGGATCTACATACCCTTGTAGATCGCTAAGCGGGAAGCGTTAAGAAACGCGGTTGGTGTAGTCGAACATCTTCGCGATCCAAATCGCTGAGCATCCCGCGATCTCATCACGATCCGTCCCGTGATCCAATCACGATCTGTCCCGTGAACTCATCACGATCCGTCTCGCGATCTCATCGCGATCCGTCTCGCAATCTTGATCACGGTCCTTCCGATCTAGCGCCGAACGGACGACACCTCCGCGTTCAGCACACGTACAGCTCGATGACGATCTCCGCCTTCTTGATCCAGCAAGAGGGAGCAGAGAGGTAGATGAGGTATCCGACAGTGCAACGACGTTGTGGCGATGGTGGTGGAGCTATTCTAGTAGGGCTTTGCCTAAGCACCGCTGAAAACCGATCTAGAGGAGAAACTGCGATCTAGAGGAGAGGTAGCACATGGCTATTAGGGTTAGCTTTTTCCTCTAAATCCTCTAGTATATATAGGAGGGAGGGATGGGAGGAGGCAGCCTCAAACCCTCAAGGTTTGGTCGAAATTGGAGGTGGAGGAGTCCTACTCCAATCCTATTAGGAGTAGGATTCCTCCTTTCCACTTGGAAACTCTTTCCACCTCTCCACCTTTGGATTTTTTCCTTCTCAAACCACTCCAGCCGCATGGGCCCTTAGAGGAGGCTTCGGCCAGCCCACCAAGGGCTGGTTTACCTCCTCTCACAGCCCATGTAGCCTCTTGGGTCGAAATACCTCTCCCGATGGTCCCTCGGTACACTACCGACACTCCCGGTACACTACCGATGAGCCCGAAACTTTTTCGGCGACCAAAACAGGACTTCCTATATATCAATATTTATCTCCGCCATTCCGGAGCTCCTCGTGACGTCCGGGATCTCATCCGGGACTCCGAACAACCTTCGGTCACCACCATACATAACTCTATACTACCGAAACGTTACCGAACCTTAAGTGTGCAGACCCTACGGGTTCGAGAACTATGTAGACATGACCAAGACACCTCCACGGTCAATAACCAATAGTGGGACCTAGATGCCCATATTGGTTCCTACATATTCTACGAAGATCTTTATCGGTCGAACCTCTATGTCAAGGATTTAGTTAATCCCGTATGATGTTCCCTTTGTTCTTCGGTATGTTACTTGCCCGAGATTCGATCGTCGGTATCTCCATACCTAGTTCAACCTCGTACCGGAAAGTCTCTTTACTCTTCCGTAATACAAGTTACCAAATGACATCTCATGTCCATGACTAGGAAACCATAGCCATCTTCGATCAGCGAGCTAGTCTATTAGAGGCATACTATGGACATGGTGTTGTCTATGTATCCATACATGTATAATAAATTATTATCATGAACAAGGAAATATGATAATAACCAATTTATTATTGCCTCTAGGGCATATTTACAACCGTCTTCCACTTGCACTAGAGTCAATAATCTAGTTCACATCACCATGTGATTCGCATTGTTATGAATCTAACACCCAATGAGTTCTGGGGCTCAATCATGCTTTGCATGTGAGAGAGGTCTTATAGTCAACGGGTCTGCGACATTTAGATCCGTGTGTACTTTGCAAATCTCTATGTCAAACTGTAAACACTGCTACCACACTCCACTTGGAGCTATTATAAATGGCTGCTCTACTATACGTATCCGAATTGCTACTAAGAGTCATCCGGATTGGTATCAAAGCTTGCATCGATGTAACTCTTTACGACGAACTCTTTCTTACCTCCATAATCGAGAAACATTTCCTTAGTCTTTTAGTTACTAAGGATGATCTTGACCGCTGTCCAGTGATCCACTCCTGGATCACTATTGTACCCCTTGACGGACTTATGGCAAGGCACACACAGGTGCGGTAGACAACATGGCATACTATACAGAGCCTATGGCTAAGGCATAGGGGATGACATTCGTCCTTTCTCTTTCTTCTGCCGTGGTCGAGCTTTGAGTCTTACTCAACTTCACACCTTCCAAATCAGGCAAGAACTCTTTCTTTGACTGATCCATTTTGAACTCTTGCAAAACCTTGTCAAGGTATGAACTCATTGAAAGTCTCATCAAGCATCTTGATCTATCTCTATAGATCTTGATGCTCAAGAATTAGGTAGCTTTATCCAGGTCTTCCTTTGAAATACTCTTTTCAAACAACCGTTTATGCTTTCCAGAAATTCTACATCATTTTTGATCAACAATATGCCAACCACATATGCTTACCAGAAACTCTATAGTGCTCCCACTCACTTTATTGTAAATACAAGTTTCTCATAAACTTTGTATAGACTCAAAAAACTTTGATCACCTCATCAAAGCGTACATTCCAACTCCGAGATGCTTGCTCCAGTCCATAGAAGGATCACTGGAGCTTGCACACCTTTTAGCATCCTTAGGACTGACAAAACCTTCTCATTGTATCACATACAACCTTTCCTAAAGTAAACCGTTAAAGAAACGATGATTTGACATCCATTTGCCAGATTTCATAATTGAAAAATGTAGCAACTGCTAACATAATTCCAACAGACTTTAGCATTGCTACGAGTGAGAAAATCTCATCGCAGTCAAATCCTTGAACTTGTCGTAAACTTCTTTGCAACAAGTCGAGCTTTATAAATGGTGACATTTACCATTAGTGTCTGTCTTCATCTTAAAGGTCCATTTGTACTCGATGACCTGCTGTCCAACGAGCAAGTCTACCAAAGTCTATACTTGGTTTTCATACATGGATCATTTCTCGGATTTCATGGCCTCTAACCATTTGTCGGAATCCGGGCCCATCATCGCTTCTCCATATCTCGTAGGTTCATCGTTGTCCAACAACATGACCTTCATGACAGGATTGTCATACCATTCAGGAGCAATACGCATCCTTGTCGACCTACGAGGTTCAATAGTAACTTGATCCGAAGCTTCATGAACATCATCATTTACTTCCTCTTCAACTAACGTAGGTTCCACAGAAACATCTTTCTGCACTGTGCTACTCTCTGGTTGAAACAAAGGTTCAACACCCTCATAAAGTTCTATCTTCCTCCCACTCAATCTTTTCGAGAGAAACTTTTTCTCGGGAAAGGACCCATTTTTAGCAACAAACACTTTATGCTTGGATCTAAGATAGAAGGTTCACCCAACTGTTCTTAGAGTATTCTGTGAAGATGCATTTGTCCGCTTTGGGTTCGAGCTCATTAGGTGAAAACTTATTTTGCATAAACGTCACGACCCCAAACATTAAGAAATGACAGCTTAGGTTTCTATTAAGAAATGACACACCATCACAGTATGGTGTTCCAGGTGGTGTGAGTTGTGAAAAAAAATTCACATTGTCTAAAGTTGTATGCCAAACTCGTAACTCAGATATTCATCTCGATGATCATATCGTAGACATTTTTATCTTCTTATCATGATGATCTTAAACTTCACTCTCAATTTGCTTGAACTTTTTAAATGATTCAGACTTGTGTTTCGTTGAGTAAATATATATTTACTCATATATACTCAAATCATCAATGAAGGTAAGAAAAATAACGATATCCACTACACGCTACAACACTCATTGGATTGCATACATCAGCATGTATTATTTCCAATAAGTTACTAGCCCGCTCCATCATACTAAAAATGGGGTCTGTAGCCATATTGCGCAAGAGGCATGGTCCGCATGTCTCAACCGATTCAAAACCGAATGAGTCCAAAGATCCATCAACATGGAGTTTGTTCATGCGATTTATACCAATATGATATTTAGCGGCAGTGCCACAAGTATGTGGTACTATCATTATTAACTTTGTATCTTTTGGCATCAATATTATGAACATGTGTATTACTACGATCAAAATTCAACAAACCATTCTCACTGTGTGCATGACCATAGAAGGTATTATTCATGTAAACAGAATAACCATTATTCTCTAACTTCAATGAATAACCGTGTTGCAATAACCACGATCCAATCATGTTCATGCTTAACGCAAACACCAAATAACATTTATTTAGGTTTGTCACTAATCTCGAAGGTAGAGAGAGCGTGTGATGTTGATCACATCAACCTTGGAAACATTTCCAACACACATTGTTACCTCACACTTAGCTAGTCTCCATTTATTCCGTAGCTTTTATTTCGAGTTACTAACATTTAGCAACCGAACCGATATCCAATACATAGGTGCTACTAGGAATACTAGTAAGGTACACATTAATAACACGTATATCAAATATACTTCTATCGACGCTGTCAGCCTTCTTATCTACCAAGTATCTAGGGTTGTTCCGCTTTAGCGACCGCTCTCCTCATAATAGAAGCACTTAGTCTTGGGTTTGGATTCAACTTTGGGTTGCTTCACTGGAGCAGCAATTTACTTGCCATCCTTGAAGTTTCCCTTCTTTCCCTTGCCCTTCTCGAAACTAGTGGTTTTACTAACCATCAACACTTGATGCTCCTTTTTGATTTCTACCTTCGCGGTTTCAAACATCGCGAACAGCCCAGGGACCATTATTTCCATCCCTGTCATTTTATAGTTCATCACCAAGTTCTAGTAGCTTAGTGACAGTGACTTGGAGAACTATATCAATCACTATCCTATCTGGACGAACAACTCCCACTCGATTCAAGTGATTGTAGCACCCAGACAATTGGAGCACATGCTCAACGATTAAGCTGTTATCCTTCATCTTGCAGGCAAAGAATCTTGTTGGAGATCTCATATCTCACAACACGGGCACGAGGCTGAGATCCCAATTTCAGCTCTTAGAACATCTCATATGTTCTGTGATGTTCAAAACGTTTTGGAGCCTCAATTCTAAGCCGTAATTCATGACGCACATAACTATCAAGTACTCATCGGAACGTGCGCGTCAGATATTCACAACATCTATAGATGACACTAGAGGGGGTGGAGCACCGAGCGGTGCATTAAGGACATAAGCCTTCTATGCAGCGATGAGGACAATCCTCAGATCACGGACCCAGTCCGCAATATTGCTAACATTATCTTTCAACTCTATTTCTCTAGGAACATATAAAAATTCAAGGGAGCTATAGCGTGAGCTACAACATAATTTGCAAAGACACTACTGACTATGTTCATGATAATGAGTTCAACTAATCATATTACTTAAGAACTCCCACTCAAATTTACATCCCTCCGGTCATTTGAGTGATACATGAGCTAAATTCACCAACTCAAGTCCGATAATCACGTGAGTAGAGGTGATTTCAATGGTGAACATCATCATGTTGATCATATCTACTATATGACTCATGTTCGACCTTTTGGTCTCTTGTGTTCCGAGGCCATGTCTGTACATGCTAGGCTCGTCAAGTTTAACCCGAGTCTTCTGCATATGCAACACTGGTTTGCACCCGTTGTATGTGAACGTAGAGTCTATCACACCCGATCATCACGTGGTGTCTCGACACGACGAACTTTCGCAACGGTGCACACTCAGGGAGAACACAATTTATCTTGAAATTAAGTGAGGGATCACCTTATAATGCTACCGTCGTCCTAAGCAAAACAAGGTGCATAAAAGGATTAACATCACATGCAAATCATAAGTAACATGATATGGCCATGAACTTGTGCTTTTGATCTCCATCTTGAAAGGACCGGCATGATCTCCATCGTCACCGGCATGACACCATGATCTCCATCATCTTGATCTCCATCAATGTGTCGCCATCATGGTTGTCGCGCCCACCATGCTTCTACTATTGCTACCGTTTAGAGATAAAGTAAAGCATTACAAAGCACTTAATGATTGACACGCAGGTTATACAATAATTAAAGACAACCCTATGGATCCTGCCGGTTGCCGTACTCATCGACATGCAAGTCATGATATTCTATACAATACATGATCATCTCATACATCACATATATCTCATTATTTAATTGGCCATATCACATCACAACATACCCTGTAAAAACTAGTTAGACGTCCTCTAATTTTTGTTGCATGTTTTACGTGGCTGCTACGGGTATCTAGCAAGAACAATTCTCACCTACGCAAAAACCACAACGGTGATACATAAGTTGCTTTTCAACCTTCTCAAGGACCGCCTTTGTTGAATACGATCCAACTAAGGTAGGAGAAACAGACACCCGCCAGCCATCTTTGTGCAACGAGGTTACACGTCAGTCAATGGAACCGGTCTCTCGTAAGCATACGAGTAAGGTTGGTCCGGGCAGCTTCATCCCACAATACCGCTGAACCAAAACACGATCAAAGGAGGAAGCAATCTAAGCATCAACGCCCACAAATTCTTTGTGTTCTACTCGAGATCTCATCTACACATAGACCTAGCTCCTGATGCCACTGTTGGGGAACGTTGCATGGGAAATAAAAAATTTCCTACGCACATGCAAGATCTATCCATGGTGATGAGTATCTACGAGAGGGAGAGTGGATCTACATACCCTTGTAGATCGCTAAGCGGGAAGCGTTAAGAAATGCGGTTGGTGTAGTCGAATGTCTTTGCGATCCAAATCGCCGAGCATCCCGCGATCTCATCACAATCCATCCCGTGATCCAATCACGATCTGTCCCGTGAACTCATCACGATCCATCCCGCAATCTCATCACAATCCATCTCCCGATCTTGATCACGGTCCTTCCGATCTAGCGTCGAACGGACGACACCTCCGCATTCAGCACACGTACAGCTCGATGACGATCTCCGCCTTCTTGATCCAGCAAGAGGGAGCGGAGAGGTAGATGATGTCTCCGGCAGCACGACGGTGTTGCGGCAATGGTGGTGGAGCTATTCCAGCAGGGCTTTGCCTAAACACCGCTGAAAACCTATCTAGAGGAGAAACTGCGATCTAGAGGAGAGGTAGCACGTGGCTACTAGGGTTAGCTTTTTCCTCTAAATCCTCTAGTATATATAGGAGGGAGGGAGGGGAGGAGTCAGCCTCAAAGCCTCAAGGTTTGGTCGAAATTGGAGGTGGAGGAGTCCTACTCGAATCCTATTAGGAGTAGGATTCCTCCTTTCCACTTGGAAACTCTTCCACCTCTCCACCTTTGGATTTTTTCCTTCTCAAATCACTCCAGCCGCATGGGCCCTTAGAGGAGGCTTCGGCCAGCCCACCAGGGGCTGGTTTACCTCCTCCCACAGCCCATGTAGCCTCTTGGGTCTAAATACCTCTCCCGATGGTCCCCCGGTACACTACCGGCACTCCCGGTACACTACCGATGAGCCCGAAACTTTTCCGGCGACCAAAACAGGACTTCCTATATATCAATATTTACCCCCGTACCATTCTGGAGCTCCTCGTGACATCTGGGATCTCATCCGGGACCCCGAACAACCTTCGGTCACCACCATACATAACTCTATACTACCGAAACGTCACTGAACCTTAAGTGTACAGACCCTACAGGTTCGAGAACTATGTAGACATGACTGAGACACCTCTACGGTAAATAAACAATAGCGGGACCTGGATGCCCATATTGGTTTCTACATATTCTACAAAGATCTTTATCGTTCGAACCTCTGTGTCAAGGATTCAGTTAATCCCGTATGATGTTCCCTTTGTTCTTCGGTATGTTACTTGCCCGAGATTCGATCTTCGATATCTCCATACCTAGTTCAACCTCATTACCGGAAAGTCTCTTTACTCGCTCCGTAATACAAGATTCCGTGACTAACACTTAGTCAAATTGCTTGCAAGGCTTATTGTGATGTTGTATTACCGAGTGGGCCCTGAGATACCTCTCCGTCACACGGAGTAACAAATCCCAGTCTTGATCCATGCCAACCCAATAGACACCCTTGGAGATACCTGTAGAGCACCTTTATAGTCACCCAGTTACGTTGCGATGTTTGATACACACAAGGTACTCCTCCGGTGTCAGTGAGTTGCATGATCTCATGGTCATAGGAACAAATACTTGACATGCAAAAAATAGTAGCAATAAACTGACACGATCATATGCTACGTTTGTAGTTTGGGTCTTCTCCATCATATCATTCTCCTAATGATATGATCCCATTATCAAATGACATCTCATGTCCATGACTAGGAAACCATAGCCATCTTTGATCAGCGAGCTAGTCTATTAGAGGCATACTAGGGACATGGTGTTGTCTATGTATCCACACATGTATCTGAGTTTCCGATCAACACAATTATAGCATGGATAATAAACGGTTGTCATGAACAAGGAAATATGATAATAACCAATTTATTATTGCCTCTAGGGCATATTTTCGACAGGGATAACTGGTGCTAAGCACAGCAACGGTCGGAATTTCGAACTCTGAAAGTCCTTAGGCTTATCATGTTCCTCACTTGTAGGCAATTCGCATTGGGGAAATCCTAACTCCTCAGTCAGATCAATTTCAACAGAGACCAGAAGAACTTTGTGTCTGTCACTGAAGAACTTGACTGAACTGCAAGAGATTTCCAAAGGCTTCACTTGAAGGATTGGATAGGTTGAGGCTTTTGTAGTTGAGCATCAGTTGGAAATTTTCCTTAGTATTACCTTGGCCCCCTTTAACAGTACGGTGTTTCCTATGACTCAAAGAAAGGAAATGAAACTACGAAAACAAAAGTCTTCATGCTTCATAGTCCTCGTTCATATCTTCAAGGTCACACCAACTTCTTCATTATCAAAATCTTTAGGAAATACCAAATTCTTCAGCAAAGTCTTCAGTTGAAGACATACATTTTTATGGGTCGATAATCTACGAATATATTAAACTCCTCATCGACTTATAGAGACTGTGTACAGTCACAGACACATTAGTTCCTTAACCTATAAGTCTTCAATACACCAAAATCACTAAGGGGCACTAGATGCACTTACAATCTCCCTCTTTTTGGTGATTGATGACAAATAGGTTAAGTTTTCAACAAGGATAAACATATGAAGTGCAAGTACATAGTTTGAGGAATTTGATTGCAGGATATAGAAGAACTCCCCCTGAAGATGTGTATAATTGAGGAATTTGTTTTGAACTGCAAATGCACATGGCAGGTAAAAAACATGGAGAACTCCCCCTATATCTTGTAATTCATACACGCATTTAACATATGATATGAATAATTTGAAATGCATGATGAAAATGGTGTCTGAAGAAATTCAGCATGCATGCATTAAGATACTTTAGGAAATAAGCATGCGGAAAGCAATTCAAAAGAGTCAGACCACCATCGAACTTAAGTTTACAACTCAACCAACAAAAGCTTCAAAAGAGCGAGAGTTGTAACTTAAAAAATAGCCCATATATAGAGACTCGCTTGAATACTAACTCAAATTTTCTCCCCCTCTATCATCGAAAACCAAAAGGGACGAAAAAGTGAGGACTAACGCCCCTTGAAGAATTTTATCTTGTTGGCGAGGAAGGAGCGCCAACGTTGTCGGGGTCTTTTGTCGATGCAGGGCCTGCCGCAGTGTTGTGAATGTCCTCAGCTTCATTTGTCTCATGCGATGAAGAATATGAACTTGTAACCATTTGAGGAACTTGAACCTTCTTGAATTTCTTTTGAGGAGGATGAGTCTAGTCAAAGTTTTGCTGAAAGTCCATGTCCTTGAGTTCCTCAGGAGACTTGAGGTGTGCGAGAATGGACGATGCGCGATCGAAGATTTCATGCACATAGTAGTGATTTTTCCTCACAGAGTTCTGTGTCACAGTCATGTTTTGAACAATGGAAGCCAACTGATGCTTTACCCAATTGTGATTGCGATCAACCTTCTGATGAAGACTTATGAGAAGCTCACGATCAGTCATCACACGAGGGGTAGACTCTTGAGGTTTTTTTGCTGAGGCTTTTGCAACAGAGTCCTGGGTAGCAGTATCATCATTGGTGGAGTAAGATGCAGCTTTGCAAAACTGACCATCCAATGGACGAGTACCTTCATCAATGACAGCTTTGCCTTTTCCTTCAACTGAGGCAATTGTGCTCTTGAGGACTTCAATCAGGGGCAAGAAGCTGAAGTGATTCTAGAAGTCCGCCTTGAAGGGAACTGAAGACCTTGATCTGATGAATTTCATGATCCAGGGAGCATAAGGCTTTAGTTCAAATGGGGCTAATGCTGCATTCGCCAATGTCCTCATGAAGAAAGCATGGAAGTTGATGGGAATCCCATGAATGATGTTGAATAGCATGTTCTTCATGACTCCCTCCACTTTTCTTCTTCAGAGTTGTGGCCCTTTTGAGTACATAGGGAGTTGGTGAGAATGCGATAGACCGTCCTGGGAATATAGAGCAAATCCTTCACAAGGAAGGTTGTTCATTGAGGTTTTCCAGGAGCCAACGGCTTCATCAGCACTTGTATCAGTTGGTTGGGTAGAGCAGGTTCATCAAACAGGCAGCGAGCTTCTTCTGAAGGAATTTGAACCAGGACTGACCGAAGCAATTCAGAGGCTTGAGCAATGAGGTGAGTAGATCCAGTCATCTAGTCCAAGACCCAGGAGTTGATGTCAGAGGCATCACCTATGATGTGCAGAGTGGCATATAATTGAAGAATTAGCTCTTCATTCCAATCGTAGATATCCACACAGAACGGAAGAATTCCTGCATCATGAAGAACTAAGAGCACCGACGTGAAGGATGGGATTGTTTCCATATCTGCATGAGGAATTTGATGGTGCTCGAAGACTTTCTTCTTGTCAAACAGTACTAATGCATAATAATTCATCTATGTTGGATTCTAGAATCTAGTGCGAACGGCCCTTGCTGAGTCATATGGATTGGTCCAGTGAAGAAAATGTGCTCATTGAAGAAATTTGACTTGAGTAATTTGGGGTGCTTTGAGCCTTTGAATGGCATCCTTGGCTTCGGCTGAAGGTTTGGCTTGAAACGGCCCACAATCTCCTTAGGCATAGGAGGATTTTTTTCAGACTGAGGAATTTGAGGAGCAGTTTCCTTAGTGGCAGTTGGAGCAGCAATGTCATCAGCTGATGCAGCTAGAATTTCTTCAGTGGCTGTAGTGGCCAAGTCATCAGATCCTTCATGAATTTCTTCAGTCTGGGCTGGGGACTGAGGAATCTGTGACAGAGGAGTGGTCATTGGGGAATTTGGGTGTGTAGCTTCCCAATATTCATCATTTATGAAAGGAGTTGTGTTGCCAATGTCCACGCTCTCATCAATTTCTTCAACGCCAGCCTCTTCAGCAGTCAACTGCGGCTCGGGCGATGATACCTATGGAGTTGAAGCATTTGCTTCCACTTCAATTTCTTCATCAATCTGCTCTAAGGTACCAGCAGATTAATCCTTTTCTTCTTGAGCTTCATTTGGAATGACGCAGTCAATACCAAATGGCACAATTTAATAGGCTCGCACGGAGCTGATAGGGGTTGCATCAAACTGTTCTATTGAAGAACTTAGCTGTGCCTTCAATTTCTTCACATGTGAGGAATTTGAAGTTGATGCTTTCCGTTTCGGTGCCTTATTCTTAGCAGCCTTGGTCGTCTTCACTTCTGATGCAGAAGGAAGGTTGATTATCTTCACCCTTGATGAATTGGCTGTTTCAGCAAAGGGTGAAGGAGGTGCATTTTCTTTAGGCATGATTGATGCAGTCACCCTTGTGGGTTCAATTCCCTTAGGCGTAGCAAAAGCTTCAGCTGGTCTGTCAGTTTCTTCAGACATAATAGTGGAGGTTGTCCTGGTATGTTCTTCATCAGCAGCCTGAGCAAATTCTTTAGCCTGAGGAATTTGTGGTTGCGATCGAGCTGCAACCCTTGAGTTATGGTCGTTGATGGCTTTATCAGCCAATTTAATAAAACGAACTTTGGCGCCTTGCCAATCAGCGTAGTATGTGTTGAATTCATCACTGAGGTTTTTGATTTTAGACTGCATCTTCACAAGTTCCTCACGCGAAAGCCTCATAACATTGTTCTTCAAGTAGTGCTCTTTCTTGTACGGAGCCTTCTTGGTTTGTATGGCCTTCTCGTACTTCCATTTTTCTTCAGCTATGAAAGCAGTGAGGACATGATCAGGACTAGGAGGCAGCTTCAAGTCATCAATTGGCGTTTTGGGATCCTTGTGCCAGATATCAGTGAAGTTCAGCACCATTTTTAGATCTAGCCAAAGAGGAATTTGAGTGCCCTTCGCTTGAGCCACTTGTTCTTGCTTGTTTCTGATGATTGCAGCCAGTTCCTCATCATCAACTTCATCTGAGGAATCTGATGGTATTCTGAACGCCACCTTCTTGGGTTGAGGACTTGGTCGAATGCCTCATCCAGAAGTTGCTTTCGTTTTCATCAGTGAAGGACTGGTTGAGGACTGTGCTTGGGCAGAGGAACTTGCAGAAACCCATGAAGCAATTGAGAAGCCCTTTGTCCTTTGACATGTTGCAAGGTGATTTTGAGGCAGTAGCTGATGATTGTGCGGCAACAGAGCCCATAGCTAAGGCCTTGGAAGACTTTTCTTGAGGAATCTGCTGTGAGGATTTTGAAGTTGAGGATTTTGTCTTCTTAGCAGACTTCTTCACAGTGATTTTCCTCGGAGCATTGGTAGAGGTTCCGGCAGAGGCAGCAGTAGCAGAGTCTTCATTGAATTTCCTCACAACTTCCTTTTGTTTCTTGGCTAGCTTGGCTTGTTGTTTTTCCCATTCATGAGGAAAGTCATTACCAGTCTTGAGACTAGTGGAATTGGCTATTTGATTTGGAGCCAAGGGTGGCCTGCTGCAAGGGGGTTTAACTGCGAATTTCATCATGTACTTGGGAGTGACATAGTGATATTCTTTCCACTCCTTTGCCCATCTCCTCTCAACTTTCTGTAAGCGGATCTTTCTCTGCTTTGTTGTTTCTTTGCCATGAATTTCTTCGTCTGGCATGCAATATTTCTCATACAAGTCATCAGGTATCTCGAACGCAGTCTGCACATCAGGTTTCTTTCCACCTTTTTGTGGCTTCTTCCCATTAGCCATTTTCTTCGGCTGAGGATTCTGAACTCTTGAAGATTCTAAAGAAGTGCACAGTTTTTCTTCAAGAAACGCTGCAAATGAGTTAAGTTTATGAGAACCTAGTGATTCATCAACGGAGATGTTTGTACCTGTGAACATACTGTAGGTGCAAGGAATTTTATGAGGTCATATGCATTCGCAGAAGTTTTTCAATAACATCAAGTGTGAGGAATTTGACCATGGGTGTCTTGAGGAATTTCACTAAGTGTTCTTTGTCTTAGGTTCCAAAGTTGTGCAAATTTTGAGGATTCACACAATTGAGGAATCTTGAAGAAAATCATAACTTAGGGAAAAACATCAAGAGTACGAACATGTAAGGTGCTTTAGAATAAGATTCTTGAAGAATAAGCACCTTTGAGAAAATTGAGGAAATCTTGAAGATCAAATAAGGGAAGTAAAAATAGATTTTATTTACCCTGATGAAGAACACGATGAACTGTGAGAAGAAATCAAGGAAGTTCGTCCGTCCAGATCTCCCATGCCCTAGCTTGGCAGAGGGAGACAACTACAATGGCTGCGGGATGAAGACTTCCGCAGCCGATGCGAGTACGACGACGACGAGGTTGAGGCAGTGAAGCTCTTCCACACCGGTGGCGATGATTTTAGCGACGGCGCTAGGTTTGGGCTCAGGAGAGAGTAGGAGTGAGGAGTAACCGAACATAGTGAAAGGGAAGGGGTATTTATAGCGGAGGTGAAAACCAATATGTCCGAAGATTTTGGACCAGATTGCTCCTGACCCTTACTCTCCATGCGACATGTGTCACCGACATACTCAGGAGTGGCGATAGTGGGGGATTGTGGGTTATCCTGTCATGGGAATCGCAACAGTTTGAGCGGGAAACGCCGAAAATTTGATAGTGAAAATTTTAAAGTTTCCGTTCGCAAATTCTTTAGCTGTCAAGGACACAGTGAAGACTTTGAACGAGTTTCAAAGTAGAGCTCATATGAAGAATTTGCAAATAGACTGGGTTGATTTTAGCATAGAGGGGAAAAGGATCCGATCACATTCACTTAGATGAAAATCAACTTGAAGAATTAGCGATAAGTGAATGCTGTTGAGGACATTGAGAACTCAAATATATATATATATATATATATATATATATATATATATATAGTCAATGAAGAACATGAGTTTAATTGTTTGAAGAATTTGAAAAGTTGAGGAATTTGCAAATTTTGAGGAATTTGAAAATTTGAAGAATTTGCAAAATGACGAAAAACTCAACTTTGAAGAATTTCAACTATGGTTGGTGGCGTGACCCACCGTATAAGAATGATGATTTCAGACACCGCATAAATCGTTGTAGGGTTCCGAGAATCAAATTCTTCATTAATTTCTTCACACTTACAGGGTTATTCTTCATTGATTGAAGAAAAACTTTACTTCATGTGTTGCACATCTAAGTCATCAATTTTGCATAAGTGTTAGGATGTGTGTCCTTTTTCAAAGAACATTCGAAAATTCTAAGATATTTAGCTCACACCGCAACTTGCAAAATCTCTTTTCATCAAAGGGCTTTGTGAAGATGTCAGCTAGTTGTTCTTCAGTAGGGATGTGGTCGATGGACATATCGCCCTTGAGTACATGATCTTGAAGAAAGTGATGACGAATCTGGATGTGCTTGGTCTTGGAATGCTGAACTGGGTTGTAAGCAATCCTGATGGCAGTCTCGTTGTGGCAGTAGAGAGGCACATTCTTCAACTTGATGCCATAGTCCTTGAGGGTTTGCTTCATCCACAACAACTAAGCGCAACATGAACCATCAACAATGTACTCAGCTTCAGTAGTAGATATTGACACGCAGTTGTGCTTCTTCGAGGACCAACAGACTAAGGATCATCCGAGGAAATGACATGTGCCTGAGGTTGACTTGCGATCCACACGATCTCCAGCATAGTCAACATCAGAGTATACGACGAGGTGAAGATTTGAGCCCTTGGGATACCATAATCCAAGTGTTGGTGTGTGAGC
This sequence comes from Hordeum marinum, assembly GCA_022496015.1. Classification (NCBI taxonomy): domain Eukaryota; kingdom Viridiplantae; phylum Streptophyta; class Magnoliopsida; order Poales; family Poaceae; genus Hordeum; species Hordeum marinum. The sequence goes on from CM039674.1 coordinate 516,286,050, forward strand.
TAAGTATCAAAGAATATGTTTCACAGCCTTATGGTGTGATTCCTTCGGTGTTGCTTGGAATCGGTCACACATGCAAACACTCAGCATAATATCAGGCCTAGATGCACATAGATAAAATAATGAGCCAATCATGGAGCGATATACCTTCCGATCGAAATCTTTACCATTTTCGTCAGTGCAGAGGTGGCCTTTTGAAGGCATTGAAGTTTTGATGCCTTTGTAATCTTGCATGTTGAATTTCCTCAGAACATCCTTGAGGTATTTCTCTTGAGATATGAGGATGCCATTATCTTGCTAACGAATTTTTAGACCTAAGAAGAATTTCAAATCTCCCATCATAGACATTTGATATTCTTCACTCATCATATAGGCAAATTCATCACTGTAACGTTTGTCAGTGCAGCCAAAGATAATATTGTCTATGTATATTTGGCATATGAACAGTTCATTGTCATAGGATTTTGTGAAAAGAGTTGTGTCGAGTGAACCGGGTTTGAAGCCTTTCTTCATGAGGAACTCCTTCAGAGTGTCGTACCACACCCGAGGGGCCTGCTTGAGGCCATAGAGGGCCTTGTTGAGTCTGAAGACTTTGTCAGGATGATTAGGGTCTTCAAAACCTGGGGGTTGAGAAACATATACTTCTTCCTCAAGCTTACCATTGAGGAATGAACTTTTCATATCCATTTGATATAAGATGATATCATGATGGTTAGCATAAGGAAGCAATATGCGAATAGCTTCAAGTCTAGCAACAGGTGCAAAAGTTTCATCAAAGTCAATTCCTTCAACCTGAGTGTAGCCTTGAGCTACAAGACGAGCCTTATTCCTTACCACAAGGCCATTTTCATCTTTCTTGTTGCGGTAGATCCACTTGGTACCTATGATGTTATGCTTGCGAGGATCTGTCCGCTTGACAAGTTCCCACACGTTGTTGAGCTTGAATTGATGCAGTTCCTCTGGCATAGCTTGAATCCACTCAGGCTCCTTGAATGCTTCATCAACTTTGGTGGGCTCTATGATTGAGACAAATGCAAAGTGCCCAAAAAAGTTAGTCAAATGTGAAGCTCTTGAGCAAGTGAGGGGACCTGGTGCATTGATGTCATCGATGATTTTGTCAATCTGCACTTCATTTGCAACTCTTGGGTGAGCAGGTTGACCTGGCTGAGGATTTTCTTCAGCACTATTTTCTTTAGGTGTATCAACACGAATGTCTTCATTCGTTGGAATGAATTCCTCAGTTGGTATGATGTCTTCAGTAGCCTTCAGCTTAATGCATTCCTTAGGAGACTGTTCATCTAGCATAGAAGGCAGGTGCTCTCTTTGCGAGCCATCAGTTTCATTGAACCGCACATATAGAGTTTCAACAACCTTGTGGTGGTAGGTGTTGAAGACTTTGTAGGTGTGCGAGTCCTTTCTATAACCAAGCATAAAACCTTCATGTGCTTTTGGTGCAAATTTAGAACTATGGTGAGGATCTCTAATCCAGCATTTTGCACTGAAGACTTTGAGATAACTTACATTGGGTTTCTTGCCAGTCATAAGTTCATACGAAGTCTTCTTGGAGAATTTGTGAAGATATACCATGTTGATGATGTGGCATGCTGTATCAATTGCCTCAGGCCAGAAGCAACGAGGAGTCTTGTATTCATCAAGCATGGTGCAAGCCATCTCAACAAGAGTCATGTTCTTGCGCTCCACGGCGCCGTTCTGTTGAGGAGTATATGGGGAAGATAACTCATGAGTAATACCAAGTTCATCAAGATATTCATCAAGATTGGTGTTCTTGAACTTAGTCCCATTATCACTCATGATATGCTTGATCTTGATGTCGAAGTTCATGGAGGCCCTTGAAGCAAATCGTCTGAAGACATCCTGCACTTCAGACTTGTACAGAATAATATGCACCCAAGTGTAACGAGAGTAATCATCAACAATGACAAAGCCATACAAACTTGAAGAATCTGTTAGTGTGGAGTAATGAGTGGGGCCAAAGAGATCTATGTGAAGCAATTCAAAAGGTCGAGTCATGGTCATGATTGTCTTAGAGGGATGCTTGGATCTTGTCATCTTCCCAAACTCACATGCATCACAATGGTGGTCCTTGAGGAATTTGACACCTTCTATGCCAATGATGTGATTTTTCTTCATGAGCGTGTGCAAGTTCCTCATACTAGCATGTCCATGTCGTCGATGCCACAGCTAGCCTTCTGAGGACTTTGCAAGCAGGCATGTGGTAGGCCGAGGACCTGTAGAGAAATCAACAATATACAAGTCTCCTCTCCTAAAGCCTTCGAAGACTTTGGAATTGTCAGATTCCATGATGACAACACAACTATATTTTCCAAATACGACAACCATATCAAGATCACAAAGCATTGAGATAGACATAAGGTTGAACCCGAGGGATTCGACTAACATCACCTTATCCATGGTTCAGTCCTTTGAGATTGCAACATTACCTAGACCCAATACCTTGCTTTTTCCTTTGTCAGCATAGGTGATATGCTTCAGATGAGATGGAGCAAGTGGCAAATTCATCAGTAGATTCTTGTCACTAGTCATGTGGTTTGTGCATCCACTATCGAGGACCCACTCAGTAGCTTTTGGAGGTTCATCCTGCAGATGAATTAGTACAACTTACGAACTCATATGCTTCAGAGTGAAGAATATGACATCAATTTCATCAGACAGAATTTCATCACACAAGATAGTAAGCAAGTAGTGTGAGGACGTAAGAAATAAGGAATTCATTTCTGCATGGTTAGCTTGCATCCTTTCAGGCATTTCTTCAGGTCTCCAGCAAATTCATTAGACATTCAAGTTCATCTGGAGACCTGACACAGCATAAGAAATTATTTCAATTTCTTCACCACCCACATCTGGAGGGGTGGTAAAGAGTTCATCATTCTGTGAGCACCATATGAGAAGGGAGGCATTGAAGCAAGTGCCCTTCGTTTTACAGGACGCGGGTTAGAGTAATCATATGAATAAGAAGAGAAATTATTCGAGGACTTATGAACATGATGATTTGAAGAATAATGCACATATTCAGAATTCTTAGATTTTCCCCGCGAAACAGAGGCATTAACACGAGAATGATATTTTTGACCATTTGAGGAATTTGGTCCAAGTGAAGACTTTGGTCCATATGAGGTATTTGATGTGGGTTCCTATTCTTCATGAGTGGTGTCATGAGCACATTCACTTGATGATTTTGTAGGTAGCTCTTGGGAACCTAGATTTTCTTCATGGAGAACCGTTCCTGCAGTTAGTTCCAACAAATCTGGCAAATACTTCACCTTTTTGATATTTGAAGAATTTGTAGTTGGAGTCAAGTGACTCATCAGAGGAATATGAAATTTCACAAGTAAAGTCAGATAAAGTGGATGGATCTACAGGAGGTCCTTTCGTAGCAACCCATGAGGTTTTGGGGTACTGCTCAGGTGTCCAGTAGGATCCATCAGAGTTGAGTTTCCTCTCAAAGGCAATACCCTCTTTCCTAGCGTTCCTGTTCAGAATCTGCTTTTTGATGACATCGCAAAGGGTTTGATGCCCTTTGAGACTTTTGTACATGTCTGTCACATACAATTCCTTCAACCCTGCATTTTCGTCAGTGATACTTGTGGTATCCTCAGATGAGGAATTTGTGACCACTAGAATAGTTGAAGAATTTGCAGCAATAGAAGCATTTGAACATTCAGGTGAAGAATTAGCAGTTTCACGTTAGATGCATTTCAAACAAGGTGGAACAAATTCTTCCTGAGCGGTACTGATCTGTTGATCCAGTAAGGAACCGTTTTCTATTTGGAGATCCTCATGTGACACCCTTAGTTTCTCAAGATCTTGCTTTCTTTGAAGAAATTCATAAGAAAGCTTCTCATGATCGGCTAAGAGAGCATTATCATACTTTGTCTGAAGACTTTTGAGATCATCAGACAGAGTTTGAGTCCGATCCACTTTGTCATTCAACAGATCATCGCTTTTGTCTAGAATTTTTTGAAGCTTTTCAAGTGCACTTTGTTGCTTAGTGGAAATATTAGCAAGTGCGGCAAAGCTGGGTTTCACATATTCATCAGATTCACAATCACTTGATTTAGAGGAGGGGTGATGCTTATGTACCTTGGATCCTTTTTCCATAAGACAAAGTGAGGAAGATGAACCAGGATCTGATTCCTGGGTTTTGAGGATTTTCTTGAGTTCGATGAACATGGGGTCTTGACGAGTGCGATGATCTTCATTGATGTACAAGATCCTATCCCAGATGAGCTTGGCATTTTGAAGATGACAGATGCCTTTGAACATGACGCTTGATAGGCTTGAGCAGATGATGTTCCTCGCCTGAGCATCAAGTTGACTGTACTTACGAATTTCCTCAGCATTTGCCATCTTGCAAAGTTCAATCAGTCCAAGTTCTGTAACGGTCCATAGCTCACAGTTCATAGACATCAGATGCTTCTTCATCAGAACCTTCCACCTAGGATATTCAATATCATCAAGATTGGGACATTCTATGACTGACTTGACGCCCTTTTGCCATAAACAGTAAGTAGGAGCATAGTCATCATTGACTCCGTCAGAGTCGTTTGAGAAGTCATTTTCTTCATCGTTGAAGATGGACTTGGTGATGAAGGCAGTAGCCAGAGCAAGGCTAGAGACACCAGATTCAGATTCCACCTCAGATTCTTCCTCTTCTTCATATTCTTCATATTCTTCTTCTGAGTCCAGTTCCTTGCCAATGAAAGCCCGGGCCTTTCTGGAACTATTCTTCTTATGCATTGAGGACTTTGAAGATGAGGACTTTGCAGATGAGGACTTTGAAGATTTCTTATTTTTCTTCGAGTCATCAGAACTATCGTCCTTGTACTTCTTCTTCTTTTTCTTTGATTCTTTTCCCCGAGAGGATAGTCAGAGATGAAGTGACCAGATTTCTTGCATTTGTGACAAGTTCTCTTCTTGTAGTCATCAGAGGAATCTGATTTCCTCAAACCACTTTTTGATGACTTTCCAAATCCACCTCTCCTTGAGAACTTCTGGAATTTCCTCACGAGCATTGCTAGCTCTTGACTCAGTTCTTCAGGATCACCAAGGCTACTATCAGAATCTTCGCCTTTGGATGAGGAAATTGCTTTTGCCTTCAGAGCACGAGATCTTCCATAGCTTGGCCCGTAGAGGTCTCTCTTCTCAGCTTGTTGGAATTCATGAGTATTGAGTCTCTCAAGAATATCAGCAGGATCAAGTGACTTGTAGTCTCCATGTTCTTGAATCATCAAAGCCAGAGTATCGAATGAGGAATCAAGAGATCTTAGCAGTTTCTTCACCACTTCATGATCGGTGATATCAGTGGCACCCAATGCTTGAAGCTCATTGGAGATATCAGTAAGACGATCAAAAGTTTGCTGACATTTTCATTGTCGAGTCTCTTGAAGTGGTTGAAGAGATTGCGAAGAACATCAACACGAGAGTCACGTTGAGTGGAAACACCTTCGTTGACTTTGTACAGTCTATCCCAAATAAGCTTAGCAGACTCCAAATCACTTACTCTACCATACTGACCTCTGCTCATATGGCCACACATGATATTCTTCGCCTGAGAATCGAGTTGCTTGAATATCATCGTATCAGCAGCAGTGAAAGTCGAAGAAATGCGGGGAACACCATTTTCCACAATGTACCAGAGATCGTTGTCAATTGCCTCAAGATGCATGCGCATCTTGTTCTTCTAGTAGGGATAGTCCGTCCCATTGAAGTTAGGACATCCTGCGGAAACCTTAATCATACCTACCGTCGACATAACTAGAACTCCAGGTGGTTAAACCAAAATCACACAGAACAATGGAGTACCTCGCTCTGATACCAATTGAAAGTGCGTTATATCAACAAGAGGGGGGTGAATAGGCGATTTTTACAAATTCATCACTTGAGGAATTTCACCTTGAGGAATTTGAAATGTGATGAATAACTGGCAACGGAATAAGTACTCAAGTGCATGAGAAACATTGCAACAACATAGTCATGATGATGTAATGAACATGCACAGATTTCAGGTAGCGTGATACAGGATAAGCAGGTGAGGAACAAGGTAGCTTGAAGAATTCGAGGTGAGGAAATTGTGAAAGTCTTCATTCAAATTCTTCAAACAGTAACAATCAATTTCATCAACAAGTATACGAGGAAATAGAGGGGTTGAGGAAATAGAACCAGGTAGCTTGATGAAGACAATGGTTTGATGACCCAGTTCCAACTGCTGTGACAGTCGTATGTCTGGTTTGGAGCGGCCTGGTATTTAAACCAGAGGACACACAGTCCCAGGACACATAGTCCTTACCGTATTCTCCTTGAGCTAAGGTCACAAAGTCCTCGCCCAACACTCGTGGTATAGACTTCCAAAACCCTCACAAACTGGTCACCCGACGATCCACAAATTACTGCTGGATGCTCTAGAGCAAGGTCACTCCGCGATCCCCAATTGACCGCACGATGCACTAGACCATGACGCCTAACTGTCTGGAGGATACATAGTCCTCAAAGGTAACAAGCGTCGGTTCCACACAGGAACAATCTCTTCAGTGATGCTCAATCACTTTGGGTTTGGTGGTTTGGATTTGGGTTTTTCCTCACTGATGATTTTCTCTCAAAGTCCTCGGAGGATGGGTTGCTCTCAAATGACAAGTGTCAGTTCTCTCTCGGAGCGGCCAACCAACTAGTGGTTGTGAGGGGTGGCTATTTATAGCCAGGGTGCAACCTGACATGATAAGACATAAATGCCCCCAATGATATGACCGTTATGTGGATAAGATGATTGGGGATAGCTGGCGCTAAGCACAACAACGGTCGGAATTTCAAACTATGAAAGTCCTCAGGCTTATCATGTTCCTCACTTGTAGGCAATTCGCACTGGCGAAATCCTAACTCATCAGTCAGATCAATTTCATCAGAGACCAGAAGAACTTCGTGTCTGTCACTGAAGAACTTGACTGAACTGCAAGAGATTTCCAAAGGCTTCACTCGAAGGATTGGATAGGTTGAGGCTTTTGGAGTTGAGTATCAGTTGGAAATTTTCCTTAGTATTACCTCGGCCCCCTTTAACAGTACAGTGTTTCCTATGACTCAAAGAAAGGAAATGAAACTACGGAAACAAAAGTCTTCACACTTCATAGTCCTCGTTCATATCTTCAAGGTCACACCAACTTCTTCATTATCAAAATCTTCAGGAAATACCAAAGTCTTCAGCAAAGTCTTCACCAAAGTCTTCAGTTGAAGACATACATTTTTAGGGGTCGATAATCTCCGAATATATCAAACTCCTCATCGACTTATAGAGCATGTGTACACTCACAAATACATTAGTTCCTTAACCTATAAGTCTTCAATACACCAAAATCACTAAGGGGCACTAGATGCACTTACAGCAATTCATGAGGAAGAGGTTCATGTTGATGCTGAAGCAGGCCATGTTGATGCTAAAGCCGACCATGTTGATGTTTATGAGGAAGCCGAAGAGATTTATTATACTCCCATTGGAGACCCAGATGTGTTTGTGCATCAGAAAGACATGGATCATGACCTCCCCTACTGTCGTATGTATGGGTATGATTCGGATGACGAGGGTCCGGTGGAGGAATTGGACGAGGATGGATTCACTGCACAAGATAATGCAATTTTCATGAAGGTTACGGGGAAGGAAAGAGGCCCCACATTGTTTCGTGATCTCACTCTTGCCGACAAGGCTGTTGTTGATAGTGGCATGAGGCTGGGTTTCCTTGAACCAACGACCCTAAACCCAAGGATGAGGACGAGAATGCTCATTTGAAGAAAGGCATCAAGTTCAGTTGCTTGGAAGAGTTCAAGATATGGTTGAGTGACTATGCTATTAGGAACCCTAGGCCGTTTGTTGTTTGTCATTCCAACCAAAATCTGCGGTACATCATCAAATGTGACAAAGAAGGTTGCCCTTGGAAGGTTCGTGGAAGAAAAATTCAACAAACTAGGCAATGGGTGCTGAAGAGTTGTGTGGCCACTCACACCACTAGTAGAAAACGGCCCATTTGTCCCAGTTCCAAAGGCCCATTAGTCCCGATTCTGGAACCGGGACTAAAGGGTCGGGACTAAATCCCTAAACCTTTAGTCCTAGTTCGCTTACAAACCTAGACAGAAGGGGCTCCATGTGGCCGTTGCGGGGAGCCCAAGCAGGAGGACCTTTAGTCCCGGTTGGTAACACCAACCGGGACCAAAAGGCATCCACGCGTCAGCATCTAGCAGGAGCTGGGTTTTTTTTGAAAGTGTGTGTGTGGGGGGGGGGTTACGGGGTTTTTGTAGGGTTAATTTAGGGGTTTCATACTGTGTTAGCTAGCTAATAGAGAGAAGTGTCCTCTCTTTCTCCGTGCTTGGTCGACGCTAGCTACTATAGAGAGAACTGGACACGCTAGCTAGTAAGCAAATGAAGGAACCATTAAGTACAAAAGATCGTCATTGTAACATCCCAAAATTTCCATTTTGGAATGTTATGAAATATAGCTATGCATCATCATCATTTTTTGAATGTATGAAATAGTTGAAATGCTTCTTCTGACTTTCTGAAAGCCCCTTTCTACTTCCCCTATGTTGCTTTCACCTATTTGAAAACCATTGTTCAAAAAATCTTCCGATTCAGCGATTTATCTTCCGATTTATCACTACTCATGGGGTGACCGATAAGATTATGCCTTATCTTCATTGTTTATCTTTCGATCCGATTTATCACTCTAACAAGCGATTTATCAGGAATCTATCGATAAATTAAGCCTATTACTAGCACTATATTTGCAAAAAAAACTATGTTTATTTGTGTTTTTGTCGACCTTGTTATGCAATATGTACTATTGCCCTATCTTTTGTCAGTATATGAGGATTGAAGGGCTAGGAATCAAGGTAACAATTCTATCCAATATTGTTTTTGGTATTGAATATAGCATATTTAAGTGTTGGGAACTTGGGATCTGCAAAAAATGGCCGATTAATAGTCACCCGATAAAATCGATAAATCGTGCCGATTTCTGATTAATCTCTTATCCCTAGCTGACCGATATGCCAACGATAAGCGATATCCTTAACATTGTTGAAAACCTTGGTAAAAAGTTCAAATAAGAGGGGAGGAACATGACACTCCACACCAGGGACTTTTTGGTGAATTATTCGAACAATAAAAACCAGGGGCCTTTTGAAAAATATTTGCAAAAGGTTTTAAAACCAAATAGGCAATTTCTGAAAATAATTATTTTTTTCAAAGTATTCAAATGACACAGAAAAATGTTCAATAAATGGCATTAATTCTCCTGATCATTTTGATATATATATATTTCCTATATTTGGAAATGTTTCGAATGCTTTTAAAGAGGTTTTACTGCCCTGGATATTAAAAAGGAAACGGATTTATATTTAAACGGGCAGGCCCACGGGCATTAACTCGCGAATTCACTGCGAGCCGGCCACCGACGCGCTAACTGCGTCTCTCCCTCTCACTGACAAGCTGGACCCACTGTCCGATGGCGCCATCCGCGCGGTCGTCCCCATCCTCGCGCGAGTGCCGCCGTTGCCCGAGATCTCTCCCCCGGATCTCCCTCCTCTCTCCTCGCCGCACCCACCCGAGCACCCTATAAGTAGCCCCTGCCCCTCTCTCTCCATTCCACACCGAAAACCCCCTCTTTCCCTCACCGCAGCGCTGCCCCTCTCCTCGTCGGAGTTCCACCACCTAACCGGATCTTTCCCGAGCTCGTGCCCGTCGCCTCTGTTGTCCCCACTCCTCTCCGACGCCACCAGAGTACTCCGGAGCCCCGCCGCCGTTGTTTGAAACCCTCGAACGCCGTCCCCAGCCACCGGAGCGACGCCCCCGATGACCTCATCGCCTCGGCCTCGCGGGAGGACCCCCTCGCCGACGACCTCCTTCACTGTGAGCCCCCTCCCCCGCTCTCTTCCGTTCGATCGTGGATCAACGATCCAGATTAGATCGTTTAATAGCACGAACAATTTTCTTCTTTCGTTCAGTCGACCGCCCGCATTTTCCCCGCGCTCACGCTAGCAGCCAATAGGGAGTTGCCACGTAGCCCCGACCGTCTGTTAGTTTTATTTTCTATTTTCTGTTTTGTTTTAGTTAACAGAATGGTTTCTGATTTTGTTTTGATTATATCTTTTAAACTATTTAGTGTTTTGAATTGATTCTTTTTGCAGCAGTCCACATATTTCAAGTAGTTTCACCCTGTAGTCTTAGATTTTAAATTTGAGCTTTAAATTTTGAATCTAATCAAATTTGTACAAAATACTCAAATCTGAATAACTAGAGTTTAAAAATAGATTTTTATAAGAATCCTTTTGCTACTGGTTGGTAATAGTTAGTACTATCACCATGCTTAGTTTGAGGATTTTTAGGATAAATTTGTTTAGTGTTTTAGCAATAAACAGAATCTGCCTAGTGTTCTAGTATAGGTTTATTAAATTTGTTTTGGTTAGTTCAGATCAGATTTGCTATAATTTATTTTAGCAGGTTCTGTTGCTTAAACACTAGGTGTTTTACTTTCTGTTAATAAAATATATTTAATTTCTATAATACAATAGGAATCTCTACTATTTTTCAACTAGGTATAATTTGATTAAAACAAACTAGCTAGTAATAGTTTCCTTTAACTAAGTTTTAGATAAAAAGATTTTGTTTTCCAAGAAAAGTTTTAGTAAATTCTTTTCTGTTAAAATAATGTTTTGTTAATAAAAAAATAATAATATGTTTAGTTTTACTCTTTTGCTAGAAAACCCTAGCCCACTTCATGTAGTAGTGTTTATCAAAACTTTTAAAACCCTACTAAGACTTTTTCTTAACCAAAACTTTAAATGGATTTTATTCTGTTTATTAATAAAACATTTTATTGTTTCCTTGCTGTCAACTATTTTTTTGTTAATACAAATAGTTTTATTTAGTTAATAGTGGTTTACCCACCAACTTTTAGAAAACAAAACTATGTGTTGATTTCTTTTCTTTTGATTGTGCCTTGTTTTGTCTTGAGTGATTACTAGTTCATTTCTGATTTTGTGATTTGCAACATTTTGTTGTATGCTTATTGAGTGCTCTTGTTTGATTCGTTAGATCATCCGGAGTGCGAAGCTTGTTACTTAGAGTCCCTCGAGTACGAAGATTGTCAATCAGGCAAGTCACTTTGATCATGTATACCTATGTTTTATTGCATTAGTTCTTCCATCACCCCAATTGCATGCAAAGTAGGTAAATTGGAAACTTGGTTACTTGTTGTAGTATCATGTGGTAGGTACCCCTCAACCCTTTGACACTTTGGCCCCGGGAAACATTGTTTTACATTTTGCTATGCTATTAGTAGACGGGGTTGGTTGTGTGATGCATGAGAGTTGAGAGATAATAATTTCAAGACCTACATGATGATCAAGTCTTCAAGACTTCAAGTTTTCAATTTACCTCTGGGTGGATGATGGTTGAACGGCGCCCTGGAGAAACCAGTGGTTAGCCTAGATGATGCTGGAGATGTGCCAGTATTCATGCGGAAAGGTCCACCCAGGCACAAAGAGATGGATGGATGCTTCAAGACCCAAGGCTTACCTGCACAGCCACAAGTCATTATGGGCTCTGGCTTGGTTGGATATCGTGGTGACCCTGGTCAGGCGGTGCTACTTGAGGTAGAAGAACGGTAGGAAAGGATGGGCACCGACAGAGTCGCAGGGAAACCCTTTGGAAGACCATGTTTTGGTCATCCGTTTCTCAAACAACCTGAAGTGCGAGAAAATCAAACGGAGGCGACGAAATCTTGTGGGGAACGTGTGCAAAGCTCTGCAGAGTACTCAAACATAATTGATTAGCCATGTCCACGGTCATGGACAATTTGAGCCAAAGGAACTGAAACTTCCGGAACCCTCAACACAATTAATATGATGATGTGGGTATTAATAACTTGGGTATGATAATTGGTTGGTGGAACCATCTCATTAATCAACCAACTTAGTAATAATTTCGCTTAGCCCTCTCTTGATGTAGGAAAATTGGCTTTACGGAAAAACTTACTACCCCACTTGCCATATATGCATGTAGATTAGATGATTATCTTTTCACCCCTCTCTTGTGACTTTGCCGGCATATTCCATATGCTGACCTACACGGCTGCAACGTATCATGTTGCAGAATACTTTTCCGACCAGGAGTGAGGATACGCTCTACGCCCGGTGAGATGCCCTTGGAGTCAGATGGACTCATCTACCTTCGAAGCTTCCGTAAGATTTAGATTTTCTCATGAGTTGGCCTTCAGCCACTTTATTGTAATCTTTATTGTAATAAAGGACTCGATATGAGATTTATGATTAATAAATGCTGTGTGATTTCCCTTTGATATATACATTGATGTATCGTGTGTGTACCAGCATGATCTTGGGATGGTACGGAAACACCGGAGATTCGACCGTTCAGGTCGGGTCGCTACAGAGATGGTATCAGAGCACACGCTGACCGTAGGACGTAACCTCTAGGATTGGAAAAGCCTTAGGATTTATTTCCCTTTTGTCTTTAAAATTCTATTACTCTCATCTACTCGTTTCTGACTTCCCTCCGATTATTTCAAAATTTATAGATGGCCACCTTCATCCCAGTGTTGATCACGGAGTTTTGCCAGCCTGACACAATGATGCCCTTTGGCAAGGAGCTGATGAGGATTGTCAGGGACGTGAGGATTGCTTTGCCGAGCATCACCGGGACTCCTATCATGTCTTTTCCCCAAGACGGACGCTACAGGATTGAGGTGCACATCCCAGGGAAGACCTTTGGGAATCTGAAGGAACCCATCGACTTCAAGTTTGTGGCACCCAGCTGGATACTTGGGAGAGACATGGCCATTCATCGTGCCCTTGGACGTATTCAGGAGGAATACAGAGGTGGAACCATTTCGCCAGGACTCAGCGTGGTTTGTCGCAGGGATGCCCATGGAAACATCATAACCACTCCCACTGAAGACACCACCATTTCCTATATCCAAACCTTGGAGACGCACGTCAGGACTTTGGAGCTTCGGGTACGTGCAGATACGAAGACAATCAAGAATCTGATGAACCGCGAGATTGACCTCGAAGCTGACTTACGGGAAGCCGAGTACGAGCATGAGTATGAGGTGAAGGATTTCTTAGAGAGGATCGACAAGCTGAACACTCGTATCGCAACTCTGGAGGAACAGCTCGACATGGGGGAAAATCTTCACCCCGAGGGAGACTTGGCTCCTTTCATCAGCGACGATGATGACTATGAGGAGAGCACCACTGGAGGAGGCTCAGTCACCATGTACTTTTGAGGAAAACTTTAGTTATGCCCCCATGTATCTTAATTTTCGACGTTAAAGCGTAGGTCGATGTCTAGTTTGAATGGAGATTTGTATCTCGATGTTGACATTGATTGAATAAATGAATAAGTGTTTGGTGTGATATGTTTGATGCATTGCATATGGGTAGTGAATTTCCCCTTTTAGGTCCTTGTTCTATTCTAATTCTCACCCCTCTAGAACAGCAAGATGCCTCCACGACGTGAGTCCGACTTCACCTTCCCGCCGGAACTCACGCAACTCCTTCAGCAAAATGCACTGATGCAGCTATTGATCCAGAATCAGACCAACAACCAGAACAACAACAACCACCATCCACCTCAGGCTGACAACCTCACCCGTTTTCTGAGGTTGAACCCTCCAACTTTCTCCAGCAGCACTGAGCCCATTGTGGCAGATGACTGGCTCCGTAAGATGGAGAGGGAACTCGTCACCGCTGGATGTACTGATGCTGAGAAGGTGCGCTTTGCCGCACATCAACTGGATGGACCAGCAGCTTCATGGTGGGAGAACTACACCACCACATATCCTATTGCTGGTGTGACTTGGGAACAATTCAAGCTTGCTTTCCGCACCGCTCATGTCTCAGCTGGAGCCATGAGTCTGAAGAAGCGCGAGTTTCGCAACTTGCGCTAGGGTAATCGCTCCGTGGCCCAATATGTGGACGAATTCAGCATGTTGGCCTATTATGCACCAGGAGATGTGGCCGATGATGCGGCCAAGCAGGAGAAGTTTCTGGAAGGACTCAACGATGAGTTGAGCATGCAGCTGGTAGTGGCTACCTTCAACAACTACCAAGAGCTGGTGGACAAGGCCCTCATCTTGGAGGGAAAGCAGTAGCAAATTGAGAACCGCAAGAGGAAGTATACTCAGGGGAAGCTCAACTCTAGAGCTCATCAGAAGCCCCGCTACTCCCCGTACTCAGGGAATACCGGATCAGGGACCGGTAAGTTTGGAAGGCACACTCATGCCGTGCACAACCATGGAGGCCAGAACCATGGAGGAAATGGGAATGCCCGTCCCAACCATGGCAATTTCAAGACTGACAATGGGAATGGGAACAACAACCAGCACCGTCACGCTCCTACACAGAAGGATCTGAGCCACATCACCTGTTTCAAGTGCCAGAAGATAGGGCACTATGCTACTGAGTGTCCCCAGAGCAAGCAGGGAAATGCAAATGGCAACTCCGTAGCCAAGAAGCCAAATTCGTTTCCTCGTGCTCAGGTGAACCACCTCGACGTGGAAGAAGTCTATGATCAACCCGAGACTGTGGTTGGTACGTTTTTATTGCATTCACGTCCAGTTACAGTACTTTTTGATTCCGGTGCAACTCATTCATTCATATCAAGGGTACTTGTGGAAAAGTATGGTTTGCCCACCAAAACACTTAGTCAACCCATTAAGGTCAGTTCCCCAGGAGGTATGATGATGGTAGGGATAGGATGCCATGCTTTGAAACTCAATATAGGAACATGTTTTTCCCACCGACCTCATCGTCTTAGAATCCCAGGGATTGGATGTAATCCTAGGCATGGATTGGATGACCAAGTATGAAGGAAATCTTGATTGCCCTAGCAAGTCTGTTTCACTCACCACCCCGGAGAACAAGAGGATTAAGTATGTATCCCAACGCACACGTATGAGTGCTCGGTTAAATTCCCTCACAGGAGTTGTTCAGGAGGAAGTACCGGTTGTACGAGACTTTCTAGATGTATTCCCAGAGGAATTACCAGGCATGCCACCAGATAGGGAGATTGAGTTCCTAATAGAGCTACAACCAGGGACAACCCCAATTTCCAAGAGACCCTATTGGATGCCCGCAAATGATTTAGTGGAAATCAAGAAGCAAATTAAGGAGTTATTGGACAAAGGGTATATTCGCCCAAGTTCTTCACCTTGGGGAGCCCCAGTTCTTTTGGTGGAGAAGAAGGACAAAACCTTGAGAATGGTAGTCGATTATCGTGCCTTGAACGAGGTGACTATCAAGAACAAGTACCCTCTCCCGATGATTAATGACTTGTTTGATCAGCTCGTAGGAGCCAAAGTATTCTCCAAGATCGATCTTCGATCAGGGTATCACCAATTGAAAATTCATGAACATGATATACCCAAAACAGCTTTCACCACCAGGTATGACTTATACGAGTATACAGTCATGTCCTTTGGTTTGACTAATGCTCCTGCCTACTTCATGAATTTGATGAACAAAGTGTTTATGGAATATTTGGACAAGTTTGTCGTGGTCTTCATAGATGACATATTGATATTCTCCAAGAACGAGGAAGAACACAAGGAACATTTGCGTTTAGTTCTGGAGAAGCTGAGAGAGCATCAGCTATATGCCAAGTTCAGCAAATGTGAATTTTGGCTGACGGAAGTCGGATTCCTTGGACATATTATTTTCGGAGAAGGAATAGCAGTGGACCCTGCTAAGGTTGAAGCCGTCATCGGGTGGAAGTCACCCACCTCAGTTAAGGAGATCCGCAGTTTCCTCGGACTTGCCGGATATTACCGGAGATTCATTGAGAATTTCTCAAAGATTGCCAAACCCATGACAGAGTTGTTGAAGAAAGAGTCTAATTATATTTGGACTGAGGAATGTGAAGCCAGTTTCCAGGAGTTGAAGAAACATTTGGTCACAGCCCCAGTGTTGATTTTTGCCCAATATTCGGAAGGACTTCCAGGTTTATTGTGATGCTTCACGTCAAGGACTTGGAGGAGTACTCATGCAAGATGGAAAGGTTGTAGCTTATGCATCCAGACAACTACGACCTCATGAGTTGGATTATGCCACCCATGATTTGGAACTAGCAGCCGTAGTGCACACACTCAAGACCTAGAGACATTTGCTTGTCGGAAATAGTTGTGATGTTTACACCGATCATAAGAGCCTGAAGTATATCTTCACGCAGAAAGAGTTGAACCTCAGACAGAGGAGATGGTTAGAGTTAATCAAGGACTATGACATGATATTACATTACCATCCAGGAAAAGCCAATGTTGTGGCAGATGCTTTGAGTCGGAAGAGTTATGTAAACACACTCACCGCGGGAGGATTATCCCAGGAGTTAGCCGATGATCTCAGAGAGCTCCGGCTAGAGATAGTTCCAAGAGCATATGTTGCCACACTAGAGATCCAGTCCACCTTGAACGAAAGAATTCGAGAAGCCCAGAAATCGGACAGGGATATAGCTGAGATAAAGCAGAGAATGGAGGAAGGCAAGGCTAAAGGTTTTCGTGAGGATGAACACGGAACTTTGTGGTTCGAGAACCGAATCTATGTGCCCAATGACCCAGAGCTCAGGAAGTTGATACTTCAAGAAGCCCACGATTCCCCTTACTCAATACACCCAGGCAACACCAAGATGTATCTGGATTTGAAGGAAAGTTACTGGTGGACAGGTATGAAGAAGGATATTGCGGAACACGTTGCAATATGTGATGTTTGTCAGCGAGTAAAGGCGGAACATCAGAAGCCAGCAGGGTTACTCCAACCTTTGCCGATACCTGAGTGGAAATGGGAAAAGCTTGGTATGGACTTCATCACAGGATTGCCCAGGACCCGTTCAGGTTATGATTCCATCTGGGTAGTGGTTGATAGTTTGACCAAGGTGGCTCATTTCATTCCAGTGAAGACCACCTATACCCGTGCCAAGCTAGCCAAGATATATATGACCAGGATCGTATGTCTGCATGGAGTTCTGAGGAGTATCATGTCAGATAGAGGAACACAATTTACCTCAAAGTTTTGGCATCAGCTACATGAAACTTTGGGTACGAGGCTGGAGTTCAATACAGCTTTTCATACACAGACCGATGGACAGACTGAGAGAGTCAACCAGATTCTGGAGGACATGTTGAGAGCTTGTGCGCTAGATTATGGATCTAGTTGCGATGCCAATTTACCTTACACAGAATTTTCATACAACAACAGTTATCAAACCAGTCTGAAGATGGCCCCTTTCGAAGCTTTATACGGAAGGAGGTGTAGAACACCATTGATGTGGGATGGTGTTGGAGACCGACAACTTTTTGGTCCCGACCTTATCCGAGATTCTGAAGAGAAAGTCAAGCTGATTCGTGACAGACTCGAGATAGCTCAATCTTGACAGAAGAGTTATGCTGACAGCAAACGTAAGGAAGTGACGTATGAAGTGGGAGACCAAGCATATCTTCGTGTGTCCCCACTTCGAGGAATCAAGAGGTTTGGTGTTAAAGGAAAGTTAGCACCCAGATTCATAGGCCCCTACAAAATTCTGGAACGTAGAGGCGAAGTTGCATACAAGCTGGAATTGCCAGAAGGATTGTCCGGAGTTCATGATGTTTTCCATGTGTCCTAGCTGAAGAAATGCCATCCTGAGATTCCTTTGAGAGACACCGTGCCCCTAGAGGCCATACAACTTGAAAGTGATCTGACCTACGAGCAGAATCCTGTCAGAATCCTCGAGACAGCCAACAGAGTTACCCGCAGCAGGATCATCAAGTTCTGTAAGGTTTTGTGGAGTCACCACACCAAGGAAGAAGCCACCTGGGAACGCGAAGAAGATCTTCGTAGAGACCACCCGCACCTATTTTCTAGCCAACCCGAATCTCGAGGGCGAGATTCATCTTAAGGTGGGTAGGTTTGTAACATCCCAAAATTTCCATTTTGGAATGTTATGAAATATAGCTATGCATCATCATCATTTCTTGAATGTATGAAATAGTTGAAATGCTTCTTCTAACTTTCTGAAAGCCCCTTTCTACTTCCCCTATGTTGCTTTCACCTATTTGAAAACCTTGGTAAAAAGTTCAAATAAGAGGGGAGGAACATGACACTCCACACCAGGGACCTTTTGGTGAATTATTTGAACAATAAAAACCAGGGGTCTTTTGAAAAATATTTGCAAAAGGTTTTAAAACCAAATAGGCAATTTCTGAAAATAATTATTTTTTCAAAGTATTCAAATGATAGAGGAAAAATGTTCAATAAATGGCATTAATTCTCCTGATCATTTTGATATATAGTTCCTATATTTGGAAATGTTTTGAATGCTTTTAAAGAGGTTTTATTGCCCTGGATATTAAAAAGGAAACGGATTTATATTTAAACGGGCCGGCCCACGGGCATTAACTCGCGAATTCACTGCGAGCCGGCCACCGACGTGCTAACTGCGTCTCTCCCTCGCGCTGACAAGCCGGACACACTGTCCGATGGCGCCATCCGCGCGGTCGTCCCCGTCCTCGTGCGAGCGCCGCCGTTGCCGGAGATCTCTCCCCCGAATCTCCCTCCTCTCTCCTCCCCGCACCCACCCGAGCACCCTATAAGTAGCCCCTGCCCCTCTCTCTTCATTCCACACCGAAAACCCCCTCTTTCCCTCGCTGGAGCGCTGCCCCTCTCCTCACCGGAGTTCCACCACCCAACCGGATCTTTCCCGAGCTCGTGCCCGTCGCCTCTGTTGTCCCCACTCCTCTTCGACGCCACCAGAGTACTCCAGAGCCCCGCCACCGTCGTTTGAAACCCTCGGATGCCGTCCCCAGCCACCGGAGCGACGCCCCCGACGACCTCGTCGCCTCGGCCTCGCCGGAGGACCTCCTTCACTGTGAGCCCCCTCCCCCGCTCTCTTCCGTTCGATCGTGGATCAACGATCCAGATTAGATCGTTTAATAGCACGAACCGTTTTCTTCTTTAGTTCGGTCGACCGCCCGCATTTCCCCCGCGCTCACGCTAGCAGCCAATAGGGAGTTGCCACGTAGCCCCGACCGTCCGTTAGTTTTATTTTCTATTTTCTGTTTTCTTTTAGTTAACAGAATGGTTTCTGATTGTGTTTTGATTATATCTTTTAAACTATTTAGTGTTTTGAATTGATTCTTTTGGCATTAGTTTACATATTTCAAGTAGTTTCACCCTATAGTCGTAGATTTTAAATTTGAGCTTTAAATTTTGAATCTAATCAAATTTGTTCAAACTACTCAAATCTGAATAACTAGAGTTTAAAAATAGATTTTTATATGAATCCTTTTGCTACTGCTTGGTAATAGTTAGTACTGTCACCATGCTTAGTATGAGGATTTTTGGGATAAATTTGTTTAGTGTTTTAGCAATAAACAGAATCTGCCTAGTGTTTTAGTATAGGTTTCTTAAATTAGTTTTGGTTAGTTCAAATGAGATTTTCTATAATTTATTTTAGAAGGTTCTATTGCTTAAACACTAGGTGTTTTACTTTCTGTTAATAAAAATATATATTTTCTTAGTCTAATTTCTATAATACAATAGGAATCTCTACTATTTTTCAACTAGGTATAATTTGATTAAAACAAACTAGCTAGTAATAGTTTCCTTTAATAAGTTTTAGATAAAAAGATTTTGTTTTCCAAGAAAAGTTTTAGTAAATTATTTTCTGTTAAAGTAATGTTTTGTTAATAAAATAATAATAATAAGTTTAGTTTTACTCTTTTGCTAGAAAACCCTAGCCCACTTCATGTAGTAGTGTTTATCAAAACTTTTAAAACCCTACTAAGACTTTTTCTTAACCAAAACTTTAAATGGATTTTATTCTGTTTATTAATAAAACATTTTATTGTTTCCTTGCTATCAACTATTGTTTTGTTAATACAAATAGTTTTATTTAGTTAATAGTGGTTTACCCACCAACTTTTAGAAAACAAAACTATGTGTTGATTTCTTTTCTTTTGATTGTGCCTTGTTTTGTCTTGAGTGATTACTAGTTCATTTCTGATTTTTTTGAGTTGCAACATTTTGTTGTATGCTTATTGAGTGCTCTTGTTTGATTCGTTAGATCATCCGGAGTGCGAAGCTTGTTACTTAGAGTCCCTCGAGTACGAAGATTGTCAATCAGGCAAGTCACTTTGATCATGTATACCTATGTTTTATTGCATTAGTTCTTCCATCACCCCAATTGCATGCAAAGTAGGTAAATTGGAAACTTGGTTACTTGTTGTAGTATCATGTGGTAGGTACCCCTCAACCCTTTGACACTTTGGCCCCGGGAAACATTGTTTTACATTTTGCTATGCTATTAGTAGACGGGGTTGGTTGTGTGATGCATGAGAGTTGAGAGATAATAATTTCAAGACCTACATGATGATCAAGTCTTCAAGACTTCAAGTTTTCAATTTACCTCTGGGTGGATGATGGTTGAACGGCACCCTAGAGAAACCAGTGGTTAGCCTAGATGATGCTGGAGATGTGCCAGTATTCATGCGGAAAGGTCCACCCAGGCACAAAGAGATGGATTGATGCTTCAAGACCCAAGGCTTACCTGCACAGCCACAAGTCATTATGGGCTCTGGCTTGGTTGGATATCATGGTGACCCTGGACAGGCGGTGCTACTTGAGGTAGAAGAACGGTAGGAAAGGATGGGCACCGACAGAGTCGCGGGGAAACCCTTTGGAAGACCATGTTTTGGTCATCCGTTTCTCAAACAACCTGAAGTGCGAGAAATCAAACGGAGGTGACCAAATCTTGTGGGGAACGTGTGCAAAACTCTGCAGAGTACTCAAACCTAATCGATTAGCCATGTCCACGGTCATGGACAGTTTGAGCCAAAGGAACTGAAACTTCCGGAACCCTCAACACAATTAATATGATGATGTGGGTATTAATAACTTGGGTATGAGAATTGGTTGGTGGAACCATCTCATTAATCAACCAACTTAGTAATAATTTCACTTAGCCCTCTCTTGATGTAGGAAAATTGGCTTTACGCAAAAACTTACTACCCCACTTGCCATATATGCATGTAGATTAGATGATTATCTTTTCACCCCTCTCTTGTGACTTTGCCGGCATATTCCATATGTTGACCTACACGGCTGCAACGTATCATGTTGCAGAATACTTTTTCCGACCAGGAGTGAGGATACGCTCTATGCTCGGTGAGATGCCCTTGGAGTCAGATGGACTCATCTACCTTCGAAGCTTCCGCAAGATTTAGATTTTCTCATGAGTTGGCCTTCAGCCACTTTATTGTAATCTTTATTGTAATAAAGGACTTGATATGAGATTTACGATTAATAAATGTTGTGTGATTTCCCTTTGATATATACATTGATGTACAGTGTGTGTACAAGCATGATCTTGGGATGGTACGGAAACACCGGAGATTCGACCTTTCAGGTCGGGTCGCTACAGAGATGGTATCAGAGCACACGCTGACCGTAGGACGTAACCTCTAGGATTGGAAAAGCCTTAGGATTTATTTCCCTCTTGTCTTTAAAATTCTATTACTCTCATCTACTCGTTTCTGACTTCCCTCCGATTATTTCAAAATTTATAGATGGCCACCTTCATCCCAGTGTTGATCACGGAGTTTTGCCAGCCTGACGCAACAATGCCCTTTGGCAAGGAGCTGATGAGGATCGTCAGGGACGTGAGGATTGCTAATGGCAGAGCACCTGTTTCTTTGCCAGCCTAGGTGGGTTCTTTGCCGTCCGCTGGTAGACGGCAAAGAACTAAGGTCTTTGCCATCTGCCAGCGGACGGCAAAGAACCCACCTAGGCTAGCCTAGTGCTACCCCAAGTTACACAGGTAGCTGCCACGTGGAAGCTTTGCCGTCTGTTGGCAGACGGCAAAGTGGCTATATAGCCCCTGTTTTTTCTTAAAATCATTCAATTTGACAGAATTTCACATCTATATCCAGCATATCAACAATACAAATTTCCAGCAAGCATACCAACAATAAGTTTCAACAAGCATACCAACAATAAGTTCCAACAACATATCCAACATACAAGTTTCCAACAACATATCCAACATACAATGGTTTCCAACAACATATCCAACATACAATGGTTTCCAACAACATATCCATACATACATATCCAAAACAAGTTTCCAACAAGTTCCCATAAACAAAAAGGAAGCACAAGTAGAAGAGTACACTCCATCAATGCAAGCTTCCTCATCTATAGCAAATCTGCAAATTAGGAAAGATGGAAGTTAGAAGAAGAAGAAGACTAGCTAGAAGAAAAATAAGAAAAAGAAGAAGAAGAAGAAGAATTTGTCTTCTCTTTCTTTTTCTCCTCTCCTCTCCTCTTCTCCAAGGTAGTAATGCCATTTTCTAGCTAACTAAGCATATCAAGTCATTTTGGAGGAAAAATGCTAAGTATAGGTCATTTTATAGCTATCCTTGGTAGAATATATCATTTTGGAGGTAAGTAAGGTTATTATGTCATTTTTGAGGAAAATAAGCTAAGTATAGGTCATTTTGGAGCTAAACCAAGGTTATTATGCCATTTTTTACCTAAGTGAGCTAATTATGTCATAAATGAACTAGCTAAGCTAATTATAGATCATTATTGAGCTATCCTAGGTAGTTATGCCATTTTGTACCTAAGTGAGCTAATTATGTCATAAATGAACTAGCTAAGCTAGCTATAGATCATTATTGAGCTATCCTAGGTAGTTATGCCATTTTCTAGCTAACTAAGTATATCAAGTCATTTTGGAGGAAAAAATGCTAAGTATAGGTCATTTTATAGCTATCCTAGGTAGAATATATCATTTTGGAGTTAAGTAAGGTTATTATGTCATTTTTGAGGAAAATAAGCTAAGTACCGGTCAATTTGGAGCTAAACCAAGGTTATTATGCCATTTTTTACCTAAGTGAGCTAATTATGTCATAAATGAACTAGCTAAGATAATTATAGATCATTATTGAGCTATCCTAGGTAGTTATGCCATTTTGTACCTAAGTGAGCTAATTATGTCATAAATGAACTAGTTAAGCTAGCTATAGATCATTATTGAGCTATCATAGGTAGTTATGCCATTTTCTAGCTAACTAAGCATATCAAGACATTTTGGAGGAAAAAATGCTAAGCATAGGTCATTTTATAGCTATCCTAGGTAGCATATATCATTTTGGAGCTAAGTAAGGTTATTAAGTCATTTTTGAGGAAAATAAGCTAAGTATAGGTCATTTTGGAGCTAATTAGGTCATTTCTGAAGCTAAGTATGCATTTTTTTAAGCAAAACACTTGGGAAAACTTACCATCATCACGGAGGTTGCGGCAGACATAGAAGGATTGGTCGATGCTTGTCGGGAGGCACGCTACACCAAAGATCATTTGCAAGCAATGTCTCCTTAGCATGATGCAACTCAAATGTGAATACTAGTAACTAATCACCATTTAAATGAAACTCACCGTGGGTGCTATAGCAATATGGGGCATCGACGGAGGGGTCGGGCCATTGTTCTGGCACACGGTATGCACATTTTGTGTTCACGAGTCATTCATATTAGTTACTGATGAAACGAACATTACGTGCATGATTTGGCTAATATGCAGGAGAAACTTACCACGAGGAGCTCGTATAGGGCCCGCTGAGACGCGTCGTTCCGGTTCCTCTCCTCCTCCAAGAGCCTAGCCGTCCTCTCCTCCATGTCCCTCTCCCTCTGCACCGCCTGCCTATTTGCCTCCGCTAGAAGCTCCTGGGCCCTAGCCTCAATGGCGAGCTCCATTGGCCGTGGACGAGGCCTTATCTCAGGATCAGAACTCGTCTGGCGCTTCTTGATCTCCGGGAGAGTTTTAGGACAACGTATCAGTCCATCCCCAATGGCTATCGAGCCATGGGTCCTACCGCCACCAGATATCATCACGAGCTCTGGATCAAAAGGACTCTGGCTCGGGTTGAAGTCCTCCCCTTTCCCCACCTTCCCCTCATCTCTGTACCTCACGAGCTTGTTGTGGGAGGAGATGTTGCTAAAGCTCTCTGGATGATTGAGGTCATCCTCAGAGAATGCCTTGGCCTTCTTGTACGAGGCAGTATGGGCCATGGCATAGAGGTCGAATAGAGATGGCACCTCCTTCTTGTTTTCTCGTGCCTAAAAGAGAGGAACAAAATATTAGTTAAGGGATCAAGCTAGCATGAAGAATGAAATTGCATGAATCACGAAGAGAACCAGATACCCAGTGATCCCCGTACTCAAACAGGTTGGAGCTCCCTTGATGGTGTGGCACACCTCTCATTTGGGCATGCTTATCCTTGGCCTTGTTGTGTTCGGCTAGCCATTCGGGAGAGCACCACTCATCCACCAATGCCTCCCAACAGTCCATCCTATCCACACACCATCTCGGGGGCACCTAAGTTAGACAAGAGAAATTTCAGCGCTACGCCTACGAATCAAATCAAAGAAACTAAGTACAAGGCCTTAACAATAGATAATTACCTTCATTAACTTCTCCTTACTCAGATAATTTTTGCGGCACTTCTTCTTGGCCCTCTTAAAGTTAGTCGAGGCGGAGTAGTCTCGAATAGCCTGCACCCGAGCCTCGTGCTGTAAGTTCTAAAGTAGGCGCTTGCACTCGGCTTCGAGAACAACAGCCGATTTCGCCTCGTGTTCCTCAAGACACCTGTAGAAGGTCTTCAATCAAACAAGACAACACTGATTAGTACAATCACTAGGTGTTGTTGATTTTTAATTCTGTAAAGGAGAAATTACCCAAAAGCGACGGATCACAATGTCAGCCACCGTCTCGCACAAGACACCATCGACCATCTCCTCCGGCGGGGCCGGGGCAGCCATGTATAGCTCCCAGGTCAGTGCTACCTATGGAGCCTCACCCTCACCGGGCAACTGGACCTTCCCTAGGAAGTGGTGCCGGAGAAGCACACCAAGGACCTGGTTGGGCCTGCGGACACCACGCTCATGTTTCCAACCCCTGCAGTATGACAAGGCCAACACATTAGATATTAATTTGAAGAAACATGAAGGCAAAAGGTTAAAAAAGAGTAAATGCACTTACTTATCCGCATTAGGCGCAATCAACCACCTCTGCTCGTGGGTCGTCGGCACGGCGGGAGCTTTGTACAACCATGCTGGTAGACCTTCTTGCCCTCCTCCACCAGCTCGCCCTTGCTATAGGTGTCCTCGGACAAGTTGTCCTCGCCACCATCAGCATGGCCACTAGCCTCCGGAGTCACGTGGGACGAAGACTCTAGGACCCGAGTCTCCTGGGATGAAGACTCTGGGATCGGAGTCTCCTGGGACGAAGGCTCGGTGACCCGAGGCTCGTTGACCCGAGGCTCGTGGACCCGAGTCCAAGACGGGTCCAAGTCAGATGGGTCCCCCTGAGACGGAGCACTCATGTGGTCGGGGGAATCAGCTGGGGGTGGCGGCGAGGAAGGCGTAGTAGCCTTCCTACCTCTAGCACCTCTCTTTGTCTTCCCCCGACCTCTCCTGATCGAAGAAGAAGTGCCCGCCGATGTCTGCATGCAGTGTACCAGCGCTCTCCGGAGTTACTGAGGTGGAATAATAGCACCCCTCCTAGCATGCGCCGAGGAAGGAGGCTCAGAGCCCTCTCAACCCGAGCCCACCATCTGTCAACACCTGCAATGACAAAGAGTGAACAAAATTAGTTCAACATAAAAAAATTGAATACCTAATAACATGAACTAATTAATAATATATATGTACATAATAATAATTGAATACCTCACATTACTGGGGATTTTGGTCTGACTCTTCTCACCCATACCGTTGTCTACCAGAACATACCTGGAAGCATTGCAAATGGGCAATAGTTCAAGACCGCATACTCAAGCCTAAATAAGGCCCATCCATTCTCACAAGCATCTATCTTCTCATAGGGCATCTTAAGCGCACGTAGGATTTTGTCCGACTGGTACAGGTTTGGTGACAATACATGGCCTTTGGGTAGAAAACGTCCAAATATCATCATCATCGCGTCGTAGCATTCTCTGCCCAGGTTGAACTGAGTCTTCAGAGCCATTACTTGGGCGATGGCATCCAGCTGACAAAGCTCAGTGTGCTCGTGGAGAGGACGTTTTGAAGACTCCAACATTTCATAAAAGGCCTTTGCAGATTCCTCCATCTCATCGTCTGAATCCCGAGCATCATCACAGTCTTGCACCATGTCTTCGATCCCGATACCATGCTCGTCGATGCGACGACGAAACACCTCATCTCTGGCACGTTGGGCAGACGCACCATGAAATGTCCAGACCGTATAATTAGGCATAAAACCCCACTTCTGCAGGTGTTTGATCATTTCAAACTCTGACTTCTTCTTACAGTTGTTGCAATCAACACAAGGGCACCAGGTTGTTTTCTGTCCATTTGGAAATGCGACTCTCACAAACTCCTTGGTTTTTGTTATCCATTCATGGGACATGTCTTTCTGACTAGTGTGACCGGTGTACATCCACCCACAAACACTCATCTTGCCTAGCTACTGGACACACACAAAATATATATATATAATTCAGGAAACCATATTCATCAGTCAATAGAGTTTGTCAGTTTTATTACGTCGATACAACCTAGACGCTAGTAGGTAAAGATAGGTCCTAATCCCACCCGAGTATGTGTAGATTGGGTTCATTTTCCCATGCTCTGCTCCGGATCCGACGCACAATTTTGGTAGCACCTCCCCGTTGTTCTCTTGATACATGTCTCGGAAATAAGCAGAGAGGATGTGTACCCGGAGAACAACAGGGAGGCACTGACGAAATTCTGCATCGGATCCGGAGCAAAGCATATGGGAAAACGAACCCAATCTACACATACTCGGGCTGTCCATGGATAACGTTGGACAATTCAAAAGAATCACTGTTATAAATATGCTAATGAATGCATATTTATAGATGCAACCCTTTCGAATGGGATACGCATAGTGGTCACGCATACTGATGATTGAAGACACCTATAGCTAGCAAGTTTCATCAGCACGAAGACCGGAACAGAGGAAATGAAGGGGGCAAGAGGAGATGGCATTTGTGCTCACCCATGAACGCAGGGGCGGAGCTCATCGAATGCACAGGGAGGTCGTCGAACACCAGACCCTCGCAGCAACGAAACAATTGCACATTTAAATCCACCTGATCAATATAAATATGATGTTCTGTATAACAAAATCAAAAAATATATGACCTAACTCATAATTCACAAATATATGACCCGTGCCGTGTCGGTGTCGGGGTGACAGGGGTGTCGTGTCAGGGTTGGGGTGTCGGGGGTGTCGTGTCGGGGTCGGGGTGTCGGGGGTGTCGTGTCAGGGTCGGGGTGTCGGGGGTGTCGTGTCGGGGTCGGGGTGTCGGGGGTGTCGTGTCGGGGTCGGGGTGTCGGGGTTGTCATGTCGGGGTCGGGTGTTGGGGGTGTCATGTCGGGGTAGGGGTGATGTGTCGTGGTCAGGGGTGCCATGTCGGGGTGTCGGGGGTCGTGTCGGGGTCGGGGTGTTGGGGGTGTCGTGTTGGGGTCAGGGTGTCGGGGGTGCCGTGTCGGGGTCGGGGTGTCGGGGGTGCCGTGTCGGGGTCGGGGTGTCGAGGGTGCCGTGTCGGGGTCAGGGTGTCGGGGTGTCATGTCGGGGTCGGGGTGTCGGGGGTGTCGTGTCGGGTAGGGGTGTTGTGTCGTTGTCGGGGGTGCCGTGTCGGGGTGTCGGGGTGTCGTGTCGGGGTCGGGGTGTCGGGGGTGCTGTGTCGGGGTGTCATGTCGGGGGTCGGGGTGTCGGCCGTGTCGTGTCGGGGTCGATCCTCGACTCCTTTTCCCCTCGATCCTCGACCCCTGACAATCTAAATAAACCTAAACTAAATCTAGGGGTGTCGGGGTCTCGGGGGTGTCGGCGGTGTCGGGGGTGTCGTGTCGGGGTCGGGGTGTCGAGGGTGTCGTGTCGGGGTAGGGCTGCTGTGTCATGGTCGGGGTGTCGTGTCCGGATCGGCGTGTCGGGGGTGTCATGTCGGGGTGGGGGTGTCGTGTCGGGGTGTCGGGGTGTCGTGTCGGTGGTGTCGTGTTGGGGTCGACCCTCGACTCCTTTTCCCCTCGATCCTCGACCTAGCTAAACTAAATCTAAACTAAATCTAAACCTAGCTAAACTAAATCTAAATAAACAAAAAAACAGAAAAAAATATCACCTTAGGGTTTGACGGTGCGGCTCCGGCGGCAGGGCGGGGCTGGGTGGCGTGGCGCCGGTGGCGGGGCGGGGCGGGGCGGCACTGATGGCAAGGCGGGGCGGCACTAGTGGCGAGGCAGGGCGGCGCGGCGCGGCTCCGGCGGTGGGGCAGGGCAGCGCGGTGGCCACGGCATGCGTCCGCTGGGAGGGGTGGCCGGGGCGGGGCGGCCTGCCGGTCGGCAACGAGGCGGGCACCAGTGGGCGTGGCTGGCCGATGGCAGCGGGGGCTCTGGGGGGTGGCAGGGGGCGGCAGCTCGGGGTGGGGCGACGGGGTGGGCGGCGACGGGCGGGGCTGGTGAGGTGAGTGGAGAGAGAGATGGGTGGGGCGACGGGGCAGGCGGCGAGGGGCAGGGCTGGCCGGCGGCGGCTCGGACAACGAGGGACGGCGCGGGTGAGGTGAGGGAGAGAGAGAGGGGTGGGGCGCGGGGGTTAGGTAGGTTAATCTCTTTGTCGTCTGCTTGCAGACGGCAAAGAGACTAGCTAGTGGGGTGGGGCCGGGGGACGGACGTTACTTCTTTGTCGTCTGCTAGCAGACGGCAAAGAAAATGTCCGTTAGCTGATACCCGTTAGTGGGTCACCCTTCCTCTTTGCCGTCTGCTAGCTGATAGCAAAGCTAGTTTGCC
The DNA here is from genome assembly GCA_022496015.1 of Hordeum marinum. Lineage (NCBI taxonomy): Eukaryota > Viridiplantae > Streptophyta > Magnoliopsida > Poales > Poaceae > Hordeum > Hordeum marinum. The sequence goes on from CM039674.1 coordinate 516,314,939, forward strand.
ATCCGCTGGCAGACGGCAAAGAACTAGCTGATGGCAAAGAGCTTCTTTGCCGTCAGCTAGTTCTTTGCCGTCAGTAAACTGGAAACTGATGGCAAATAGTTGCTTTGTCGTCTGCCAGCTGACGGCAAAGAAATGGCAGACGGCAAATTTGTTGTTTCCATTAGTGGGTCAAGAAAGAATCCCACTAATTCTTCTTGAATTGCTCGTATGCGATCATGTGGTAAGAGTTCATCCTGCATCTGCCACATCTAATTTGAAGAAGGGGGTCAATACATATATATGAATGAAACTCAACACAAATCATTGTAATAAAATAAAATTGTGAATATTATTGCTTACGCACTTCATATTGTTTTTCAGAGTAGCCCCACTTTGGGGTCATCGCATTGTAGATGAACTCGCAAACGTAGTATCCACAAAAATCATTCCCGGCTTCCTGCCACAAGCACTTTACGAGAAATAGAGTTCAATCAAACTGATAATCAAGCATGATAAATGGTATTGATGAAACTAGAATCAATGGGAGATGTGCGGAACTAGCTAGTAGTACTTACGTTCGGGTGTGTAAATCGTAGCTCCCTCGGCAGTGCCGGAACAATTGCGGTGAAATCTTCCAAACCCTGCCAGACAAAGAAAATAATTACTTGATATCAGGAAATGAACAAACTTGCCGATATGATGCGATAATGATCGATTGAACTTACTTCTCGAGCATTTCAGTCATGTATGCATAATCCCGGGGATCTTTTCGTTTCGAGTCTAAGATGGTTACTACTCCCCGCTCAACCTTAATCTCTAGCAGAATAAAGTGGAAGCTGCGCACGCATGCATAACTCATCAATTACATTACTTTAACCTCGAGTAATAAGGGAAACCGAATATGCACAAGATAGTAACACTCACTTGAAGTTGTAAGGAAAGAGTATTGTCTCTTTGTTTTGATTTGCAAGCAACGATTGTAGCAAGTTGTTCTTGGTTTGTGTGGCATTCTTTTAAACCCTATACTCATGTATGATATTTGGGTTAATGAACCCAATATCATAGATTTGTGCTTTTATGCATTCGACGATCTTCAATCTGCGTAATATAGTGAGGATAATTATATATGCATGCAATGAAAGAGCTGAGCTATATATAGAGACTTAATTACAGAAGTAGTACTTACAGACAGTAGGAACTCACAATTGTTTTGTCGATGTCCTTTTGATTGTATAACTGAAATAACTCTTCAAATTCAACAGAAAACTGCTCCATTCCAACGAGGTTGTGCTCCTCTTTAATTCTCATCGTCACAGTATCCAGCCCAGATTCGATGCAGGTTTTCAGGTACCAATCATGGAATCTTCGCATCATCGTTGTTGGAGGAGGATGATCAGGTTTGACTAGACGCTGCCCGTACCGGTATCTGAATTCGTCCACCTCCAACGGCTCTAAGAGTACATCATCGCTTGGCTAATCAGCAGGATTGGTATCGGGTACCATCCCCGGATGATCAGCGGCGATATCGCTAGACACCTTGAGCGAGGGGCACGATTGGTTCTCCTGTTTGCCGAGCTGGGGAATTTTTTCCCAGTTCTTCGTTTTGCCCCGTTGTCTGGTTCCTATTGATCTTCATCAGACACAGATCGTCATCGTATCATCGTCTAGTTCCTCTTGATCTTCATCTTCCCCCGTTGCAGCATCACCGTATTCAGGAGGCACATAGTTGTCATCATCCTCTTCGTGTTCGTTGTCTTCCATCATAACCCCTCTTTCTCTGTGCTTGGTCCAAACATTATAGTGTGGCATCAAACCCTTCTCAAGCAGGTGGAAGTGAAGGGTTTTAGAGTTGGAGAAAACCTTCATATTCTCACAGACAGCACATGGAAAATGAATAAAACCATTCTACTTGTTTGCCTCAGTCGTTTCGAGAAAATTATGCAGGCCCTTAATATACTCGGAGGCGCATCGGTCACCGTACATCCATTGCCGGTTCATCTGCGTGTGTTATATAATAAAGTGTATTAAAAACCATTACAACATATCATGAATATAGGAGTGACCAAATTAATAGAAATTCCTCATCACATTAAAGCCAAAGTACAATAGTGACCAAAATAAATACATACAGTTCATACATAGTTCTCATTATTGAACAACATATAGCTCTCTAGAGCATCTAATTAAAACATACATTGAAACTATGTAAAAAATTTAAATGCAACAACAAATGCGATCATAACCGCTACTAAGGTACCAATTGATCCACGGCATAATGATACCAAGCCTCAGTACGAATGGCATATTTTCTAATCTTTCTAATCTTCAAGCGCATTGCATCCATCTTGGTCTTGTGATTGTCGACGACATCGGCAACATGCAACTCCAACTTCATCTTCTCCTCTTCAACTCTTTGTAATTTTTCTTTCAAGTCAATTTTTTCTTTTTCAACCAAATTTAACTTCTCGACTAGAATTGCTATGTGGGTTGGAATTTCCGGTTCAACTACCTCCTCCTAGATTAAAAAAACCTATGTCATGTTGGTCGACATAATTTTCATCAACACTAAATAAAACAAATAGTTATAAAAGATATTATATACCACATCCGAATCATAGACAGGACGAGGGCCGATGGAGGCGGATACGAAAACCATCGCACTATATAATAACAAACAATAATAAAAGTAAGAAAATTACACAAGTATCTATCTAAATCATACAAGTAAAACCTTTTTCCTTTTAGAAAGAAGATAAGAAGAAAAGGCTAACCGTGGTGGTGCCGGCACCAAGATGGGCGCAGGCGATCGATGGCGGTGAGGACGGGGACGGGACAGGACGGACCACTAAACCTACACAAATCTTGAGGAAAATGGAGCTTGGACAAGGAGCTTCGAGAGGAGAAAGCTTAAGTGTGTCTTGAGCATTTCATCGAACACCTCATGTGCATAGGAGGTGAGCTAGAGCACCACAAAGCTTTCCCTCGCCGGCCACAAAAACAGAGCAATGTGGAGTGCTCTGCTCGTTGGTGAGGGGGTATATATAGGCATCTCATTGGTCCCGGTTCGTGGCTAGAACCAGGACTAAAGGAGACCATTTGGTCTCGGTTCCAGCCACAAACCGGGACCAATGGTTGTGGGCCAGGAGCAAGGCCCATTGGTCCTAGTTGGTGTCTAGAACCGGGACCAAAGGGGTCAGACGAACCGGGGACCAATGGCCCACGAGGCCCGGTCGGCGCCCTGGCCTCACGAACTGGGACCAATGCCGCCATGGGTCCCGATTCGTGAGTGAACCGGGACTAATGGGTTGGCCCGGCCTGGACCAAAGCCCTGTTTTCTACTAGTGCACGTGCGTACTGCCGGAGAAAGCTGACCAAAGCAAGGGACACCGCCAACTCACGTCAGAATTTTTAGGATACAAATGGTTGCCTCATGTAGCCCATGATCCAACCGTGAAGGTGAAGTTTCTCATGAGTATGGTTGACGAATGATTTGGATAACCGGTTAACTATGGGAAGTTATGGAAGGCGAAGGCAAATGCAATCAGGATGTTGCATGGTGATTATGAGGCCGCATACAATATTATACCAAGGATGTTGGGAGCAATCGCACATAGGAACCCTGGCATGTGTCATGCAGTGGAGGAAAATGACGGAGTGTTTCACTGTGTGTTCTAGAGTTTTGGGCAATGCATCGAGGCATTCAAGCATTGTCGTCCAGTGTTGTCTATGATGGCACATTCTTGACTGGGAAGTACAAGGGAACTCTAATGGTGGCAATGGCTCACTCATCCAATGATAACGTGTTGCCGGTTACATTTGCTTTAGTTCCTTCCGAGCATGACGAAAACTAGGACTGGTTCATGGGGCATGTGAGAACCAAGGTGATTGGCAATAGGGAGGTATGCATCATATCGGACCGGCATCATGGGATTCTCCAGGCGATAGTTGCATCCATTCCCGGCCTCCCAAAGCTTCACCATGGATGGTGCATGAGGCATTTCGTGGCAAACTTTTACCGGGCATGCAAGAGCAAAGAGTTTTCCAAAGACCTTACTCATGTGTGCATGACATTCTCCTTTGATGCATTCACAAGCCTCTATGATAATCTTTTGAAGGCATTGACAAAGAACCAAAAGGGAAGAGCATTCCTGACTAGGCATTATGAGGAAAAGCAAAAGTGGGCACGCACTTGATGACGGAGGTTGGAGATACGGCGGCATGACAGGCAACATGGTGGAATGCTTCAACAATGTGCTTAAGGGTGTTTGTTATTTTCCCATGACTAAAATATTGAAATACACCTTCTTGAAGTTGAATGAGTATTTCCTTAAGCATTCCATATCAACGGCAAATTGGATAGGGGAGAAAATGGACTATCCAGATAAGGTTCATGATTGGCTGAAATTTCAAGCAGGCAAGTCGACCCATCAACAAATCATTAGATTCAACGACAAAGATGGGATCTACCAATTAAGTTGACGAGCCAAATGGCACAACACGAGATGGTGTCACCTATGGCGGTGTTGCTTATGAGGTGCACCTCAAGGACCGGTGGTGTCAATGTGAGAGGTCTCACAGGTACCATTGGCCGTGCTCACACGTGATGACAGCTGCGAGGGCAAGGTACTTACCGGTTTCAGATGGAATTACCATATGACTGCATTGTTGGGAACATTGCATGGGAAACAAAAAATTTCCTACACACACACACACAGATCTATCCATGGTGATGAGCATCTATGAGAGGGAGAGTGGATCTACGTACCCTTGTAGATCGCTAAGCGGGAAGCGTTAAGAAACGCGGTTGGTGTAGTCGAACGTCTTCGCGATCCAAATTGCTGAGCGTCCCGCGATCCAATCACGATCCGTCCCGCGAACTTGATCACGATCCGTCCCACGAACTTGATCACGATCCTTCTGATCTAGCGCCGAACGGACGGCACCTTCGCATTCAGAACACGTACATCTTGATGACGATCTTCGCCGTCTTGATCCAGCAAGAAGGAGCGTAGAGTAAGAAGAGTTCTCCGGAAGCATGACGGCGCTCCGGCGATGGTGGTGGCGCTATTCCGGCAGGGCTTCGAGTAAGCACTGTAGAAATCCGATCTAGAGGAGAAACTATGCACTGGAGGAACGGGTAGCACGTGGCTAAAAATTCTGTGCAAAAACCCTAAAACCACTAGTATATATAGGAGGAAGAGAGGAGGAGGCTTGGCCCAAGGGCCAAGCCACAAGGAGTTGGCCGAACCAGGTTGTGGAGTCGGAATCCACCTCCAATCCTAGTAGGACTAGGATTCACCCAATTTTTGCCCTTTTCCACCTTTTCTCTTTGGATTTTCTTCTCTAGCCGCATGGGCCTTGTGTGGGGTTTTCCACCAGCCCACTAAGGGCTGATATTCACTCTCCCACAGCCCATGAAGCCTCTTGGGTCTAAATACCCCTCTCGGAGGTCTCCCGGTACACTACCGGCACTCCCGGTACACTACCAATGAGCCCAAAACTTTTCCGGCGACCAAAATAGGACTTCCTATATATGAATATTTACATCTGGATCATTCTGGAGCTCCTCGTGACGTTCGGGATCTCATACGGGACTCCAAACAACCTTCGGTTACCACCATACATAACTCTAGACTACCGAAATGTCACCAAACCTTAAGTGTGCAGACCCTGCGGGTTCGAGAACTATGTATACATGACCGAGACACCTCTATGGTCAATAACCAATAGCGGTACCTGGATGCCCATATTGGTTCCTACATATTCTATGAAGATCTTTATCGGTCGAACCTCTATGTCAAGGATTCAGTTAATCCCGTATGATGTTCCCTTTGTTCTTCGGTATGTTACTTGCCCGAGATTCGATCGTCGGTATCTCCATACCTAGTCCAACCTCGTTATCGGCAAGTCTCTTTACTCGTTCCGTAATACAAGATCCCGTGACTAACACTTAGACACATTGCTTGCAAGGCTCATTGTGATGTTGTATTACCGAGTGGGCCCTGAGATACCTCTCCGTCACACGGAGTAACAAATCCCAGTCTTGATCCATGCCAACTCGACAGACACCCTCGCAGATACCTATAGAGCACCTTTATAGTCACCCAGTTACGTTGCGACGTTTGATACACACAAGGCACTCCTCCGGTATCCGTGAGTTGCATGATCTCATGGTCATAGGAACATATACTTGACATGCAAAAAACAGTAGCAATAAACTGACACGATCATATGCTACATTTGTAGTTTGGGTCTTGTCCATCACATGTCAATGGCCAGGAAACCTTGACCATCTTTGGTCAACGAGCTAGTTCACTAGAGGCATACTAGGGACAAAGTATTGTCTATTTACCCACACATGTAATGTGTTTCCAATACAATTATAGCATGGATAATAAACAATTATCATGAACAAGGAAATATAATAATAAACACTTTATTTATTGCCTCTAGGGCATATTTCCAACAGTCTCCCACTTGCACTAGAGTCAATAATCTAGCTCACATCACTATGTGATTCACATTGTAATGAATCGAACACCCATGCAATTCTGGTATTGATCATGTTTAGCCCTTGGAAGAGGTTTAGTCAACGGGTCTACAACATTCAGATCCGTGTGCACTTTGCAAATATTTATGTCCTTCTTCTTGATGTAATCGCGGATGGAGTTGAAGCGTCGCTTTATGTGTCTGGTCCTCTTGTGAAACCTTTGTTCCTTGGCCAGAGCAATGGCACCAGTGTTGTCACAGAATAGGTTCATTGGATTCAGTGGACTAGGCACTACTCCAAGATCTGTCATGAACTGCTTCATCTAGACACCTTCCTTTGCCGCCTCCGAGGCTGCGATGTACTCCGCTTCACATGTAGAATCAGCTACCACGCTTTGCTTGGAACTGCACCAGCTTACCGCTCCCCCGTTGAGAATAAATACGTATCTGGTTTGTGACTTAGAGTCATCTAGATCAGTGTCAAAGCTTGCATCGACATTACCCTTTACGACGAGCTCTTCATCACCTCCATAAACGAGAAACATTTCCCTAGTCCTTTTCAAGTACTTAAGGATATTCTTGATCGCTACCCAGTGTTCCATTCCAGGATCACTTTGAAACCTTCCGGCCATACTTATGGCAAGGTTGACATCGGGTCTTGTGCACAGCATTGCATACATGATAGAGCCTATGGCTGAAGCATAGGGGATGACACTCATCTTTTCTCTATCCTCTGCAGTCACTGGGCATTGAGTCTTACTCAACTTCACACCTTGTAACACAGGCAAGAACCCCTTCTTGGACTGATCCATTTTGAACTTCTTCAAAACTTTATCAAGGTATGTGCTCTGTGAAAGTGCTATCTAGTGTTTCGATATATCTCTATAGATCTTAATGCCTAATATGAAAGTAGCTTCTCCTAGGTCCTTCATTGAAAAACTCTTGCTCAAATATTCCTTCACGCTTTCCAGCATTTCTATATTGTTTCCAATCAGCAATATGTCATCCACATATAATATTAGAAACGCTATAGAGCTCCCACTCACTTTCTTGTAAATACAAGCTTCTCCATAAACTTGTATAAACTCAAACGCTTTGATAACCTCATCAAAACGCTCATTCCAACTCCAAGATGCTTGCACCAGCCCATAAATGGATCGCTAGAGTTTGCAAACTTTGTCAGCATTCTCTAGATCGACAAAACCTTCTGGTTGCATCATATACAACTCTTCCTCAAGGAAACCGTTGAGGAACGCTGTTTTGACATCCATCTTCCAAATTTCATAGTCGAAATAAGCAGCTATTGCCAACATGATTCTGATAGACTTAAGCATCGCTAAAGGTGAGAAGGTCTCATCGTAGTCAACTCCTTGAACTTGTGAAAAACCCTTTGCCACAAGTCGAGCTTTATAGACGGTGACATTACCGTTCGCGTCTGTCTTCTTCTTAAAGATCCATTTGTTTTGAATGGCCTTTTGCCCTTCAGGTAATACTTCCAAAGTCCATACTTTGTTTTCATACATGGATCCCATCTCGGATTTCCTGGCCTCTAACCATTTCTCGGAATCCGGGCCCATCACTGCTCCTCCATAGCTCGTAGGTTCACTGTTGTCCAACAACATCACCTCCAAGACAGGGTTGCCGTACCACTCAGGAGTAGTACGCGGCCTTGTCGACCTACGAGGTTCAATAGTAGCTTGATCTGAAGCTTCATGATCATCATCATTAACTTCCTCTTCTACCGTCGTAGGTTCCATAGAAACATCTTTCTGCGATGCGCTACTTTCTGGTTGGAGTAAAGGTTCAATAACCTCATCAAGCTCTATTTTCCTCCCACTCAATTCTTTCGAGAGGAACTCTTTCTCAAGAAATGTTCCGTTCTTAGCGACAAACACTTTGCCTTCGGATTTGAGATAGAAGGTATACCCGACTGTCTCTTTCAGGTATCCTATGAAGACGCATTTTTCCGCTTTGGGTTCCAGCTTTTCTGGCTGAAGATTTTTGACATAAGCATCACATCCCCAAACTTTAAGAAACGACAACTTTGGCCTCTTGCCAAACCATAGTTCATATGGCATCATCTCAACGGATTTCGATGGTGCCCTATTTAAAGTGAATGCAGCTGTCTCTAATGCATAACCCCAAAACGATAGTGGCAAATCAGCAAGAGACATCATAGGATGCACCATATCTAATAAGGTTCGATTACGACGTTCGGACACACCATTATGTTGTGGTGTTCCGGGCGGTGTCAACTATGAAACAATTCCACACCGTCTTAAGTGACTGCCAAACTCATAACTCAGATATTCACCTCCTTGATCAGATTGCAGGAATTTAATCTTCTTGTTACGATGATTCTCAACTTCACTCTGAAATTGCTTGAACTTTTCAAACGTTTCAGACTTGTGTTTCATCAAATAAATATACCCATATCTACTTAAGTCATTAGTGAAGGTGAGATAATAACAATATCCACCACGCGTTGTAACATTCATTGGATCGCACACATCAGTATGTATGATTTCCAATAAGTCACTCGTTCGTTCCATTGTTCCAAAGAACAACGTTTTAGTCATCTTGCCCATGAGGCATGGTTCACATGTGTCAAGTGATTCAAAATCAAGTGACTCCAAAAGTCCATCAACATGGAGCTTCCTCATGCGTTTACACCAATATGACCTAAACGGCAGTGCCACAAGAAAGTGGCACTATCATTATCAACTCTACATCTTTTGGCATCAATGTTATGAACATGTGTGTCATTACTATCAAGATTCAATATGAATAAACCCCTAACATTGGGTGCATGACCATAAAAGATATTACTCATCTAAATAGAACAACCTTTATTCTCTGATTTAAATGAGTAACCGTCTCGCAATAAACAAGATCCAGATATAATGTTCATGCTTAACGCAGGCACTAAATAACAATTATTCAGGTTCATCACTAATCCCGATGGTAATCGAAGAGAGAGCGTGCCGACGGCAATCACATCAACCTTGGAACCATTTTCCACGCACATCGTCACTTCATCCTTCGCCAGCCTTCATTTATTCCGTAGTTCCTGCTTTGAGTTGCAAATGTGAGCAACCGAACCGGTATCAAATACCCAGGCACTACTACGAGAGCTAGTAAGGTACACATCAATAACATGTATTCATATATACCTTGTTTGTCGTTGGCCGCCTTCTTGTCAGCCAGGTACTTGGGGCAGTTCCACTTCCAGTGACTAGTTCCCTTGCAATGAAAGCACTCAGTTTTTGGCTTGGGTCCATGCTTGGGCTTCTTTACAGGATTAGCAACTGCTTTGCCATCCTTCTTGGTTTTACCCTTCTTGCCCTTGCCCTTGACCTTGCCATTTTTCTTCAAACTAGTGGTTTTATTGACCATCAACACTTGATGTTCTTTCTGGATTTCAGACTCAACGACTTTTAGCATTGCAAACAGCTCGGCGACTGACTTGTTCATCTCGTGCATGTTATAGTTCATCACAAAGCTCTTGTAACTACGTGGCAGTGATTGAAGAACTCTGTCAGTGATCGCCTCTGGCGGAAGGGCAATTACCAACTCCGCTAGACGAGTTGAATACCCAGACATTCTGAGTGTATGTTCACTGATAGACCCGTTCTCCTCCATCTTGCAAGCATAGAACTTATCGGAGGTTTCATACCTCTCGATCCGGGCGTTCTTCTGAAAGATAAACTTCAACTCCTGGAACATCTCATATGCTCCATGACGTTCAAAACATCTTTGAAGTCTCGGTTCTAAGCCATACAATATTGCACACTGAACTATTGAGTAATCTCTAGTGTGTGCCTCCCAAGCGTTCTTAACGTCTTTGGAGGTCATGTCTTCCAGTTGGTCACCAAGCGGTGCATCAAGGACATATGATTTCTGGGAAGCCGTGAGGATAATCCTTAGATTACGAGCCTAGTAAACAAAGTTACTTCCATCATCTTTCAACTTAGCTTTCTCTAGGAATGCATTAAAATTAAGGGGTGCTACTGCGCGAGCCATTGATCTACAACATAAATATGCAAAGTTTACTTAGACTATTGTTCAAGATAATGAGTTTAGTTAATCAAATTACCAAAGCTCCCACTCAAATCGACATCCCTCGGGTCATCTGAGTGTCACATGATCCAAATTCACCAACTCAAGTCCGATCATCATGTGAGTTGAGGTGGCTTCAATGGTGAACATCTCATGTTGATCATATCTACTATATGACTCATGTTGCACCTTCCGGTCTCTTGTGTTCCGAGGCCATGTATGTACATTCTAGGCTCTTCAAGTTTAACCCGTGTGTTGTGTGTGTGCAACACTGGCTTGCACCCATTGTATGTGAACGTAGAGTCTATCACACCCGATCATCACGTGGTGTCTCGACACGAGGAACTTTCACAACGGTGCACACTCGGGGAGAACACAATTCATCTTGAAATTAAGTGAGGGATCACCTTATAATGCTACCGTCGTAATAAGCAAAACAAGGTGCATAAATGGATTAAGATCACATGCAAATCATAAGTGACATGATATGGCCATGAACTTGTGCTTTTGATCTCCACCTAGAAAGCACCGGCATGATCTCCATCGTCACTGGCATGACACCATGATCTTCATCATCTTGATCTCCATCAACGTGTCGCCATCGGGGTTGTCGTGCCCAACATGCTTCTACTACTATTACTACCGTTTAGTGATAAAGTAAAGCATTACATAGCGCTTAATGATTGACACACAGGTCATACAATAATTAAAGACAACCCTATGGCTCCTGCCGGTTGCCGTACTCATCGACATGCAAGTCGTGATAATCTATACATCACATGATCATCTCATACATCACATAATCACATCATGTAATTGGCCATATCACATCACAACATACCCTGCAAAAACAAGTTAGATGTCCTCTAATTGTTGTTGCATGTTTTACGTGGATGCTACGGGTATCTAGCAAGAACAATTCTCATCTACGCAAAAACCACAACGGTGATACACTAGTTGCTTTTCAACCTTCTCAAGGACCGCCTTTGTCGAATCCGATCCAACTAAAGTGAGAGAAACTGGTACCCGCAAGACATCTATGCAACAAGTTGCCGTCGAGGGAACCGGTCTCTTGTAAGCAAACGAGTAATGTTGGTCCGGGCCGCTTCATCTCACAATACCGCTGAACCAAAATTTGACCAAGGGAGGAAGCAATCTAAGCATCAACGCCCACAAAACATTTGTGTTCTACTCGAGATCTCATATACACATAGACCTAGCTCATGATGCCACTATTGGGAATGTTTCATGGTAAACAAAAAATTTCCTACGCACACGCAGATCTATCCATGGTGATGAGCATCTACGAGAGGGAGAGTGGATCTACGTACCCTTGTAGATCGCTAAGCGGGAAGCGTTAAGAAACGTAGTTGGTGTAGTCAAACGTCTTCGCGATCCAAATCGTCAAGCATCCCGCGATCCAATCACGATCCGTCCCGCAATCCAATCACGATTCGTCCCACGAACTTGATCATGATCCGTCCCACGAACTTGATCACGATCCTTCCGATCTTGCGCCGAACGGACGGCACCTCCGCGTTCAGCACACGTACAGCTTGATGACGATCTCCGCCGTCTTGATCCAGCAAGAAGGAGCGGAGAGGAAGAAGAGTTCTCCGGCAGCGTGATGGCGCTCCGGCGATGGTGGTGGAGCTATTCCGACAGGGCTTTGCCTAAGCACAGCAGAAATCTGATCTAGAGGAGAAACTATGCACTGGAGGAACGGGCAGCACGTGGCTAAAAATTCTGTGCAAAAACCCTAAAACCACTAGTATATATAGGAGGAAGAGAGGAGGAGGCTTGGCCCAAGGTCCAAGCCACAAGGAGTCAGCCGAACCAGGTTGTGGAGGTGGAATCCACCTCCAATCCTAGTAGGACTAGGATTCACCCAATTTTTGCCTTTTTCCACCTTTTCTCTTTGGATTTTCTTCTCTAGACGCATGGGCCTTGTGTGGGGTTTTCCACCAGCCCACTAAGGGCTAGTATTCACTCTCCCACAGCCCATGAAGCCTCTTGGGTAGAAATACCCCTCCCGGAGGTCTCCCGGTACACTACCGGCACTCCCGGTACACTACCAATGAGCCCGAAACTTTTTCGACGACCAAAGCAGGACTTCCTATATATGAATCTTTACCTTCGGACCATTCCGGAGCTCCTTGTGACGTCCAGGATCTCATCCGGGACTTTGAACAACCTTCAGTCACCACCATAACTCTATACTACCGAAACGTCACCAAACCTTAAGTGTGCAGACCCTGCGGGTTCGAGAACTGTGTAGACATGATCGAGACACCTCTAAACCAATAGCAGGACCTGGATGCCCATATTGGTTCCTACATATTCTACGAAGATATTTATCGGTCGAACCTCTATGTCAAGGATTTAGTTAATCCCGTATGATGTTCCCTTTGTTCTTAAGTATGTTACTTGCCCAAGATTCGATCGTCGGTATCTCCATACCTAGGTCAACCTCGTTATCGGCAAGTCTCTTTACTCATTCCGTAATACAAGATCCCATGACTAACACTTAGACACTTTGGTTGCAAGGCTCATTGTGATGTTGTATTACCGAGTGGGCCCTGAGATACCTCTCCGTCACACCCTTGGAGATACCTGTAGAGCACCTTTATAGTCACCCAGTTACGTTGCGACGTTTGATACACACAAGGCACTCCTCCGGTATCCGTGAGTTGCATGATCTCATGGTCATAGGAACATATACTTGACATGCAGAAAACAGTAGCAATAAACTGACACAATCATATGCTACGTTTGTAGTTTGGGTCTTGTCCATCACATCATTCTCCTAATGATGTGATCCCGTTATCAAATGACATCACATGTCAATGGCCAGGAAACCTTGACCATCTTTGATCAACGAGCTAGTTCACTAGAGGCATACTAGGGACAAAATGTTGTCTATTTACCCACACATGTAATGTGTTTCCAATTAATACAATTATAGCATGGATAATAAATGATTATCATGAAAAGGAAATATAATAATAAACACTTTATTTATTGCCTCTAGGGCATATTTCCAACATGCATCAGTTCACGTTGGAAGCCATGAGGTTGACATGGGCACCTCGGTTCCATCCTTTCCTTGACTAGTCACCGTGGCCAGAGTACGATGGCCCACATATCTTGCCTGATCCTACACTCATGGTATCTACAAAAGGGAGAAGAAGAAATAATAGGTTTAGGAGCGACATGGATGTTATAGCTGGATATACTGGCATGAAACAATTTGGCAACAGTCATTTCATGGAGCCTCCCGACACCAACAATTGTGGTCAATGTGACAACCCAAGACACAATAACAGGACATGCGACACTAGCACGAGTCAGACTGGTGGCCGTATAGGGAGTCCTAGTGCTCGCGGAGGACGGACTACCGTTACAGGTAGTAGTGCAAGAGGAGACACTAGGGGTGGTCGCGGAGGACGGACTACTGTTACAGGTAGTAGTGCAAGATGAGCCACTAGGGGTGGTCGCGGAGTGCCTCATGGTGTTAGACTTGGGGGGGTAGTGGTCCCGCTTTCGGTGTTACTAAGAGACGAAGGGTTGATAGAGGGTGGCCAATTGATGTGCTTCTCAACCCGGATGGTTGATAGATGGTAAATTTGTTATGTCATGTTCTAAAAATCTTGCACTTGCTGTCATATTAGTTCTAAAATCCATATAAGTCACTAACACTATTGAAATGTATGCAGGCATGGCTTCATCTGGTTCCATCCCGAGGCCGCCGTGCACTGACCAAGAGGACATGCCGAACAACTAGAAGGAGGCAACCTTGGACAAGATAAAGGACAAAGATTTGATAACGCCACCATGCTGGTGTGGAGACGTTTGCAAGGTCAAGGTATCTACTGACCGGAAGAAGTCATGGACGGAATGGAGCAGGTTTTTTGTGTGTCCCAACTACGCACACGATCGTAGACGTTCGACTAACGCCTATGGAGTTCCTCCGGTATTTTAAATATGTTCCAGTGGATGTGTTTTCATGACGAGCGTTCCAATTGTATTACTAACAAACAAGCATGTCTTCTATGCAGTCACCCCCTCCTCTTTGCAAGTATTTCACGTGGATAGATGATGAAGTGCCAGAAGATGTCCAGAAGGACCAAAATGCAGACTGGGATCGGAGGCGGCGGTTGTTTGAAGAATCTTTGCAGCGTGTCAAGTACGAGGAACGTCTTGCTAAGGAGAAGAAGCAGCAAAAGAAGCGTGAGGTAGAGAGGGCACGCAAAGAGAAGGAGGCTCGTGACGAGGAGAGGGCAAGAAAGCTTGCAAGGGCTCGTGAAGCTTACGAGGAGGATAAGGCACGTTACAACAAGGGAAAGGGGCCCATGTTTCCTTAGTGACATTGCAAGGTCTCCTGAAGCTTAGTGGAGGCAGATGTATTAGTGGGCTTGACCTCTAACGTTGAACTTTGAACTTGCGAGATCACCTGTTTTATGGTTTTGTTGTACTTTGAACTCTAATGTTGAACTCTTATGGTCTTCTTGAACTCCTATGGTCTTGTTGCAATGCTAGGTTGAGTTCTTGCTTCAAATAAAATAGTACTTCCTTCGAGGTACCGGGCATGCCCCTACTACCAGCATCTATGGCGGTAGGGTGTACCAGCCTACCGCCACCCTCTACGGAGGTAGGGTGTGGTGCACCCCATCAGACCTAGTCTAATCTTACGCGCGAGCTCCTACTGCCAATACCTATGGCGGTAGGATGAAGTACCCTACCACCAAGGTCCCTGGCGGTAGGGTGTGGCGCACCCCATCAGACCTCATCACACTCTGTCTGGTCTTACGTGTGAGTTGTAGATCCCTATCGCCAGCACCTATGGCGGTAGGTTGTAACAACCTACCGCCAGGAGCCCTGGCGGTAGGGTATTTTTATTTCATTCTCTCCCCCCCTCTTGTGCACCATGGTACAAATCGATAGGATCAACACGAAATCTTAATGAACACCAAGTTACATAATCTGACATTACAACATGGAGTTACACAATGTGACATACAACGCGAAGTTCCTCCGAAGTTCAAATGAAAAGGATACAAATCGATATTATCATGGTAATGAACACTCCAATGTGCGTCCACATCCTAAACAAACCACCTACACGGGCATCAATCCCTTGATTTGATAATCCGTGTGCACCTCCAATGTATGCCCTATCTACTCCATCAGTTGTGCCCGAATAGCAAGTGAAAGTGTGACAACGAGCACTATTGGATTCATCGTCATAATCGTAAGCATCCAGCAGCTCTGTTAATATAGGGGTTCGATCTATCACCTTCATATGGATCTTCACAACATGCAGAACTGTTGGCTTCTCAAGTTTCAGCTGACTACTAGGTGTTGAAATTGGCCCATCAGAGTCAGAGGTTGGATAATCCTGTCCTAGTTCAGGTTCTGGCAGCTCCACTTCATATAGCTTGGGCACTTTGTTGGGATATCTCTTCCACGCCTCAACAACTAGGAAGCAACGATTAGTGGGCTTGACCATCTTAACGAGATTACCAACAAACTCGACCTCCCATGCTTCTTGCGGCAGCCCATCAAAGCTCAACCTAGTCAAGAATTTCAGAGACGATGCCAGGCCACCTATCCCACGACGCCAATGAGTGAACTAGATCGCCTCTCCGTCGGCAGTTAGCTTACGGGAGTGGTAGATGAGCACTCGAGCGCAGTCCTCGCCTGACCGGAACCGTACAAGAAAATCTGCAGGAGGCGAACATACTTCAACCATGACATCGTTGCGGGAGAGCCTGCATTGCGACTCTAAAGCAGCAACCAACTATGCAGGGGACACGGGAGGCCGATGCCCTTCCACTATTCCCACCAGGGCACGACCATGCAACTTTTCCTCAACCCTAAACATCCTTGTCGTGCGCTGGAGCACACGGCGACCGAACTCAGGGCTCAGCTCCGGCTCGCCACGCATCCACTTCTTTGTCGGGAAGTATGCACCCCCTCCCTGTTCTCCGGCCTCCGTCTCTCTCGCTCGAACTGGTCCATCTAGAGATAGGATGAAGTGAGTAGAAATGCAAATCACACAAGGATACAAGACGTAATAGTTCACAATCTCTACTTAATAAGAAATACAACATAGAGTCCTTCATGAGTTCAAATGATGAAGGTACAATACAAGTCATAATAGTTCAAATGACAACATGTAAGCAAATGGGTACATGTCATAGTAGTTCAAATGACAATAGGTTACATAGCATCATGCTAATCAATACCCATATGGGCTTACCGTACGGTCCCGGGTTGCAGCAAATAACATCCATTCTTTCTTTCACCCAAGCCCTATGAGAAGCCTGCTCTGGTATGGGTAAAAATGGTTGCCAAACTAACCAATTGATGATGCTGCCATGATTACGTATGTTAAACTAAGTATGTTCTAACCTTGTTGTGCAGTAAGCAATTTTCATCGCAAGATCGTGCCTACAATCCTTTTCCGCCTTTTTGAGGCTGGTTATCCCCTTCTGTTTTTTCTTGATAAAATTTTCAGAAGCCGAAGCCTCCGTCCAAATTAAATGTGTGAAAAGGCTTTCGAAGCCTTGTTCAACGCATCAACAGCTTTGACCCACATGTTCATCTTTTCCTTGATAAATTCGCATTCAAGCATCATTGCCTCCTCAGCGGTAGCCATAGCGTACATGAACAGTGCCATCCTACATTTCGGCAATTGGCTAATAAGGTCACAGCAGCCATAACAACAAATCCATATGACAAATTACTAGGGTTTGTTAAGCCACTAACCTGTATCATGACTACTAACCCTAATACTAAAGGCACTAAAAGTAAAAGTGTCTGAGTTATCAGATCGATAGACTTGGCACACTATTATTCACATCTAAAACATGAAAAGGAAGAAAATTTGTAAAACAAACACAAAAATTACAAAAACTAGGGTTTACACTAAATCCAACAAGAAAGTCATATGAGATGATGGAATGCAGAAAAAAATTAGTGGGGGAGGGGGAGATACCTTGCCCGAGGAAAATAGCCCAGATCCACCGGACAAATCTCAAAGAACGAGGATGGATTTGGAGGGCCTTGAGGGCGGGGTGCATGTGCAAGAGAGGGGAAGAGCTCGGGGAGGATGAAGCAGGCAGCAAATGAGTGGCTGGGAGTGGGTGGAGTAGGCCTATCCAGCCACTTAAAGGGTCAAGGACCCTACCGCCAGAGGTGCTGGCGGTAGGCTATAGTACCCTACCACCAGGAAGGATGGCGGTAGGCTGTTAGGCTTCTTTGCTAGCCCAAGTACGTAGCAGCAAGGTGCACAACAACAATTTCATAGAATACAATATAAAAATGCATCTTAACTGAGAGAAATATATAATTCAACATGACCATAACACTTTAGTGTTTGATAGAAGTTTAATAACGAGCACATTAGAGTTTTACATAACAATAGAAGTTCAACAACAAGATAAACAAGTAGTTTCAAATTCGACATGACGAAAAAGCAAAAGTTCAACGACCCGAACATAGTGACGAACTAAACAGCCATCAACCTTCCGCATCACATTCTTCCTCTCTTTGAGGCCCCCCTTGCTAACAGTTTTCTTGCGGCAACGAGGCACCTCTCTTTGAATATGGTAGTTTGATAGAAGTGGTAACAGCAGCAGTAATGGTAACAGTAGCAGTAATGGTTTTGTAGCAAGTGTAACAGTAACAGCAGAAGTAGTAACTTAGCAAGAACAATACGTGGAAAGCTCGTAGGCACTGGATCGGTGTATTCGTTGGATGATATTCATCATATAACAGTCATAACCTAGGGCGTCACAGAACTAGCTCCAGTTCATCAATGTAATGTAGGCGTGTATTACGTAAATAGTCATACGTGCTTATGGAAAAGAACTTGCATGACATCTTTTGTCCTACCCTCCCGGGGCAGTGGAGTCCATAAGTAAACTAAGGGATATTAAGGCCTCCTTTTAATAGAGAACCAAAACAAAGCATTAACACATAGTGAATACATGAACTCCTCAAACTACGGTCATCACCAGAAAGTATCCCGACTATTGTCACCCCGGGGTTTACGGATCATAACACATAGCAGGTGCATATGACTAGCAAGATCAGATCAAGAACATAGATATAATGGTGATAGCATAAACAGTTCAGATCTGAAATCATGGTACTCGGGCCCTAGTGACAAGCATTAAGCATGGCAAAGTCATAGCAACACCAATCTCAAAACATAGTGGATACTAGGGATCAAGCCCTAACAAAACTAACTCGATTACATGATCAATCTCATCCAACTCCTCACCGACCAGTAAGCCTACGAAGGAATTACTCACTCCCAATGAGGAGTATCATGGAATCGGCGATGGAGAAGGGCTGATGATGATGATGAAGACCGAAGATTCCCCTCTCCAGAGCCCCAAATGGGCTCCAGATCTGGCCTCCCGATGAAGAACAGGAGGTGGTGGTGGCTCGGTATCGTAAAACGCAATGAAACTTTCTCCTCGATTTTTTTCTTCGAAAATAGGAATTTATAGTGCGGGGATTAGGGTTAGTGGGGCCACGAGGTGGGCACAACCCACCAGGGCGCGTCTGGGGGGGCTGGTGCGCCCTGGTGTATCATGCCCAGCCACCCCCCCCCCCCTCCGGTCATTTCTGGATCCGATATTTTTTATCTATTCTGAAATAAATCTCCAAAAAGTGTTCTTCGATTCCGAGAACTTTTATTTATGCAAAAAAACAACACCATGGTAGTTCTGCTGAGAACAGCATCAGTCCGGGTCAGTTTCATTCAAATTATGCAAATTAGAGTCCAAAACAAGAGCAAAAGCGTTTGGAAAACTAGATACAATTGAGACGTATCAACCGGTTCTTTAATTTCCTTTTTTATAGGGGGTGGTATTTAAATCAATTCTCCTTAGGCAGATCAACATGAGCAGAAACTGATTCACAAAAAGAGGCTACTATTTGAGAGTCAAGTCCATATTAAGTGCTAAACTTGTGAAAAGCATCGGTATTCATAAAAAACTTAACACAATCAAACTCAAGCTTAATACCTGACTCATCACCTTCGTCGAGTTCCCAATATTCAGAGTTACATTTAATTCTTTCTAAAATATCCCACTTGAATTCAATATTCTTCTTCATAAAAGAACTAGTACAAGAAGTATCGAGCATGGATCAATCATTATGACAAAGCCGAGCATAAAAAAATTGAATAATAATTTATCTTGAAAGATCATGATTATGGCATGAATATAGCATTGACTTAAGCCTCCCCCAAACTAGAGCGATGCTTTCTCCTTCACAAGACCAAAAATTATATATATAATTCCGATCACGACGAACTAGATGCATAGGATAAAACTTTTGGTGGAATTCCACTTTCAATCGATTCCAGTTCCATGATGAAATATCATCACATGGCCTATACCGTGTCAATGCTTTTCCCTTCAAACATAAAGGAAAAAACATCTTCTTAAATTCATCTTTGGATAAACCTGCAAGCTTAAATAATCCAAACATTTCATCCACGTGTATTAGGTGCATATCGGGATGTTCAGTTCCGTCTCCTACATAAGGATTAGCTAGCAGTTGTTCTATCATACCCGAAGAAATTTCATAGCCAATATTTTCAGTAGGTGGAGCAGGCTGAGGGGCAACTAATTGTGGTTCCATTCGAGGTGAAGATACCCCGAACAAACCCCTCAACGGATTGTTCTCCATAGTAACAGGTGACAATAAATTTCAGCACGTAGTATAAGTTTTTTCCTTACCTATTTCCACTTAACAACAGCGCTTCACCTCCCCGGCAATGGCGCAAGAAAAGAGTCTTGATGACCCACAAGTGTACGGGGTCAATCGCAGTACTTTCGATAAGTAAGAGTATCGAACCCAACAAGGAGCAGAAGGAAAAGACAAGCGGTTTTCAGCAACGTAATTTATGCAAGCACTAAAATTGTAGGTAACAAGTAGTTTGATAGCAAGATACTTGGTAACGAGCAAGTAACGGTAACGGTAAATAAAGTGCAATAAGGTAGCCCAATCCTTTTGGAGCAAAGGACGGGCAAAACAGTCTCTTATACTAAGCCAAGCGTTCTTGAGGGTACACAGGAATTTTATCTAGTCACTTTCATCATGTTGGTTTGATTCGTGCTTGCTACTTTGATAATTTGATATGTGGGTGGACCGGTGCTTGGGTGCTATTCTTACTTGAACGACCTCCCACTTATGATTAACCCCCTTGTAAGCATACGCAACTACGAGAAAAGTATTAAGATAAAATCTTATCATAGCATTAAACATGTGGGTCCAAATCAGTCCCTTACGAAGTAGTGCATAAACTAGGGTTTAAGCTTCTGTCACTCTAGCAACCCATCATCTAATAAATACTCCACAATGCATTCACTTAGGCCCAAGGATGGTGAAGTGTCATGTATTTGATGTTCACATGACACCACTAAGGGAATCATAACATACATATCATCAAAATATCGAACACATATCAAATTCACATGATTACTTGCCACATGACTTCTCCCGTGACCTCAAGAACAAAGGTAACTACTCAAATAATATTCATGCTCAAGATCAAAGGGGTATTAAATAGCATAATGGATCTGAACATATAATCTTCCACCAAATAAACCATATAGTAATCAACTACGTAATGTAATCAACACTACAAGTCACCCACAGGTACCAATCTGAGGGTCCGGTACAAAGATTGAACACAAGAGATGAACTAGGGTTCGAGAGGAGATGGTTATGTTGAATATGTTGATGAAGAATGGCCTCCCAAAGATGAGAGGGCTATTGGTGATGACGATGGCTTCGATTTCCCCCTCCGGGAGGGAAGTACCCCCAGCGGAATTGCTCTGCCAGAGGGCAAAAGTGATCCTGCCCAAGTTCCGCCTCGAGACGGCGACATTCCGTCCCGAAAGTCCTCTCCTTATTTTTCTTAGTCAAAACACCTTAAATACCAGAAGATGGGCACCGGAGGTGGGCCGAGCTGAGCACAACCCACCAGGACGTGCCTGGGGGCTGGCACGCCCTGGTGTCTTGTGTTCACCAGGTGGGCCCCCTCTGGTAGTTATTTGCTCCATTAATTTTTTATATTCCAAAATAATTTTTTGGAAAGTTTCAGCTCATTTGAAGATGTGTAGAATAGGTATCTCTGATATGTTTTTCCAGATCCAGAATTCCAGATGCCAGCATTCTCCCTCTTTGTGCAAACCTTGCATATTATGAGAGAAAAGGTATTATAATTACTCCATAAAACATTATTATGCGTAAAAACATTATAAATAACAGTAGGATATCTTGATGCAAAATGGACGTATCAGATGGCGACAGATTGGTGGGAGGTAATATTTTTAGGGGGGTGCGCACGTATCTCCTGACTTTTCAGGGATTCAAGGCTGGACACACTTGTCGTGATGCTAATGGTGTAGTCTGTACGTGCCAAAGAGGCTTTGGTAATATCTTATATAACACTAATGTCCCTAGAAATGGGGAGCCCATATTCAATTGAGGTCTCCAATTGACATTGAGACACCTAATTTTGACCGGGTCAGCAATTTTTCAAGCTCTCTCATTCAATTCTTTTATACTCTTATATAACACTATGCTTCTTAGTTTGAAGAGTCCACATTTATTTGAGGTCACCAATTAAATTGGGAGGTCAACAATTTCTTAAAGCTCTCCTATTCAATTCTGTAGACAATACACTATGCTTCATAATAGGTTTGGTTTACGATTTTGGCTAGACCAACAATTTTGCAAATCAATCAACAGCAACCGGCCCATAAAAACATATCAATCACGCACATGCAGCGACAAACGTAGAAATTTTGGCACATATATATAAGGTTGGTTAGCATATAATACATAATAACTCCACCCATAAAATCTCAAAATTATAAATAAAAATAAAACACACCCTATCATTTCCCCCACCCGTCAAACATGTTCCATTAGTTCCAAAATATAAGGGGTATTTTGCTTTTTGAAAAGTCAAATTCTTCTTCTTTCATCAAGTTCAGAGCAAAAATAACGACATCCACAATATTAAACAGAAATAAATGGAAATTCATTTCATGATGGATCTAATCATAGCGATTTGATATTATGAAGTTTGATATATTTATCTACAAATTTGATCAAACTTAAAATGTTTGACTTTTCAAAAAATTAATACATGTTGTATTTCAAAACAAAGTGAATATATTTTTTTAACCTAACAACGCAGCAAAGCGCGTCCATCCCTTCTAGTAGAGACTAGTTCTACTTCTTGTGATGTCATCCTAAATTCATAATTGATGTTGTACAATCAGACATGTTAGGATCAAGATGATTAAAATGCCTTGATGTCGGTTCTAAAAAAAAAGAGCATACGGACAGAGGAGCATAAAGTTCAGGATGCAAGGGTGAAAATCCGCAAACATGTGCATACAAGAAGTCAACCTTATGTTGATGGCAACAGAAAAATGGCTTAAGTTGGCTTTCTTTTTATGCATCGATCCGTGGGACGGAATGAAGCAATCTAGCAAAGCGCAAGCGCAGAAAGAACAAGGCACAAATGCACATGCGCAACACATGGACAGCATGGTGACACTGACAAACAAAAGAGAGCAACTCGCACAAAATTCCATGCATAACGGACGAAATTCTTCGAGGACTCTCCCCGGCCGCCTTGCCGCGCGGGCGGCGGGCCGGCGACCGGGCTTGACGCTGGAGATCAGCTTTAGTTAGTACATCTAACCAGATTTGAGATGGCATCTTTTCTAGGATCAGCTTCCATGCTCGGAGAAGCGCCGGAGATCCCACGACTTCCAGGACCGCGGGACGGGCATCCTGCTCCGGCGGACGTGGCAGAGCACCCAGTAGTGGTCCTCCACGCCGTCGTCGGCGCGGCGGTAGCACCGCGGGTCCGTGATCTCGTACTCGAACATGGCCCACCCGGTGCTCCGCCGCACCTGCCGCGCCCTGTCGCGGGCGAAGAAGCAGTACCGCGTCATGGACCAGCGCGCCACCACGCCCAGCTCCGTCACGGACCGCCCGTCCTCCTTGCTCCCGCTGTGCATCCACGCGCCGCCGCCGCCGCCGCCCTCGGGGGTGCGCCGCGCCTTGCCGCCCTTCCCGCGCCGCCGCGCAGCGAAAAAGTAGCCGTGCCCGCGCCCAGCAGGCCGTGCCGCTCCAGCAGCTCCCAGGGAGGCGAACCCGCGCAGCTGCGGCCGCAGGAAGTGCAGCACCAGCTCGTCCTCCGTCGGCTCGAACGACTCGAACCCCTCCTCTACCTCCCCCTCCTCCTCCTTCACCTCCGCTCCGCCGGCGACGCCCAGATTTATCTTCTGTTCCTCCATTTTTCCCGATGAAGTCTCCCCTCCCTCCGATGAAGTCAAAGCTCGGCAACCACCGCTGCGAGGGACAGTGACTCGCACGCTGCGTTTCTTTCCGACCACCGCTGGTATACCTTGTACCTTTCCCTATTCAGCCCAGCACGGAGTAGCCCGCCAAAACGGCCTGCTGGATCGGGCCCAATCGGGGTACCTTTCCCTAATTCATGTTTCTCAAAAAAAGAAGACAAGAGGTAATTCACCTGGGTAATTCGATTTTTGTGACGGTTGATTGCTACTTCAAGACTTGTACTTATATTTCTGTCGTGTGATGTTTCTTGTTTTTGGCTGGGAATTTTTTACTGACCTCTGTTTTGGGTCAGTAAGTTTCTTAACGGGCTAAAACCCATTACCTTTGTGACCGAGCAAACTCTCTACTCAGCCCTCCTTTCTCCTTGGGTTTTTTCCATCTGTTTTTCTGTTTGTATTCGTTTTTTTCTTTCTTTTTTAATTACTTGTTTTTTGTGTCTGGGTATTTTAGGGATGTTGTGTGGGTGTAAAATGTACACACAAATACTATATAACATATGCAGAAACATCACTGTTATATGATTATTCTTTGCATACTACGAGAATTGTTTCTTCTTAAAAGGGAATCATGATGCCACTAATTCATTCTTCTTTATAAAATTTCATTACTTCGATTTTTTTTATTTTGTTTCTTCTTTAAGGGTAATACCATGACCACTAATTCATTCCTTATTAGGAAGCTTCTATTTTGGGAAATTTTCTGTATTACGTGCTTACTCCCACATTTTTCTTAAAAAGTGCCATTTTTTGTGTGCAATTTTTTTCATTCTTTGTTTAAGATTCTTTTATTCTCTTTCTTCTTAAACAGTAATACAAAGCCACTAGTTCATTCTTTTCTAGAAAACGGGATTGTTTTGATTATCTTCTAGTTCTTATTTTATTATCTTTCATTTGGAAGGGTAACACATTGCCACTAATTCATTCCTTCTTCAAAACCTTATTTTTTGTGAAATTTTCACTATTATATTATTATACATGCATATTATAAAAACACTTTTTTGTGTAAATTCCGTACAAATTTTGTCATTTTTTTATCTTCCCAAAAGATAATACCAATGTTACTAATTCATTCATCCTACAAAATTACATTATTTTGATTTAGTTATAGTTTTTTTCTAAAATGGTAGTACCAATACCAGTAATTCATTCTTTCTTTGAAAACTTCATTCTTATTATCGTTTTTTTATTTCTTTAGGTGTAATTCCAATGGCACTAATTCATTTATTCTCGGTAGACTTTTTTTTGTGAAACTTTCATAATTATATGCTTATTCTTGTATATTATAAAAAATGCATAATTTTGCGTAAATTGCGTGCAAATTTTGTCTTTGTTTTTTCTTCTTCTTCTTAAAAGGTAATACCAATGTCACTAATTATTTCCTTTTAGAAAAATTCATTTATGATATTTTTATTTTCTTTCATTCTTATTGATGTGTAATAAAAATATCATTAAATTATTCCTTATGATTTTTTTCAGAAAAATCCTCTATTATATACTTATACTTGTATATTATGTGAAAAACACAATTTCTATGTAAATTGTGTGCAAAAAAATCCATTATTTATTTATTTTATTTTATTCTTCTTATAGGGTAGTTCTAATTCAGTTTTTTTAGAAAACTTAACTATTTTGATTATTGTTTGGTTTTTATTCTATTTTCTTTCTTATTGAGTGTCATACCGATGCCACAAATAATTTCTTATAAGCATATTTTTGTGAAAAAATCGCTATTATATGCTTATTATTAAAAAACATTATGTGAACAAAATATTTGTTTGGAGAGATACTCATGCCAGACTTTTTCCAGGCCATTTTCTCTAGTTACCAACATTATTACTCAGCGGCATGACGGGGCGATGGAGTCCAGATCTGACCAGCCTACGTGGGGTCTCGACGCTGGGGCGCAGAGGGGTGGAAAAGGAGGGACATTTTCGCTCGTCTCTTTAGTATGTGTAGTAGTGTATCTCGGGTGAGATGTGATATGTCTCAAACTTATCTATAATCTTGAAGTGTTTCATGCTATTATATTATCAATCTTGGATACTTTATATGTAATTATATGCTATTTTATATTATTATTTTGGACTAACCTATTAACCCAGTGTCTTATGCGAGTTCCGGCTTTTTTGCATGTCTTTAACTTTCAGAAAATCAATACCAGACGAAGTCCAAACACGATGATAATTTATACAAGTTATTTTTGGACATAAAAAGACCCTAGAAACTTTGGGAGGAGGCTAGAAGAGCTACGAAAGAGCCACGAGCTCACAGGGCGCGCCCTGGGGGTAGGGCACGCCCCCGAGCTCGCAGGCCTCTCTCAACTCCGTTTGACCTAATCCCACTTCTATATATTTTCATATACCCCAAAACCAATAAAGAGACACCCTAAACACTTTTTCCGCCGACGCAAGCCTCTGTTTTTCGTGATCCCATCCGGAGACCTTTTCTCGTACTTTGTCGGAGGGGGAATCAATAACGAAGGTCGTCTACATCAACATTGCTACCTCCATGATGATGTGTGAGTAGTTCACTGCTACTTATGAGCTGCATTGGGTTTTTACGCGAACATGAAGGGTGAAGCAATATAGTAGCGATAAGTATTTTCCTTAGTGAGAACGAAGGTTATCGGACTAGTAGGAGTACCACGACAACTTGACTTCAACAATACCTGCACACACAAAACCAAAAACTTGCACGCAACATGGGCAAGAGGGTTGTCGAGTCCCTTGAACTCGTTACTTGCAAGGATTACTTCTGTAGTGATGGATAGATAAATATAAAAGTAAAATAAAAAGAAAGTAAATAAATTGCAGGAAGTTATTTTTCCATTTTTAGCAAATATGATTAAGTAGACCCGGGGGGCCATAGTGTTCACTACAGGTTTCCCTCCCGAATGCATAACATACGGTTATTAGACAAATTACTATTGGGCAATTGATAAAAAAGCACATAGTTATGATTATATATTTATGGCAATGATCATGTACATAGGCATCACGTCAGTGAGAAGTAGACCGAAATAATTCTGCATCCACTAATATTACTCCACCAATCGACCACTATCCAGCATGCATCCCTGGTATTAAGTTTATAATAAAGAGAGTAATGGTTTAAGAAAGATGACATGATGTAGACAAAATAAGTACAAGTAATATGTTCAATCCCCGTTGTTTTACCCTTAGTAGCAATAATACAATACCTATCTTGTCCCCTTTTATCACTGAGATATAGAGCACCGCAACATTGACCCCACTGCAATGCACTCCTCCCGCTGCAGATAAGTCAATCTAGTTGGCCAAACCCAGGGTCGGGCCCATAGTTGTGCAAACTGTGCGGTCCGCACAGGGCCCAGAAATTTTGGGGGGCCCAATATTTTTATAGGCATGTGTATTTATTTTTCCTGGGATGGGCCGCACATGGCTGGCCGCGTAGCGCTCGCACGTGAGTCAAACCTCGGCCGTCTCCCCCCCAGGCTGCTGCTTGATCATTTTTTGCTCGATGCATGAATGGCAGGACATAGGTTCAACTCGATGGGAAAGGAAACCGATCGGCGAACCATAGGATCCATCGCATCAAGAGGATACCGAGCGACATGGGACCTTGGTTCGCATCTAGATCCGGCGACGCCGCGATGGGAGACACGGCAATAGGTACAAGAATTACAGCCGTCATCATTGGTTCGCATCCATGATCCACCGATTATTCCTCTCGTAGTCTCGTTATCTCGGGTTCTCAAACCCTGATCCACCACAGAAGAGTCCCTATCCCATGACGTATTCTCTAGATCTTAGCCAGGGAAATATTGTTCTTCGAGATTCTAGTTATGAGTGTCGGACTTCTATCTTGCCTTGCCATGGGGGCCTAGATTTCACTGATGGCCATGATTGGAGAGTCCACTTGTAAAATAGTATAGTATTTCCATGTGACCGAGGCAAACAAGATAGGAGAGGTGTTTCTTCACTAAGTTCAAGCAATATTGCAGCAGTTCAATCCCACAAAATTGCTTCTTATATATGGTATATACATTGGACAGCCCTTATTGTACCCCTAATTTGTTAGAAATATGCCCTAGAGGCAATAATAAATTAGTTATTATCATATTTCCTTATTCATGATAATCGTTTATTATCCATGCTATAATTGTATTGATCGGAAACTTAAATGCATGTGTGAATACATAGACAAAACCATGTCCCAAGTATGCCTCTAATAGACTAGCTCGTTGATCAAAAGATGGTTAAGGTTCCTAGCCATGGACATGAGATGTCATTTGATAACGGGATCACATCATTAGGAGAATGATGTGATGGACAAGACCCAAACTACAAACGTAGCATATGATCGTGTCAGTTTATTGCTACTGTTTTCTGCATGTCAATGTATATGTTCCTATGACCATGAGATCATGCAACTCACGGATATAGGAGGAGTGCCTTGTGTGTATCAAATGTCGCAACGTAACTGGGTGACTATAAAGGTGCTCTACAGGTATCTCTGATGGTGTCTGTTGAGTTGGCATGGATCGAGACTGCGATTTGTTACTCCGTGTGACGGAGAGGTATCTCAGGGCCCACTCGGTAATACAACATCACAATGAGCCTTGCAAGCAATGTAAGTAATTGTTTGTTGCAGGATCTTGTATTACGGAACGAGTAAAGAGACTTGCCAGTAACGAGGTTGAACTAGGTATGGAGATACCGACGATCGAATCTCGGGCAAGTAACATACCGAAGAACAAAGGGAGCGTTATACGGGATTAACTGAATCCTTGACATAGAGGTTCGACCGATAAAGATCTTCATAGAATATGTAGGAACCAGTGTGGACGTCCAGGTCCCGCCATTGGTTATTGACCGTAGAGGTGTCTCGGTCATGTCTACATAGTTCTCGAACCCGCAGGGTCTGCACACTTAAGGTTCGGTGACGTTTCGGTAATGTAGAGTTATGTATGGTGGTGACCGAAGGTTGTTTGGAGTCCCGGATGAGATCCGGACGTCACGAGGAGCTCCGGAATGGTCCGTAGGTAAAGATTCATATATAGGAAGTCCCAGTTTGGTCGCCGGAAAAGTTTCAGGCTCATCGGTAGTGTACCGGGAGTGTCGGTAGTGTACCGGGAGACCTCCGGGAGGGGTATTTCGACCCCAGAGGGTCCATGGGCTGTGAAGAGTGATAACCAGCCCTTAGTGGGCTAGAGAAACAGCCACACCAAGGCCCATGGCGCAGGAGGCAAAAGTCCTAAAGGAAAAAGTGGAAAATCAGCCAATAGGGAGCAATCCTACTCCAACTAGGATTGGAGGAGGAGTGGGATTGCTCCTCCCTTGGTCGGCCAACTCCTAGGAGTCCTTGGGCTGGCGCCAAGGCTGCCTCTCCCTCCCTCCTGTATATACTAGTGGATTGGGTGGTTTTTGCACAGATTTTACGGCCACGTGCTACCCGTTCCACCGGTGCTCCTCTAGATCGGTTTTCCGCAGTGCTTAGGCGAAGCCCTGCCGGAATCACTCCACCACCATCGCCGGAGTGCCGTCATGCTGCCGATGAACTCTCTATCCTCTCCACCTCCTCTTGCTGGATCAAGACGGTGGAGATCGTCATCAAGCTACACGTGTGCTGAACGCGGAGGTGCCGTCCGTTCGGCGCTAGATCGGAAGGACCGTGATCGAGATCGCGAGACGGTTCGTGATGAGATCGCGGAACGGATCGTGATGAGTTCGCGGGACAGATCATGATCAAGATCGTGAGACGGATCGTGATGAGATCGCGGGACGGATCGTGATGAGTTCACGGGACGGATCGTGATTGGATCGCGGGACGGATCGTGATGAGATCGCGGGACGCTCGGCGATTTGGATCGCGAAGATGTTCGACTACACCAACCGCGTTTCTTAACGCTTCCTGCTTAGCGATCTACAAGGGTACGTAGATCCACTCTCCCTCTCGTAGATGCTCATCACCATGGATAGGTTTGCGTGTGCATAGGAAAATTTTTGTTTCCCATGCGACGTTCCCCAACAGTGGCATCATGAGCTAGGTTGATGGTTCGATGAGATCTCGAGTAGAACACAAAAGGTTTGTGGGCGTTGATGCTTAGATTGCTTCCTCCCTTGGTCGTATTTTGGTTCAACGAGATTGTGAGATGAAGCAGCCCGGACCAACATTACTCGTACGCTTATGAGAGACCGGTTCCCTCGACGCAACTTGTTGCCTAGATGGCTTGCGGGTGACAGTTTCTCTCACTTTAGTTGGATCGGATCCGGCAAAGGCGGTCCTTGAGAAGGTTGAAAAGCAACTAGTGTATAACCATTGTGGTTTTTGCGTAGGTGAGAATTGTTCTTGCTAGATACCCGTAGCAGCCACGTAAAACATGCAACAACAATTAGAGGACGTCTAACTTGTTTTTGCAGGGTATGTTGTGATATGATATGGCCAATTACATGATGTGATATATGTGATGTATGAGATGATCATGTGATGTATAGATTATCACGACTTGCATGTCGATGAATACGGCAACCGGGAGGAGCCATAGGGTTGTCTTTAATTATTGTATGACCTGCGTGTCAATCATTAAGCGCTATGTAATGCTTTACTTTATCGCTAAACGATAGCAATAGTAGTAGAAGCATGCAGGGCATGACAACCCCGATGGCGACACATTGATGGAGATCAAGATGATGGAGATCATGGTGTCATGCCGGTGAGGATGGAGATCATGCCGGTGCTTTCTAGATGGAGATCAAAAGCACAAGTTCATGGCCATATCATGTCACTTATGATTTGCATGTGATGTTAATCCTTTTTATGCACCTTGTTTTGCTTAGGACGACGGTAGCATTAAAAGGTGATCCCTCACTTAATTTCAAGAAAAATTGTGTTCTCCCCGAGTGTGCACCGTTGCGAAAGTTCGTCGTGTTGAGACACCACATGATGATCGGGTGTGATAGACTCTACGTTCACATACAACGGGTGCAAGCCAGTTTTGCACACGCAGAACACTCGGGTTAAACTTGACGAGCCTAGCATGTATAGACATGGCCTCGGAACACAAGAGACTGAAAGGTCGAACATGAGTCATATAGTAGATATGATCAACATAATGATGTTCACTATTGAAGCCACCTCAACTCACGTGATGATCGGACTTGAGTTGGTGGATTTTGGATCATGTGACACTCAGATGACCTGAGGGATGTCAATTTGAGTGGGAGTTCTTAAGTAATATGATTAATTGAACTCATTATCATGAACATAGTCAGTATTGACTTTGCAAATTATGTTGTAGATTACTAGCTCGCGTTGTAGCTCCCTTAATTTTTTATATGTTCCTAGAGGAATAGAGTTGAAAGATGATGGTAGCAATATTGCGGACTGGGTCCGTGATCTGAGGATTGTCCTCATTGCTGCACAGAAGGCTTATGTCCTTAATGCACCGCTCGGTGCACCAACCCCTCTAGCGTCGTCTGTAGATGTTGTGAACATCTGACAGGCACGTTCTGATGACTACTTGATAGTTTAGTGCGTCATGCATTACGGCTTAGAATTGAGGCTCCAAAAACGTTTTGAACGTCACGGAACATATGAGATGTTTCTAAGAGCTGAGATTGTGATCTCAGGCTCGTGCCCGTGTTGCGAGATATGTGATCTCCAACAAGATTCTTTGCCTGCAAGATGAAAGAGAATAGCTCAATCGTTGAGCATGTGCTCAGATTGTCTGGGTGCTACAATCGCTTGAATCGAGTGGGAGTTGATCTTCCAGATAAGATAGTGATTGATGTAGTTCTCCAAGTCACTGTCACTGAGCTACTAGAACCTGGTGATGAACTATAAAACGCCAGGGATAGAAATATTGATCCCTGAGCTGTTCGCGATGTTTGACACCGCAAAGGTAGAAATCAAGAAGGAGCATCAAGTGTTGATGGTTAGTCAAACCACTAGTTTCGAGAAGGGCAGGAGCAAGGAGGGAAAACTTCATGGATAGCAAGTCAGTTGCTGCCCCAGTGAAGCAACCCAAAGTTGAACCCAAACCCGAGACTAAGTGCTTCGATTATGAGGAGAGCGGTCGCTGAAGCGGAACAACCCTAAATACTTG
This sequence comes from Hordeum marinum, assembly GCA_022496015.1. Taxonomy (NCBI): domain Eukaryota; kingdom Viridiplantae; phylum Streptophyta; class Magnoliopsida; order Poales; family Poaceae; genus Hordeum; species Hordeum marinum. The sequence goes on from CM039674.1 coordinate 516,346,964, forward strand.
GTAGATAAGAAGGTTGGCAACGTCGACAGAAGTATATTTGATATATGTGTTATTTATGTGTACCTTGCTAGTACTCCAAGTAGCACCTAGGTATTGGATACCGGTTCGGTTTCTAAATGTTAGTAACTCGAAATAAAAGCTACGGAATAAACGGAGCACTAAGCTAAGGGTGAGGTGACGATATGTGTTGGAAGTGTTTCCAAGGTTGATGTGATCAACATCGCACGCTCTCTCTATCTTCAGGATTAGTGACGAACCTGAATAAATGTTATTTGGTGTTTTGCATTGAGCATGGACATGATTAGATCATGTTTGTTGCAATACGGTTATTCATTTGAATTAGAGAATAATGGTTATTCTGTTTGCATGAATAATACCTTCAATGGTCATGCACCTAGTGAGAATGGTTTGTTGAAATCTTGATTGTAGTAATCACATGTTCATAACATTGATGTCAAAAGATACAAAGTTAATAGTGATAGTACCACATATCTGTGGCACTGCCGCAGAATGTCATATTGGTATAAAGCCCATGAAGAAACTCCATGCTGATGGATCTTTAGACTCATTCGATTTCGAATCGGTTGAGACATGCGAACCATGCCTCTTGGGCAAGATGACTAAAGGACCCCGTTGGATGGAGCGGCAAGTGATTCATTGGAAATGATACATGTTGATGTATGCAATCCAGTGAGTCTTGTAGCGTGAAGTGGATATCGTTATTTTCTTACCTTCACTGATGATTTGAGTAGATATGGTGTATATTTACTTAATGAAACACAAGTCTGAATCGTTTGAAAGGTTCAAGCAAATTCAGAGTGAAGTTTAAGATCGTCGTGACAAAAAGATAAAAATGACTGCGATATGATCGTGGAGGTGAATATCTGAGTTACGAGTCTGGCATACAACTTAAGACAATGTGAAAATTGTTTCATAACTAACGCCACCTGGAACACCATAGTGTGATGATGTGTCCGAACATCATAGTCATGCTCTATTGGATATAGTGCATGCTATGATCGTTTTACTACTATAATTTTGGGGTTATGCATTAGAGACAACTACATTCACTTTAAATAGGGCACCATCTAAATCCGTTGAGATGACACCGTGTGAATTATGGTTTGATAGAAACCTAAGCTGTCATTTCTTAATGTTTGGGGCTGCGATGCTTGTGTGGAAAATGTTTTCACCTAATGAGGTCGAACCCAAGGCGGACAAATGCATCTTCATAGAATACCCTAAGATCAGTTGGGTGAACCTTCGATCTCAGATCCAAGTGCAAAGTGTTTGTTGCTTAAACGGATCCTTTCTCGAGGAAATGTTTCTCTCGAAAGAATTGAGTGGGAGGAAGATAGAACTTGATGAGGTTGTTAAACCTTTGTTCAACCAGAGAGTAGCGCAGCGCAGAAAGATGTTTCTGTGAAGCCTACGTTAGTTGAAGAGGAAGTTAATGATAATGATCATGAAGCTTCAGGATCAAGTTACTATCGAACTTCGTAGGTCGACAAGGATGTGTACTGCTCCTAAGCGGTATGACAACCCTGTCTTGGAGGTCATGTTGTTGGACAACGATGAACCTACGAGCTATGGAGAAGCGATGATGGGCCCGGATTCCGACAAATGGTTGGAGGCCATGAAATCCGAGATAGGATCCATGTATGAGAACCAAGTATAGACTTTGGTAGACTTGCTCGTTGGACAGCAGGTCGTTGAATACAAATGGATCTTTAAAATGAAGACAGACACTGATGGTAAATATCACCATTTGTAAAGCTCGACTTGTTGCAAAGATGTTTGTGACAAGTTCAAGGAGTTGACTACGATGAGACTTTCTCACTCGTAGCGGTGCTAAAGTCTGTTGGAATTATGTTAGAAGTTGCTGCATTCTTCAATTATGAAATCTGGCATATGGATGTCAAAACATCGTTTCCTTAACGGTTTACTTGAGGAATGGTTGTATGTGATACAACCAGAAGGTTTTGTCAGTCCTAAGGATGCTAAAAGGTGAGCAAGCTTCAGTGATCCTTCTATGGACTAAAGCAAGCATCTCGGAGTTGGAATGTACACTTTGATGAGGTGATAAAAGTTTTTGTAGTTTATACAAAGTTTACGAGAAACTTGTATTTACAATAAAGTGAGTGGAGCACTATAGAATTTCTGATAAGTATATGTGGATGACATATTGTTGATCGGAAATAATGTAGAATTTCTGAAAGGCATAAAAGGTTGTTTGAAAAGTGTTTTTCAAAGGAAGACCTGGATAAAGATACCTAATTGTTGAGCATCAAGATCTATAGAGATAGATCAAGATGTTTGATGAGACTTTCAATGAGTACATACCTTGACAAGATTTTGAAAGAGTTCAAAATGGATCAGTTAGAGAAAGAGTTCTCACCTAATTTGCAAGGTGTGAAGTTGAGTGAGACTCAAAGCTCGACAATGGTAGAGGAAAGAGAAAGGACGAACGTCGTCCCCTATGCCTTAGCCATAGGCTCTATATTATGCCATGCTATGTACCGCACATGTGTGTGCCTTGCCATGAGTCTGTCAAGGGGTACAAGAGTGGTCCAGGAGTGGATCACTGGACAGCGGTCGAAATTATCCTTAGTGACCAGAGGACTAAGGAAATGTTTCTCGACTATGGAGGTGATAAAGGGTTCGTCGTAAGGAGTTACGTCGATGTAAGCTTTAACACTAATCCGGATGACTCATAGTAGCAATCTGGATACGTATAGTGGAGCAGCCATTTGGAATAGTACCAAGTGGAGTGTGGTAGCAGTGTTTACGGTTTGACATTTGCAAAGTACACACGGATCTGAATATCGCAGACCCGTTGACTATAAGACCTCTCTCACATGCAAAGCATGATCGAGCCCCAGAACTCGTTGGGTGTTAGATTCATAACAATGCGAATCACATGGTGATGTGAACTAGATTATTGACTCTAGTGCAAGTGGGAGACTGTTGGAAATATGCCCTAGAGGCAATAATAAATTAGTTATTATCATATTTCCTTATTCATGATAATCGTTTATTATCCATGCTATAATTGTATTGATCGGAAACTTAAATGCATGTGTGGATACATAGACAAAACCATGTCCCTAGTATGCCTCTAATAGACTAGCTCGTTGATCAAAAGATGGTTAAGGTTTCCTAGCCATGGACATGAGATGTCATTTGATAACGGGATCACATCATTAGGAGAATGATGTGATGAACAAGACCCAAACTACAAACGTAGCATATGATCATGTCAGTTTATTGCTACTATTTTCTGCATGTCAATGTATATGTTCCTATGACCATGAGATCATGCAACTCACGGATATCGGAGGAGTGCCTTATGTGTATCAAACGTCGCAACGTAACTGGGTGACTATAAAGGTGCTCTACAGGTATCTCCGATGGTGTCTGTTGAGTTGGCATGGATCGAGACTGCGATTTGTTACTCCGTGTGACGGAGAGGTATCTCAGGGCCCACTCGGTAATACAACTTCACAATGAGCCTTGCAAGCAATGTGACTAATTGTTAGTTGCAGGATCTTGTATTACGGAACGAGTAAAGAGACTTGCCAGTAACGAGGTTGAACTAGGCATGGAGATACCGACGATCGAATCTCGCGCAAGTAACATACCGAAGAACAAAGGGAACGTTATACGGGATTAATTGAATCCTTGACATAGAGGTTCGACCGATAAAGACCTTCGTAGAATATGTAGGAACCAATGTGGACGTCCAGGTCCCGCCATTGGTTATTGACCGTAGAGGTGTCTCTGTCATGTCTACATAGTTCTCGAACCCTCAGGGTCTGCACACTTAAGGTTCGGTGACGTTTCGGTAATGTAGAGTTATGTATGGTGGTGACCGAAGGTTGTTCAGAGTCCCGGATGTCACGAGGAGCTTCGGAATGGTCCGGAGGTAAAGATTCATATATAGGAAGTCCCGGTTTGGTCGCCGGAAAAGTTTCGGGCTCATCGTTAGTGTACCGGGAGTGCCGGTAGTGTACCGGGAGACCTCCGGGAGGGGTATTTCGACCCCAGAGGGTCCATGGACTGTGGAGAGTGATAACCAGCCCTTAGTGGGCTGAAGAAACAGCCACACCAAGGCCCATGGCGTAGGAGGCAAAAGTCCTAAAGGAAAAAGTGGAAAATCAGCCAATAGGGAGCAATCCTACTCCAACTAGGATTGGAGGAGGAGTGGGTTTGCTCCTCCCTTGGCCGGCCAACTCCTAGGAGTCCTTGGGCTGGCGCCAAGGCTGCCTCTCCCTCCCTCCTATATATACTAGTGGATTGGGTGGTTTTTGCACAGATTTTACGGTCACGTGCTACCCGTTCCACCGGTGCTCCTCTAGATTGGTTTTCCGCAGTGCTTAGACGAAGCCCTGCCGGAATCACTCCACCACCATCGCCGGAGCGCCGTCATGTTGCCGGTGAACTCTCTCTCCTCTCCACCTCCTCTTGCTAGATCAATACAGTGGAGATCGTCATCAAGCTGCACGTGTGCTGAACGCGGAGGTGCCGTCCATTCGGTGCTAGATCGGAAGGACCGTGATCGAGATCGCGAGACGGTTCGTGATGAGATCACGGAACAGATCGTGATGAGTTCGCGGGACAGATCGTGATCAAGATCGTGAGACGGATCGTGATGAGATCGCGGGACGGATCGTGATGAGTTCACGGGACGGATCGTGATTGGATCGCGGGACGGATCGTGATGAGATCGCGGGACGCTCGGCGATTTGGATCGCGAAGATGTTCGACTACACCAACTGCGTTTCTTAACGCTTCCCGCTTAGCGGTCTACAAGGGAACGTAGATCCACTCTCCCTCTCTTAGATGCTCATCACCATGGATAGGTTTGCGTGTGCGTAGGAAATTTTTGTTTTCCATGCGACGTTCCCCAACATAATTCTACTCATATTCTCCTAATTCCAAACATTAACGCATAATCTTCAATTGATATTTGCTACCGTATGAATAGATTTGATTTATTTTATATACAGTTGTTATGTAAGACATTATATCATATACGCTATAATTGCTCATTGTTTTAGTAAGATAGGGCCCATTTTTAAGTTTGGCACATGGCCCTCCATTTTGCCGGCCCGGCCCTGGCCAAACCAAACCAAACCGATAGATCGGAGAGACTTGCAAAGTTATAACAATCATGCTTAATTGAATTCAAAGAAGACACAATTACTTTTCATGGATAATCTGACCATAAACCAACAATTCATCGGATCCCAAGAAACGCACTGCAAAATAAGATTACATTGAATACATCATCATGAGAATTGCAAAGAACTTTGTATTGAAGATCAAAGAGAGAGAAGAAGTCATCTAGCTACTAGATATGGACTCATAGGTCTATGGTAAACTACTCCCACATCATCATGGTGGCAGCAAGGTTGGCATACATGGCCTCCGTGATGGATTCCACCTCTGGTAGAGTACCGAAAAGGCCTCTAGATGGGATGAGTTAATAGTTTAGACCCCAAAATGATATAAAATAGCATATAATTACATATAAAGTATCTAAATTTGATAATATAATAGTATGAAACAATCAAAAAATATAGATACGTCGGAGATGTATCATTCACATAGACCTACGGGTCCATAGCTAGTATCTAGATGGCTTCTTCTCTCTATCTCTCTCTTTGATATTCAATACCATGTTCTCCTCGATTCTCATGGAGATCTATTCGATGTATTCTTGTTTTGCGGTGTGATTGTTGGGATCTGATGAATTGTGAGTTTATGATCGTATTATTCATTGAAAGTAATTGAGTCTTTTCTGAAATTTATTGTGCATGATTGTTACATATTTGTACATCTCTCTGATCTATCCATTTGGTTCGGCCAATTAGTTTCCATAGGTTGGACCATTGCCAACAACAGAGTCAAGAGAGATGATTTCCCATGCTTTAATTAAGCACACATCCTCCATATTCGTGGAGTTGTTGCCCCTCCCCATCTTCAGTTCATTCATCTCCGCGTCGACCTCAACGTATGACGCATCGAAATCGCCAAGGGGGGTGCTTAAATTCACTGAGCTCTTTGCCAACATCTTTGTGTATGTGTAGGGCACATTTTGGCTTAAAAAAACCAACGGCCAACCCTCAAGCAAATGTTCGGCATGGCTGAAACATAATTGGCCAGAGCAAACCAAGCAAAAGAAGTAATTTATATCTCCAGCCGAGCCAGACCCCTTGACGCGATCACCTTCTTCCTTGAGGCCTTCCCTCATTCATCGGCGGGGCCGATGGAGGAGGTCTTCTTCCTCGCACCCTTCACGCGTGGAACCGGAGGGGGGGAGGCAACATTCTTTGCTCTCTTGCCGCTTCCTCCTGATGGTTGCGTCGGCGACAGGAGGAATTTGGGCGATGGCGACGGAAAGAGTTGGGGCCGTCGGAGGACCGGACGGGCGGTGCGGCGGCGCATGGTATGGCGCACCCGGGGGCGGCGGGTACTCCATCCGCCTGAATTCCGACGCCACAAGGCCAGACAGTGAGGTCGGGGGAATGATTGACGGCGGCAGAGAGGCGGGAACTGAAGCCGACATAAGTGGTTTCGCGCCAAGGCAAAGGGGGTCTGGCAAAATCAGGCGATATCCCGCAGATATGGAGGAATCGGGCTCACGAATTCAAGATCACGCAAAAAAAACTACGGGACGAGCAGATTTGAGGTATCTGTTCAAACCGCGTTTACGGATTCCCGCAAACCGGCAATTATTATAGCAAATAGCCCGGTTTACAGGGTCTACTAGAGAGTTTGTCCCTACAACACAAAACTGACCTATTTGGATTGAAAGGAAAATAATCACTCGGCCGCGTTTGCATTTACGGATTAATCCCGCAAACCGACAATTATTATAGTAAATAGCCCGGTTTACAGGGTCTGCTAGAGAGTTTGTCCCTACAACACAAAACTGACCTATTTGGATTGAAAGGAAAATAATCACTGGGCCAAGATTTTCGAATGCCTCTGCCAAATACATCGGCGCGAGACCAGCCAAACAATTTACTACAAGGTTAATAAAACAGCTAAAAGCACGCATGTTCCAGTGAAGAACAAACAATCCATACATGACTTTTAGAAGAAAAGGTCGACACAAGGGGCCTCGCTCCCAATTTCATTCATCATTCATGAAACTGATCAAATATCCATCATATCACCCCAAAGTTCTCAGGGTATACATATCACGTAGCTCCAGCAAAAGGGAACTCAGCATTCCCCGCCACTGAGGAAACTATAACTACCACATCGATCGATCATCACACGTATGTCGTGAATTAAGATGCTTTCTGCGTATCTATCTTGTGTAATAACAAAACATGCAAATGTTTCTACCTATGTGCAAACAATGTGTTTCAGTCTTCTTCCACTGAACCCTCCCCCCTCCTGTAGCTCGCCATGCAAGTAGTAAAATTTGCTTGTCGTCTGCACTTCCATTGGTACCCAGTCCACCATAGACAGAACTTGCTTGGTGGCAACAAGCAAGGCCGGTATATGCTGGCTGGATGGGATGCGTTATCAAAGGGCAGGCCATTCATCAACCGAGAAGCTGCCTGAGGCCATCCATAACCTGCTCCCTCTTTGCAGGATCCATCTGTACAACCATTTAAATGTTTGTATCAGAGACATAAGCGTACAAACAGAGTGAACAGAAAAGCTCAGGCCAACTATAAGAGCAAACAAAGGAAGAAGAAGCAAACAAAACTTACTTTGCTGAGGAGGAGCGAGAGGCCATTGGGCAAGGCCTTGGCATCGGAGGTTTCAGCAAGATGTGACAGCAGCGTAGACGCTCTCTCGGCTTTCAGCTCCTCGAGATACTTGCCATACTTGTCAGGATCATCTTTCCAGGCAAAGAAGGCTCCATCATCGCCCCACTTCTCGCCATCTCCTCCTTGAGAGGCCAGGTACCATTTCTTGATGCACTCCAAGGCTGATCTGTGAGTGGGCATCTGCTGCTCGCCAGCGGCTTCTCTGACTTGCTTGGCGAGTGAGTCCTCGGCAAGCCTCCTTCGCAGTCTCCTGTAGAAGAAGGCCCGGGACTCCTCCCAGTCCACCACCTTACTGATCACGCCTTTGGCAGCCATTCTCGCAGAGGTGTCATGCAACTCAGCAAACCGGGTGGCAACCTGAGTATATATGGGCATCAGCTGCTTCCTCCGAGCAGCCATGCTCCTCCTGATGGTGTCCGCCGCCGCCGCCGTTTCCCAAGGGCTAGGGCTAGCACTAGTTTCTTTGAGGAGTTTATCATTGAGGCTGATCAACTCAGGGTCCAGCCTTAGCATACTCTCTTCCAGTTCATTTGGCTTGAATTTGATCTCAATGAGTCCTGGTGCCTCAAGGACATTCCCTCTCGCAGTCCTCTCGGCATACATCTCAATGTGCTCAGGATTGATCTTGCTGTCCACCACAACCCATGCACCACCACGCAGCTCTCCAGCCTTTGGTATATACACAAAAGCAGGCTGCTGATATGTCCTCAGATTCTCAACAATCATAGAACCAGCCTGAAGGATTCCTTCAAACAGATCCCTTTGCCCACCAGAAAAGCCTCTCCAGTTGGCAAGAATGAACAACGGGAGCTCTTCACGGTTGAAATCCAGCAGTGCCTGGGCTGTTTTTGCGGCTGAATCTGGGAACCACACCTGTCCTGCTTGAGGGACTACACGCTCGGCAGAATCAAGCTGACCAGGGTCAGCGGGAATTACTTGCATCACTGTCTCAGTTTCCACAGCTATGATACCAACTGGAATCCCACCCAGCTTTGCTCTTCCAGTAATAACAGTTTTGGCCCACCCTTCTAATGTTTCCACAAAGCTTTCTCTGTCAAACATACCACTAAACCACTTGCCTTGAGTGTCCTGAATGCCACAGATGGCAGCACGGGCATCACATGAATTCTCTGGGAAGTATGTTACAGCTCTCTCTGGTGGATCAAGAGATTTTACAATAGGAAGAGGACCACCAACATAGGGAGGAACATAGCTGAGCCATTTCAAGATAGCAGAAACACCTTCAAGATCATCTGACACAGTGAGATGGACAACTCCATTTGTAGCCATGATTTTGGGACCACCCAGTTGCATCTGAGAGCTATAAACCTCACGCCCCAGGAGCTTGTTCAGTGCAGAATACCCAGTCAAAATAATTGGTTGATCAAGACGTTGTATACACCGCATTCCCAACCGAGCAAGATAAGCCCCAATTCCAATAGCTCGTCCAGTCACAAATGTCAGAGTAAAGGTCTCTCTATATGCCTTAGAGTAGGCACTGGCAATGGCACCACTTCCATGTAGATTCTCACAACCGAGTCCATCCTCTTTCCCAACAATGGTATCAACAACCCATCTGGTTTCTCCACTTTCCGGTACTTTTAGCTCATGGGCTATAACTGAAGAGCTTAGACGTGCATAATCTTGTTCAGTGAGGTAAATGTAGTGAAAACCACGTTCAGGGCTCTGGTCATCAGACCATCCAACATGGAAGCATGCCTTTATTTCCTCTGCAACACCGAGCCTAGCACCAGCAGTTGCTGACAAGTAGATTAGAGGAACTTTCCTCTCACAAGCAAGATTGGTGACAGCATCAAAGAATGCATCTTCTCTAGGACCAAAAGACCCAGCTTTAAATGTCACATCATTTGCAACAACGATAATCTCCCGGCCGCCTGGAAATTCTGGTGTGGAGAGCTTCATGTTCCAAGCAACAACACCAAAATTGTTGCTACCTGGAGGACGCTCAACTGGAATCAAAGGAGTACCCCATGATCCAGTTGAATCAGCAAATATAAGCTCTGTCACTTCAGCATACCGCTGGTTATGCTCGTTAGATTCTGCAACATGTGAACTACCAGATTTCCATGACTTCTTCAATGCTGTTTCAAATGCCTGCGGACAGAGTATTAGTACCAATCTCAATTGATCTGGTTAATCATGGTAACCAATTGTGGAGAAAAAAAAAAGGAAAGATGTAGCCAACTCACCAATGGGAAATCATAGCAGTATGTAGTTTCATTTTTCCTAGCAGCAGCACGTTTCAGGTCAATAGCATCCAAAGGTTTGTATGGCGCATGCAATGCAATGCCATGCAAAGGACCAGTTGTGGGTGTGGCGGAGCGGTAGAAAAGCTGATGCGTATTGGGATCCTCCACTTCTCGGTAAATCTGAAAGTCAAAAGAATTCAAGCATAAGAGCAATACAGAGAAAATGGTACCTACTACTTACAAGTCCTTATAGGTAGTGTTTAATAGAACTTTTAAAAGCAACAACTGGGAGATTGCCCATCACATTCATAATAAGGGTGATCGGCAGTTTTTATTCACTGACTAGATAAGCTAACAAAATCATATTTGATGATTTGTGGAGCTTTATCGATCAGAGGTAATATTTGCAGAACTGTAGATGATGATGCTCGCATATCGGTACAATAGCTAAGGTAACTTACATCAACGGTGCAGGTATGCCCAGTTACACTGGTAACAACAACTCTCCAAGCACCATTAGCCTGCCCATCACAATCCAACCATAGCTTCACTTCCCACTGGCACACGGAAAGGCGATGCATCCTGACACCAACATGCTCATATATATTCATAACCATATGCTTCAAAAGTGTGCATGCTGTCTCCTCATCTTGACCAACTTCATTCGTCATCCTAACATAATGAGAAGCAAAAAACAAGTGAACATCTATGAACACATTCAACAACAGCAACAACAACAACAACAACAACAAAGCCTTTAGTCCCAAACAAGTTGGGGTAGGCTAGAGGTGAACCCATAAGATCTCGCGACCAACTCATGGTTCCGGCACATGGATAGCAAGCTTCCACGCACCCCTGTCCATGGCTAGTTCTTTGGTGATGCATCTATGAACACATTCAATGCAATATATTTTGTTGAGAACATAAATATATTTTGACTGACCTTGAAGATGGAATTAGATCAAACAACCGTTGTTCTCTCATTATGCACAGATACATGTGGGAGTGGCCTGACATCCCAGTCTCACTGTGAGCACGCAACTCTATTTCTTCTAGCGCTGCCATCAATGATCTGAGTATGCTATTAGATGTGAATGATGATGAGGCTTGAACTTCATTATCAATACTTCCCAATAAAAACCCATTGGTCACACTTGGCTGTCTGACTATGGTACGAAGAAACATCCTTTGGTCATTTGATCTCGAATCTTTCTTGTTCTTTACTAGTGTGTACATGTGCCACTGGCGATCACGTGATGGGGTGTATTTCGCATCATTGTAACCTTCTAAATTCACTTTGTCCTGTATTTACAGATAAACTGTTAGAGGTACCGGTATTGTTGAAGCCTTGAAGGGACCATAAGACGAAACAAAAGCTGCATACCAATTCAAGGAAGGTGGACAAAGGAGGTTCCACATGTCGGAGCATCGGGTCCTCCTCATAATATAACTTGTCAGATGACCATTTGAAGGAGTGGCGCATTGGTGAACGCCCTTCATCTCTTTGGATAATGCAGCTGACAACCCTAACACCAGCACCATTGAGATGTGATGTTATAGTGTTATCCTTCAAAATCTTGGAGAGTTTGTTGATCCTTTCTTGCGCTTGATCCTCATCACCACTATAAAGAGAAAACAGAGTGGAAGAGGTAACTAAAAAAAATCATGAAATTAACAGTTCATAGAATCACACTTGTCTCCTCTGCAATAACAACAAACCACATCAGAATAGAGTGCAAACAAACCTGTCTTGCAGAGTGCTCATCTGATTGTTGATACCAACCAAACCAATATGCAGCATATTGCTATGGTTGGAATTTATAGGATTACCATTTGAGACACTTCCAACATCTGCTCCGTAATGTGAAGTCTCCTTTAATGCAGCTTCAATTGCAGTTGACAGAAGCTGAAGAGACTTGATTACAACCATTACACCCCATCGCCTGCCAATTGGATCCTCTACTTGTGGCTTCAGAAGTGACGCAGATTGCCCATTTCTTTGTTCAATATGTTCTTCAGAGAATTCCCATAAAGCAATTAGACCAGACCTGTGCCATTGCATCCGGACACTGCCCCTTACAAGATAATGCTGGAAGATAATAGTGAGTTAGCCGGCATAAATTTGTTAATGTTCCAGTTGTATCACGAAAGAGTGTAGTAAATAAATTCAGTGTTACCTGATACAGTCTGCGTATGTATGTCTCAACAACTCTCCGCTGAAGAGTAGGATCACTGTGATCAAACAAAGCCACAAGGGCGTCTTCAACTGCAACCGGGGCACATACTAAATCCTCCATCCTTTCATTGATAGCCATCTTCCTCCTAGGAGTTGAAATCCGCTCTCCTTCCTCAGTAAACATCTCCAGCTCTGAAAGGCTTCTTGCTATGCTTGTGCGGAGTTCACTCAATTTAGTATGCTCAAGAAGTTGGCTTGCTTTAAGGGCGAGCTGCATCAATTACAATAAATTTATTTTATTTTTCCAGATTATCATGTGCAAAATTAATAGGTGCAGATCATCCAAACTCAATTTTACCCCAGAGTATGCTGTATGGTTAAGAGCAGAGAAGCGAATCAACTGGTCCCTGTACGCAGATGGATTTGGATAGACCAATGCTTCCATAAGCCGAAGTATTAATTTATTTTTACTTTTCACACCCTTCAAAAGAACACACATTGTCAGCACAAAAGCTTTTCATATCGAGTAAATGAGCAAATTACGCAATAAAAGATGTTACCTGGTGGGAGAACACAATATATACGACCTTTTCAAGGTCTTTTGCATGTTGAAGTCGTAGACGTTCTATCACATCAGACTGAGAATATAAAGCAAAAGAAGCAGAAAGGTTTAGCACATTTTGGTGAGAAAGTGAGCATCGAACAAACCATTCCAAGCAATTATAAATAGTTACCTGAATGTCATCGCTGAAGAGTTCTTCAACAGATAAATACTCCTCAAACAGAGACTTGACAACTGCTCGAGCATGGCTTTCTCTTCCACCCTCGTATGACTTGACCAGGCTCATAAGCGGCTCTACAAGCCTCTCACTAGTAACCCTATCTTTCTCAGAACAGTATGCAAGATTAGCCTGCAATGATGACTTTGTAAGGAAACAACATGACACATAAAAAAGGAAGGGATGCCAAGTAACAGTCTCAAACTGACCTCAATGACTCCCCTTAGCAACTTGGCAGGGAAATCCTTGCTCTTCCAGAAGTCAGCATTCAACTCATACTCCTTGTACTTAGCATCCAACTGAGAACAGACAAATTAATTATCCATTTGATATGCAGCCAAAATGAAAAATCGAACAATAACATGTAAAAGGAATAAAAAATACTAGAATATTTAGCCACCTCATTCCTAAGATCCTTCGGGAGTCGGGTTGCCAAAACGGACATGAGTTCTTGCCACTGTAGAAAAGGGAGCTCAGGGCTGTCTAGGCAGTTTAGCAAATCTTGTACAACCTGAAAGATAAGGAACAGTAAGGAACTTATTGATTGAAGAAAGATGGTATAGTTTTTCACAATTAAGAGGTTAGTTTCTCTCTGTAGACGATAAGGGAAAACAAAAGTGGAAGAACAACTACACACTGACAGTTTGATGTGCCTTACATGATTGATGTTATGTTCATATCCTGCTAGGATCATGTGCGCAGAATTCACACTTGCAGCAAACTTTTGGTGAACTTTGCCAGAAATAGCAGTAGGAGGTCCAAGTTTTGGAAAGGTGCCATGAAATGGTTCAGCTCTCCTCACAGAGGATGGGTCATCAAGATCCAACCTGGCTATCAGGTCACTCGCCTGCGCAAAGACAGCCATTTCAGGTACTATTTAAAAGATGCATGTATATTACAAGCATAAACCATAAAGTACTTTAGTCAGAATGTACATCTGGCGCTGCAAACAGGGGGGGGGGGGGGGGGGGGGAGGAACCTGCATGGCCTGACCCTCAGGCATGACAAAGTGAATGACACCAGAGGCCGGTAGTAATAGTGGCATGCACATTTTCATGACCTCCACCTCAGCATATGGCGTATCAGCAACCACATGAGAACCATCCGCGACCAAAAACCGAAGAAGTTTGCACGGTGTATCAGCCAACAACCTGGAAGGATCGTGCTCTTTCTGTAATATATCATTCAGAAGACATAATTAATTTATGTATTTTCATACAATTTGCAGCCACAGTTACAACTGAAACAACCCCTATAGTATTACGTAGGAACCAAGAGGAGAATGCAGATCTAGCTATCTTCACCTGTAACAAGCATGTTCTCCCATTGATTAGAAGACGCGTGCCAGCAGCTTCTGTCTCCGCGTAAATTACATGACTGTTTCCATCCAACTAGAAAATTCACAATTAAAGATGGGTCAGACCATTTCCAAACAAAAACAAAGTTATATAGATTGTACTTATATAAAAACTTAGTGTGGTAGATATATTTACCTGCATTAAGAGTCCGCCATCTCGCAGCGAATGTATCTCTGCTTCAACCTCTGATTCATTAATTCTTAATTTGTAGCTACGGGGTCCACCTCGTACTGTCTCAATCTGCAGAAGAAAATAATCATTAGCAGATGTGACAAGGATACCAACTGGATTAGATGGGTATAGCATGGATAAGATTAAAGAGAAAACTACGAATAATTACCGTATATTTGCTCCCATCTATATTCAGTGTTACAGTCAAATTGACAAGAGAGATGTGCTGTGAACGGAAAGCAGTTAGACAGTTTTATTCATATAGAAATTGGAATATGAACAGTAAGAATATTCATCATATAGTATGTACCTTTGGTGGTATTTGACCTTTACTCAGATAACCAACATAATCGGTTACAACGCTCGAGCTCCTGCTTGATGCTTCCTGAAAATAAGAAACACAGTATTTGAGGATGAAAAATGGATCTTGTGATAACCACCTAATAAATCATAGTTCTCCAGACAAAGAAATCATACATATAGAGCTCCACCAACAACTGAAAGGTACCATGGGGGCCGCTCTGCTCTAACACGCATAGCTATTCTGCTGTCTAGCCAACCAGTGTGGATCTTATTTTCTCGGTACTCTGCAGCCTGGAGATATGAAAATTTTGAACACAAATTACACCCAAAAAAATGTACATTGTTTTTCTTAATTACCATGTAATCAAAGAACATTTTTACTGTGGGGTTATCTTACATTCAAGAGATCCACAGTGTAGTCAACATTAGTGCGTATCTCTCCACGAATTTGGATCTCTTTTAACCCAAGTATCATATTGGCTATTGCCAACGACCTAGATTCCCCAAAAGCAAAAACATGACCTGCAAAACAGTCATGCTGTTTAAGAGAAGCATCATCACGAGATACACGACGAAACAGAAATTTACGCACATCACTTACCAAACTGGGAGTCGGAGAACTCATGAATTGCACCTCCGGACTGAAAAAAAAAACAATGGTTCAGGTTAGGTTGATGCACAAGATACAGTTTTTAACCAGGAAATTTATCAACATAAGAAACAGGAAAACTCAAGGGTAATGATAAGGCTGCGGCTGTTGTGACATGTTGTGTGGTATCAAAGATCATTATGCATGGATGCAAACTTGCCTTAACAGAGAAATAGGCCCAAACATTGGGTTTACTTTTAAAGTTCAGCTCTTCCACTCTTCCACTGGTAGGCTTAAACCCATCATCTGGATCCTCGCTAGTAACTCTAACTGCTACACAATGACCCTTTGGCTTTACAGACTGTGCTTTGTCCAAATCAAATTTAGTTGCAACAGCTGATATTTCCTTCCAAGCGTGATAGCCACCTCCATGTTCTATTCCATAAAAGCGTCTGATCTCTGCAGTTATCCTTATATTGATTAGTGGGGGAGGAGAGGGGGAGAGATAATATCATCAACCATCAAGTTGGAAAACTGGCCTACCTGGAATGTTGTAGAGTGGTATGCCCATTCCTACTGCAACTTGAGATGCAGGTAAGTTTATTTCAGCAATCCATTCGGTCACAGGGTGTTCTACCTGCAACCTTGGATTAAGCTCCAGGAAATAGTATTCGCCTGTTTCCATGCTGTACAGATATTCTACTGTAGCAGCACCCTGATATTGCACACATTTAGCAAGCCGCCTTGCTGCCTGCTCAAGCTCTTTAATTGTTTCTGGAGGAGCAACTGTAATCGGTCCCTCCTCAATGATCTGTTTCACAAGTATATATATGGTGAAAAGTTAAAGAAATATAATTTTGCTAAGACTTCTCTGCTATTATCTGTCCTGCATTAGTTAATTTTTGTGGTTATAAAATAATGTGTAATAGAGTCAGTAGACTTTCAACATTCTGAGCTCAAAAACTTCAAGTGCGACACATATATCACTATAGGAAAAAAAAGTTTGTTCTTGAATTAAAAATAGAACTATTTAGTACAGTTTAAGTATAGCTAACAGTAATAAATGATTCCATTTAAGAAAATGCCAAGACATAAATTTTGTATAGCTCCTGCAACATTTTGCACTTTGCTAAACAGTACTATATGATTGCCACATCGTCCAATAAAGTTTTTATTCCCTGAACCTGTAGAACTTCTACCGGTACTCACTACACAAATGTTTGGCTCAGACTAATTCCAACAAAACTGATATTGAACAACCCAATGCTTCAGGAGAATAACTAACCTTTTGGTGCCTTCTTTGAACACTACAGTCTCGACTGTGCAGTGCTGCCACGTTGCCATGCTTGTCACAGAGCAACTGAACCTCTAGATGTCGGCTCTACAAAGAAAGAATATAAAAGCAAGATTTTAGCTAAATGAATTATATCAGTAGAGAAGAAACACTCGCTGAATATTGAACATGAGTAACACAAAGATACAACAGAAAATAGTGGCTGTTATCAGTTTATCATGTATCACCTGAGATGCCACCTTCATAATAAATATAGGCGATCCGGGGACTTCTCCTTGCACTTGCTTAAACAATGCTCTCACCTCATCATCGTTGTGTACCTATAAAACCATTTGGATGACATAAAAAACATCTTTGGTTAATATAATTGGACTTTATTTTAAATGGACAGTGGAAATTTACATGTAATTGTTTGCGAGTAGAGCTTTCCATATAGCTGTGGTAGAGATGAATTAAAAAGATGAAAAGAATACTAACCTTCCTTATTCCTTTACCACCACCGCCCCATGATGCCTTGATCATTGCAGGATACCCCACCACCTGACAACTAGCCACTGCTTCATCTGTAGTTGAAACACAGGCGTTCTTATAGATCTCCTCAGGTATTGAGTGGCAGGTTTCTTGCGGAACTTTCACCTACAACACGTTTCGATTTAGTTTTAGGAAATACAGTGATGTGGAGAGAAAAACACAGGAGCAAAACCATAAAGAAATATGACAAGGTATGCATACATGTGAGCCGCTCCATGGAAGAGTTGGAACTCCTGCTGCTTGTGCGATAAGAGAAGAACCAATCTTATCACCTAGTGCCCCCATCGCGGCTGACGGTGGCCCAAGAAAAATGATCCCCTTTTCCATGAGCGCATCTGGAAGCTCTGGGTTCTCAGAAGCATGACCCCAGCCAGGCCAAACTGCAGAAACCCGAGTTCTCTCTGCTATCTGTGACATGACAGGTGGATTACAAACATCAATAACTAGTCAAGTATCCAGCAGAATGAACATGGATAAACTAAAAGGATGATCAACTGCGCTCACCTCCACTATGAGCTGTACATTTGCATAGTTGTTGTTGTTCGTCCCACCAGGAACTTCTAAGAACTGGTCGGCGATCCTTATGTGCTCCGCGTTTATCCTCAGGTCCTCTGGAGTCGCCATAGCCACCAAGAGAATGGCCTTCTCGTTCCCAAAGGTCTCCAAGGCCCAGGTGCGGATGCTGCGCATGAACTTGACCGCAGCCATCCCATTGTTGGCGACCAGCACACTGTGAATCGGCGAGTCGCCCCCGAGCGCTTTACAGAACTCGTCGACCGAGGACATCCTGTTGGGCGTCCCGTTTATCTGGTCAGATTCCACCATTATGGCCCCTCCAACCTTCAGCAGCTGGGAAAAGCAAAAGAAAAAAATCCGTCTGTTAGCGCATCAATCTGTTATGCCTGGTTAGCGTAGAATTGCAGCACTGGGATATCTCTTTTCGGTTTGGCGTGTGTGTGCCCTTTTTCTGTGCTAGATGCTAAAATGGCACAGACAGAACAAAAACATAGGAGTCCTATTTAACTACTAACTAAATCAGGGAATTCCTCCAGCAACGGTGCCAGGGGAAAGTGCACAATTTCGCAACAGTAATAAGCTGATAGCCAACAACCAGCAGAGCCGGAACAGCAAGACCACAGGTTATGATTTGTGCCAAAAAATATGTTCAAGTCCACACTAGTCAATAGAGGTTTAGTCCACTCCAAGCAGGACCGAAGGGGAAAAGGGAACTTGAATTCCGACTTTCAAGTGAAGGAGTGAAAGCAACAGGCACACTCAGAACCCTGCCCCAACCGCGCACGCCCGCAACCCGCTCGACGAAATGCGGCAGCGGCGCGAAGAGACCACCCGCCAGCGCGGGTTGCTCGATTTTCCCCAGGGATCAAGCGCGGGGTCCCGCGGCTGCTCGACTCTGCCTCCGCTCCGCGTATGCGAACTAGCTGGAAGCGCTTGAGAGGCGGGCACGAGGAGCGGAGCGCGCGCGCACGAGGGCTGTATCTTGCTGCGTGATCCCCCGATGCTTAGAATTGGGGCCTGCCGCGCTTGCGTAGCGCGGGACTGGCGGTAGAGCCAGCCGAGGCGCGCTCGATTTGACGCCGGTTTGGGCGGAGACGCTCCCGGCACACTGGGACGGACACTGGCAAGTCAAGGCCGAGTCGACGGCGAGACCGGCGTGCAGCTCGCTCGCTCAATCAGCTAGACGCATGCGCGGAATTGGGAAGGTGCGGGCGGAGGCAGGGGGGAGGGGAGGTGGCGGGGAGCGTACCGTGAGCCCGTGCGCCGCGGAGGCGTTCGACGGAATGCCGCGGAAGGAGGAGGAAGGCTGCGCGGCGGCCAGATGGAGATCCGGGAGGGAGAGGCAGGCAGGCAGCGGCGGCGGAGGCAACGAGGAATTGCTTGGTATAAATGCGCGGCGTGCCCGCGAAGCCGCTGGTGGTGCTGGTGCTGGTGCCGGTGCTGCGTTGTGGTTCTGGTTGGAGCGATGAAATGCGTGCATTCATGGAGGAGTTGGGGTGGGGAGAGGAGGGTGGGGGTGGGCCGGGGGCAGGTGGGGGGTGTGGCGGAGGTGGAGACAGGGGACGACGGGTAGTTGGGCCTCATGGCCCTGGTTGGGCGGACGGATGGGTGTGTCGTTGCACCTGTCCCTCCGGCGTGTGTCTGCCCGGGGGTGGTGGGTCGGTGGGGCCCCCCAACGCCTTCGATGTGCTCGCTCGCTCCTTCCGCTACCGTGCTCCGTTCGTCTTCGCTCGCGTCCCGTGGTCGTCGGCGGCGAAGCCACGACGCGACGGCGGCGTCTCTTGTCCTTCTGCCTTGTTGTTGACTGTCGTTTGGTCGTTACTGTGGCTTGGATTGCGTCTGCCTTTCCTCTTCTTCGGGAGTCCCGTTGCTTGATCGGCGAGACAGGAGAGGAGTGGCTCCGAGTATGCGCCAATGAGATCGACAGCGGACCCCGCCCCGAATTTAGTTGACCCGTACGGATCGCTCGCTGGTGGCATTCGGTTGGAACGTATGGACATGGGCGCGCACACGCGCAACGCCACGGTACGCATTTTGGTCGTGCATTCATGGAACGGGGGCTGGTGTGTGACGTGGACATGAAGGCCCGTGGTTGCGCTTCGTCACAAACCCGTGCATGAACCATTGAAATCATTAGTTAGGGAATACACCTCACAAAAATCATGCGGGATGTTTTCCGCGCGTAACAAGTGTCGCGTTGTGGACGTGCTGAAGGTCTTTTAAGCGTGCTCCGCACGTGACACGTGTCGGGCGGAGAATACCCCGTATGATATCCGGTTTTCGGGTTTTTTTCTGGTTTTTCTTTTTACAATTAAGTCCTTAAACAATTTAGTGTTTAAAAGTAATGCTCCGATCTATTTTTTCAGATTTGTTTTTCTGTTGGGTTCATCGTCACGCCGGACAAGTCTCACCCCGTCTTCCCGCTATCGTCTTGCTTCGGCCGTCGCCCCGCCATCGTTGCCCTGATGTGGTCTTGTTTCGGCCTTTGCCCCACCGTCGTAGCCCTGCTGTGGTCTTTGGTTCTGTTGTCGCCGCCCCTTCGTCGTACCCTGTTAATCGTGTAGTCGTGGTTTCTTTTTTCGTGTTTTTTTTCTCCCATTATATTTCCGGGAAATTGAGATTTCGGGGGGAATTACGGGTGGGGGCTTACAACACTATCAAATGTTAACGTTCAACTCGGTTGTGGTATCAGATCTTATTGGTCGCCATTTCTTTGCAGTTAATGGCTTGCCCCTTTTGCCGAGTTCTAGGTGGCCCTTATTCTTCCTTTGATTCTTGTGCGTCTGTGTTCACTATGGTGTTGGATCGTCATTGTTCAAGGCGTGTTGTAAGATTCTATTTCTTGTGTTATGTGATTGTGGCATATGGTTGATGTTGTTTTGGTTGGAATGTAATCTAATGCCTTTGTTTATATGATTATGATGTTTGCTTCCACTTTTGTTGTAGCATGTTTCGTGCATGTGTTAGATCACAGCTTGCTCGGTACATTGAGGATTGCGGAGCTTTAGCTATTCGGAGGGGTGACACGATATTGCTCTTGCTCTTCCTAACAACGAGGGTTACTTATACCATGTTTTGTTTAGACATGGTCGGATGAGTAGTAAATTCCATGGTCCTTCGTGGGAGGAACTTGTGAATGATTATGGTCTTCGTCATCGTGACATAATGACTGTTAGGCTTGAGCACTATGGAACTATGATTAGTGTCGATTTTCATCGGGATGGTGTTATGTTGTTTCCTTTACCGCCGTGTTGGTAAGTTATTTGTTTGATTGATTTTCAGTTTTCAGCTTATACGTTTTGCTGTTCTGCTTAGTTTGTGAAATTATTTTTTTGTAGGTATTGAGGATCTGAGTGAAACTCAGAGGAAACTTGTTGACAACTGTTTTTATAGTCGTGGTGTCACTCTGAATTGTCATCAAATGTATGTCATGTTGCGACAGCTCTTTGATGACAACTACATATTGTGTACTCCTTTTGTTCATAGGATGGATCGCATGAATGTTATTTCTCAACATATGATAAGCTTTGTTTTTGTCTACTGTTTATTTATTTGTTCTTTGCTCTGGTATACTGTTTTAAATTTGTAAGTTGAACACCATATAATTTGATGTTTTTTTAGGTTATTCCGAGCATGGTTGTGAGGAGTTTGAAGGATTTTTTGTCAATTCCTAGGACTGGTTCTTTATTGGTTTGGGTGGTAGAATGGTTTCAAGAAGGAAGGTTTCGGTGATTTTCTTTGTGCATCGTCTATTAAAGTCAACAATTTGGTGTTCATAACCTTCGAAGAGCGTGACCAGGAGCTTGCTGTCATTTTCAGCCCTCTGTTGCAGTGGTCCTACTTATAGACTGTGAAGTGGAACATTTATGTGGCGTATAGTTGTATGCAGATGTTTTTTTATAAAATGTATGGTACAAAATATTGTTATTCATAATTATAGATATTCAAATATGTAAGACTTATATATTTATAGGTGGACTGTGCTTCTTGTCTTGCAACGAGTCGTGCGTCTCTTACATTATACATCCATGCACCTTCCTATTATAAAATCGTGCTGTATTAAAAAATGTGATATGTCTTACATATGAGCCGTGCCTCTCGTGCACGCACCGTCGTGGACGTGCTGTGTACAGAAACGGTGCATGTTACTAATATAAAACAGTGCTCTGTCTTACATATGAGTCGTGCCTCTCGTGCAGGCACCACCGTGGACGTGCTGTGTATAGAAATGGTGCATGGTACTAATATAAAACAGCGCTCTGTCTTACAGATGAGTCGTGCCTCTCGTGGACGCACCGCCGTGGATGTGTTGTGTACAGAAACGGTGCATGTTACTAATATAAAAACAGTGTTTTGTCTTACATATGATCCATGCCTCTCGTGGACGCACCATCGTAGATGTGCTGTGTACGAAAACGGTGCATGCTACTAATATAAAACAATGCTCTGTCTTACATATGATCCGTGTCTCTCGTGGACGCACCGCCGTGGACTTGTTGTGTACAAAAATGGTGTATGTTACTAATACAAAACAACGTTCTATCTTACATATGATTCGTGCCTCTCATGGATGCACCGCCGTGGACGTGTTGTGTACATTAACGGTGCATGTTACTAATATAAAATAGTGCTCTGTCTTATATATGGACGCACCGTCGTGGACGTGATTTGTATATTATATGCTCAATGAAGTTTCTGGAGAAAGAACGGAATGGAGACTGTTTTGTATCGGCGAACAATATGAGTGAAGAATTAAAAGGTAAAAATAGAGTCTGGACAGAAATAATGTAATGTCCAGTATCTAGGACCATAGAAATATTGCTACGGCTTCCAGAAATGTAGGGCCAACAGATGGGTTACGGTTCGTATACAAAGAGGCAGTGAAGACCTAACCGTCTTTCCAGATCCACCGTACACATCGCTGTCTTACCCCGGCAATGGAGATGGGGATGTGCTCTGCCCCTAGCACCAAGTGTTGGAAATATGTCCTAGAGGCAATAATAAATTAATTATTATCATATTTCCTTGTTCATGATAATCGTTTATTATCCGTGCTATAATTGTATTGATCAGAGACTTAGATGCATGTGTGAATACATAGACAAAACCATGTCCCTAGTATGCCTCTAATAGACTAGCTCGTTGATCAAAGATGGTTAAGATTTCCTAGCCATTGACATGAGATGTCATTTGATAATGGGATCACATCATTAGGAGAATGGTGGGATGGACAAGACCCAAACTACAAACATAGCATATGATCATGTCAGTTTAATGCTACTGTTTTCTTCATGTCAAGTATCTGTTCCTATGACCATGAGATCATGCAACTCACTGACACCGGAGGAGTGCCTTGTGTGTATCAAACGTCGCAACATAACTGAGTGACTATAAAGATACTCTACAGGTATCTCCGAGGGTGTCTGTTGGGTTGGAATGGATCAAGACTGGGATTTGTTACTCCGTGTGATGGAGAGGTATCTCAGGGCCCACTCGGTAATACAACATCACAAAAAGCCTTACAAGCAATGTGACTAAGTGTTAGTCATGGGATCTTGTATTACGGAACGAGTAAAGAGACTTTCCGGTAACGAGGTTGAACTAGGTATGGAGATACCGACGATCGAATCTCGGGCAAGTAAACATATCGAAGAACAAAGGGAACATCATACGGGATTAACTGAATCCTTGACATAGAGGTTCGACCGATAAAGATCTTCATAGAATATGTAGGAACCAATATGGGCATCCAGGTCCCACTATTGGTTATTGATCGTAGAGGTTTCTTGGTCATGTCTACATAGTTCTCGAACCCGTAGGGTCTGCACACTTAAGGTTCGGTGACGTTTCGGTAGTATAGAGTTATGTATGGTGGTGACCAAAGGTTGTTCGGAGTCCCGGATGAGATCCCAGATGTTACGAGGAGCTCCAGAATGGTCCGGAGGTAAAGATTGATATATAGGAAGTCCCATTTTGGTCACCGGAAAAGTTTCGGGCTAATCGGTAATGTACGGGGAGTGCCGGTAGTGTACCGGGAGACCACCGGGAGGGGTATTTCGACCCAAGAGGCTTCGTGGGCTGTGGGAGAGTAAACACCAGCCTTTTGTGGGCTGGTGGAAGTCCCACACAAGGCCCATGCGGCTGGGAGAAAAATCCCAAAGGGAAAAAGGTGGAAAAAGGTTAAAAAAAAAGGAGGAATCCTAGTCCTACTAGGATTGGAGGAGGAGTCCTCCTCTCCTCCCCACTTTGGCCGACCCAAGGGCTGGATTTTTGGCAGCCAAGCCTCCTCCTCCTCTCCTCCTATATATACTAGAGGATTTTAGGGTTTTGGAACAGAATTTTCAGCCACGTGCTACCCGTTCCTCTAGTGCATAGTTTCTCCTCTAGATCGGTTTTCTGCAGTGCTTAGGCGAAGCCCTGCCGGAATAGCTCCACCACCATCGCCGCAGCACCGTCACGCTGCCGGAGAACTCTTCTACCTCTCTGCTCCCTCTTGCTAGATCAAGAAGGTGGAGATCGTCATCAAGCTGTACGTGTGCGGAACGCGGAGGTGCCGTCCGTTCGGTGCTAGATCGGAAGGACCGTGATCAAGATTGCGAGACGGATCATGACGAGATCGCGGGACGGATCATGATGAGATTGCGGGACGGATCGTGATGAGTTTGCGGGACGGATCGTGATTGGATCGCGAGACGGATCGTGATGAGATCGCGAGACGCTCGGCGATTTGGATCGCGAAGACGATCGACTACACCAACCACGTTTCTTAACGCTTCCCGCTTAGCGGTCTACAAGGGTATGTAGATCCACTCTCCCTATCGTAGATGCTCATCACCATGGATAGATCTTGCGTGTGCGTAGGAATATTTTTGTTCCCCATGCAACGTTCCCCAAAAGTGGCATCATGAGCTAGGTCTATGTGTAGATGAGATCTCGAGTAGAGCACAAAGAGTTTGTGGGCGTTGATGCTTAGATTGCTTCCTTCCTTGGTCGTGTTTTGGTTCAGTGGTATTGTGAGATGAAGCGGCCCGGACCAACATTACTCGTACGCTTACGAGAGGCCGGTTCCCTCAAACGCAACTTGTTGCATAGATGGCTTGCGGGTGCCAGTTTCTCCCACTTTAGTTCGATCGGATTCGACAAAGGCGGTCCTTGAGAAGGTTGAAAAGCAACTAGTGTATCACCGTTGTGGTTTATGCGTAGGTGAGAATTGTTCTTGCTAGATACCCGTAGCAGCCACGTAAAACATGCAACAACAATTTTATTTTTGACCGACTACTGTAGGGGAAAAACACCCCACAACCTTTTCTTTTATTGCAGATAAAAGGTTACAAGTCAGAAGCTAGTCTAAGAAGATACAGAGTTAATGCAGTGAAACTAAACTAACCTCAAGGAGGTAAATAGGAAATCCATTTTAGGAGGTCATCCCTATAGGTAGCCTTAATTCTATGAGCTAATAGGGACATATCATTAACAAAAGCTGCCTTCCATCTCCTGAAAGTGGGTCATTCATTCCTGAAGGTCCTTGCGTTTATAATGATCCAGATGTTCCAGCAGGCAGTGAATACAACTTCAGTGAAGAAAGGTTGATTAAAATCTCTTTTGGCTGCAATTACAATTTCCCCCATGGAGTTGCCCTGCCATTGAATTTGAAGATAACTCCAAACCCTGGTGCTAAACAAACAGTTGAAGAAGAGATGGTCTCTATCCTCTTTAACCCTGGCATGACAGAGAACACAGAAATTGGATTCTGATACATTCCAATGTCGGCGCTGAAGCAGATCATGAGTATTCAGCCTGTCCATAATAAGCATCCATGCAAATACTTTGATTTTCATGGTGCAGCAGCTTTTCCAAATCCAATTGAGTATGGGGTTCGAAACAATGGGCTGGTGAATATGCACATAGAATTTCTTGGCTGAGTAGCCCTTACCATCAGCTGCCCAGAACCAGACATCATTCATAGATCGGTCCCTTTGCAAATGCCGCAGGAGGTTCTCAACCAGCTGTAGTTCCTGGAAAGCTCTGTCAGAGAGCGGCAGATGGAACAGCCCAGCCATTCTATTGTCATCAAAAGCATTAAAAACCTCTTGAGCCGTGGAGAAGGTATCAATGACAAAGGAAAACAATCTTTGGAACCTGTGTGCTATAGGTGTAGTTGAGTCACCTACCAGCCAGAAATCAGACCAAAAGAGGAAAGTGTCTCCCTTGTTTGGTTTGATGGAGGTGACAGCTCTATAACTATCCATCCTCTTGCAAATGTCCTTCCACCAAAAGGAATCACACAAAGATGTTCCTTGTGGAACTCTGCCATGATAGTATGTGTTCCAGATCAGATTGACCCAAGGCACATCAGCCTTGTTAACGAACTTATCAGCATGTTTAAGGAGCAAAGCATGGTTCTGGACTGACAGATTCAAATACCAAGGCCTCCTTTCTGTTTAGGTCTACACACCAAATCCCAGGCAGCCAGGGCAGGAGCTTGGTCCTGACCATTCCTTCTCCAAAGACACTGCCTTTGTATTCTCTCCAATTGTTTTAGTATTCCAGGGGGGATATCTAAATTGCATATAAAAAATATGGGCACTCAGGATAGAGCAGAGTTTAGATATTGTAGTCTGGCCCCCTGGGTCAAGAAGGAGGAGCTGGCAGAGAGTCTCCTTTCCATATTATCCACAAGTGGCATCAAATCTGCAATCCTTGGCCTAGTGATGCCAACAGGCAGACCTAGGTATGTGAAGGGCAAAGTGCCAACTTTGCACCCCAAAGAGTCAGCCAGCCTTTGTAGGTCATCCTGAGATACATTAACTGGCAACATAGCAGATTTATGGTAGTTAATATGTAGCCCAGTGGACTGAGAGAACATGAGAAGCATTCCTTTTAATTCCATCAATTGAGACTCCATAGCAGGCATAATAATAAGGGTGTCATCAGCATACTGAATAATGGGAAAGTATGTATCATGGCAAGGGATTGGCAGCTTAATTTTCCCAATGAGTAGCAAATCATTAACCAAGGTTTGAAGAAAGTCTGCAGCAATAGCAAAGAGAAGGGGAGACATAGGATCTCCCTGTCTAACACCTTTTTTGCATTGGAATTTTCTACCAGGAACTCCATTGAGCAACACTGAGGATGATCCAGATGAGAGGAACTGTTGGACCCAAAGAATCCATTTGTTATTGAAACCCTTATGCCTGAGGACTTGAAAAATGAACTCATGTTCAATGGAGTCAAAAGCTTTTTCAAAATCAAGCTTGATTATCACAATGGGTCTTTTGGATTGGTGGCACTGATGCAGGTATTCCAAAGTCCATCCTACATAGTCCTGGATTGTCCTTGATTTAATGAAACCATATTGGTTCTTATGAATGCACTTCATAATGTGCAACTGAATCCTGTTGGCAGTCATTTTGGAGAGGAACTTGAACCCATACTAGTCAAAGAAATGGGTCTGAAATCTCCAACCTGCTCAGGGGATCCCTTTTTGGGTATCAGAGTGATATAGGAAGAATTCATATTTTCAAGTTTGGCCTGTCCATCATGGAAATCTTTGGCAAGAGTATACAAGTCCTCACAGATAATATCCCAACATTTTTTTAAAAACAACTCATTGAAACCATCAGGGCCTGGTGCTTTGTCAATGGGCATTTCCCTGACTGTCCTGTCCATCTCCTCCTTGGTAAAAGGTAGGGTAAGAACATCCAACCCATCTACCTTGTGTAACAGTGATTGAAGATCAAAAACAAGATTGATTCCATGTGACCGACCCATCCTGGCTTTATAGGCTGACCAGAAACATCCTGCAATTTGCGCATGATCAGAAGTAATAGTTCCATCATCAAGTTTCAAGGAGGAGATAGAATTTCTCTTGTATCTCTCTGTGGCCATAGCATGGAAAAACTTTGTATTCTCCTCCCCCACTTTGACAGTCCGAATAGTGGCTCTCTTTTTCCAGTATAGAAACTGCATATGAAGCAGGTGTTCCAAGTGTAATTTAACAATCACTCTGAAATTAGCTTCAGGCCTAAAGAGTGGTCTGATCTCTTCCAGATTATCCAGAGACAAAATCACTTGATTGCAGTTACCAATCAGTTGTTTGATTCTTGATAGGCCAATCTGCCATTGCTTAAGTGCCTGCCTCAAAGCCTTAAGCTTATCCATGATGATGGCAGTGATGTGCCCTTTCTTAGAAGGTACTTTCCAGGACTTCTTCACACACTCTAGGAAACCAGGAAGCTCAACCCAGTAGTTTTCAAATCTGAAAAGATTACTCCTGGGAATGGTTGCGTTGATAGATACCACACATGGAACATGATCTGATGCAGTTTTGGCCAAGGGCAACACCTGTGTTAGAGGGTAATAAGAGATCCAATTGGCACATGTAAAGAACCAATCCAATTGCTCAAGTAGGGGTGAGTCTTGCATGTTTGACCAAGTATATGTCCTGCCCTTAAGGGGTAACTCTAATAAACCCAGGTGACCTATGATCTCATTAAAGATGAAAATATCACTTATATCTGCACCAGGTTGGTTTCTGTTGGAGGTGGATCGGATGAAATTTAAATCCCCTAGCAACAACCAATTTTTATCAACAGGTATAAGCAAGTCGTAAAGCCAACTGATAAAGAGATCCCTGGCTTCCCCTTGGCATGGTCCATACACATTAACCAATGTCCATTTCTCAGTATTGTGTTTGGAAGTAAAATCGATGATGAGGCCAAAACTCTTAGTGTCTAGGAGCACACCATTTAGAACTGAAGAATTCCATAGAACAATCAAACCACTAGAGGCTCCACAGGATGGACTATACACAAAACGATCAAAATGCTTAGGACAAAAACTCCTAATAGTGCGGTGATCAATGTGTTGCATTTTGGTTTCCTGAAGGCAGACTACAAAGGCTGAACTTTCATCAATCTTGTTTCTAACAGCCCGTTGACGCACGTCAGAATTCAATCCTCGAACATTCCAACAAAGAACCCTCCAGCTTCTAGTTGAACGAATATCCATAGCAACGTAAAATAGTAGCAACAAAAGCACAGTCACATAGTGACCAGCACATACGGAATACAAAGTAAACTAGTACACTAAAGCCAGCATCAGTGCAAACACAAAAAGTTCTGCCACAACAATATAAAGGGTGATTAAGACCCCAAAACATGTATCCAATAGATGTATTAGTCATCATTATTGCTTGGAGATGGGTTGGCTGGATGCTCCATAAGAAGATCCACAGTCAGCTTTTCTGGGGCAATGCCAAGGCTTTGACCAACAGCTTGTATCACGTTGATGGGTGTGGCCGGTGGGAGGTCTTGATGCTGTTCGCCTTGCTGTTCATCCTGGTGAAGTGGCCTAGAGCACGGTTTCCTCTTCTTAGGGAGCGGCATCGGCAGCTCCTGCAGTATAGGCCTAAAACCATCACGCTTGGTAGACCCCCTCGTGGATCTCCGAAAGGCAGAGTCAACCACCAGTGTTTGCTTCTTGCGAGTGCCCTTTTTCCTAGCACACTGAGCTGAGAAGGAAAATTGCTCATCAGAAGAGGCCGCTGAGTTGACTAAGGGAGCGTCAGTACCTGCATTGTCTGAAAAAAGAGCCCTGGCCACAGGCCGGTTCCCAACCTAGGTAGAGGGAGTAGCAGTATCATCTGGCAAGAAGATCATGTTGGAGACCCAATTGATATCATCAAATGCAATGGACCATGATCTCTTGCTTAGAACAAGAGGTAAAGCAGGGAGGATGGAAAGACCCCTGGGAGTTGGTGGGGCGCTACAGACATCCATCAAAATTTCAAAAGTCCGCTGCCAAACTAGAACTGGAGGTAATGGTGGGCCATAAACCACTCTTACCCTTCCAATCATCAGGTTCAGAGGCTGAATGATGGGCTGCTGATAAGGTACAATCGCTAGGGGACTGAACACCGGTGCTTGTGGCTACTACTCATTAACTGCAAGAGGGTTTTGCTGGTGGTTGATTGGCTGCACAACTTGGACAGATTCTGAGGATTCAGGTTGATCAATAACCATGGACTCTTGATCCTGAGCCGGAGCCTCCTGATGATCCACGGGTGCATCTTCGTTCCAGCCCCATCCATCAGCATTAGGCTGATTGTGCTGCTCCTGGTTTTGTTCGGGCATCGGAGGGAGCGGGACATCATTCCACCCAAGAGCTGGATATGGGGGAAGGGCAAACATCAAATTGTCAGGAACTAGGTTCCCCGGCGAAGGATGTGGGTCGCCATTGAGTGGCATGGGATCTTCATCCTGCGGCAACTGCTCAGCAAAATTGGCACCAAGAATATATAAAGGGGCTGACCAGGACACCCTCGTCCCACCCCATGCATCATATTCAGTGAAAGTGACACTGCGGGGAACCAGAGCATCTTCAGGGAAAGATGCAAAAACCACTAATCTCGCCAGGTATGGGTCATCACTAACCCAGTGGTGGAACTCTCCAAAGGTGTTGACTGCTGCCCTGAGGTCTTCCGTGTTCCGCAAATCCAGAGGAACTCCCAAAAACATAAGACATCCCTGACGAAAACCCGTAGCAGCACGAAAACCCTCTCCTTCATTATGCTTCACAAAACGGACAAAAGAATCATTCCCTAGGTCTTGCGGCACCATCTGGACAACAACAAATCTCTCCCCAGCATCCCTTAACTCAAAAAGGCCTACGCCCGCAATCCAAGGTTGGGCCGAGCGAACATGAAAAACCTGATTGTTCAAGAGCTCCACGACTTGTTGGCGTACTTGACCAATCTGATTGACGGGCGGTGCATGCATTACTTTCGCCACTAGGTATTGCTCATGTCGATGGGCTATTGGAGTTACCGGAGTAACATAGGTCCGGGGGAGACGATGAGGGCAGCCATCAATGATGTGTTGCCCATGGGGAACGTAACGCTCCGGGTCTAGCTCAAAGTTGGCCATAGGAGGAGGGGAAGCTGGAGGCGGAGGCTTCAATGGACGTGGTTCCGATGGTGTGCTTGGAGAGATTGAATGCGATGGGACGGGAGAGGGCGGTTCTGCAATAGGCGCAGTATCCCCGAGATAGGTAGAGGTTCCCGAGAAATCCAAAACAGGGGAGGGACTCTTCCGTTTCCAAGTGAGACCATTTTCCAGCGCAAAGGAAACGCAGTCCGATTTGGTGTGGCCCACTCGGCAGCAGGAGGAGCAAATCTCTCCATTGGGGCAGTTAGAGGCCATGTGGCCTTGACGACGGCAAATAGTGCAAGACAAAATCTTAGCTACCATGTCATTAATCATTTAATCAAAATTGTCCCGGGCCTCCTGTGAAGATGGGAGCGTTAGCCCAGACTCATGATTAGCGGGCCCCTCAAGGGCCGGCCCATTTCCAAAGATTTCTGTCATAGCGGATGTAGCATCTGTCGGCAAAAAAATTGGAAGGACAGGGTTCCCGCCCCGAAGAACTAGAGTGACAGGCATAGCTGAACCGATCACGCCATCGTCGGGGACCAAATTCCCTGTAATTTCGTTGGATGGAACCTGAATCCTGGAGTCTGCGGTGACGGCCGGCATGAATTGAGGGACCGTTCCAAAGGTGATGTGCGGCGAGGTGACCGTCCACCGGAGTTCTATCGGTGGCAAGGGATGAATGACCACCTTCTCATGCTGTGGCATGTTGTAACCAGCAGATTGCAGAGCAGAGATCTGATCAGACGTGACAGGGCACCGATACCCTTTGCAAACTTCATACTGTTGTATAGTTGCAAAAGAAAGTTTCTTACGGGTTGAAGATCCAGACTTCAACGTAGATTTGATCGGTCTGGAATGCATTGCCATCAGACCAAGAGCAGAGCAATGCTTAGATGGGCTCACCAAAATCCACTCAGCATCACATTGTTTCTTCCATAATTTGAATTCACGCCACCAATTTGGCCCACCATTAGCCCAAAGGTGGAAGTAACATTTGAAACTAGAGCACTTGTAAGAACGCAGAGCAAGAATGAGAAAACCAACTTGCTTACATGAAACCCCAAATGAGAAAACTTTGTCATTGATGCATTCCACCATTAAATCAATGGCCGAACCCCCAATTGCTGACTCGAGAGCGGCAGCCACAACATCATAAGATAAGCGAAAAGAATGCCGGCTAAAGGAAACCACCATGATGAAAGAACGCCGATGACCCATCGGGTGCACAGGAAGGCCAGAATGCCTGAACACGTCATCCGCAAAAGCCGCACCATGGGAGAAATCCAGATCCAAAGTGGATCCACCAGAAGAACCCATCAGAAAAGGAGGTTTCCAAGGACGTGGGCAATCACCTGAGTTGACGATCGGAGGCAGAAACACGCACGTCGGCTAGAAGTCCAGATCGTCGAGGAGTCACCGGCGGGAGAGGTGGGGAGGTGGGAGCGCCATTCTCTTACCGACGGGTTAGTCATGCAACAACAATTAGAGGATGTCTAACTTGTTTTTGCAGGGTATGTTGTGATGTGATATGGCCAATTACATGATGTGATATATGTGATGTATGAGATGATCATGTGTTGTATAGAATATCACGACTTGCATGTCGATGAGTATGGCAACCGACAGGAGCCATAGGGTTGTCCTTAATTATTGTATGACCTGCGTGTCAATCATTAAGCGCAATGTAATGCTTTACTTTATCGCTAAATGGTAGCAATAGTAGTAGAAGCATGGTGGGCGTGACAACCCCGATGGCGACACGTTGATGGAGATCATGGTGTCATGCCGGTGACGATGGAGATCATGTTGGTGCTTTCATGAAGGAGATCAAAAGCACAAGTTCATGGCCATATCATGTCACTTATGATTTGCATGTGATGTTAATCCTTTTATGCACCTTGTTTTGCTTAGGATGACGGTAGCATTATAAGGTGATCCCTCACTTAATTTCAAGATAAATTGTGTTCTCCCCGAGTGTGCACCGTTGCGAAAGTTCTTTGTGTCAAGACACCACGTGATGATCGGGTGTGATAGACTCTACGTTCACATACAACGGGTGCAAGCCAGTGTTGCACATGCAGAACACTCGGGTTAAACTTGATGAGCCTAGCATGTACAGACATGGCCTCGGAACACAAGAGATCGAAAGGTCAAACGTGAGTCATATAGTAGATATGATCAACATGATGATGTTCACCATTGAAACCACCTCAACTCACGTGATGATCGGACTTGAGTTGGTGAATTTGGATCATGTATCACTCGAATGACTGGAGGGATGTCAATTTGAGTGGGAGTTCTTAAGTAATATGATTAATTGAACTCATTATCATGAACATAGTCAATAGTGTCTATGCAAATTATGTTGTAGATCACTTGCTCGCGCTGTAGCTACCTTGAATTTTTATATGTTCCTAGAGAAATAGAGTTGAAATATGTTGGTAGCAATATTGCGGACTGGGTCCATGATCTGAGGATTTTCCTCATTGCTGCACGGAAGGCTTATGTCCTTAATGCACCGCTCGATGTGCCAACCCCTCTAGCATGGTTTGTAGATGTTGTGAACATCTGACAGGCACATTCTGATGACTACTTGATAGATTAGTGTGTCATGCATTACGGCTTAGAATTGAGGCTCCGAAACGTTTTGAACGTCACAGAACATATGAGATGTTCTAAGGGCTGAAATTAGGATCTCAGGCTCGTGCCCATGTTGCGAGATATGAGATCTCCAACAAGATTCTTTGCCTGCAAGATGAAGGAGAATAGCTCAATCGTTGAGCATGCGCTTAGATTGTCTGGGTGCTACAATCGCTTGAATCGAGTGGGAGTTGATCTTCCAGATAAGATAGCGATTGATATAGTTCTCCAAGTCACTGTCACTAAGCTACTAGAACTTGGTGATGAACTATAAAACGCCAGGCATAGAAATAGTGATCCCTGAGCTGTTCGTGATGTTTGACACCGCGAAGGTAGAAATCAAGAAGGAGCGTCAAGTGTTGATGGTTAGTCAAACCACTAGTTTTGAGAAGGGCAAGAGCAAGGAGGGAAACTTCATGGATAGCAAGTCAGTTGCTGCTCCAGTGAAGCAACCCAAAGTTGAACTCAAACCCGAGACTAAGTGCTTCGATTATGAGGAGAGCAGTCGCTGAAGCGGAACAACCCTAGATACTTGGTAGATAAGAAGGCTGGCAACCTCAACAGAAGTATATTTGATATATGTGTTATTGATGTGTATCTTGCTAGTACTCCTAGTAGCACCTGGGTATTGGATACCGGTTCAGTTGCTAAATGTTAGTAACTCGAAATAAAAGCTACGGAATAAACGGAGAACTAGCTAAGGGTGAGGTGAAGATGTGTGTTGGAAGTGTTTCCAAGGTTGATGTGACCAACATCACACGCTCTCTCTACCTTCGGGATTAGTAACAAACCTAAATAAGTGTTATTTTGTGTTTTGCGTTGAGCATGAACGTGATTAGATCGTGTTTATTGCAACACGGTTATTCATTTAAGTTAGAGAATAATGGTTATTCTGTTTACATGAATAATACCTTCAATGGTCATGCACCCAGTGAGAATGGTTTGTTGAATCTTGATCGTAGTAATACACATGTTCAAAACATTGATGCCAAAAGATGCAAAGTTAATAATGATAGTACCACATACTTGTGGCACTGCCGCTAAATGTCATATTGGTATAAAACGCATGAAGAAACTCCATGCTGATGGATCTTTGGACTCTTTCGATTTCGAATTGGTTGAGACATGCGAACCATGCCTCTTGGTCAAAGATGACTAAGGACCCCATTTTCTGGTTTGATGGAGCGGGCAAGTGATTTATTGGAAATGATACATGTTGATGTATGCAATCCAATGAGTCTTGTAGTGTGCGGTGGATATCGTTATTTTCTTACCTTCACTGATGATTTGGGTAGATATAGTGTATGTTTACTTAATGAAACACAAGTCCGAATCGTTTGAAAAATTCAAGCAAATTCAGAGTGAAGTTTAAGATCATCGTGACAAGAAGATAAAAATATCTGCGATATGATCGTGGAGGTGAATATCTGAGTTACGAGTTTGGCATACAACTTTAGACAATGTGAAAGTTGTTTCACAACACACGCCACCTGGAACACCATAGTGTGATGGTATGTCCGAATGTCATAGTCGTGATCTATTGGATATGGTGCATGTTATGATGTCTCTTATCATTTTGCTACTATAATTTTGGGGTTGTGCATTAGAGACAACTACATTCACTTTAAATAGGGCACCATCTAAATCCGTTGAGATGACACCGTGTGAATTATGGTTTGATAGAAACCTAAGCTGTCATTTCTTGATGTTTGGGGCTGCGATGCTTGTGTGGAAAATGTTTTCACCTAATGAGCTCGAACCCAAAGCGAACAAATGCATCTTCGTAGAATACCCTAAGAACAGTTGGGTGAACCTTCTATCTCAGATCCAAGCATAAAGTGTTTGATGCTAAAACGGGTCCTTTCCTGAGAAAAAGTTTCTCTCGAAAGAATTGAGTGGGAGGAAGATAGAACTTGATGAGGTTGTTGAACCTTTGTTTCAACCTGAGAGTAGCGCAACGCAGAAAGATGTTTTCGTGGAACCTACGTCAGTTGAAGAGGAAGTAAATGATGATGATCATGAAGCTTCGGATCAAGTTACTATCAAACCTCGTAGGTTGACAAGGATGTGTACTACTCCTGAGCGGTACGACATCCCTGTCTTGGAGGTCATGTTGTTGGACAACAATGAACCTATGAGCTGTGGAGAAGCAATGATGGGCCCGAATTCCGACAAATGGTTAGAGGCCATGAAATCCGAGAAAGGATCCATATATGAAAACAAAGTATAGACTTTGGTAGACTTGCTTGTTGGATGGCAGATCGTTGAGTACAAATGGATCTTTAAAATGAAGACAGACGCTAATGGTGAATGTCACCATTTATAAAGCTCGACTTGTCGCAAAGAAGTTTCCGGCAAGTTCAAGGAGTTGACTGCGATGAGACTTTCTCTCATAGAAATGCTAAAGTCTTTTAGAATTATGTTAGCGGTTGCTACATTTTTCAATTATGAAATCTCGCAGATGGATGCCAAAACATTGTTTCCTTTCTTGAGGAAAGGTTGTATGTGATACAACCAGAAGGTTGTGTCAGTCCTAAGGATGCTAAAAGGTGTGCAAGCTTCAGTGATCCTTCTATGAACTGAAGCAAGCATCTCGGAGTTGGAATATACACTTTGATGAGGTGATTAAAGTTTTTTGAGTCTATACAAAGTTTACGATAAACTTGTATTTACAATAAAGTGAGTGGGGGCACTGTGGAGTTTCTGATATGCATATGTGGTTGACATATTGTTGATCGGAAATGATATAGAATTTCTGGAAAGCATAAAGGGTTGTTTGAAAAGAGTTTTTCAAAGGAAGACCTGGATAAAGCTACCTAATTGTTGAGCATCAAGATCTATAGAGATAGATCAAGATACTTGATGAGACTTTCAATGAGTACATAACTTGACAAGATTTTGAAAGAGTTCAAAATGGATCAGTCAGAGAAAGAGTTCTCGCCTGATTTGTATGGTATAAGGTTGAGTAAGACTCAATGCCCAGTGACTGCAGAAGATAGAGAAAAGCTGAGTGTCATCCCCTATGCTTCAACCATAGGCTCTATCATGTATGCAATGCTGTGCACAAGACCCGATGTCAGCCTTGCCATAAGTATGGTCGGAAGGTTTCAAAGGTATCCTGGAATGGAGCACTGGACAACGTTCAAGATTATCCTTAGTAACTAAAAGACTAAGGAGATGTTTCTCGATTATGGAGGTGATAAAGAGTTCGTCGTAAAGAGTCACGTCGATGCAAGCTTTAACACCAATCCAGATGACTCGTAGTAGCAATCTGGATACGTATAGTGGAGCAGCCATTTGGAATAGTACCAAGTGGAGTGTGGTAGCAGTGTTTATGGTTTGACATAGAAATTTTCAAAGTACACACAGATCTGAATGTCGCAGACCCGTTGACTATAAGACCACTCTCACATGCAAAGCATGATCGAGCCCCAGAACTCATTGGGTGTTAGATTCATAACAATGCAAATCACATGGTGATGTGAACTAGATTATTGACTCTAGTGCAAGTGGGAGACTGTTGGAAATATGCCCTAGAGGCAATAATAAATTAGTTATTATCATATTTCCTTGTTCATGATAATCGTTTATTATCCATGCTATAATTGTATTGATCGGAGACTTAGATGCATGTGTGGATACATAGACAAAACCATGTCCCTAGTATGCCTCTAATAGACTAGCTCGTTGATCAAAGATGGTTAAGGTTTCCTAGCCATTGACATGAGATGTCATTTGATAACGGGATCACATCATTAGGAGAATGGTGGGATGGACAAGACCCAAACTACAAGCGTAGCATATGATCATGTCAGTTTAATGCTACTGTTTTTTGCATGTCAAGTATCTGTTCCTATGACCATGAGATCATGCAACTCATTGACACCGAAGGAGTGCCTTGTGTGTATCAAACATCGCAACGTAACTGAGTGACTATAAAGGTACTCTACAGGTATCTCCGAGGGTGTCTGTTGGGTTGGCATGGATCAAGACTGGGATTTGTTACTCCGTGTGACGGAGAGGTATCTTAGGGCCCACTCGATAATACAACATCACAACAAGCCTTGCAAGCAATGTGACTAAGTGTTAGTCATGGGATCTTGTATTACGGAACGAGTAAAGAGACTTGCCGGTAACGAGGTTGATCTAGGTATGGAGATACGGACGATCGAATCTCGGGCAAGTAAACATACCGAAGAACAAAGGGAACATCATACGGGATTAACTGAATCCTTGACATAGAGGATCGACCGATAAAGATTTTCGTAGAATATGTAGGAACCAATATGGGCATCCAGGTTCTGCTATTGGTTATTGATCGTAGAGGTGTCTCGGTCATGTCTACATAGTTCTCGAACCCGCAGGGTCTGCACACTTAAGGTTTGGTGACGTTTTGGTAGTATAGAGTTATGTATGGTGGTGACCAAAGGTTTTTCGGAGTCCCGGATGAGATCCCGGACGTCACAAGGAGCTCCGGAATGGTCCGGAGGTAAAAATTGATATATAGGAAGTCGCATTTTGGTCGCCGGAAAAGTTTCGGGCTAATCGGTAATGTACGGGGAGTGCCGGTAGTGTACCGGGAGACCACCGGGCGGGGTATTTCGACCCAAGAGGCTTCATGGGCTGTGGGAGAGTAAATACCAGCCTTTTTTGGGCTGGTGGAAGTCCCACACAAGGCCCATGAGACTGGAAGAAAAAGCCCAAAGGGAAAAAGGTGGGAAAAGGCAAAAAAAAGGAGGAATCCTAGTCCTACTAGGATTGGAGGAGGAGTCCTCCTCTCCTTCCCACTTTGGCCGACCCAAGGGCTTGCTTTTTGGCAGCCAAGCCTCCTCCTCCTATCCTCCTATATATACTAGAGGATTTTAGGGTTTTGGCACAGAATTTTCAGCCACGTGCTACCCGCTCCTCTAGTGCATAGTTTCTACTCTAGATCGGTTTTCTGCAGTGCTTAGGTGAAGCCCTGCCGGAATAGCTCCACCACCATCGCCACAGCACCGTCATGCTGCCGGAGAACTCTTCTACCTCTAATATCCTTCTCGCTGGATCAAGAAGGCGGAGATCGTCATCAAGCTGTACGTGTGCTGAACGCGGAGGTGTCGTCCGTTCGGCGCTAGATCAGAAGGACCGTGATCAAGATTGCGAGACGGACCGTGACGAGATCGCGGGATGGATCGTGATGAGATTGCGGGACGGATCATGATGAGTTCGCGGTACGGATCGTGATTGGATCGCGGGACGGATCGTGATGAGATCGCGGGACGCTCGGCGATTTGGATCGCGAAGATGTTCGACTACACCAACCGCGTTTCTTAACGCTTCCCGCTTAGCGATCTACAAGGGTATGTAGATCCACTCTCCCTCTCGTAGATGGTCATCACCATGGATAGATCTTGCGTGTGTGTAGGAAATTTTTTGTTTCCCATGCAACGTTCCCCAACACCAAGATGGCGAGGCGCGCTCCACCGGCGACGCCGTCCTCTGGGTGTGCGGTGGTGGTCGAAGGTGCAAGAGGCGGCGATTGCCGCCCCCCTCGACCGGACGAAGACGAAGAGGGATCTGGTCTGAACATCATTAGCAGCCTGCCGGACGCCGTCCTAGGTAAGATCGTATCCCATCTCCTCACCAAGGATGCCATCCGCACGCAAGTTCTCGCATAGCGGTGGCGGCCCCTATGGCGCACCGCTCCTCTGAATCTCGACTGTCGTGAGATCCTTGTTGCTCGTCTTTTTAAGCATCTAGAAATAGTTCATATAGAGACCACCTCTTGTGTATCCCACTACAGCAAGGAGGTCATCCACAAAAGTTACTCTGGAACTTGGGAGGTGGAGAACCTATAGGTGATGATTTGAGCCTTCTAGAAGTCATCCTCTCCGGTCATGAGGGCACAGTTCGCCGGTTATGCATCCCAACGTGCTACCTCTAGTGCAGACCATCTACCGTCGACGCCTGGATTCGATCGCCAAAACTCGACAATATTATTGAGGTGCTTGATTTCTACTTCTTGATCCCGCAGTTCGCGAATCACAAGGTCACATTTCTACACGCATGCCCTTCACCTACGCCTCCACTAGTTATGTCCATCTTCCGGTTTTCCTCTTCTTTGCACACCGTCAGCTTCGCTCTTTGCCAGATAGG
Source organism: Hordeum marinum (assembly GCA_022496015.1). Lineage (NCBI taxonomy): Eukaryota > Viridiplantae > Streptophyta > Magnoliopsida > Poales > Poaceae > Hordeum > Hordeum marinum. The sequence continues at coordinate 516,386,391 of CM039674.1, forward strand.
TGAGAACTATGTCCAAATGCTTGAAGTGTCGCTGGTCAAGAGGCTTTCCCTTGTGCTGGTTGATATATCAGACGCCTCTCTAGACAGCATAATCCACTCTAGTTGTCCTTCACTCGAGTTACTGCTGCTTGTTTTGAAGGAAAAAAACCATTGCATCAGAATAAACTCAGCTAAGCTTGTAAGTATTGACATCTCCTGTGGGAAATTTGAACTCATTATCCAGGATGCCCCTGCACTTCAACGGCTGATTTATGATTTGGATAGCAGACCCCTACAATTAACCATTGTCTCTGCACCTAATTTGGAGACATTGGGTGAATTCATTAACCCGGGTGTCGATGATTCTCTCGAGGTACTGAATTTTCACAATACTTTCACCTTGTTTCATTGGAGGAAACGAGATTGATGTCATCCATCCTTTTAGTTTATTAACTTTGTTCTATGTTTCGTGAAGGGTTCGATGGCTATTGGGCTAACAAAAATACGGGAATCCGTCAAGAGTTTTTTTATATTGCAGCATTATAAAGTTGAACAAGCTTTTCAGTTGTTGGACCTCTTTCCAAACCTGGAGAACTTGTTTGTTGCGGTAATGGTTTTCACAAACATTTCATAGTGTAGCATTCAGACCTCCGTGTCAAAAAAATTTGTCTTACATTTGTCAGGATTGGTATACCTGTGTCTACAAAAGCTTTACTGATAGATACATCCGGATCTAGACAAATATATGACAAGCTTTTGGGGATGGACATAATATAGTTAATCGTTCTGTTGTTGTCTCCACTTATGTTAAGTTTTTTCCCATGCTTTAGGGAGGATTTAATCATTCTGGTGGTAAACGAACATTTTGGCGCCATAAGTTCCAACTATTTGTCGAAGACCATCCCATTCGTCTCAAGACAATAACACTGGAAGATTACGAAAGCTGTGAGGAACACATTGAATTTGCGATGTTCTTTATTTTGAATGCAAGAGAGTTGGAGACCATCAAGATTAAGTTTCGCTACCTTCCAGGTTCACGTCCCCAGAAACCAGGTTATATTTTTATGCCGAGCAACGGAAGGTGTTTAAGTGGCACAAGAGGGCTTCTAAATGCACTCGCCTTATATTAACTTCAAGTTGCAAACACACCAGGCTGGATTTAACAAACAAAAGTGTTGAATACTTGGACTTGACCAATCCATTCAGCTGTGAATGCTGAAAACAACTCTGTGCGGGGAAGCTTTCAGAGTTACATGTTGTAGCGCCTTCTGTGGGGAAGGTTACGGAGCTTAGAGATTTAGACATGATCAAAAAACCTTTGTAATTTTTGCATCGTATGTAAGGTTGTTTGTTTTTGTCGTTGTAAGGTTGTTTGTTGTACTCGACGAAGCAGTTCACGTGTCCTAAAAATCAATCCAATTTCTGTCGTTTTCTGTGGACGTTTTCAAGAGTCTCTAGTCCCGTGGAAATGACGTGATGAATGTTTGCTTTATTAATGTGAGGACAGTTCACATGTAGTCACGACATTGTCTTACCGGCATGGAGAACCATGTACCTCATGGCCTTCTGTGCAGCAATGAACTGTGCATTCCATTGAGCACATACTAGAATCTAGCTAGTACTATGTGTTTGCTCTAGTAGCAACAGTGTAGATTCTCCCAGACGTCCGTCCTTTTCCTAGTATGCATTCTAATAGAGGCTGATGAATGAGTGACATAGGAAAGCACACCTACCCACTCCTCCCCTGTTCCCCCTTCCCATTTAACCTTTGTTTTTTCTCTATCGGCGTAGTCAATACCTAGCCATCTTTTCAGATCCACCACACACAGTGCAGCCCTGGGGCGTCGCGACACCCCGAAGATGGAGGTGGAGGTGGAGTCCGCTGCCCCTAGTGCGAAGAGATTGAGGCTTGCACCAACGGTGACGTCGTCCTCTGCGTGCGTGGTGGTGGTCGAGGGGGCGAGGAGCGCCGAGGGTTCGCGTACTGGATCTTTGGAGCAAGATCAATCTCGTCCTGACTACATCAGCGACCTCCTAGACACAATCCTAGGTGAGATCATCTTTCGTCTCACCACGAAAGAAGCCATACGAACTCAAGTGCTGGCGCATAGGTTTAGCCATCTCTGGCGCACCGCTCCTCTAAATCTCGACTACAGCGTGATCCCTGTTGGACGTATTTTTAACCGTTTAGAAGCAATGCATATCGACACAATCTCCATGCTCCACACCAAGGAGTTGATCCAAATAATATACTTTGGAACTTGATGCCGTGGACAATCTGTCGTTGATGATGTGAGCCTTCCTGAAGTCATCCTATTCGGTCATGAGGGCGCAGTTCATCGCTTTTGCATCCCGGCATGCTACCTACAGTGTAGACCCTCTACCGTCGACGCCTGGCTTCGATCTCCCAAACTAGACAATCTCTAGGTGCTTGAGTTCTACTACATGTTCCTGCATTTCTTGTGAAAGACTGTGAGTCTACCATTCACGCGCCCTTCATCTATGTTCTCACCACCGACGTCCAGCTTGCGGTTTTCCTCGTCTCTCCACACTATCACCTTTGCTCTTTGCCAAATACCAGACACATATGTTGGAATGCTTGAACTACCACTGGTCAGGCGACTTTCGTTTCTTGACATTGATATATCGGATGTCTCGCTACAAAGAATAATCCATTCTAGTTACCCTGCCCTGAGGTGGCTGCTTCTTGTCTGTAATAACCTAGATCATTACATCAGAATAAACTATCCTATGCTTGAAAGCATTGGCATCCTTTGTGACAATGGCAAACTTGTTATCGAGGATGCCCCCTGACTTGTACGACTGATTCATGACATCCGTAGCAGACACTTGAGGCACTGGGTAAATTTTATTCAGGGTACCCTAATTCCAAGATTGCGTTTGGTTCTATGGTTATTCAGGTATCGATTTTACACCTTACTCTGATCTGCTTATTTTTGAACTCATAAGTTTCATTTCATCTAACGTCTCTACTCTATTAATTTTATGTTATATGCTCAATGAAGGATTTGTCCATAGTCAGCATATCAACAGTGGTTCGTTGTGTCAAGACGTTGCTTATCCACATGTCATTCGACCTCGACAATGTCATTCCCTTAATGCAACACTTTTCAAGCTTGCAGAACCTGCTTATAGAGGTAATGATTTTCAAAAATGTTGGAAAGTCCATACTCTGCATATTCTAGTATAATTAATCACCGGTTTACCACTTCTGCAGTCTCTCTCTTTATAGGCATTATTGAGTTTTTTGCTCTTCATGTATGCTTAGGGAGGATTCAGTCATCAAGAAGGTGTAACAAATAAGTACGTCATAGGTATGGGCTGTTCCGTAGGTATCATGACATTCGCTTGAAGACAGTAATGCTGGAAAAGTACTGGCACTGCCGGAAAAACATTGATTTTGCGATGTTCTTTATCCATAATGCAAAGGAGCTAGAGACAATGAGGCTTAAGTTTGGTTCCCCCCAGTCCTGACGGAAAACTTTTACAAACAGCAACGGAGAGCCCTTCTGTGGGAGAACAAGGCCTCTAGGCGTGCTCGACTTAAGTTATCAACATCCTGCAACCACATGGACTTGGACTTGGCAACATATATGTGGGAGAAATAGTGCCCAGGCCTTGATTTACCAGATCCATTCAACTATGGTTGCTGATAACGGAGCTCAGGCTGGTAGAGTTAGGTGCTGTTGTGTCCTTTCTAGTCTCAGTTTTATCTAAACATGTCTTTTGAAAATCACTGCACTGTCTATATTGTTGTTATGATGTTGTTATGCCTGCACGTTTATGTGCTTTCGATTTCATGTCAATCCAATGGAAATGCGCAAAATCACACATTTGTCACAACACAAATTCAGACACACTCATATGGTTGTCGTTTTAAACGACAAAGCTAGCTTTTAGTTGCAACAGATTTTGTTCTCATGCACCTCTCCCGAGTTAAACATGTTGCTCTGTGGGATTAAATGTGTGACCGGCCAGGCCTTCCATGCATGTGCTGCTCATTATATTGTGTTTACCTCTAGCATACGCAGACCCGTGGATCTAGCATACGGAGACCCGTGCCTCTGTTTAGCATTGATCCATGCTTTTCGGTTTATATCGCGTTAGTTCGCTGCAAAAAAACCGTGCCTCATGTTTACCTCTACCATACGCAGACCCGTGCGTCTGTTTAGCATAGATCCATGCTTTCCTTTTTTACATTGCGGAAGTTTGCTGCAAAAAACGTGCTTCGTGTTACCTCTACCATATGTAGACCTGTGGATCTAACACGTGCAGACCCGTGCATTTGTTTAGCATAGATCCATGCTTTCCTTTTTACATTGTGGAAGTTCGCTGCAAAAAATGTGCTTCGTGTTTACCTCTAGCATATGTAGACCCGTGGATCTAGCGCGTGCAGACCCGAGCGTCTGTTTAGCATAGATCCGTGCTTTCCTTTTTACATTGCGGAAGTTCGCTGCAAAAAAATGTGCTTCATGTTTACCTCTAGCATATGTAGACCCGTGGATCTAGCGCGTGCAGACCCGTGTATCTGTTTAGCATAGATCCGTGCTTTCCTTTTTACATTGTGAAAGTTTGCTACAAAAAATGTGCTTCGTGTTTACCTCTAGCATATGTAGACCCGTGGATCTAGCACGTGCAGACCCGTGCGTCTGTTTAGCATAGATCCGTGCTTTCTTTTTTACATTGCGGAAGTTCGCTGCAAAAAAAATCGTGCTTCGTGTTTACCTCTAGCATACGCAGACCCGTGGATCTAGCGCGTGCAGACCCGTACGTCTGTTTAGCATAGATCCGTGCTTTCCTTTTTATATCGCGGAAGTTCGCTGCAAAAAAACATGCTTCGTGTTTACCTCTAGCATACGCAGGCCCGTGGATCTAGCGCGTGCAGACCCGTGCGTCTATTTAGCATAGATCCGTGCTTTTCTTTTTACATCGCGGAAGTTCGCTGCAAAAAATGTGCGTCGTGTTTACCTTCGGCATACATTGACCCGTGGATCTAGCGCATGCAGACCCGTGCGTCTGTTTAGCATAGATCTGTGCTATCCTTTTTACATCGCGGAAGTTCGCTTCAAAAATATGTGCTTCGTGTTACCTCTAGCATACGTAGACCCGTGGATCTAGCGCGTGCAAACCCGTGCGTCTATTTAACATAGATCTGTCCTTTCTTTTTTTACATTGTGAAAGTTTGCTGTAAAAAAACGTGCTTCGTGTTTACCTCTAGCATACGCAGACCGGTGGATCTAACGCGTGCAGACCCGTGCGTCTGTTTAGCATAGATCCGTACTTTCTTTTTTACATCACGGAAGTTTGCTGCAAAAAAAGTGCTTCCTGTTTACCTGTAGCATACGCAGGCCTGTGGATCTAGCGCGTGCAGACCCGTGCGTCTGTTTAGCATAGATCCGTGCATTCCTTTTTACATTGTGGAAGTTCGCTGTAAAAAAACGGGCTTCGTGTTTACCTGTAGCATACGTAGACCCGTGGATCTAGCGTGTGCAGACCCGTGCGTCTGTTTAACATAGATCCATGCATTCCTTTTTACATTACGGAAGTTCGTTGCAAAAAAACATGCTTCGTGTTTATCTCTAGCATACATAAACCCGTGGATCTAGCGCGTGCAAACCCGTGCGTCTGTTTAGCATAGATCCGTGCATTCCTTTTTACATTGCGGAAATTCGCTACAAAAAAACTTGCTTCGTGTTTATCTCTAGCATACGTAGACCCGTGGATCTAGCGCGTGCAGACCCATGCGTGTGTTTAGCTTAGATCCGTGCTTTTCTTTTTACATCATGGAAGTTTGTTAAAAAAGGTGTTTTGTGTTTACCTTCGGCATACGTTGACCCATGGATCTAGCGCGTGTAGACCCGTGCGCCTGTTTAGTATAGATCCGTGCTATCCTTTTTACATCGCGGAAGTTCGCTGCAAAAAATGTGCTTCGTGTTACCTTTAGCATATGTAGACCCGTGGATCTAGTACATGCAGACCCGTGCGTCTGTTTATCATATATCCCTGCTTTCCTTTTTACATTGCGGAAGTTTGTTGCAAAAAATGTGCTTCATGTTTACCTCTAGCATACGTAGACCCGTGGATTTAGCGCGTGCATACCCGTGCGTCTGTTTAGCATAGATCCGTGCTTTCCTTTTTACATCATAGAAGTTCGCTGCAAAAAGACGTGCTTCGTGTTACCTCTAGCATACGTAGACCCATGGATCTAGCACGTGCAGACCCGTGCGTCTTTTTAGCATAGATCCGTACTTTTTTTTACATTGTAGAAGCTCGCTGCAAAAATATATGCTTCGTGTTTACCTCTAGCATACGCAGACCCATGGATCTAGCACGTGTAGACCCGTGCGTCTGTTTAACATAGATCCGTAATTTCCTTTTTACATCGCGAAAGTTCATTGCAAAAAAACGTTATTTGTGTTTACCTCTAGCATACGCAGGCCTGTGGATCTAGCGCGTGCAGACCCATGCGTCTGTTTAGCATAGATCTATGTTTTCCATTTTACATCACGAAAGTTCGCTGCAAAAAAACGTGCTATTGTTTTACCTCTAGCATATGCAGACCCATGCGTCTATTTAGCATATCCGTGCTTTCCTTTTTTACATTGCAAATGTTCGCTGCAAAAAAACGTGCTTTGTGTTTACGTCTAGCATATGTAGGCCCATGGATCTAGCGCGTGCAGACCCGTGCGTCTGTTTAGCATAGATCCGTGTTTTCCTTTTTACATTCCGGAAGTTCGCTGCAAAAAACTGTGCTTCGTATTTACCTCTAGCATATGTAGACCCATGGATCTAGTGCGTGCAGACCCATGCGTCTGTTTAGCATAGATCCGTGCTTTCTTTTTTACATTGCGGAAGTTCGCTGCAAAAAAATGTGCTTTGTGTTTACCTCTAGCATACGCAGACCCGTGGATCTAGCGTGTGCAGACCCGTGCGTCTGTTTAGCATAGATCCGTGCTTTCCTTTTTTACATCGCGGAAGTTCGCTGCAAAATAACGTGCTTCGTGTTTACCTCTAGCATACGCAGACCCGTGGATCTAGCGTGTGCAGACCCGTGCGTCTGTTTAGCATAGATCCGTGCAGATTGTGTGTAGAACCGTTCTTTGTGATTCAGGCGTGCGTGTTGCAAACAAAGCAACTGGTGCAGTTTTATTCTTCATAGCCGTCTTGCACACAAATTTAGTTTACTGGACGTTGTCAGACTTCACTCTGCCTGTTCCCTTGTGCGTACACACCCGTGCTCTACAAAGTGGCTACGTCCGTGCCTGTAGTGCTTTGACTTCCGTGGCTCAGGTGCCTGTAGTACAATATGCGCGTGGGTATAGAGAGTTTACAACTCTGTAGCTGGGTATTCGGATGCATGGCACATGTATCACATTTTTGTGTATGCAGAGGGTGATGTTACCAGTGCGTCGAGAACCCCCATGTGCGTGTCTGTAGAGGCTTGAACCGCATGAGTCTTTTGCGTACACGCCCATGCACAAATCTATAGGCTATATGAGGTTGTACACATAGAGGCTAGAAGAGCCATGTGTGTGGTGCCGTCGGATCTAAGATGGACGATTGGGTGTCCCTTAGCATTCTCGCACTCTTCTCTAGGTGTGTACACTGGTCAAAGGAACACTCATGACTGATGTCGGGCCTATTTGATGTGACTATTCAGTTACCTTGCCATGATTAATTTGGATGTGACTATTCAGTTACCTTGCCATTAAATTGTTTGGCCAGTGGTGAGTGCAGGAGGAGTAATGATTCGACGCTCTTGGGAAGCACAACCGTCTATTGATGGTTTGTAATTCACATTGATGGACATGGTAATTGAGGTTGTCTTCCATCAAGTTTATATACCAGTCGGTTCCTGCAGGTCACCACATGTCCCCATTCTCTCCACGGAAGCGACGGGTGTAGCCATTTCCCCATCATCCTCACCACGCCCAATTCTTTTCACAGAACCTCAGCTCTAGATTCCAACGACACCTTTCTTGTTTGGCATGGATGAAGGGAAGAACACTACCGAGTATCACGAGATACGGCCTGATGGGAACACGAAGCTCGACGTCTGGTACACCAACGAGCCTTACAAGGCCGAGGAGATCATTACCATGTATGAGCAATGGTTACGGGAGGACGAGTACAAGTTTGTTGGTCTAAACCTGGAGTACCCTCGGAAGGATTATTGGGGGGATAGGAAAGTTGCAGTGATTCAACTGGCGATGTGAAAGCATGTTTTGCTCTATCACATGTGCAAGGTGAGATCGCAGTGTCCGGCTTTGAAGGATTTCCTCGAAAACAGAGGTATAACATTCGCTAGCTTCGATGTCAGTATGGACAGAAGGGTTCTCTTTCAAAGTTACATTAATATTCCAAGAGAGTATCGCATCGACATTCAAGAGGAGTATATGATCAAAGGCGTCCAAGAAAGGGACTCCATTGGTAGACCTGGCGGCAGACATCATAGATGAATCTTACAGGGATATGAAGTCAACGTTCCCAAGAGATAAGCATCACTACTAGGATTGGAAGCCACTTTCTCCGAAGCATTTGAAATATGCAGCAATTGTATGTGATTTTTTTAATTTGAATTTTTGTTTTCACAAAGATGCTTGTTCTTATTCTAAATTTTCATGTTCGTTCACTTTTTCTTCAGGACGGGTACGTTAGCTATGAGCTTTACCACCGTATTCTCAAGATGAAGGACCGTCTGCATAAGCGCTTGCTACCTTGCTATAGGCGTCAATATTTTTGAGCAATTTGCTTTCTGGATGGGGTCTCAAGAGAAATACGTAGTGGTTAACTTCCATCACTTGCATTTAGTTACTTTTTTATTTTGTGTAAAATGTTGTGGTGTTTGTTCACCTAGAGGAAGTTGTACTTTGAAAAATTATGACTTCCTGACTCCATTGTAGCCATGCTTCTCGCACACATACCCCGTTCACACGCTCTGCGTGGACATTAGTGCATCTTCCTATTATAAAACCGTGCTCTTGTTTTACATCATGGACCTTTGCTTTATGTCTTTGTGCCAGCCGTGTATTTCGCACACGAAGCACAATGCCTGTCCAGAGTGCCTATACGTGTATTTTTTCCTCATATGAACCGTGCTTCAGTTTTGCATCATTGACTTTCCTCGCTAAAATAGTGCTTCAAGTTTGCATATTCACCGTGCCTCTTGGAGACGCACACCCCATGGACCCTCTGAGTACACAACTGTGCATTTTTCGATTATATGACCGTGCTCTGGTTTTGCATGACATACCTTTGCTTTGTGTTGTCTGCCAGGCGTGGATTTCACACACGAATCATAGTGCATATCCATAGTATCCATATGTGGAGATTCTTGGTATGAATTCGTGCTTCTGTGTTGCATCATGTATGTTCCTGTCGAAAAATGTCCTCCATGCCCGTCGCTCACTCACGACCCTCACACGGGAGTTAATGTGTTTTTTTATCGGTCAGTAGTTAAAGTGTTTAGAATGGCACTTTGAGAAGCTGAGGCGAAAGAAACATAGTTGTACAGACACTAGTGGAACTGAAGGACGACAATATCGAAGCATTCGGATTTTTTCATGGGTACGGCAGTGAAGTTAGGAGAGTCATTGAATTCTGTTATTTAGAGTCACGGTCTCTCGTGATTGTGCCGAACGTTTGTTGTGAGATGTTTCCTCAGAGAAGCAACGTCCCTTGTTTATGATCTATGATAAGAATAGTCAAGGTCTTGTTTCTCTATGCCAAAATTTCACCACCTTTTTATATGACAAACATACTTTTTATATGACAGATATCTGGTGTAGATATAAATGTATATTGAATCACAAAGCACGAGACAAAATTGGTGAATTTTTCTTGTTCTGACAACTAGGTGTTAGAATAGTAGACTTCAAATGTTTGGTCTTCTACGTTGTATGTTGTGCTGGTTGAAGACATTTTGCAATTCTTCGAATATTTTGCCCTTGTTGTGGCTAGTTGTCATCATTTTGTAAGTTAGTTGTTCTCGCAATGGCTTCACATAGATCTGCAAGGAGAGAAATAAATTTTTTAAGAAGAAATATTCTAAATCTCAATGGTACAGGTCTTTTGTATCAACAGTATATAGTGTAACATCTTGTGATTTGACACAAACCAAACTTACTTTGTTGATAAAAAAAGGATGACCTCGTATCAATGAGCGGCATCAAGTGCATTATGAATATACCGTTGTCATCCCTGTCAATTGAGAGTAATATATCGGTGATTACAGGATGAATAACTCATATGAATGATGAATGACAGGTTGACAAGCACATATTGATGTACAGGTACAGTAACAAGAGACTCACTCTCTTTCAAAGTTAGTTATACATGTCGCAGGTTGTACACTGAAATCGTTTATTCTATGAGGATAGGTATTGTAAGCTGAATGGTATGCTCTCTTGAAGTTTTCAATCACAATGTCTGAATGTTCCTTTATACCCTCACAATTGATAAAAGGACACATGATCTCGAAGCATTTCTTCTCGAATTAACGATTATCAAGTATATAAAGTGGCCTTGTCTCACAGGAATTAACACCTAAAACAGCGAGCAGGAATATTTGTGAGGAAAAATAATAGGAGAAACTAGATAAACAAAGATCAACACAGTAGAGCTAAGTTAGCAAGATCAACTCACAAAGTTGCAGACGTTTGACATCTTGTAGCCAATTGTTTTTTCTACAATGTATTGTTTTAAAAGTTCAATGCTTACATATTTGACCTGAAATTTGTCCTGCAAAACATAGATGCTTCCTTACTATTCTTTGCTACCGTTTTTTATTCATATTAAAAAAAGGTAGAGGAATTAAATTAAAACTTACTGAAGCTTCGATGTACATTATGTGCTTGTGTAAGTTGTGTCTACTGTAATATTGTTCTTGCAACAACAACTCTGAGTAAGCATCCATCATGTATTCGCTCATATAACCGTAGACCTTCATCGATAGACCGAAGGTTCGATGGTCTGCCCAGCGTCGTTTGATGAAAAATATCCTCTTGCTGCCAAAAAAGGCCCATTAAATTTTATGAATTACTTATTTTAATATTTAACTTGATTAGAGGCAACGAGTTTTCAAAATGCAAGTATAGCCCTAATCTACAGTGACAAGAAGTACAATAGTGTGATCAAACTACAAGGACAGTTTTGTTGAAACGTGGTGAAACCAAAACTTTGTTTTGAAGAAATATGTAAACAAAAAAAATGAAAACTACAGGCTAACCACTTGAATGTCTTAGCTCCAAGATTCTAGTCATTATAATAATAATAATAATAATATTATTATTATTATTATTATTAATAATAATAACAATATTTCAATTGAGCAAAAGTTTTCTACATCGGGAACAATGATCTCGTTACCTATCATCTCTGCCTGTTGGTACTGTTTCGTAGACAAGTTTCTCTACGAGTGTAGAATCTCTTATATCAAACAACCTGAAGGAATCATGTTGGATATTTGTTGGACCAGTTAGCCATGGCTGTTGCTGCAGATCATAATGATTGTTCTGGGAGTGAGGTGCAATGGAACCGACTTGACCATTACCGATATGTTGTTGGCCATGGTAATGGTTTTGGTGCGGGCCCTCATTGTAATGGTTGTTTCTCTGTAGTACAAGCCCTCTTGTTTTCTAATGTTGCATCTATGTTGTAGACATATCGATGCCTAGTTTGCTGATTTGGTTCGGACCAATCTCTGCTAATGTATTGTGTTGATGTGGGCATGAAGAATGTGTATTATTCATCCGTGAATGTGAGCTATTGTAACTTTGCCGATGGTTATGCCGATGGTTGTATTCATTGGGTGGGCGCTGCTGGCTGTGCAAGCGATCATTACTTTGGACATTTCTATGATGGGAGGATTGTAAATGTAGCGACCCGACTCAAAATGAGTCAAGCCTCTGTGTTTTTTATGCCATCCCTGGATCAGTATGCTGGCACACACAGTACATCAATGTATATATCAAAGCGCAATCACATTTTAGTTGTGCCTATCGAAAATTACACACAAATGACAACTCACAAATCATCGTAGCTAACGTAAGTATACAATAGGGGTTTGGTCTTCTAGGGCATAATATCCTGGAAATTCTTCATGGTCTTCCATTTCTTCGGGTCTTCACAGTCTTCAACTCGTGTAGCTTCAACTCTTCTAATGCATGGTGAAATCTTCTTTACTTTGGAGTGACCATCAGTTGTTTTCGATATCTTGTCCTTCACAAAGTGGTCTCAGTTGATCCTTAGTGTGGTCAAGGGAAAAGGGTATTTCTAACTTTTTGAGGTAAGAGAGATCATTTGATAAGGCTCAAATAAGATGAGAAGTAAAGGGTCTTTTGAAAACAAAGTTTTTCGAGAAATCATTTCCTAAGGGCTTTTCAGTTTCTAGGGTCACGTCCTACAGTCAACATGTGCTCTGATACCATTTCTGTAGCGACCCGACTCAAAACGAGTCAAACCTCTGTGTTTTCTGTACCATCCCTGGATCAGTATGCTGGCACACACAGTACATCAATGTATATATCAAAGTGCAATCACATGTAATTAACGTAAAACTGATATATACCTTAAAATCTCAGCGGAAACAGTCAACGGGAGTGGAGTCCCAATAACACCAACGGCAGGTTGAGTGTAGACCGTAACCCTGAATCGTACTCTTACCCGTCGTAGAGCTTATCTGCAACATAAGACGTTGCAGCCGTGTAGGTCAGCATTTTGAATATGCCGGCAAGTCACAAAAGAGGGGGGTGTAAAGTAATCATCTATTCTACGTGCATATATGGCAAGTGGGGTAGTAGGTTTTGCATAAAGCCAAAATTTTCCTACAACAAGAGAGGGCAAAAGCATAATTACTACAAATGTTGGTTGATTAATGAGATGGTTCCACCAACCAATTCTCATACCCAAGTTGACATTAATAAACCCACATCATTACAATTAATTGTGTTGAGAGTTCCAGATAGTTTCAGTTCCTTTGGCTCAAGTTGTCCATGACCGTGGACACGGCTAATCGATTAGGTTTGAGTACTCTGCAGAGTTTTGCACACGTTCCCCACAAGATTTGATCGCCTCCGTTGGATTTCTCGCACTTCAGGGTGTTTGAGAAACGGGCCCATCCTTTCCTACCATTCTTCTACATCTCGTAGCACCGCCTGTCCAGGGTCACCACGATATCCAACCAAGCCAGAGCCCATAATGACTTGTGGCTATGCAGGTAAGCCTTGGGTCTTGAAGCATCCATCCATCCTTTTCTGCCTGGGTGGACCTTTCCGCGTGAATACTGGCACTTCCCCAGCAACACCTAGGCTAACCACTGGTTTCTCCAAGGCGCCGTTCAACCATCATCCACCCAGAGGTATGTTGAAAAACTTGGAGTCTTGAAGTCTTGATCATAATGCAGGTCTTGAAAATTATTAACTCACAACTCTCATGAATCACACAACCAACCCCGTCTACTAATAGCATAGCAAAATTAAAACAACGTTTCTCGGGGCCAATGTGTCAAAGGGTTGAGGGGTGCCTACCACATGATACTACATCAAGTAACCAAGTTTCCAAATTACCTACTTTGCATGCAATTGGGGAGATGGTAGAACTAATGCAATAAAAACATAGGTATACATGGTCAAAGTGACTTGCCTGTACTGTTGATGAAGGTAATATCGCTCTCAGAGATAACTGATAGACTATTCATCACTCTCCTATGAAAATCTATATAATCAAACATTGCATTCATATAAGCAATCATACTAGCAATCAATACTAACAATCAAAAAGGCAATACAAAACCAAAAGCAACATGGTGGTGATGAAGGAAATACTTAAGATAAAAGTTAAAATCAACAAAACTTAATCAACACAAGCAAAGTTGGTTTTCTCTACAAGTACATCCAAAATTTCAAAAGTAACAAACAAAAACAAAATATAATAAAAGTATTTTTGTAAATATTTTACTTAGCAAAAAGAATTACTTTTGAAGAACAACTAATAATTTAGAAAACAATACTCTAGCAACATAAGTTTTTTAACTACTAGAACATATCAGTAGAAAACACTAAATTAATAAAAGAAAAACAATTTTTTTTAAAAATAATAATTAATAGAGAGTATTTTCTCATAAATCTTTATTTTGCAAAAAAAACAAATTGAAAAGCTTTTATAAAGGTTCTTATTTTGATATAAAACAAAGTCATCCTTGGCTTAAACCACAAACAATCTCAACTATAATACAAATTGTTTCTGGTCTAAACTTAGACTAACAACAAATCACACTTATAAAACAATTTGTGGAAACTATTTTCAAATACAAGATCAACATAGCAATGAAAATCCAATTGCAAGTTATAGTTGAACTAGAATGGATTTTCATGCAACCAACTAATAAAATATTATTTGTTTTGAAGGGCTACTATTATCTAACAAAAAACTTTATAAAATCCATCACTAATATAAAAGAAAAGAAAAATATTTTAAAACAATTTAAAACAAAAGAAGTATAACTAAACCTAACAAGAACTAAATAGAATCTGTTTTGGTTGAAAATACTATTTTAAAATATTTTTAAAAATTCCAAACTCGCCTACTCATAATTAAGTTCACTAGTGACAAGTAGCAAAAAGAATCAACTCAAAATATATTTTTAAGCTCAAGATATTCAGAAAATAAGTTTTGAATCAAATCTGTTTGAAATAAATTTTGAAATATTCAAATATGGTCAAACTTGATATCAACAGAAATTATAACAAATTTGTGACACAATGCAAAAAGAATCAAATTAAAACACCTAAAAACATAAAAGATATTAAGAAAACAAAATCAGAACCTATTCTGTTTTCTAAAACAAAAACAGAAAAAAGAAAAACCTAAACTGACGGACAGGGTGTGACGTGGCAGGTTCTGATTGGCTGGAGGGGTGTGCGCGTGGGTGCTAACGGGCGGATGGCCGAAACTTAATAGAAAACGTTTCGGTTAAAATAACTAAAAGGGAAAACCGGCCGGTTCTTTTGATTAGCCCGAAGGGTTATATTGTGTCTAATCTACACCGTTCAAATGAGATCGGACGGAGAGGAGTTTATCGCGGTGGAGGTGGCCGGCGATGGTGGACTCCGGCGACGGCGATGGCTCAGGCGTGACGTGGGCGAGCGTTCCCGTGGTCCTTCTGAGACGGCAAGGACTCCAATCGACAGCGGGGGTCCTCCGGGGATGGTTGGTGGCGAAGGGGTGACGAGGGGGTGACGATGGTGAGCAGCACGAGCTCCGAGAGATTCGGGTGGAGGCGGAGCTCCGGCGTGGCGGCGGCACGGCGCTCCGGAGGGTCTTCGGCGAGGGCGAGTGCACCAGACGATGCGTATAAGCGCGGCGAGGTCGACTGTGGCCTTAGAGGGGCTCGGGGATGGCGGGGTGGAGTGGCACGGGAGCGAAGGTGCGGCGGCGGCGCTCAGGCTCCGGCGAGCTATTACGGCGAGGGGAGGGGGTTAGACGAGGGGGAAGTGGGCGGAGCGAGTCGAGGTGAGGCAGGGGTTCTTATAGGTGGCCTCGGGGCGTCGGGGAAGGAAAAGGAGAGGAATCTCCGACGCGGTGATCTCGCCGGCGTGGTTCGGGGCGAGAGGAAGGGGTTGACCGAGGGATTAGTGGGGTCGGGTGGTGGGGCCAGGGTGTTAGAGAGAGAGAGGGAGAGGGCGCGCTCAGCGGTGGCCGATGCGGAGAGGTTTCGGGGGGGGGGGAATCAGGGGCAGGTGGGCCGGCTCGTTTAATACACGCGTTTAACTATTTCCTTTATTAATATACAGGGCATTAAAAACAACATTAAGACATTCAAAACCAGTCCAAAAAATAAAGTTATATATATATAAATGATCAGGGAAATAAATTCCATATAATGAACATTTTTCCGCGGCCAAAATAAATACTTAAAAAAATTAATTTTCAGAAAATGCCTAAATGGCTTTATTTATTTTTGCAAATATTTTTCAAATAACCCCTTGGATTTTATGGTTCAAATATTTCACAAAATTACCCCTGGTTTGGAGTGTCATATTACTCCTCTCAAAAACTTTGTCAAGGGGTTTGAGTGCTTACAAATTCAAATATGAAAGTGAAACTCCATATGAGAAATTTTCAAATAGTTTTCAAATTCCCGTTCTAAATCTTTTCATGTTGAAGAAGTCATGTCATCTTCTCTCACTGATTTGAAATGTAGGAATTTGAATTCAAACACAAAGGGTAAAGTCATTTTATTCCCTCTCATTCAAAAGTTTTCAAAAGTTTCAAATTTCACTCAATTTCAATCACTCAAGCAAACAAGTATTCATTCTAATATTAATTATAACATTACAAAATTTGGGATGTTACAGTAAATTACAATCAGAAGGTTGTTGCTGGTATTGTTGGTTGAAGAACTAGAGATTATAATCAGAGGGGGGTTGTTCCTGGCAATGTGTTGACAGAGTATTTGTTCTGGCAGTTTGTGACCATGCAGACTAGGTTAAGTCCATAGAGTGTGACGTAACAATGGGACTTTGTGACCAAGGAGATCGGGTTAAACCCACGGAGTATGTCGTAGCAGTGGGCTGTGAGTGGCAACTAACGTTTAGCATTGACTTAGGAGCTGATGTGGTAGTTATAGTTGACCCTTCAGTATAAGTAAGTGTGGACCTTGCTGATGAGCTTGTAGGCCCGTATATGTGCATCGGAGTATTAGGTTGACATTCTTTTAAGCCTACGTTCTCAGAGTTGGCTGGCCTGTCTTGTTGTTTTGTTGCCTTGTCAATTTCTTCATATATTGTTGGGTCAGACCATATGCTATCATCTTCAATGAATGCAACATCATGCAGGGCTTTTTGGTTGTCAACAACTTGTCGCTTATTGGAAAGATCTTCGGGTGACTGTCCTAAAGGCTCTATTATCCTTACTCTTTTCTTCATTTTCGGCATGGCCTTGTTTGCTGCATTGGGCATCATCAGTGAGGGTCTGTTGTCAGCTGTCATTCGTTCGTTGGCTTGGTTTACATGCTAGATCTTGAAGACTTTAGCGCTCACACTATTAGTTGGATTCTGGGTAGCTGGTGCCCGTATTTGTACAATGGCATCTTTCCTTGTGCTGTTAAAAGTGGCAGAAAGGATTGAGTATCACTGGTGGATGCAGGTTTTTTTTGAGCATGTTCGCCAGTTGTGTGAAGCAGTTCAATTCCAGAAACGCTGCCGGAACTACAGGGGACAACTGCTGTACTAGTGGGTGTGTGGCTGAATTTGGAGTCTAATGCAAATTCATATGATTTGGACCCACCAATCTTGTTCTCATCACTCAAATTGCCAGTAGCATTAACCCGGGCTTTCATGGTGGGAGAAGAGCATTTGTCGGTAGCAGTGTCTATCTTGTTAACAGCTCCGGATACAATGAGCTTCTCTGTGCTTTTTGGAAAAATTTCAACAATTGTGTCATCGGCGTTGGAACGTGCAATACTGTGTGGCATTTGAATAACAAGAGAAGCAGGCTGGTCAATAGTCTCACTTGTCAATGGAGCGACGGTGTTTAACTATTTCTCATCTGTACAGTCTGAGGTGCGAGCTTCAGCAGCAATAAATTTGCTTGATTGTGTTGGTTCTGTGATTACATGTTCCCGTTCTGTGGAAGTTGTGCTGGAGATGTTGGCTGCAGTTGGTGCAGTGTTCTCAGATGAATTTTTGCCAGTTAGTATCATTCTTGTGTTCTTGTCCAACAAGTTTGATGTTGACATGAAATGTTCATGAACAGGTATCCCATCAAGGCAGGCATTATAAAAGTCTCTCATAGTTTCCAGATGTGACATAGCATCGGCATTCAAGTCATCGGTCTTGAGGTCTATCTCAATCACCTCCAAGTGCAATTTAAGCTCGGTTGATGTTTGACGTTGTAAGGATAGCTGGGTATTGAACTGTTCCTTATCATACTTGTTTTGGGAGGGTGACACAGGAGTATCGCAGCAACCATTTATATTATCCATCGAGTATGATGAGGGACGTGCAAAATTGCTTGAGCCACTGCTACATGATCTTTGAGGATTTTCTTTGTGGTAATAAGGAAGTGATGGAAAAGTGGAAGGAAGCGATGAAAATGATTCTTATTCGTTGGATTCATCTTTCTGTAAGTTACAATATACGCTGCGGTCAGTTCGTTTGACTTCCTTCACACCAAATTCCCTACCAATAGAAAGAACCTTTTCCAGTTTCTGCTCAATGACGGGTTGAATCGCAGAGAAATTTTTTGTGTACATCTCGTTAATGATTTTGCCAATATCTGCTTTAGCCTACAAACGAGACATAAAAAAACAGCATCTGATATTAATATAATTTTAAATGAATAATAACATGCAAAAAAACTGTATGGAATGCTGGACTACATGAAGCATAGTTAATACTAGTGCATGAAGCATACGAGGAATCACACACGGGCTATCCAAGAATCATAGTTATAAAAATTACATAATCATAGCTGGACTACTTTGGGGTAACACAGCTAGCCTACTGTATGAAGCACAACTAATTTATCATGTGAGGAAGGGCTATAACCATCATAGAACCAGAAACTACCTACTGTTTGTTCTCAAGCAACACAACTAACCTACTATAGGTAGGAGGCACATGTAACGTAAACAAAGTGTGTTGTAGAAAGGACGGCTAACATGTAACCTATTGTAGGTAGCACAGCTAAAATGATTGTGTAGTGGTAATTATATCTTAATGCAGCGAGCCCAGGTACCTGTTTCCTATATATGCTGACTTATATGTTGAATTAGTTTGAAAACTCATAGGGTGTGCAATTATTGACAATTTAAAACAAAAAATGGGCCATGGGTTCGACATGACTCACCGAAGATAATTTGCATTCTAGCACAAACTGTTCTAAGTAGGCTTCTAGTTTGGTACCCATTCGAAAGAATGACCCTTCAGAGCCATTTGGTGGGTAGAAAGGTGTGCACCTTATATCCTTTAGCTGTGGTAATGGGCAAGAAAACAAATAAGTACAGGTCAAATTAAATTAAGGTATGTAAGCTAAATCATTCTGCTGAGAGGTAAGAGTCCAGAGAGTAACAAAGAATGAACTTCACTCAGAGGGTGTTTGCCAAAATTTCCTTCCTCTGATGATAGTCTATCTAGGTTAGTATAATTCTTAATAGTGTCTGTATCCCAGATAGGTAGCCTCGATGGCAAATCATTTTTCATATTCATGACCTTGATATCCAGGTACTCAAAGTAGCTTATCCGCCGTAGATAAAAACGTTAAAAATGGATCAGATGCTCAGCACTTACGACGGAAGAGAATTCAAAAGCAAAAAAGTAGTGAACCAACCACGAGTATCAGGAGGCAGCCACACAATGCGCTGATGAATTCCTTATCCTTGAATGTCTAGAGTGATGTCACCAACTTGTATAGAGTAGCTCCGGACCAATCATATGAATGGATATATGATGTTGGTCCTTCAAGAGATGCTAGGTAATCTGGGCTTACACATTCATATGTCATCGGGCATAGAAATACTGCAGTTGCAAACATCACAAAAACCCGTTGAAATAATTCTCCCGTCAGTTCCGGGGTCATGAGATCAATCAGTTCTTTGATGCTGGGAGTCTGCGCAACACAATTTGTCTCAGACTTAACCTGACATCTGAAAAGCTTCTGAGCAACTTTTAGCAATAATTTTGCCTCCCAGTGGAATTCCCAGTATGCGGTGCATGGTGTAAGAGTTTATAAGGAATGTGAATCCACTAGGTAATACGAAAGAACTTGAGCTGTTGTCAAAGTTGTACACGCCATTGAATTGAACACCTTGGGAGCTCTTGGCAGCACAAGTCTAGTAGATTCCCGAAACCAATGTCTGTGACAAGTTGCTTCTGGTCGTCTGTCAGCTTGTCACAAAGAGATATGAACTTCTTAAGGCTCAGTTTTGTACTGAAATCTTCTTCATACTCGGCCATTGTATCTGCTCTGCGAACAAAATTAAGAATTGAATTTCAAAAAATGTATTGAATCTTTAGTATAAACGTCTTGCCAATAAGAAACACGTATGACACCATTATTACTCATTTTTTTGAAAGCAAATGCAACAAGACACATGGGAATCACTCAAAAAAAGAACCTACCACGAGCGTGATATTTGCTTCTTCCTTCTGTACTCCTAAACGAGCTTTTTGTGTGTTGTATGTTTGGACTCGATTCTTATCCTTTCCTTTTCTAGTTGTTCGGGGACCATGAAATCTTGTGTCACGAGCTCTGTGCCATCGACAGACTGAGACGGGGTCTTTGAGAGCTGTGGAGTGGAGTCCATCCCATCCATTGCTACATAACAAGCCATGAGACATGATGAGTACTACCTCAACTAGCTAGGATGGATGTTAACAACTGCTGTGACATTATCATTGACATCTGAATTAATTGAGAGAGATATTTAGTCGTAGTTAACTAGCATAAGTACTATCTGACTATTATAGAGGATGAAAGGTGTTCGTAACACTTTGAATAGGAGGATCAAAATTAAAATCAGCATACATCTGACAGGTTAGAACCGTGGGTCAGTCCAGTGAAACCTTGGTCAGAACAGTAAGTAACGCCCATCAACTCTTTCCTATGAAGCAATTGTGCGACCTCGACCAGTGACCCCGACCCCTGGGATTTTGAAAAATATTTCGATAAATTTAATTCGCGCCCCATCTCTCTCATGTTGTGTTCCTCATCCAACGTGAATTTAGCTGGTCTTGCCGAAATTTTTTCGTTCAAAATTTGAAACAACATGCGAAGCGCTGCGACGAGGAAGAAAGTAGCAGGTTCAAGGTGTAATGTGTTACCTCAATAGGAGGCTCACGGCATGGAGGAAGAGGGCGGGAAATTTTTCAGGGGAAGAGGGAGGAGTAGACAGAAATTATATGACCAATCAGCAGGAATTCCTCGGGAGAGCTAGGATATCCAGCCTCAAATTATTTTCAACGACGCCAGATGGGGAGTGAACGAACTGAGATCTGGAATTCATTGATGGCCGACCCCACTGGCCAGATGGGGAGTGAACGTACTGAGATATGGAATTCATTGACAGTGGACCCCGCAGGTCAGTAAGAGCAACCATTGTACAACCCACATGTCAGTACGGCTCGAGTGCATCTAGGACTTTCCGTGTTGTTGCATGAAAAGTGACCCCACTTGTCTGTCAAAGAAACCTTTGGAGGGCCCATGTGTCAGTACGACGGCTTAGGTTGTGCTCTAGACTTTTCCTGTAGGCCAAGAGAGAAGGATGATCTCTTTATTTCTTCGCGTCTCTGTCCCTTTCCCTGCGTCGCATTCAAATTCAAAATCACCCATGGATATTTGAGAGTTGCCTTGATCAGGAAAGTAGATCAAGCACAAAATTGAAGTGGATCTGGGTCCGAGCGGTCTAGGATTTAGAATCAGCAAACAAAGGTTAGCTAAAAAACGATCAAGTCATCCCGTGATGTTTCCTAACGCGCGTGGTAGATTGGATTTTTGCCGCTCAACGTTTTTAATACTTCCTGATGAACTAGCATGGTCACCGCAATATATTTATGTTTTGGTTATGCGTCTTTGATGTTCTTGTTTGTTTTCTGTATCCTTATTTTTTTAAGCATGGTTTTAGTTTGCTCGTAGCAGGAGGTAGGGTGTGCCATAATTCGTATTGGATCTGTTCTTATGTAATCGACGATGCAACCGCCTTAGTTGGTCTTCATGGCGGTGCAGAGAGAAGCTTCATGCCGTAATTGTTGTGTCATGGTTGTTAATTTCCCTAGCGATGTGGTGCGTGAGTAATAAAAGTGCTCTGTTTCATGCTGGCTTTTGAGCATTGATACTTTTATAGGAACATGATGTTTTTTTGACCATATTTCATGGAGATCTATTGTTATATTATGACGTAGTGCCAGATTAGCATAAGGATCTTACATGTGTTTGGGATCCTATGTAGTATGTTAAATAAAATATATTCTATACGTCAATTCTATTTAACTAAAATTACTTGTCAATTCTGTTGTAGTGAATAGAAGTTATTTAGATATCAGGTAAAAAAGCCTATTGTGTTCAAATAACACTGTACAACAATTTTTAGGTCTTTGTGTAACTTTTTTCCCTGTAGATGTTCAGGATCAGACCAGCTGATCAAGGCAGTAAGGTTGGCGTATCTCTAAATGATATTGCAAAGGCATATGAAAAGAAGGTAAAAGCAACAAGTGAATCACACTAGAGTCATTTGTGGCGAAATCAATTGAACCTTAGGTTTTGGATGCTATCTTGTCTTTCTTTCTCTCCATTATGTACTCTCAAGGCGTAACGTGTCACTATTGATTAATGTAATGTTTAGTCCCATGGGCATCAATAATAGGTAGAAAAAAATATGAATATTTCTTGGTTGAGTGATGTAACGAGTCACTGTTCCATCTATGTTCTCCGTAGTTAAAGATCAATAGATGGAAGACAAAGAAACTGTTGCAAGTGGAGAACAAAAAAAGAGTGCAGATGACATTCAACACGCACATGCTAGGCGGGCTGGGGTAAATGTAGTCAAGGTTGAGAAACAAGTGCTCGGTAAGCGTCCCAAGAAGGAAGAAGCTGTGCAACAGACACATGCTAAAAGGAGCATTCTAAGCAGCAGAGTAAATTTTGCTGCAATGTCCCCGACTTCGGCCTGTAATCCAAAGTCACAACACAGAAACCGTAGCAACGAGTCGCTCCAGGTAACGATGAAAAACTTGAAAACTCATCCTTGTTTTGCAAATCTGGACACAAGAGATCATTTCATATGTTTTATTTTTAAATTGCTAATGCTTCATAATAGACACATGTGCGTCTAATGTCAATATGTTTCAAAACTCATGGTCGTGCAGAGCAGTCGTTCCGATGGAGTAGTGTTTTCTGATGGTCGTGGTGAAGAGGTACATGGTAACAGAAGAATTGTTGATGTTGGCACTTTGAATGTTGCCAATAAAGGCACAAATGATGAATCATTAAGCATGATTGACAGAAGCAGTATCCCAGCAGTTAGAGGAAGAATCTTTGCTGTTCTGCATCATCAGAAGATAGCAGAGGTGATAGCAACGTCGAAAAACCGAAAAATATGTCAAACCGTTGTGTTATTTTAATTTAATCGTGAAAATTTCTTTGTCTTTTTGTGTTCCATAGGCCTGGGAGCAAAGAAAGAAGGATCAGGTGAGGGAACAAAGGCTCCAACAGATTGGATATACCGGTGACAATTTAAAGTTGACGACGCAAGGTCCTTTGAGAGAGTCGCCATTGTAGTTCAGCATGAGAGGTCCTTCTAGAGGATCTCCAATGGCATTCTAGATTGTTAACGAGATCTCGAATGCATGGAGGATGTCGCCAAAATGTGCTGAGCAGGAGAGACAGGAGGAAAGAAAGGTAACTACACAACTATGTTCTCACCTGCTTTAGATTGTAGAGTGGAAGCAGAAGCACGACCCTGCCATTCTGATTGTAAAGTGAAAACAAAAGCACGGCCGTGCTTTTGGCACGCCCACCGACATGGATATCGTGTGTCCACAGCCGTGCATCTTAGCTGATATAAATCCGTGCTTCTGGTTTACATCATGAATATTCCTGTCAAAAACGTACTGCTAAATCCTGGTAGATGTTTCTCCAAACAACGGAGTGGAACAAATGATGGACCATACAAACATCTATTTTAAAACTTTCTATACGAGAAAATAACATGCATATGTCTCTGATATCTAATTTGTTGCAACCTTCATGTGCAGGACTTGACAGAGAGCATGACAGATGAGCCAGATAACTGCAAGATTCCTTTACGCACAGTTAAGGGAAAACAACCTGTAGAGAAGCAAGTAGTATATAGAGACGGCTATGGTGACAGCACAAATGTTATGGTGGAAGCAGCTCAGGTCCTTGGGTTTCCGGGTACCGGAGGTACAGAGAATAGCATTCATGAAGATGACGGGAGAGAAGGTGGCAACAACATTCGGGAAGTAGTGATGGACTGGACCTCAAGCAGTGATGGCGTCGCCGCATCCGACAAACAAGCGAGCTGCAGCAGCTCTGTCAGAAATGAGCTAACGCTTGGTCATGAAAGTATTGATATCTCACATGACAATGATGACCACAATGGAGACACGTTAGACAACATTGATGTGGGTAAGGCAACGCAAGAAGAGAAAGTTATGGATGAAATGTTCAAAGGAAGCACATTCCCATCGATTGAAGAAGTGACGCAAGCACGTGAACTAGAGGATGGTTTGCATTTCAAAACAAGGGACAATGCCTTATTTTTCTTTTGCACATAAGCCAGAAAGGTTGGTTTTTCTGTGAAGTGATCAACCACTAGAAGAGCAGGTCCCGAGCATCAGATTGACAAGCAAGTGTTCCGGTGCACAAAGGAAGGTGCTAATAAAACAATCGAGAGACTTGTGAAGCACAGAAGGAGCAATTGCTTGATTAGGATAGGTTGTCCCATTGAGATAACAGCAAAGAGAGATACATAGAGAGGTATATGGTACTTGAGGAATGTACGCCTAGAGCACAACCACGTGCTACACCCGTCTAACTGGATGCTGAAATTTATGAGGTGCTATAAGAACATGAGACCTGAGGAGAATTTTTTTATCCAGGTCCTTCAAAAGGCAAGGGTAGAGCGAAGGAAAGTCATGCAGATCTTTACTGCTATGGGTAAACCGAGGCGAGAAATTATGTTCAACACGATTGACATAAGCAACATTGCATGGAAGGATAGGGATGGAGAAAGGAACACAGATATCGAGGACACCATAAAGTTCTTTGCGGAAATGCAGAGGAAGAGGGCAGGGTTTCACCATGTGGAAGAGACCAATGGAAGCAACGTGGTGCGAAGCCTGTTCTGGATAGACTCCTTATGCAAGATGAATTACGGACTGTACAAAGATTTCGTGTCTTTTAACACAACATTTTCCACGAATATCTATGGCTTACCGTTCACACCAATCATAGGTGTTGACAACCATGGGTCAACCGTCCTGTTTGGAATAGGCCTCTTAAAGGATGAGACTATAGGGTCATTCAAATGGCTCCCAAGTGCATTTGTCGAGGCAATGGGAGGAAAGGAACCATAGTACATAATAACAGACCAGGACAAGGAGATGAAGGCGGTAATAGAGCAAGTACTTCCGAGGACCAGGCACAGGTTCTGCTTGTGGCATATACAGAAGAACTTGAAGGAGAACAACACAACAGTATTTGTGCAACATCCAGGGATGTCTGATGAGTTATTTCTAACAATCAAAAACTCACTAAATCCAGATGAGTTTGAAGGTTCATGGAGAAGAGCGATTTCAAAATACAATGCAGAAGGAAACACACATCTTAATACGTTGTGGGAACTACGTACATTTTGGGTGCCAGCCTACTTCAAGGACTGCTTTTATCCATTCTCATCAACAACCATGCATAGTGAGAGCACAAGCTCAATGTGGAAAATTATGTGAACCACAAGGATACCATAACGAGGTTTGTCGGTGCATATAACATCATTCAGCAAAATTGCCTTGTCACACTTGACAAGAAAAGGCACCGAACAGAAGAGAAGATACCATCATGAGAGACGGGTTTTCCTATTGAAACAGAAGCAAGCGAAATATACACTAATGAAATTTTCAGGAAATTTGAGCTAGAGCTGCGCAACCGCACATACTATAAGTGCCACGACCTGGCAAAAGGTAGGCAATTTCTTTTAAAAAGGATATCATCAAAAGAAAAAGACAGGAAACCGTACCCAGGTGAGGAATTTGTTAGGTCTGAATTCAGGGTAGACGTGGATGAGCATAAGGAAATATACATGTGCAGCTGCAAGAACATGACTAGGGATGGCATTTAGTGTTGCCATGTACTTAAGGTTATGGACCAGACAGGTATGGTTGAGCACCTTCTAAAGTCTTTTATCATCCCAAGATAGACCAGGAATTGGTCAGATAGCTTGAGACTATTGGCTACAAGTCAAGGTAATAGCATGACCACACAAGAAGATGAAACTATGAGATTTGGTCTCGCATATGCAGAGTTGTCCGATATATGTTCACATGCTTGCAGAAAGGACAAAGCATACAATGTGCTACTGAAGTGTATGCAAGAAATGAAAATAAAAGTTATGACTGCACTTGCAGATGAAACAGACACGGGGAAAAGTCCATGTGATGCTGGAAGTCTCAAAAACCCTCCCATGAGTGGCTCGAAGGGAACGAAAAAAGGAGACATAATCGGAGCTAGTTCTGAGATGAAAGGAAAAAAGCAAACCCATTTGTGGATGTTGAAGGAGAAAAGGTCATACGAAAACAGTTTGCCCGACTAACCCAGAAGTGATTGAAAAAATGAGGATTCAAGAGGAGAAGAGGAAAGCACGTGAGGAGAAGAAGGCAAGGTCCGACAACACCAACGACCGCATCTAGAATATCAAATGGAGGAGGAGAATGCACTCCAAGTCCAGGACCAAGACGTTTAACACCAGCATCAACGCCAGCAACCCCACTGTTAACGGCAACAACCGCACTAACAACAGAGCATCGAAAGCAAAGTCCTCCAACCACACCAGAATCTAGTATAACACAAGGAAGACACACAAAATGTTTGCAAGCATAATTGATTCAAGCAACAGAATGTCCGCAACCTACCTTGAGAAGAGAAAGAACGAAATGGAGACTATTTTGTACCAGCGAAAAATATGAGTGAAGAATTAAATGGTAAAAATAGAGCCTGAATAGAAATAATATGATGTACAATATCTAGCACCATAGAAATATTGATACGGCTCCGAGAAATATACCCAT
Source organism: Hordeum marinum (assembly GCA_022496015.1). Lineage (NCBI taxonomy): Eukaryota > Viridiplantae > Streptophyta > Magnoliopsida > Poales > Poaceae > Hordeum > Hordeum marinum. The sequence continues at coordinate 516,413,192 of CM039674.1, forward strand.
GATGAATTATTCAAATTTTTGTTTTTTGCCGTTTATTATTTTTTAATAGGAGAACGGCGAGGAAGAATGGAAAGTATATGCCGATTTGGAGGAAGAAGAATGGATATCTGAATATTCAAAAAACAGCACCATCCGTTGTAGTAAAGTGTCTTGTAAGTTTTCTTGTGTCTGCAGGAGAGAAAGGGATAGCAAGATTTATTTTTCTTGTGGTGTTGTAATAAAAAATGACTTGTAAGTTCTATTTTATGGTACAATAGACAGCGACATATACAAGACCTATAGTTTTACTTCTATATTTACCCGGTGGTGCGGTTGTGCCATCTGATAATTAACGCCTAAACACGTGGCCGTGCATTTGCAGCTATGCCTATTTTGTCCTGGCGGCGTTGCACCTTTGACAATTATGTTTTGGCACTCTTCTTGAACAGGTGGAACGACCAAAGACATTTTCAACATAGAGTCATGGACATACGTTTTATGCATGTATACACGTGCCTCTAATGACCGGATCTCCTACTCCTGTGATGTTTGACATGGAGTGCCTCCACTAGAGTCCCGACTGTGCCTCTACAAGCGGACGTGTGAGACATAACATTTTATAGCCCAGAGGTAGTACCGTGGTCTTGCTGCATCATCACCTGTGCTCCTGCTTTAATGTTAAAGCGCATGATGCACGTTCATAACATTGCCTCTCGTTTTTATTGTTCTGTGATTTTTTTCTTGAATGAATTAAGGCCAATACTTGTAAAGAAAAAAAGATTGTTGTGCTTAGGGTTTATGACATGTAGGGCTAACAGATGGGTTACGGTTCATATACGTAGATGTAGTGAAGACCTAATCGTCTTTCTAGATCCACCGTACACTGTTGTCTTACCCCGGAAATGGAGATGGGGATGTGCACCAAGATGGCGAGGCTTGCTCCATCCATGGACCTAACACGTATAGAGCCGTGTGTATGGTTCTCATAGATCTGGGCTTTCCGTTGTACATCGCAGAAGTTGCTGGTAAAAAAATGTGCTTCGTGTTTCCCTCTACCACAAGCACACCCGTGGACCTAACGCGTGCAGACCCGTGCGTGTGGTTCTCATAGACCTATGCTTTCTGTTTTACATCACGGAAGTTGCTGGTAAAAAACTGTGCTTCGTGTTTCTCTCTACCACAAGCACACCCGTGGACCTAGCGGGTGCAGACCTGTGCGTATGGTTCTCATAGACCTGTGCTTTCTGTTTTACATTGCGGAAGTTGCTAGTAAAAAATGCTTCGTATTTCCCTCTACCACAAGCACACCCGTGGACCTAATGCATGCAAACACGTGTGTATAGTTCTCATAGATTCGTGCTTTCCGTTTTACATCTTGGAAGTTGCTGGTAAAAAACCATGCTTGGTGTTTCCTTCTACCACAACCACGCCCGTGGACTTAACGCGTAAAAACCTATGCGTCTGGTTAACAAAAAATATTGATAAATAAAAAAAATACATGATCACAGACGAACCCACGGTCCCAACGGTTGCATCAGTAAAACCCACGATCACAAAAGAAGAACAACCCATGATCTCCACGACCGCATCACGATGAAGGATAGTGCGGTTCCTCCCTTGCGGCCATTCTCGCCCATAAATACAGACCTCCAGAACAACATAGATCACCATTGTGCTGCCATCACTTCCCCTCCTAGTCTTTCCTATCCACGAGAAATCCATGAATCCTTCTCAAGGAGGGCTCCCGACGATGGGTTTCATCAGGGAACTCAAGGAGGTGGAGGCACACGGTACCATCAAGTTGCACGTGATCCACACCAACGACCTGAAGAAGGTGGAGGAAACGATCAAGCACTACGAGATGCACCTCAAGTACCAACACAACAAGATCGTCAGTGTTGATGTTGAGTACACCAACGAGCTAGCGCACATGCAGAAGGCCGCCCTCGTCCAGCTCTCCATCGGCAAGACCCAGACGGTGTTGCTGTTCCAACTGAGCGTCGCCGAAGACAAGTGCACGGTGTTTGATAACTTCCTTGCACACACAAGGTACACTTTTGCTGGCTTCTCCATCGACTAGGACATCGAGAAGCTTGACCATGTCGGCCTGGAGATCGGCCACTTCGTCAACATCCAGAAGGAATGGAGGGTGCCCGGAAGCACCAAGTACTTGGACTCGCTTGCCGATGTCTCCTCCATGCTGATTGACGACTACTACATCGACATGAGGTTCAAGATGAGTGACCAAGATCACAGGTTCTGGGACAAGATGCCCTTGACTAAGAAGCACATCGAGTATGCGGCAAAGGACGCTTACGTCACGTACGAGTTATGGCATCTCCTCACCATTGTCCAAGACGGACTTCGCCGCGCAAAGCTAGAGAAGTCCAAGAAGCGCGCCAGGAACTACTGAAGATGAATATGATGCATCCCGAGTAGTATCTTCAAGATTGCTCGTAGTCATCTTAGACTACAAGTTAATTTGCTTACGAGTTGTTAGTTTTCTTTTGCTTTCGGCAGTATGCTTGTGTTGTTCATTTGCTTTGGAATCATGTAGTAGTTTGCTTAAGTATGAATCAAGCTTAGTCTGATGTAAATTACTGGATGCTGGAGTATTATGCTGATGGTGAAGATGAAGTTTTCCTTCTAACATACCATGGCCATAGAACCTCCTTCATGTGTCACTTCCTTCGAAGGCCTCTGCCATAGCAGCATGTCTTTTCCTCTGTTTGCTTTACAAAAAACTGTGCTGCTAGTAAACGCAAGGCCGTGCTTTCCGTTTTACATCACAGAAATTCCTGGCAAAAAACCGTGCTTCGTGTGACCCTCTAGCACACGCACAGCCATGGATTTAACATTTGCAAAACTGTGCGCCTGGTTGGCATACATCCGTGCTCTCCGTTTTACATCATGGAAGTTCCCTGCAAAAAACTATGCTTTGTGTTTTCCTCTAGCATACAGACCCTTGGATCTAAGGCGTGCATACACGTTCGTCTGTTTTGGATAGATCTGTGCTTTCCTTCTTACATCGCGGAAGTTTGCTGCAAAAAACCGTGCTTCATGTTTCCCTCTACCACAAGCATATCTATGGACCTACCGCGTAAACACCCGTCCATACTCCGTGCACACATTCGTGATTCGCAATGGTTCTTGATACTGCCTTATATCTTTTTATCTTTATATTTTTTTATCTTTTCTATATTCTGCAAAATAATTCCTTCTTAGATTTATTAAAATTTATTTAGGGTTTCTCTTAATTTTAAGTTTTTTTTCCTTTTTTTTGATTGATGCTTTTCAATTAGCTAATTTTGCACAGACATTTTTAAACAGCCGTGTACAGAGACAGACACACAAAACAAAAACTTCTAGTTGAGCTGATGGTCCCACGTGCTGCGGCCGCAGGCAAGCCGCGTCCCACTTCACTGAGCGACTATTAACTTACTCAAACGTGGCACCCCGCTACCCCTCCATGCGCCCCACTACCACACTACCGCCGGTTCAGTTTCCCAAACATTTACGTAGGCGCCACCTCAGTCATAGAGTCCCTTGCCATTCGAACTGTCTCTTTTTTCCTCGCTATCTCCTCTCCTCCATTTCCCATCTCTTTCTCTGGAGTTTCCTCTCATCTTCTTCCTCGGAAACTCTGATATTTCGACGGGTTTTGATCCCTTCTTATTCTTCCTTGCGTTGTTTTGTTCAGGCACTTCATTGGGGTCTACTGTCGTTCAATCTTCCTTTCTATTTCTTGTTATTTTTTCAGATGTTTTTGATGAAAAGGTTTCATGTGCCAGTAGTGTAAATCTTAGGTTCCTAAATCATTAATATGATTCTCTGTGCGATTAGCGTGGCCCTCATTCTTTAGGGTTCATTGTATAAATTTCATGTGCTTATTAGTTTTCTATACACTAGGTTGATTTTTTTGACTGAAACCCTGAAGCAACCATTTCTTCAGGGTTTCTTTTTTTCTGTTTTCCTATGTAGATGTTATGCCTTCAACTAGAGCAAGCATTTCTTTAGTTCCCGATAGTTTTTTTGTAGATCTAGTTTGTTGAAATAGTTATCAATCAAATAGACACATTTGCTCGTTCTTCTAGATCTGATTTATTTGGGTTTCAAATTTTTGTAGATGGACACATCTGCTTGTTCATCATCAAAGAGAAAAGGAGAGGTTTCTAAGGTTACAAACTTGTTCAATAATTACTGTAGTAGTATGCTTATGTTTTTTGTGTGTGTTATGCTTTCATATTGTTATTTACATGTTAATCTTTCCGTTGTAGGCCAAAAGGCTCAGAGTGGATTGTGATGAAGTTGGTGATGACACTTGTCGTGTAAGTTGATTTTTCTCCTGCCATTCAAGTTTGTAAAAGCTTTCTTACTGTTTATATGTTTAAAAGCTATAGACTATTAATTACTACTGTTTTGTTCTTCCTTTTTATTATTTATATGCTTAAAATGCTTGTTTAGTTGTCTTATTGTTTATCTATTTGTCAAGTTATTAATTTCTTCATTCTTAATTTTTATTTTTTGTAGTTGTATGATCGAGCACCACAGGTCCTAGAGATTGCCATTTCCACAAAGGAGCAGCTAGGCCTCCATTATGGTCTGGTTGACAATGTTGTTGTCTTCTCGGTGTCACGCAACTTGTTCCCAGCATCATTCTGTGTTGCTTATGCACTTTACGACTATCTTGGCGATTGGTTATTTAAGGTAGCAGACCGTTATCTCAAAGACGAGGTTGTTGTCAAGTTTGACAACATGTTCTCTGTGAATGTTGTCCATGGAAAGAATTTCAAGCAAGGTGCAAGCACTAACAATTATGCAGTTATGATGACTACCAAAGTTGTGGAGATGAAACCTTGCAAGCCTGATTGGTTTGGTCTTACAAAGACTCAAATCATTCGACATGTCCCTTCTTCCGACAGTGTCTCTACTTTCGATTCTGGTTCTGCTGAAGCTCGCAAAGATGTTTGTGGGGGCGCGAGTGGTTTTTTCTTGAAGAAATGCATAAGTTGCTGGTGCTGCTGAAGCTCTGAATAGATAGAAATTTACCTGTTTTATGTCTAATGGTCTATCTATTGTATGAATATGTATTAGTGTACTACCACCTACCTCTACTTTTTTAGTTGTTAACCTTGTTTGAATGGAACATGTGGAAACTAAGTTTTTATCAACATGGTCTTTGAAGTTTTTAATGTTCCTTTTTTTCTTCCTTACATTTGATATTTTTCAAACCTGAAACACATGTGTGTTCGTAGGACTTATGAAGAAGATTTTTTTGTAATAACAGTTGTAGAACTAATTTTTCTTGCATAGTGGACCTGCTGCGTACATACCCTGCATCTCGCTAGTACAAATCCATGCTTCCTATTACTGTGATTCCTATTACTCCTAGCGTATATCCATGATTTCTGTTTTACATCACTAAAGTTCCTTACAAAAAACCCAAACCTTCGTGTTTTCCTCCAGCACACGCACACCCGTGATCTACCACGTACTTAACCGTGGACCTACGATGTACTCACCCGTGGACCTACAGAGTACTAACCCGTGCGTCTACCTAGCGTGTATCCGTGGGGAAAAAACCCAAACTTTTGTGTTTCCCTATAGCACACACACACCCAAACCCGTGGACCTACAGCGTACTCACCCGTACGTCTACCTAGCGTATATCCGTGGTTTCCTTCTTATATCATCTAAGTTCCTTGCTAAAAACCCAAGCCTTCCTGTTTCCCTCCAGCACACGCACAACCACGGACCTACCCGGTACTCACTCATGGACCTACCACGAATGCACCCGTGCCTCTTCCTAGCGTGTATCCGTGGCAAAAAAACCAAACTTTCGTGTTTCCCTATAGCACACGCAGACCCAAACACGTGGACCTACAGCGTACTCACCCGTGCGCCTACCTAGCGTGTAATTTATGGATAAGTTGTAGAACTAATTTTTCTTGCACAATGGACCTGCTGCGTACATACCCGTGTATCTCGCTAGTACAAATCCATGCTTCCTATTACTACTATGATTCCTATTACTCCTAGCGTATATCCGTGATTTCCTTTTACATCACTGAAGTTCCTTGCAAAAAACCCAAACCTTCGTGTTTTCCTCCAGCACACGCACACCCGTGATCTACCGTGTACTTAACCATGGACCTACGGCGTACTCACCCGTGGACCTACAAACTATTAACCCATGCGTCTACCTAGCGTGTATTTGTGGAAAAAAACCAAACTTTCGTGTTTCCCTATAGCACATGCACACCCAAACCCGTGGACCTACATCGTACCCACCCATGCGTCTTCCTAGCGTATATCCGTGGTTTCGGTTTTACATCACCGAATTTCCTTGCTAAAAACCCAAGCCTTCCTGTTTGCCTCCAGCACACGCACAACTGTGGACCTACCCGGTACTCACCCGTGGACCTACCGCGAACGCACCCGTGCGTCTTCCTAGTGTGTATCCGTGGCAAAAAAACTTTCGTGTTTCCCTATAGCACACGCAGACCCAAACCCGTGGACCTACAACGTACTCACTCGTGCGTCTGCCTAGCATGTAATTTATGGATAAGTTCTAGAACTATTTTTTCTTGCACAGTGGACCTACTGCGTACATACCCGTGCATCTCGCTACTACAAATCCATGCTTCCTATTACTACTGTGATTCCTATTACTCCTAGCATATATCTGTGATTTCCGTTTTACATCACTGAAGTTCCTTGCAAAAAACCCAAACCTTCGTGTTTTCCTCCAGCACACGTAACATACCCGTGATCTACCGCGTACTTAACCGTGGACCTACGACGTACTCATCCGTGGACCTACAGAGTACTAACCCGTGCGTCTACCTAGCGTGTATCCATGGGAAAAAAAACAAATTTTTGTGTTTCCCTATAGCACACGCACACCCAAACCCGTAGACCTACAGCGTACTCACCCATGCGTCTTCCTAGCGTATATCCGTGGTTTCCATTTTACATCACTGAAGTTCCTTGCTAAAAACTCAAGCCTTTCCGTTTCCCTCTAGCACATGCACAATCGTGGACCTACTCGGTACTCACCCGTGGACCTACCGCGAACGCACCCGTGCATCTTCCTAGCGTGTATCTATGGCAAAAAAAACCAAACTTTTGTGTTTCCCTATAGCGCACGCAGACCCAAACCCGTGGACCTACAACGTACTCACCTGTGCGTCTGCCTAGCGTGTAATTTATGGATAAGTTGTAGAACTAAATTTTCTTGCATAGTGGACCTGCTGCGTACATACCCGTGCATCTCGCTAGTACAAATCCATGCTTCCTATTACTACTGTGATTCCTGTTACTCCTAGCGTATATCCATGGTTTGCAATTTACATCACCGAAGTTCCTTGCAAAAAACCCAAACCTTCGTGTTTTCCTCCAGCACACGTAACATACCCGTGGACCTATGGCGTACTCACCCGTGGACCTACCACATACTCAACCCTGCGTCTACCTAGCGTGTATCCATGGCAAAAAAAACAAACTTCCGTGTTTCCCTACAGCACACGCACACTCAAACCCGTGGACCTACAGCGTACTCACCCGTGCGTCTGCCTATTGTATATCTGTGGTTTCCGTTTTACATCACTGAAGTTCCTTGCAAAAAACCCAAACCTTCATGTTTTCCTCCAGCACACGTAACATACCCGTGGACCTACGGCGTACTCACCCGTGCGGCGCGTGTGGCGGAAACGGCCTGACGCAGCCATGAAAATAATTATTACCGTCTCGCGCTCGTACCACCCTGGCCCCTCGTATCCATTCCGTCTTTTTTTTTGAGTAGTATCCATCCCGCCTTTGTATGTATGGCAGTGTCTCAGACGGTGGATGGCCCATTTTGTCAAATGAATCAATCGTTGCGCTGCCTTCATTATCGTGCATATCCTTAATATAAACCCGTGCTTTTATTTTACATTACGAAGGGACGTTCCTACATAATATGCTGCTTCCTGTTCCTATTTTCCGTTTAATACCATGCTTCATAATTCCGTAGTATCCGTGCCTTTCGCACAGTGGACCTGCTACGTACATATCCGTGCATATTGCTAGTACAAATCCATTATTCCTGTTACTACTGTGCTTCCTATTACTCCTAGCGTATATCTGAGGTTTCCGTTTTACATCACCGAAGTTCCTTGCAAAAAACCCAAACCTTCGTGTTTTCCTCTATCGCACATAACATACCCATACTCACCCGTAGACCTACCGCATACTCACCCGAGCATCTACCTAGAGTGTATACGTGGCAAAAAACCCAAACTTCCGTGTTTCCCTACAACACACGCACACCCAAACCCGTGGACCTACAACGTACTCACCTGTGCGTCTACCTATTGTATACCCATGGTTTCCATTTTACATCACCGAAGTTTCTTGCAAAAAAACCAAACCTCCAGCACACGTAACATACCCGTGGACCTACGGCGTACTCACCCATGGACCTACTGCATCCTCACCCGTGCATCTACCTAGCGTGTATCCGTGGCAAAAACACCCAAACTTCCATGTTTCCCTACAACACACGCACACCCAAACCCGTGGACCTACAACGTACTCACCCGTGCATCTGCCTATTGTATATCCGTAGTTTCCGTTTTACATCACCGAAGTTCCTTGCAAAAAACCCAGCACAAGTAACATACATGTGGACCTATGGCATACTCACCCTTGGACCTACCGCATACTCACCCGTGCGTCTGCCTAGCGTATATCCATGGTAAAAAAGCATCCCTATTAACTTCAAGACACTCGCGAGGAGTGACCTCAAATTAGCACGAGTTCATTCCATGCTTAGATTCTTACATCCATACAAAAGCATGCAAAATAAAAAAAGTGCATACTATGTAGCTACTCCTCATCGAAGATGTGAACTATCTCTGCAACCTCCGATGATTACATACGTGTCAGCTGCAGCTCGTCCCCCTCTGGCACCTCCTCCTGCTCCGCTTCGACCTCCTCTGCCGCCATCTCCGCGTCAAGTTCGTCGAAGAGAGCGTCCACCTCCGCCTGCTGCTTCTAGATAAGTTGCCGGTTGGCCTCCACCTCGGCCTCATCCTGGATTGACTCCATGATGGCCTGTTGCTCCAGCATCATCTCGACTAGGTCAACGGAAGAGTCTGTGTCTAACTCGACGGAAGAGTATGTGTATGACTCCTCCATGTCAAGCACCAGAGCAGGCTCCTCCGCTTCGTCCTCCTCCTGAACCGCCACCTTCATAAGCTCCGCCAGTTGCCCTCCTTCCTCGTCACCCGTCTGCTTCTTGTCATCCTCCTCCTGCTCCGGTGAGTCCGGAGGCAGGCCGGCAGCGATGCGGGCGACACGCCTACCTTGGATCTCCATCTCGATATGCATCCGGCACTCAGGAGTGAGCATCGCATAGGTGGTGATCTTACGGTGGACCATGATGACGCTAGAGAGCTTGCAAGATCGCTGTATAGAGGAAACGGAAGGGCTTGGGTGGCATCGCGGAGAGGAAAGAGGTGGGTGTGATAGGTCTTCGGAACCCCGGACGCCTTAAATGGATGGACTTGGTGTCGGGCATCGAGACAGAGGGGTGACACGCGACGTTCACACGACGGCGATCGAAGAGGCGTCCGTCTATATTCTGAAAGTGAACGTGCCGATGGACGACGTGGCCCTGGCCCCTTGTATCCATCCCACCTTTTTTATTTTCTTTTGACTGGTATCAATCCCGCCATTGTATGTATGGCAGGTGTGTCAGATAGTGGATGACCGATTTTGTCAAATGAATCAATCGTTGTGCTGCCTTCATTATCGTGCATATCCTTAACATAAATTTGTGCTTCTATTTTACATTACGGACGGACATTCCTACATAATATGCTGCTTCCTGTTCCTATTTTCCGGTTAATACCATGCTTCATAATTCCATAGTATCCGTGCCTTTCGCGCAGTGGACCTGCTGCGTACATACCAGTGCATCTCGCTAGTACAAATCCATTATTCCTATTACTACTGTGCTTCCTATTACTCCTAGCATATATCCGTGGTTTTCGTTTTACATCACCGAAGTTCCTTGTAAAAAACCCAAACCTTCATGTTTTCCTCCAACACATGTAACATACCCATGGACCTACATCGTACTCACCCGTGGACCTACCACATACTCACCCATGCGTCTACCTAGCGTGTATCCGTGGCAAAAAAAACCAAACTTCTGTGTTTCCCTACAGCACACGCACATCCAAACCCATGGACCTATAGCGTACTCACCCGTGCGTCTGCCTATTGTATATCCATGGTTTTCATTTTACGTCACCGAAGTTCCTTGCAAAAAACCCAAACCTTCGTGTTTACCTCCAACACACGTAACATACCCGTGGACCTATGGCGTACTCACCAGTGGACCTACCGCAAACTCACCCGTGCGTCTACCTAGGGTGTATCCGTGGCAAAAAAAACAAACTTCCGTGTTTCCCTACAGCACACGCACACCCAAACCCGTGGACATACAACATACTCATCCGTGCGTCTGCCTATTGTATATCCGTGGTTTTCGTTTTACATCACTGAAGTTCCTTGCAAAAAAAACCAGACCTTCGTGTTTTCCTCCAGCACACGTAACATACCCGTGGACCTACGATGTAGTCACCCATGAACCTACCTCATACTCACCCGTGCGTCTACCTAGTTTGTATCTGTGGCAAAAAAAACCAAACTTCCGTGTTTCCCTACAGCACACTCACACCCAAACCCGTGGACCTACAACGTACTCACCCGTGCATATGCCTATTGTATATCCGTGGTTTCCGTTTTACATCACCAAAGTTCCTTGCAAAAAAACCAAACCTTCGTGTTTTCCTCTGGCACACGTAACATACCCGTGGACCAACCGCGTACACATCCGTGGACGTACAGGGTACTCATCCCTGCGTCTGCCTATGGTATATCCGTGGTTTCCGTTTTACATCACCGAAGTTCCGTGCAAAAAAAACCAAACCTTCGTGTTTTCCTCCGGCACACGCACACCCGTGGACCAACCGCGTATACACCCATGGACCTACCGAGTAATCACCCGTGAACCTACCGCGTACACACACATGCTTCTACCTAGCGTATATCCTTGGCAAAAAAAACCCAAACTTTCATATTTCCCTATAGCACACAGACACCCAAACCCGTGGAGGTACATCGTACAACTGTGCGTTTGCCTAGCTTATATCCGTGGCAAAAAAAAACTTTCGTGTTTCCCTATAGCACACGGACACACAAACCCGTGCGTCTGTCTAGGGTATGTCCGTTCGTTGGCCTAGAGTATACCCGTGTGTCTGCCTAGCGTATGCCCGTGCATCTAGCTAGTATAAATCCATGCTTCATATTTTACTTTGAACAGAGATATTTATCAAGCAAAGCAAGAGTGAAACTGCCTCATGCAGCTTCGAATGAACCAACGATGTTTGGGACCCATTCAAATTTCAATACAGGATTCATATCTAGAACACTACAACTATAGGGCCTCTATGCAAGGTTGCAAGAAATAACATCAACACCCGGTTCCATGTCCACTCATTAGATTTATACCAGACTAGTAGTTTTCTCAATGCTGTCCAATCAACAGGATACCTAACAATCATTCTTCAAGAATTTCCTTGATCCTCAAAAGCTCATACCTATCCGCAGAGCCTTTCCCAACAAGATCAGAGACGACAGCTTCCATCTTCTTCTTATTCCCCTTCAGAATATTCACCTCATGCTCCAGAAAATCTCTGTCCAGCTTGGTCTCATCCCTCTCCTCCTCGATATTCCGAACAGCACCCGCGAGACACACGTGAAAAGACTTGAGCTCTTCATGATCGACGATGAGTTGCTTCTTCTGCCTTTCAAGGTTCATGAGCTTAAGGTTCAATTGTTCGACATCCTTTTTAAGCTTGCTTATCTCTTCTTTCTGTTCCTGGTGTTCGCCATTACCCTTGTGCAACATCTGCCAAAGCTTGAGCAGGCACCTCTGCATTATAAGAGGCCAAGGCTGATCAACCCATTTCATGACTCCGTTGTTCACACCTCTCTGCAAGGGAAACAAAAAAATAAGAAACAAATGTGAACAGAGATTATTAACATACTACATGAGATTTAAAGTTGCACTAACTTTCTTCTAACGACCGTCAATTAATTGCGCCTCGTGAAGAAACAAATGGGAACATCCAACACAAGTAAAACTATCTTATTTAGAAAGTATGCATTAAGTTAGAAATTATCTTAGGACAAGTAACATGGTTTCCTCGAGGAACTAGCGAACGTTAAACAATAACCTAATAGAAAGCTAGATATAATAGGCAATGGATTTTCAAAGTAGTATGATACATACAATAAACAGCAACCTTAAAATTTTGTTTGTAAATGCCTCTTGTAATGCGAAGAGATCGAGGCTCGCACCACCGGTGAGACAAAAAGCTAGATATAATGGTTCCAACTAAAAAGGTTTTGTTTGTAACTATCTGCAACCAACTTAATGTAACTAGGATTTTGAAAGTGGCTAACTTTGATGGCACAACTTTAGAACCTCCTTCCTGTGTCAATTCCTTCGAAGGCCACACACCTCATAGGCTTGGTGTCGTGGAGCACGTAGTACAGAGGGAGAACTTCTTCTTCACCATGAAAATCTTGGTCTACGATTGTATTAGGATTCTCCTACAAGAACACAAGTAATCTTTGAGGTCAAATCGAATATCCCCAAAAACAAAACACCAAAATCAGAACTACTCATGTAAGCAGAAATCTCTTACATAGAAATCGAAGTCCATGTCATGGAAGAACATCTCTTCATTCTTCATTTCTTTGCTGATCTTAGATGTTGACATGGTACAACGGCTGTGGGCAGAAGCGCCGCCGTCTTACTCGTCGTATTTAGTGAATATACAAGGGTGTTGCGGGTGGTTTGGAGAGAGGGGGAAAGAGAGCTAAGGACGCGCTAGTCCACGAAGAACGCACCGCCCAGTGCCGAACCTGACCCACATGTCAGTGGCCCAACCCTCGTAGGGAGTTTTCACATTGTCCCACTCCACCAAACGTCTGCCCAAGTGATGAAAGATTCCACCTACTTACTACTTTTTTCTTTCCGGTATTTTTTTTGCACCGCAAGAAGTACTTGGCGTGAGGAAGCAGCATTTACAGAGGGAAGTATTGCGGTGAACTCGCAGACGTTACTTCTATCTCTCGCATCTCTCTATCTCCCTCTCTACCTCTCCTCCTCTCTTATTACACACACTTTCTAGTTTCATCAAGACACCCATTTCTCCATAAATACGAGGCTGTCTGTATCTCATAAACAGAGTTACTTGCTCTTCCACTTTATCCTCACATCTGATTCTTTCACTGTAGCTCCTTCCCCTCTTTCTGTCTATGGTTCGTGTGTCTAACTTAGATTTCCAAACTTTTATAGTGTTTTTCAGTTAGCATGTGTCTGATTCCTCCACATGTTAGCCCTTTTTAAGTATTTGGGCGAACAATCTTGAGGGAATGGAGTTGGTTGTTTTCCGCTAGTCTCTGCCACTCGTGGTAGATCTGTGAAGTTTTCTTTATATAACTTTGTCTTATGGCATTAGATTGAGTATATAACACTGTTGCATAGTCTTTTAATTGTCTCCTGGCATAAATGGTTACACATGTTATCATAGATCTATATAGTCTTTATCCATATCTGACCCATCTTAGTCTTATATACTGTTTTATATTCGCAGACAGCGATGAACTGTGATGTTTGTTGGAACCTCAGTTGTCATGGTGGTGAATCCACTGTTTACCGCTCTTTCTTGATTGTCCCTTTGCCTCGTTGTTATGAGTCGTACCTGGTAAATTTTGGATATCGGTAACAAGAACATTTATTTTGTGCCTTTGCTTCTACCGTTCTTACATAAGTAATAATATTAATCGAGCAATATAAGAGATATAAATAATGACACATAATCATTCTTGTTAGTAGCTTTTTGGCATGGTCGTTTTGATCTATGAACCATACTTATTTTTTCTTCTTATTTGGCAGTATGTCCCTTGCTATTACCGGAAGCAAGTCCTCTCTTTGATTTCTTTATGGAAAAAAGAAGCTTTAGATGATGCATTTGAACCTTGTGTTTGGCACCGACGAGGAGTTGTCATACAATATTAAGTTTACTAATTGCGCTGACAAGTCCAAGTTTCATGGTCCTGGGTGGGAAAAGATGATACACAACTATGATCTATGTTACGGTGATATTATTAAACTTGATTTGCAAGGCAAAGATTTATTCTTTCACATTGATATGCAGTTGAATGAATCTCGAGGGAGTCACAAAGCAGTTTCTAAACCTTCCGCCGATATGTTAAACCCATCTATCAAGAAACAATGTGATCCGAATCTCGACGAAGATTGTCGGACTAAATATTTTGTTTTTACCATGTACTGTGAGATTTATCCTTTATAGTGACCCTATAACCAATATTTCTAAGTATACTGTATTTAAATTTTCAATTCATTCTGACAAATTGATTTACCATGCAGCCACCACTTTTTGCTTCACACATGTTTACTTATAGATGATTTTATTATTTAGCTCTTGAAGATCTCAGTGTGTCCCAGAGAAACTACATAGACAAGACTGTCCACACCCGAGGCATAAAACTTTCATACACTGAAATGGTTTGCATGACCAACCTTGTTTTAAGTGCTAAGGACATCACTATTATTGCCTTCGTGCACTATCTAAATTTTACGAACGTTCAGAAAGGCCGTTTGGTTAGTCATTTTTTGTTTCTACAAGCCAATCTCCACATGTCACTCCCCTTGATGCAATGGCACAACTTACAATGATTCATTTTTGTACAGAAAATACCTACTGTTGTTACCGATGCTCTCAGGATGAAGCTTGGATATTTTCCTATAAAGGGCAACATCAGACTTGTTGAACGTTCTAGTTCCATCAATTTGCCTGGCACGTACTGCTTGCATAAAGATGGAAGGTTGGCAATATCTGGGTTGTTGTCTTTGACAAATGCAACTAGGTTGACATTAGACTCGGTTGTGCTCTTCACGATCCTTAGGAGAGCCATGGCTAATAAGGAGTTGCTCTCACTTGTAATTGCTGATCTCTGCAAGGAAATGCCTGAACTGTGGCGCTTGCAGCAGGGATCGGTTGCACAAACAACCGTTTAACTTTTGCACCTGCTAGCCTTCATTTTTGTGAATGATGCATATTTATTCACTGTGAACTTTCCACAAATTGATGGATATATTCCTGCCTCCTCTCTTCCTATTTCCGTCTAATACCCTGCTCCCTGCTTCTGTTCCGTGCGTTTAAGAAACCGTGGAATCAACTGCAGGTGGGACTAGGAAACCGTGGATTTTCTGTATGTAAACCCGTGCATCTTCTGAATGCAGCGCCGTGCACCTGCTGGCCTTCATTTTTTGTGAACAATGCGTATTTATTCACTGTGAACTTTCCACAAATTGATGGATATATTCCTGCCTCCTCTCTTCCTATTTCTGTCTAAAACCCTGCTCTATGCTTCTGTTCCGTGCGTTTAAGAAACCGTGGAATCAACTGTAGGTGGGACTAGTAAACCGTGGATTTTCTGTATGTAAACCCATGCATCTTCTGAATGCAACATCGTGCACCTGTTGGCCTTCATTTTTGTGAACGATGCATATTTATTCACTGTGAACTTTCCACAATTAATGGATATATTCCTGCCTCCTCTCTTCCTATTTCCGTCTAAAACCCTGCTCCCTACTTCTATTCCGTGCGTTTAAGAAATCATGGAATCAACTGTAGGTGGGACTAGGAAACCATGGATTTTCTGTATGTAAACCCGTGCATCTTTTGAATGCAACGTCGTGCACCTGCTGGCCTTCATTTTTGTGAATGATGCATATTTATTCACTGTGAACTTTCCACAAATTGATGGATATATTCCTGCCTCCTCTCTTCCTATTTTCGTCTAAAACCCTGCTCCCTGCCTCTGTTCCGTGCGTTTAAGAAACCGTGGAATCAACTGTTGCCGTGCTCTAGAGTGGTTGTTGTTTGAACCCTTTGACAATCACATGTATATTTGAAATTTATGCATTCCTCGTGGAAAAGTATGTGTGCTCATTATTGAGACGATCATGAAACTCGCTGGTTGCTATCCTGTGTGAAATCACTCGGCAGTTTTTGCTTACTGCACATAGGTGGAGAGTATAAAATATTGTTGCACCAAGACAAAAGGAGACTAAGTAGTTTGGTTTTGGTAGTTGCAAGCTCCTTCATGTGTGCACAACACAATAACAATGCTGCTAGCAAGGTTACAAATTCAGCAAAAGGTATAGGAATTGTTTCAGCACAATAACAATGTTGTTAACAGAATTACAGATTCAACAAAAGGTACAAGCTATGTTTCACGCCGCTACGTAAAACCCAGACAGATATATGGCAGCAACATATAACTCTATGCTATTTTCAGCACTTACAAGTAAATGGATCCGTTAAATCCAGGTGCTCAAGGCGTGCGTGTCTTAAGTCCAACTGCTTCTGGTCGCAACTTGGCAACAATCTGAGGCGAGCAAATTTAGAAGCCTTTTTGTCCCACTGAAGCACCTGTTGTTGTTGTTTGTAAAATCCTTCTGTGATGTCTTCATGAGAAAGAAACTTAAGCCTGATAGTCTCTAGCTGTCTTGCGTTGAGAATAAAGAATGTTGCAAATTGAATGCTTTTCTCGCACTGTTTATAGCCTAAAAGCGTCACTGACTTCAAACGAACGTCATGATGGTGCTCACAAGAACATGTCTTAAGACTTTCCTCATTAGAGACTCCTTCCTAAATAGGCACAAAGATTTAAAATGCTTAAGGTAAATAAATAAAGATTCTGTTGAAACAACAAGTGAATGATTAATCCTAATTACCTCCGTTCTTATTAAAGTTTTTTAATTTTTTACTTTTTGTCTAGACACAGATGTGTCTAATACATACTCCATCCATTTCAAAATATAAGACCTTTTAGAAATTTCAGTAGACAACATACAAATGTATATAGACATATTTTAGAGTGTAGATTCACTCATTTTGCTTCGTACATAGTCCATAGTGGAATATCTAAAAGTTCTTATATTTAGTAACGGAGGGAGTACATATTTGTCCATCACATACAATTCTAACACAAGTCTTTCTAGATGAATCTAAGACTAGCCTTGTTAGATGAATGAAGTAGTCCACCATGCATGGTATGTGTTTTCATTGTGTGTGAGAATGATCACCTCGATATACAAGGTTTCCAAGCTTCTGAAGCATTGCACGAAGGCAACGACTGCACTCACATTATAATCCATATTGATAAGCAACATCTTGACAGATTGAACCGCTGTCGATGTGCTGACTGTCGATAAAAACTTCATGAAGAATAAAACATAATATTAATATATAATAAAGACTGGATTACATGGAACTTTCTTGTTTGAACGAATGCAACTGAAAATATTCTGGGAAGTCAGTACCTGAATTTCTCTAGGTTGCTCGATTCATCAAAAATACCAGGTAATTTGCCGAAGACCTCCAGTTTAGGTGCAAAGATGATAACTATGTGCATGTTCTCGCTATGATCATCATCGAAAATCAACCTTTGAAGTGAGGAGGCATACTCTATAACAACTTTGCCATAGTGACCACAAATGCTAATGCTTATAAGGTTAGGTGAGTTTATTCTGATGCAATGGCTCTTCACTATCCAAACAAGCATCGGACATTTGAGTGCAGGGAAACTGCTACAATGGATTATGTTTTGTAATGAGACTTCAGATATATCAACATCCACAAGCAAGAGTCTCGCGAGCAATGGTAGTTTAAGCGCCCGTACATAATTTTCTGGTAACTTGCAAAGAGAAAAGGAGATGGTGTGGAGAGAAGAGGAAATCTGAGGGTTGAATGTCGCTGGTGATGGCATAAGTGAAGGGCATGAGAATGGTAGTATGTCACCTTGTCTCATAAATCGTGAGAACATGTAGTAAAACTCAAGCATGTGGATATTGTGCAATCTGGGGGATTCGAGCCAGACGTTGAGAGTCGAGTGTCTGCACTGGAGGTAGAACGTCGGTATGTATAGGCTGTGAACTGCGCCCTCATGGACCGAGAACGTGGCCTCTGGAATGTTCGAATCAACATCATCAACAACTTCTCCACTAAATTTTTTTCCAGTGTATGTTATGCGGATGAGCTCGCCCCGTGCAACGAAGCAAGCGGAAATCAACTCGAAATCTACTTTTTTGAGGGGGTTAAAAACTCGAGCGAGAGGGATATCACGGTAGTCGAGATTAAGAGGAGCGGTGTGCCATAGGGGCTGCCACCGTGATGTGAGAACTTGCGTGCGGACGACATCCTTGGTGGGGAGACGAGAGACGATCTCACCTAGGACGGCGTCCGGCAGGCTGCTGATGCGGTCCGGACCACACTCCTCTTCCTGATCCTGGGTTCCACCAAGGGCACCCGCGCTGCTTCCAGCCGCTAGCGCCAAACCCCGAGAGGAGTGCATCAATGATGGCACGAGTCTCGCTATCTTGGTCATCGAAGAACCAGGCTGGAACTCCATCTCCGTCTCGATTGCTTGGTTCCTACCGCCTATGAGAACCGCTTTGTGTGGGATGCATGGATGGATGTATCGATGGGAGGAAGAGGCAACTGGAAGCGGCTGCGATCCACGGGAGAGCGAGCCGACGATCGGTGGTGACCGGTGGTGACCGGTGGTGGACTGATGGTTGACTGGATTCGGAATAACAGAACAGGATGCTGGAGAGTGGAGGCGGCTCGATCGAGAGTCAGGAGGAATAGAGGAGGAGGCTGGAGCCGGATGGGACTTCGAGTGGAGTGGGTTACGGTTAGGTTTTCACTTTCCTCTGTATATATATGATGTTATTGTCAGTTTGACTGACATGTGGGGTTTGTAGCCTCTGCGTGGACGGCTTTGCAAGCATTCCGTGCAAAGGACGTACAAGCACGGCCCCTTGCGCCGCAAAGTCACTGCCATGTACTGCATTTTTAACAGAGACTGTCATGGTCTTGTAGCATCCGCGTGCATGGTTTTGCAAGCATTCCGTGCGCAGGACGTAGAAGCACGGCCCCTTGTGTCGCAAAGTCACTGTCATGTACTGCATTTTTAACAGTTACTATCATGGTCTTGTAGCCTCTGCGTGCACGGTTTTGCAAGCATTCAGTGCGCATGCTTTACAGGCACGACCCCTTGTGTCACAAAGTCATTGTCATGTATTGCATTTTTAACAGTGACTGTCACGGTCTTGTAGCCTCTGCGTGCACGGTTTTGCACAGTAACAAGTTTTACCCTCTTATCTTAGTTGAGAGGTAGCATTCATGCCTCTCCCATGGTGCACGTCTTCCGTCGGCGAAATTCGACAGCGGCATGAATCTTCAGACCTCAAGTGTGCAGAAAACAACCGAAATGAACATTTGTAATTCACCAAAGTTATATATACTAAAGTGACAAAGGTAAACATTAGACCGTTTTTGAATCTCATTTTACACCACTGTCTAGCTGAACATAACTATATATTTAGTATATATGACCACCTGCTGCCACAATTATATAGTAAAATGCATCGTGCAGTTTGTTGGGTAGCACACTACCAAAACACTATTCAGGAGAGATCAATTATTATAAGGCGCAATAAGCTCATATCTCACATTCTTGGCCAGTGCTTATCGATCGCGATAAGGAGTATTGAGCCAACTCTCAGCCGATATTCTTCTACAAAATTGGAAAGCCCTCTTACTTCCATCCTCCTGCCAGCTTGTATTGAGTAAGTCGTCTTAACTTCGATTCCATCGTACATCTGTACAAGGCTTACGACACCTCTTTGTGGAAGGTAACCAAGATTGGCCTTCAATGTAATTACAACAGCTGCTGGGATTCTCTGCAGATTATTATTACGGATAAACAAGAATTTTTTAGCACGCACACAAAATAATTTAATTACTAGTGAAAATTAGAAGTAGGTGAAAACAAAACAAAAATTACTTACTAGTCAGCCAGTCGTGATATCTGTGACATTGAGATGGTGAAAAAATGGTATTGTTGGCAAGTCATGAGCGTTAAAGACAAAGTGAATAAGGTCTCCCATTTGTCTGTATGACAGTTCTAATCCTGGAGCATGGAGAATCTTGTTGATTTAGTATTTCTCCGAAGCATCAAGTTCATCTAGAGATAAATAAATAAAAACTTGTTATGCCAATTTGCTTGAAGTAATAATAGCATGGAAAAGTACAGGGAGTTATACCGAGAGAGAATATTTGGATTCAGTTAGTGCAGTTAAAGGCATAGGCAATATAATTGGTAATGTTTTACTCCCTCTATTCCTAAATAATCGTTTTTGGGGGAGAACTAGTCTAGTTCTTCCTAACAACAAGTATTTAGGAACAGAGGGAGTATTTAAAATCACAAGTAGCTTTGAATAGTTGTCTGAATAGTTTTGTGTACAAAAAAAATTAAACAAAGAGGTAGCTGAAACATAGTATATTGCCAAAAGAAAAATTATAGCACGAATCAGAAGTTGTTGTAGGGATAGATGAAAACCATACCAACTGAAGGTTTCGGTTCTGCTCTGTGACCTCCTCGAGATTCACTGAGCCTGAGATCAATTTGAATACAGAGACCTTCGCCATCTAAGTTTATGATGAGGATATCTTGGTGGCGAAGGTCATAATCGCTCATCAACTTTGTCCAGCCAGGTCCATGAATTGTAGACCTGATAGTTTCATCAGTGATGTATACTTCCTATGACAGATTTTCATTTGTCAGAAGCACGGGGTTCTTAATTTTGCCTTCTTCTTCCAGAGCTCGTTGCTTCCATTGGTTCACTAAACAAACCACGTGCTCCCTGCAATAGCATGGTATGTACTGCAAATAAAGTTAAATGCATCAATCAGTAAGAAGGAGTTCTTCAATCACTTAAAATGTAGGGTTTTTCTGATTCCGAAAAAATGCTTCAGACAGCATCTGGTAAAAGATGTGCTTTGGAAAATGCAATCATTTTGTTGATTGTACAGATCTGCTTGAAATGGGATTAGGGAAACTTTTAGTTCGTCCCATGAGAAACATAACATGGTAGTAATTTATGTGCATGTCGTTCCAAATTTTTCTCCTTACACTACATGTTTCGTAACACAACGGCAGGTGAAGTGCTATTGCAGTGTAGAGAACGCCTGTTCCTAATCCTGGGCAGTTGACATTCTTATAGGTTTTGCAACTCATAATTCTCTTGTAAAATATATAGCAAACATATAAAAATTAAATGTGAATTTTGATATGTACGAAATTATCAACACAAGCATATTCGAGTAAAGAGTTGTTTACATGCAAAGCCCTGAAAAGACATGTGCAATTGCTTGATTTGTGACAGCTCAGTTCATGCAACACTTATAAAACGAAACTAGTGTTTACTTTGTTGCCAATTTAAAGATGTATGCCGAACTAGTTATGGAAGTACCATTGCAAAATATATTTTCCTGAACACTTATTTAAGTAATTATGTATGGTATTAGGCACTTGCATTGTATTACACGCATCTGTATCTAATAATACATCAGTTTTGCATCCAGACGCTCGGATCTCCTTTCTAATTCCAGCAATTTTTTGAACCGATGATCTCGCATAGTCATCCATGCCACCAGGGCCGGTCTCACAACACCGTCGTCGGTAAGGGATACCGCGCAGCACCTCCTCCACTTTACCCTTTCACACCCGCCCACTCCGTTTTTAGCCATAGAGCCACTGGGTTTTCTTTAATGTTCCCACCTACACTGCTGGACTAAATTTGTCTCTTACGACTGGGATGTCTTACCTCGCTGTCGGTTGTAGAGCTTTGTCCTGCTCCGACGAGGTCGTTCATGTCGGATATTGATGGCGTGGACAACTTCGTCCTGGCATTTAGCAGATATGTATGAGATCAACGCAAAATTTTAATCGTAACAACATAGATCTATCGATTTACAGCACGAAGAAACAAAAATCTTCAGGGATGGAAGAGATCATACAAAAAAATTGATGCGGAAATGGAGAGGTAACGTGCGAATCGTAGAGTGACTTTGCGGACCGAGAGAGAAGAGAGGGCGAGAGAGGAATAGAAAGTGTTGTACAGCGGGTTAGTCAGATATTGTTTTTACTGTCAACAAGGGGGTTCTACTTGTGGGGCCACCAAAGCGAATGCTAAGGTTTTAGGTTTGCACGTAGAAAGCTTCAGTCGCCTCAGGAATCACAGCCGTGCCTTTGTTATTCCAAATATTCTGGTTGAACATTCACTTAAACAGTCACGGTCTTACAATCGAAGGAGGCACATCAGTACGAATGAGTTCCAAATATTTTAATAGACTGGTGCAGCCACGGTCTTACAACTAGAGGGTCCGTTGATGCTCTAGTTGAGGCACGAGACTACATGAAGCAGAGTCACGTTGTACCGTTTGATACCTCAATGTTTCCCGCGATGACCGATTCAGTGAGAGAGAGACGGGTACGGATCTAACTCTGGGTAAAGCACGTTCGTGTGCCTCTGAATGAGATGTTTTTCTCTAATGGCAACTTCAATGAGAGGAGGTATGCACTACAGAGGCATGGTATTGTCCGTCTGATCACTCTATCCGTCCACTATAGCTTGAGTGTCATAGGCCCTGTAGTTATGAGAGTTGTGGAGGCACAGACAACATCATATTCCCCCACATGCAGCAGTGCGTCGAAATTGAAGTTAGAGAAGAAGAAAATATGTTTGTTTTTTAGCATGCTCACCCCCTTTTTTTGTTAAACCATTCATGGTTGTACAAACACGTAGTGAACATAGTAAGAGAAAGCACAGTATTGATGTCATAATTATTGCTGCTACAAAACACAAGCTATTATTCTGACAAGTCTTACAAAAGACCTCTATGCTTTACACAGTAATTAGGAAATGACAACACATACCCTGATTTCAACAATCGCAAATGAATGGATTTGACAATTCCAAACACTCGACGCGTGTGTTTGCTAAATCCAGGTGCATATGCTTGCAACTTGTTGTTAGTTCAAGACGAGCACACTTAGAATCCCCTTTGTGCATCTGAAGCACCTTTTCTTGCTGTTTGTAAAAATTAACCGTGAGATCTTTGTGCAAGCTAAACTTGAGCTTGATTGTTTGTAGTATACTTGCATTCTGAATAAAGAATCTCACAAACTCAATGTTTGCCCTTGTGTCTTCATATTCTTAAAGTGTTATTATCTTCAAGTAAATCCCATGACTCTTGAGAAACACCTGGTGCTTTAGGCGCCATTCATTTGTTAAACCTCTCTGATCCCACCATGTTGCCTAGATACACACGAAGACTGTAAAATAGTTAATTTCTGGAAAACAACTAAAATACTGTCAAGAATGTTCACTTGTTGTACATACACGAAATAAAATATATATAAAGAGCAACAAAAACTGTTATTGTGTTACTGCTATGTATGGGGAAGCCCATATATTGTGTTACTACATGGAATACCATGTATGCAAAAGCCCATAGAACACTATGTACAAGTTCTCATTGTGTTTTAGATGATCACTTTGATAAATAGGTTCTGCAGGCATCTGAAGCATCGCAACAATCCAACAACCTCATCGAGTTTAAGAAATGTCTACGAGATATATAAGGTCCTGAGGGAATCCATCACTCCTGGTATGTTGTGTATGGACAGACCCTTCATTTGATCATAGAAAATTATGTTATTAGTTTGTCTTTATGAAACAGAATGCAACACAATATGTATTGTGGAATAACAGTACCTGAATGACTGTAGAACCAAAGATGATCTTTGATTCATCAGAAATATCTGAATTTTTTCCCAAGGTGTGCAGTTTAGGCGCAGAAACAATAGTTATTTCAAACCGTGTATCTACAGAATTGTGGAGTAATCTTTGAAGTGAATTGGCATCCTCGATGTTGAGTTTCCCTCTATCACAACGAATGACGATGCTGCTAAGATTAGGTGATTTTATTCGCACACAACGGAATTCCTTGTTGAAAACAAGTAGCAGGTATTGCACGACAGGACAACAAGAGTGGATCATGTTGTGTAGCGAGACCTCCAATATGTAAACTTCCACCAGTGAAAGTCTCTTGAGTAGGAGGCGAATCGTTTCTACTACATTGTCTGCTAGTTTGCAGAGGGTGAATGTGACCGTGTGGAGGGAGGAGTAGAACCTCGAGATGGACATTGGTGCTGAGGGCATATATGAAGGGCATCAGTGTGGTTGGCTGACGACCCGATGGAGGAATTTTGGGAACAGATGGTAGAACTCGATCACTTGGATTTTGTCTAGTTTTGCAGATTGGAGCAACTCTTCGACGACACTGGGTTGGGACTGGAGGCAGCTCGTCGGGATGCAGAGACGATGAACGGGCCATGAATTGGACCATGAATTGTCCGCATTGCATATCCTTTTGTTTTGGCACAGTAACTCTGTTAGGCATGGCTACTAATTTCCCCAATTTGGTTTGTCGCGGCCTTTTAGTGCTGCTTCCCCGTAATGCCTCCACATCAATAGATACATCCTTTGAATCTGGTGATTTCAATTTTGTTTTGTTGTCAAGAAAAGTAAGCATACCGTGTTATCAGTAGAGAGACAAAATAGAATCCAGACCCACATACCAGTTCTTCATGGCTTCTATGGTGTTCTCTCCATGTCATCTTACTACAATGCTTGTACTCTAGTGAGTCCAGAATGTCAACAGTCTCCTCGTACTTGTTCAGGACATACAACGTGTGGTGTGTGTTAGGGAACATTGCATGGGAAACAAAAAATTTCCTACACACACACAGATCTATCCATGGTGATGAGCATCTACGAGAGGGAGAGTGGATCTACATACCCTTGTAGATCGCTAAGCAGCAAGCGTTAAGAAATGTAGTTGGTGTAGTCGAACATCTTCGCGATCCAAATCGCCGAGCGTCCCGTGATCACATCACGATCCGTCCCGCGATCACATCACGATCCGTCCCGTGAACTCATCATGATCCGTCCCGCGATCTCATCACGATCCGTCCCGGGAACTCATCACGATCCGTCCCGCGAACTCATCACGAACTGTCTCGCGATCTTTATCACGGTCCTTCCGATCTAGTGCCGAACGTACGGCACCTCCGCGTTCAGCATACGTGCAGCTTGATGATGATCTCCACCGCCTTGATCCAGCAAGAGGAAGTGGAGAGGAAGAAGAGTTCACCGGCAGCATGACGGCGCTCCGGTGATGGTGGTGGAGCAATTCCGGTATGGCTTTGCCTAAGCACTGCGAAAATCCGATCTAGAGGAGCACCAGTGGAATGGGTAGCACATGGCCGTAAAAACTAGTGCAAAACCCTAAAATCCACCGGTATATATAGGAGAAGAGGAGAGGAGGCTGGCGCAAGGGCCAAGGCTCCTATAGGAGTCGGCCGAACCAACTAGGAAGGAAACCACCTCCTCCACTCCTAGTAGGATTAAGACTCCTTCCCTAATTTGCCTTTTTTGCCTTTTTCCACCTTTTTTCCTGTTGGGTTTTCTTCTCCAGCCACATGGGCCTTGTGTGGGAGTGTCCGCCAGCCCACTAAGGGCTGATATTCACTCTCCCACAGCCCATGAAGCCAATTGAGTCGAAATACCCCTCCCGGAGGTCTCCCGGTACACTACCGATGAGCCCAAAACTTTTTCGGCGACCAAAATAGGACTTCCTATATATGAATATTTACCTCCGGACCATTCCGGAGCTCCTCGTGACGTCCGGGATCTCATCCGTGACTCCAAACAACCTTCGGTCACCACCATACATAACTCTAAACTACCGAAACGTCACCAAACCTTAAGTGTGCAGACCCTGCGGGTTCGAGAACTATGTAGACATGACCGAGACACCTCTACGGTCAATAACCAATAGCGGGCCCTGGATGACCATATTGGTTCCTACATATTCTACGAAGATCTTTATCGGTAGAACCTCTATGTCAAGGATTCAGTCAATCCCGTATAACGTTCCCTTTGTTCTTCGGCATGTTACTTGCCCGAGATTCGATCGTCGGTATCTCCATACCTAGTTCAACCTCGTTACCGGCAAGTCTCTTTACTCGTTCCGTAATACAAGATCCCGTGGCTAACACTTAGTCACATTTCTTGCAAGGCTTTGTTGTGATGTTATATTACCGAGTGGGCCCTAAGATACCTCTCCGTCACACTGAGTAACAAATCCTAGTCTTGATCCATGCCAACCCAACAGACACCCTCGGAGATACCTATAGAGCACCTTTATAGTCACCCAGTTACGTTGCGACGTTTGATACACACAAGGCACTCCTCTGATGTCTGTGAGTTGCATGATCTCATGGTCATAGGAACATATACTTGACATGCAGAAAACAGTAGCAATAAACTGACACGATCATATGCTACGTTTGTAGTTTCGGTCTTGCCCATCACATCATTCTCCTAATGATGTGATCCCGTTATCAAATGACATCTCATGTCCATGGCTAGGAAACCTTAACCATCTCTTGATCAACGAGCTAGTCTGCTAGAGGCATACTAGGGACATGGTTTTGTCTATGTATCCACACATGCATCTAAGTCTCTGATCAATACAATTATAGCATGGATAATAAATGATTATCATGAACAAGGAAATATGATAATAACTAATTTATCATTGCCTCTAGGGCATATTTCCAACAGTCTCCCACTTGCAGTAGAGTCAATAATCTAGTTCACATCACCATGTGATACACATTCTTATGAATCTAACACCCAATGAGTTCGGGGATCGATCATGCTTTGCATGTGAGAGAGGTCTTATAGTCAACGGGTCTGCAACATTCAGATTCATGTGCACTTTGCAAATCTCTATGTCAAACCATAAACACTGCTACCACACTCCACTTGGTACTATTCCAAATGGTTGCTCCACTATATGTATCCAGATTGCTACTACGGGTCATCCGGATTGGTGTTAAAGCTTGCATCAACGTAACTCTTTACGACGAACTCTTTATCACCTCCGTAATCGAGAAACATCTCCTTAGTCTTTTATTTACTAAGGATAGTCTTGACCGCTGTCTAGTGATCCACTCCTGGATCACTCTTGTACCCCTTGACGGACTCATGGCAAGGCACACACATGTGCGGTACACAGCATGGCATACTATACAGAGCCTATGGCTAAGGCATACTGGACGACATTCGTCCTTTCTCTTTATTCTACCGTTGTCGAGCTTTGAGTCTCACTCAACTTCACACCTTACAAAGCAGGCGAGAACACTTCTCTTTGACTTAATCCATTTTGAACTCTTTCAAAATCTTGTCAAGGTATGCACTCATTGAAAGTCTCATCAAGCATCTTGATCTATCTCTATAGATCTTGATGCTCAACAATTAGGTAGTTTTATATAGGTCTTCCTTTGAAAAACTCTTTTCAAACAACTGTTTATGCTCTCCAGAAATTCTACATCATTTCCAAACAACAATATGTCATCCACATATACTTATCAGAAACTCTATAGTGCTCCCACTCACTTTATTGTAAATACAAGTTTCTCGTAAACATTGTATAGACTTAAAAACATTGATCACCTCATCAAAGTGCATATTCCAACTCCGAGATGCTTGCTTCAGTTCACAGAAGAATCACTGAAGCTTGCACACCTTTTAGCATCCTTAGGACTGACAAAACCTTCTGGTTGTATCACATACAACCTTCCTCAAGTAAACCATTAAGGAAATGATGTTTTGACATCCATCTGCCACATTTCATAACTAAAAAATGCAACAACTGCTAATATAATTCCAACAGACTTTAGCATCGCTACGAGTGAGAAAGTCTCATCGTAGTCAACTCCTTGAACTTGTCGTAAACTTCTTTGCAACAAGTCGAGCTTTACAAATGGTGACATTTACCATCAGCGTTTGTCTTCATCTTAAAGGTCCATTTGTACTCGATGACCTGCCGTCCAACGAGCAAGTCTACCAAAGTCTATACTTGGTTTTCATACATGGATCCTTTCTCGGATTTCATGGCCTCTAACCATTTGTCAAAATCCGGGCCCATCATCGCTTCTCCACAGCTCGTAGGTTCATCGTTGTCCAACGACATGACCTCCAACACAGGGTTGTTGTACCGCTCAGGAGCAGTACCCATCCTTGTTGACCTATGAGGTTCGATAGTAACTTGATCCGAAGCTTCATGATCATCATCATTAACTTCCTCTTCAACTAATGCAGGCTTCACAGAAACATCTTCCCGCGCTGCGCTAATCTCTAGTTGAACAAAGGTTCAACAACCTCATCAAGTTCTATCTTCCTCCCACTCAATTCTTTCGAGAGAAACTTTTTCTCGAGAAAGGACCCGTTTTAGCAACAAACACTTTTATGTTTGGATCTAAGATAGAAGGTTCACCCAACTGTTCTTAGGATGTTCTATGAAGATGCATTTGTCCGCTTTGGGTTCGAGCTCATTAGGTGAATACATTTTCCACACAAGAGTCGCAGCCCCAAACATTAAGAAATGACAGCTTAGGTTTCTATCAAACCATAATTCACATGGTGTCATCTCAACGGATTTAGATGGTGCCCTATTTAAAGTGAATGTAGTTGTCTCTAATGCATAACCCCAAAATTATAGTAGCAAAATGATAAGAGACATCATAGCACGCACCATATCCAATAGAGCACGACTATGACGGTCGGACACACCATCAAACTATGATGTTCCAGGTGGCGCGAGTTGTGAAACAACTTTCACATTGTCTAAAGTTGTATGCCAAACTCGTAACTCAGATATTCACCTCCATGATCATATCGCAGACATTTTTATCTTCTTGTCACGATGATCTTAAACTTCACTCTGAATTTGCTTGAACCTTCCAAACCATTCAGACTTGTGTTTCATTAAGTAAATATACACTATATCTACTCAAATCATCAGTGAAGTTAAAAAAATAACGATATCCACCGCACGCTACAAGACTCATTGGATTGCATACATCAACATGTATCATTTCCAATAAATCACTAGCCCACTCCATCAAACCAGAAAACGGGGTCCTTAGTCATCTCGACCAAGAGGCATGGTTCGCATGTCTCAACCGTTTCGAAATCGAATGAGTCCAAGATCCATCAACATGGAGTTTCTTCATGCGCTTTATACCAATATGACATTTAGCGACAGTGCCACAAGTATGTGGTACTATCATTATTAACTTTGTATATTTTAGCATCAATGTTATGGACATGTGTATTACTATGATCAAGATTCAACAAACCATTCTCACTGGGTGCATGACCATCGAAGGTATTATTCATATAAACAGAATAACAATTATTCTCTAACTTAAATGAATAACCGGGTTGCAATAAACACGATCTAATCACGTTCATGCTCAATGCAAAACACCAAATAACATTTATTTAGGTTCATCACTAATCCCAAAGGTAGAGAGAGCGTGCGATGTTGATCACATCAACCTTGGAAACATTTCCAACACACATCGTCACCTCACCCTTAGCTAGTCCCGGTTTATTCTGTAGCTTTTACTTCGAGTTACTAACATTTAGCAACCAAACCGGTATCCAATACCCAGGTGCTACTAGGAGCACTCGCAAAGTACTCATCAATAACACGTATATCAAATATACTTCTGTCAACATTGCCAGCCTTCTTATCTACCAAGTATCTAGGGCTGTTTCGCTTCAGCGACCGCTCTCCTCATAATCGAAGCACTTAGTCTCGGGTTTGGGTTCAACTTTGGGTTGCTTCACTGGAGCAGCAACTGACTTGCTATCCATGAAGTTTCCCTCCTTGCTCTTGCCCTTCCCGAAACTAGTGGTTTGACTAACCATCAACACTTGACGCTCCTTCTTGATTTCTACCTTCGCGATGTCAAACATCGTGAACAGCTCAGGGATCATTATTTCTATCCCTGGCGTTTTATAGTTCATTAACAAGTTCTAGTAGCTTAGTGACAGTGACTTGGAGAACTATATCAATCACTATCTTATCTGGAAGATCAACTCCCACTTGATTCAAGCGATTGTAGCACCCAGACAATCTGAGCACATGCTCAACGATTGAGCTATTCTCCTTCATTTTGTAGGCAAAGAATCTTGAGCTATTCTCCTTTATATCTCGCAACATGGGCACGAGCCTGAGATCCTAATTTCAGCTCTTAGAACATCTCATATGTTCCGTGACGTCAAAATGTTTTGGAGCCTCAATTCTAAGCCGTAATGCATGACCCACTAAACTATCAAGTAATCAAAACGTGCCTGTCAGATGTTCACAACATCTACAGACGACGCTCAAGGGGTTGGCGCACCGAGCAGTGCATTAAGGACATAAGCCTTCTGTGTAGCAATGAGGACAATCCTTAGATCATGGACCCAGTCCGCAATATTGCCACCATCATCTTTCAACTCTATTTCTCTAGGAACATATAAAAATTCAAGGGAGCTACAGCGTGAGTAATCTGCAACATAATTTGCAAAGACACTACTGACTATGTTCATGATAATGAGTTCAATTAATCATATTACTTAAGAACTCCCACTCAAATTGACATCCCTTTGGTCATTCGAGTGATACATGATCCAAATTCACCAACTCAAGTCCGATCATCACGTGAGTTGAGGTGGTTTCAATGGTGAACATCATCACGTTGATCATATCTACTATATGACTCATGTTCGACCTTTCGGTCTCTTGTGTTCCGAGGCCATGTCTGTACATGCTAGGCTCGTCAAGTTTAACCCGAGTGTTCTGCATGTGCAACACTGGCTTTCACCCGTTGAATGTGAACGTAGAGTCTATCACACCCGATCATCACATGGTGTCTCCACATG
Source organism: Hordeum marinum (assembly GCA_022496015.1). Taxonomy (NCBI): domain Eukaryota; kingdom Viridiplantae; phylum Streptophyta; class Magnoliopsida; order Poales; family Poaceae; genus Hordeum; species Hordeum marinum. Next base: position 516,444,027 of record CM039674.1, read on the forward strand.
ACGAACTTTCGCAACGATGCACACTTGGGGAGAACACAATTTATCTTGAAATTAAGTGAGGGATCACCTTATAATTCTACCATCGTCCTAAGCAAAACAAGGTGCATAAAAGGATTAACATCACATGCAAATCATAAGTGACATGATATGGCCATGAGCTTGTGCTTTTGATCTCCATCATGAAAGCACCGGCATGATCTCCATCGTCACCGGCATGACACCATGTTCTCCATCATCTTGATCTCCATCAATGTGTCGCCATCGGGGTTGTCATGCCCAACATGCTTCTACTACTATTGCTACCATTTAGTGATAAAGTAAAGCATTACCTAGTGCTTAATGATTGACACGCAGGTCATACAATAATTAAAGAAAACCCTATGGCTCCTGCCGGTTACCGTACTCATCGACATGCAAGTTATGATAATCTATACATCACATGATCATCTCATACATCACATATATCACATCATGTAATTGGCCATATCACATCACAACATACCCTGCAAAAACAAGTTAGACGTCCTCTAATTGTTGTTGCATGTTTTACGTGGCTGCTACAGGTATCTAGCAAGAACAATTCTCATCTACGCAAAAACCACAACGGTGATTCACTAGTTGCTTTTCGACCTTCTCAAGGACCGCCTTTGTCGAATCCGATCCAACTAAAGTGAGAGAAACTGGCACCCGCAAGCCATCTATGTGCAACGAAGTTACACGTCAGTCAATGGAACCGGTCTCTTGTAAGCGTACGAGTAAGGTTGGTCCAGGCCGCTTCATCCCACAATACCGCTGAACCAAAACACAACCAAGGGAGGAAGCAATCTAAGCATCAACACCCACAAACTCTTTGTGTTCTACTCGTGATCTCATCTACACATAGACCTAACTCATGATGCCACTCTTGGGGAACGTTGCATGAGAAACAAAAATTTTCCTACGTGCACGCAGATCTATCCATGGTGATGAGCATGTACGAGAAGGAGAGTGGATCTACATACCCTTGTAGACCGCTAAGCGGGAAGCGTTAAGAAACGCGGTTGGTGTAGTCGAACGTCTTTGCGATCCAAATCGCTGAGCGTCCCACGATCTCATCACGATCCGTGTCACGATCCAATCACGATCCGTCCCGCGAACTCATCACGATCCGTCCTGCGAACTCATCATGATCTGTCCCGCGAACTCATCACGATCCGTCTCACGATCTTGATCACGGTCCTTCCAATCTAGCGCCGAACGGACGACACCTCCGCATTCAGCACACGTACAGCTCGATGACGATCTCCGCCTTCTTGATCCAGCAAGAGGGAGTAGAGAGGCAGACGAGTTCTCCGGAAGCGTGACGGTGATGCGGCGATGGTGGTGGAGCAATTCTGGCAGGGCTTCACCTAAGCACTTCAGGAATCCGATCTAGAGGAGAAACTATGCATTGGAGGAACGGGCAGCACGTGGCTGAAAATTCGGTTCCAAAACCCTAAAATCCTCTAGTATATATGGGAGGAGAGGAGGAGGAGGCTTGGCTCCCAAGGATCCAGCCCTTGGGTCGGCCGAACCAAGTGGGAGAGGAGGAATCCTCCTCCAATCCTAGTAGGACTAGGATTCCTCCCTATTTTGCCTTTTTCCACCTTTTGCTCTTTGGATTTTTCTTCCCAGCCGCATGGACCTTGTGTGGGACTTACACCATCCCACTAAGGGATGGTATTCACTCTCCCACAGCCCATGTAGCCTCTTGGGTCAAAATACCCCTCCCGATGGTCTCCCGGTACACTACCGGCACTCTCGATACACTATCGATGAGCCCGAAACTTTTCCGGCGACCAAAATAGGACTTCCTATATATCAACCTTTACCTCCGGACCATTCCGAAGCTCCTCTTGACGTCCGGGATCTCATCCGGGACTCTGAACAACCTTCGTTCACCAGCATACATGACTCTATACTACCGAAACGTCACTGAACCTTAAGTGTGCAGATACTGTGGGTTCGAGAACTATGTAGACATGACCGAGACACCTCTACGGTCAATAACCAATAGCGGGACCTGGATGCCCATATTAGTTCCTACATATTCTTCAAAGATTTTTATCGGTCGAACCTCTATGTCAAGGATTCAGTTAATCTCGTATGATGTTTCCTTTGTTCTTCGGCATGTTACTTGCCCGAGATTCGATCGTCGGTATCTCCATACCTAGTTCAACCTCGTTACTGGCAAGTCTCTTTACTCGTTCCCTAATACAATATCCCATGACTAACACTTAGTCACATTGCTTCCAATGCTTATTGTGATGTTGTATTACCGAGTGGGCCCTGAGATACCTCTTCGTCACACGGAGTAACAAATCCCAGTCTTGATCCATGCCAACTCAACACACACCCTCGAAGATACCTGTAGAGCACCTTTATAGTCACCCAGTTACGTTGTGACATTTGATTCACACAAGGCACTCCTCTGGTGTCCGTGAGTTGCATGATCTCATGGTCATAGGAACATATACTTGACATGCAGAAAACAGTAGCAATAAACTAACATGATCATATGCTACTTTTGTAGTTTGGGTCTTGTCCATCACATCATTCTACTAATGATGTGATCCCGTTATCAAATGACATCTCATGTCCATGGCTAGGAAACCTTAACCATCTTTGATCAACGAGCTAGTCTATTAGAGGCATACTAGGGACATGGTTTTGTCTATGTATCCACACATGCATCTAAGTCTCCGATCAATACAATTATAGCATGGATAATAAACGATTATCATGAACAAGGAAATATGATAATAACTAATTTATTATTACCTCTAGGGCATATTTCCAACAAGAAGCTGGCAGAGGGTTGGTGCAGATCAGAGCACTATTAGATGCAGCACAGCGTCAGAATTCTGTAGTTTCACATTCCCGCAACAAGATACACAGCAACTCACCTAGGGCTGAAACCGTTCAGTCGGCACACAGCCCTGGATCGCCCCTGCATCATAGGGGTGAAGGCTTTTGCGAGGATCAGGTCAGAGATCAGCTTCATCGCAAAGACCACTGTGGAGTGCCCGCTCCTCCGCAGGGCGGTCCGCGCGTGCCCCAGCACCCGGACGATAGGTGCTCGTTTGGTGATGAACGGAATGCGGAGTTTGATGCTTGAGATCTCCTCACCCAGAAACGGATAGATAGGGGCGAAGCCCACAGAGAAGGCCAGGATAGAGACTTTCCGAGTGGTATCTCAGCCGTGATTTCTGGTCCTGAGTGTTTCAGCAGAGCCATCTGTTTTGCGGAGATTCCCCCCAAATTCAGGTTCGCGGCTGGGATCGGAAAATTTTCTGGCGAGTCTAAGCCAGAGACTTGGTTAGATGATTACCGAGTGGCCATACAGATTGGTGGCGGCAACAACAATGTCACAATGAAGCACATGTCCTTGATGCTAGATGGTTCAGCTCGATCTTGGCTGAATCGCTTGGCTCCTTCCAGTATATATTGCTGGGAGGATCTTGGCCGAGTGTTTATCCGAACCTTTGAGGGTACTTGCAAGCGTCCTGTAGGTCTGGTCGACTTACAACATTGTGTCCAGAAGCCTGATGAAACTTTGAGAGATTATATTCAGCGGTGGTCCACTTTGCATCATACAGTGGAGAATGTGTCAGAACACCAAGCTGTGTGTGCTTTCAAGGACGATGTGAGATACAGGGAGTTGTACCTGAAGTTCGGGTGCACGGGTGATATTTCACTCGGCAAGATGATGGAAATCGCCACTCGGTATGCAAATGGCAAGGAAGAAGACCGCCTCCGTAGAGGCAAGGGAAAGGCAGTTGCCAATGAGGCTGGTGGTAATAACAATCGGAAAGACAAGCGAAAAGCAGAGGGTCTGATTCAAGCAGAGGCAGCCGCACTGGCGACCCAGTCAAAAAGCAAGGGGAAAGCCAAAGTACAGTATGCCCCCAAGAAAGGAAAAAATCAGTCAGGAACTGATATCATGGATCAGCCATGTGTAATTCACACGAGGAAAGATGCGGAAGGCAATGTGGTTTTGCCCAAGCACACCACTCGGCAGTGTCGGACCCTTATCCAGCAATTCAAAGGGGACCCGCCGAGTGACAAGACTCCTGAGAAGGGTGATGAAGATGAAGATAAAGAAACATTCCCAGATGTCACTGCTACACTTGTGATTTTTGCTGACGTCAAGAGCAAGAGTCATCTGAAAGTCATCAATAGCGAAGTCAACATGGATGTACCCTGCTACTCCCACCTACCTCAGATGGTCCCAATATGCCATCACATTTGACCAAACAGACCATCCTGCTCATGTGGCCACTCCTGGTCGACAGGCTCTGGTAGTTGATCTGGTGGTGGGGGGCACTCGACTCAGAAAGGTCCTCATGGACTGTGGCAGCGGCCTGAACATTCTCTATGCAGATACCCTAAAAGGAATGGGCATTCCGATGTCCCAACTGAGTGAAAGCAACATGCAATTTCACAGGGTCATCCCAGGGAAGAAGGCCAAGTCACTTGGCCAGATAGCATTGGATGTGACATTCGGGAATGACAAAAATTTCCAAAAAGAAAAGCTGGCGTTTGAAGTCGTGGATTTCCAGAGTGCCTACAATGCCATTTTGGGTCGACCCGTGTATGCACGTTTCATGGCCCGACCATGTTATGTGTATCTCAAGTTGAAGATGCCAGGCCCTAAGGGCGTGATCACGGTCACTGGCAATCGACAGCGGGCCGAAGAATGCCTCCAGCAAGGCTCCAAGATCGCCGATCATCAGATGCCCATGGTCAAGCTAGAAGTATACAAAAAAGCGCTGACCCTGCTGATTTGCTCTGTGCAAAGAAGCCAGCTTCCGAGTCGGCATTTCAGTCAGCAGGGGAAGTGAAGAAGGTGCACATCCACCCAACAGATCCTACTGCTGCCCCGACGACTATCTCATCAACACTTGACAGCAAATAGGAAGCCGAGCTCATCCAGTTCCTCCATGAGAACTGGGATATCTTTGCATGGAAGCCTGCTGACATGCTGGGGGTTCCTAGGGAGCTGGCTGAGCACCGTTTGAGAGTGGATCCGAAAGCCAAACCCGCCAGGGAGCATTTGCATCATTCAGCGGCGAAGAAGCGCAAGGCAATCGGCGGAGAAGTGGCCCGTGTCTTGCAAGCGAAGTTCATTCGGGAGATTTACCACTCCGAGTGTCTCTCGAATGTTGTGATGGTGCCGAAGAAAGATAAGTCATTGTGTATGTGCATTGACTTCAAACATCTCAATCGGGTATGCCTGAAGGATCATTTTCCGCTCCCCCGCATAGATCAAATTGTTGACTCGACTGTGGGGTGCGAGCGTTTATCGTTTCTGGATGCTTACTCTGGGTACCATCAGATCTGTCAATATGTCCTGGACGAAATAAACACAACCTTCATCACCCCATTCGGGTGTTTCTGCTACATCACCATGCCATTCGGTCTCAAGAATGCCGGCACAACTTTTATGCACAAGATTCAGAAGTGTTTACTCGACCAGATCACTCGGAATGTCAAGGCATACATGGATGATATACTGGTCAAGTCTCGCAAAGGTTCCGACCTGCTGGCTGACTTGGCCAAAACATTTGCCAATCTGAGGAGATTCGATGTAAAGCTGAATTTGGCCAAGTGTACCTTCGGCGTCCCTGGCGGCAAGTTACTCAGTTTTCTCATTTCCGAGCGAGGAATCGACGTCAACCCCGAGAAAATCAACGCCATTACCCGAATGAAGACTCCCATGCGAGTGCACGATGTTCAGAAGCTCACAGGTTGCTTGGCAGCATTGAGTCGATTCATTTCTCGTCTTGGTGAGAAGGATCTGCCTTTGTATCAATTTATTAAGAAGTCTGACACATTCGAGTGGACTTCCCAAGCCGAAGCAGCATTTGTTGAGCTCAAAGCCCTGCTCTCCACCCAGCCGGTGCTTGCCGCTCCTTGCAGCAAAGAGCCCTTGCTTCTGTACATCGCGGTCACAAATTAGGTCGTCAGTACAGTGCTAACTATCGAGCGGGAAGAGGAGGGTAAAGCGTATAAAGTCCAGCGGCTAGTTTATTATGTCTCGGAAGTATTGTCCCCCTCAAAGCAAAGATATCCACACTATCAGAAGCTGGTTTATGGTATTTACCTGTCAGCAAAGAAGGTGACGCATTATTTCCAAGACCACTCGATTTCAGTCGGCAGTGATGCTCCTCTGTCCGAGATTTTCAATAATCGAGACGCATCAGGTCGAGTGGCTAAATGGAAAATAGAGCTTGGACACTTTGACATCAAATTTGAAGCCAAAAAAGCAATCAAGTCCCAGGCATTGGTAGATTTCATGGCCGAGTGGATTGAATAGCAACAGCCAATCCAAGTTCACTCGGCGCATTGGACCATGTTCTTCGACGGCTCTAAAATGTTGAATGGGTCCGGTGCTAGTGTTGTCTTGATATCTCCCAGGGGCGACAAGCTCAGCTATGTCTTGCAAATTCACTTTGATTCCTCCAACAATGAGGCAAAATATGAAGCACTTTTGTATGGGTTGCGCATGGCTATCTCACTCGGCGTTAAGCGCGTGATGGTTTATGGTGACTCAGATTTAGTGGTGAATCAAGTGATGAAAGAATGGGATGTTCGAAACCCCGCTATGACTGGGTACTGTAATGCTGTCAGAAAGTTGGAGAAGAAATTCGAAGGCCTGGAACTCCATCATGTTCCCCGACTGAAAAATCAGGCAGCTGACGAACTAGCAAAGATTGGGTCCACTCGACGGCCCGTCCCCAATGATGTGTTCTTAGAGCACTTGCACACTCCTTCGGTACAAGAAGATCCTTTCACCGAAGAGCCCCCTCAAGCTTTGAGTTCCTCTGACCCGACAGAAGTCGATGTCCCTGCAGTGATTGATCTGGTCATGGAGATTCTGGCTGTCACTCCCGATTGGACTGTGCCTTAAATTGCCTATATCCTTAGACAAGAGCTCCCTGAAGATGAAACAGAGGCTCGACAGATTGTGCGCAGGTCCAAGGCTTTTACTGTGATGGGAGATCAGCTGTTTAGAGAGAGTGCGACTAGCGTTACACAGAACTGCATTTCCCCCGAGGAAGGTCGAATGATTCTGGATGAGATCCACTCAGGAACTTGCAGCCACCATGCGTCCTCATGGACGATTGTCGCCAGAGCGTATAGAGCTGGTTTCTTCTGGCCACAGGCTAATGAGATGGCTAAAGACATCGTCGATCACTGTGATGGATGTCAGTTCTATGCAAACTTGTCACACAAGCCGGCCTCTGCTCTGAAGACAATTCCCCTTGCCCGGTCGTTTGCTGTTTGGGGACTTGACATGGTATGTCCCTTTCGGACCGGAAAAGGTGGTTTCACTCATTTGCTGGTTGCAGCCAACAAGTTTACCAAGTGGATAGAAGCCAAGCCCATCAAGAAATTGAACTCCCGTACGACGGTTACATTCATGAGAGAGATAATTTCCCGGTACGGTGTTCCTCACAGCATTATCAGAGATAACGACACCAATTTTGACTCAGAAGAATTCAGAAACTTCTGCACATCTCAAGGCACTTGGGTGGATTATGCATCTGTTGCTCACCCGCAAACCAATGGGCAAGTCGAGCAAGCTAATGGCCTCATCTTGCAAGGTCTGAAACCTCGTCTCATGCACGACCTAGATCATGTTGTTGGTGCCTGGGTAACTAAGCTGCCGTCTATGTTATGGGGCCTGAGAACTACGCCAAATCGGTCGACTGGATGGACTCCTTTTTTCCTAGTCTATGGTGCTGAAGCTGTCTTATCGAGTGACTTGTTTCACAATTCTCCTTGAGTGGAACTGTATTCTGAGGCTGAAGCCGAACAGGCTAGGCAGGATGGTGTTGATCTCCTGGAGGAAGATCAAGAGATGGCTTTGATCCGGACTACTGCCTATCAGCAGGATCTGTGGCACTTCCATGCGAAGAATGTCAAGAGTGGATCATTTCATGAGGGAGACTTGGTGCTCCGAGTGAATCAACACCGACCTCACAAGTTTGCTCCTGTATGGGAAGGTCCTTTTGTCGTCACTAAAGTGCTGAACAACGGAGCTTACCATCTGTACAATCTCATGAAACGGATAGACGAGCCACAAGCCTGGAATGCAGATCTGCTCCGGCGTTTTTATACATAAAGGCAGAAGAATTTTCTAATGTGATGAGAATACTTGATCTATGCAATTCAAATTTCTGCATTATATATTGTCGATTCCGATCATACAGTTACACTCTTGGGAATACTCCGAGTGTTGAGCAATCCTCAAACTCGGGGGCTTAGCTGCGAACATGCTTTCGCCGAAGTTAAAACCCTGTCGGGTGGATAGCAGTACAGTCACTCGACGACTTAGTTGCGAATTGACATTCGCCTAAGTTCGAAAAAACTCCGAGTGATGAGCAATCCTCACACTCGGGGGCTTAGCTGCGAACATGTTTTGCCTAAGTTAAAAACCCTATCGGGTGGATTGTAGTCCATTCATTTGACAGCCTATTGGCGAATCCGTCTTCGCTTAGGTTCAAAAATACTCCGAGTGGAGAGCGCTCCTCACACTCGGGGGCTTAGCTGCGAACATGTTTCGCCTAAGTTAAAAACTTTGTCGAGTGGATAGCAGTCCATTCATTTGATGACCTATTTGTGAATCCGTCTTCACTTAGGTTCAAAAATACTTCGAGTGGTGAGCAATCCTCACACTTGGGGGTTTAGCTGCGAACATCCTTTCGCCTAAGTTAAAAACCCTGTCGGGTGGATAGCAGTCCATTCACTCGACGGCCTATTTGCGAATCCGTCTTCGCTTAGGTTCAAAAATACTCCGAGTGGTGAGCAATCCTCACACTCGGGGGCTTATCTGCGAACATGCTTTCTCCTAAGTTAAAAACCTATCGGGTGGATAGTATTCCATTCACTCGACGACCTTCTCGCGAATCAGTGTTCGCTTAAGGTCAAAAATAGTCCGAGTGCTGAGCAATCCTCACATTCGGGGGCTTAGTTACGAACATGTTTTCGCCTAAGTTAAATACCCCGCCGAGTGGATTTTAATACATCCACTCGACTCCCTAACCGCAAATAAATCTTTGCCTAGGGTCAAAAATATTCCTAGTGTTGAGCAATCCTCACACTCGAGGGCTTGGCTGCGAACCTGTTTTCGCCTAAGTTAAATACCCCGCCGAGTGGATTGTAATACATCCACTCGACTCCCTAGCCGTGAATAAATATTTGCCTAGGGTCAAAAATATTCCGAGTGTTGAGCAATCCTCACACTCGAGGGCTTGGCTGCGAACATGTTTTCGCCTAAGCCTAAAAACAAACTCAGTCGAACAAACGATTAAAAGCTAAATACGGATAAATCCAAAGGGTTAATCACAGATAAAAGTTTTGCGAGAAAGCAAAAGTGCTCGGGCCTAAGGCCTGAATGAAGTTTTAAGGGATACAGTTTCACTCGACATACCGAGGCGAACAAAAGTGTTTCTTCCTCAGGTAAAGTTTTTCAATCATCCAACGGGTTGGCTGGCTCGACAAAAGTGTCCAAGTCGATGCCATCTGCGATTCTGGTAGCTGCGTCAATGAAGGTCTCCATGAAGTCCTCGAACTGAATCTTCTTTGTGTAAACCACTCGGAGCTCCTTCAACTTCTCCTCCCTCACGTCTCTACAATGGAGCATGACGAGTGATAGCGCCACGTCGGCCCCGCAGCGAGCAGCAGACTTCTTCCAGTCCTGCACTCGACTTGGAAGGTTGTTTAGACGGGCCATCATGGAGTTGAGGTCAAGCTGAAGAGTGTCCTCGGGCCACAGCTCCTTATCAATCCTCTCCATCGCAGATTTTAGTCGGACAAGATATGCCTGAACGCCCTAGAGCTGGAAATTGAGTCTGAGCATGTTCATGGCCACCGCGTCTGCGACAGGAGACTTGGTGGGATCCATCTTGGGCTCAATCTCCTCTGTCTCCTTTTCGAAGTCTTGGCAGAATTCTGTTGAAGAGAAGGAATGGGAGGAGAATCGGTGAGGTACGGTCTTCATGGATTTTACAAAGTTCAGTCGACAAGAGACACTCACCATCGAGCATGATGTACATCTTCCTTGAGAATTCGCCCAAATGCTTCTCCAGGCCATTGCTCCTTTGTTCAGCTGCTCAGCCCTTGTGACGAGATCCACACGCTCTTGCTTCAGCTTTGCGTTCTCCTCGTCCAGCTTCTTGGCAACCGCCAGCTTCCGATCTGCAGTCTCAGTTTTATCCTTGGCCACTCGTTGGGCGTCGGCGAGTGCTTTGTCCTTGTCCTCCAGCGCCTTCTTCATGGAATCTAAAGAAACAACATTGTTGAGTCGTGCTTGGAGTCGATGATTTTCATTGCGCACGTCTATTCGAGTGAGAGCACTCGGTTCAAAGCATGAAAAGTGAAGATGGGAATGCACAGAGTCGACGGTAGTTACCTCTCAGAGACTTCAGCTCAGCCCGCGCTCGCTCCAAAGCATTGTTGGAGGCTTCCAGATCCATGCGCAGTCGGTTCCGTTCATCCTCAAGATCCTTATACTGCGTTCCAAGTTCGCAAGCCCTCTGAAACCAACAAAAGAAAGAAATTCAATCGACAAGTAATACCAAGGACGGTCGAATGGGCTATGAATATCGTCGAATGCCTACCTTACTATCCTGGAACAACGTCATATAATGGTTGACCTACGATGTCCATGAAGCCCATGTCCAAGGGAAGAAGAATTCAATCAAAAGTCCACTCGACATGTCGAGTGGCTCTGGCGCGCCGCGTGCCATAGACAAATTCAAACTAGTCTCTATTAAGACCACTGCCAGTGCAAGCACTGGACGATGGTCTCGGGGACTACACCCCGTGGGTGCACTCAAAGTGTCCCCACTGAGACGGTTAACACTCGACATGTCGAGTAACTCGTCAAAAAAAATATGCACTCGACATGTCGAGTGCCTCCAGTACTACGCGTACGACGGAAATCCCGATTTCAAGTTTTCAAGACTACTGCTTATCATCTGCGATTAGCAGTAGCGTCGGGGACTACACCCAGTGGGTGCACTCAGCGTGCCCCCACTGGTTACTGAAACGTTTGACAAGGTTAGCCCTGTCAGAACATTCATCCGTCACTCGACCCGTCGAGTGACGCGCCTCCCTGCTCTGTGAAGTTCAATCTATCCTTATGTAGCGTCATATCATGGTTTATCAATGATATCCATGAAACTTACAAGGTAGCTTCGGAGTGGTGTGATCAAAGGAAAAATGTATCCCGCATACAACAAACTCTAAGACCCCTGCCGGTGCAAGCACTCGACAGCGGTCTCGGGGACTACACCCAGTGGGTGCACTTAGCATGCCCCCATTGGATCTGCCAATCCTCTATTAGTTGAGTGACAGAAAACATCCATCATTGGAATATCCGTCACTTGATCTGTCGAGTAACATGCCCCTCCCCACTCTGTGAAGTGCAGTTTATCCTTATGTAGCGTCATATCATGGTTTATCAATGATATCCATGAAACCTACAACGTAGCTGCCATGTGGTGCGACCAAGAGAAAACATATCAAGCATACAACGGACTCTAAGACCCCTGCCGAGGCAAGCACTCGATAACGGTCTCGGGGACTACACCCAGTGAGTGCACTCGGAGTGCCCCCACTGATCCAGAACCTACTCGATTAAGACCCGATCTATTCGGGTGGGGAAATTTCAAAACACTCTACGGGGTGGAAAGTAAACAGCCAGTGGGTGTACGGTCAAGAAAAGACATGAATTCAATCGGAAATGTACTTACAATCGAACTTACTCGGACATTGGTGCGAAGGGCCGTGCTGGCATCGTAAGCCAGCTTGCTGGCCTCGTATGCCTCTTTGGTTCGCAACATCATCTACTCTGCCTAAATCATAGCCTCCTTCACAGCTCCGGTCTAATCTTCTGGGACGCGATGCAGAGGGAAAGCCATCATGGGCGGGATCGGCGTAGTAGGTGGGGCAGCTGAAGCAGTCTGAGCAGGTCTGGTTGAAGTTGATGTCACGATGGTCGAGATAGCAAGAGGGGCACTCGACAGAGGTACTACAGGATCAGCTCTGATTCGTGTCGAGTCGTCCATTCCCTGAGAGGACTCTGCAGTCGACCGCTGAAGCGTCTGCACTGATGAAGCTCTTCGAGTGCGAGCACGCGAGGTGTCTGGGTCTTCCTCGTCATCTTCCAACTGGATGACCTCTGCAACGTCAATCGACAGTGTTAATTTTGCAAGTGACGAATTTCATTCGAACGAATCGAAGACTTGTTAACCTTTGTGAGAAGTTGCAGCGTCAGCAGTGTCAATGTCCATCGCTTCCCCTCCGTCTCGAGGAGATGTTACACAAGTCGCAACTCTGATGGATCAAACAATGCTCGGTTAGCAACAACACAAAGTCACAATCGACAGAAAGAATTTGAAAGTAAATACTCACGTGAATACAACACGCACAGTCATCTTGATGCATGGCAAGGCTTTGCGAGGTTTGGCCATGGTCACTTTGGGTTGCTTCGCCGATCGTTCGCTCGACTCGACACTCGAGGGGCACCTCCGTTTTGGGTTCTTCTTGCTTGGGCCCGGAGCCCTGTCCTCAGCAGCCACAAGATCTTGGCGAGCTTTGGTGCAGCGTTCAGTGCGACGAGGTGGCTCGACTTCTAGCTCATTTTCGTCCGAGTTTTCGTACTCGTCCTCGGAGTCTTCTGAACTATCGCCAGCCACGCTGCCGCCTTCACTCACAACTCCATTGTCAACATGGTTCCCGTTAGGAACGGGTGAGTGCATGTGCGTCCACTCCTGCATGATTCATGTAAAGAAGTCAGTTCATAAGTCAATATATCACTCGACGGTACAAGTACATTAGTCGACACTACGCAACTCACCAGATTCTTCGGCGGGTTTTCAACCGAGTAAGGCCGGATCCTCTTGGCTCCCAAAGGGTTGTCGCATGCTCCAATGATGCTGCGAAGCCACTGCTCGACAGTTTTTTGCGGAACCTCTTTTGGGTGCGCCCTGGTCGAGTCCTCAGGGCCCGTGTAGTGCCACATGGTGTGATCTCTGGCTTGGAGAGCTGAATACGTCGACTGAGAAATGTTTCCAACAGATCCATGCCAGTCACTCCACCCCGAATCAGTTGCACCACAGCTTCAACCAAGATTCCCACTTGGACATGTTCCTCTTCGGTCACCCTCAGAGACTTGGGGATAGCTGGACGGTCAGGAGTATAGGGGGGAAGGCCAGTCGACATGTTGGGTGATGCTACGTCTTTGTAGTAGAACCAAGTCGACTGCCAGCCTCTAACAGACTCAGGAAAAGTCATGGCAGGGAAAGAACTACGGGCTCTTTTTTGAAGTCCTAAACCCCCACACAACTGAAGGACACGAGTCTTCCGATCAACAGGGAGGGCTTTCTTCACAGTCTAGGATCTGACCTTAAAGATGTGCTTGAACAGCCCCCAATGAGGAGAACAACCCAGAAAACACTCGCACAAAGTAACGAAGGCAGACAAGTATGCAATAATATTCGGTGGGAGATGGAGTAGTTGAGAGCTTAAGAAATTCAAGAACCCTCTAAAGAACGGGTGGGGTGGCATAGAGAAATCTCTTTCAACGTGGGAGAGAAGGAGGACCCTCTCCCCATCGCGCGGCTCCGGCTCGTGCTCTCCCTCCGGCAGCCTCCAGATGTTGTCCGCCATGAGCCCATCGGCGACAAGGCCCTCCATGTCCTCACGAGTGACTATGGAGGGGAGAAAGTCCCCCTGTATCCATCCCGTCGGCGCGGTGAACCGAGCGGTTGAGGGCTTCTTGCCCTTGACCTTCATTTCCCCCTTCTTAGCTCGCTCCAGCTTCTCCATGGTGCTCTTCGTCATTGTCGCGGCGGCTCTTGTCGGAGAGGAACGGAGTGAGGCGCTGGAGACAGGGGAGGCAGAGGAAGAGAGGAAGTTTGGGGAATAGTACTATGCGAACCACAGTGCTCCGAGATTTATATCCCGTTGAGTGCCTCGCTGACTGGTGGACCCGCGAGATCGCCGCGCACGCCAGCCACAGTTTGCATCCAATACGTGGTGAAATGACCGGCGCAGAGATCGAGGCGTCATGCCCCCACTTGCCCTGATCGTCGCGTCATCATCGCACACGCGTGCTTCCCAAATTTCCGTATCCCGTGAAATCCGGGTCTAACAGACCGAATCGTCACCTCCAAAGATGCTTTCAGTTCACTCAGAGCAAAATAGGCATTGAACATTCACTCGGACACTTTCAAGGCTAAATGGATCTGGGCGAATGGCGAAGAGTGCAATCGACGCAAGTTTCGTTGAAGCCCCGAATATCATTCGTAAGATTTGGCATGTTGATCCTAAATTGACATCAATGCTTAGAGTTCAATCGACGCAAGTTTCGTTAAAGCCCCAAATATCATTCGGAAGATTTGATGCCTTAATGCAAGATTGGCATTGATACCCCCATTTCACCACTCGAACCCCGATCCATTCGGGAGCTAATGACGAGGATATGTACCTAGGGTAGGGTCCTAGGCAAGGCCTATATACCCTACCTAAGGACACTACATTGGAGGACTTGAAGACCAAGCATAAGCTTCCGACTAGATTCCATGTGACGTTAAAGTCACTCGACATTCAATCCACTCGGAGTCTTCTTCCTTCACTCGACAGTCGCCTGTCACTCGGTAGACCTCATTCTCAGTCGACACCAGAAGACCAGGAGCCACCATCAGGAGGCCAACGGGCAGTCATTATCCCTTTGTCATTAGTAGCATTTATTATGTATGTTACCAGTAACGCCAGACTTTAAAACCACGATCGGACCCTTAGATGCCGGGCACTTATGAGGGGCAGCAAACTCTATATAAGCCGCCCCTCCCCTCTGGTACAAGGGTTGGCAACCACTGTAATCTTAACATTCCACACGACATAAGCTCCCGAGCATTGAGACGTAGGGCTGTTACCTCCACGAGAGGGGCCTGAATTCATACATTCGTGTGTACACCCTCGCCGTAGCTAGGACTCTGCCCTTTCCCTTTGTACCCCTACCTTCTACTGTCAGGCTCGTTCCCACGACAGGTACTGTACTTGATGTGTTGCTTACCGCTAAGCTTTTTTCTAATTTTCTCTTGACAACTTTCTTTGCTTCTTTACGAACAGACATGATAGCATCACGTTTCCGCTGTTCCATAAACCTCGGTTCAGATATCTTTCTCTTCTCTTTGTCGTTTTGTTTTTCAGTCTTCTCCTCGTTTGGGCCGGGGGGTCGATCTGGTTATATTGGAGGATCCTTGCGTTCATGCTCCCTCTTGAAATCAGCATCTTGTTGCACATGTTGATCTTCACCATCTTGGTTAAGTTCTTTCTCTTGACTCCATGAATTGTTGTCTTGTTGCACATGTTGCTCTCGACCCTCTTGGTTAAGTTCTTTCTTTTGACTCCACGAATTGTTCTCTTGTTTGCCTTCTTCCTCTTCACTGTCCAGCAATTCAATAACCTTCATCTCTCCAGTGCATACATCAATTTGCTCGGGAGATTGAGGAATTTCTTCTTCGGTTATGCCGCAATCGACTTGTTTCATTTCTCTGTCTTCGATTACAACTTTATGTTTCAACATATCTATACCGATGAAACAAACAAATACAAATTGTGAGGCTTTGCTTGTGAAAACTACCTCTCAGCAGAGAATTAGTTTTTTGTTTTTTGAAAGACAAACCTATCATACAGTTTAGCAATACTAGGTTTGTATTGCCCATGTGCTTGCTCATTAAATGATACAGAATCCTCTTCCTCAAGTCGGGGACTTGTTCTTCTGTCAATGAGATGGTTCTTCCTTCTTCAGATTAGTGCTTGAGGTTCTTGTACATGTAGAACGCACAGTCCAGTCTGCAAGTTGAGAGAATGATTTGTTAATGATGCTGGCCCCTTGGTATGAAAATACTTTCTACATTTTTCATATTAAACTATCTCAACGAGATAAAGAACAAGGATGTTAGTAGTGTTTACGTGTCTGGTCCCTGAAGTGGTACGTCCATGATGACCTTCTTGAAATGGTCAATGTTACTTGGTGAAACTTGAACCTTCGAGCTTAGTTGTTTCCAGATCCTCTTTAAATTTCTTGTTACAACGTTGAAGAATTCTCTTGGCTCATTGTTATACTTTATAGAGTCAAGCAGCTCAAAGCGCAGTTTTTTTCATGTTGAGTGCTATGGTCATATAGTGACCGATAGTTTTCTCTTTGATGAAACCCCCTATGGCAGTTGGCAGAAGGAACTACAAAAGGACAACAATGCAACATAAACACTGGTACATAAATTTAAGCATCTGTAATTGTTCTTAGATATGTTAGTTTGTTCTGTTTATCATGTCATAATCTTCAAGATGTTCTCCTTCGATATCGAAAAACCTCTTAAGACGCTTTGGCAGATATTTTTTATCTTTTCGTCATCGTAGTCCCTAATCTCCATTGGATCATTGCTATTGGCTTGGTATATTACATGCTGCATGTTTTGTGAAATGTACATATAAAGAATTTGTAAGACCACATGTACACAGCTTGATACTCATTTACTTAAAATATGATATTGCGTCGAGATTTTTACTTACAGTATTGTTTACTGTTAGAATCTTCCTCCGTGTGCCCTAGAATTCATTTTGTAAGAGCAATAACAAGGGATCAATGATTACACTGTTGACTGCATTACCATCTGCGAAGCTTCTAACAGCGTCTCTAATCTTGGTAATAAAATCCCGCGCTATTATGAAATCATAATTTCTGCAATATATATATATATATATATATATATATATATATATATATATACATAGAGAGATAGAGATAAAGGGTATATTTGTTCACGGGAAAAAACGTTGAAATAATTTTTTCTGTGGAAGTAACATGCACTTACCTTTCTTCGACTGTCCATTCCCTGCGGCATACAACGTTGTAAATTTTTCAATCGTTCCTATTGTGGACTCAGTGTCTTTGCTGCCTTTTGTAGCTGAAGGCATTATACTACTTGGTACTTTGTGTTTATGTAATTAGAGGGGTTGAAATAATATTTTTTAATTACCTGATTCGTTGCAACTAGTTGTACCTTGTCCTTTGTCATCACTTTCCTGCCTTGGTGTGCCATGAGGTGCCTGGTTCCTGTTGCGTCGTTGTTTTTGTCTAGAACACTCTGAAGATTTGCTTCAACTTGTATATGTGTGAGCTCATCTTCTTGGGCTTCCTGCCTTGATGTGGCATGAGCAACCTTGGTTTCTGTTATGTCCTTGTTTTTGTCTAGAACACTCTAAAGTTTTGCTTCAATTTGTATATGTGTGAGCTCATCTTCTTGGGTTTTCTGAACCACGACAGATATTTGGTACTTAAATCAAAATAAAATTGCAATATTTTTTTTTATGAAAGCATCTTGTGGAATACCACCTCTTCGAATGTTGTCGCAGGTGTCGTGTCCTGGGATCCTATTGTTCGTTCCTCACTGCCAGTGTCCTCTCGTTTCTCTTGCGGCTGCTCAAAGAAAGAGGTAACTTAAAATGTGATTTCGTTTGTGCCTGAGGAGCTATTTTTTTCATTTGAGAGAAGTAGCTTATGTAATTTACCTCTTCAGAAGCTGTTGCCATTGTAGTCCTTGATATTTCCTTCTCGCCGACTGAATGTTTTGTACCTCCAGTTTCAGCGTTGTATGTCATTGCGATAATATGTTTGTTGACCTCTTCTGGTTGCTTGATCACGTGTACAACGTCGGCACTCTCCTTTGTTTCTTGCGGCTTTTCAAACTAAAAAGAAATTATTAGAGTCTATATTTCTTCACCAATTATTTTTTAAATGTTATAGATACAATAATTATTGGTTGGTGGTGTTTACCTCGTCGGTGTTTCTCAGCTGAGCTCTGCCTTGCACTCTCTTTTCTTCTTCCTCATATACTGAAGTTCTTGCCTCTATTTTTCGCAAGTCTTCTACTCCGGAGACAACACTGTCTTGTTGTTCGATGCTTTCATTTGTTTCTTTTTCCTGTTTGATGAACCAAAATATAAATAACGGTGGAACTTCATTTGAAATATGCTGATCTCTTCTAGTTCTTATCCAACTTTACCTCTTCAGTCATTCGTGATTATGCGATCTCTCCTAGTTTTTGTGTGTCAACTTAAGATTGCTCTTCGATTACAACACTTGGTTCTGTTGTATTGACAAGCTCCCCTAATTTATTGGTTTCATCAACTGCCATCTCTAAGGCTTGTATCTTGGTGTCAAGACGAACTTCATCTTGAGTGTAGCTTTGATGTGAATTAAATTCGTCATGGGATCCAGGTTCGACCTGCGTTGCCTTTTGTATTCGTGTTCTTGTAGTACCTGTAGATGAAAGATGGTGAGTTTAGCGCTTCATTTTTCTTTGGAAGTGATGACATTACAGTATATGTACAACATCGGTACTCTCCTTTCCTTCTCATGGCTCTTGAAGCTGAAAAGGAATTATTAGGGATTGTATTTCTTCCTTGGCTACCATTTTTTTAAATGATACAGAAACATGAATTGTTGGTTCGTTGGCGTTCACCTATTCAATGTTTGTGTCCTCCTGCAGGGTTTGCTCCTGTAGGCTTTGTAGTTGTTCCTTTGCAGCAGTGGTGTCCTCCTGTAGGGTTTCCTCCTCTACACTTTCTAGTTGCCCTTTTACAGTAGTGGTGTTGTTTGTTTCCTACGTCCATTTGGATCAAAAATGTTACTGTAATTAACCAGAACCACAGTACAAATCTCCGAGATAAGTTTTTTCTTGTCATTTTATTTTACCAGTCCATCGGTCGTTGTCGTGTTTGTATCTGCCTGCACCGCTATTTGTTTTGGAGGTAAAAGAGGTTCCAGGATATTCTCAACAACTGCCATCTCTAAGGCTTGTATCTCCTTGTCAGGACAAACTTCATCTTCAGTGTAGCATTGATGTGACTTAGATTCATCATGAGATCCGGATTTGACCTGCGTTGCATGTTCTATTCCGTGTTCTAGTAGTACCTGTAGATCAAAGATGGTGAGTTTAGCGGTTCATTTTTTCTTTGGAAATAATGAGACTACAATATGTGTACAACATCGGTAATCTCCTTTGTTTCTCATAAATTATTAGGGATTCTATCATCTAGTGCTTCTTCAAAACATAAACAGGAAAAATAAAAAAATGAAACAATCGGCATAGAACAACAATTGGTGCCTGTGGGATCTCGTTTGGAATGTGTGATCGTCATAAAACAATAGAACTAAATTTGGAATGTGTGATCTCTTATAACTCTTGTCCAACTATACCTCTTCAGTCATTGGTGCCTGTGAGATCTCTCCTAGATTTTCTGTGTCAAGCGAAGCCTGTTCTTCTATTACAGCAATTCGTTCTTTTATACTGACAAGCTCCCCTGAAATTTCGATTTCCTCCTATTCTGTTACTTGTCATTCTTTTGCAGCAGTGTTCTCGTTTGTTTCCTGTGCCCATTCAGATAAAAAAATGTTAGTGTAATAAACTGCATCATAGGATAAATCTCTGAGATAGGTTTTTTCTTGTTGTTTGATTTTACCCATCCTTCGGTACTTGTGGGGTTTATCTCTGCGTCCATTACCATTTATTTTTGAGAAAAAAATGGTTTCAACCTTGTCATCAACTGCCATCTCTAAGGCTTCTATCTCTGTATCAGCAGCAACTTCATCATGAGTGTGCCTTTGCATATCATCCTCTATTATCTCCTCTTCTTGTAATACCTGGGTATGAAACATGGTATGTTTTGTGGCACATTTTGTTTAGAAGACCTGTTGTACCTGGATAAGTTGGTTATGGAAGGTCACCTCATTACTGTTTTTTTGTTGTTCTTGTTCATCTTGTGATCTATCACTGCTTGAGCCTATCTCTGTTGGACTTGTTTGTTGTTTCTTGTCAAGCCAAGTCTACATTTCGTTCTAGGTCTGTAGCTTGTTAAACACGTACGTATCCAGCTTACAAGAAAAAAAAGGTTGTTTATACTCACTTTTTGGCTGGTTACGATGCCTGAGGACGAGCCTTTCCTTCTCAGTTCTCTCGTATCTTCATAGATGATAGGTGATTTCTTCTTTAGATGCTCATGTTCACTGTTGTTGCCATCTTTTGTCTGCTTCTTCTCTGTTCTGGCCTGGTTTCCATCTGTCGTCTTTTGTGTTCTAGTTCTTTTCGTTCTCTGTTCTTTCTCTTCTACTTCATTGGTTTTTCTTTTCGGTCTTCTCGGTGGTTCTTCTACTATCTTCACTATAGCTGTCAGGTTCCTGTTGTGAATCATGCGCTGATAGGCATTGTGTCGATCGAAATTACCAATCAGTGTCACCGTTTGGTTTATCAGACTTTCTCTGGCTGATTGGTCATAACTTGCCTCATCTTCAGTGCATCCTACCACATTATTTTGCCTTATCACGGGTACCTGTCTTGCTTCATCAAGCACTTTTTCCGACAATTTGTTGATCTTGTTGAAGCCTTCTTCAGATCCTTTGCTTGTGCTTCTCTCATGTTCGCTTCTCGTTCTGGTGTTGTCCGTTGCTTAACGCCGAAGCTTGGGTGGATCTAATAGTAGTTTTGACGTTTTCTGGTCATGTCTATTACTCTGTGATGGTATCAATTGCATTGAAGTTGAAGGTGACCCTACGTTTCCGTGATCCGTGTAGAATATCCTATCTGCTGTCCCTTTCCATGTCTGCATTGTTTCGGTAAGACGAAGTTTGTTAGAATAAGAAGTGTTTTTAAACGGTATGAGGAATTCATAGACAACAAAGATACCTTTATCCTGCCAAATTCATAGTCATCTGGACGTCCTTTTCCATCCTTCTTCATGTCTTCTTTAGCTATCTTCTTTAGAACGTTCTGCTCAAGGTAGTTCGCTCTGGGCGTTGAAGTATTGTTCATACTCTTAGATAATCTATTCATTTCTCTTGTGTTTGGTAACACCAGGGAGTCGAGGTACATGATTACTGGTGCCTGCGCCAAGCCATAGAGGTGGTCTTGGTTTCCTTTTACACCCTTTTTCATTTCTTGCCAATCAATGGCTCTAGCCTGGATTGTTTCGACAATGACTTGGCAGAAATCCATCTCCGCCATTTCTTTATAATTCATATTCTTGACCATTATTGCTTGTTTTCTGTAGCGAGGGAAGGTTGTCCCACAGACAACCTTGTTGAAAAATATGAGGAAAAAGATTTTGACAGCGTTCTTGTTTTCTTCTTCTCGATCTATTTCTACAAGCTGCCTTAATTTCGTAATCAGATCTGAATGTGATAAGTCAATTTTTGTGAAGCCAAGGTCTGACTGCAGCTCCTTCATTGATTCGTTGCAAATCATTGGCCTTGGTGCTATCTTTTTTGTTGCCGTTTGGGTATCCAAAAACTTTATTGATCCCTTCCTTGGTAATCCTTATTTCCTTGTCCCCATCGCCGTCACCGAAGCTTATCGTCAAGTTATTTGTGTCAATATTTTTGTACATGTATGCTGCGAGGTTCCTATTGATTGAACCTGTTATTTTGCAGCCCTCTATGCTGCCAAAGCCAGTCGTCTTAACATCTTTTCGGTGACGTTCTTTGAGAATTCCCCATGCTTGTTTCACCTGATGAAATGTAGCTCCATCCTTGATTTGACATTTTTCGTCAGCTTCTATTTTATCTGCTTCGTTGACTATCATCGGTAGCGATTGTTTTCCGCTCGCCCTTTTCCTCTTTCTCTTCTTTTGGCTTGTATTTCCCTGATTCAGAAAAAATAGAAACAGATGTTTTGTTAGTAAGCATCGTTCTATTTTCAGTAGAAACAAATACTTGTAGAGAAATCATCTCTTACATGATCGCTGTCGTCCTCTCCAGCTTTGCTGTCAAGTGCAGGATTTAAATCATTGTCTCTTTTTGTGCTGGCATTGGCAATGTTGGATTCTTTCGAAACTCTGTTTTTCGAATCCTCTCCTTCTTCATCTCGCTGTCGTTTTTTTCTATCTTTCATGTCAATTTATTTTTTCATTACAGATGGTTTTGCTTGATGATGAGCTGGTGGGATTACCATTAGAGGCTTCGATTGTTGCTTCAAGGTATCACTACTGACTAAGGGCTCAGTGCTTTTCTTTCTCTTATGTGTCTTTTCCACAATATTAACACCATCTGTCCTTTCTGGATGTATCTTTGCTTTTTGCCTGCTATAAGTTACAGTGGTTTTCTTTGGCTGTGATACGACGGTAGGTGCCTTTTTGTGCTTGCTTGGTCCCGTCCTTGTTCCTTGTTGGCGAGGAGAGATGTTGGGTCTATCTAGATATTCTGTATTAATTTCAGAAATGATTGTCTGAATATCAGCGTCTAGATGCCCTGTTTAATAACGAGTTAGGACATAAGGTTTGTGATGCAATATTTACTATAAACAGTAAAAGATAGTTCTAAATCATACTAATGGGTTATACATGACATAACTTCCTCTTGGTGATAATAAGGTACTATGCAAGCATTCTAAAAAAGTTGTCATAGGAATGCAACATCTCTTTGTCATTGGGATCACGGTACAGCAGAAAAGAGTTGTTACTTAGAAGCATAGTTGGACGATAACAGTTACCTTGATTGACTGCATGTTGTGGATGTATAACTGTTGAATCAACAATATTACCTATTTTCTCTTGCTCAGTTTCCATGAAGTCCTTCGCACCAATGATTTCTGCATGTAAAACGACGTGCTGTGAGGGACCTACTTGGATTTGACAAAAAATTAGGTCACGGTTTGTTTGATGCTTAAAGCACGTATTATCTAAACATGGAGCACAGATTTTGAAAAACAAGGTCACGTAATTTCAAATCCATAAAATGTAGGTACGTAAACAATCGCCGGTAACTTTTTTCCTATCCTATTTCTACTTGTTAGATAAGTTGAGAGAAAGTATTTGAAAGCAAATTTGGTGCGGCTGCTAGGGTTTCTGTTCATCCAAGGCAGGGGAAATAGATACTATGAGCGACCTGCTGCAACGGGATGGAATGCAAAAATGTTTACCTTCGATTACGCGTGCGGGACTCCTCGAATCCATCCACTCATTCTGTTGTTGCTCTTTGTAGTTATCTCCGCTGCCGATTTTCCGAGCGTAGTTCTTCGCCGACTGTCGCCACCAGCAGGGGGGATGCTGTGGCCGGAACCTTCTGAGTGCTTGTGTCGGAGTGCAGGGGGGTTGGAGAACCGCGGCGACGGTTACCGGCGAGGCTAGCGGCGGTTTCGAATTTCGTGTGCTTGAGAATGAGAAGAGAAGAGCGTGCACGAGGGGAAGTATTTGAGATTTTCGATTGGGGGAAGAAGGAACGCGGTAGTAGAGAGAGCGAGGGAACCGACGAAACCGTCCTGAATCTTGCATCAAGATTGGTGAAGAGCCGGTTTGTTTTTGTGCTTTATTGTTGAACCTTGCATCAAGATTGGTGAAGAGTTGGGTTGTTTTTTTCTTTATTGTCAACCGTCCTGAATCTTGCATCAAGATTGGTGAAGATCCCGGGTGTGTAGTGGCACAAGAGTCACGGAACAGACATTTTGAATAGCCACATCGTAAAGCACGGGTGTGTAGGCAAAAGAATCACGGTAGTATAGGCACAAGAGTCACGGAATAGACATTTAGAATAACCACAACATAAAGACATTTAGAATAACCACAACGTAAAGCACGGGTGTGTAGGCAAAAGAATCACGGGCTAGACATTTGGATAGCCACTGTGAAAAGCACAGGTAGTGTAGGCACAAGAGTCACGGAATAGACATTTAGAATAGCCACAACGTACAGCACGAGTGTGTAGGCACAAAATCACGGTAGTGTAGGCACAAGAGTCACGGAACCGACATTTAGAATAGCCACAGCGTAAAGTATGACAGTGTAGGCACAAAAATCACGGTAGTTTAGGCACAAGAGTCACAAAACAGACATTTAGAATAGCCATAGCGTAACGACATTTAGAATAGCCACAGCGTAAAGCACGGGTGTGTAGGCAAAGAATCACGGGCTAGACATTTGGATAGCCACCGTGAAAAGCACAGGTAGTATAGGCACAAGAGTCGCAGAATAGACACTTAGAATAGCCACAGCGTAAAGCACGAGTGTGTAGGCACAGAAATCACGGTACTATAGGCACAAGAGTCACATAACAGACATTTAGAAAAGCCATAGCGTAAAGCACGGGTGTGTAGTGGCAAGAATCACGGTAGTGTAAGCACAAGAGTCACCGAACAGACATTTACAATAACCATAGCATAAAGCACATGTGTGTAGTGGCAAGACTCACGGTAGTGTAGGTACAACGGTCAGGGAATAGACATTTTAGAATAGCCACAGCATAAAGAATGGGTGTGTAGGCACAAGAATCACGGGCTAGACATTTGCATAGACACCGTGAAAAACACAGGTAGTGTAGGCACAAGAGTCACGAAATAGACATTTAGAATAGCCACAGCATAAAGCACGAGTGTGTAGACACAAAAATCACGGTAGTGTAGGCACAAGAGTCACGGAAACAGACATTTAGAATAGCCACAGCGTAAAGCATGGGTGTGTAGGCACAAGAATCACGGTAGTGTAGGCACAAGAGTCACGAAATAGACATTTAGAATAGCCACAGCGTAAACCACGGGTGTGTTGGGGCAAAGAGTCACGGTCTAGAGATTTTGCTACATGACGAAACACGCGCTACGACCTATGACCCTTCCCTTCAAGATTTATATGAATGCTAACCGAGCCGAAGGCTAGCCGGAGCTGCGCCGCTGGAGGCGCCGTTTGCACGTGGCATGACGAAACACGCGCTACGACCTATGACCCCCCTCCAAGGTTTATATGAATGCTAACCGAGCCAAAGGCGAGCTTGGGCTGTGCCGCCGGAGGCATTGTTTGCACGTGGCATGACGAAACACGCGGCACGAAAAAATACGCACTACGACCTATGACCCCCCCCCTCAAGATTTATATGAATGCTAACCGAGCCGAAGGCGAGCCGGGGCTGCGCCACCGGAGGCACCGTTTGCATAAAGCACGACGAAACACGCGCTACGACCTATGACCCCCCCCCCTTCAAGGTTTATCTGCATGCTAACCAAGCCAAAGGTGAGCCAGGGCTGCACTGCTGGAGGCGCCGTTTGCACGCGGCACGACGAAACACACGGCACGAAAAAACACGCACTATGACCTATGACCCCCCTTCAAGGTTTATATGAATGCTAACCGAGCCGAAGGCGAGCTGGGGCTGTGCCGCCGGAGGTGCCGTTTGCACACGACATGACAAAACACGCGGCACGATGAAACACGCGCTACGACCTATGACCCTTTTCAAGGTTTATATGAAAGCTAACCGAGCCGAAGGCGAGCCGGGGCTGCACCGCCGGAGACGCCGTTTGCATGCGGCACGACGAAACACACGGCACAACAAAACACGCACTACGACCTATGACCTCCCTTCAAGGTTTATATGAATGCTAACCGAACCGAAGGCGAGCCAGGCCTGCGCCACCGGAGACGCCGTTTGCACGCGACACGACTTAACATGCAGCATGACAAAACACGCACTACGACCTATGACACCCCCCTTCAAGGTTTATATGAATGCTAACCGAACCAAAGGCGAGCCGGGGCTTCGCCGCCGGAGGCGCCGTTTGCACGCGGCACGATGAAACACGCGACACGAAAAAACACGCACTATGACCTATGACAACCCCTTCAAAGTTTATGTGAATGCTAACTGAGCCGAAGGCGAGCCGGGGCTGCGCCGCCAAAGGCGTCGTTTGCACGCGGCATGATGAAACACGCGGCACGACAAAACACGCACTACGACCTATGACCCCCACTTCAAGGTTTATATGAATGCTAACCGAGCCGAAGGCGAGCCGGGGCTGCGTCGCCGGAGGCGCCGTATGCACGCGACACGACGAAACACGCGGCACGACAAAACACACACTACGACCTATGACACCCCTTCAAGGTTTATGTGAATGATAACCGAGCCGAAGGCGAGCCAGTGCTGCGCCGCTGGAGGCGCCGTTTGCACGCGGCACGCCGAAACACGCGGCACGACAAAACACGCACTATGACCTATGACACCCTCCCTTCAAGGTTTATATGAATACTACAAAGATACGTGAAACATGCCTTTGTAGATTCCGAAGTGTGCTTCTTTGAATTGACGAACCGTGCCTCGCAACATCGAGTTGAAAGTTGACATTTGATTGTGTTGTAAGCCCCCACCCGTCCCCCGAAATCTCAATTTCCCGGAAATATAATGGGAAAAAAACTGAAAAGGGAAACACAACGTTTCGCGTCGCGGAAAGGGAAAACAGAAAACCAGGATAGTTCGAGAGGTTAGGTAAAAAATTTACAAAATCAGAATCCGAAAAGGGAAATCAGGATTGCTCGGGGTTCGTTCCGTGCATGACACTTGTCGCGCGCGGAGCGCCACCGAAACGTTCATTCGTTTCTCGCGCAGCGAGCGCTCGTTAACTAGTTGCTCTCATGGACGACCTAAGCCCGACCCAAAAACCCGGTTGAGTTGGGCTTGGGAATCGGGCTGGGCATGGGTCTCATTTCTCAGCTTGGAAGCTAGATTGGGTCGGGCTAAGTCAGGTCCAGGCCTTGTTTTTTTCGCTCGAAAGCTAGATTGTTTCGCGTGTTTTCCCGTTTCTTTTCCTTCTTCACCAGTTCTATATTGGGTGTTTTCCCGATTTAAATGCGTTTCCTTATGCTTTTCATTGTTTTTATTTGGTTTTAGGAAGTTTTTATAGAATTTCTTTCTATGTGTTGTGCCTATCAATTTTCCTCGGCTTTCTAAGTGTTATTCATGTCTATAGTTTTTGTACATCAGGAACATTTTTATACACGTTTAACATCTTCTTTCACATATGCTTAGCATGTTTACATACAATGATAGACGTTCCTTTCAAATACATGTTTGATGTATACTTTTTTCATAAAGATTGTACATTTATATATATATATGTCTGAATGATATACATTTGACATTTTTCAGATAAATGGTTAAATTTTTCTAATACCACATATATTTTTTCAAACACATGAATATTTTGAATATGACACAGCCTTTTTTTGTATTAAATCAACATTTTGCATATGCATTTAAAACATATATTTTATATACGTTTAACATTTGTATATGAGAAAACAATGTTGTGGTGAAGAAGGCCATGACAAAGGACTTGAATACGTTGATTTCTGACCCAGAGAAGGGCGCTAGGTCCATGAATAAGGCTGACTTTGACGCCGCTTGACAGAGGGCAAAATGGGCCAAGTCTGGTCGAAGCCTCGGTTTTTAGCTCGAAAGCTAGATTGTTTAGGGTGTTTTCCCGTTTCCTATTCTTATTCACGGGTCCTCTTTTGGGGTTTTTCCCATTCTAAATGTGTTAGAATGTTTTTAATTTGCATTTAATTTGGTTTTAAAATGTTTTTATTGAATTTTTTTCCTGTGTGTTGTGCCTATCAATTTTCCTCAGCCTTCTAAATAAGTGTTATTCATGTCTATAGTTTTTATCCATCAGGAACATTTTTATACACGTTTAACATTTTCGATAACATATGATCAGCATTTTTATATAAAATGATATACATTTCTTTCAAATACATGTTTAATGTATAGTTTTTCCACAAACAATGTACATTTTTATATATGTCTGAATGATATACATTTGACATTTTTCAGATAAATGATTAAATTGTTATAATACCACATATATTTTTTGAAACACGTGAACATTTTCAAAATGACACGACTTTTTTTTGTATTAAATCAACATTTTGCATATGCATTTAAAACATATATTTTATATACGTTAACATTTGTATACGAGAAACCACTGTTGTGATGTAGAAGACGACGACGAAGGAGTTGAAGACGTTGATTCGTGACCAAAGAAGGGTGCTTGGTCCATGAATAAGGTCGACTCTGGCGACGCTCGACAGAGGGCAAAATGGGTCAAGTCTGGTCCAGGCCTCATTTTAAGCTCGAAAGCTAGATTGTTTAAGGTGTTTTCCCGTTTCCTTTTCTTCTTCACCGGTCCTCTTTTGGGGGCCTTTCCCATTTTAAATGTGTTTCCTTATGCTTTCATTGTTTTTATTTTGTTTTAGAACATTTTTATTGAATTTTTTCTGTGTGTTGTACCAATTTTCCTCGGCTTTCTAAATAATTGTTATTCATGTCTATAGTCTTTATCCATCAGGAGCATTTTTATACACGTTTAACATTTTCTTTAACATATGGTTAGCATTTTAATATGCAATGATAGACATTTCTTTCAAATACATGTTTCATGCATGCTTTTTCCATAAACATTGTACATTTTTATATATGACTGAATGATATACATTTGACATTTTTCAGACAAATGATTAACTTTTTATAATACCACTTATATTTTTTGAAACACATGAACATTTTGAAAATGCCACAACATGTTTTTGATTTAAATCAACATTTTGCATATGCATGTAAAACATATATTTTGTATTGGTTTAACATTTGTATACGAGAACACAATGCTGTGGTGAAGAAGGTGACGACGAAGGAGTTGAAGACGTTGATTCCTGACCCACGAAAGGATACTAGGTCCATGAATAAGGCCGACTCCAGCGACGCTCGACAGTGGGGCAAAATGGGCAAAGTCTGGTCCAGGCCTCGTTTTTTAGCTCGAAAGCTAGATTGTTTAAGGTCTTTTCCTATTTCCTTTTCTTTTTCACTGGTCCTCTTTTGGGGCTTTCTCATTTTAAATGTGTTTTCTTATGCTTTTTATTGTTTTTATTTGGTTTTTGAACGTTTTTATTAAAAAAAATAGGTGTGTTCTGCCTGTCAGTTTTCCTCGGCTTTCTAAATAAGTGTTATTCATGTATATAGTTTTTATACATCAAGAACGTTCTAAATACACATTTAACATTTTCTTTAACATATGGTTAGCATTTTTATATACAATGATATGCATTTCTTTCAAATACATGTTTAATGTATACTTTTTCCATAAACATTGTACATTTTTATATATGCCTGAATGATATACATTTGACATTTTTCAGATAAATGACTAACTTTTTATAATACCACATTTTTTTTTGAAACACATGAACATTTTGAAAATGCCACAACCTTTTTTGTATTAAAATCAACATTTTGTATATGTATTTAAAACATACATTTTGTATACATTTAACATTTGTATACAAGAACACAATGCTGTGGTGAAGAAGGCGACGATGAAAGAGGTGAAGACGTTGATTCCTGACCCACGGAAGGACGCTATGTCAGTCGACATCCCTCGCTGGGCCATGAATAAGACCGACTCCGGCGACGCTCGATAGAGGGCAACATGGGCCAAGTCAGGTCCATGCCTCGTTTTTTAGCTCGAAAGCTAGATTGTTTGGGGTGTTTTCCCGTTTCCTTTTCTTCCTCACCATTTCTATTTTGGGTGTTTTCCCATTTAAAATGTGTTTCCTTATGCTTTTCATTGTTTTTATTTGGTTTAGAACGTTTCTATTAAAAAAAATCTATGTGTTGTGCCTATCAATTTTCCTCATCTTTCTAAATAAGTGTTATCCATGTCTATAGTTTTTATACATCAGGAACATTTTTATACACGTTTAAGATTTTCTTTAACATATGGTTAGCAGTTTTATATACAATGATAGACATTTCTTTCAAATACATGTTTAATTTGTACTTTTTCCATAATCATTTTACACTGAATATATACATTTAAATTCTTTCAGATAAATGATTATCATTTTATAATACCACATATATTTTTTGAAACACATGAACATTTTGAAAATGCTACAGCCTTTTTTGTATGGAATCAACATTTTGCATATGCATTTAAAAGATATATTTTATAGATGTTTAACATTTGTATACGAGAACACAATGATGTGGTGAAGAAGGAGATGACTAAGGAGTTGAAGACGTTGATTCCTGACCCTGGAAAGGGCGCTATGTTAGAGGACATCCTTCGGTAGGCCCTGAATAAGGCCGACTCCAGATACGCTCGACATAGGGGAAAATGGGTCAAGTACGGGAAGTATGGGCATCCTAACGACCACTGCGTCGTAGCCTACTCGACAACAAGGACTGTGGTGGCTTCGAAGAAGGACGACAACGGGATGTTGGCGCCAAGCGATCGTGTAAGAGCCATCGTTCTTGACGATGACGATGAGGACGAAGATGATGAGGAAGAAAAGAAGATGGCTACGACCTACCACCGCTCGACGCGACTCCAGGATCGCCGCGGCTAGATAAGAAAGTTTGTAAACCAATCCCCACCTCAATGTAATAAAAAAATAGCTATGAACTCAAGAAGTCGTAGGTGCAAAATCCAATCCACCACCCTCGATGTTTAATTCCCTTCCCAACTGTCCAATCGCATGGTCAAATTAAATCTAGCCCAAATCGAAAGCAGTAAATGCAGAGACAGGGCAAAGACTTACCACCATGGCCGATGGACTCTGTGGGGATTTGCAGTCGCTGCGATGGTAGCCGCCGTCTTGGATCGTCCTACTGTCACTCTAGTGGTCGCCGCCGCCGGTGTGAGTAGGGAAGAGGGGAGAGAGCGGTGAGGAAGGAATGTGAGGCCGGGTAATTTATGACGACGCTTCGGGAAACAGCGCAATGTCTCAAGACCGCATCCACACGTGCAGCCGCCCACACCCATGTGCCTAGGGTTGCACCCTCGGCCCTATCTCCCAAAAAATGATCGATTTGAGTGTTCATCTGGATGAAGGCCAAGGGGTGCTTTAAAGTTCGTGCTATGCATGCCCAACAAAGAACGTAGCTAACCAATGGGCCATTTCCGCATGGGAATGGTTGAGGTATATGCGGGTAACCAAACGCATCCATGAACGTTTTTTCCCTCACAAAATAAAATAAAATCCATGAACTTTTTAATAATTTCACAACATTTTTTGTATGGAATCAACATTATATATATATATATACATATATTTCGAACAATTATCTTATATATGCTTAATGTTTTAATATTCTTTTATTTGTTGGTATCACATACATTTTTTGAAACACATGAACATTTTAAAAATTTCACAACATATTTTTGTATGGAATCAACTTTTTCCATATGCATTTAATTTTATTTATTTTATATATGTTTAAATTTTTTAAAATATTTTGACTATTTTTTACATTATCACGTATGTTGTTTGAAACACTTGAACTTTTTGAAAATGTCACAACTTCTTTTTGTATGGAATCAACAATTTTTATACACATTTAAAAAAAATATTTTACATACGTTTAGCTTTGTTAAAATATTTTATTAACATCTTTTATATTATCATATACATTGTTTGAAACACTTGAGCATTTTTAAAATGTGATAAAAGAAATTCGAATGCTATCAACATTTTTTGAATTAAGCTAACATTTGTTTCACATTTTCTTCTCATTTTTCTTCATGTTTTTTCTTATTTATGTTTTTTATCTTTTGTAACATATGAATTTACAATAAATTAGAATATAATAATAACAAATATACAAACGAAAACACATGAGAAAAGACAAACTAACCTAAAACCTACATGAGTCGACCCATTTCACGACGCTTGATGTGCGCACTCGCTGCAACTCACACTAAGCTAGGTATATTTGCGCCCCCAAAAATGGCACACAAACGAAACATGCCGGCCAATGTTTGGCTTCGCTGTCCCATAGTCATCGGTTGCGCCACAGCGTCAGCTTTTCTTTGTTTACTCTCGTTTGCTCGTCATTGCAAGTAAGGTTGTATATGGATATGATTCATTGATGAGCCACAAGTATGGGGATCAACTGTAGTTCTTTCGGTAAGTAAGAGTGTCGAACCATAACAAATAGTTTTCAGCAAGGTATTCTTTGCAAGTGTTGTAAGTAACAGTAATAAATAGTTTTGTAGCAAGATAATTCGTAACAAGTAACAAGTAACAATAATAGCAAGTGTGCATCAAGATAGACCAATCCTTTTATAGCAAATGACAGACGGGAAAGTACTCTTATATAAAGCAAATGCTCCCGAGGGCACATGAGAACTACTATCTAGTCATGTTCATCATGTTGAGTTCATTCACGTTCGTTACTTTGATAATTTGATAATTGGATGGACCGGTGCTAAGGTGTAGTTCTTACTTAAACAAGTAACCCACTTATGATTACCCACTCCCGCAAGCATCCGCAACTACGAAAGAAGAATTAAGATAAATCTAACCATAGCATGAAACGTGTGGATTCAAATCAGCCCATTATGAAGCAACATACAAACTGAGGTTTAAACTTGTGTCACTCTTGCAACCCATCATCTACTTGTTATTCCACAATGCCTTTCCTTAGGCCCATAACATGGTGAAGTGTCGTGTAGTCGTCTTTCACACGACACCACTAAGAAAAGCAATAACGTACATATCATCAAAATATCAAACGAATACCGACTTCACATGATTACTTATAACAAGACTTCTCCCATGTCATTGGAAACAAAAGTAACTACTCACATGTCATCAACATGTTTAAGATCAGAGGTATAATAATGGTGATAAGGATCTCAACATAATATCTTCCACCAAGTAATCCAACAAGAATCAGCTATGAGATGTAATCAACACTACTAGTAACCCACAGATACCAATCTGAGGTTTTGAAACAATGATTGAATATATGAGATGAACTAGGTGTTGGAAATAGCATGAAACGTGTGGATTCAAATCAGCCCATTATGAAGCAACATACAAACTGAGGTTTAAACTTGTGTCACTCTTGCAACCCATCATCTACTTGTTATTCCACAATGCCTTTCCTTAGGCCCATAACATGGTGAAGTGTCGTGTAGTCGTCTTTCACACGACACCACTAAGAAAAGCAATAACGTACATATCATCAAAATATCAAACGAATACCGACTTCACATGATTACTTATAACAAGACTTCTCCCATGTCATTGGAAACAAAAGTAACTACTCACATGTCATCAACATGTTTAAGATCAGAGGTATAATAATGGTGATAAGGATCTCAACATAATATCTTCCACCAAGTAATCCAACAAGAATCAGCTATGAGATGTAATCAACACTACTAGTAACCCACAGATACCAATCTGAGGTTTTGAAACAATGATTGAATATATGAGATGAACTAGGTGTTGGAAATATGCCCTAGAGGCAATAATAAATTAGTTATTATCATATTTCCTTGTTCATGATAATCGTTTATTATCCATGCTATAATTGTATTGATTGGAGACTTAGATGCATGTGTGGATACATAGACAAAACCATGTCCCTAGTATGCCTCTAATAGACTAGCTCGTTGATCAAAGATGGTTAAGGTTTCCTAGCCATGGACATGAGATGTCATTTGATAACGGGATCACATCATTAGGATAATAGTGTGATGGACAAGACCCAAACTACAAACGTAGCATATGATCGTGTCAGTTTAATGTCACTGTTTTCTACATGTCAAGTATCTGTTCCTATGACCATGAGATCATGCAACTCACTGACACCGGAGGAGTGCTTTATGTGTATCAAACGTCGCAACGTAAATGGGTGACTATAAAGGTACTTTACAGGTATCTCCGAGGGTGTCTGTTGGGTTGGCATGGATCAAGACTGGGATTTGTTACTCCGTGTGGCGGAGAGGTATCTCAGGGCCCACTCGGTAATACAACATCACAATAAGCCTTGCAAGCAATGTGACTAAGTGTTAGTCACAGAATCTTGTATTACGGAACGAGTAAAGAGACTTGCCAGTAACGAGGTTGAACTAGGTATGAAGATACCGACGATCGAATCTCGGGCAAGTAACATACCGAAGAACAAAGGAAACATCATACGGGATTAACTGAATCCTTGACATAGAGGTTCGACCGATAAAGAACTTCGTAGAATATGTAGGAACCAATATAGACATCTAGGTCCCACTATTGGTTATTGACCATAGAGGTGTCTCGGTCATGTCTACATAGTTCTCAAACCCGCAGGGTCTGCACACTTAAGGTTTGGTGACGTTTCGGTAGTATAGAGTTATGTATTGTGGTGACCGAAGGTTGTTTGGAGTCCCGGATGAGATCCCGGAGTCACTAGGAGCTCCAAAATGGTCCGGAGGTAAAGATTGATATATAAGAAGTCCTATTTTGGTCGCCGGAAAAGTTCCGGGCTCATCAGTAGTGTATCGGGAGTGCCGGTTGTGTACCGGGAGACCATCGGGAGTGGTATTTCGACCCAAGAGGCTACATGGGCTGTGGGAGAGTGAATACCAGCCCTTAGTGGGCTGGTGGAAGTCCCACAGAAGGCCCATGCGGCTGGGAGAGAAAACCCAAAGAGAAAAGGTGGAAAAAAGGCAAAATAGGAAGGAATCCTAGTCCTACTAGGATTGGAGGAGGAGTCCTCCTCTTCTCCTTGATTCGGCCGAACCAAGGGCTGGTCCCTTGAGGGCCAAGCCTCCTCCTCTCTTCCTCCTATATATACAAGAGGTTTTAGGGTTTTTGGCACTTGATTTTTTAGCCACGTGCTACCCGTTCCTCTAGTGCATAGTTTCTCCTCTAGATCGGTTTTCTGCAGTGCTTAGGCGAAGCCCTGCCGGAATTGCTTCACCACCATCGCCGCGGCGCTGTCACGCTGCCGTAGAACTATTCTACCTCTCCGCTCCCTCCTGCTGGATCAAGAAGGCGGAGATCGTCATCGAGCTGTACGTGTGCTGAACGCGGAGGTGTCATCCGTTCGGCGCTAGATCAGAAGGACCGTGATCAAGATCGCGAGACGGATCGTGATGAGATCGCGGGACGGATCGTGATGAGTTCGCGGGACGGATCGTGATTAGATCGTGGACGGATCGTGATGAGATCGCGGGACACTCGGCGATTTGGATCGCGAAGATGTTCGACTACACCAACCGCGTTTCTTAACGCTTCCCGCTTAGCGATCTACAAGGGTATGTAGATCCACTCTCCCTCTCGTAGATGCTCATCACCATGGATAGATCTTGCGTGTGCGTAAGAAATTTTTTGTTTCCCATGCAACGTTCCCCAACACTAGGGTTGGAGATGAGATGGTGTTGGTGAAGATGTTCATGAAGATTGGTCTCCCACGAAGGAGGAAGCATTGGCGATGACGATGGCTTCGATCTCCCCCTCCCGAAGGGAAGTTTCCCCGGTGGAATCTCTTTGTTGGAGAGCATAAGGGCCTCTTCCCAGGTTTCCGTCTCGAGACGGCGGCACTTTCCCGAAAGTTTCTTGTTGATTTTTTCTAGGTAAAAACAGACCTTATAGGAGAAGAGGGGGTGGGGGTCAGGAGACCTGCTGCCTCCCCCCCCCAAGCTATCAGGACACACCCAGGGGGTAACCGCACCCTGATGGCTTGTGACCAGCAGGTGGCCCCTCTCCAGTATATGTTTGGCCCAATAATTCACATATATTCCAGAAAAATTCTCTGTGAAGTTTCAGGTCATTTGGGGTCCAGTGAAAAAGATTTTTCACCCTTTTTCTTGGTTTTCAGGCCCAGAATTCCAGTTTTCGGCAGTTTCCCTCTTTGTGATGTACCTTATAAATTAAGAGAGAAAAGGCATAAGAATTGTATCATAATGAGAAATACTCCATCCGTTCCTTCATATAAGTTGTATAGATTTTTGATAAAAAAATCCAAAATATGAGAAAAAAATCCAAAATATAAGGTGTATTGTGTTGCACCACTCGTTTGGATATTTATTTTAGCGATTTGACTTCATTTCCTTATATCATGCAAGCTCCTCTATTTTTTTGATGTCAATTAGCCAGGTGTAATCTCATCCAAAACTTGTGAAATTTTTCCTTCATGTACGTTTTTTAATTTCCGTAACAAAAACTATACATCCTATATTTAGGAACGAAGGAAGTAATAGACAAAAATATCATAAATATCAATAAGAAATCATGATACAAAATGAACATATCATTCGGTTATTTACATCTTTTCGAAATAGTTCTTGATTGCTCATGCGTTGCAACAAAGGTATCATATTCTATTAACTCCGCATCAACAATATAGTAGACCCCTCTCCAAATATGTTCGACCGATACATATTGCTTGCTCGCCCGGGCTGATGGTAGTCGGCTGAAGCATATGAACACACATGGGCGTGACCATACACATTCTAGCCCAACATTTATGGAGTGGGGAGTGGGGACATGTGGCAGGTGTGATGTGGACTCCCTCCGCTCCCTTTGGTCTGGAGTCAGAATTTTATTTTCCTTTGAAGAGAATAGTTGTGCTTCATGGTCATGGATGGTTGTTGTGTCTAGTATAGGTCACAACACTTTTGATGCCGACATCTCGAATCATAGCTGTGGGGTATTTATTTTGTTTTTTGTGTGACGCCTTAGGGATAAAACGTGACGTATTCTCTGTTGTCAGTTGCGCCATGACGGCGTATCATACTTTGTTTACTCATGTTTGTGATTTAAGTAGGGAAGGCATAACACAATGTCGTCGGTTTCTAGAGCAGTCCCAACTGCCCGTGCGAGGATCACGATCGTACGCGCTAACGTGCAAACGAACATCTGTTTGGCTCGGTGAGTAGGGACCCAACACCTTTGATGCACTCGTTGTGCCTTGTTAGCCCCGTTTTTTGTTTACTGTAACTCGGATTACATCATGGGCACATTATCAAAACAGGCTTATGCCCCGCTATATTAATATAGCAACCACCTAGGGCCTGGCCGACAAATCCGGGACCCTATGCCAAACTAAAGAATGAGGCCCTATCTCACTAAGAAAAAGAACAACTAACGAGCAATTATAGAATTCAGACTGATGTTTCCCCTTGATGACTCAAATTTGTATTATTAAAACACAAGATAAGAAAGATGAATAAAATAAAGTTCAATTTATAAAGTCGCATATATCAATTGGAGATCATGTGTCAATATTTGGCAATTAGACGGACCGTCTAACTCACCTAATTTTGGGCCCTGTTTCAGTTGAATTGATACATTATGATCCTTGACCGAGGAGGTAAAAATCGATCCCTAACGAAGTAACAATCCCTGCCAAAAGTTAACTAGAAAAATAGAAATTAGAAGTAGGAACCGATGTTACTCGGAAAGGAGGACTTGCTAAGTAACTGGATGCTAGAGTCGGCCACGGATCGATCCAACGAGGCGACGACTCCGAAATTTCGGAAAGGAAGCTACAAAGGCAACAACAACAGCGGCCTAAATATGATTGATCTAATGAGCCGAAGGCGACAAGACGATCATGTTTCCTGTAGCGAAGCCAACGCGACTGCTGTTGCGGTATCCAGATCGAGAGCAGAGACGATCCCGATGGACTTTTGTAGCGGTCCCTTTTCTAGACCGACGACAACGTTTCCATATTATTGAAAGAGCGTTTTTTTTTGAGAAATATCGATCGAGCACCATCGCTCCTACGCTCGATGGTCTCGACTTAGGTCCAGCTCCATCGCGTAGTTTTTTTTGAGAAATACTACTAGGCCTATATACAAAATTTGGGGCCCTCCAAATTTGTGGGGCTTGTGCTGGCCGCACATTTGACACCACTATGGGCCCGACCCTGCAACCACCCAATACATCCAACGATAGGTGTTGGGACGGAAGCATCACAACCACGCCTAAAAGAAAAGAGAGAAAAATACAAAACGAACAAATGCCGACAAAGGTGGATCAACAAAAATGAAGAGGCCCCACCAGAGATCTCCCACCAAGCTCCTAGACTCCGAAATGCCAGTACCAATCAACACCTCCAAGAAGGGATGCGACGCTGATGGCGCTGCTGCCAAGGGTTTCCCTTGATACACGGCAAGGAGAACGGAAGGGTAGCACTCGACGCCCCCCAGGAAGGAAAGACGGAACCCACCGGCACCATGGGCATGTTCTCCGGCTAAAATCTGTGTGCCCGTCACCACCCGCTCTTGCGACGCACCCCACACGTGCGTCACGAGAGCCACCGGCACCAATGCTTCTCTTCTCCTTCCCCGACGCACCTTCCCCCTCGCGGCCACGAGCGGGCGTCCACCGGGCTAAGCCCGTGTGATGCAGGCGGCTGCGGAGCCTCTCCTTCCATCCCATGTTCATGTTGGCCGCGACGCAGGTCAGCTGCTCGGTGGCATTGGGCGCGGAGTACGGCGAGGCTCCTGGCGACAGGAACGGTTGGATCCGACGGCTTCTTGACAGGGAAGCGGTGGAATGACGCAGCGATACTGGTGGTCGGGATTCGGTCGGGGCCGTCCCAATCTGGATCTCAATCTGCATTAGGGGTGCCGTTGGTCTACAGGTGGGGGTCTCGTCGACGTGGGTCATCTAGTTGGGCAGTCGCGGCTGGAGGGCTGGCGGCTTGCCCCTCCTTGATCGTGTGTCGCTCCATGATTGAGCCTGCTTGAACCCAGCTTGGGCTCAAGCAGGGCACTTTGACGTGGTGGGTGGTCGCAGCCATGGGGTTGTGGCTGCCACCTTCTTCCAGAGGTGGGCTCAGCATGGCCGCCGATGTCCTCCTCTGCTGGACATGTGCCGGGGGCTTCTGCCCGAGGACTATCTGCCTTGTTCTCGATAGCTTGGGGTCATGTGTCGGGCTGTTGGCTGGGTCTGGGGTCTGGGTTGCCGACATCGCTCGTCCGGGCATGGTTCCGTTGCCGGTAGGGGCCCAGGATGGCTTTGCCCGGGTGCCTAGACAGGGACTAGTGGTATTCTTGGGGCGGCACATGGTGGTTTCTTCCTTGATCGACATGGTGGTCATCTTGCCGTTCCTTGGGGAGGATGGCACGACGAAAGCTATGCAAGGACTCGGCCGTTGTTGGCAACCTTGACATCTACGGGCGCCATTCTCCTCCTCGGAGGCATTGCTTCTCGTCCATCCTCCCCATGCCATCTTACATCCTCGACGTTGTTGTGTCCTCTGTCCATGGCGTTTTATTCCATGGTGCTCATTTGAATTCGGGTACCATGCAAGGTTCCCCTAGGGGCTTCTCGTCGCAGGACAATTTACCCCGCAGTGACCGTGGCTTCTTTTGGACGGCAGTCGGCTTGGTGTGCGAGGTCATCCCAGGACTAGGGGGATTGCTGGGATCGGTGTCAACGGGTAGGCTGCCGGTGGTATTCTTTAGTCAGGTTGCATTGGGTGCTGTTGTATGTGCAATGATGCTCTCTCGGGTTGGTTCGTGGGCCGTCTACGAATGCGTACTTGATCTTGTCAGGCCGCCGCCGCCACCGCCGTCCTCGGACACTGATCCCCTCCTTGGAGGCGTCGTTTATTGGCCCTTTCTTTGTCAAATCGAGGGTTTCCCGGTCACCTGGCTCGTCGTGTGTATTATGCCTTGGAGTGGTAGCCTGATTGGTGAGGCATGTTGAGGCGGTCCGAGAAGATTTAGGCTTATTGCCATGAACTTAGTCCCTGTTTTTGGTTCTTGTTGTAGCTTTTGGTGCTTCCTTGTATGGCTGGTATCCCCGACAGGGTTATGTGCATTTGTATCCCTCATCTGTAATGGCCGTGGGTTTATTTATAAAACGGGACGAATTTTTTTTTCGAGAAATAAGGGACATACATATTTCAATGATTCTGCACCAACAAGATAGTGGGTCCCTTTCGGAATTTAGACGACTGGTATGGGTCGCTTGCTTGCTTGCCCGGGCTGGTGCTAGTCATCGGCTTGGCTGAGTGGGCCCATAGTCATCAGCTTCGCCATGACGACATCCCATGGTGCCTTGTTGACTCTCATTCGTTTGTTACTGTAACTTAGATTGTGCTGTTGCCTAGCTAACTACCCGTGTGTCATAATAAATACATATTCTAGTGGTTTCGTATAAATAAAAAAGGTACTGGGCCCATCCAAATTCAGTTCACCGGTGCCGATCACTCGCTTCCCCTGGTCGGTGGTCTTCAGTTGAAGGGTATGGACATGTGCGCGCGACAGTACACATTATGAAAATGTGAAAAGGTTGATTTATCGATGTGAAAATGTTGTTACTACAATTTATCAAATTATTTGAGATGTTCTCTACTGAGAATAACATGTAGCTTGGTTGTCACTAGTGTGGAGTTTCATGTTTTACACATTTGTGCTAAGAAAAATTGTAACTTCACATGCTCATGTTGAAACTTTTGGCTCCCCGCCACTGTGCCTTTGTTCCTAAGTGGCAGGGTAATAGTTACAAAATATATTGATTATTTGACTAGTAATATCTTTCACCTTCATCGGTATTTACAAAGTTTGCTTAATTGCTTCAGAGCTTATGTCGATGTTTGCTACTGCTAATTGAGAGCCCACTCCTCTAATTCTTTCTTACCTCTCTCCACCATATAGATAAAATCGTCATGTAAGCTGGTTATCGACCTTTCATTGACATGTAATTGATTTATAACAATAACACTGTTGCACACAGGAACCTGTCTAGTGCACCTTTTTAAACAACAATCGAACTTTCATGTGCAGCTAAGATTAATATCCAGAAAAAAGAGATTAATATCCAAATTCCTAGACCGTGCCAACGTTTATGATGGGCCCTTGGAACCAGAACCGCGCATGGAGAATCCATGCCCCAATGCTGAGCAGCAACACGCCCCCTACGGCCACCGGTGTGTAGTTGAAGTCGTCCTTTGCCACCGGATACGCCACCGGCAAAGAGAAGAGCACCGTGACGAAGGCCACCCAAAGGACGGCGGCCCATCCGACGGCGACCCCATACCGGCCGAGGTGAAACGGCCCCGGTATGAACGACTTCCTCGCCGTGGTTACCCGGAAGAAGATGGGCAGCGCGTAGGAGATGTACAGCCCTATCGTTGCGATCGACGCCATTGCTTGGAATGCGACCTGGCTCCCCAACGACTGCAGGCACATGGCAAAAATATGAGACATGAAGCAGTGTACGTTTAGAGATGATGAGACCGATAAAAGTTGCATGTAGTCACGTACCGTGAGGGCCATGGCAAATGCCACGAAGACAGAAAGCCATACCATGTTCAACGGCACCTCATACCCGTTCACCCTGTGCCACACATGCGAGTACGGCATCGCCCCGTCCCGGGAGAAGGCGTAGCCCATCCTGTGCCATGGGAGTTGACGACAGGTGTCGTCGTCTTAAGTAACCAAACCAGTTTGCATATACAGGTTCAAAGACATATTCCGGTGACGATGATTAGTTAATTTCTGAAGATGAATTACCTTGAATTGCTGGTGATGGACCCTATGCCGCAGAGGAACATGGCACCGGCGATGACCCCGAGGCAGGCGAGCGCTCCTACTCCGCTGTTGTACCTCGCGCGGAAGGTGGTGTAGAGAGCCTGGGCAATGGCGTTCCCGCCGGCGTCGTTCTCGGGGCTCAGCAGGTACGGTATGTCCGTCACCACCGACGTGAGCGCCACCAGGTAGATCCACCCGAAGATGGACGAGAGAGCCACCGCGCTAACGATCCCGATTGGCCCGCTTTTGTCCGCGCCCTTTGTTTCTTCGGTCTGCATATATACCGTCGTGTCATCATATGTGTGTAGATTAAGTGGTCAACATAAGGAAACATCATCATCGTCTACCATGTGTGCAGATGCGTCGTAACCGAGAACGGAGTATTGGCTCATCAGCAACCCCACCGCCATAATATAAGCCTTGTTGTGGATCCCCATGCCGTTGTCCGTATTGAAATGCGTAAAGATGAACTCAACGCTCGCCCTCTGCTTGGCAACTGCCGGAATCAGGATCACCAACACCAAGATACCTACATTTTTCTCAAAGGTTAGACAACCAATTAGAATCCAGTCTGCCAAAGTTAAAGAGACAACAAACATAATCGATGGAATTTTGTTTGTTCATAGAATGTCATGCCATATCATTTCCATGTTTTTTCAGAGAATAATTCCCCTGACATCAACAAAATTACACCTTTCCCAAGATTTTGTTTCTAAATTTTCTTATGTCCCGCCGTTTCTTTCTAAATTTTATGATGGTTTAGCTATTTTCTGACTATGTCATGTAAGCAAAGTCATCGCCATGGCATTACTAACACCCATTTGCCTCATATCAAGGACCAAATTTACCCGATTTTCAAAAGTTTGGTGCAAAATGTCATTCCAGACCAGGTTTAGAATTGACTAATTAATAGTCCAAGGGCTGAACTAAAACTGGATGTATAAAAGTTGAAGATGTGGATTTCTCAGATATTATACTAGTAGTATTTTGTGGAGAATGGGTAGAATTAAGGACGACGCAACAAACACATACATCGAGACAAAACAAGGATCAAAGTATCAACACATACATACCGGCGACGTTCCAGAAGGCGCCGAGCTTGCCGAACCAGGAGAGCCAGCGGATGGGGAGGCTGTTGATGAGGCCATGCACGACGAGGATGACGCCGTAGATGGCCAGCACGACGTACTTGGAGGCCAGGTAGCCGCCGCCGTTGGCCCCGCCGGTGCCGAGCAGGACGATCACCTGGATAAGCTGCGCCAGC
The DNA here is from genome assembly GCA_022496015.1 of Hordeum marinum. Classification (NCBI taxonomy): domain Eukaryota; kingdom Viridiplantae; phylum Streptophyta; class Magnoliopsida; order Poales; family Poaceae; genus Hordeum; species Hordeum marinum. The sequence goes on from CM039674.1 coordinate 516,486,471, forward strand.
GAGAAGTCCACGCTCGTCGTGCCGGCCCACTGCATGATCGAGACGGTCAACAGAGGAGGCTAGACCATGTCAACAACGTTGCCAATATTTTACAGGAAATATTCTAGTACTGATAGTACACTATTTTCAAGTATGGTTCACTGCATCAGCCGACCGGCTGTTGCAGTTGCACGACTCCACATGCGGCTGGGCTGCTAAGTTGACTAACACTAGAATATTGCATGGATTCATCGCCTTGTATGAATGATTGAAGAATTGGTATGGTAATTAGGGTTGCTGATGCTGCAGCCAAATGGTGTAGCACTGAAAGGATCCAATGAAGTTGGAGCAGTACCTGTCCCACGATGTTGAACCTGCAAAGCACAACAAATAGTGTGTCCAAATCACTCATCTCCTGACGGGAAACCATGCAATCACGGTCTTACCAACTCCACCTGGAGCTTGCGAGATTGTGACTACGGAAGCACGTACCAGCCGGTGACCCAAGAGGCGAGAGGCGCCCACTCCTTGCCGGCGAGCTTGGCGCTCCAGTAGTAGAGCCCGCCGGAGGTCGGGTACGCCGAGCAGATCTCCGCCATGGACAGCGCCACGCAGCCGTTGAACACCGTCACCACCAGCCACCCGAGGGTCATGGACGCCGGCCCGCCGTAGCGCAGCCCCGTGTTGTACGTCGCGGTCACGCCCATGAGCACGGAGATGATGGAGAAGGAGAAGGCGAAGTTGGACACCGCGCTGAGCCCGCGCTTCAGCTCCTGCTTGTACCCCAGCTGGTGCAGCCGCGCCCGGTCCGCGTCCGCCGTCTCGGTGGCGCTCCGTCGCGGCGCCATCGTCGGACGATGAGATCTCTTATGCTGTGTTCCTCCAGGTACGTAACTTGGTATTGGATAGTACTTGAGCTTGCTAGAATGGTGTTAGGTTGGTGAGTGGTGAGTCAAGGGGAGGGAGTAGAGCAGAGTGGAAAGGATCCACGGTCTACGCCGTGCCGGCATCGGAGCAATCATGCACGAGTTGTTATACTGCTCGATGTCCCCGTTCGATCCTCTGATTTGTCCTACGTGTTTGACCAAAGGGGAAAGTTACATTGATGCTGCGTGTGTAGCGTGGTTCAACGTACCATTTCGTCTTCAAGGAAGGAGGATGTAATTCACGACACATGTTATTACTGGTCGTCGTGCGTACGTAATTGTTTATGTTATTGCTTTGGGCGCAGCACGAATGAAGTGGATCTACAGTAGTACTAGTAACGTGGTGCAAACCAGCCTGTGGTTGGATGATTAGAGGTACAGTGGTATTATTAGCCTATCAAGGTTTAAATCCTGATGCTTGCATTATTTTTGAATTTATTTCAGGATTTCCGGTGATGCGCATTCAGTGGGAGGAGATGACGAGGCGCATGTGGTGACTTCGTAAATTTCAAGATGATATGCCGGCTTAGTCTTTTGGAGGTGCTCATAGACGTAGGGCGTGCATGTGTGCATTCATAGGGGTAAGTGTATGCGTGTATATGAATGTTTGGGTCTGTACTATGCTAAAAAAAATACTAATAGCGTGGTGGATGGGAACCATTTGGACATACTATAACTCAGGAACAGCTCTTTTGGGCCACCGTAATAAGGAATCCATGCTTCACTGAGCAACTACAATAGTTGAGCGTATCTCTAAGGAGACTTAGGATGTGTTTGGTTACCTATGTCATTTTTTCAAGGTTGCAAGAAAAGACGGGCACGCTGAGTAGAGCCTGGTTGAGTAGATATAGGTCAAAATACGACGTTTGCATGTTAACTGGTTACCTGTATATAAGTTACCTGCATCGTGGAAGACTTTTCTATCCGGTGTTTGGTTACATACATGCATCATGATTTAACAACTATACTGAACATTGAGGTTAAAGTAGAATGTTTACTGCCACTACGACCGGAACTGAGTCTAGCGCTCACCACCATAGCCGTCCTTCTCTTCTTCGTCCTCCAGCTACTATGTCCCATCATAGAGTTGTGTTTTACGACCAACTATGCAATGGATGAACGCACCCCGCCCCTACCTCCAACTGCTGGGACACCTTCCTTGTCAGGACCTCGATCCTAAGTCATAAGAATCCAGTCTGTAACATATCACATCATTTTGTGGCCTCACGCACGGTAAGCTCCACAGCTGCAGCCTTACCTTGGCCGGGACCGTTTGCATCTTTTGGCTCACGTATGTAAATATGTCGCTAGCATTCAAACGACGGAGAACCCGGTGTTGGAAATATGCACTAGAGGCAATAATAAATTAGTTATTATCATATTTCCTTGTTCATGATAATCGTTTATTATCCATGCTCTAATTGTATTGTTTGGATACTTAGATGTATGTGTGGATACATAGACAAAACCATGTCCCTAGTATGCCTCTAATAGACTAGCTCGTTGATCAAAGATGGTTAAGGTTTCCTAGCCATGGACATGAGATGTCATTTGATAACGCGATCACATCATTAGAAGAATGGTATGATGGAAAAGAACCAAACTACAAATGTAGCATATGATCGTGTCAGTTTATTGCTACTGTTTTCTTCATGTCAAGTATATGTTCCTATGACGATGAGATCATGCAACTCACTAACACCGGAGGAGTGCCTTGTGTGTATCAAACGTCGCAACGTAACTGGATGACTATAAAGGTACTCTACAGGTATCTCCGAGGGTGTCTGTTGAGTTGGCATGGATCAAGACTGAGATTTGTTACTCCGTGTGACGGAGAGGTATCTCAGGGCCCACTCGGTAATACAACATCACAACAAGCCTTGCAAGCAATGTGACTAAGTGTTAGTCACGGGATCTTGTATTATGGAATGAGTAAAAGAGACTTGCCGGTAACAAGGTTGAACTAGGTATGGAGATACTGACGATCGAATCTCGGGCAAGTAACATACCAAAGAACAAAGGGAACATCTTACGGGATTAACTAAATCCTTGACATAGAGGTTCGACCGATAAAGATCTTCGTAGAATATGTAGGAACCAATATGGGCATCCAGGTCCCGCTATTGGTTATTGACCGTAGAGGTGTCTCGGTCATGTCTACATAGTTCTCGAACCCACAGGGTCTGCACACTTAAGGTTTGGTGACGTTTCAGTAGTATAGAGTTATGTATGATGGTGACCGAAGGTTGTTCGGAGTCCCAGATGAGATCCTGGACGTCACGAGGAGCTCCGGAATGGTCCTTTGGTAAATATTCATATATAGGAAGTCCTATTTTGGTCGCCGGAAAAGTTTCGGGCTCATCGGTAGTGTACCGGGAGTGCCGGTAGTGTACCAGGAGAGCATCGGGAGGGGTATTTCAACCTAAGAGGCTACATGGGCTGTGGGAGAGTAAATACCAGCCCTTTGTGGGCTGGTGGAAGTCCCACACAAGGACCATGCGGCTGGGAAGAAAAGCCCAAAGAGAAAAAGGTGGAAAAGGCAAAAAAGGCAAAAAAAGGAGGAGTCCTAGTCCTACTAGGATTGGAGGAGGAATCCTCCAATCCTCCTTGGTTCGGCCGACCCAAGGGCTGGATCTTTGGGAGCCAAGCCTCCTCCTCTCTTCCTCCTATATATACAGGAGGTTTTAGGGTTTTTGGCACTAGATTTTCAGCCATGTGCTACCTGTTCCTCTAGTGCATAGTTTCTCCTCTAGATCGATTTTCTGTAGTGCTTAGGCGAAGCCCTGCCGGAATTGCTCCACCACCATCGCCGCGGCGCCGTCACACTGCCGGAGAAATCTTCTACCTCTCCACTCCCTCTTGCTGGAACAAGAAGGCGGAGATCGTCATCGAGCTGTACGTGTGCTGAACGCGGAGGTGCCGTCCGTTCGGTGCTAGATCGGAAGGACCGTGATCAAGATCGCGGGACGGATCATGATGAGTTTGTGGGACGGATCGTGATGAGATCGCGGGACGGATCGTGATGATTTCGTGGGACAGATCGTGATTGGATCGCGGGACGGATCGTGATGAGATCGCGGGCACTCGGCAATTTGGATCACGAAGACGTTCGACTACACCAACCGCGTTTCTTAATGCTTCCCGCTTAGCGATCTACAAGGGTATGTGGATCCACTCTCCCTTTCATAGATGCTCATTACCATGGATAGATCTTGCGTGTGCATAGGAAATTTTTTGTTTCCCGTGCAACGTTCCCCAACAGTGGTATCAAAGCTAGGTCTATGTGTAGATGAGATCTCGAGTAGAATAGAAAGAGTTTGTGGGCATTGATGCTTAGATTGCTTCCTCCCTTTGTCGTGTTTTGGTTCAGCGGTATTGTGAGATTAAGCGGCCCGGACCAACATTACTCGTACGCTTACGAGAGACCGGTTCTCTCAACCGCAACTTGTTGCATAGATGGCTTGTGGGTGCCAGTTTCTCTCACTTTAGTTGGATCGGATTCGACAAAGGCCGCCATGAGAAGGTTGAAAAGCAGCTAGTGTATCGCCGTTGTGGTTTTTGTGTAGATGAGAATTGTTCTTGCTAGATACCTGTAGCAGCCACGTAAAACATGCAACAACAATTAGAGGACATCTAACTTGTTTTTGCAGGGTATGTTGTGATATGATATGGCCAATTACATGATGTGATATATGTGATGTATGAGATGATCATGTGATGTATAGATTATCATGACTTGCATGTCGATAAGTACGGCAACCGACACGAGCCATAGGGTTGCCTTTAATTATTGTATGACCTGCGTGTCAATCATTAAGCGCTATTTAATGCTTTACTTTATCGCTAAACGGTAGCAATAGTAATAGAAGCATGTTGGGCGCAACAACCCCGATGGCGACACGTTGATGGAGATCATGGTGTCTTGCCGGTGACGATGGAGATCATGTCGGTGCTTTCAAGATGGAGATCAAAAGCACAAGTTCATGGCCATATCATGTCACTTATTTTTCTATGTGATGTTAATCCTTTTATGCACCTTGTTTTGCTTAGGACGACGATAGCATTATAAGGTGATCCCTCACTTAAATTTCAAGATGAATTGTGTTCTCCCCGAGTGTGCACCGTTGCGAAAGTTTGTCGTGTTGAGACACCACGTGATGATCGGGTGTGATAGACTCTACGTTCACATACAACGGGTGCAAGCCAGTGTTGCACATGCAGAACACTTGGGTTAAACTTGACGAGCCTAGCATGTACAAACATGGCCTCGGAACACAAGAGACCAAAAGGTCGAACATGAGTCATATAGTAGATGTGATCAACATGATGATGTTCACCATTGAAACCACCTCAACTCACGTGATGATCGGACTTGAGTTGGTGAATTTGGATCATGTATCATTCGAATGACTGGAGTGATGTCAATTTGAGTGGGAGTTCTTAAGTAATATGATTAATTGCACTCATTATCATGAACATAGTCAGTAGTGTCTTTGCAAACTGTGTCGTAGATTACTAGCTCACGTTGTAGCTCCCTTGAATTTTTATATGTTCCTAGAGAAATAGAGTTGAAAGATGATGGTAGCAATATTGCAGATTGGCTTCGTGATCTGAGGATTGTCCTCATTGCCGCATAGAAGGCTTATGTCCTTAATGCACCGCTCGGTGCGCCAACCCCTCTAACGTCGTTTGTAGATGTTGTGAACATCTGACAGGCACGTTCTGATGACTACTTGATAGTTTAGTGCATCATGCATTACGACTTAGAATTGAGTCTCCGAAACGTTTTGACCGTCACAGAACATATGAGATGTTCTAAGAGCTGAAATTAGGATCTCAGGCTCGTGCCCATGTTGCGAGATATGAGATCTCCAACAAGATCTTTGCCTGTAATATGAAAGGGAATAGCCTAATCATTGAGCATGTGCCCAGATTGTCTGGGTGCTATAATCACTTGAATCGAGTGGGAGTTGATCTTCCAGATAAGATAGTGATTGATATAATTCTTCAAGTCACTGTCACTAAGCTACTAGAACTTGGTGATAAACTATAAAATGCCAGGGATAGAAATAATGATCCCTAAGCTGTTCACGATGTTTGACGCCGCGAAGGTAGAAATCAAGAAGAAGCGTCAAGTGTTGATGGTTAGTCAAACCACTAGTTTCGAGAAGGGCAGGAGCAAGGAGGGAAAACTTCATGGATAGCAAGTCAGTTGCTGCTCCAATGAAGCAACCCAAAGTTGAACCCAAACCCGAGACTAAGTGCTTCGATTATGAGGAGAGCGGTCGCTGAAGCGGAACAACCATAGATACTTGGTAGATAAGAAGGTTGTCAACGTCGACAAAAGTATATTTGATATATGTGTTATTTATGTGTACCTTGCTAGTACTCCTAGTAGCACCTGGGTATTGGATATCGGTTCGGTTGCTAAATGTTAGTAACTTGAAATAAAAGCTATGGAATAAACGGAGCACTAGCTAAGGGTGAGGTGACGATGTGTGTTAGAAATGTTTCCAAGGTTGATGTGATCAACATCGGACACTCTCTCTACCTTCGGGATTAGTGACGAACCTAAATAATGTTATTTGGTATTTTGCATTGAGCATGAACGTGATTAGATCGTGTTTATTGCAACACGGTTATTCATTTAAGTTAAAGAATAATGGTTATTCTGTTTACATGAATAATACCTTCAATGGTCATGCACCCAGTGAGAATGGTTTGTTGAATCTTGATCGTAGTAATACACATGTTCATAACATTGATGCCAAAAGATACAAAGTTAATAATGATAGTATGACATACTTGTGGCACTGCCGCTAAATGTCATATTGGTATAAAGCGCATGAAGAAACTCCATGCTGATGGATCTTTGGACTCATTCGATTTTTAATCGGTTGAGACATGAGAACCATGCCTCTTGGGCAAGATGACTAAGGACCCCGTTTTCTGGTTTGATGGAGCGAGCAAGTGATTTATTTGAAATGATACATGTTGATGTATGCAATCCAATGTGTCTTGTAGCATGCGGTGGATATCATTATTTTCTTACCTTCACTGATGATTTGAGTAGATAATAGTGTATATTTACTTAATGAAACGCAAGTCTGAATCGTTTGAAAAAGTTCAAGAAAATTCAGAGTGAAGTTTAAGATCATCGTGACAAGAAGATGAAATGTCCACGATATGATCGTGGAGGTGAATATCTGAGTTACGAGTTTGGTATACAACTTAAGACAATGTGAAAGTTGTTGCACAACTCACGCCACTTGGAACACCATAATGTGATGGTGTGTCCGAACATCATAGTCGTGCTCTATTGGATATGGTGCAAATTATGATGTCTCTTATCCTTTTACCACTATCATTTTGGGGTTATGCATTAGAGACAACTACATTCACTTTAGATAGGGCACCATCTAATCCGTTGAGATGACACCGTGTGAATTATGGTTTGATAGAAACCTAAGCTGTCATTTCTTAATGTTTGGGGCTGCAACACTTATGTGAAAAAGGGTTTTCACCTAATGAGCTCGAACACAAAGCGGACAAATGCATCTTCATAGAATACCCTAAAGACAGTTGGGTAAACCTTCTATCTTAGATCCAAGAATAAAATGTTTGTTGCTAAAACTGAATCCTTTCTCGAGAAAGAGTTTCTCTCGAAAGAATTGAGTGGGAGGAAGATAGAACTTGATGAGGTTGTTGAACCTTTGTTCAATCAGAGAGTAGCGCAGCACAGGAAGATGTTTCTGTGAAGCCTATGTTAGTTGAAGAGGAAGTTAATGATGATGATCATGAAGCTTCAGATCAAGTTACTATCGAACCTCTTAGGTCAACAAGGACGTGTACTGATCCTGAGCGGTACGACAACCCTGTCTTGGAGGTCATGTTGTTGGACAACGATGAACCTACGATCTATGGAGAAGCGATGATGGGCCTGGATTCCGACAAATGGTTAGAGGCCATGAAATCCGAGAAAGGATCCATATATGAAAACCAAGTATAGACTTTGGTAGACTTGTTCGTTGGACGGCAGGTCGTTGAATACAAATGGATCTTGAAAATGAAGACAGACACTGATGGTGAATGTCACCATTTATAAAACTCGACTTGTCGCAAAGAAGTTTCCGGCAAGTTCAAGGAGTTGACTACAATGAGACTTTCTCACTCGTAGCGATGCTAAAGTCTGTTGGAATTATGTTAGCAGTTGCTACATTTTTCAATTATGAAATCTAGCAGATGGATGCCAAAACATCGTTTCCTTCCTTAAGGAAAGGTTGTATGAGATATAACCAGAAGGTTTTGTCAGTCCTAAGGATGCTAAAAGGCGAGCAAGCTTCAGTGATCCTTATATGGACTAAAGCAAGCATCTCAAAGTTGGAATATACACTTTGATAAGGTGATCAAAGTTTTTAAATCTATACAAAGTTTATGAGAAACTTGTATTTGCAATAAAGTGAGTGGGAGCACTATAGAGTTTCTGATAAGTATATGTGGATGACATATTGCTATTCGGAAATGATGTAGAATTTCTGGAAAGCATAAACAGTTGTTTGAAAAGAGTTTTTCAAAGGAAGACCTGGATAAAGCTACCTAATTGTTGAACATCAAGATCTATAGAGATAGATCAAGATGCTAGATGAGACTTTCAATGAGTACATACCTTGACAAGATTTTGAAAGAGTTCAAAATGGATCAGTCAGAGAAAGAGTTCTCGCCTGATTTGTAAGGTGTGAAGTTGAGTGAGACTCAAAGCTCGACAACGACAGAAGAAAGAGAAAGGATGAACGTCGTCCCCTATGCCTTACCCATAGGCTCTATATTATGCCATGCTGTGTACCGCACCTGGTGTGTGCCTTGCCATGAGTCAGTCAAGGGGTACATAAGTGATCCAGGAGTGGATCACTAGACAGTGGTCAAGATTATCCTTAGTGACTAAAAAACAAGGAGATGTTTTCTCGATTATGGAGATGATAAAGAGTTCGTCGTAAAGAGTTACGTCGATGCAAGCTTTAACACCAATCCGGATGACTCGTAGTAGCAATCTGGATACATATAGTGGAGCAGCCATTTGGAATAGTACCAAGTGGAGTGTGGTAGCAGTGTTTACGGTTTGACATAGAGATTTGCAAAGTACACTCGGATCTGAATGTCGCAGCCCCATTGACAATAAGACCTCTCTCACATGCGAAGCATGATCGAGCCCCAAAACTCATTGGGTGTTAGATTCATAACAATGCATATCACATGGTGATGTGAACTAGATTATTGACTCTAGTGCAAGTGGGAGACTGTTGGAAATATGCCCTAGAGGCAATAATAAATTAGTTATTATCATATTTCCTTGTTCATGATAATTGTTTATTATCCATGCTATAATTGTATTGATCAGAGACTTAGATGCATGTGTGGATACATAGACAAAACCATGTCCCTAGTATGCCTCTAATAGACTAGCTCGTTAATCAAATATGGTTAAGGTTTCCCGCTTAGTGAGCCTCTAGTTGGCTAGCTCGTTGATCAATAGATGTTCACGGTTTCATGATCATGGACACTGGATGTCGTTGATAACGGGATCACATCATTAGGAGAATGGTATGATGGACAAGACCCAAACTACAAATGTAGCATATGATCGTGTCAGTTTATTGCTACTGTTTTCTACATGTCAAGTATATGTTCCTATGACCATGAGATCATGCAACTCACTGACACCGGAGGAGTGCCTTGTGTGTATCAAATGTCGCAACGTAACTGGGTGACTATAAAGGTACTCTACAGGTATCTCCGAGGGTGTTTGTTGAGTTGGCATGGATAAAGACTGGGATTTGTTACTCCGTGTGACGGACAGGTATCTCAGGGCCCACTCGGTAATACAACATCACAACAAGCCTTGCAAGAAATGTGACTAAGTGTTCGTCACGGGATCTTGTATTACGGAACAAGTAAAGAGACTTGCCGGTAACGAGGTTGAACTAGGTATGGAGATACCGACGATCGAATCTCGGGCAAGTAACATACCGAAGAACAAAGGGAACATCTTACGGGATTAACTAAATCCTTGACATAGAGGTTCGACCGATAAAGATCTTCGTATAATATGTAGGAACCAATATGGGCATCCAGGTCTCGCTATTGGTTATTGACCGTAGAGGTGTCTCGGTCATGTCTACATAGTTCTCGAACCCGCAGGGTCTGCACACTTAAGGTTTGGTGACGTTTTGGTAGTATAGAGTTATGTATGGTGGTGACCGAAGGTTGTTAGGAGTCCCGAATGAGATCTAGGACGTCATGAGGAGCTCGGGAATGGTCTGGAGGTAAAGATTCATATATAGGAAGTCCTATTTTGGTCGCCGGAAAAGTTTCGGGCTCATCGGTAGTGTACCGGGAGTGCCGGTTGTGTACCGGGAGACCATCGGGAGGGATATTTCGACCCAAGAGGCTACATGGGCTGTGGGAGAGTAAATACCAGCCCTTTGTGGGCTGGTGAAAGTCCTACACAAGGCCCATGCGGCTGGGAAGAAAAGACCAAAAAGAAAAAGGTGGAAAAAGGCAAAAAAGGCAAAAATAAGGAGGAGTCCTAGTCCTATTAGGATTGGAGGAGGAATCCTCCAATCCTCCTTGGTTCTGCCGACCCAAGGGCTGGCTCCTTGGGAGACAAGCCTCCTCCTCTCTTCCTCCTATATATACTAGAGGTTTTAGAGTTTTTGGCACTAGATTTTCAGCCACGTGCTACCCGTTCCTCTAGTGCATAGTTTCTCCTCTAGATCGGTTTTCTACAGTGCTTAGGCAAAGCCCTGCCGGAATTGCTCCACCACCATCGCCGTGGCACTGTCACACTGCCGAAGAACTCTTCTACCTCTCCGCTCCCTCTTTCTAGATCAATAAGGTGGAGATCGTCATCGAGCTGTACGTGTGCTGAACGCGGAGGTGCCGTCCATTCGGCGCTAGATCGGAAGGACCGTGATCAAGATCGCGGGACGGATCATGATGAGTTCGCGGGACGGATCATGATGAGTTTGCGGGACGGATCATGATTGGATCGCGGGACGGATCGTGATGAGATCACGGGACACTCGGCGATTTGGACCGCGAAGAGGTTCAACTACACCAACCACATTTCTTAACCCTTCCCGCTTAGCGATCTACAAGCGTATGTAGATCCACTCTCCCTCTCGTATATCCTCATCACCATGGATAGATCTTGCTTGTGCGTAGGAATTTTTTTGTTTCCCATGCAACGTTCCCCAACACCCGGGCCGAAATGACTAGTCATAGAACCCAAGTGGCACATCCGTACGGGAACATGCATACATAACCCAGCAATGCAGGTGTCGGCCTCAAGCGTGTGTAGACGAGTCGTAGCAAGCCACAAGGACTCCATTACACCATGGGACATAAATGTCATCACTGCACGTAGATGAGTCGCAGCAGGCTACAGGGACTCCATTACACTGCAAGACATTTCCCCGAAGCGACAGACACAGCAACAAAGAAGGATACATGCCGGTCAATCAATGTGTCTTGAGCAGTAGCAAGCTACCAGGACAAAGAGGCAGTTCCCCGTAAAGAGTACTACTAAAGGCACATGGCTAGGTGTCTGATCCCATACATACCGTTGCATGTCACACGTACACACGACATGCCCGATATGCATAGATACAACTATGGCATCACAACATAACCATACAACAACACAACTTTTATTTAGGAGTCTCAGAAGAGCCTTGCATAATATGTTCTTACAGGTAGGGGTCACATGACCCGATACTAAAGTCATACAAGCAAGTTCATACAAACCAAGCGGAAGCATAAAGCTATCTGGGTATAGACAGATGAAAGGGTAAAAAGGCAAATGGCCTGACTATCTACAGTCCGACATCGAATCATAGCTAAGGCACCAGCTACTCGTCGTCGTCGACATCTAAGTAGAACCTACCTGATGGGTCCCGAGTCTCATCTGCAACATTTATTAAGCAAACATGAGTACAAACGTACTCAGCAAGTCTTTAAAACAGACCTAGTCTATTCATGCTCATGTATCAACAAGGGGAGTGGTGGAGATTATGTAGTAATGCCAGCTTTGACTCTTGGCTAACCTATACTACACATATTAATTCCTTGTTCAAGTTTTAGATATCGCACACGAGTCCAATAACTCCACATCAACACACCACCATGGAATTCACTTCCGTCATCTACGAGAGTGCCATCCACGATACTCACACTTGTCTTGATATTTTTATGAGTATCCTTCAAGTTATCTATGAACATCATAAGTTCTCCAAGTAGTCCATATCCGAGGACGCGACTATTCGAACAGATTCATACCCTGCAGGGGTGTACTCCTTCACACACACTCTCGTCACTTATCGCTATGTGCTCGTAAAACAAGGCACCTCGCCAACCTTCAAGCGAAAGCCCAGTGAGGGAGTCGGCCACAACCATTAACCACAAAAGACCTCTAGTCCAGACTATCACCTATTTGAGACTGAACCCGCATGGAAGTCCAGCCGAAGTTTCCGCTATGGCCCCAAACGATGTGCGCAGGGTTCCCAAGCCCACCATTCGGGTGACCCTTGGTACATCGTGCCACTGCCTACCGCGTCATAGCCCACCCCTAGGGTCAGCGCTACGCACAGCCTCCAGCATAGCTATAAACACCAGAAACTACTTGCAACTCCTGGACTAAGGACTAAGTGGTTGATAAGTCGAGAGGGTCAATTAAGTATCCCAACGTGTGGTAGTATCTAGTCTTGGATCACAAACATGGAACTCAGTTCCTAAGAACGGTCCCAATGAGACAACCCGCTATGTACTCCTACATAGCCTCTCATCGCTACCTTTACCAAATCGGGTTCATCATTTAGTTCATCACATCAGAACAACACTGTTTCACTCTAGTTCATCACCCAGATGAATCAGATCTAACACAACTCTAAGCATAGCAAACAAAGCAGGTAAAATACATCATGGCCCAAGCATATACCATGGTATTCTAGGTTGCAAGGTTTAGCTATTTACTGTGACAATGACAGGTCATGCAGAGGGATGGGTTCAACTACCGCAAATGACAGACAAATGAACGTTTGTCCTAATGCAATAAACAAGAGCAGGAGCGAGAGAATGGGATGATATCGGAATGATCAATGGGTTTGCTTGCCTGGTGGGGAGCGGGAAGGTATCCTCCTTTGATGGGATACTCGGAGGTATCCTCGGAAGCAGGGCCTACCACAATGCAGATAGGTAACGATCAATACACGGCAAGTGCAACAATATGATGCATGATCATGACATGGCAACATGAATGGATGAGCTAATGCAACTATTAATCAAGTTAGATGGAGTGGATTTGAATATAGGTTCAAAATCGTTCTCCATTTGATGTTCTAAATATTGACCTATTGCTAAATGTCAATGTTCCTCTACATAGGTTGCTCTAACATGCATGATAACAGCACCATTGGATTCATCGGATTTTTCTGATAAATTTTCATATATAAATTATTTCAATCTGAGCTACAGATTATTTTCTATGATTTTTCTAAGTTTTATAGTAATTTCTGGAATTAAATTAAATTAGAAATTTCTTTAATGCATCAACATGATGTCAGCAGGTCAACAGATCATTGACAGGTCAAACCTGACCAGTGGGGTCCACTGGTTAGTGACCCAGACCCTAATTAGGATTAATTAAATTCCTAATTACTAATTAGTTAGGATGGGCCCACCTGTGAGTGGGTGTTTAACTTAATTTAATTTAATTTAATTAATTTCCTAATCTAATTTTTAAACTGTTAGGGCTGGGCCCACTTGCTAGTTGACCCAGGGGGGGTCAACCCCGTGGTCAAATGGGTTGACTCGCCGGCGTTGAGCCGCCGGCGACGTCAGGGATGGCGGAGGGGGTCGGAAACCCTCCTCCGGCGACCAAATAGATGGCGGAGGGCACCGACTGGCCCCACGTGCTCGCGTGTGTCGAACCCGACACTCCCCAGGGGCTGGGATGGCCGGAGTCGATGCCGGCGTTGAGCGCGGCGACTGTCGAAGCTCGGGCGAGTACGGTCTTGTCGAGCCGGAGCTCGAGCGGGCCAGCTATCGGCTCCTAAGGCTTCCTAGGGCCCTCCTGAGCACGCCTACATGCTCAGGTGCAAGCTTGGGCCATCGCAGCAATGGCAACGTCCTCGACGGCGGCGAGAAGCTCTCGGGCCCGAGGCGTAATGGTGCTAGAGCGCGCTAGCAACGGGGAGAAGAGGGGGAAAGGGACCAGGGGCTCATGACGGTTGTAGAGGCGCCGAAAGCAGGCTCAGGAAATGTCTGGAGTGGCGGGGAGCTTCGATTCTTTGCCGGTGTCCAGAGGTTGAAGATGACGGCGATGCGGCGATGGAGAGCTCCCAGCGATGCGTGGTCGGCGAGGAGGAAGAGGGCGTCGAGGCGGAGCGTTTGGGAGGCTTAGGAACGAGGGGGAGCGGCTAGGGCGATAGCACTATGACGACGGAGCTTCGACGGCCATGGCGACATAGGGGGAGAGAGAGAAGCGGGCGGACGCGAGGGGGAGAGAGCGATGGGGACGACTCTGCGAGCTTATCCCTGTCGTGCTGGTGAGGGGGAGGTAGGCAGGCAGCTGCCGGCGTGGCTGCACGGCCGTGCGCGCGCGGCAGCCACACGCGTGGACTCGTGACCGCTAGGAGGACGAAGACCTCCTGGGCCAGATGAGCCGGCCTGGAGCTTGCCCCATGTCAGCTCCCTTTCCTTTTTTTCTTTCTTTTTATTTTGTTTTGCCTTTTCTGACATTCGTTTTATTTTGATTTAAGCACAAATGCTAGGCACAAAAATACTCAAACATTTTATAGAGCTTAGTTTGAATATTTCAAACCTCTACAAAAAGTTCCAATAATTTTGGATAACTAAATTATTTATATTGTGTTATTTGGCCTTTTCAGAAGCTTTGATATTTATTTTAAAATGGCATAGATGTTCTGAAAATTAAAATGTCCCCTGATATAATGATGTCAATATTTATCATACATGGGGGGCATTTTTTGATGGGCATTTTGGATGTGTTGATTTTTCACATCTTTTGAATTCGTTTATTCAGGTGAGGTGTTAGTGTTTCTGATGATCCCCATTTCATGTTGATGCAAAAATCAAAACATGATGCACACTCATGCCAAATAGAGCAAGGCTAACTAGGGATGTGACAACTCACCCCCACTCAAAAGAATCTCGTCCCAGGATTTGGAAGTCCTCGGGAAGAGCGCGGGGTACTCTAGTCAAAGACGATCCTCTCTTTCCCATGTGGCTTCCTTCTCGGAATGGTGTGACCACTGAACCTTGAGAAACTTGATGTTTCGGCGTCGAGTGGTACACTCAGCTTGATCAAGAATACGAACAAGGTATTGTCGATATGTAAGGTTATCTTGGAGATCAAGTGTTTCGTGGTCTACTTCGCGGACAGGGTCCGAGAAGCAACGCTTGAGTTGCGAGACGTGGAAGACATCATGAACTTTGGAAAGATGCGGTGTAAGTTCCAATTGGTAGGCAACTTCTCCTCATTTTGCGAGAATGCAAAAAGGACGAATGTAACAAAGAGCCAACTTGCCATTGATACCGAATCGTTGGGTACCCTTCAGAGGTGTAACCCGAAGGTAAGCCTTCTCATCAACTTCATAGGTAACAACCTTATGATGGTGATCATATTGGCTCTTTTGATGGGATTGGGCTGTTTTCAACTTTTCACGAATAATGCGAACTTGCTCCTCTGCATCCTGGATCATAGAGAACTTGTAACATCCCAAAATTTCATTTTGGAATGTTATGATGTATAGCTATGCATCTATCATCATCATTGCTTGAATACATGTAATGTTGAAATGCTTCTTTTGACTTTCACAAAGCCCCTTTCTACTTTCCTTAAGTTGGTTTCACCTATTTGTAAATCTTGGTAAAATGTTCAAAATAAGAGGGGAGTAACATGACACTCCACACCAGGGTCATCTTGGTGATATATTTGAACAATAAGAACCAGGGGGTCTTTTGAAAAATATTTGCAAAAGGTTTTAAAACCAAATAGGCAATTTCTAAAAATATTATTTTTTCAAAGTGTTCAAATGAAAAATAAAAATGTTCAATAAATGGCATTTATTATTCTGTTAATTTTTATATATAATACTCCTATATTTAAAAATGTTTTGAATGATTTTAAAGACGTTTTACTGTTCTGGTTATTAAAAAACAGTAACGGTTTTGTAATTAAACGGGCCGGCCCACGGGCATTTATTAGCGAATTGATTTCTAGCCGGTCGACCGACGCGGAATAACCGCTCTCTCTCTCTCTGACACCAGGTCCCACCCCGACCGACCGTTCGCCCCGCGCGGTCGCCTTCTTCCTCCCGCACGCGCCATCGCCGGCAGTTTCTTCTCTCCCCGAATCTCCCTCCTCTCTCCTCCCCCGCACCCCCGAGCACCCTATATAAGAGCCCCAACCCCCCCTCATCCATTCCCCCCCGAATCCCCTCTCTCCCTCGCCGAGACGCTGCCAAATCCCTCGCCGGAGCCCCCGCCACCACCGGAGCTCCCATTGCTCGTGCCCGTCGCTCCACTCTTCCCCTTGCCTCTCCGACGCCACCGTTCGACGCCGGACGTCAAGCGCCACCGCCCGGACCACTCCACTGCCTCCCTCGACCACCGGAGCTCCTCACCGTCGTCTTCGCCGCTTTCGGACTCACCGGAGATCCCCACGCCGGCGACCCCATCCACTGTGAGCACCCCCACCCATTCGATCTAGATCTGACGATCCAGATTAGATCGTTTCTATTCGCGAACCGGTATCCTTTTAGGTTTGGTTGATCGCCCGTAACCCCGCTCGCACACCCCCCTTAGCCACTCACAGGCTGCCACGTAGCCCCTGGCCGTTCGGTAGTTTTTCTTTTCTTTTTCTGTTTAGTTTAGTTAACAGAGTGTTTTAGTAATTTGTTTTGCTTATAATTTTTAACCTGTTTAATGTTTTGAGTTGATTATTTTTGCAATAGCTCATATTTTTCATGTAGTTTCACCCTTTACTTTTAAATTTTAAATTTGAACTATAAAATTTGAATTGAATCAAATTTGCTCAAAACATTCAAATCTGAATAACTAGAGTTTGAAATTAGATTTTGATATGAATCTTTTTGCTACTGCTTGGTATTAGTTAGGACTATCTTATTGCTTAGTTTAAGGATTTTTAGGATGAATTTGATTAGTGTTTTAGCTAAAGAAAAATTCTGCCTATTAGTTAGTATAGTTTAAATTAACTTAGTTTTAGTTTGTTTAAATTAGATTTTATTTTATTTGATTTAGTAGGTTCTGTTAGCTAAACTTTAGGTGTTTTACTTACTGTTAATAAAAATATAAAATTGTTTAGTTTATTTCTTGTTAATATAGCAATCTCAGCCCCTTTTCAAATAGGTTTAATTTGATTAAAACAACTAGTTTAGTAATAGATTCTTTTTAACAAAGTTTTATATAATTTAATTCTGTTTTCTAAGACAAGTTTATTTGTAAATTCTTTTCTGTTAAGAACATGTTTTGCTAATACATAATAAGTTTTGTTTTGCTCTTTTGTTAGTAAAACTATAGTTGTTTCATATAGTGTTTATCAAAACTTTTAAAAACTTTACTAAAGTTTTCTTAACAAAACTTTAAATTGATTTTATTATGTTTATTTAATAAAATATTTATTGTTTACTTGCTGTCAACCATTGTTTTGTTAATACAAATAGTTTTGTTATTGTTAGTAGTGATTTTTTCCCATCATCTTTTAGAAAACAAAACTTTGTGTGTTTTCTTGCTTGTGATTTTGTGCATTGTTTGCCTTGATTGTTTACTATTTCCTTGCTGAATGTTGTGAGTTATTATTTTTGTTGTATGCTTATTGAGTGCTTGTTGCTTCGTTAGATTATTCGGAGTGCGAAGCTTGTTATTTAGAGTCACTCACGTACGAAGATCATCAACCAGGCAAGTCACCTTGATCATGTTTTACCCATGTTTTATATGCATTAGTTCTACCATGTCCCCAATTGGATGCAAGATAGGTTAGTTGGAAATTTGGTTACTTGATGTAGTATCATGTGGTAGGTACCCCTCAATCCTTGACACATTGGCCCCGGGAAACATGATTTTACATTTGGCTATGCTACTAGTAGACGGGGTTGGATGTGTGATTCATGAGAGTTGTGAGGTAATAACTTCAAGACCTACATAATGATTCAAGACTTCAAGACTCCGAGTTTTCAACTTACCTCTGGGTGGATGATGGTTGAACGGCACCCTGGAGAAACCAGTGGATTTGCCTAGGTGTTGCTGGAGATGGCCAGTATTCACGCGGAAAGATCCACCCAGGCACAAAGAGATGGATGGATGCTTCAAGACCCAAGGCTTACCTGCACAGCCACAAGTCATTATGGGCTCTGGCTTGGTTGGATATCGTGGTGACCCTTGACAGGCGGTGCTACGAGATGTAGAAGAACGGTAGGAAAGGATGGGCACCGACAGAGTCGCAGGGAAACCCTTTGGAAGACCATGTTTTGGTCATCCGTTTCTCAAACACCCTGAAGTGCGAGAAATCAAACGGAGGAGACCAAATCTTGTGGGGAACGTGTTCAAAACTCTGCAGAGTACTCAAAACTAATCGATTAGCCGTGTCCACGGTCATGGACGCCTTGAGCCAAAGGAACTAAAATTTCCGGAACTCTCAACACAATTAATATGATGATGTGGGTATTAATAACTTGGGTATGAGAATTGGTTGGTGGAACCATCTCATTAATCAACCAACTTAGTAACAATTTTGCTGAGCCCTCTCTTGTTGTAGGAAAATTGGCTTTACGCAAAAAAAAAACTTACTACCCCACCCACCATATATGCATATAGATTTGATGATTTTCTTTTCACCCCTTCTTGTGACTTTGCCGGCATATTCCATATGCTGACCTACACGGCTGCAACGTATCATGTTGCAGAGTACTTTTCTGACCAGGAGTGAGGACACGTTCTATGCTCGGTGAGATGCCCTTGGAGTCAGATGGACTCATCTACCTTCGACGCTTCCGCAAGATTTAGATATTCTCATGAGTTGGCCTCAACCACTTTATTGTAATGTTTATTGTAATAAAGGACTCGATATGAGATTTCGATTAATATAATGCTGTGTGATTTCCCTTTGATATATACATTGATGTACCATGTGTGTACCAGCATGATCTTGGGATGGTACGGAAACACCGGAGATTCGACCTTTCAGGTCGGGTCGCTACAGAACTTCATAAGGGGCTTTGCCCAAGCTTGACTGAAAACTATTATTATAAGCAAATTCGATGAATGGAAGACATTTCTCCCAATTCATACTGAAAGATATAACACAAGCTCTGAGCATGTCTTCCAGAATTTGATTGACTCGCTCTACTTGACCACTTGACTGCGGATGGAAGGCAGTGCTAAAGGATAGATGAGTCCCCATAGCACTTTGGAAGCTTTCCCATAAACGGGAGGTAAAAATACTTCCACGGTCTGAGTTAATCTCCAAAGGAACACCATGAAGAGAAACTATTTGAGAAACATATAACTCCGCTAGCTGGCTAGTGGTTATACTTTCCCGAACGGGAAGAAAATGAGCCACTTTGGAAAGACGGTATATGGCCACAAAGATAACATTATTCCCTCTCTTGGTCCTAGGAAATCCGGTGATGAAATCTATACCGACCTTATCCCATTTCCATTCAGGAATAGCAAAAGGTTGAAGGGTGCCAGCAGGCCTTTGATGTTCTGCCTTAACGCGACGACAAACGTCGCAGTTAGCAACGAACTAAGCAATTTCTCTCTTCATCCTAGTCCACCAGAACCTCTAGCGTAGGTCCTGATACATCTTGGTACTACCAGGATGAATCGTGAGAGGAGAGTCATGAGCCTCTTTAAGGATCGGCTGTTGTAAGCGTTTGCTCTTAGGAACCACCAAGCGGTTCTGAAAGAACACAACACCCTGATCGTCTTTGGAAAAATCTTTCGCATGTCCGCTAGCGATGTTCACCTTGATCCAAGATATACCCCTATCACATCTCTGAATAGCTACGATGTGATCCTTAAGAGTAGGTTTCTCCACCAAGTTGGAAAGGAATCCTTGAGGAACAATGTGAAGGTTCAACTTCCGAAATTCCTCATAAAGAAGTGGTTAATTTTTGTGTAACATCAGGTTGTTACAATAAGACTTACGACTTAGTGCATCAGCCATGACATTGGCTTTTCCGGGGTCTAAGTTATCCCTAAGTCGTAATCTGTAATCAACTTGACCCACCGTCTTTGCCTGAGATTCAAATCCGGTTGGGTGAAGATATATTTTAGACTTTGGTGCTGAGTGTAAATTTCACAACGATTACCCAGAAGGTAATGTCACCAAGTTTTCAGTGCATGGACTACAGCTGCAAGCTCAAGATCATGTGTTGGATAATTATCCTCATGTGGACGCAGCTGTCGAGATGCGTATGCAATCACATGACGATCTTGCATGAGAATGCAACCTAATCCTTGTCGCGAGGCGTCGCAATAGATAACAAAGTCCTTTGAGAAATCTGGTGGCACCAGAACGGGAGCAGAGGTCAGACGTCTTTTCAGTTCCTAAAAACTGTGCTCGCACTATGGAGTCCACTCAAACTTCTTATTTTTCTTGAGGAGTTCATTCAGAGGTTTCACAACCTTGGAGAAATTCTCGACAAAGCGGCGACAATAGCTCGCTCAGCCAAGGAAATTGTGAACTTGCTTAACCGATTCAGGTTGAGTCCAATCAAGGACGACCTGAACTCTCTCGGGATTGACAACAATTCCTTTACCAGAGATCATGTGGCGTAGATAGGTCACTTTTGGTAACCAAAATTCACACTTAGATAATTTGGCATACAGACGATGCTCTCAAAGTTTCATCAATACCAGCCTTAGATGCTCGACATGTTCCTGTTCGTTCTTCGAGTAGACAAGTATATCATCGAGGTAAACCACGACGAATTTATCCAGGTACTCCATGAAGATCGAATTCATCAAGTGAGATAAAGTGGCTGGGGCATTGGTTAAACTGAAGGACATGACGGTGTACTCATATTGGCCATAACGAGTAACAAAAGCCGTTTTTGGAATGTCCCCGTTCCTAATTCTGATTTGATGGTATCCCAACCTCAAATCCATTTTGGAAAAGACTGAGGATCCAGCGAGTTGATCATACAAGTCGTTGATCCTGGGGAGCGGATACTTGTTCTTTATTGTGACCAGGTTCACTGGTCGATAATCTACAACCATCCGGTCCGATTCATCCTTCTTCTTGACAAAGAGAACGGGGCAAGCCCAAGGAGAAGAACTAGGGTGGATGAAACCTTTCTGCAAAGCCTCATTGAGTTGTTTCTTAAGCTCGGCTAGTTCTAAGGGTGCCATCTTATAGGGTCTTCTGGCTATTGGCACAGTCCTTGGAATGAGTTCTATCACAAACTCTACATCCCTAACAGGAGTAATTCCTGGCAGTTCCTCTGGAAAAACATCTGGGAAGTCACTGACTACCGGAACGTCTTCTATTTCTGGAAGAGGGCTAGCATTGAGGAAATAGAGTTGGCACTTGGCAACTCGAGTTGAGACATTAACTATCTCACCCGATGGATGTGTAAGCTGAACATTCCTAGTATGAGTATCAATCTTAGCATAGTGGACTTTCATCCAGTCCATACCTAAGATGATATTGATGTCCAAGGACTTGAGAGCTATCAAAGATGCTAGAAAGACTAGCCTATCCATAAGGATTTCATTGTCATGGCTCACTCAAGAAGTTTTCCATTTTGAACCAGGAGTCTGAACTACTAAAGGAGTAGGCATATCACAAAAGACATGTTATGCAACTGTGCATAACTTTCTGAGATGAATGAATGAGATGTTCAAGTATCAAACATAACAGATGCCGGATGACTATTAACAAGGAGCGTACCTAGGATAACATTGGGGTCCTCAAGGGCTTTTTCAGCAGAGACGTGATTCACACGTCCACGAGCAGGAGCCGGCTTAACATAGAAGGCTTTTCCCGGCTTTCCACGTCCAGCTGGCTTGACATTGTTCTGGGGGCACTCTCGGGAATAGTGCCCTGGTTCTCCACACTTATAGGAAACGACAGTTGCATGTGGAGCAACATTGGCAATGGGACCTCCAAATGTCCTGGTTGGAGGGTTGGGCTGAGCTGGGCGAGGCGCGTGATAGGATGGCCTCGCGGTGTACCTTTGTGGTAGAGCTGTGTTGGGTACCCACACCCGGTGTTTGTTGGAGCCTGAGCCAGATGCAGGGCTGAAGTCACGGGTGTGCTTCTTAGTTGCCTCGTAGTCGGTCAGTCCGGTTTCGGCATTGATAGCCTTGTTGATGAGGGCCTAGAAGGTAGCGCACTCATGCAGACGCAGGTCTCGACGGAGTTCAGGATGAAGTCCCTTACGTAACCTAGCTTGTTTCTTGGCATCGGTTGACACTTCCTCGGGTGCATAACAAGCAAGGTTGCCGAACTCACGGCTATAGGCATCAACTGTCAGTCTACCCTGAGTAAAGGCACAAAACTCCTCTCTTTTGCGATCCATCAGCCCTTCCCGGATGTGATGGGTATGGAACGCCTCACTGAAATCTGTCCAGGTTGCTGCAGGGCCTGCGGGACGCATTGCTTCATAATTTTCCCACCACAGGTTGGCGGGTCCTTCCAGAAAGTATACAACAAAGATCACCTTATTGGCCTCAGATACATTAGCAGCTTGGATTTTGCGGGACATGCTGGTCAGCCAGTCATCAACGTCGAGTGGGTCGACCGAGCGATGAAACTTAGGTGGGCACAACTTGACGAAGTCATTGAGGGACACACCATCATTGTGCTCATTGCGGGGAGGACGCGTTGTCTTCTGCTCAATGCGTTCCAACAACCTATTGTTCTCCCTTTTATTCCTCTCAGCTTCGAGCATAACCTCTGCCAGGGAAGGCGATTGCGGTAGGTTCTCTTGTCGGGCCTGGCTTCCTTCGCCCTGCTCGAAGGCAGGCG
The DNA here is from genome assembly GCA_022496015.1 of Hordeum marinum. Lineage (NCBI taxonomy): Eukaryota > Viridiplantae > Streptophyta > Magnoliopsida > Poales > Poaceae > Hordeum > Hordeum marinum. The sequence continues at coordinate 516,509,448 of CM039674.1, forward strand.
TGGGGTTATTCCTAGTTGTCACCATCCTGGGAAAACAAACCCATAGCTTAGACAGGGAAGACATCAACTCTAAGATATGAGATGAGGAATGTACTGGACAACATGGCATATGCATGTGTAAACACCCGAACAACATGGTAATACACAACTGCCATATGAACACCATGATTCATATACACCATGACATAGTTAAGTACAAGCCCAAGCTGAAGTACAAACTACTGCAAGATGATACAACTCATCAGAGGCATTTCAAGCTTCCCACACATTATCTATCTATACCTCCAGAACTCAACTCACACCTCAGTCATATCCCACAAGACACGCAGGGCTTTGGCAATACGACTACTACGATACTAATACTAACATACACGCACTCAAGCATCGCTGTAGAACACCTCATATAGGTTACCCCCGTGACCCGGGTTTTGAACCTAAGGATCTGGGAACAACCTGGCCTGCGATCCCTGGAACCCGTAAGGACACGGATGTGGCCTCGGTCCCCTGGGTGGTGGCAGCAACGGTCCTCGAAGAGGAGCGACACCTCCAACATTGGGCCAGTCTATGCGAGCTGGCAGATGAGTCCATGATGGGTTCAGCATCTCCAAATCTCCATAGCATTTCTGCACGACAGGTGCTAGCTGCGCCAGGGCTATCCAGAGACGTGCACGTGTAGCATAGAGCTCCATGCGAAGAGCACGTGCATCACGATCCCTGATCTCTAACATCTGAGTGGTCACCTGAAGTCTAGGGTCCTCATGAGAATGATCATAATAGGCTGCACTAAGATAACCATCCTCTCCCCCTAGAGCAGTTGGAACATAGCAGAACTCAGTGTTCTGAAGTAGTCCATGGCGAGATCTCATAATAGTCAACATGGTGTAGGCGGCCTCCTGAACTGCCATGTCTATGGTGACACCTAATCCATATGTCCAATGAAGCGGCTCTGCAGCTCCAGGACAAGATGGATATATCCTAACAGTACACAGGTACTGGCTCTGGTTGAAGTCTCGATACTGCTCTTCCACTGTATACTCTGGCTACCAACGATATCCAATCTCCATCATAACTCTAACCAACATGGCTGTGTGACCCGGTATATCAATGCACCTTGTCAGACGGACCACCTGATGAGAAGGACGAGGAGGCATCTAAAACAGACAAAGATGCTAAGGCATTAGAGATTCTAGCAGAAATTGGACAGCATAACGGTTGTAATTGCTCAAAAAGGATTTTGAGACAACTGCAAAAGATTGGATAGCATATCCAGTCAACTTTTTAGTCTCAAATTTCTAATCCATCTGATTGTCACACCAACAACACTTATGTACCGGAGTTCACTTACGGACAAGCTAGCTACTAGTCCATGGTTAGTAACTCGTCATCCTAAGAAATAGATGAGAAGTCTAGCTCTTAACCCCGTAGAAATAGGAGAGGGACTCGGAATAGAGTAACTTGGGAAGAGGAGTAAAAAGAGCCTTACGTTCCCTTCCACAATCAACACCCTTACATATCTATAGAGTTTCTAGACTCAACTTCGACCAATTTGGCTTGGTAATCCTACAGTCAGTCAGGCTCTGATACCAATGCTGTCGGGATCCCGATCCTAAGTCAAAAGAATCCAGCCTGTAATATATCACATCACTTTGCGGCCTCACGCATGGTAAGCTCCACGGCTGCAGCATTACCTTGGCCGGGACCATTTGCGTCTTTTGGCTCACGTATGTGAATATGTCGCTAGCATTCAAACGACGGAGAACCCGGGCCGACATGACTAGTCATAGAACCCAAGTGGCAAATCCGTACGAGAACATGCATACATAACCCAGCAATGCAGGTGTCGGCCTCAAGCATGTGTAGACGAGTCGTAGCAAGCCACAAGGACTCCATTATGCCATGGGACATAAATGTCATCACTGCACGTAGACGAGTCATAGCAGGCTACAGGGACTCCATTACACTGCGAGACATTTCCCCGAAGGGACAGACACAATAGCAAAGAAGGATACATGCCGATCAATCAATGTGTCCTGAACAGTAGCAAGCTACCAGGGCTCGGTGGAAGCACAAAGAGGCTGTTCCCCGTAAAGAGTACTACTAAAGGCACATGGCTAGGTGTCAGATCCCATACATACCGTTGCACGTCACACATTACACACGACATGGCCAATATGCATAGATACAACTATGGCATCACAACATAACCATACAACAAAACAACTTTTATTTAGGAAGCTAGAAGAGCCTTGCATAATATGTTCTTATAGGTAGGGGTCACATGACCCGTCATTCAAGTCATACAAGCAAGTTTATACAAACCAAGCGGAAGCATAAATCTGTCTGGGTATAGACAGATGAAATGGTAAAAAGGCATATGGCCTGACTATCTACAGTCCGACATCGGATCGTAGCTGAGGTACCAACTACTCGTCATCGTCGACATCTAGGTAGAACCCACCTGATGGGTCCCGAGTCTCATCTGCAACATTTATTAAGCAAACATGAGTACAAGCGTACTCAACAAGTCTTTAAAATAGACCTAGTCTATTCATGCTCATGTATCAACAAGGGGAGTGCTGGAGATTATGCAGTAATGCCAGATTTGACTCTTAGTTAACCTATACTACACATATTAATTCCTTGTTCAAGTTTTAGATATCGCACACGAGTCCACTAACTCCACATCAATACACCATCATGGAATTCACTTCCATCATCTACGAGAGTGCCATCCATGGTACTCAGACTTGTCTTGATATTTTTATGAGTATCCTTCAAGTTATCTATGAACAACATAAGTTCTCCAAGTAGTCCATATCCGAGGACGCGGCTATTTGAATAAATTCATACCCTGCAGGGGTGTACTCCTTCACACACGCTCTCGCCACTTATCGCGGTGTGCTCGTAAAACCAGGCACCTCGGTAACCATCAAGCGGAAGCCCAGCGAGGGAGTCGGCCATGACTATCAACCACAAAAGACCTCTAGTCCAGGCTATCGCCTATTTCAGATTGAATCCGCACGAAAGTCCGGCCGAAGTTTCCGCTACAGCCCCAAACGATGTGTGCAGGGTTCCCAAGCCCACCATTCGGGTGACCCTTGGTACACCGTTCCACTGCCTACCGCGTCGTAGCCCACCCCTAGGGTCAGCGCTACGCATGGCCTCCAGCATAGTTATAAACACTAGAAACTACTTGCAACTCCTGGACTAAGGACTAAGTGGTTGATAAGTCGAGAGGGTCAATTAAGTATCCCAACGTGTGGTAGTATCTAGTCTTGGATCAAAAACACGGAACTCAGTTCCTAAGAGCGGTCCCAATGATACAACCCGCTATGTACTCCTACATAGCCTCTCATCACTAGCTTTACCAAATCGGTTCATCATTTAGTTCATCACATCAGAACAACACTGTTGCACTCTAGTTCATCACCCAGATGAATCAGACCTAACACAACTCTAAGCATAGCAAGCAAAGCAGGTAAACCACATCATGACCCAAGCATCTACCATGGTATGCTAGGTTGCAAGGTTTAGCTATTTACTTTGACAATGACAGGTCATGCAGAGGAATGGGTTCAACTACCGCAAATGACAGACAAATGGACATTTGTCCTAATGCAATAAACAAGAGCAGGAGCGAGATAATGGGATGATATCATAATGATCAATGGGGTTTCTTGCCTTGCTGGGGAGCGGGAAGGTATCCTCCTTTGATGGGATACTCGGAGGTATCCTCGGAAGCAGGGCCTACCGCAATGCCGATAGGTAACGATCACTACACGACAAATGCAGCAATATGATGCATGATCATGACATGTCAACATGAATGGATGAGCTAATGCAACTATTAATCAAGTTAGATGGAGTGGATTTAAATATAGGTTCAAAATCGTTCTCCATTTGATGTTCTAAATATTGACCTATTGCTAAATTTCAATGTTCCTCTACATAGGTTGCTCTAACATGCATGATAACAACACCATCGTATTCATTGGATTTTTCTAATAAATTTTCATATATAAATTATTTCAATCGGAGATACCAATTATTTTCTATGATTTTTCTAAGTTTGTTTAGTAATTCAAGGAATTAAATTAAATTAGAAATTTCTTTAATGCATCAGCATGATGTCAGCAGGTCAACAGCCCATTGACAGGTCAAACCTGACCAGTGGGTTCCACTGGTCAGTGACCCAGACCCTAATTAGGATTAATTAAATTCCTAATTACTATTTGTTAGGATGGGCCCACCTGTCATTGGGTGTTTAACTTAATTAATTAATTTCCTAATCTAAGTTTTAAACTAACAGGGCCGGGCCCACTTGCCAGTTGACCCAAGGGGGTCAACCCCATGGTCAAATGGGTTGACTCGCAGGCGTTGACCCGCTGGCGACGTTAGGGACGGCGGAGGGGGTCGGAAACCCTCCTCCGACAACCAAATAGACGGCGGAGGGCACCGATCGGCCTTGCGTGCTCGCGCGCGTCAAACCCGACACTCCCAGGGGCTGGGATGGCCGGAGTAGACGCCGACGTTGAGCGCGGAGGCTGCCGGAGCTCAGGAGAGCATGGAATCATCGAGCCGGAGCTCGAGCATGTCAGCTATCGGCTCCTAAGGCTTCCTGGGGCCCTCCTTAGCACGCCTACGTGCTCAGGTGCGAGCTTAGACCACCACAGCGACGGCAACATCCTCGCCGGCAGCGAGAAGCTCTCCGGCCCAAGGCAAAACGGCCCTAGAGTGCACTAGCGACGGCGAGAATAGGGCGAAAGGGACCAGGGGATCACGACGGTTGCAGAGGCACCGAAAGTGGGCTCGGGGAAGGTCTGGAGCGGCGGCGGGCTTCGATTCTTCGCCGGTGGCCGGAGGTTGAAGACGATGGAGATCCGGCGATGGAGAGATCCCAACGATGCGTGGCTCAGCGAGGAGGAAGAGGGCGTCGAGGCAGAGCGTTTGGGAGGCTCGGGAGCGAGGGGGAACAGCTAGGGCGATGGCGCTACGGCGGCTGAGCTTCGGCGGCCATGGCAACATAGAGGGGAGAGAGAGAAGCGAGCAGACGCGAGGGGGAGAGAGCGATGGGGACAGCTCTTCGAGCTTATCCCCATTGCGCTGGCGAGGGGGAGGCAGGCAGGCAGCTGCCGGCGTGGCAGCACAACCGTGCGCGCGCGGCGGCCAGACGCTTGGCCTCGTGGCCGCCAGGAGGACGAAGACCTCCTGGGCCAGATGGGCCAGCCTGGAGCTGGCCCCAGGTCAGCTCCCTTAACTTTTTTTCTTTCTTTTTTTCTTTTGCCTTTTCTAACATTTGTTTTATTTTGATTTAAGCACACATGTTAGGCACAAAAATACTCAAACATTTTATAGAGCTTAGTTTGAATATTTCAAACCTCTACAAAAAGTTTCAATAATTTTGGATAACTAAAATATTTATATTTTGTTATTTGGCCTTTTTAGAAGCTTTGATATTTATTTTAAAATGACATAGACGTTCTGAAAATTAAAATGTCCCCTGACATAATGATGTCAATATTTATCACACATGGGGGGCATTTTTTATGGGCATTTTGGATTTGTTGTTTTTTCACATCTTTTGAATTGGTTTATTCAGGTGAGGTGTTAGGGTTTGTGATGATCCCCATTTCATGTTGATGCAAAAATCAAAACATGATGCACACTCATGCAAAATAGAGCAAGGCTAACTAGAGATGTGACACTCCTGTCGCTCTTGCCTGCGCTGCCCGATGCCTCTGTCCGGGCAACCACACGCCGATAGACTACCTGGCATGCCTCGCCTTTGCCGCCAAGAAGCTCACCGGTTGTGGTGCAAGCAGGCGCGCTGACATCTAGAGGAAACGAGGGTTGCTTCCTGGCCTACACTATCAGTATAAACACCTATGCCGACGGTCTGAGCTGTCGGCATAGCCTTGATTCCCGTCGGGATAGACCTATGCCGACGACCACCGTCGGCGTAGAGCCATCGGCACCATATACGTTGGCATACCCCCGGTAACCGTCGGCATAGAAAGGCCATCGGCGTAGATGCTACCCCGACGGTGTCCGTACAACTATGTCGACGGCCTAAGCCGTCGGCAAAGTTCCACGCCAAACGTCATCCAGTGGCGCCGCCGTCAAGAGCGTCCCAATCAGTGGCCGCCATGTGGTGGTCACTAGCAGTTCCTGGGGCATAGCTAGGCCGATGGCTAGGCTGTCGGCATAGGCTGATGCTACGCCGTCGGCATAGGCCCTGCCACGTGGCGGCCGCTGGTAGTTCCTGGGACGTAGCTACACCAACGGCCTTGCTGTCGGCATAGGCCCTGCCACGTGGCAGCCGTTGGTAGTTCTTGGGACTTAGCTACACTGACGGCCTTGCCATTGGCATAGGAAACAACTAAGCTGCCGGCATACGCCGTCGGCACAGGTGTCACATGGCGGCCACTGGTTACTTGCACACTCTCTATGCCGACGGCTTAGCCGTCGACGTAGTTTTTGTCTGATTTTTTCCCTTTTCCCTGTTTCATATCAATTCATTTCAATTCAAATAGCAGGTATATACAATCAAATAGACATGCACAACACCACCATCGCAACCAACAACACCACCATCAAGAGCATCATAAATATATATGTTCTCACAACCAACACCACCACCATCACATCCTCACAACCAACAACATAAGCATATCAGAAACATAAGAATCTAGCTAAGAAGCACACAAGTCATCTTAAGTAGCGTAAAAGGGCAGCAGTCATCTAAAGAGAACAAGTCATCCACATGCTTAAGCGCTAGTACGTCCACCTCCAAGGCCATCAACGCCAAGTCCGCCAAAGCCTAGGTCTTCACTGCTAGCGGAAGCGCTACCGCAAATACCTCCACTGCTACCACCTTGGTGGATTGGAGTGACCGGGCTCCATGACTCGGGAGTTATGCGATGACCGGGACCACCACCAATGGATGATCCACCGGTTCCCTGGATGTTTGAAAAGACATGTTTAGTGAATGTTATTGTGTTGAATAAACAGTAAGCGGTGGTTGAATAGTTTGGTGATATACTAACCACCGTTGTCCCTGGTTGCTATGCTAGAAATTCCTCAAAGGTAAGCAGCACTGGTTGTGGTCCTATAGGTGGTGGTGCTTCCATTTCAGGAATCATGCCGTTCCTAATGCTCTCAAACACGAGCTGCATGTTAATTGACAAAGCAAACACAAATGTCAGAAGAAATAAAAGTGCAAATATGGAAATGAAATGAAAGGGGCTAAACTAATCGTCATCATGCGAGTGCTGTGGTCCTGGACGGCTGCAACTCTCGCGCTCCACGCCATGGTCTCCTGGCGTGTGTACTCCATGTAGGCCTATAATATGATGTGATGGAACTCATTAAACATCTCAATGTGGAAAATAAAGTGACCAATGAAGATAAGAGGGAAAAATACTTACAGAGTGTCGCTCGGCTAGGAGGTACTATGATTGCGCAGTGGCCGTGCTTGTGCACCGTCTCAGGCTCACGTCAGTAGCTCGGAACTGTGTGAAGGAGATAGAAGGAGTGACCACAACATCCAGAACCGGCTGCCGACCATGAGCCTTCGGCCCCATGCCAACCAGCACCCTATAGTCCAAAGGCGCCTTGATGGGGTCAGTTGTGTCAGGATTTAGCTTCAGATACGCCGCAGAGTAGTTCTTCTTATTCTTCGTAGTGTTGCCACAGTACTTGGCCTCACCAGGCTTGGGCCTCCTCCGAGTATGGGCGATCTCCAACGCCTCCATGTGTGAGAGCGGCTGCTTCAGTTTCTCCTCCTACACCAACAAACAAAGGTTAGTCATACATAAAAAAGTGACGGTAAATAGAAGAAGAAGATTGTTTAATGAGGTTAGTCATACCTGAAGTGTCTTGTGGAGAAAGTGGTTCCGGTTTCCCTAAGCATGTACTCCCTCCTTCCCTCAGTTAACCTTGTTTTTGCTGCTCGTAGCCGGCCAGGCTTCATCCTGACCACACCACAGATCCACCAGTGCTGCCCAGGACTCATCTTTTCCATAACACCAATTTGGACACACCTACATAATGAAAGCATAATGGCATGTCTTGTTGGAAATATGCCCTAGAGGCAATGATAAATTAGTTATTATCATATTTCCTTGTTCATGATAATCGTTTATTATCCATGCTATAATTGTATTGAACGGAGACTTAGATACATGTGTGGATACATAGACAACACCATGTCCCTAGTATGCCTCTAAATAGACTAGCTCGTTGATCAAAGATGGCTATGGTTAGCTAGTCATGGACATGAGATTTCATTTGATAACGGGATCACATCATTAGGAGAATGATGTGATGGACAAGACCCAAACTACAAACGTAGCATATGATCGTGTCAGTTTATTGCTACTGTTTTCTGCATGTCAAGTATATGTTCCTATGACCATCAGATCATGCAACTCACGAACACCGGAGGAGTGCCTTGTGTGTATCAAACATCGCAATGTAACTGGGTGACTATAAAGGTGCTCTACAGGTATCTCCGAGGGTGTTTGTTGGGTTGGCATGGATCAAGACTGGGATTTGTTACTCCGTGTGACGGAGAGGTATCTCAGGGCCCACTCGGCAAGACAACATCACAACAAGCCTTGCAAGCAATGTGACTAAGTGTTAGTAATGGGATCTTGTATTACGGAACGAGTAAAGAGACTTGCCAGCAACGAGGTTGAACTAGGTATGGAGATACCGACGATCGAATCTCGGGCAAGTAACATACCGAAGAACAAAGGGAACATCTTGCAGGATTAACTGAATACTTGACACAGAGGTTCGACCGATAAAGATCTTCGTAGAATATGTAGGAACCAATATGGGCATCCAGGTCCCGCTATTGGTTGTTGACCGTAGAGGTGTCTCGGTCATGTCTACATAGTTCTCGAACCCGCAGGGTCTGCACACTTAAGGTTTGGTGACGTTTCGATAGTATAGAGTTATGTATGGTGGTGGCCGAAGGTTGTTTGGAGTCCCGGATGAGATCCCAGACGTCACGAGGAGCTCCGAAATTTTATGGAGGTAAAGATTCATATATAGGAAGTCCTATTTTGGTCGCCGGAAAGTTTTGGGCTCATCGGTAGTGTACCGGGAGACCATCGGGAGGGGTATTTCGACCCAAGAGGCTACATGGACTGTGGGAGAGTGAATACCAGCCCTTTGTGGGCTGGTGGAAGTCCCACACAAAGCCTATGCGGCTAGGGAGAAAAAGCCCAAAGAGAAAAGGTGGAAAAAGGAAAAAATAGGGTGAATCCTAGTCCTACTAGGATTGGAGGTGGATTCCACCTCCTCCCCTTGGTTCGGCCAACTCCTAGAGGTTTGGACCTTGGGCCAAGCCTCCTACTCTCTTCCTCTTATAAATACTGGAGGTTTTAGGGTTTTTAGACAGAATTTTCTGCCACGTGCTGCCCGTTCCTCCAGGGCACAGTTTCTCCTCTAGATCGGTTTTCTACAGCGCTTAGGCGAAGTCCTGCCGGAATTGCTCCACGACCATCACCATGGCGCCGTCATGCTGCCGATGAAATCGTCTACCTCTCCGCTCCCTCTTGCTGGATCAAGAAGGCGGAGATCATCATCGAGCTGTACGTGTGCTAAACGCGAAGGTGTCATCCGTTCGGTGCTAGATCAGAAGGACCGTGATCAAGTTCGCGGGACAGATCATGATTGGATCGCGGGACGAATCGTGATGAGTTCGCAGGACGGATCGTGATTGGATCGCGGGACGGATCGTGATGAGATCACAGGACGCTCGGCGATTTGAATCGCGAAGACGTTCGACTACACCAACCGCGTTTCTTAACGCTTCCCGCTTAGCAATTTACAAGGGTATGTAGATCCACTGTCCCTCTCGTAGATGCTCATCACCATGGATAGATCTTGCGTGTGCGTAGGAAAATTTTGTTTCCCATGCGGCGTTCTGCAACAGTGGCATCATGAGCTAGGTCTATGTGTAGATGAGATCTCGAGTAGAACACAAAAGGTTTGTGGGCGTTGATGCTTAGATTGCTTCCTCCCTTGGTCGGATTTTGGTTCAGCGGTATTGTGAGATGAAGCGGCCCGGACCAACATTACTCATACGCTTACGAGGGACCGGTTCCCTCGACCGCAACTTGTTGCATAGATGGCTTGCGGGTGCCAGTTTCTCTCAGTTTAGTTGGATCGGATTCGACAAAGGCGGTCCTTGAGAAGGTTGAAAAGCAACTAGTGTATCACCGTTGTGGTTTTTGCGTAGATGAGAATTGTTCTTGCTAGATACCTGTAGCAGCCACGTAAAATATGCAACTACAATTAGAGGACATCTAACTTGTTTTTGCAGGGTATGTTGTGATATGATATGGCCAATTACATGATGTGATATATGTGATGTATGAGATGATCATGTGATGTATAGATTATCACGACTTGCATGTCGATGAGTATGGCAACCGGCAGGAGCCATAGGGTTGTCTTTAATTATTGTATGACCTGCGTGTCAATCATTAAGCACTATGTAATGCTTTACTTTATTGCTAAATGGTAGCAATAGTAGTAGAAGCATGTTGGGCGCGACAACCCCAATGGCGACACGTTGATGAAGATCAAGATGATGGAGATCATGGTGTCTTGCCGGTGACGATGGAGATCATGCCGGTGCTTTCAAGATGGAGATCAAAAGCACAAGTTCATAGCCATATCATGTCACTTATGGTTTGCATGTGATGTTAATCCTTTTATGCACCTTGTTTTGCTTAGGACGACGGTAGCATTATAAGGTGATCCCTCACTTAAATTTCAAGATGAATTGTGTTCTCCCTGAGTGTGCACCGTTGCGAAAGTTCGTCATGTTGAGACACCACGTGATGATCGGGTGTGATAGACTCTACGTTTACATACAACGGGTGCAAGCCAGCGTTGCACATGCAGAACACTCGGGTTAAACTTGACGAGCCTAGCATGTACAGACATGGCCTCGGAACACAAGAGACCGAAAGGTCGAACATGAGTCATATAGTAGATATGATCAACATGATGATGTTAACCATTGAAACCACCTCAACTCACGTGATGATCGGACTTGAGTTGGTGAATTTGGATCATGTATCACTCGAATGACTGGAGGGATCTCAACTTGAGTGGGAGTTCTTAAGTAATATGATTAATTGAACTCATTATCATGAACATAGTCAGTAGTGCCTTTGCAAACTGTGTTGTAGATTACTAGCTCACGCTGTAGCTCCCTTGAATTTTTATATGTTCCTAAAGAAATAGAGTTGAAAGATGATGGTAGCAATATTGCGGACTGGCTCCGTGATCTCAGGCTCGTGCCCGTGTTGCGAGATATGATATCTCCAACAAGATTCTTTGCCTGCAAGATGAAGGAGAATAGCTCAATCGTTGAGCATGTGCTCAGATTGTCTGGGTGCTACAATCACTTGAATCGAGTGGGAGTTGATCTTCCAGATAAGATAGTGATATATATAGTTCTCCAAGTCACTGTCACTAAGCTACTAGAACTTGGTGATGAACTATAAAATGCCAGGGATAGAAATAATGATCCCTGAGCTGTTCGCGTTGTTTGACACCGCAAAGGTAGAAATCAAGAAGGAGCGTCAAGTGTTGATGGTTAGTCAAACCACTAGTTTCGACAAGGGCAGGAGCAAGGAGGGAAAACTTCATGGATAGCAAGTCAGTTGCTACTCCAGTGAAGCAACCCAAAGTTGAACCCAAGCCCGAGACTAAGTGCTTCGATTATGAGGAGAGCGATCACTGAAGCGGAACAACCCTAGATACTTGGTAGATAAGAAGGCTGGCAACATCGACAGAAGTATATTTGATATACGTGTTATTTATGTGTACCTTTCTAGTACTCCTAGTAGCACCTAGGTATTGGATACCGGTTCGGTTGCTAAACGTTAGTAACTCGAAATAAAAGCTACGGAATAAAAGGAGCACTAGCTAAGGGTGAGGTGACGATGTGTGTTGGAAATGTTTCCAAGGTTGACGTGATCAACATCGCACGCTCTCTCTACCTTCGGGATTGGTGACAAACCTAAATAAATGTTATTTGGTGTTTTGCGTTTAGCATGAACGTGATTAGATCGTGTTTATTGCAACACAGTTATTCATTTAAGTTAAAGAATAATGGTTATTCTGTTTACATGAATAATACCTTCAATGGTCATGCACCTAGTGAGAATGGTTTGTTGAACCTTGATCGTAGTAATAGACATGTTCATGACATTGATGCCAAAAGATACAAAGTTAATAATGATAGTACCACATACTTTTGGCACTGCCGCTAAATGTCATATTGGTATAAAGCGCATAAAGAAACTCCATGCTGATGGATCTTTGGACTCATTCGATTTCAAATCGGTTGAGACATGTGAACCATGCCTCTTGGGAAAGATGACTAAGGACCCCGTTTCCAGATGGATGCAATAGGCAAGTGATTTATTGGAAATGATACATGTTGATGTATGCAATCCAATGAGTCTTGTAGCGTGCGGTGGATATCGTTACTTTCTTACCTTCACTGATGATTTGAGTAGATATAGTGTATATTTACTTAATGAAACACAAGTCTGAATCGTTTGAAATGTTCAAGCAAATTCAGAAGGAAGTTTAAGATCATCATGACAAGAAGATAAAAATGTCTGCGATATGATCGTGGAGGTAAATATCTGAGTTACGAGTTTGGCATACAACTTTAGACAATGTGAAAGTTGTTTCACAACTCACGCCACCTGGAACACCATAGTGTGATGGTGTGTTCGAACGTCATAGTCGTGCTCTATTGAAAATGGTTCTTGCTATGACGTCTCTTATCGTTTTGCTACTATAATTTTGGGGTTATGCATTAGGGACAACTACATTCACTTTAGATAGGGCGCTATCTAAATCCATTGAGATGACACCGTGTGAATTATAGTTTGATAGAAACCTAAGCTGTCATTTCTTAATGTTTGGGGCTGCAAGACATACGTGAAAAAGGTTTTCACCTTATGAGCTCGAACCCAAAGCGGACAAATGCATGTTCATAGAATACCCTAAAGACAGTTGAGTAAACCTTCTATCTCAGATCCAAGCATAAAGTGTTTGTTGCTAAAACTGGGTCCTTTCTCGAGAAAGAGTTTCTCTCGAAAGAATTGACTAGGAGGAAGATAGAACTTGATGAGGTTGTTAAACCTTTGTTCAACCAGAGAGTAGCGGAGCGCAGGAATTTGTTTCGTTGAAGCCTACGTTAGTTGAAGAGGAAGTTAATGATGCTGATCATGAAGCTTCGGATCAAGTTACTATCGAACCCCGTAGGTCAACAAGGATGTGTACTGCTCCTGAGCGGTACGACAACCCTGTCTTGGAGGTCATGTTGTTGGAAAACGATGAACCTACGAGCTGTGGAGAAGCGACGATGGGCCTGGATTCCGACAAATGGTTAGAGGCCATGAAATCCGAGAAAGGATCCATGTATGAAAACCAAGTATAGACTTTGGTAGACTTGGTCGTTGGACGGCAGGTCGTTGAGTACAAATGGATGTTTAAAATAAAGACATACGCTCATGGTAAATGTCACCATTTGTAAAGGTCGACTTGTTGCAAAGAAGTGTACGACAAGTTCAAGGAGTTGACTGCGATGAGACTTTCTCACTCGTAGCAATGCTAAAGTCTATTGGAATTATGTTAGCAGTTGCTAGATTTTTCAATTATAAAATCTGGCAGATGGATATCAGAACATCGTTTCCTTAACGGTTTACTTGAGGAAAGGTTGTATGTGATACAACTAGAAGGTTTTGTCAGTCCTAAGGATGCTAAAATGTGTGCAAGCTTCAGTGATTCTTCTATGAAATGAAGCAAGCATCTCGGAGTTGGAATATACACTTTGATGAGGTGATCAAAGTTTTTGAGTCTATACAAAGTTTACGAGAAACTTGTATTTACAATAAAGTGAGTGGGAGCACTATAGAATTTCTGATAAGTATATGTGGATGACATATTGTTGATCGGAAATGATGTAGAATTTCTGGAAAACATAAGCAGTTGTTTGAAAAGAGTTTTTCAAAGGAAGACCTGGATAAAGCTACCTAATTGTTGAGCATCAAGATCTATAGAGATACATCAAGATGCTTGATGAGACTTTCAATGAGTACATACCTTGACAAGATTTTGAAAGAGTTCAAAATGGATTAGTCAGAGAAAGAGTTCTCGCCTGATTTGTAAGGTGTGAAGTTGAGTGAGACTCAAAGCTTGACCACGGTAGAAGAAAGAGAAAGGACGAATGTCGTCCCCTATGCCTTATCCATAGGCTCTATATAGTACGCCATGCTGTGTACCGCACCTGTGTGTGCCTTGCCATGAGTCTATCAAGGGGTACAAGAGTGATCCAGGAGTGGATCACTAGACAGCGGTCAAGATTATCCTTAGTAACTAAAGGACTAAGGAGATGTTTCTCGATTATGGAGGTGATAAAGAGTTCGTCGTAAAGAGTTACGTCGATGCAAGCTGCAATACCAATCCGGATGACTCGTGGTAGCAATCCGGATACGTATAGTAGAGCCACCATTTGGAATAGTACCAAGTGGAGCGTGGTAGCAGTGTTTACAATTTGACCTAGAGATTTGTAAAGTACACACGAATCTGAATGTCACAGACCCGTTGACTATAAGACCTCTCTCACATGCAAAGCATGATCGAGCCCTAGAACTCATTGGGTGTTAGATTCATAACAATGCGAATCACATGGTGATGTGAACTAGATTATTGACTCTAGTGCAAGTGGGAGATTGTTGGAAATATGCCCTAGAGGCAATAATAAGTTAGTTATTATCATATTTCCTTCTTCATGATAATTGTTTATTATCCATGCTATAATTGTATTGATCGGAGACCTAGATACATGTGTGGATACATAGACAGCACCATGTCCCTAGTATGCCTCTAAATAGACTAGCTCGTTGATCAAAGATGGCTATGGTTTCCTAGTCATGGACATGAGATGTCATTTGATAACGGGATCACATCATTAGGAGAATGATGCGATGGACAATACCCAAACTACAAACGTAGCATATGATCGTGTCAGTTTATTGCTACTGTTTTCTACATGTCAAGTATATGTTCCTATGACCATGAGATCATGCAACTCACTAACACCGGAGGAGTGCCTTGTGTGTATCAAACGTCGCAACATAACTGGGTGACTATAAAGGTACTCTACAGGTATCTCCGAGGGTGTCTGTTCAGTTGGCATGGATCAAGACTGGGATTTGTTACTCCGTGTGACGGAGAGGTATCTCAGGGCCCGCTCGGTAATAGAACATCACAACAAACCTTGCAAGCAATGTGACAAAGTGTTAGTCATGGGATCTTGTATTACAAAACGAGTAAAGAGACTTGCCGGTAGCGAGGTCGAACTAGGTATGGAGATACCGACGATCGAATCTCGGGCAAGTAACATACCGAAGAACAAAGGGAACATCTTACGGGATTAACTAAATCCTTGACATAGAGGTTCGACCGATAAAGATCTTCGTAGAATATGTAGGAAACAATATGGGCATCCAGGTCCCGCTATTGGTTATTGACCGTAGAGGTGTCTCGGTCATGTCTACATAGTTCTCGAACCGGCAGGGTCTGCACACTTAAGGTTTGGTGACGTTTTGATAGTATAGAGTTATGTATGGTGGTGACCGAAGGTTTTTCGGAGTCCCGGATGAGATCTCGGACGTCACGAGGAGCTCCGGAATGGTTCGGAGGTAAAGATTCACATATAGGAAGTCCTATTTTGGTCGCCGAAAATGTTTCGGGCTCATCGGTAGTGTAGCGGGAGTGACGGTAGTGTACCAGGAGACCATCGGGAGGGGTATTTCGACCCAAGAGGCTACATGGGCTGTCGGAGAGTGAATACCAGCCCTTTGTGGGCTGGTGGAAGTCCCACACAAAGCCTATGCGGCTAGGGAGAAAAAGCCCAAACAGAAAAGGTGGAAAAAGGCAAAAATAGGGTAAATCCTAGTCCTACTAGGATTGGAGGTGGGTTCCACCTCCTCCCCTTGGTTCGGCCGACTCCTAGAGGCTTGGGCCAAGCCTCCTCCTCTCTTCCTCTTATATATACTGGACGTTTTAGGGTTTTTAGACAGAATTTTCTGCCACGTGTTGCCTGTTCCTCCAGTGCACAGTTTCTCCTCTAGATCGGTTTTCTACAGCGCTTAGGCGAAGCCCTGCCGGAATTGCTCCACCACCATCACCGCGGCACCGTCACGCTGCCGGTGAACTCGTCTAGCTCTCCGCTCCCTCTTGCTGGATCAAGAAGGCGGAGATCATCATCGAGATGTACGTGTGCTGAACGCGGAGGTGCCGTCCGTTCGGCGCTAGATCGGAAGGACCGTGATCAAGTTCGCGGGACGGATCGTGATTGGATCGCGGGACGGATCATGATGAGTTCGCGGGATGGATCGTGATTGGATCGCGGGACATATCGTGATGAGATCGTGGGACGCTCGGCGATTTGAATCGCGAAGACGTTCGACTACACCAACCGCGTTTCTTAACGCTTCCCGCTTAGCGATCTACAAGGGTATGTAGATCCACTCTCCCTCTCGGAGATGCTCATCACTATGGATAGATCTTGCGTGTGTGTAGGAAATTTTTTGTTACCCATGCGACGTTCCCCAACATGTCTAACATGGAACGATCAAATTTACCACAAACTTCGGAATGAAAACTAATTTATACTTACCACCAAGTACTCGTCCCTCTCTAAGGTAATGCCCCGTGTCTTTTCTTCTTCCTTGGTCATCTTCACACCAAGATAGTCGTGATAGTATTGCGTGATGGCCACCAAGCGCACCTCGTACTGCATCTGGTGGGCCTTCTTCTTCGCTTGGCGCAGCACGATCTCTTCGGCAGTGGCCTTGTGCTCCTGAAGAACTCGATAGTATTTCTACAATCGTTCATGAAACCATAATGGAAGAAGCCATGCGTTAAATCATTCATGAAATCACAATGGATGTGTGCTTGTGAAGAGAACTCACGCAAAAATTAGTGATCACGGCCTTAGCATGGGTCACATGCTCCGCGTGGGGGGCCGCTTCCCAGTGCTCCTAGGTCTTGGCCAAAACCCAATGGTTCGGGTGCCTAACTGGATCCGGACAGTACAACCCCCACAAATATTCCTTCAGCAAGACGGTGATGATGTTGTTGGGAACACGGGCCCCTTTAGGATGTGCCCAGTTACTGCAAAAGATTTAAAGAATGAAAATATTAGCATGTGACAAGCAAAATAATTAAATTATTACTGAAATTATTAAGTGGAACTTACTCTACCCCCTTGGGCTCAATGAGCCATTTTTGCTCCTCGGTAGCAGTAATATGCTTTGGGAGCTCTGTGTTACCATGCAGCCACCCCTTGTTGTTGCCAACCCTGCCACCACCATCATCCCCATGATACGTCCATTTTGCATCATGCTTTTATATTGATACTTATTGCATTATGGGTTGTTACTACACATTTTTGTAGAATATATATGCCTTTTCTCTCTTATTTTACAAGGTTTACATGAAGAGGGAGAATGTCGACAGCTGGAATTCCGGACTAGAAAAGGAGCATATCTGAGATACCTATTCTGCACAACTCCAAAAGTCTTGAAAATCTACGGAGAATTAGTTTGGACTGTATAAAAATTATTGGGCGAAAGAAATACATCAGGGCGCCCACCAGGCAGTCACAAGCCAGCGGGGCGCGCCCTACCCCCTGGCATCCCATGTGGCTTGTGGCCCACCTGGCAGCCCTCCGATGCCCATCTTCTGCAATATGGAGGGTTTGACCTGGAAAAAATCAGAAGAGAGCTTTCGGGGCAAAGCGCTTCCATCTCGAGGCGGAACTTGGGCAGAACCAATCTAGGGCTCCGGCGGAGCTGTTCTGTCGGGGAAACTTCCCTCCGGAAGGGGGAAATCAAAGGCATCGTCATCACTGACGATCCTCTCATCAAGAGGGGCTCAATCTCCATCGACATCTTCACCAACACCATCTCCTCTCCAAACCCTAGTTCATCTCTTGTATCCTATCTTTGTCTCAAAACCTCAGATTGGTACCTGTGGGTTGCGAGGAGTGTTGATTACTCCTTGTAGTTGATGCTAGTTGATTTACTTGGTGGAAGATCATATGTTCAGATCCTTGATCATCATTAATACTCCTCTGATTATGAACACGAATATGCTTTGTGACTAGTTACGTTTGTTGATGAGGACATGGGATAAGTCTTGTTATAAGTAATCATGTGAATTTGGTATTCGTTCGATATTTTGATGAGATGTATGTTGTCTCTCTTCTAGTGGTGTTATGTGAACATCGACTACATGCCACTTCACCATTGTTTGGGCCTAGAGGAAGGCATTGGGAAGTAATAAGTAGATGATGGGTTGTTAGAGTGATAGAAGCTTAAACCCTAGTTTATGTGTTGCTTCGTACGGGCCTGATTTGGATCCACATGTTTCATGCTATGGTTAGATTTATCTTAATTCTTCTTTCGTAGTTTCGGGTGCTTGCGAGAGGGGTTAATCATAAGTGGGAGGCTTTTCCAAGTAAGGGCAGCACCCAAGCACCGGTCCACCCACATATCAAATTATCAAAGTAACGAATGCGAATCATATGAGCATGATGAAAACTAGCTTGACAGAAATTCCCATGTGTCCTCGGGAACTCCTTGCTTTATATAAGAGTTTGTCCAGGCTTGTCCTTTGCTATAAAAAGGATTGGGCCACCTTGCTGCACCTTTGTTACAATTGTTACTTGCTACCCGTTACAAATTATCTTATCACAAAACTATCTGTTACTGATAATTTCAGTGCTTGCAGAGAATACCTTACTGAAAACCGCTTGTCATTTCCTTCTGCTACTCGTTGGGTTCGACACTCTTACTTATATAAAGGACTACGATAGATTCCCTATACTTGTGGGTCATCAAGACTATTTTCTGGCGCCATTGCCAGGGAGTGAAGCACCTTTGTTGAGTGGAACTTGGTAAGGAAAAAATTTATATAGTGTGCTGAAATTTACTCTCACTTGTTACTATGGAAAATAATCCTTTGAGGGGCTTGTTCGGGGTATCTTCACCTCGACTGGAAGCACAAAGAGTCGCTCCTCAACCTGCTGCACCTACTGAAAATATTTATTATGATATTCCTTCGGGTATGATAGAGAAACTGCTAGCTAATCCTTATGGAGGAGATGGAACACTACATCTTGATTTGCATCTAATCTATGTGGATGAAGTTTGTAGATTATTTAAGCTTGCAGGTTTGCCTGAGGATGTTGTCAAGAAGAAAGTATTTCCTTTATCTTTGAAGGAGAAGGCATTGGCATGGTACAGGGTATGTGATGATATTGGATCATGGAACTACAACTGATTGAAATTGGAATTTCATCAGAAGTTTTATCCCATGCTTCTGATTTATCATGAGTGGAATTATATTTACAATTTTTGGCCTCGTGAAGGAGAAAGAATCGCTCAAACTTGGGGGGTGGTTAAGTCAATTTTATATTCATGCCCCAACCATGAGCTCTCAAGAGAAATTATTATTCAAAATTTTTATGCTCGGCTTTCTCATAATGATCGATCCATGGTCGATACTTCTTGCTCCGGTTCTTTTATGAAGAAAGATATTGGATTCAAATGGGACTTATTGGAAAGAATTAAACACAACTCCGAGGATTGGGAACTCGACGAAGGTAAGGAGTGAGGTATAAACCTTAAGTTTGATTGTGTCAAATCCATTATAGACATCGATGCTTTTCGTGAGTTTAGCACTAAATATGGACTTGAATCTTAGATAGTAGCTTCTCTTTGTGAATCTTTTGCTACTCATGTTGATATCTGTTGGGGATATAACCCCGTGGTGAGACCCGCCCAGGTGGGGCCGGGTCATACTCGGTGGCTCATAGGCCAGACCAAGGATGGGTCTGGAGACACAAGCCCAGACGTATGGCGGCTCGCCAAGATGGGCCAAGGTGAGGCCCAGACAAAGAAGGCGAGAAGACCCGAGCGGGTAAGCCGCCCGGAGACGACTTGCTCAAGAAGGCAAGGCGACATAGAGATAGACTTAGACACGTTGTAAGAGTTGGTCGCAGCTTGTGTAACCCGTGGTCTTGACCTCCTATATAAAGGCAGAGACCCGGGGCGACTTAGACAGAAACCAACTAATCGAGAGCTAGGTCGAGCGAATCCGTTCCCTTGTAATCGATACTCCAATCAATACAACACAAGCAAGACATAGGCTTTTACCTCTTCTTGAGGGGCCGAACCTGAGTAAACTCGTGTCCTTCGTCCCAACCAACCCTGTTTGAGTCCGTCACCTTAGCGATGGCCTCGAATCTAAGTCCTCGAACATCTGCCATGACAAAACCACAACAGTTGGCGCCCACCGTCAGCCTAGCGCTCAGTGGTGTTGAGTTCTCAAAGGGCTCTCTACCAGGGTTCGAGGGATACGTGGTCGGAAGAATGAACAAGAGTCACCATGGCCGGCTCTACATCGACGACGCCGGCTGGGGCCCCAAGGCCGACTCTGTCGAGTATGGGTTCCGGGTTCCCTTCGGTAGAATCCACGTCTTCATTGGCAGGGTCGGCGGATCTACACCCAGGCCGGACGTCTGCACCAACATCATCGAGCCGGCTCGGCCTGTGCAACCCGCCCGACACGTGCGACCCGCCCGTGCTGACCCGAGAAGGAAGCATGTCTTCGTTGGCTTTACTCAAGGTATGGATCTTGAGGCTTCTGCGTCGCAGGAGACTCTCATCTGTTCGGAGGATGGATCTTCGAGCGGAGAGGCGAAATCAATCTACCAGCTTCACGATCGAAGGCTCGGGGGGCTACGACGAGATTTACCCCGAGTAGGAGCGTTCTGAGCCGGACGATCATGGGATGCCGACTCATGCGACCGTGTTCATGGCGGGGTCAGCGCCAGGTACGAGCAGTACAGCCGCTGGGGCGGCAGACACGGGGGCTGACCCGCCGCTGGCTCAGGTTCTTCTGGATCTGATGAACGAGCTCAAAGCTCTGATGGCGACTGAAGTCATGTTTGAGAATCAAGCCACCCGGAAACTGGAGATCACAAGGCTGAAGGACCATATGGCGGAGGTCCAACAGAGAGTCGGCGCGTTAAAGGCTCAGATGGATGCGGAGGCAGAGCGCCTTAAGGCGAAGGCTTTCCGCCTTGAGCTGAAGCAGCAATTGGTAGCCGTGGTACGCCGGATGAGGCATCAGTCCTGCCTACAAGAACAGTATGAGGCTAGAAACCTTTTCAACACGCCAGGAACGGGACGAGCAGCGGATGCAACTGGAAGTTGGCCGGCGGCTCGGCAGCAGCTTAACCCGCCCTGACAGAACCAGACCTCGCCAATAGCTTTTCCAATGCCGACGGGTCACTATTCAAACCCGACAGAGAACATGGTGGCGGCAGCAACCCAGCTTGGAACAATCCCTATTCCTGACGAAGTGCCTTTTGCAGAAGAGGTGCAGAACGCTATTGGATACCTACAAACGGCGATGGCCCAGCAAGAGAAGTATACCTATAGCCGGAGTCGCGTGCATTCAACCCCCATCCCCAGCCGTAGCTTCAACCGACGCTATGAGTCACCGTTGGTTTCTAATAGTGATCGACACTGGGGCCCTCCGCGAGATGACCAGGCGACTTTGGATGCTCAGACGCTTGTGGACCGGGCGAGAGCACAGCGAGAGGCGGCAGCTCTGGTAGCGGTAGCTCATCAAGAGCCTGCGCCTTCCGTCTTAGTTGGAGCGGGAGTAACCACCAGCGCCGTGGGACTCCCATGCTTGGTGTCGGCTCTACGGAATGAGCGTCTGCCGAAGGATTTCAAAGGCCCTTGCAAGGTCCCAAATTACACCGCAGACCTGCCCCCAGAGGCCTGGATTGAAAGCTACGAGTTGGCCATGGAGATGTTGGACGTCAATGACGCAGTGTGTGTGAAGTATTTTATCATGATGCTGGAAGGGCCGGCTCGCAGATGGTTGAAGGGTTTGCCACCCAATACTATCAATTCATGGGCTGAGCTAAAGGCGAAGTTCAACAAAAAGTTTCAAGGAACGTGCAAGCAGCCTATGATGATCGTGGATTTGGATCACTGCGTGCAGCAGGAGAATGAGTCGGCTCATCATTGGTTCCGGTGGGTCTCGTCCACTCATCTGAGAAGATTACGGCGGCTCAAGAGGTTTTGATTCTGGAAAAGAATTGCCACTTTACCCCTCTGAAGCAGAAGCTCGGCCGGCTCGAGCGCACGTGTCAAGACATGGGGGAGCTTATGGTGGCTCTCACGAAGTATGCCGACTCTGATAATATAAAGGATCCAGGCTCTGATGAAGAGAAGCCTGGTCAGAGTAAAAAGAATAACCATGGCAAGGGTGTGGCAGGGAATGGTAACCAAGGTAAGAGGAAGAACCCGGACGGCAGGACAGAATTGGTGGCCAACGCCAGCACAGGCAACAATCGTGCTAAGGGCAACGGGAAGTTCAGGCAGCCTTTCAATAAGGGTAAGACTCCTTTTAATTCGGAAGAGATGCTCAATAAACCTTGTTTGGAGCATAGCCGGCCCGATAGACCGGCGGGTCACACGTGGGGTAATTGCCACTTTATGCAAAAATTCAAGGACTACAGCTTACGACAGCACAACAACGATGGTGGTCCGCCCGACGGCTCAGGACCAGGCGGGTCAGGAGCCGGGTTTGGGTCCGGCGGCTCAGGATCCGGCCATCACGGCCAGGGCAACCAAGGAGGACATCATCAGCACTCTGGTGGCAACAATCAACAACAGAATAACTAGTCTGGGTACCAGAGTAATCCAAAGGAGCTCAGCTCGGGTCAGTATCATGTTTTTAGGACCAGCCTTGACAGGCGAGATCAGAAGTTGTGCAAGCGATCAGTTAATGCAATCATGTCGGCTCTACCATAATACTTGAAGTGGTCTGAGTATGGCATAACCTGGAGCAGGGAGGATCACCCACCGCGTGTTGATGACCCGGTGCGGCTGGCTCTAGTGGTTGCCCCGCAAGTGGGAGGATATGTGTTCACTAAGGTGCTTATGGATGGTGGCAGCAGCGTCAATATCTTGTACTATGACACTTTCCGACGGATGAAGTTGCTTGATAAAGATCTTAAGCCTTCCACGACGGTTTTTCATGTTGTGGTGCCTGGCAAGTCAGCTTACCCAGTGGGTAAGATCTCTCTGGAAGTCACCTTTGGTGATGAGTACAACTACAGGGTGGAGTCCTTGTGGTTTGAGGTAGTGAAAATCAAGAGCCCCTATCACGCTTTGTTTGGGCAGCCATCTTATGCGAAGTTCATGGCTAGCCCCTGCTATGTCTACTTGCATCTCAAGATGCCGAGGTTGAACGGGACAATTACTGTTCATGGTGATCAGAAGGCGACTATTGAGTGCGAGGAAGGAGACGCAACTTATGCAGAATCTAGTTGTGCTGAGGTAGAGCTCAAGTTTTATAAAGAAAATGTTTACCTGGAGGACATGACTCCGCTGAAAAAGCCCATCACAGAGGTGGAGCCACCCCTCAAATTTTCGGCAGATGATACCAAAATGGTGGATTTCACTCCGGGTGACTCATCTCAGCAGTTCACTATTGGGGCCAATATGGATCCCAAATAGGAACGCGCGCTCATCGAATTCATCCGTGAGAATCGGGACATCTTCACATGGAAACCTTCTGACATGCCGGGTGTACCGAGAGAGTTCGCTGATCACCACCTTAATGTGGATCCTAAGTTTAAACTAGTCAAGCAGTTTCTATGACGGTTCAACGAGGAGAGACGCAAGGCCATTGGGGAAGAGGTAGCCTAGCTTTTGGCGGTGGGTTTCATCGTCAAGGTCTTTCACCCAGAGTGGTTAGCTAACCCGGTGCTGGTACTCAAGAAGAACGACATGTGGCGCCTGTGTGTGGACTACATAGATCTTAACAAAGCATGTCCGGCTGACCCATTTGCTCTCCCTTGTATTGACCAGATCATTGACGCAACAGCGGGTTGTCAGAGTTTATGCTTCCTAGATGCTTATTCTGGTTATCATCATATCAAGATGGCAGTCAAGGACCAAGAGAAGACGGCTTTCATCACGCCTTTTGGTGCCTTTTGCTACGTGTCTATGCCTTTTGGGCTCAAGAGTGCCGAGGCGACTTACCAGCGTTGTGCACAAAACTGTCTTCACAGCCAAATTGGGCGCAACGTTCATGCATATGTGGATGATATTGTGATCAAGTCAAGGAAGAAGGAGACTCTGCTTGACGACCTGAAGGAGACTTTCGACAATTTATGGTTCTACAAGATGATGCTTAACCCGGCTAAGTCCGTCTTTGGCGTTCCGGTGGGCAAGCTCTTGAGATTTCTAGTCTCTGAGCATGGTATTGAAGCTAACCTGGATAAGATCAAGGCTATCACCTCCCTGTCTGAGCCGGCATGCATCAATGATGTTCAGTGCCTGGCGGGATGAATTGCTGCGTTAAGCCGGTTTATAAGCCGCCTTGGTGAGAAGGCCATCTCTTTATACTACATGATGAAAAAGACGGACAACTTTCTCTAGAGTAAGGTAGCGGGTGAAGCATTTGAGGCGCTCAAGAGACAACTCATTGAGCCACCGGTCTTAGCCGCCCCGGTTGAGAAAGAACCCTTGCTCCTATACGTGGTGGCTAATAATAGGGCTGTCAGCGCCGCAATCGTTGTTGAGCATAAAGAGGCAGGGAAGGAATATCCGGTTCACAGCCGGTTTACTATATCAGTGAGGTCCTGACAGAGTCCAAGCAGAGGTATCCACATTGGCAGAAGCTGGTGTATGGGGTGTTCATGGCCAATCGCAAGCTAAAGCACTATTTCCTGGGCCACTAGATTACAGTGGTTAGCTCTACCCCATTGGGAGACATAATTCAAAACAGAGAAGCCACTGGCAGGATTGCTAAGTGGGCACTAGAGCTTGGACCTCTCAACTTGAAATACGTACCGCGCACGACGATTAAGTCTCAAGCTTTGGTGGATTTCATAAATGACTGGACCGAGTGTCAGGCGCCCGAGGAGAAGCCGGACAACACATACTGGATAATCCACTTTGATGGATCTAGGCAACTAGAAGGATCAGGGGCAGGGGTTGTCTTAACATCCCCTAAAGGTGATAAGTTCTTTTATGTGCTAAGGTTGATGTTTCCTTGTACTAACAATGCATCTGAGTACGAGGCCCTGCTTCATGGCCTCAGGGTGGCTAAGGAGATGAACCTGAGCCGTGTTAGATGCTTCGGCAACTCATACCTCATAGCCCAGCAGGTTTCAGGCACTTGGGATTCCAAGGACCCACGGATGCCGGCTTATCGTCAGGCGATGGATGTCATCGCTGGTCACTTCAAGGGTTACCAGGTGGATCATATTGATCGTCGCAGGAACGAGGCGGCTGACGCCCTGTCAAGATTGGGTTCTCAACGAAAGCCGGTGCCGCCTAATGTTTTCTTGGATGTACTACATCACCCGTCGGTTAAATTACCTTCAGAGGAAGACTTGGCTATTCCTGATCCGGAGGGACAGCTGGTGGCGGCTCTACATACTATTCCTGACTGGACCATGCCTTATTTGGCATACTTGACTCGCGGCGAGTTACCTGATGATGAAAATCTGGCCAGACAGATCACCAGGCGGTCTAAGTCTATGATGATAGTCAATGGCGAGTTACATAAGTGCACCGTCACTGGCGTGTTTCAACATTGTGTCTCACCCAAAGAAGGCAAGGAAAAATTGAATGAAATTCATGCTGGTGATTGTGGTCATCACGTCGGCTCAAAATCTCTGGTGGCCAAGGCCTTTCGACATGGCTTCTTCTGGCTGACGGCTCATAAGGATGCGGAAGACTTGGTCTACAAGTGCGATGGATGTCAAAAGTTTGGCCGGCGTGCTCATGTCTCAGCTACAGAGTTGCGCATGATTCCAATTACTTGGCCATTTGCAGTCTGGGGGCTTGATATGGTCGGGTCTTTCAAGAGATCCAAAGACAAGAAGACCCACCTCTTGGTGGCAGTTGACAAGTTTACCAAGTGGGTAGAAGCTGATCCGGTGAGCAAGTGTGATGCGGCTACGACAGTTCAGTTTATTAAAAAGCTGATCTACCATTTTGGTTACCTTCACAGTATCATCACGGATAATGGTACGTACCTACACAAGGGGGCTATGCGAGCGTTCTGTGACAGTGAACACATCCGACTTGATGTTTCTGCGGTTGCTCATCCATAGTAAAACGGTCAGGCAGAGCACGCTAACCAAGAAATCTTGAGAGGCATCAAGCCCTGACTTATGGCTCCTTTGCAGCGAGCGCCGGGTTGTTGGGTGGAGGAGTTGTCGTTCGTCTTATGGAGCATCAGAACCACTCCCAACAGATCAGCAGGTTATTGTCGGGACCCCGATCCTAAGCCATAAGAATCCAGCCTGTAACACATCACATCACTTTGCGGTCTCACGCACGGTTATCTCCACGGCTGCCACCTTACCTGGGCCAGGACCATTTGCGTCTTTTGACTCACGTATGTGAAAATGTCGCTAGCATTCAAATGTCAAAGAACCCGGCCCGACATGACTAGTCGTAGAACCCAAGTGGCACATCCGTACAGGGACAGGCACACATAACCCAGCAATGCAGGTGTCGATCTCTAGCGTGTGTAGACGAGTCATAGCAAGATACAAGGACTCCATTACACCGTGGGACATAAATGTCATCACTGCACATAGACGAGTCATAGCAGGCTACAGGGACTCCATTACAGTGCGAGACATTTCCCCGAAGGGACAGACACAACAGCAAAGAAGGATACATGCTGGTCAATCAATGTGTCCGGAGCAGTAGCAAGCTACCAAGGCTCGATGGAAGCACAAAGAGGCAGTTCCCCGTAAAGAGTACTACTAAAGGCACACAACTAGGTGTCGGATCCATACATACCATTGCACGTCACACGTACGCATGACATGCCCGATATGCATAGATACAACTATGGCATCACAACATAACCATACAACATTACAACATTTATTTAGAAGGCTCGAAAGAGACGATACAATAGATGTTACAAACAGGGGTCACAAGACCCAACATTCAGATAATTCAAACAAGCAAGCGGAAGTTAAACATGTCTGGGTACAGACATCTACAAAAGTGGCTAGAGGAGCCTAAAAAGCTACAACGACCCTACCAAAGGAACCAGACCTCTGTCTGGGATTCCCAAGCTAATCCGGTCAACATCGACCTTCACGTCGTAAATACCACTAATGAGACTGACGTGTCCTCTACAAAAACATAAATTAAGCAAACGTGAGTACAAGTGTACTCAGCAAAACTTACATCAGAACTAACTACATATGCATCAGTATCAATGAAGGGGGTTGTGTAGTTTATTGCAGCAAGCCAGCTTTGACTCTTGGCTAACCTATACTACGACAACAAGTCTTTATTTTGAGGTGGAATAGCGCACAAGAGTCCACATATTCACCAATCAATACACCACTATGGATCCACTTCCGTCTCCCTACGGGAAGGCCATCCATAGCACTCACGCTTATCTTGCGTATTTTAGAGTATCCACTTCCAGTTATCTATGAACCACATAAGTTCTCCAAGTAGTCCATATCCGAGGATGCGGCTATTCGAACAGATTATTTCACCCTGCAGGGGTATACTTCTTCACACATGCTCTCGCCACTTAGCACCATATGCACGTCATGCATCTCGGCAACCTTCAAGCGGAAGCACTGGCGTGGGCGTCGGCCACGACCGTCAATCACACAAGACCCTAGTCCAGGTTTATCGCCTATCCGAGGTTGAACCTGCACGGAAGTCCGGCCGAAGTTTACGCTACGGCCTCAAACGATGTGCGTAGGGTTCCGAAGCCCACCGTTCGGGTGCCACTTGGTACACCATGCCACTGTGCCTGTACCGCATCATAGTCCACCCTGTCGGGTAGCACTATACACGGCCATCAACACTTTCCCTACAAACGCCAGAAACTAGTTGCAACTCCTGGACAAAGGTCTAGGCGATTAATAAGTCGAGCGGGGTCATATTTCAGGGCCCAATGTGTGGTAGTATCTTGTCTTGGATAACATACACAGAACTCAGTTCTTAAAGTCGGTCCCAATGAGACAACCCGCCATGTACTCCTACATGACCTCTCATCGCTACCTTTGCCAAATTGTGTTCACACACTTAACTTCCACATAGAAGGACATGAATACTGCCATTCCGATTCATCACCCAGATGTATCAGACCCGATACGACACGACTCTAAGCATAGCAGGCACAGTAAGTAAGCATGCATGTATGAGTAAGCACAACAAGGCTCAAACAGTTGCTACTCATGCTAAGTGGTTTCAACTATTTACTGTGGCAAAAACTGGTCATGCAAATGAATGGGTTCAACTACCGATGACATGTAACAGTTGAATCGTTGTTGTCCTAATGCAGTAAAAAGGGAGCAGGAGCGAGAGAGTGGGTTCATATCAGTATGCTCAAGGGGGTTTTCCTTGCCTGACAGTCGTGAAGATATACTTCTCTTCATTAGTGTCAACGTTCACATCATCGGAATCATCGTCTACCGAGGGGGAACAAACACCGGCAAACAGGAAGAAAGAACACATTCAATTTATGCAATGCGCAATCATGATGCATGATATGACAAAGGAAGGTACTGATTTAATCTAGAGGGGTAGTTGGCTAGGGTGGAGGAAGTGGGATTCAAACAAGTTTGAATTTCAACCCCAAATGATATTTCATATATTGACCTAATCATAAAATGTCCTACTTGGTGATGTTAACTTGTTCAAACATACATGACCAGGTCATAAACAGATTCATTGGATTTTTCTGATCATTTTTCATATATAAAGTATTTTCATCTGAGCTATAGATTATTTTCCATGATTTTTAGAAGTTTAAAGCATTTCCTGGAATTATTTTATTACAGAAAATAATTATTGCGTCATGCTGAGATCATGCCTGCGTCAGCAGGTCAACTGGACCAGGTCCAGGTCAAACCTGACCAGTGGAGCCCACTAGTCAGTGACACTGGGTCAGCTCTAGAGGCTGACTGGTGGGGCCAGTCAACCCTGACGTGGCCAGGTCAAACTGACCTGTGGGTCCCGCATGTCATCCGCAGAGGCTAATCCCCGCGTTTACTACAACTTTGACCAGCTGCGGGGCCCGCTAGTCAACGTCTATTAGTGAGTTAACGAAGGTGGTTAGCTCCTAATGACGAAGCCACATCATGCCCGCCGGCGGCTGAACGCCGGCGACCATCCGCGATGGCGGAGGTGCTCGGAATCAGCCTACAGGCCATGGTTTCAAGCGCGGATTGCGGCTATGGCTTGCTGGCTCTCGCCCCCATCTGTTGGGGCCATGGGAGGTCGCGGGGAGGTCCGTAGAGACGGCAGTGGCGACATGGGCGGCCGTCGGAGCTCGAGCTTGATCGAGCGTGGGGTTACCGCACTCTAGCGGGCTGGGAAAACGGCTGGGCGAACTCTAAGGACCAGGGGGAACACGCATGGGGTAGCAGTTGCTCCACAGGGGCATGGAATCCTTCGTCCCGTCGATCATGGCGGCCGGCGGCTCCGATTGCTCGGGCATCGACTACAACACGGAATCGGAGGTGGGAAAGAAGCATAGGGGAGGAGCGGAATCTCACTGGGTTTCCGGTGGTCTCAGTGGCCTCGGGGACGACCGGCAGGCGATGGATCGAGCGACGGCGACCATCGGATCCGAAGAAGAGAGCGAGGGGGAAAGAGAAATGGGGAAGGAAGGGGAATGGAGGGGAGGAAGGCGAGAGGGGCTTCGGGGCATCTCCAAGCGAGGAGATAGACTCAGGGATCGCCTCGTCCGCGGAAGCAGGAGGTGGCCGCGCCTCCGGAGCGAGCGCCATGCCTCCGTTCTCCTGGCAGAGGAGGAAGACGACAGGGGAGAGGGTGCTGGGCTGGGCCGCCTCTGGGCCAGGTAAGCGCCAGGTAGCCCCTTCCTTCTCTATTTTTTATTAATTCCTGTTTTCTTTTTATTAAATGCCGTCTGTTTTATTTAGTTTGGACAAAACTTATTTAGCACAAAATCCTGAAATTATTTATAGGATATGTTTGAAATATTTCCAAGCTCCATAAAAAGTTCCAGCATTTTGGGAGAACTAAAATATTTATAGGGCTTTATTAATTGATTTCAGTAACATTAATGAGTATTTTAAAATGCTATATTTGTTTTGAAAATTAAGATGTGCCCTAATATGTTTTTGCCAACATTTATCAGAAACAGTGAACATTTTTGAAGAGCATTTTGAAATCATTGAAAATTCAATTGTTGGAATTTGATTTATTTGAGGAGGTTCTAGGGTTTATCATCCCCATTTCAGGTTTCATTTGAAATTAAACATGATGCCATGATGCACATGCCATGATAAGCAATAACTAATCTAGGGCTGTGACAACTCACCCCCACTAAACAAGAATCTCGCCCCAAGATTCAAGCGTAGGGTAAGAGGACAAAGGGGGTACAACTACCATAATCTTCACGATCCCATTGCTCTCCTCGAAATGTTGATTCGTTGCATTGTGCCGCTCTTGACATCTTTGCCTTCGGGATCTTCATCCAAAGGAAAGACAACAGGGATAGAAAGCTCTACAAGATTCGATCTACCCGAAGATCGAGCGACTCATGACCAACTCATAGAATGAGACATAATAACATCTCTTGAGATGGTACACAAACACACATTGAGAACAATGAATGAAGCAGATGACGGAAGTTCAATTGGTAGGCAACAATTCCATGCTAAAACAGATGGTGAAGAGGTTTGAAAGTAGCGAGGAGTTAATTGCCATAATACCATTACGGACACCTAAGAGAAGGTGACTCGTAGGATTATCCCTTAAGTGGCAAAAAGAATTACTTTTGATCCATAGATCATTGAAACTCTTCATACCATCCTAAGGCAATTCACAACGATCATTTAAAGGAATTCGAAAGAATGGCATACTCAGATCGGAATGGAAACTAGAGCTATAAAACAACTCGGCGATGGAAGTCACATTCCAAGTAATACCGAGAGTATAACCTAGTGTCTGAGCGTGCTCTCAAGAACTTGAGCATCTCCATATTCATCAGGATTTTACCAACATCCGTACCAAGGATCCTGGCAGCACCTCATACTACCATGATGAATAATGATGGAGGATGCAGATGCAAAGGAAGATAACACTTTCTCAGATTTCACCTTAGCTATGCCAAGGGAGCGAAATATGGATGATCGACCGGGAGACATTTAGCACTCCGCTTCTAATGTTCTCCTTGACGTACTAGTGTAACCCAATCATAGGTCAGGTTTACTATCTAGAACATCAAGTAAAGGTCGGACTTCAGGATCTCAAAGGGTCCATGAGAAACAACTTTTGAAAAGTCATATGAGAACCTCATGGGGAGGTGGCTATGGTTGCTGATTCAAGATATCAGAATAATAGGTGTTCCGGATAGGTATGTTAGCCACAACACTCCTTTGCCGGGTTACAGAGAGACCATTATTATACTTCTTGGAAAATGTTCCAACCATCATATCTGCCCGAGATTCAGATATGGTTGGTGTCAGGATATTCCAGACTCAGCCTGTCTGAAAGTGAAATGTTACAACACAAGTCGAAGAGATGACGTTGCGATATTCTCGGGAAATGAACTACGGAAGCCAACTCCAAAACTTGAGCTGGATTGCAAGATACATAACCTTACAACAAAACACTTCCGAGTTCTGATTAGGAACCATCATTAGGAATTAGCGAAGTTCTTACATAACTCCGGATTAGCTCTTAAGAAAGAACTTATTTTCCTTGAACAACTCAATCAGTGGCTTGGTGTGCTAGGGATTGCATGTGGAATGGAGATGATCAGTCTACCAAACCATAGAATACTTCGCACGTGCATGACTGACTTGGGATGATTCCAATGAAAACAAAACGACCTTTCTCAAGTTCATGGCGGCAACTTGCATCATAAGCCCATGAACCAAGAGTAAGTCACTTCTTACACCATGCATAAGATTCATGTACAAGACACGAATATATGCCTACAAAGTTTCCAACACTAGCCTCATGTTCATCATGAGTCATGTAAGGGATGAAAAAGTTGTCAATGGGTTTAACAACAATTCATCGAAATAACCATGTAGATGGATTTCCACAACTTATGAGAACAAGGCGATAGCATTGGTCAGACCGAAAGATATAACGGTGTACGCTCGAGGATACAATCATGAGTAAGACAACATTTAGGAAGATCTTTGGTTCTGATTTTGATTTGACGATATCCCACACTCAAATCAATGGATGAACAAGATGATAGGTGCATCAATTGGTCACGAGGATCTGTCGATGAAGATATCATATTTCTTCTACACATACAAAAACAAAACACAAGATATCCCTTTTATCATGAGCTAAGTTAGATCAAGCTTCTATCTTCCAACTCTCCAAGTTGTTTTTTAGCTTAACCAATTAGTTCTGGGATATCCAACATGGGTTCTTGGAGACGGGATGGTTTATAGGAAAAACCATCTTGATCCCGAACTCAGCATAACGGTCAAGGAACACCTTGGTGATACTTCCGAGAAGATAATAGGAAAATCACGATCCACCGATATGTTAACAAGCTTGAGAACAATCTTGCTTTTCAAGACTAGACGATATGATCAACAGAGCGAAAGATTAATACAATCCTAACTCGTTGATCGAAAAGTGCACCATGGAAAATGGACTAGGTAGCATGATCATCCTTAGTATGACAATTCAATGATCATCACACCAAGAGTGAGATTATTGTCCGTTAACTACCAAGCAACAAGGTTGCTAGGAGTGTTGATTACACACATCACGACTCACTTGTCGGTATTCTGGTTTCAACAATATAGAGACCGGGAAATGAATGATGATAGCGAGAAGTATTACTACATCAAGATTTCATAAGAGGGAGTAAAATTCTCGTGATAATCTTGACATGAAGAGGGTAATACCTCAAGGTAGAACAGATCAAAAGCTGAATTAGCATTTTGATCCGCAGAACACAGCGGCTTTGACCCAATCCAAGAGATGGATGAAGTACGGGAGTTTGCTACTCCTAGTCATTCTGGAATAGAATGGCTTGACAGACCACAAGAATAGTCGACATCGATAAATCAATGCATGACATACCCCTGACTATCCACTGATAGCTGAAGGTCGGAATACAATTGAAGAGGGGTAACTCAAGAGCACATGATTTTTCTTGAGTTGTAGATGCATAGATTGGATATGTCGAACATAGTTCAACATATTTCTTCTAGATAATCTATGCAGAAATGAAGGATTGGCAGAGTCACAACTATGGAATGGAGAACTCATCAAGGGCACTCATGTTGTGATCTTTCGTTCTCAAAGAACTTCTGCGATAACTGATTCATGGTAGTGGAAGAACGATATACCACAAATCTTGAAGACTATAGCAAGGTTACTAATATCCTAAAGGAACGAGCAAATACTACCTATAGGAATGGGCAGAATGATCATTGGGTTTAAGAACCCAGATACAGAATACCTGTTGACTACGTAGCATCACAGCATGCTTTTGATAATGATGGTCAGAATTATCACACTGGAAACATAAAACACTACTAGACTATTGGGTGGTTCATTGAAACGACATGGTTTCCTAAACACCTTCATCTAACATGTCGAGGTAATATAGTACCTCAACTCAAAATTTAGTGTGCTTTGTCTAGCCTGAAAGACATTGACTCGAGATGAAAGGGTTTTGCAACTGCATCGGATAATTTAGAATTCTTGGATAACTAGGACAACATAACGGCTGTACGGGTATGAAATATGAGGCAACCTGCACAAGAAAACTGACAACATGACAATGAATTCATATGGAGACACTGATCCAGGAAGACAACAACTTTCCTATAGGTCTCCAGCATAGTAGATCGTCCTCCTAATATATAGATGAGAAGGCCTAGTTCTTAATCCCCGTAGAATAAAGAAGAGGGTGACTCAGAATTAGAATGACACAAGGAAAGGAGTAAAAGAGCCTTACGTTCCCTTCCACAATCAATTCCCTTATATAACTAAAGCAGTTCTAGACTCAAGGTCAACCAGTTTGGCTTGGTAATCCTACATGCAGTAAAGATCTGATACCAAAGCTATCGGGACCCCGATCCTAAGCCATAAGAATCCAGCCTGTAACACATCACATCACTTTGCGGTCTCACGCACGGTTATCTCCACGGCTGCCACCTTACCTGGGCCGGGACCGTTTGCGTCTTTTGACTCACGTATGTGAAAATGTCGCTAGCATTCAAATGTCAAAGAACCCGGGCCGACATGACTAGTCGTAGAACCCAAGTGGCACATCCGTATAGGGACAGGCATACGTAACCCAGCAATGCAGGTGTCGATCTCTAGCGTGTGTAGACGAGTCATAGCAAGCTACAAGGACTCCATTACGCCGTGGGACATAAATGTCATCACTGCACGTAGACGAGTCCTAGCAGGCTACAGGGACTCCATTACACTGCGAGACATTTCCCCGAAGGGACAGACACAACAGCAAAGAAGGATACATGCCGGTCAATCAATGTGTCCAAAGCAGTAGCAAGCTACCAAGGCTCGGTGGAAGCACAAAGAGGCAGTTCCCCATAAAGAGTACTACTAAAGGCACAAAACTAGGTGTCGGATCCCATACATACCGTTGCACGTCACACGTACGCACGACATGCCCGATATGCATAGATACAACTATGGCATCACAACATAACCATACAACATTACAACATTTATTTAGAAGGCTCGAAAGAGCCGATACAATAGATGTTACAAACAGGGGTCACAAGACCCAACATTCAGAGCATTCAAACAAGCAAGCGGAAGTTAAACATGTCTGGGTACAGACATCTACAAAAGTGGCTAGAGGAGCCTGAAAAGCTACAACGACCCTAACAAAGGAACCAGACCTCTGTCTAGGATTCCCAAGCTAATCCGGTCAACATCGAACTTCACGTCGTAAATACCACTAATGAGACTGACGTCTCCTCTGAAAAACATAAATTAAGCAAACGTGAGTACAAGAGTACTCAGCAAGACTTACATCAGAACTAACTACATATGCATCAGTATAAATGAAGGGGGTTGTGTAGTTTATTGCAGCAAGCCAGCTTTGACTCTTGGCTAACCTATACTACGACTACAAGTCTTTATTTTGAGGTGGAATAGCGCACACGAGTCCACATTTTCACCAATCAATACACCACTATGGATCCACTTCCGTCTCCCTACGGGAAGGCCATCCATAGCACTCACGCTTATCTTGCGTATTTTAGAGTATCCACTTCCAGTTATCTATGAACCACATAAGTTCTCCAAGTAGTCCATATCCGAGGATGCGGCTATTCGAACAGATTATTTCACCCTGCAGGGGTATACTTCTTCACACATGCTCTTGCCACTTAGCACCATATGCACGTCATGCATCTCAGCAACCTTCAAGCGGAAGCACTGGCGTGGGCGTCGGCCACGACCGTCAATCACACAAGACCCTAGTCCAGGTTTATCGCCTATCCGAGGTTGAACCCGCACGGAAGTCCGGCCGAAGTTTCCGCTATGGCCTCAAATGATGTGCGCAGGGTTGCCAAATCGTGTTCACACACTTAACTTCCACACAGAAGGACATGAATACTGCCATTCCAATTCATCACCCAGATGTATCAGACCCGATACGACACGACTCTAAGCATAGCAGGCACAGTAAGTAAGCATGCATGTATGAGTAAGCATAACAAGGCTCAAACAGTTGCTACTCATGCTAAGTGGTTTCAACTATTTACTGTGGCAAAAACAGGTCATGCAAAGGAATGGGCTCAACTACCGATGACATGTAACAGTTGAATCGTTGTTGTCCTAATGCAGTAAAAAGGGAGCAAGAGCGAGAGAGTGGGTTCATATCAGTATGCTCAAGGGGGTTTTGCTTGCCTGACAGTCGTGAAGATATACTTCTCTTCATTAGTGTCAACGTTCACATCATCGGTATCATCGTCTACCGAGGGGGAACAAACACCGGCAAATAGGAAGAAAGAACACATTCAATTTATGCAATGCACAATCATGATGCATGATATGACAAAGGAAGGTACTGATTTAATCTAGAGAGGTAGTTGGCTAGGGTGGAGGAAGTGGGATTCAAACAAGTTTGAATTTCAACCCCAAATGATATTTCATATATTGACCTAATCATAAAATGTCCTACTTGGTGATGTTAACTTGTTCAAATATACATGACCACGGGATAAACAGATTCATTGGATTTTTCTGATCATTTTTCATATATAAATTATTTTTATCTGAGCTATAGATTATTTTCTATGATTTTTATAAGTTTAAAGCATTTCCTGGAATTATTTTATTACAGAAAATAATTATTGTGTCATGCTGAGATCATGCCTGCGTCAGCAGGTCAACTGGACCAGGTCCAAGTCAAACCTGACCAGTGGAGCCCACTGGTCAGTGACACTGGGTTAGCTCTAGAGGCTGACTGGTGGGGCCAGAACCCTAATGTGGCCAGGTCAAACTGACCTGTGGGTCCCGCATGTCATCCGTAGAGGCTAATCCCCGCGTTTACTACAGCTTTGACCAGCTGCGAGGCCCGTTAGTCAACGTCTATTAGTTAGTTAACGAAGGTGGTTAGCTCCTAATGACGAAGCCACGTCATGCCCGCCGGCGGCTGAACGCCGGCGACCATCCGCGACGGCGGAGGTGCTCGGAATCGGCCTACAGGCCACGGTTTCGAGCGCGGATTGCGGCTATGGCTTTCTGGCTCTCGCCTGCATCCGTTGGGGGCCATGGGAGGTCGTGGGGAGGTCCGCAGAGACAACAGTGGCGACATGGGCGTCCGCCGGAGCTCGGGCTTGATCGAGCGTGGGGTTGCCGCACTCTAGCGGGCTGGGAAAACGGCTGGACGAGCTCTAAGGACCAGGGGGAACACACATGGGGTAGCAGTTGCTCCACAGGGGCATGGAATCCTTCGTCCCATCGATCATGGCGGCCGGTGGCTCCGGTTGCTCGGGCATCGACTACAACACGGAATCGGAGGGGGGAAAGAAGCATAGGGTTGGAGCGGAATCTCACTGGGTTTCCGGTGGTCTCAGTGGCCTCGGGGACGACCGACAGGCGATGGATCGAGCGACGGTGACCATCGGATCCGAAGAAGAGAGCGAGGGGGAAAGAGAAATGGGGAAGGAAGGGGAATGGAGGGGAGGAAGGCGAGAGGGGCTTCGGGGCATCTCCAGGAGAGGAGATAGACTCGGGGATCGCCTCGTCCGCGGAAGCAGGAGGTGGCCGTGCCTCCGGGGCGAGCGCCACGCCTCCGCCCTCCTAGCAGAGGAGGAAGACGACAGGGGAGAGGGTGCTGGGCTGGGCCGGCTCTGGGCCAGGTAAGCGCCAGGTAGCCCCTTCCTTCTCTATTTTTTATTAATTCCTGTTTTCTTTTTATTAAATGCCGTCTGTTTTATTTAGTTTGGACAAAACTTATTTAGCACAAAATCCTGAAATTATTTATAGGATATGTTTGAAATATTTCCAAGCTCCATAAAAAGTTCCAGCATTTTGGGAGAACTAAAATATTTATAGGGCTTTATTAATTGATTTCAGTAACATTAACGAGTATTTTAAAATGCTATATTTGTTTTGAAAATTAAGATGTCCCCTAATATGGTGTTGCCAACATTTATCAGAAATAGTGAACATTTTTGAAGAGCATTTTGAAATCATTGAAATTCAATTGTTGGAATTTTATTTATTTGAGGAGGTGCTAGGGTTTATCATCCCCATTTCAGGTTTCATTTGAAATTAAACATGATGCCATGATGCACATGCCATGATAAGCAATGACTAATCTAGGGCTGTGACAGTTATACACCTTTCTTAATGGTTTACAGTGCAGAAGCCATGTTACCAAGTGATATCCGTCATGACTCGCCACGAGTGGCGTCTTACGTTGAGGCGGACAATGAAACGACGCATCAAGATGCGTTGGATGCGTTGGAGGAAGAATGTGATCTGGCGGCGGCTTGATCGGTGATTTATCAGCAAGACTTGTGTCGCTATCATAGCCACAGAGTCAAGACCCGGACGTTTCAAGAAGGCGACTTAGTGTTGCGGTTGATTCAAGATCAAACAGACGCACACAAGTTGTCACCTCCATGGTAAGGGCCTTTCATGGTCAGCAGAAATCTCAACAATGGGTCGTATTACCTCGTTGACATCCGAGATGACTCAAGCACTTCTGGGCAGGAGACCCGCCGGCCGTGGAACATAGCGCATCTACAGCCTTACTATACTTAAGTTGTCAAGACTTGACATGGTACATCATCATTGCACATATCATATATATATGAATAAAGTTGGCATCCCTGCAAGCCGGGGCCTCTGCCATTTCGCATATCTCAATCTGTGCAAAAAGGTCAATCAAGGGGCTTCCAACCTGCCGGGTTTAGCTTATCAGACCCTATTGATCGGCTCTCAAGCCAAATAGTTGACTCCGTCAACATGATCGTCCAGGGGGCTTCCAACCCACCGGGTTTAGCTTATCACACCCTATCAGTCGGCTCTTAAGCCAAACTATTGACTCCATCAACAAAGGTCATTTGGGGGCTTCCAACCCACCGGGTTTAGCTTACGTACCCTCTTGATAGGCTCTTAAGCCAAACAGGGTTAAACCTGCCTGTAAGCTGATGCTGCTCCGCTAGGTGACCCATCGAACTCTTACCAGTTAATCTCGCCTAGAGACCCTGAGCCGGCTCAGATAAATTGACGTCCAATCTCGATAGAGACCCTGTACTGGTTCAAGGTTAAAACGGTGGCTCTTGTCACATGAGGGCCGGCTTACGGAAAGCAAGGACAAACTGTCTCATCTACTGCCGACTCTCCACTATGTGGCCCATTCGTACTCTTAGACAGTTAATCTTTTAAAAGACCCTGCACTGTTTAAGGTTAAAACGACAGATTTATGTCACGTGAGAGGCAATTTATTGGCTATCAGGGTACTCATGCCCTGCCGAGTCTCTTCTGGGACGTCACACTTCCTTTCAGTTAATCTCGCTTAGAGACCCTGAGCCGCTCAAAGAAATTGATGGCCAATCTCGATAGAGACCCTGTACTGCTAAGGAGTTTTAAGTGCCGATTCAACCTAGAAGAACCGGCCAATGAGTTAAAAAAACAAGTCAGGAAAGATACAGTATCTTTGGGTTGCACTATTCTAAGCCGCCCTCCTAACAACGCGAAGATTATTCTATTCTCGCCGGTTGGTTAATTACCATGAGCCGCCACAACATCTGGTATGAGTTGAAGGCACAAGGCAGATGTAATACATTAAGCCGGACGATTTCATATGTGCACGATGGCACAATTCAGGCAAAGCAAAGTTTACTACAAGCCTATTACAATGCTCTCCGTGGAGCTCAAAATTGATGACTCAAAGCTTTTTACACCGCTCTATGGCGGGTCACAAGGCCGGATTATCCATGGCATTACCAAGGTCGTCCGTTGGATGGTAGATTACCCTGCGGCGGGTCTTCGACCTCCATGATCTGGAGATTATCCACGTCCCAGTCTCAGTTGGTTAAAACCGCAAAATTTGCCTCTTCAAAGAGGGGGGACGGGTCAAGATCAGGAGCGAAGAGGTGCTTATGGGAATTTTTTCAGAACTAGTACAAATTTTGTATCAAATTTGAAAACAGGAGCATGAGTTCCAAAAATATCGAAAGTAGTACCCCGTCGCCCAGTACCAGGCCGAACGGGGACCTGTTGGCCTGCACCAGGCCAAAGGGGGGCCTGTCAGCCATCAGTAGGCCGAAAAGCCCCCTGTCGGCCAATCAGAGGCCAGTGAGGGGCCTAGCAGCCAACAGTAGGCCGAAGAGCACCTGTCGGCCAGTGGGTGGCTGATGAGCCCCTGGATAAGCCCCAGGGCTTCTTTCTTCCTCCTCTGCCCACTCGTTTCAACCTCCCTCGACTGTTAGCCCTGCCCCTCTTCACCTCTCACTCCCATTGCTCTACCGTGCTTCCACCGCCTCGCCGATCTCATTGCTGGTCCACCCATTTTGTTATCCTACCCGCGTAAACTATAGATCAGGGTGTTCTCCATCGGCCTACGGTATTAATTTTTTTGCTTCCAACTTAATCGAATGAGAACTCTCAGGTCGGTAGTGGATTTAGTTCTTATTTGCCACCGTCTGTCTGTAGGTAATGGCTTGCCCATTTTTCCGAGCTCCAGGTGGCCCTTGTGCTCCCTTTGATTCTGGTGCGTCTGTATTTACTGTGGTGCTGGATCATCGATGTGCAAGACGTGTTGTAAGATTCTATGTCTTGATTATCCGACAGTGGCATATTCGAATTCCTTTGTTTATAAGTTTATGATCCTTGCTTCCATTCTTGTTGTAGTATGTTCCGTGTAGTGTTAGATCACATCTTGCTCGGTACATTGAGGAGTGTAGAGCTTTAGCTATTCAAAGAGGTGACACAGATATTGATCTTGCTCTGCACAACACTGAGGGTAACTTATACCATGTTATATTTACACATGGTAGGATGAGCAGTAAATTCCATGGTCCTTCGTGGGAGGAACTCCTGAAGGATTATGGTCTCCGCCATAGTGACATGATGACTGTTATGCTTGAGCACTATGAATACTCTGACCACCAGCATGACCACTAACATAATTTGACTCATTGTCGGCTTGGGTAGCATTCACATCCAGTGGCTCTGACCCGGATACATAAATCTCGTTAGCCACTTGACTGCTCTGGCCTGGTTCATACCCCATGGTGGGTGGTACGATATTCTCCTCCTTCGCCACTGCTTGCACTAGGGCATACGGATGGATTCTTCGGTCCCTGCAACGACTTAACAAAGACAACCAATGCTGGCTCCTATCTATCGGAATCAAATCCCACTTGACTTTTTTACAGGATTTGGTCCACAAGGCATGAATACTGACGGAACAAACTTCAGGATCAAGGCCAAAACTAGTAGTCAACCAGTGCTTCAACTGCCTAATGTCCAGTCTGTCCGGGTCTGTAAGTGTCATCTCGCCTCTTTTAAACTCGCTAAGATCAACCCCCAACTCATTATATCGAACAGTACCAGGGCCGTAATACACAGTCAGATTTACGGATTCCGACATTTTAGCCTGTCAGACATTGCCAGCTTCTCATTATTCACAACGAATATATCGACACTAAAATAAAACATACACTATAATGTACATATGAATCCTAAAAAAACCTACACTAAAATGAACTACACAAAATTTAACCGACACTACTATGACTAAACTAACTAAAACGTACCGGTGTATTCTAAAAAAACCTACACTAAAATTAACTTCACCAAAAAAACCGATACTAATATGACTACACTAACTAAACCTACACTAATATGACTACACTACAATCACTACACTAACACAAGTAACCTAAAATAACTACACTACTAAAAATAATATAAACTAATTGTACGTACATTACAAAAATAACAAAAAAAACTACAATAATAGCAAAAATTTATACCTTCGACGCGTGAGTGCACTCCTTCTTCCTATCCACCTTCTTCTTCCTTTTCAACCACTCCACCTTCTCACCATTGAAACCTCCACCACCACACCTTTTTCTACCCCACACGAAAAAACGAATACCCCATTGCGAAAAATAAAACCGTAGGGCGGGGGAGAAACACACGATCTACCATTTCATCGGATTGAAATAGGAAATGAGTGAAGGGAAAGGGAGATCAAGGGGGGGGGTACATTTCGGCCGAATATGAGCTAGAGAGAGAGATGGAGGAGGAAGAAGGAGAGCCTGGCCGAGTCGGCCTTATCCAGGGACCTTTCGGCCTCCTGGCGGCCGACAGGTGCCTCTCGGCCAGGTGCGGGCTGACTGGCTGGCGGTTCGGCCTGCCTATGGCCGACGGGCTGGTTTCGGCCCTATTTAGGCCGACGGGCGTCTGGTCGGCCCACTAACGGTCGACAGGGTACCGTTTTTGCTATTTTTTGAACTCGCAACACTGTTTTCAAATTTGATACAAAATTTGTACTAATTCTGAAAAAAATTCTGCTTATGGCGTGCAGGCGTTAAGTCCTTGGCTTCAAAGGTTGGGCCACGTACTCTCTTCTGCTCGGCATTGTAAGCCGCGTGGTATGTTGACAAGTCCACTTCTTCTGCTAACACTGATGCGAGGACTCTCGAAGCCTTCATGCAACGAGCGTAGTCAATCTCCATGAACTCTGAGCCGTCATCCTTCTTTGATGGAAACCCATCAATCATGTCTTCGGGAGTCATCTCTAGGGCGAAAGCTAAAGCCCGGCTTATGGCTGCGATGGCTCCTTTTCTGGCGGCTAATTTTTTGAGCTCCTGGATTTGTTTAGGCAGGGTGGATAGCAGCTCTATGATTCCCTTCATAGTTGAGGGAATATTATCTTTATACAGCACCGCCTTGATTGTGTAAAGAGCTCCGCAATACAGTTGCTCTGTTAAAGTATAGACGGCTTTGAATGGCATCAAGCTATCAGTATCAAGTTGACGGCTCCTTGGACTTGCATAAGACGGATTTTCGGTTATAAGTCATCAGTGTAAGTATTCACACAAGAGTATTGGCTAAGTATTTAAGTACTTACCAAAGATGGCGGCATACATGTTCGCAATGTGGCGCTTCAAGGCATGTAGCTCATCGGACACAACTACGAGCCGCTGGTCAACATCATCTGCTCATTGAGCCAGGGCGGTTTGATCCATCTCAGCAGACTCCTTAAAGGCGGCAAAGTCAGCTCTAATTTTTGTAAGTTCCTCGGCGATAAGCCAGCACTTCTCATCTGCTTCGCTTCGGGTGGCTTGCTGAGTGGCTAGATTGCTTCTTAAGCCGGCCAGTTCAGACCCGGCCTCGTCTAAAGCTTCCTATGACGTACAAAAAGCAAAAGGAGGGTTAAGTCGCCAGGATGGTATATTACCAGCTGCTGAAGATTAGCACAATATGATGCAAGTTTCAAGCAGATTGCAAGCAATATGCTCGACACTTGGGGGATAATGTCTATTTGTTCTCCAAAGCTACAATGAAGTTCCGTCTCATCTTCATCAAAGTTAAGCCAGTCCTTGGGAACCACATATGGTTCTTTGCTGTTTCTACAATGAAGTTCCGGCTCATCTTCATCAAAGTTAAGCCGGCCCTTGGGGACTACATATGGTTCTTTTCTCTTTCTACCAAGAAGTTCCGGCTCAACTTCATCAAGTTAAGCCAGCCCTTGGGGACTACATATGGTTCTTTGCTATTTCTACAATGAAGTTCTAGCTCAACTTCGTCAAGTCAAGCCGGCCCTTGGGGGCTACAGATGGCTATTCAATTTATCTACCATGAAGTTCTGGCTCAATTTTATCAAGTCAAGCCGGCACTTGGGGGCTATATATGGATTTTTGATCTATTTACAACTAAGCTCTGGATCAACTTCATCAAGTTAAGTTGTCCCTTGGGGGTCTACATACGGCCTTTGAATAGCTACCTAGGCACTAAAGCTACAGGCTAGGTGTTTATGCTTATAACAAGACTCAAAGACCCGGTTTACCATTAACAAATATTAACCCGGCTCTTGGGGGCTACGTATGGGTATACGGAAAGGAGAGCAAGAGTACCTCATATTTTTTCTTCATCAAGCTGACAAGCTTGAGCTCCACGTTCCGGCTGGTGGAGAGGCGGTTCAGATAACCAGCGTGCAGCTCATCAGCGGTTAACTTCTCCAGCGCGGGGAGTTCAAAGTCCAGCTTCTCGGAGGCTTCAGGCTTCTCAGTATGTTTGGTCAACACATGAGCTTGAGGAGTATGGAAGCCGACGCCAGTAATGGTGACATCTGGAGTAACTGTATCCTCAACAGCCGTCGAAGGGCTTAGCGGCTTAGAATTGGTCCTCGGAGGACTCTCAGGAATCATGTCATGGGCCACCGGCTCGATAGAGTGACGAGCTTCTTCAGGCGCTTCCTTGGAGGCCGTAGAGGGGTCAGCGTGTGGTACAGGAGAATCCGGCTTGGCAGGCTCCGGCTCTCGAGCCTTGGGAGCAGGGGTAGACCCGCCGGTCTTCCTTCGTTTTGCTTGAGCCCTGGAGAACACAGAAGGTCATGGTCTAAGCTTTGCAGATAACAAAAGTCCAAACATAAGCATGAAAGGCACATACTCTGGGTTGATCTTCAGAGGCGGCAGAGCAGTTGTTGTAGTTGCCAGATGAAGGAGGTGATTCCTGGAAAATAGTTAAGACAATATAAGACAAAGTAGAATTATAAAGGCAAGGTTGATAAAACAAAACCAAGTTGGGTAGATACCTTAGCCGACCGTTTTCGTTGAGCCAGAGAGTGAGATAACCCGGCCATGAGGTCGTTAGAGCCGGTGCTCCGGGTCTGGCGTCGAGAGAGTTGATGTTGCTTTTTCAAAAGAAAGTGGGGGTCTAAATAAGCAAGAGGATGAGAAAGTGGGACCTTTCGTAAGACCCGCCGTATCTTCTGTGGTGCAAGATGTTCTGA
The DNA here is from genome assembly GCA_022496015.1 of Hordeum marinum. Lineage (NCBI taxonomy): Eukaryota > Viridiplantae > Streptophyta > Magnoliopsida > Poales > Poaceae > Hordeum > Hordeum marinum. The sequence goes on from CM039674.1 coordinate 516,554,076, forward strand.
GTCAGATGAAACATAAGTTACCTCAGGAACGTTGGTGTGGCTTGTCTCCGTTTTGTCCTGTGAATTATTATTGTCAATAAGGTGCATGAAGAGACGGCCAAGAGAGTTAAGTTCTACCTCTGATTCGTCAGATTCCAGTTGTTCTTGAGGTGTGGTTTTCTTCTTTCGGCCGTCAGTCTCCTCCTTTGACTTCTTCGGAGGAGGAACGTACTTCTTTTTCCAGAAGCCGAAATTGGCCTGAAAGTTTAAGCCGACAGAGGTCAAAAGATTGCAAAGTATATATGGATAGCTAACTTGGAAGCAAGGAGATCGAGAGTCGCCCTTACGTCTAGGGCCGGGTTTGCGGAACAGAAAGGTGCTAACCCGATGGCACGTCATGATCCTGAAGACTCATGAACAAGGCTCTTGATGGCAACCACGATGTTATCTTCTGATAACGTCGTAGGGTTAAAGCATAGTGGGTCATCAGATTCACCTGTATACTCGCACATGAGACGGCTTCACCGGCTCAGGGGCATGACTCTCCAAGAAATCCAGTAGCGGGTCAGATCAATCCCCGTTAGACCATTGGCCATCAGGGCTTTAATCTTTGCATGAGCCAGGGCATACTTCGGCCGTTCAGAGGCTGACAGCCGGTCAGGGAGCCCAGTCGTTGTCTTGAGCCGGCTTGGACGGTAACCCGGCAAGGGATGCTCTCCCTATGAAGAGGTGTCTTTGCAATAGAACCAGGTCTTATTCCAGTCTTTGGGATGACTTGGCATCCGAGCAGCTGGAAAGGTCACATCCCATCTTCTCTGAATTGAGATTCCGCCAAGCTCTAGGCTTGGGCCAGCTTTCACCTCTGTCTGGCGGTTTGCGTAAAAGAACTCACGAAATAGCACAATGGACGACTCTTCTTGTAAGTAAACTTCACAGAGGGTCTGGAAGTTGCACATGTTTGAGACGGAGTTTGGGGCGATGTCTTGAGGGCGCAGCTTAAAGAAGTGAAGGACATCTCGGAGGAACTTTGAGCCGGGTAGGCTGAAACCGCGCACGAGGTGATCAACGAATACAACTACTTCGCCCTCTAGAGGAATGGGTTTCTTTTCATCGCCTGGAACCCACCAATGGATGACCTGTTTGGTTGGTAAGGTCCCTGCGTCTACAAAATCCTTTAGAAACTCTTCGGTGATAGCAGAGCCGACCCAGTTACAAGAATTGGATGCACGAGGCATGGTGGCGACTTAAAGCTGTGCAAGGCAATAACGTGCGGCGAGTTAAGGTGATAGACAGCTAAGGGCGGCTGAAGAAATCTACGGTCTATAAAGATAAGTCATCGGAACGGTTTAAAGCGAGAGCCGGAAGTTTGCTGGCGAGTTAAGTTTGCAAAGCAACAAAGCAAATATTACTAAGTGTGAATAACAGGTTTCACAGACTATCTACATGGTTATGGATCTACAAAACAGAGAAAAAGGCGGGTTTATTCTGACCTAACGAAGAAGAGAAGAACTAGCAGTGTTTTGAAGACAGTAAAGGGGGCAACTATGGATCTATGTTGTGCTAGTATTTGCTTCCTACAATCTACCGAAGTGGAAAATAGGGCATCATCGAGCTCACTTATCTACATACCATCTGACATTGCGAAGAGCTCGTGCTCTAGCGAGCGGAGAGACTCCATGAAAACCCTACCGAAAGCTACAGATCTAGGGGTGGAGAAGAACTCATCGGAGATGACGTGACGGATGAGGGCGGTGCTCTAGTCTGATCAGGTTGATGCAGCGGCCTGGCGTGACGACGGCGTAGGGAACTTCACCAGAGCGAGAAGGCTCTGGAGCGATGGCGTCGGGAGGAAGAGGAAGATGCACGAGCGGAGAAAGAAATGAAGGCCAGCCTTCGCGGTCCTATTTAATAGGCAAAAGGTGGAAATGGACGCAAGAATCAAGGCGACGGAAGTTGATTAACCGTGACGGACGCCTCGATTTTCGGGCCATGAGTTTAATAAAGAAAAGACCCGTTGCGGTCATCAGGGAATCTTTTTGATATATCCGATATGACGTCACGACGGGTCATTTTATCTTACTTTCATGTGATAATGAGCGAGACTGGCCACCAAGGGAGACGGAAGGTTGATGTAGGATCGAAAGTATGTCTAGAGGGGGGTGATTAGACTACTTGACCAAATAAAAGTTTTGCCTATACCAATTTTTAGGGTTGACAGTTTTTAGCATTTCATGGCAAGTCAAGTACACCCTACACATGCAAGTCTAAGAGTATATAGCAGCGGAAAGTAACAACAAGCATGTATAGAAGGGATAGGGTAGGAAGATCAAACGCAATTGTAGACACGATGATTTTTCCCATGGTTCCAATAGGTGGCGCTATCGTACATCCACGTTTATGGATTCTTCAACCCACGGAGGGTAATGGTCGCGAGAGTCCACGAAGGGCTCCACACAAAAGGGTCCACGAAGTAGCAACCTTGACTATTCCAAACGGCTTCCATCCACGAAGGACTAGCCTCACTATGGGTAGATCTTCACGAAGTAGGCAATCTCCTTGCCCTTACAAACTTCTTGGTTCACTCCACAACACGAAGTAGGAGGCTCCCAAGCGACACCTAACCAATCTAGGAGGCACCACCCTCCAAAAGGTAATAGGCTCGATAATGACGATGAACTCCTTGCTCTTGTGCTTCAAGATGATAGACTCCTCAGCAACCAATCACACTCTCACAGATTTGGCTTGGTAGAAGAGATAGGATTGGTGGAAAGCTACTTGGGGAGGCTAGAGATCAAGATCCATATGATTGGAGTGGAAGATCTTGACCTCAACACAAGGGTAGGTGGTTCTCTCTCAAAAAATCTGATAGGATAGGTATGGAATAGTTCTGAGTGCTTCTCTTTAGTGTAGGTGGTGGTGAAGGGGTATATATAGGCATCCTCAAAAATCCAATCGTTACACACAAAATGACCAACTCGGTGACACCGATGTGTGAATCTTGGTGGTACCGAAGTGACCAAAAGGTGGCAACTTTTGAATCTCGGTGACACCGATATAGGAAACTCGGTTGCATCGATAAGGTGACCAACGGTCAGATTTCCAATCTCGGTGATGCCGATCCAGCATTCTTGGTGGGACCGAAAAGGTGAATTTGCGTAACAGAAAGTTGGCAACCAAAACTCGGTGGCACCGGTATGGAATCGGTTGCACCGAAGTGGCTAGGGTTTGGCTGAGTTTGTCTAGGTTTTGGAATCGGTGGCACCGAAGTGGGAAAGTTGGTTGCACTGATTTTGAGTGTTGGGTATAGAATAGACTTGGGTGGGAGAGTTTGTGGACGTTTTTGGCGACTATCACTCGTGCACGTTTGAGCATATTGTTCACCAACAACACCTTACCCCCTTTTAATAGTATTGGCTTTCCTATGACTCAAAGTGATTTCTCACAAATATAAAATGTAGAGTCCTTTCGCTTGAAGCTTGGCCAACCTATTTCCTTGCATCTTGGGGTTTCTCCACAATCTCCTTTTGCCAATCCTCTCTTTGAACATTTCCTGAAATATATTCAGTGGAAACATTAGTTCACTGACTTATATGTTGTTATTAATTACGAAAACCACCAAGCGAGCAAATGTGCTTTCAATCTCCCCCTTTTTGGTAATTGATGACAACATATAGATCAAAGCTTCGACATATGATAAAATCAATGAATATAATCGTCGCTTTGAGAAGTATGTGATAAGCAAGAGCTCCCCCTAAATTTGTGCATTATTTTGAATTTGCGTTTGAATGCAAATGCACAATCGATTAGCTATATGGGGCACTTCTTCCATGTCACATACAACTTGGTGGTGTGCGAGAATAATTAGAGTGAATAACATGGCACAACACACATAAGTAAGGGTGAATGATCATCTCATGAGCATTAAGATGATAGGAAATAGTAGCATCACCTATAACATAGTAGCATAACACAAACACAAAAGTATCTCACATCAAACCAAAAGAACCAAATGTTTTGAAAAGCAACAAACACCAAAACGCTCTCTCGCTCAAAGCCTATAGATCTATATACACTTCTCCCCCTTTGGCAACAAGTTACCAAAAAGTTCAAAGGCATATATCTAAGCGTTCTTGGGATGATCTCCTCCGGTTGTTGATGAAGGAGTCGAGATGACGGCATTAGCGAAGATCTCTGGAGATGTCATAGATGGAGCTGGAGTGGTCACTGATGGAGCTGATGTTGATGGAGCTGTTGGAGCTGGCACTATGGCTGATTTGGCCTGAGTAGTGAACTAAGTGCTTGGCCCTAGAGGTGATTCCTCCTCCTCATCATCATCATCATCCTCATCCTCATCTAAAGTTCTGTCAACTTCATGCTGAATTTCTATGACTATCTTCGTCAGCCCGTCCACCTTATCAGTAAGGGTCTTGATTCTGGTCTCAAAGATTCTAACAAGACTGTTCTGGTTGTCCAGAATCCCCTTAATGTCCTTCTGCATGCCCTGAACAGATGATATCAGCAAATCCATTTGCTCGCTCCTAGATCGAGGGGCTTGAGCACTAGTGGCTCTCACTGCCTCTACTGCTTCTTGAGCTGCAGCAGAAGTGGGATGATCAACATCCATCACCATGACGTTGTCCTCGAGGTCTGGCTGTAGGGGCAAATGTGGGTGATCCAAGCCCACCTTTATCAAAAATTTCATAAGATTGATCATGCTCCAAAGTAGTGGGACCGTTATTACCTAGAGTTGAAACTCTTCCAAACCTACTTTCAATATTATCGCAAACATATTAATCATGAGGCTTAAATAAATTTTCAAGGTCATAAGAAGAATCACCCCAATCATGATCATTGCAGTAAGTAGTGGACATATCAAAATTAACATCCCCAAGCTTGGGGCTTTGCATATTATTAACACAATTGACATTAATAGAATTTATAATAACATCATTGCAATCTTGCTTTTCATTCAAGGAGCTATCATGAATCACTTTATAAATTCCTTCTTTTAACACTTCATCACAATTTTCAGATTCATGAATCTCAAGCAAAACTTCATAAATATAATCTCGCGCACTCAACTTACTAGCAATTGGTTCATCATAATTTGGTCTTTTAAAAAGATTAGCAAGTGGATGAGGATCCATATCAATAGATTTTTAGCAAGCAAAAATGCAAGCAAATAAGAGACACATGGAAACACAAGCAAACAAGAGATCATAAACGAAAAAGGCAAACGGAAGGAAGGCGAATAAAACGACAATTTTTGTGAAGTGGGGGAGATGAAAATTAGAGGCAAATGTCAAATAATGTAAATTGCAAGGAGATGCGATTTGTGATTAGGAACCTGGTAGATGTTGGTGATGCCTCCCCGGCAACGGCGCTAGAAATTCCTTTTGATGTCGCTTGAAGCTACGTTGGTATTTCCCCAAAGAGGAACGGATGATACAGCACATCGGCAGTAGGTATTTCCCTCAGATATGAAACCAAGGTTATCAAACCAGTAGGAGAACCAAGCAACACAACGTAAACAGCCCCTGCACACAAATAACAAATACTCGCAACCAGACGTGTTAAAGGGGTTGTCAATCCCTTTCGGGTAACGGCGCCAGAAAGGCACGTGGACGGGAGAAATTTGTAAATATTGATAGATCGAACGCCAAATAAAATAAAGTGCAGCAAGGTATTTTGAGTTTTTGGAAATATAGATCTGAAAATAAAAGCAAAGGAAAAGTAGATCGCAAAGGCAAATAATATGAGAAAGAGACCCGGGGGCCGTAGGCTTCAGTAGTGGCTTCTCTCGAGAAAGATAGCAAACGGTGGGTGAACAAATTACTGTTGGGAAATTGATAGAACTTCAAATACTCATGATGATATCCAGGCAATGATCATTACATAGGCATCATGTCCAAGATTAGTAGACCGACTCCTGCCTGCATCTACTACTATTACTCCACACATCGACCGCTATCCAGCATGCATCTAGTGTATTAAGTTCATGGAGAAATAGAGTAATGCAATAAGAACGATGACATGATGTAGACAAGATATATCTATGTAGAGATAGACCCCATCGTTTTATCCTTAGTAGCAACGATACATACGTGTCATTTCCTTTCTGTCACTGGGATCAAGCACCGTAAGATCGAACCCACTACATAGCACCTCTTCCCATTGCAAGATAAATAGATAAAGTAGGCCAAACAAAACCCAAATATCAGATAAGAAATACGAGGCTATAAGCAATCAGGCATATAAGAGATCAAGGAAACTCAAATAACCTTCATGGATATAAAAAGATAGATTTGATCATAAACTCAAAGTTCATCGATCCCAACAAACACACCGCAAAAGAGTTAGATCATATGTATCTCCAAGAGACCACTGTATTGAGAATTCAGCAAGAGAGAGAAGCCATCTAGCTACTAACTACAGACCCGAAGGTCTACAAAGAACTACTCACGCATCATCACTGAGGCACCAATGGAGGTGGTTAACTCCATCCGAGATGGTGTCTAGATTGGATCTGGTGGTTCTGGACTCTGCGGCGTCTGGATGAATATTTCGTCGCTCCCCTATGGTTTCTGGAATATTGGGGTATTTATAGAGCAAAGAGGCGGTTCAGGGGGCACCCTAGGTGGGCACAACCCACCAGGGCGCGCCTAGGCCTCCCAGCGCGCCCTGGTGGGTTGTGCCTCCCTCGAGGCACCCCCAGGCGCAGCCAGGGCCCATTGTGTTCCTTTCGGCCCATAAAAAATCATCGTGAAGTTTCGCGACATTTGGGCTTCTTCTGGTATTGATTCTCTACGATATAAAAAACATGAAAAAAATAGCAACTGGCACTTGGCACTATGTCAATAGGTTACTACCAAAAAATGATAAAATGACTATAAAATGATTATAAAACATCCAAGATTGATAATATAACATCATCGAACAATCAAAAATTATAGATACGTTGGAGACGTATCAGCCTACTCTCTTCAACGATGCTCGTAAGTTTGTCTTGTCTTGTGATGAATGTCAAAGAATTGGTAATATTAGTAGACGTCAGGAAATGCCTATGAATTACTCTTTTGTTATTGAACCATTTGATGTTTGGGGTTTTGATTATATGGGGCCTTTTCCACAATCTAACGGGTATACTCATATTCTAGTTGTTGTTGATTATGTTACTAAGTGGGTAGAAGCTATTCCAACTAGTAGCGCTGATCATAACACTTCTATTAAAATGCTTAAAGAAGTTATTTTCCCTAGATTTGGAGTCCCTAGATATTTGATGACTAATGGTGGTTCACACTTTATTCATGGTGCTTTCCGTAAATTGCTAGCTAAATATGATGTTAATCATAGAATTGCATCTCCTTATCATCCTCAGTATAGTGGTCAAGTAGAATTGAGCAATAGAGAAATTAAATTGATTTTGCAGAAGACTGTTAATAGATCTAGGAAGAATTGGTCTAAGAAACTTGATAATGCATTGTGGGCTTATAGAACTGCTTACAAAAACCCTATGGGTATGTCTCTGCATAAGATGGTTTATGGTAAAGCATGTCACTTACCTCTCGAGCTAGAACATAAAGCTTATTGGGCAATCAAAGAGCTCAATTATGATTTCAAACTAGCTAGTGAGAAGAGGTTATTTGACATTAGCTCACTTGACGAATGGAGAACCCAAGCCTATGAGAATGCCATGTTGTTCAAATAAAAGGGTAAGAGATGGCATGATAGAAGGATACGAAAGCATGAATTTAATGTAGGTGATCATGTCTTGCTATACAATTCGCGTTTAAGATTTTTTGCAGGAAAACTTCTCTCTAAATGGGAAGGTCCTTACGTTATTGAGGAGGTATACCGTTCTGGTGGCATCAAGATTAACAACGTCGAAGGCACAAACCCGAAGGTGGTGAATGGTCAAAGAATCAAACATTATATCTTAGATACTCCCATAAATGTTGAAACCAATATCATCAATACCATAACTCCAGAGGACTACATTAGGGAGACTTACCAGAACGTTTCAGACTCCGAAAAGGAATAGGTATGTGGTACGTTAAGTAAATAGACTCCAAAACCTTTTCAATGGCAATTTTTATCTGTTTTGGAATAATTAACAAATTAGGAAAATTTATAGTCAGAATAGTGCACGAGGAGGCGACAAGCCAGGGGGCGCGCCCTACCCCCCTGGGCGAGCCCCTATGGCTTGTGGTCATCTCGTGTACCATCCGGACTCCATTTTCTTGTGGTATACTCCTTCAGGTCGGTAAAAATTCATTATATAATCTCCCGAAGGTTTTGACTTTCGTATCACGACAATACCTCATTTTTCTTTTTAAGCTATTTCTGCAGCAGATTTAGAGCAAGATGTCTTCGCAAGAGTCGGTCGGGGAGAACCGCTTCGAGCAGGCTACGGAAGAAGAGATGGAGGCCGACTTGAAAAGGATAGATGCCGTGAAGGAAGACCAAGAATTTACCTCTCATCGACAACCTGGAGCCATGCTAGAAGAACTTCAGAGCTCAGCAATTCCGAATTCGGTTATCCCTTCCAATGCTAAATTTCTTACTTTTGAAAATATGAAAAGGAGTGTTTCTTCTTCCCCCGCAGCAATGAAACATCCATGGGTTAAGGGCGCTCTAACCATCACTGGAAAACTTCAAAAGGAAATAATGGATCTCACACAGCAAAATAACAAGCTTGAGGAGGAGAATCGCATTCTTAAGGGCATCATCGCCAAGAATATAACATCAACGTCTCCAAAGCAAGACAACTAAACACACGGGTATGGGCACTCCCCTTGGCTTGTGCCAAGCTTGGGGGAGGTGCCCCGGTATTGTATAACCATCACATCTTTTATTTTTATTTTTATTTATATCATTTTTCTTAGTTCAATCCTTTTGGTTATATCTTGATCTAGTAGAATAAAGTTTTCATGTGATCTAGTTTTGAGTTTTTATTTATGATTCCTCCTATGTGAGCAAGTCCGAGAGTTATATAATAAAAAGTACTTTTGAATTGAGGGCTTTGCTTGTTTGGTATGATCTTGATCTTGAGAAAGATAAAGTAGAAAGAAGTATAGAATAAAAGCAAAGAGTATATATGATGATCTTATGGGGAGTGATGACTTCACATACAAGAAGTATGTCGATTGAAACCTGTTGTTGGTTGACAAACATAGCTGTTGGTCACTGGGGCAATTAAAAGGAGTAATAAAGAAAGAGAGGTTCACATATAAATATATTATCTTGGACATATTTTATGATTGTGAGCACTCATTAAAATATTATATGTTAAGAAGTTGATGTTGTACAAGGAAGACAACATAATGGTTTATGTTTGCTTATTTCCGAATAGAAGTTATATTGTTATAGATCCCTCAACATGTATCGCTTGCTTCCACCTCATATCAGCCAAACTTCCGCACCAAGTAGAGATACTACTTGTGCAGCCAAACACCCTTAACCCAGTTTTGCCATGAGAGTCCAGCATACCTACCTATGGATTGAGTAAGATCCTTCAAGTAAGTTGTCATCGGTGCAAGCAATAAAAATTTCTCTCTAAATATGTGGGATCTATTAGTGTGAGAAAAATAAACTTTATACGAACTTGTGATAGGGAAGAAATAAAAGCGATGGACTGCATAATAAAGTTCTCTATCACAAGGGGCAATATAAAGTGACATTCTTTTGCATTAAGGGATTGTGCATCCAACTATAAAAGTGCATGACAACCTCTGCTTCCCTCTGCGAAGGGCCTATCTGTCACTTTTATTTTCTAGTACTTACCTTTATGCAAGAGTCGTGGTGATCTCCATCACTTTCTCTATTTTGCCTTTATCTTCTGGCAAGCATCATGTGTTGGGGAATGATCTAGACACATATATCCAGTCGTAAGTGGACGAGCATGAGTTATTACTGTTGACATTACCCTTGAGGTAAATAGTTGGGAGGCAATACTATAAGCCCTTATCTTTCTCTGTGTCCGATTGAAGCTTTGACCTCATAGGTACCTCGTGAGTGTTAGAAAATGTGAAACACTAAAAGATGATTGAGTATGTGGATTTGCTTTACAAGCTCTTGTATTGACTCTTTCCTACATTATGATAAATTGGAATTGCTTCAATTATTGAGATCGTAGTTTGTCGGTTCTCAATAGAGTTCTTGATTCGTACTTTACCATTGTGAATGAATTGTTACTTTAGCATAAGAAATTATATGCCAATACATGTTGTTGTTACAATGATGATCATCATGCCTTCATGTCCGTATTTTATTTTATCGACACCTCTATCTCTAAACATGTGGGCATATTTATCGATTTTGGCTTTCCCTTGAGGACAAGCGAGGTCTAAGCTTGGGGGAGTTGATACGTCCATTTGCATCAGGATTTTATATTGATATTTTTTGCATTATGGGATGTTACTACACATTTTGGTACAATATTTATGCCTTTTCTCTCTTATTTTATAGGGTTTACATGAAGAGGGAGAATGCCGGCAGCTGGAATTCCGGACTGGAAAAGGAGCAAATCCGAGATACCTATTCTGCAAAACTCCAAAAGTCTTGAAAATCTACGGAGAATTATTTTGGAATATCTAAAAATTATTGAGAGAAAGAAATACATCAGGGGGCCCACCTGGCAGTCACAAGCCAGGGGGCGCACCCTACCCCCCTAGGCGCCCCCCTGTGGCTTGTGGCCCACCTGGCAGCCCTCTGATGCCCATCTTCTGCTATATGGAGGGTATTGACCTGAAAAAATCATAACAGAGATTTCGGGGCGAAACTTGGGCAGAACCAATCTAGGGCTCCGGCGGAGCTGTTCTGCCGGGGAAACTTCCCTCCTGGAGGGGGAAATCAAAGCCATTGTTATCACCAATGATCCTCTCATCGAGAGGGGGTCAATCTCCATCAACATCTTCACCAACATTATCTCCTCTCCAAACACTAGTTCCTCTCTTGTATCTGATCTTTGTCTCAAAACCTCAGATTGGTACCTGTGGTTTGCTAGTAGTGTTGATTACTCCTTGTAGTTGATGCTAGTTGGTTTACTTGGTGGAAGATCATATGTTCAGATCCTTGATCATAATTAATACTCCTCTGATTAGGAACATGAATATGCTTTGTGACTAGTTACGTTTGTTCCTGAGGACATGGGATAAGTCTTGTTATAAGTAATCGTGTGAATTTTGTATTCGTTTGATATTTTGATGAGATGTATGTTGTTTCTCCTCTAGTGGTGTTATTTGAACGTAGACTACATGACACTTCACCATTGTTTGGGCCTAGATGAAGGCATTATGAAGTAATAAATAGATGATGAGTTGCTAGAGTGACAGAAGCTTAAACCCTAGTTTATGCGTTGCTTCATAAGGGGTTGATTTGGATCCACATGTTTCATGCTATGGTTAGATTTATCTTAATTCTTCTTTCGTAATTGCGGATGCTTGCGAGAGGGGTTAATCATAAGTGGGAAGCTTGTCCAAGTAAGGGCAGCACCCAAGCACCGGTCCACCCACATATCAAATTATCAAAGTAACGAACACGAATCATATGAGCATGATGAAAACTAGCTTGACAGAAATTCCCATGTGTCCTCGGGAGCTCCATGATTTATATAAGAGTTTGTCCAGGCTTGTCCTTTTCCATAAAAAGGATTGGGACACCTTTCTGCACCTTTTTACAATTGTTACTTGCTACCCGTTACGAATTATCTTATCACAAAACTATCTGTTACCGATAATTTCAGTGCTTGCAGAGAATACCTTACTGAAAACCGCTTGTCATTTCCTTCTGCTCTTTGTTGGGTTTGACACTCTTATTTATCGAAAGGACTACGATAGATCCCCTATACTTGTGGGTCATCACCCTGCCACCACCATCATCCCTGGCTACCTCCTCCTCCTCCTCGTCCCCCTCCCAACCTCCTCCTCCTGTTCCTCCTCCACCCCGTCCCCCTCCTAAACCTCCTTGCGAACCACCTCCTCCTCCTCCTCGTCCTCCTCCTCGGCAGAGGGTACCTCACTAGAGAAGGGCCTCAAAGACAACACCCCTAAGTCGGTGAAGGTGCGCTCTTTCTGGCCGCGACCCCCTCTAGTGGCTCTCCCCCACCCCCTCGCCCTCCAGGGGCTCTCCTCCCGCCCCCTCCTCCTATAGGGGCACCTATCCCTTGATCTTCATGTGAGGAGTCATCCTCAAGTAGTCGGGGGGTAACAGTACGTGCTCGACCACTACGACTAGCAATGCCGACGACCATGCGTATGAAACCCGTGCCGTCGGCCTTCCCCTTGCCCATGTTCCACGAACCTGCATTGAAAAGAGAATAAACAATTATTACATTAATAATGAAGGAAAAAAGCATAATAATAAGGACTAATAAGCACATTAAAAATAATCATAAAAAGGTGTATTCCTAAACCATAGAAAAAAGACATGAAACGTACATCTCCTAGAACCCATACGAAGCATCACTGTTGTAACCGATTTCTCGCTCGGTCTCATCATCACTGTCAATCATATCATCTTTGTTGTCTGACGGAGGTGGAGGCTCTTCCTCGTCGTCAGCGTCTTCGTTTTACTTTTCTAGCATAAGTATGTCATTTTCATTAACAATGGTCTCACCATCATTCCGTGCATCGTCATCGTTTGGATACACATTATCATCACCCAATGGTCTAGCATCATCGTTTCTGACCACATCATCATCAGGTTGCTCTTGATAGAACACTCCCTCATATGTCATGGGGTTAATGTTGTAGTAATCATCTTCATTTAGGTCCGGTAGCTTACCAGGTGGCAACACCTTGAACACAACTTCCCAACCCTGTAGGTACTCTTTCTGGCATGGGTAAGGCACATAATAAACTTGTGTAGCTTGGGTAGCCGCAATGAAGAGATCAGCTCTGGCATAGACGATTGATGGTTTAACTTCGACCAAACCAATGGAAGGCGTATGTCTCTACCCCTCCTGCGGATCGAACCATCGGCATTTGTACACAGGTAGACTTAGGGTTTCGCGTCCTTTGCGGAATGTAATCTCATATATATTTTGTACCCTTCCATAGTAGTCTATCGGATTTTGACCGGGGGTGTACACTCCGGTATTTATAGTTTTGGGATCAGGCCGGCTGTTCTGGTGCTCCTCTGTATGGAAGCGATACCCATTCACATCATACTTTTTACATGTCATGACGGCAGGGTCAAAACCTATGGAAACCCATCTCAATTTGTCATCCATAGATATGTTCGGATCTTTTCCCTACAAGTATAATTGAAATTGTTGGGTGCATTAGTTCGGTTAACTAATAAATGTTGAACTAGGTATTTAATAGGGGAATGTGGAAAATTACTTTTTCCATGAACCAAGCAACAAATTTTTATGTCCAGGGTTTCCATGACAGAGAAGAGTAAGTGCCTCCGCCTCAGTAGGATGATTCATTCCCGCCCATTCCTCTTGAACGAAATCACTAAAAGAAGAAAAGCGGTGTTAGACCGGGACTAAGTGAACATAGAACATGATGATGTGCAAGACATAAAGGAATGGTGTAGTGGTATTACATCATCCACACTTCCTCAACTTCCTTGATTTTGTGCAACACATAAAACATAAGGTCCTCCCACTCTTGTCGTGGCATGTTATAATATTTCGAGGCCCCAGCCCTGCCACCTTGCCCATTGAATAGATGGAGCTTGGGTTGATACTTGGGCTCTTCTATATTGTATCGAGGCACCTTATTATGCAGATGAGGAATGTGGTTTGGATAGTACGATGTCCTTTTTTTAGAAAAGGAGGATGCACCCCCGGCCTCTGCATCTGAGTGATGCATGCGACCATTTTATTTATTATTCACAAAGACCTTACAAAGCAATACAATAGTAAGCCCGAAGCCACCATCTAGACGACACATGTCGCTACTCCTATCCTCTTGATGAAGGGGTGCCTAATGCCCGAGCCAAATACCAAACAGACATTGCACCAAAGCCTATCATCTAAAGCCGGATGCCCCATCCAAGCCACGTAGGCGGGACTAGGTAACACTCCAGTCGGGCGCACCCACAGTGAGTACCACACGCACATGTTGCAAGGGCCGTCACCTCCGTCTTCCATCTATCCATCCTAAAAGCATATACTGACGCATCAACCTTGTCGGGCCTCTCTACTATCGATGCCACCACGACGCCAGACAATGTCGTCCTCTTGCGCATGTCCTTTGCCGCACATCTCACGCCGAGCCTCCACTGCTCCACACCGTCGAGACCCGCCGTCATGAATATGTAGAAATAAACACCACTCCACCGAAGAAGCCGTCCGCCGGTCCCTCAAGCCCGAGTGCATCTCCAAGAATGCCGCCCCCAAGGGGGTAACGACACATGATTTCCGTCGTCATCCGATCAACTGATCTAGGGTTTCCCCCGGAGGTATTGGGTGGGGTTGGGAACTTCACCTCGATGATGCCTTCATGAAGGAAAACGATGATAAGAGCATCGTCATCACTAGCTCTGGCCACCGACCGAAGACCAGGTTTTCACCCGGATCCGTCCCAAGAAATCCACCTGACAACCTGTGCACAGTCTCGACCGCCTTCAAAGCCCTAGATCTAGCTTCCTAGATCCGGCGACCAACCGCAACAGCAGTGCCACCGTAGGAGCCCTGGCGCATCGGCCGCTTCATGAGTGTGCCACCGCTGGAGCTTGGGAGGAGGACTCTCGCCCCACCTCGCCAAACCACGAGAGCCACCGAGATGAATCCCGCACGCTCGTCACCATCTCTGATATGAACCAATCCGTAGCAAAAACCACCAGATCGCTGATGCAGATCCGCCTTGGACAGGGACTGTGCCACACCATGCCACCGCAGAAAGCCCGAGCTTCACCCGCCGCCACCTTCCAGGGCCGCCGCCCCGAGATCCAGACGGAACACCGCCGCTGCCACCTCCTCTATGATAACTGTCTCATCTATGGAAGCTTCAATCTTAGCTTTGTTTCCACATTTCTGTCGGAGATGCTTGTTTTGTCTCTCAGGGCAGTTATCCTAGAGGAGGTTATCCTTCGTCTTATCAGGAATGTTGAGGATCGTGCGGAAAAGGGACTCTACGACATTCTTTTTGGTGTGCATCACATCGATGTCGTAAGGAAGTTTGACGTCCTTGAAATAGGGAAGCTTCGAGAAGGGGGCAATGTGAGTCCAGTTGTGCGTCTCACCATATCCTCGAAGAGTTTGCCTTTGCCTTTGACTTTAGGCTCCAGAGCTTTTAGCTGAGCAAGAACATCTGCCCCCGATAATGTTGGAATCTCGGTTACTTCATGGACAACCCGGCCTTTCATGAAGTTCTTCTTGTCTTCCTGGTCTGGATGGTCTGGAGGGAGGAACTGTCGATGCAGGTCAAAGGCTAAATACTTTCCACCCTTCTGCAGCCAAATCAAATGCAGAGCCTGCATGGACATTGGGCACGGCATCTTCCCACTTGTACACCATCCGCAAAATAGAGCATACCCGGGAAAGTCATGCATGCAATACACCAACCAAACTTTCATCAAGAAATTTATCTGCAGATGTTGGTCATATGTCAACCTTGGGAAGTACCAAGAATGGTGCAAATCATCCACCAGCAGCTGCATAAACACTGCCAAATTCTTCCCCGGGTATTCAAGCCCTAGAATGATCAGCGACAAGAACATGGTGTTGCATTGCATTAGGACACCAGGAGGGAGATTGAGCGGAATAACAAACACGGGCCAGTAGCTGTATGGATTCGTCGACATACCATATGGATTGACCCATCACCTGTTATTGCAACTCTGGCATTCCCAGCCTCGGCTACTTCCTCGGGGTATTCTTCATCGAACGACTTCCATGCTTCGCCTTCTGATGGACGTATGATTTTATTTTGATGATACCTTTTACCTTCCTTGTGCCACTTCATCATTTTGGCAGACTCCTCCATGATGAAAAGGCACTGCGGTCTTTGTATGAAATCGAGATACCGAAGAACCTTAGTGGGGATGTCTAGCTGCCTTTTCTCACCATCCTTACCGACCACCTCAAGGTACCAAGACGAACCACACTCCCTATAGTACTTGTCATCCGCATACTCGTGCCTAAACAAAAGGCAATTCTTCGGACAAACATGTATTTTCTTATAATCCATAGAGAGTGCCTTCATGATTTTCTTTGTAGCATACATGATTTTTGGCAGTTCATCACCCTTCGGGAGGCTATTAGCCCATACTCCCAGGAATGCTTTGAAGAATTTCTGGCTACAGCCATACTCAGCCTTGACTGCAATCAGTTGCGAGATGGCATCCAGCTGAGATATTTTGGCACCCTCATAAAGAGGTTTCTGCGACGAGGCCAAGACCTCCAAGAAGGCCTTTGCTGTTTCCTCCGGCTCCTCCAGTTCATTCTCTGAAGGCGTCGCATTTTCCATTTCTACAGCAATGACATCATCTAGCATGTCCCTGACCCTGTTGTCTTCATAACCATCGATGCGTTGTCGCATCACCTTCTCTCTACCACAGTCATGCTCAGCTAAGTTTATCGGTGCCATGTCAAAGTTTGGCATATATACGTGCATGCGAAGGTGGCCAATCATGTCCTTCTAATTTTTACGATGACGTTTGCCACATCTCGCACAGGAGCATGGTGGGATAATTCTCATTGGACTACGGAATATATCCTTCAAATACACATCGGTTTTCGTGATCCACTCTGATGTTACTCGATTCTGATGCATAAAACCACTGTACATCCACTGATTATCTACCATCCTCTACTTTATTGGGAGCCACACAACAAAATTAAGCATTCATTTAAATTAATCACATCAAATTTTTATTTTCTACTGCATTGAATCAACCAACATTTCTAATAGGTAAAGATGGGTCCTAATCCCACCCGAGGATGTCTAGATTGAGTACGTTCTCCATGCTCTACCCCGTTCCGAGACAAAATTTTGGCAGCACCTCCCCGCTATTCTCCAGATACACGTCTCGGTAAATAGCCGAGAGAATGTGCTCCAGAGAACAATGGGGAGGCGCCGCCGAAATCCTATCTTGGAACGGGGTAGAACATGGTGAACGTACCAAATATACACATCCTCTGGCTATCCATAGAAAATGTTGGACAATCAGAAAGAGCTACAGTCATAAATATGTAATAGAATGCATATTTATCAATGCAAAGCTTTAGGACGGGAGACGCCTAGGTTACCTGACTTGACTTGAAAATAAAATCTAGTGACATGAAAAAAATGGCGGAGATGGATTTGTAGCTCACCCTCGGTTGTAGGGGAAGTAGTAGAACAGCAGAGGGATGCTCAGGGACCAACGCGTCGGACGACGGTCACTCCAATGAAATGCGACACCACAAAGCCTACAAATTCCGTCGAGACAAAAATTTAGAACATCACAACTCATAGAGCATATTTAAAACATTTGCACATGCATTCATCCACTTAAAGTTTGACATTCAAAATATTAGAAATGTTAAATCCTAATGAACAAGTTACCATTTATCTCAAATAACCATTTCATCATTATTTTGTAGCAACACCATCATGAACAAAAAGCAACCGTGCAAAAAGTATATATCATCACATCAAAAAACAACATTGACACTTAACACTTGAAAAACTCATATTACCAATCACATCCATTGATCAATATTTTGCAAACTACCTATATCTAACAAATATGACATACATCCCATGCATCTATGAATCCATCCATCCATCTATACATTATATCTAACAAATTTTTGGGATCATGTATAATTTGTTTGTGCATTTGATTGTAAGTTTGATGTCGATTTCATTTTGCATTATTTGATCACGTAGAATATCTCTTTATGTTGCATGAATATATGAGGTAGGCAGATGTCAAGAATTTTTTTTGTGGCTTCTGATAATTATCCACGGACACGCCCGGTAAGTCTGCGGTGGTTTTAGGGGCGGGTCAATAGCTCATGTGCGGCACCTTTGAGGTGAATTGGAAAGTGTGCTACGTAGTTGACAAAAATAGCTCTACAGCGACATCTTTGAAGCCAACTATAGCTGCAATGTGACATGGCCCTGTTTAACCATGAAATGCAAAACATAAGGTGTTAGCGGTTTGAGTTATGACACGCGGGACCCACAAGTTATCCACATCAACATGGGACACACCACTTACTCACATGCGTGCGGGACCCACAACTTATGCACATAAGCATGCCCGTTCTCATTAGCGCGCCATGACCCAAGCCAGCGCCCTCACCCACGCCACCCCCACCCCCCATTGCTTGCGCTTCCCCTTTATTTCCCCCTCCTTCTTCCTCTTCTCTGGCAGCGAAGCGCGCCACCGGCGAGTAATTTCTAGCTCTACTTCGGCCTCCCGCCAATGGGCGCAGTACGGTCCAGTGTCATTGACAAGATGCCCCGATTGCCCACGCATGGAGCTTCTAAAGCGTTTGACTTGTGTGAAGGAAGAAAATAGCAACCGTGGGCGTGAGTTCGTGAAATGCTTGAGCAGGCCACAGCCGGGGCAGGTTAGACCTATGTACTTCACAAATCGTATGGTCTAATTTCTCCCCATTTCTTTTTTTTGTCAAATTTGGGCGGTGGATCTAGGATTCATGCGTTGCCGACCCTCGTTTTTCAGGATCTGAAGAAATGTGGGTATTTTGAGTGGCTCGATGAGTACGTTGAGATGTTGAAATTGGGGGTATCAACTCAAGAGATCAATTTGGGGGGGGGGCTTGATGTGGAACACGCCCCCCATTTGGTAGACAGAGCCGGCTCGATGATAGACACAGCTGAACTGAAGTGTGAACTGAAGAAAATCGGCAACCAACTAGAGCAGCTGATCGATTTGAATCAGCAAGAAAATATGAAGGCTGGAGCATACAATTGTTGTGTCATTGCTATGGGTTTCTTTTACTTGATGTTCATCAATCGCTAAAAATTGTTAGAGTTTCAGTTAGTGTGTCAAGCTAGTTTTAGGGGTCCCTAGTTTCAGTTATTGTGTCTAGCTAGTAGTTTTAGTTAGTCAGGGATCATTTGTTCGCTGAATTTTAATTTGTGTGAAGCAAAACTTGCCTGAATTACTGTAATGATATTCCCAGTTACAGTTCTATTTAGTCCATGGATTATTTTGCTTCCCCTGATGAATAAAATGCAGCAATGATGAATAGAATGCAGCAGTTCAAAAAATGCAGCATTTCTTCAGTTAACAGAGTGCAGGTGCAGAGTTCATGGTCAAACAAAAAAATTATTGGGTCGTGGGCTGATTAGGACTGTGAGAAAAGGCAGGCCCAAATAGAAAACAGGTCCACCCGCTTGGTGCATCCATGTTGCTTCGACAAAAAAGGTCGGGCACTAAATTTTGGCATGGATCATTTTTTAATACACAGATGTAAATCGATAAAACATTCTGTGATACATTAAATAAATTGAATCATTTTTAAGGAGGATAGGTACATCCATTCATGCAACAAATGTATGTATTGTAATTATTATTTTTGGTTTACACATTTGTTGCTTGTCCACTATTGTTTTCTGATTGTGTATAAAAGAGAAATTTCATTGCTACAAAATGACTTTTCACGAGTCGTTTTTTGTCATTTTTACAGTCCACAAAAAATGTCTTTTTTGACATTTTGAGATGCATTTTTTAATAGTGGATGTATCTAGACCTACAAGCCAAAACACCGTGAAACTTAGATAAGTAGCAAGAACTTAATAATAGAAGACACATAATATAGATAGTTCGGGCCAACCAAGCCCACAGCGGGTACCCATAGTACGCTTACAACTTAAATAACTTAACACAAATACAGATATATAGATTTAGCTAAAAAAGATAGATAGATGGATAGATCATCGTCTAAACCTTGGCCGCTGCCTTCCCTGCTCCTCCTTGCTCCTCCTCCACCTCGCTCCTCCTCCGGGAACCGTTCCCTTCTTCTCCGGGGTGCTGTCGATGGGGTACGGCAGAGTGTGCATGCACTCCGTTGTGGGGAAGATTTTGGTGTAGTCTGTAAAGATGTTGTGGGTGGTGAAAGCGATGAGCTCGCAGCCACACCAGAACACACGATCGAGGAGGTAGAACACGTCGAAGGAGTTGGTGAAGTGGGCACGGATAGCAACCACAACCGCATTGCGGATGACCTCCTCGACTCGGTACATCCTTGGAGATCCCCGTGGGAGATGGCCGAAGCCGAGCGCAAGGAAGGCGTTGCTGAAATCCCTTGCGCCCCTCCATCTTGACATCGCCCACACACGGTGTGTGTTCTCGACGTACACATCGGCGGGTTAGAGCATCTCCGGCACGGTGGGGGGGAAAGCGGAAGGATGGCCCGGTGTACTGCATGGTTGCGGCAGCCTGATTTTGGGGTTGTTTGTGGTGGTGAGAAGAAGAAGAACAGATGCAGATGGGAGAGGATTGGTGAGGAGAAGGAGGAAGATGATAGGTGGCTTCAATAGCCCTAGTGTGACGTGTTTACGCCGGGTGGAAGTAATGAGCGGACGGCGTTGGGTTGCACCGGGGACGGTGAGGGGTGTGTGTACACGCATTGGAAACCAAAGGCTGCATCAATAGCACGATTGCGATGTTTCAGCGTTGCATGCTCTGTGCCGTCGATCAGGGGGTCACGCCTGCTCGTTCTGTGTGTGTGCCGCCCGTGCATGCATTCATCGATGTCTGCTCGCTCGCATGCATGGTAATGTAGCCTGCTGGCTAGCGCCTGGCTAGAGGGAGGCATGGCAATGTTCGGTCCAAAGGTCCAACAGGTGGGCTTCTTGACCACAGCCGAACGGTGCGCATTCATGGCAGCAGACCACCCTCGAGCGCAGAACAAACCAAGCACGAAAAAAATGAGTGTTTTCAAATCCAGCCAATCACAACGCCGAACTAGCGTCACGCGGATCGCTGACGTGGTACTGCAGGCTAATCCACACCGTTCGACGTGCAGCAATCCAACTGTCAGAAATGGTTGGGGGAGTGATCCCACGTTCTCGAATACAGCCAATCAGAGAGGCTCACTCGGATCGCTGACGTTTCCCTAGCACCTGATCCACACCGTCCATTCGAAGATATCCAACGGGCCAGAAGGATGCGGGGTTTTGGCTAGCGTTTGAGGAGTTTTGAAGAGGTTATGACGGGTTTTAAAGGGGTTATTCGGGCTAGGGTAGACCATAAATAATTTAGAAAAAAATAGAAAAATATGAAACTTTCACCCATCACCGTTTTATGTTACTAGGTTGCTGGAAAAATAAGAAACCTGGTCTACGGGTATATTCATGAAAAACCCTTCACAAAACCTAGCTATCACGAACGGGGTTGTGTGGGTTTCATGTTAGGGTTTAGGGTTAAGCATGTCATAGCTTATCCAAATGATCCAATATTGGCCATGGACCCTACATTTGCACACTGGAAGTCAAGTTTTGAGTTTTTGGCGCTCATTTAGAAAAGGTCGGAAAAAAAACTTGCTTGCAAATGGGGTGTTTATCCTAGCTTTGGAGCTCATTTGGGGCACATTTTCATGACTAGTTTTCACTCAACAAAAAGTCATCGGATTGATCACCTAACATGCATAATATTTGAGAAAGCATTGTAACATCAATACCCGAACTAAACAGCTACAAATTTGAATTTTGGCTCAAATTTGAAATTCGGACATAATTTGAATAGAGTTACACAAATACCCATCAAAGTAAAAAAATAGCATTACACAATTTTTTACACAAATCTAGGCAAGTTTTTTTATTCAGACAAGAACAATACTTCACTTTTACTTCTTCTTACCACTTGATTTCTTCTTCTTTTTCTTGGCACTTGTTGATCCTACGACTAGTACGACACCCAGTTCACTCAAGCTCTTGGTTTTCTTCACTGGACCATCTAGCACAGCTTTGGTTGGCACCACAACATCTAAATGAGTCTTAGTTTTCACAACATCAGCTACAATAGCTTCAATTTGTAACACAACTTCCAATATAGCTTCAGTTTGCACATCAACGACATCAACTTCTGTTCTAGTTTGCACGACATTCTGCTCATTTTGCTCATCTTGCACCACAATATTATCCAAATTTTGCTCATTTTGCACCACAACATCATCCAAGTTTGGCTCATCTTGCACACTTTCACCACAACTTATCTTTTTTCTACAGCCATTGATGCTTGCCTTTTTGATTGCCTAGCAATCCTCAACAACAAGGGGTTGACCTCCACGCTTCCTCCAGGAAAACAAAGCTTGTAATTTGGCTAGTACTTAAAAACAACATCCAAAAAAACACAAACATAAACATACTTTGTCCTTTCAGGAGTGTAACAACATTTTGGAGATCCTTTTCGGTGCCCAAGTTCCTGGCACAACTTGCATCTATTTTTGTTACCTTTTTGTTACCTTTATGGCTTTGCGTCTTTCTTCCCCTTCCCCTTTTTACTACTCCCACCTTTCTCAAACCATGCCTTGAATCTACTCTCTTTGGGCCTGCCAACCTTTCTTTTTGTTAGGGGAGGACACGTAGAAAATTCAATTTCCACTTCAGGCCACTGAGACTGATCTGTAAGTGCTGGAATTGGAGTTCCATATGCAGCCTTGAATCTTGCCACTGAGTAATATTCATGCAAATATGGGTGCATGTTTATCTTGGGTTGGGAGGCCAAGAAAATTATGGCATGGTCACATGGTTTCCCGATGTGTTGCCACTCGAGGCAAGTGCAGTCATGCAACTCAGTGTTAACAACATGCCTCCTTTCAGTCTTGGTATCTCTAACTTCAGCACCCCACAATGAAGATTTTTCAACAGACAATTGTGTAAGATTTCTGCTCCTATTCACCACCTGTTGTACCACTGCAGGAAGCTTATCCCCTTGTAGACAATCACTAATCCTTCTTCTCAATTACCACATGCGCATGATCATGATCCTGATTTGGTCAACCATGTCATGCACAGGCAAGTTCTTTAACTCCTTTATCTTGTTGTTAAAACTTTCTGCCAAGTTATTATTGATATGATCACACTTTATGGCAGTGTTTAATCCTGACATGTACCACAATAGAGAATGATAGGTTTTCAACCATGGACCAAACTCACTGCATGCTGCTTTTATCATATCAAGATGC
Source organism: Hordeum marinum (assembly GCA_022496015.1). Taxonomy (NCBI): domain Eukaryota; kingdom Viridiplantae; phylum Streptophyta; class Magnoliopsida; order Poales; family Poaceae; genus Hordeum; species Hordeum marinum. Next base: position 516,577,156 of record CM039674.1, read on the forward strand.
ATGGTATGAATGTGTGTGTTTGGTGTAAGCTCTTGGTCCTGGCCACATTCTTCTCCTCTGAATTTTTTGATCAAATTCATCCACATATGACCGAAGCACTCCCTTTGCTCACAATGAGGAAAAACATTCTTCACTACGTTTTCTAGCCCTTTACATGTATCTGTGTGTACTGCCAAAGGTGACACTGGCCCTATGCATCTTTTCAACTGCATCATGAACCATGTCCATGAAACCTTTGTCTCTGACTGAAACAAACTGATGTCTACTATGCAATCTTCTTCTTGTAGACTCGTGTTGGGCCTCCAAGCGCAGAGTTTTGTAGGACAGTGGCAATTTTCCCTCAAGTAGATGACCTAAGGTTTATCAATCCGTGGGAGGTGCAGGATGAAGATGGTCTCTCTCAAACAACCCTGCAATCAAATACAAGAAATATCTTGTGTCCCCAACACACCCAATACAATGGCAAATTGTCTAGGTGCACTAGTTCGGCGAAGAGATGGTGATACAAGTGTAATATGGATGGTAGATATAGGTTTTTGTAATCTGAAAATATAAAAACAGCAAGGTAACTAATGATAAAAGTGAGCACAAACGGTATTGCAATGCTTAGAAACAAAGCCTATGGTTCATACTTTCACTAGTGCAATTTATCTCAATAATACTAACATAGTTGAATCATATGTAAATACCTCTCATGCGACAAAGAGTTCACTCCAAAGTCACAAATAGCGGAGAACTAACGAAGAAATTATTGTAGGGTACGAAACCACCTCAAAGTTATCTTTTCCGATCAATCTTATGAGCTATCCCTATAAGTGTCACAAACAGCCCTACAGTTCGTACTAAAATAACACCTTAAGACACACATCAACCAAAACCCTAATGTCACCTAGATACTCCAATGTCACCACGAGTACCCATCGGCTTGATTATATGATATGCATCACACAATTTCAGATTCATCATGTTCAATCCAACACAAAGAACTTCAAAGAGTGCCCCAAAGTTTCTGCCGGAGATTCAAGACGAAAACATGTGCCAACCCCTATGCATAGATTCCAAGGGTCACGGAACCCGCAAGTTGATCACCAAAACATACATCAAGTGGATCAATAGAACATCCCATTGTCACCACGAATATCCCATCGCAATACATACATCAAGTGTTCTCAAATCCTTAAAGTCTCAATCCGATAAGAAAACTTCAAAGGGAAAACTCAAGTCATCACAAGAAGATAGAGAAGGAAAAACTCCATATGATTCATCTATATTAATAAAGCTCGCGGTACATCAAGATTGTGCCATCTCAAGAACACGAGAGAGAGAGAGAGAGATCAAACACATAGCTATTGGTACATACCCTCAGCCCCGAGGGTGAACTACTCCCTCCTCGTCATGGAGACCGCCGGGATGATGAAGATGGCCTCCGGTGATGATTTCCCCCTCTGGAAGGGTGCCGGAACGGGCTCCCGATTTGTTTTTCATGGCTATAGAGGCTTGCGGCGGCAGAACTCCCGATCTAGGTTTCTTTTCGGAGGTTTGGGTATTTATAGGAGTATTTGGCGTTGGTCCCATGTCCAGAAGGTTCCCGAGGAGGCCACAAGCCAGCTAGGCACGGCTAGGGGGTGGTCGCGCCCTAGTGGCTTGTGACTCCCTCGGGACTCTTCTCCGGTATCTTTTCACTCCAGTATTTTTTATGTTTTCCAAAAATATTCTTCGTAAATTTTTAGCCCATTCCAAGAACTTTTATTTTTGCACAAAAATGACACCATGGTAGTTGTGCTGAAAACAGCGTCAGTCCGGGTTAGTTCTAACAAAATCATAGCAAAATCATATAGAATTATTGTAAACATGGCATGAATACTTCATAAATTATAGATACGTTGAAGACGTATCATAAACTAGTAGCAACAGGGAATATCCAGTTGGTGTCCATCTAAAGCATTGCATGCTGCCAATTGACCATTCCATTTACCAGTCAAAAAAGATGAGTCTATGCTCAAATATGGAGGGCACCCTGCTTTGAAGCCATCTATGCAAGGCTTTAAAGCCATAAAAATTTTGGAGAAAAGAACTCTACCATCCTCTGTTACCTCAGTATCTATCTCCACAGCACTGCCAGGTGACCTCTTCTCCACCTCTGCTTTGAAGTTATAAAGCATCTTAAAAGTATTTTCCCAATAACCATATAATTCATACATTGCTCTCTGTTTTGCTTTCCACACTGTGGTATACTTCACCTTAATGGGGTAATGCTTTTCCAAGTCCACTTTAAGTTTCTTTGCTGTGGTGTTTGGTTTCTTGGCTAAAATTGGAGTGAACTTTTTTGCAATCCAAAGTTATGATGTCATGGTTGATACTCTCTTTGAACTTGTAATACAAGTATGTGGATTTGGGATTTGATTAACCCTGATGGTACTTCCATCAGGTTGAATTCTAACAGATATGTACCACTTTCAAGGCCTGAAGCTTCCATCAAAACCTCTGCACCTTGCATAAAATTTCTTTCTATCAGTCCACATAGTCTTAGAATCAAACTCATGTTTGACTACATAAGTCTTAAAACACATCCTAAACCCCTTCATGCTTGGTAACAACTTGCCTACTTCAATAACAGGATTTTCTTCTTCATACACAATAACAAGCTCATCATTATGTGCATCATCTACATCATCTGCATCATCTTTCATCAGTTTTCCATCCACATCTTCACAAGCATCTATGTTAGCATCATTAGGCAAACTCGATTCACCCCTCTCTTCCTCATCTTGATCATCTACTGGATCTACTGGAATGCCAAATTTCTTGGCCATCTCAGTGTCAGCCATTGGTGCGATGACCAAATCACTAGTCTCTTCTAATTGTACTGAATTCCAATCAACACAAACAACCCTTGCAGTGTTGGGGAACGATGCATGGGAAACAAAAAATTTCCTACGCACACGCAAGATCTATCCATGGTGATGAGCATCTACGAGAGGGATAGTGGATCTACGTACCCATGTAGATCACTAAGCGGGAAGCGTTAAGAAACGCGGTTGGTGTAGTCGAATGTCTTCGCGATCCAAATCGCCGAGCGTCCCGCGATCTCATCATGATCCGTCCCGCGATCCAATCACGATCCGTCCCACGAACTCATCACGATCCGTCTCGCGATCTCGTCACGATCCATCCCGCGAGCTCATCATGATCCGTCTTGCGATCTTGATCACGGTCCTTCCGATCTAGCGCCGAACGGATGGCACCTCCGCGTTCAGCACACGTACAGCTTGATGACGATCTCCACCTTCTTGATCCAGCAAGAGGGAGAGGAGAGGTAGAAGATTTCTCCGGCAGCGTGGCGGCGCTCCGGAGATGGTGGTGGAGCAATTCCGGTAGGACTTCGCCTAAGCACTGCAAAAAACCGATCTAGAGGAGAAACTATGCACTAGAGGAACGGGTAGCACGTGGCCGAAAATTCTGTGCCAAAACCCTAAAATCCTCTAGTATATATAGGAGGAGAGGAGGAGGAGGCTTGGCTGCCAAAGAGGCATGCCTTGGGTCGGCCGAACCTAGTGGGATTGGAGGATTCCTCCTCCAATCCTAGTAGGACTAGGACTCCTCCTTATTTTTGCCTTTTTCGCCTTTTTCCACCTTTTTCTCTTTGGGCTTTTATTCCCAGCCGCATGGGCCTTGTGTGGGACTTCCACCAGCCCACCTAGGGCTGGTATTTACTCTCCCACAGCTCGTGTAGCCTCTTGGGTCGAAATACCCCTCCTGATGGTCTCCTGGTACACTACCGGCACTCCCGGTACATTACAGATAAGCTCAAAACTTTTCCGGCGACCAAAATAAGACTTCCTATATATAAATCTTTACCTCCGGACCATTCCATAGCTCCTCGTGACGTCCGGGATCTCATCCGGGACTCCTAACAACCTTCGGTCACCACCATGCATAACTCTATACAACCGAAACGTCACCGAACCTTAAGTGTGCAGACCCTGCGGGTTCGAGAACTATGTAGACATGACCGAGACATCTCTACGGTCAATAACCAATAGCAGGACCTAGATGCCCATATTGGTTCCTACATATTCTACGAAGATCTTTATCGGTCGAACCTCTATGTCAAGGATTCAGTTAATCCCGTATGATGCTCCCTTTGTTCTTCGGTATGTTACTTGCCCGTATTCGATCGTCGGTATCTCCATACCTAGTTCAACCTCGTTTTCGGCAAGTCTCTTTACTCGTTCCGTAATACAAGATCGATCCCGTGACTAACACTTAGTCACATTGCTTGCAAGGCTTGTTGTGATGTTGTATTACCGAGTGGGGCCTGAGATGCCTCTCCGTCACACGGAGTAACAAATCCCAGTCTTGATCCATGCCAACTCAACAGACACCCTTGGAGATACCTGTAGAGCACCTTTATAGTCACCCAGTTATGTTGCGACGTTTGATACACATAAGGCACTCTTCCGGTGTCAGTGAGTTGCATGACCTCATGGTCATATGAACATATACTTGACATGCAGAAAACAGTAGCAATAAACTGACATGATCATATGCTACGTTTGTAGTTTGGGTCTTTGTCCATCACGCCATTCTCCTAATTATGTGATCCCGTTTATCAAATGACATCTCATGTCCATGGCTAGGAAACCTTAACCATCTTTGATCAACGAGCTAGTCTATTAGAGGCATACTGGGGACATGGTTTTGTCTATGTATCCACACATGCATCTAAGTCTCCGATCAATACAATTATAGCATGGATAATAAACGATTGTCATGAACAAGGAAATATGATAATAACTAATTTATTATTGCCTCTAGGGCATATTTCCAATAGTCTCCCACTTGCACTAGAGTCAATAATCTAATTCACATCACCATGTGATTCGCATTGTTATGAATCTAACACCCAATTACTTCTGGGGCTCGATCATGCTTTGCATGTGAGAGAGGTCTTATAGTCAACGGGTCTGCGACATTCAAATCCGTGTGTACTTTGCAAATTTCTATGTCAAACCGTAAACACTTCTACCACACTCCACTTGGTACTATTCCAAATGGCTGCTCCACTATATGTATCCAGATTGCTACTACGAGTCATCTGGATTGGTGTTAAAGCTTGTGTCAACGTAACTCTTTACGGTGAACTCTTTATCACCTCCATAATCGAGAAACATCTCCTTAGTCTTTTAGTTACTAAGGATACTCTTGACCGCTGTCCAGTGCTCCATTCCAGGATCACTTTGAAACCATCCGGCCATACTTATAGCAAGGCTGATATCGGGTCTTGTGCACAGCATTGCATACATGATAGAGCCTATGGCTGAAGCATAGGGGATGACACTCATCTTTTCTCTATCTTTTGCAGTCACTGGGCATTGAGTCTTACTCAACTTCACACCTTACAAATCAGGCGAGAACTCTTTCTCTAACTGATCCATTTTGAATTCTTTCAAAAACTTTGTCAAGATATGTACCTATTGAAAAGTCTCATCAAGCTTCTTGATCTATCTCTATAGATCTTGATGCTCGACAATTAGGTAGCTTTATCCAAGTCTTCCTTTGAAAAACTCTTTTTCAAGCAACCGTTTATGCTTTCTAGAAATTCTACATCATTTCCGATCAACAATATGTCAACCACATATGCTTACCAGAAACTCTATAGTGCTCCCACTCACTTTATTGTAAATACAAGTTTCTCATAAACTTTGTATAGACTCAAAAACTTTGATCACCTTATAAAAGTGTATATTCCAACTCCGAGATGCTTGCTTCAGTTCATAGAAGGTTCACTGAAGCTTGCACACCTTTTAGCATCCTTAGGACTGACAAAACCTTCTGGTTGTATCACATACAGCCTTTCCTTAAGGAAGGAAATGATGTTTTGGTATCCATCTGCCAGATTTCATAATTAAAAAATGTAGCAACTGCTAACATAATTCCAACAGACTTTAGCATCACTACGAGTGAGAAAGTCTCATCGCAGTCAACTCCTTGAACTTAGCAGAAACTTCTTTGCGACAAGTCGAGCTTTATAAATGGTGACATTCACCATCAACGTCTGTCTTCATCTTAAAGATCCATTTGTACTCAACGACCTGTCGTCCAACGGGCAAGTCTACCAAAGTCTATACTTGGTTTTCATACATGGATCCTTTCTCGGATTTTATGGCCTCTAACCATTTGTCGGAATCCGGGCCCATCATCGCTTCTCCACAGCCCGTAGGTTCATCGTTGTCCAACAACATGACCTCCAAGACAGTGTTGTCGTACCGCTCAGGAGCAGTACACATCCTTGTCGACCTACGAGGTTCGATAGTAACTTGATCCGAAGCTTCATGATCATCATCATTTACTTCCTCTTCAACTAACATAGGCTTCATAGAAAACAACTTCCTGCACTGCGCTACTCTCTGGTTGAACAAAGGTTCAACAACCTCATCAAGTTCTATCTTCCTCCCACTCAATTCTTTCAAGAGAAACTTTTTCTCGAGAAAGGACCCAGTTTTAGCAACAAACACTTTATGCTTGGATATGAGATAGAAGGTTTACCCAACTGTTCTTAGGGTATTCTATGAAGATGCATTTGTCCGCTTTGGGTTCGAGCTCATTAGGTGAAAACATTTTCCACACAAGCGTCACAGCCCCAAACATTAAGAAATGACAGCTTAGGTTTCTATCAAACCCTAATTCACACGGTGTCATCTCAACGGATTTAGATGATGCCCTATTTAAAGTGAATGTAGTTGTCTCTAATGCATAACCCCAAAATTATAGTAGCAAAACGATAAGAGACATCATAGCACGCACCATATCCAATAGAGTACGACTATGACATTCGGACACACCATCACACTATGGTGTTCCAGGTGGCGTGAGTTGTGAAACAACTTTCACATTGTCTAAAGTTGTATGCCAAACTCGTAACTCAGATATTCACCTCCATGATCATATCGCGGACATTTTTATCTACTTGTCACGATGATCTTTAAACTTCACTCTAAATTTGCTTGAACCTTTCAAACGATCCATACTTGTGTTTCATTAAGTAAATATACACTATATCTACTCAAATCATTGGTGAAGGTAAGAAAATAACGATATCCACCGCACGCTACAAGACTCATTGGATTGCATACATCAACATGTATCATTTCCAATAAATCACTTGCCCGCTCCATCCATCTGGAAACGGGGTCCTTAGTCATCTTGCCCAAGAGGCATGGTTCGCATGTCTCAACCGATTCGAAATCGAATGAGTCCAAAGATCCATCAGCATGGAGTTTCTTCATGCGCTTTATACCAATATGACATTTAGCGGCAGTGCCACAAGTATGTGGTACTATCATTATTAACTTTGAATCTTTTGGCATCAATGTTATGAACATGTGTATTACTACGATCAAGATTCAACAAACCATTCTCACTGGGTGCATGACCATTGAAGGTATTATTCATGTAAATAGAATAACCATTATTATCTAACTTAAATGAATAACCGTGTTGCAATAAACACGATCTAATCGCGTTCATGCTCAACGCAAAACACCAAATAACATTTATTTAGGTTTGTCTCTAATCCCGAAGGTAGAGAGAGCGTGCGATGTTGATCACATCAACCTTGGAAACATTTCCAACACACATCGTCACCTCACCCTTAGCTAGTGCTCCGTTTGTAGCTTTTATTTCGAGTTACTAATGTTTAGCAATCGAACTGGTATCCAATACCCAGGTGCTACTAGGAGTACTCGCAAGATACACATCATTAAAACGTATATTAAATATACTTTTGTCGACGTTGCCAGCCTATCTTATCTACCAAGTATCTAGTGTTGTTCCGCTTCAGCGACCGCTCTCCTCATTATCGAAGCACTTAGTCTCGGGTTTGGGTTCAACTTTTGGTTGCTTCATTGGAGCAGCAACTGACTTGCTATCCATGAATTTTCCCTCCTTGCTCTTGCCCTTCTCGAAACTAGTGGTTTGACTAACCATAAACACTTGACGCTCCTTCTTGATTTCTACCTTTGCGGTGTCAAACAACGCGAACAGCTCAGGGATCATTATTTCTATCCCTGGCATTTTATAGTTCATCACCAAGTTCTAGTAGCTTAGTGACAGTGACTTGGAGAACTATATATATCACTATCTTATCTGGAAGATCAACTCCCACTCGATTCAAGTGATTGTAGCACCCAGACAATCTGAGCACATGCTCAACGATTGAGCTATTCTCCTTCATCTTGCAGGCAAAGAATCTTGTTGGAGATATCATATCTCGCAACACGGGAACGAGCCTGAGATCCTAATTTCAGCTCTTAGAACATCTCATATGTTCCGTGACGTTCAAAACGTTTCGGAGCCTCAATTCTAAGCCGTAATGCATGACGCACTAAACTATCAAGTAGTCATCAGAACGTGCCTATCAGATGTTCACAACATCTACAAACGACGTTAGAGGGGTTGGCGCATCGAGCGGTGCATTAAGGACATAATCCTTCTATGCAGCAATGAGGACAATCCTCAGATCACGGATCCAGTCCGCAATATTGCTACCATCAACTTTCAACTCTATTTCTCTAGGAACATATAAAAATTCAAGGGAGCTACAGCGTGAGCTAGTAATCTACAACATAATTTTGCAAAGACACTACTGACTATGTTCATGATAATGAGTTCAATAAATCATATTACTTAAGAACTCCCACTCAAATTGACATCCCTCCGGTCATCCGAGTGATACATGATCCAAAATCACCAACTCAAGTCCGATCATCACATGAGTTGAGGTGGTTACAATGGTGAACATCATCATGTTGATCATATCTACTATATGACTCATGTTCGACCTTTCGGTCTCTTGTGTTCTGAGGCCATGTCTGTACATGCTAGGTTCGTCAAGTTTAACCCGAGTGTTCTGCATGTGCAACACTGCCTTGCACCCATTGTATGTGAACGTAGAGTCTATCACGCCCGATCATCACATGGTGTCTCGACACGAAGAACATTCGCAACGGTGCACACTCGGGGAGCACACAATTTATCTTGAAATTAAGTGAGGGATCTCCTTATAATGCTACCGTCGTCCGAAGCAAAACAAGGTGCATAATAGGATTAACATCACATGCAAATCATAATAGACATGATATGGCCATGAACTTGTGCTTTTGATCTCCATCATGAAAGCACCGGCATGATCTCCATCGTCACCGGCATGACACCATGATCTCCATCAACGTGTAGCCATCGGGGTTGTCACGCCCACCATGCTTCTACTAATATTGCTACCGTTTAGCGATAAAGTAAAGCATTACATAGCGCTTAGTGATTGACACGCAGGTCATACAATAATTAAAGACAACTCTATGGCTCCTGCCGGTTGCCGTACTCCTCGACATGCAAGTCGTGATAATTTATACATCACATGATCATCTCATACATCACATATATCACATCATGTAATTGGCCATATCACATCACAACATACCCTGCAAAAACAAGTTAGACGTCCTCTAATTGTTTTTGCATGTTTTACGTGGCTGCTACGGGTATCTAGCAAGAACAATTCTCATCTATGCAAAAATCACAACGGTGATACACTAGTTGCTTTTCAACCTTCTCAAGGACCGCCTTTGTCGAATCCGATCCAACTAAAGTGAGAGAAACTGGCACCCGCAAGCCATCTATGCAACAAGTTGCGATCGAGGGAACCGGTCTCTCATAAGCGTACGAGTAATGTTGGTCCGGGACGCTTCATCTCACAACACCGCTGAACCAAAATCTGACCAAGGGAGGAAGCAATCTAAGCATCAACGCCCATAAACCTTTTGTGTTCTACTCAAGATGTCATCTACATAGACCTAGCTCTGATACCACTGTTAGGGAACGTTGCATGGGAAACAAAAAAATTCCTACGCACACGCAAGATCTATCCATGGTGATAAGAATCTACAAGAGGGAGAGTGGATCTACGTACCCTTGTAGATCGCTAAGCGGGAAGCGTTAAGAAACGCGGTTGGTGTAGTCGAACGTCTTCGCGATCCAAATCGTCAAGCGTCCCGTGATCTCATCACGATCCGTCCCACGATCCAATCACGATCCGTCCTGTGAACTCATCATGATCCGTCCCGCGATCTCATCATGATCCGTCCCGAGAACTCATCACGATCCGTCTCGCGATCTTGATCACGGTCCTTCCGATCTAGCGCCGAACGGACGGCACCTCCGCGTTCAGCACACGTACAGCTCGATGACGATCTCTGCCTTCTTGATCTAGCAAGAGGGAGCGGAGAGGTAGAAGAGTTCTCCAGCAGCGTGACGGTGCTCCGGAGATGGTGGTGGAGCTATTCCGGCAGGGCTTCGCCTAAGCACTATAGAAAACCGATCTAGAGGAGAAACTATGCACTAGAGGAACGGGTAGCACGTGGCCGAAAATTCCGTGCTAAAACCCTAAAATCCTCTAGTATATATAGGAGGAGAGGAGGAGGAGGCTTGGCTGCCAAAGAGGCAGCCCTTGGGTCGGCCGAACCTAGTGGGATTGGAGGATTCCTCCTCCAATCCTAGTAGGACTAGGACTCCTCCTTATTTTTGCCTTTTTTGCCTTTTTCCACCTTTTTCTCTTTGGGCATTTCTTCCTAACCACATGGGCCTTGTGTGGGACTTCCACCAGCCCACTAAGGGCTGGTATTTACTCTCCCACAGCTCATGTAGCCTCTTGGGTCGAAATACCCCTCCCGATGGTCTCCCGGTACACTACCGGCACTCCCGGTACATTACCGATAAGCCCAAAACTTTTCAGGCGACCAAAATAGGACTACTTATATATCAATCTTTATCTCTAGACCATTCCGGAGCTCCTCGTGATGTCCTGGATCTCATCCGGGACTCCGAACAACCTTTGGTCACCACCATGCATAACTCTATACTATCGAAACGTCACCGATCCTTAAGTGTGCAGACCCTATGGGTTCGAGAACTATGTAGACATGACCGAGACACCTCTACGGTCAATAACCAATAGAGGGACCTGGATGCCCATATTGGTTCCTACATATTCTACGAAGATCTTTATCGGTCGAACCTCTATGTCAAGGATTCAGTTAATCCCGTATGATGCTCCCTTTGTTCTTCGGTATGTTACTTGCCCCAGATCCGATCGTCGGTATCTCCATACCTAGTTCAACCTCGTTTCTGGCAAGTCTCTTTACTCGTTCCGTAATACAAGATCGATCCCGTGACTAACACTTGGTCACATTGCTTGCAAGGCTTGTTGTGATGTTGTATTACCGAGTGGGCCCTAAGATACCTCTCCGTCACACGGAGTAACAAATCCCAGTCTTGATCCATGCCAACTCAACAGACACCCTTGGAGATACCTGTAGAGCACCTTTATAGTCACCCAGTTATGTTGCGACATTTGATACACACAAGGCACTCCTCCGGTGTCAGTGAGTTGCATGATCTCATGGTCATAGGAACATATACTTGACATGCAAAAAACAGTAGCAATAAACTGACACGATCATATGCTACGTTTGGAGTTTGGGTCTTTGTCCATCACACCATTCTCCTAATGATGTGATCCCGTTTATCAAATGGCATCTCATGTCCATGGCTAGGAAACCTTAACCACCTTTGATCAACGAGCTAGTCTATTAGAGGCATACTAGGGACATGGTTTTGTCTATGTATCCACACATGCATCTAAGTCTCCGATCAATACAATTATAGCATGGATAATAAACGATTATCATGAACAAGGAAATATGATAATAACTGATTTATTATTGCCTCTAGGGCATATTTCCAACATGCAGCACCATCACATCCCTCTTCTGCATCTTGATCACCCCCTCTATTACTGTCACTTCACCTGTGCATGTGTGGCCCATGGGCGTTATCTGTCTCTGTGAGGCCCAATCATCATCTACCATCTGCGAAGCCAACTTTGAGGGCACATATCAAACTTTAGAATCTGATTTCAGATCAACGAGCTTTGCCTGAAAGGTAGTCTGTTTGCTTGCCTAGCCGTCTTGCCGATCAATTTCATCAACGATCTCTTGCCGATCAATTTCATCAACGATCTCTTCACCATTCTCAATTCTTACATACTCACCCTTCCAATTATCAAGCCTTAACAATGCTACCTCTTGCTCTAGACCCCAAAAAATGCTTTCCCCAATTTTCTCTACAACATTCCTCACGGCCCTCTCTTCCATGCTCTTTATTTCCTGTGGATAAATCTCTTCAAATTTAACCTCCCATTTCACAATTGTATCTCTCTCTCTATGTCTCGCACACTACCATCAATTAGCTTTGCCTTAGAAGGAAAGAATTCGATAGTGAATTCGAAGGTTCGAGCACCATCGCCCCTGTCAATCGTGGGCAGTGTGAGCTAGCGGAAGCAGACGAGGCACAAATCGCATAGGTTGGAAAGGATGCACATTAAGGGATTACCTAGTCAACGTTCTTGTCTCTGGCGGTTCCATCGCGTTCAGCCCCCCTCCCCCCACCCAAATTTGGATCAAAACGACCAAAAACAGAGTGAAATAGAGGCGATGCTGTGAGATCTAACTAGAAACGGAGGAGAACAAGACAAGGGTTACGGATTCACTCACCACAACCATTGCCATCGCCAAGAACGAAAGCTCCACCACCGCTGTCACCCAGAACAAAAGATCCACCACCGTAGCCGCCGGCGGCTCACCGTCGGGGACGAAGAGGAGGGAGCAACATAGGTTCAGACAGGGGTACCCGTTCGGACAGGCATGGGGACATGTTTCACCTGATGCACTACCAAGTGGGGCCCGTAACTAGATGCACTGCCAAGTGGGACCCGCATGTCTTAAACATAACCTCACTCCCATTGACAACCATTTTAATCGCCCGAGTGGGCCTTGGATATTTGGCCTTCTAAAACGTCTCGCGAAAGCCATTTTCGTCAACTACGTCGTACTGTTTCCAATTCACCTTAAAGGTGTCGCACAGGAGCTATTGACCCTTTAGGGGTAGATGTTCTAAGAACATCTCCAGCAGCCACGCTATATAAGTGCCGTGTAGAAAAATCAGTGTTTTTTGCGCGCGTGCTACCGCTCCGGGCGCTCCAGCGGAAGCGCAAAAACCACGCGCGTGGCATATCTAGTTCAGCGCGCGGGCCGAAACTCCATCGCGCGCCACTTATTTGCTACGCCCGCTCCCACGCGCTGGACTCCCAAGCGCTCGCTCGCAACTCCACCTACCCCATGCAGCCGCGGTGCCGCCGCCGCCTGCGCCACCGCATTTATTCCGGCGACCGTTCCGGCACTTCCCCGGCCTATCCCCGCGTCGTGGCGGCTTCCTCCGTCTTACTCTAGTCACCGCCGCCCGTCGCGCGCGGCAGTCCTCCGACGAACAGTGCCCGGCCGCTTACTACCGCTCGACGCCCGCAAGGTGTTCGACAAAACGCTCGCAAGGTATGTATTGCTCAAACTTCACAGTTTTTACATGAATTTGGTGCATGTTGATTGTAGTTTTTATAGCCTAGTTTATATTGAACATTGTAGACGTCGTATGATTCTTCCGAAGAAGAATTTGATATGGAAGAGGAGGAGGATCTTGCAATGATCCTAGCTATGCACATCAATAAAAAACCGAAGCACGATGGTTCGGTTTTGGGTCAGCAGAAAATTTGGATGGATAGGATCGATGCCCACAACAGATTGATGAGGCACTATTTTGTGGAGAATCTCACATACCCGGAGTCATACTTTCGTCGCCGGTTTAGGATGAGCACGCATTGCAGAGAAACTAGCGAGCCATGACCGCTTTTTTCAGCAAAGGAGGAATGTTGCCGGAGAGCTCGGGCATAGCACCTTTCTGAAGGTGACAGCCGCTTTGCGTATGTTGGCATACGGTATCCCGGTTGATCCAGTTGATGATCACTTGGCCATGGGTGAGAGCCAAGCCATCATGTGTGTCAAGCGCTTCGTAGTCGGAATTGTGCAAATGTTTAGCCAGGAGTATTTGAGATCTCCCAATGTTAAAGACGCCGCAAGGCTATTGGAGATGAACAAAGCTCGCGGCTTCCCAGGTATGCTTGGCTCAATAGATTGCATGCATTGGAGTTGGAAGAATTGTCCAAAGGCATGGCATGGGCAATTCCACGGCCAAAAAAAGGGTTTCACTATAATCCTTGAAGCGGTGGCCGATCAAGAGACTTGGATTTGACATGCTTTTTTGGAATGCCTGGATCTTTGAATGACATCAACGTTGTCAACCGGTCACTGCTGATGAATAAGATTGCAAATGGTGAACTGCCACCGGTGCAGTTTATAGCAAATGGTCGTACATACAACTATGGCTACTATCTTGCGGATGGCATCTACCCAAAGTGGCAAACATTTGTGAAGCCGTTGAAAAAACCGGAAGGTAAGAAAAATCTTGATTTCCACAATGCTCGGGCGACGGCTAGAAAAGATGTGGAGAGAGCTTTTGGGATTGTGCAAGCCCAATTTGCTATTGTGACAGGACCGGCCAGATTTTGGGATCAAAAGATGCTTTGGTACATCATGCACGCTTGTGTGATCATGCACAACATGATTATCGAGAATGAGCGTGCCCAAGATGTAGACTGCTCTCAGTATGAGCTCTTGGGACATCCTACGCGAGTGCGGCGGAGGGTTGAAAGGGTGGCCCGTTTTGTTGCCTCATATAACGTCATTCGACGTCCCGCAGCGCATGATGATCTTCAGAAGGATCTCATTAAGGAGTGGTGGGCTTGGAATGGCCGACAAAGAGCATGTTGATTTGTGCGTTTCATGTCGTATTGTTGAACTATTTGTTGTATTGCTGAACTATTTGTTGTATTGAACGATAAACTATTGTTGTATTTATTTTGTTTGTGTTTGATTTTTTTGCTTGTGTTTTTAGAGCGCATATGTTGTTTGTGTAAGATCGCGCGTGCTGTATTTTTACGTGCTGCTGGAGCTACACACGCTGCATTTTAGCGCGGCTACTGAAGCCAGCGCTACCTGCCGCGCAAAACCAGGGGATGGGTGTGCTGCAAAGTACTCCCTCCGTTCCTAAATATAAGTCTTTTAAGAGTTTTCACTAAAAGACTACATACGAATATATATAGGCATAATTTAAAGTGTAGATTCACCTCTCTTGTGAAATCTTTTAAAAGATTTATATTTAGAATGAGGCTGTTGGAAATGCTCTGAATGGTCTCTGGCTTGCTCGCTCTCTCCGTCGAACCCGCAAAGCTTTCTCGTCCCTCGCCGCCTTCATCCTACCACCGGCGCTTGCCATCCTCGAACTCCATGGGTGCACGACGAGCCCTATGTACCCGCCTCTTAATCCCGCCACCATAGGATCAACACACTGTTGCGTGGGAGGCGCGCTGCCGCGGCGGTCGACAGCAAGCAATAGGAGGAAGAGCACACGCTAGGAAGGTGATTTGTAGTGGAGTGCCGTGTATTGTCCCGACACCAGACGATGATCTGGAGCTGGCGCCTACCGCTGGCTGGAGCAGCAGCTTCGAAGCGGCCGACTGGTGCAAGGCGTGGTCACCGATGTGTCCTGGGTGGTGCTGCTCCGCATGCGCACTCATCGTGTTTGATGGAATGCCTCTGAGCTTTCTCGCCTAGCGCAGTTATGCCTGGACAAGGATGAATCTGGCGTTGCCCATGAAGAGATTCTACAGAATCCACACCAACGTTCATGATGCGTGGCTGTGCAGTGCAGGTACATGATCATCTGGTTCCTTTGTATTTTAGCTGACTGTTCAAGTTGTGTCTGCTGTTTCTGGTTTGGTTGTGTGGTTGTCGACTTGTCCTTACTCTTGTACCGTGTAGTGAGGTACTAATGATGCCTCCTCGGTGATCTTCTTGCTTGGCATGTTGTTCAATTTTATGCATTTCTTTTCACACATTGTCGTTTTAGTAGCAATGGCCAGGGGAGGAAGGTGTGTTCTATGCGTGGAAGGTGCTTGACGTAATGCAGAAGTGTCTTGACATAGTTGATTTCAGACCTAGTTCTAAAATTTTCCGGTACAAAAATGATAGCTCTAGGAAAGGAATAGGAGACTTAAATTATGTTTATACTATTGCCAGGGAGTACCATGCTAATCATATAGACATTGCGTAATGGTTGAGTTGATAGTTTATCAAATTATTCAGTTTTTTTTTTCGGGAAACCAAATTATTCAGGTTATAATTACCATTGTAGGAATGGTAGTTATCCAGTTGCACAAATAAATAGTTAACACCATAACTTGACTAGGTAGGAGTAACCGCAAAGACAAAAAGAAAAGCATTTACATCATCTGGCTTGAGAGAGCTGCACAGCTGAAAGTAACGCACTACTCGGTTTGTAAGCTGTCTCATGGAGCATGGATACAGTTTGCGAGGATGTCGGTGGATGGGGCACGTCACATACTCCTTCAAGCATCTGGACAACTTTTGACATGGAAGGTCTCTGGTGGAAATCTTCCTGGATGCACCATAGAGCAACTTTGATCGCTGTATCCATCCGATCATCATCTTCATCATAATTGAGCTTGGCATCGAAGATACTGCGAAGATCACTTTCCGCCATCTTCTTGAACGCAAAGGCTGGGAAATGGGCTTTCTCCGAGATCTCCATGGGAGCAAAGTTCCTTCTCCCGCTAATTATTTCGAGCAGGACCATCCCATAGCTATAGACGTCGCACTTATCTGAGACTGCGCAATTGGTAATCCACTCCGGCGCAAGATAGCCCCGGGTGCCCCTCAACATGGTGAAGGCGTGGCTTTGCTCTCTGCTCATCAGTTTGGCAAGGCCAAAGTCGGATACCTTTGGAGTGAAGTTGTCATCAAGCAGAACATTCTCAGGTTTGATGTCGCAATGTATGATCTTCAACTCGCAATCCTGATGAAGGTATGCGAGGCCCTTCGCTGTCCCAAGCGCGATGTAGAACCTTGTATCCCAGTCCAGAAGGGGAGCATCATCTTCTTTAGTACCGAAAATCCACCTATGTAGAGATCCCTTGGCCATGTACCCATACGCAAGAAGCCTGTGCTCCCCCTTGGTACAAAACCCCTGGAGTTTTACCAGATGTCTGTGGCGGATGCCGCCTATTATCGCCACCTCAGAGTGAAACTCTTTCTCCCCTTGTCCTACGCCCTCCAACTTCTTCACAGCGATGTGGCTTGCGTCCGGGAGCGTCCCAAAGTACACGGATCCAAATCCTCCCTTACCAATCTTGCCAGAGAAGTTGTTTGTTGCATCTTGGAGCTCCCTGTAAGTGAACTGTGTCGGTGCTCCAGCTAACGTCTCCAGATATCCATACTCCTCTGCTTGACCTTGTGTTTTCCTTCCATAAATGCAGAGACCAACATAAATGAGCACCCCTATGAAGGCGAAAGGTCCGATTACAGAGGCGACGGTGATACCGGTACGCCTCCTACCTTGCGCAGAGCCACGATTATTGTTAGGTACCTTGACAAAAGATGCAAAAAAGCTTCCATTTTTCATGTGGAAGCTACTGATCTGATCGAAAAGGAAGCAATTGCCTTGGTTGAAAACCACAGCAACACACGAACAATTGTTCATGCAGGCATCCTTGCATCCTGTGATGTTTGTGTTCGCTGCAACAGGTGAGGCGAATCTAGTGCCGCTATATCCAACTCCATCATCAAGTTGAGCTAGCTGAAATTCATCCCTTGAGCTACACGGTGACATGATACCAGGGTTGCAGTTTGGAAACGAACTCAAGGCCGAAGAGCACTGGCACCCTGCCCCGTCGATGCAGATGGAGTATGGGCTGCATCGTGCCGGCACGTCACACGAGACCAGCGGAATCCCCTTTGGGTGACTACTCCGGCCACTCCCATTCGGCAGGATTCTGAAGGCAATGGATCCATCTCCACCAAGTACAGCAGTCAACGTGTCGTTGGCATTGGCGGCGGCAGCACCCTCATCATTTGGAATGAAAAGCTGTGATACAAGCGACCCGGATCGATCATAGAAGTACCAAGAAGCTGAGCCGAGTTTCGCAGAGTATATGTCACGTTTCCTGCTGTCGGTGATTGTCCTGATATCCGTCGATGCAGACCAGTACAGCTGGGGTGTCTTCAGGCCCGTGTAGTACATAAGCATGTCCCCAGACTTGATCTCGAGCCTATACGCCATGTTCTTCAGGGCCATGCCGGCGATGAAGACCTGGCCAGAAATGAGCGTGTTTGTTGGGTTGCTGAAGCTGGACCGGAGAGGAGGAGAGGTCGAGGTGCTATCTCTACCCAGCACAACGAGGTTGCCGGAGTCCAGCAGCCGCATGGAGGCACTCCGGCATTGGCGGTCCAGAGGGCGGATCCTGCGGCATACCGCAGGTGGGCGTTGCCATCCTTGTCGAACACGAAGTTACTATCCGAAAGAGAGACTGGGGAGTCGGTGTTAGCGGCCCAGACGACGGAATGGCTGGCTCGTTGGACGACGGCGAGAAGGAAGGTTCTGTTGTTGGCTGTGCTCTCTGGCGCACGAACGAAACCGAACCCGAAAACAGAGCCGTTGGACAGGAGGAAGATGCCCCTGTCGTCGATGTAATTGTCTGGAGAGGCACTGAACCCTGGCAGCAGGATCTGTCTCTGAGTGGCCGAAGCAGTATCACCTTTGCAGATTATTATCCAGAGGTTGGTTATCACAAGGATCCACTTCACAGTGAATGCCGTTGAGCACCTGGGATCCATGTCCCTGACTCCCTGCAACTGGCGATCTTTAGAAGATAAATTAAAGGTGCGTGTATCCTTGAGAAACAAAATCTCAAACTGAATTCGTAGCGCGGAGCAGAGCTTACCGGAGAGGGCGGCGGCGAAATTTGGTCGTCTCTGGAGCCTTCTCGGATCCCCCCTTGCAATTTGGTCTCTGCAACTTCACAGCACAACACACTTCCGCCTACAAGACCTGGGTTGCGGACTGCAGCCGAGTATTTGAAGGTCAAAGATACAGCAGATCTATCAGTTGATGCAGAACCGGTCAGTGGGCCAAAATCTTGTCGTTAGCATAGAATTGTTGTTCAACATCCCCTTCCGTATCACTCAATATTGTCTCTTTTTTTGCGGGGTATCACTCAATATTGTTGACCGAAGGGACATAGTTTATGACCGTTGTTGTCACCTACAGTTCGCGCGTGGAATTATTGTTCAAGATCCCTTTCCGCACCACTAGTATGGGAGTGGTATGATATAAGATAACAAGACCGTTTAAGTTGAATTTTCTAGTGTCACGTGATGGTTCCTTGGACTATGAATTGCGATCGAAAACGATGTATTCCGATTTGTAACCCGCTCCTCCCTCCCTTCCGATTTGTATCCCCCCTCCTCCCTCCATATTTTTTTATATATTCTTTGTAAAACCCTAATATTTTATTAAACACGCAAGAAAATTTAATTCAGACAACATAACTTATTAATTGGACCATTTTTCAAATTCTGCAAAAAATTTCAACAGCACGAACATATTTTAAAATTCCGAAACATTTTTTAATCTTTGAGAATTTTTTTATAACGGAAGCATTTTTTAATTTAGAAAAAAAGAATATTATTTTAATTCACTTCAATTTCTGGAATTTATGAAAAAATGTGAAAACAAGAACGTTTCGAACAATTTTTAATAAACTTGAACCATTTGTTAAAATTGGGACAAACTTCTAGAAAACAATTTTTAATAAACTTGAACCTTTTGTTAACATTGGGAAAAACTTCTAGAAAACAATTTTTTAATAAACTTGAACCTTTTGTTAAAATTGGGAAAAACTTCTAGAAAACAGAATGCATTACGGAATTATAATTTTCCAAAACAAATATGTGTACATTTTTTGAGTTTTCAGAAATATATTTAAATGTGGAACAAATATAAATTCTGAATTTTTGAAAAAATCAAGAACATTTATTGAAAACCCCGTACATTTTTTAAATGTATGAACAAAATTTAAAAACGAACATTTTTTGAAATTATGAACAATTTTATTAAAATGTGAACAGTAACTGAAATTTCCAAAAAAAACACGAGCATTTCTTAAAAAAGAAAAAAATTGGAAAGCACAAAGAAACAAAAAAGGAAAAGGAAATGAAAAAAGGACTAGAATGCTTCGTTTGGGAGCACGTTATTTATAGACATCCGTCAAAGGACCTTAACTTATTCATTGCTTCTATGATTAATTCAATGCACCATGCCAAGTTGTTTTCATGTTTGACAAATTTTAGATTTTCTGGAGTTTTACGGTAAAACAAAAGATCGATAAATGGCCGGACATGTCGCAACTTGCATATGGTGTCAGTAATCATTCAAACCTGACATGTATGCTACCTGAGCATGTCCGCCTGCTTGCCAAGTTTGGGATCATTTTAGCAAATGTGAGAAATAAACCATTTTCATTGATTTTTCGATTTTGAATGAATTGTTTTGTTATTTATAAGTTTTGCATTTCTTTAGTTTTGTTCATATAAAAAGGCCGATAAATGGGCTGATGTGTCATAACATGCATACGGTATCAGAAGTCATTCATACAAGCAAAGTTGGGTGACATGGGCATGCCTACCTATTGCAAAAAGTTGTAGTTAGTCCTGAAATTTCCAAAAGAATATCATGTTCAACACAAAGTTTTCATGTCGGACAGAAAAATCGGTTTGGGAGCACCTCATTTCTCGACATCCCTTAAGTGACCCTAATGTTTTTTCATGACTTTGTATGACCAATTCAACAAAGCATTCCAAGAATTTTTTTGGTTTCTGATAAGTTTTGCATTTTCTGAAGTTTTCTTCGTTAAAAAGGCTCGGATATGTTGCAACTTGCATACTATGTCCAAAATTGTGTATGAAATTTTTATAAACATCAACACATTTTCTAAAATTGTTAACAACTTCCCAACAATTTATGTTGAAGACAAATTTCAAAATGCGTACATTTATAAAAAAGATATCAATGTTTTCTGAAGTCCAAACATTTCTTAAATTCGAAAATAGAAAAAAAGTAAAATTGTAAACATTATTTGAACGCAAGAATATTTTTTGGTATTCAAAAGAATATTTCAAAATTTTGAACATGTGCCTGTTAAACCGACCCAAGCGTTCACAGATTTCAAAAAAGTTCATCTCTTTTTTCGTAAAATTTTGTAAAAACTAGTATACCTATTATTCAAGTTTTTCTAAAATTAGTGAATCATTTGGATCAAAATTTCTACTTATTCAGAAAATCACATATCTTGTAAACAAATCGTACACAACTCGCAGATTTTTAAAAAGTTGCAAAAAAATGATTAAATAAATAGAATTCGAAAATTTAAGAAAATGATATCAGCACAAAATACGACGAAAAACCAATTTTATTACTCTTTTCGACAAAGTGTGGCTCCTTCGCACAGAGGCGACCGACCTAATAAACAAGATGTGCCAGCCCAATTATGAGACAAACACATACGCTACAGTTATGGGTTTCTCATGAATCTGCTTTCACTGGTTTTTGGTATCTTATTCTAGAATTGTTTGAGAATTTCCAAATTGTTCGCGTTTTCAAAAACTGATAACGAAAATAAAATTGTTCGTTAAAAAAGTCCGCTACAGTACCAGCTAGTTTTTTTAAAATCATGTTTTTAAAAAATGTTTGCGTTTTTGATAAATGTTCAAAACTATTTTATGTTTTATATGTTTTTTGCTACATTACCTCCTATTCTTGATTTTTTTCTATTTTCCAAAGAATGTCCGTGTTGAAAAAAAATAAAATTCAAAAAAAGTTTGATATTTCCAAAATTCACAACTTTTGCAAAATCTTCGCATTTAAAAAAATATTCTCTTCTTCAGAAAAAGATAATTCAGCTTTGTATTTAGGATCTGGCGCTGCTAATATCCTTGCTAATACATTGTGCTGCGTAAATGGTCTTAAGTGCTTGTTAGTTGTAGTGGCTCTCAACCCACTCCTTCTTATTGGAGGTCTTGTGTTTGAATCCTTTGCCCAGCAATATATTCTTTTTCCTTTATATTTCACTCGACAAATGGGTCATACATGCATCCGCCAATGGGCCGGCCCATCGCGACGTACACGGGTGTTGTGTGCGAAGTATTTTCTAAAAGGACCATCCTACTATCGAAGCGGAAGTGACTAATTTTAGCTAAACTTTGACCATGAGTTACCGTGTCTAACATAAATATAATATAATTTTTGTGACATATAACTTATGTTTTTCTACTCAAACATATAATCAGAGATTAACCTAAAATAGCAGAGAGCCTTTCAAACCAAAAGGGGGAATACAAAGGGAGACTCAATTTTTCGAAATTGCAATTTTTACTTATTAAAAAGTACAACTAGCAGCTTAAGTATTACACGTTTTGCTTTCTAAAATCGATCGAGACTTGTAAGAAATTAGTTCCGGTCCTGAAATTTAGACAAGGTCGCAAACTATCCACGGTTTAACACGGGCAAGATCCCCTTCCATATGATTTGGCATTGTTGACCAAGGGCTAATCGTTTATAATAGTTGTCATCACATATAGCATGGAATTATTATTCTAGACCCTCTGCATGATTTAGCATTGTTTTTGCGGGGCTGATCTAGCATTGTTGACCAAGGGTTCCACAATCATTAGCGTGATATGTAGTTGTGTGATAAGATAATTAATCATGTAGTACATTTTAATCTGCAGTTTATTTCAGCCGTAGCGTAGCGCTAATGGATGCAGCATTTTTTTTCGAGATCCAAGCTGGTAACCCCCACCATGGGCTGTCAGACGCGGGCCTGGTGTGAGATTTTTTGAAAGAGGGACGGAGCAAATCTGCAAAACGTGTGTTGTGCGGTCGAGATTCTCACCACACTTTGAGAAATCTACTTCCGCTTTGTGCATAAACATCAACCAGCCATTAATAAACTATAATTAAGCTCACAATGCTCATAATTCTAGTATGTGTCAACGTTCATGATGGGTCCCTTGAACCAGAACCGAGCATGGAACACCCAGGAGCCAACGCTGAGCAACAGCACCCCGCCGACGGCAACCGGCGTGTAGTTGAAGACGTCCTTCCCCACTGGGTACGCCACCGGCAGCGAGAATAGCACGGTGATGAAGGCCACCCACAGCACGGCGGCCCATCCGATGATCACCCCGTACCTGCCGAGGTGAAACGGCCCTCGGACGAATGACCTTCGGGCCGTCGTCACCCGGAAGAAGATGGGCAGCGCGTAGGAGATGTACAACCCTAGGGTCGCGATGGACACCATCGCCTGGAATGCCACCTGGCTCCCTAGAGACTTCGCATGACAAATAACATGAACCAAGGTATGAGATGAAATAACATGAAGCAAGGAAATGAGATGTCGGTCGCGAACTCAGGGTTCAAAGGCACCGAGTCTGCGAAACATGCATACGTACCGTGAGAGCCATGGCGAAGGCCACGAGCACGGAGAGCCAGACAACGTTCAAAGGCACCTCATGCTTGTTCACCTGGTGCCAGAGGTGCGAGTATGGCATGGCTCCGTCCCTGGAGAAGGCATACCCCATCCTGTGCCACAACACAAAGATGACCAATGGAGAGGAATACATTGCGACACAACAGTTTCTCTCACTTATTGTGTGGTACTATTTAAATACATGTGTATTGCAAATATAAAAATATATATAAATATAGATTGTAGTTTGGAACCACATGTGTGAGCATGATCCTCGTATGACTTCCAAAAGGCCATGCAAATATCGATATATTTCCTTGTTTCCTCCTTTATGGCAACAACCAAGCCACAGTCCAAATTTGCGAAAAAACGTAACCAACGAAATCACAATACCAACCTATTATGGATGTAATGGGACATGCAACATTTGATGAATTATCAGACCGTATTTGATATATTTTTACTAATTACAGCTGAAAAGCCACTGGAACGCAACACCAACAGATTCAGGAGGTGGGAGTGGTCGGCGTACCGAAAAATGACATCATAAGTTCAAAATTAAATAATATATATTAGTGATTTAGGAATGAGATGTCTATGACGGGAATTTTTTTTAGGAAGGAGATATTTGTGAGTGTAGACCGTCCCAACCAATATATCCAAAGTTGATGATAATGTAGTGACGAACCTTGAGTTGCTCGTGATGCACGCAACACCACAAAGGAACATGGCGACACTAACGATACCGAGGCACATGAGCCCACCAACGCCACTGCCATATCTCCGGTTGAATACGGTGTAGAGAGCCTGAGCAATGGCATAACCGCCAGCGTCATTATCGGCACTTAGTAGGTATGGGATGTCAGTCACCACCGAAGTCAGGGTCACCAGGTAAATCCATCCAAAGATGTTTGAGAGGACGACCGAAGTGACAATCCCAATCGGACCACTCCTGTCCGCATTCTTCGTTTCTTCTGTCTGCATATATATCATTAGATATATAATTAAGCAAGAACATCTCGATCATTAGGTATTTAGTATATCGACATCACGGATGGTGTAGTGCAATCAATTTCTAGAAATCAGGGCATGCTCTAATTGGACTCCATATGTGAGTACATGGACTAAGTAATCAACAAAAGTTTACGTGGGAATGAATCAACATCGTCATGTACCATATGAGCAGAGGTATCGTAGCCGATCATGCAGTAGTTGCTCATCAACAGCCCCACGCCTAGGATGTAAGCCTTGTTATGGATGCCCATGCCATTGTCCGTGTTGACGTGTTGACGTGCGTAAAGATGAACTCGGCACTCGATCTCTCCTTGGCAACAGACGGAATCAAAATCACCAGCACAAACACACCTACCATTGTTCATAGAGTACACGCACACCAACAATTAAGGACCCACAAAAGGTTGATGTGTAGTATGTTGTACCATCGTATGAAATATGAATGCATATATGAAAACATAATAAAATGCCTGCACAAACAAAAAAGGATCAAAGTGCAATTACCCGCAGCGTTCCAGAAAGCACCTAGCTGCCCGAACCAGGACAGCCAGTGGATGGGAAGGCTGTTGATGAGGCCATGCAGGATGAGGATAAAGCCGTAGATGGCCAAGACGACGTACTTGGACGCCACGTAGCCGCCGCCGTTGGTGCCGCCGGTGGCCAGCAAGATGATCACCTGGATGAGCTGCGCCAGCGAGAAGTCCACGCTGGTGGCCGTCGCCCACTGTAGGCAGGCAGGACGGTCAAAATAAGAGGCCGGACTTCGTCAGCAACGTGCCAATAATTTAGTTCTATCTATCGGCTCTTTGATTGGAGTATGATGAGTTCACTGCGTTAGTGGTCAGGCCACTCCGTTGAAGATCGACAGCGACGTTGAAGATCTCCCGTTCTGAACACGGTGCTGTTATTTTATCCACGAATCCAACGGTCTTGCCGGACGGGCACATATTTCTTATTGATCCATTGCTGGGTTCAAGTTGTCGCGATGTAGAGCACTGAAGTAGTACTGCTAGTATATTTCTTCAGAGAAAGTACTACTTATTATATTGCTTGTAGAACGGGAATCTACCCCCCCCCCCCCCCCCTCCGCGGGGAAAATACAAAGCACATGTATACGAATTGTAAAGGAGCGTAGAAGTCGAAGTACCTGTCCCACAATGTTGAACCTGTAAAAACAGGATCATATCAAACTTGGGAGGAAGAGAACTAGTAGTTCATTTAATCTGCTAATTTTGGGCAAACTTCTAATTCAATGACAGATCATACTATGAGAAAAATCGGATTACAACAGCATATCAAAATCACCAATTCCTTGCCATGAAGCTAATTAAGCATGAACATCCAAGCATACGATGCCAACTAGAGTGCAAGAGATTGATCAATGAAGTAGTACCAGCCGGTGACCCAGGAGGCGAGGGACGCCCACTTCTTCCCGGCGAGCTTTGCGCTCCAGTAGTATAGCCCGCCAGAGGTCGGGTACGCGGAGCAGATCTCTGCCATGGACAGGGCGACGCAGCCGTTGAACGCCGCCACCACTAACCATCCCAGCGTCATGGACGCCGGCCCGCCGTAGCGCAGCCCAGTGTTGTACGTGGAGGTCACGCCGGTGAGCACGGAGATGATGGAGAAGGAGAAGGCGAAGTTGGACACCACGCTCAGCCCGCGCTTGAGCTCCTGCTTGTACCCCATCTGGTGCAGCCGGGCTCGGTCCGCGTCATCGCCGCCGGCGCCGGCGTCGGTGACGCCCACGGCGACGGAGCGAGACGACACGGCCATATCGACCGCTTCTGCTTGTTCGGGTTACTGCTGCTGAGGCGCTAGTACTGCTTGGGCAGTTGAGCTTGTGAGAAATGGTGTTTGGTCACTGTACTACAGGGAGTCAAAACGAGGGGAGCTGGGAGTGGAAATGATCCACGGTTGCGGCGCTGTTCGTGCATCAAGGCAGAAATGTAGGAACTCTTATCCAAGACCGGGCATTCAAGTATTTTATTCGTTTCAAAATAACTGTCTTAATTTTATACTAGTCTTAGTATAAAATTGTATTGAGCTAAGATACTTATTTTGAAACAAAGCAAGTATGTCTTATGTTCATCTTAAATATGAAACTGCATTAGGTTGACTTTTAGTAGACTTGTAGTATGCGGGATCGGCTTGCATCTCTAAATAACGGACTCCTGTTTTTGTGAGGTACGAAATTTCCCACACACAAAAACTGAAATAATTCATGGATGTAAATCATACATTCTGGTCCATAAACTACCACAAAATCATTGACCATTGATATTGACACGCGCTTCAACCTTTCCATTGGTGGTTTTGTTGCATGTAATAACAGATTATAGGTAACTAGTGATAAAATTTACTTCTTCCGTTCCAAAACGACGATCGCGGCTTGAATTCAGATTTGAACTAAAAGCCCGACAATTATTTTGTAATGAGGGGAGTACCATTGATGGACCTCCCCTGCTAACCAGAGGTTTGTCCCTCAGAGTCATCGACATCTCCAACTCCATGATGAACTTCAAGGCCTCATCCGATGTCTTCCCAATGGTGGAGGCGTCCGGCTGGATGAAGTCAACATTGATAGAGATGAGGGTCATGGAGTCAGAAGCGGTAAGCACGAAGGGATGCATTGATGGAGGAGGAGGAGGGGGGCGCTATCACCATGGATGATGGAGGAGGATGAAGGGAGAAACAGATAAGGGGTATTTTAGTATAGGAAGAAGAAATAAAGTGAGTTGCGGAAGTGGAGTTTTTGAGCTCGAGCTCATTTGAGCTCGCTGAATAGTAAAAACAGAAATAAATGAAAAGTAAATCAAAAAATCTGAATTGTTTTTTGATGGAAACATTGACCAAAGTTTTACATGCTGTCAAAATTTCACATTGAAATCATATTCCTGGAAATCGTGGGAAAGAAAACAAAATTGATACTCCAACTGCGTTATTTTTTAAAGCAGTTTGCAGTCCTAATTTTGTTTTTTTCTTGGCACGACCTTCACGAATGTCTTTTCAAGATAAAATTTTGTGAGCATTGGAAACTTTTGTCAATGTTTTCACCAAAAATCCAGAATTTTTTGAATGATTTTAGTTATTTCCTGATTTTACTGTTCATCTCGAGCTCAAATGAGATCGGGAGTAGAAGATGACTTCCGAAGGGGGCATCCTATTTGGCGCTTATGACGTTGGTTCCTTAGTTTTTCGTACACAGAGCACACACTCGCCCATGGGCTTGGCCCATTTATGTTTTTCTTTCATCAGCACATCGTGTGAGATGTATGTAGCACCCATAACACTAAAATAATAAATAGAACGCATCCCAGGTATTACCAAGCACGGTTGCATTTTAATTTTAGGAAGCTTCTAGATGCTTCCACACCTTGTTCTAATTTCGTTGGTTTTGTTCGGCTACTTTCTTGGTTTTTTCCTTCTCCTTTTTCCTTTTTCCT
This sequence comes from Hordeum marinum, assembly GCA_022496015.1. Classification (NCBI taxonomy): domain Eukaryota; kingdom Viridiplantae; phylum Streptophyta; class Magnoliopsida; order Poales; family Poaceae; genus Hordeum; species Hordeum marinum. The sequence continues at coordinate 516,605,005 of CM039674.1, forward strand.
TTTTTCCATCATTTCTGTAAACTCAAATTTCTTCCAAATTAGTGAACGTTTTCTAAATCTCCAACTTTGTTAAAATTAATAATAAAAAAATTCATGAACTTTTCTTAAATTTCGTGAAATTTTTCTGAATTCCTGACTTTTTTTCAAATTCGTGAACTTTTATAGATTTTGTATTTTTCTAAAAATCATGAACTTTTTATCAAATACATGAATTTTTTTCAAATTCAGAAACATTTTTCAAGTTCATGAACTTTTTCAAAATACGTGAACTTTTTTGAACTTCATGAACATTTTTTTAAATCCACGAATATTTGACCAATTTTGTAAACTTCTTTCAAATTCAGGTATTTTTGAAGTCAATGGTCGACCGGTCACTCGTTGACTGAGGGAACGAAGAAGGGGGTGAAGAACCAAGTGAGCATGCATGTTAGCTAGCAACATTGCGTTGATGCGTCCGGTCCCATGAGTGCTGGTTCTAGTGAAAATCGATGTGTCTCGTGCGTCGTGTTGGAACTCTCGGGAGCGGGAGGGGGGGGGGGGGGGGGTGAGTGGAGGCATTCAGTCTCGTCACTGATAATAGTGTCATGGCCCAAAACTAAGGACCCTAGCGAACGGTCACCAGGAGGTGGTGACATTTGCGAACAATTTTGATGGCATTTTTAGTTTGAGGGGATGGCAGTTTCTTGAGAGCGAGATGGCAGTTTCTGTCAGAGAACACAATTTTCTTTTATAAACTGACATCGTTTGATCTTGTATAAAATTGCCACCCAAAAGAGTTCGCATGCCACCCCTGCCTTTTCCTTCTCCCTCATCTCCGTGCTTCAGCTCCTGCTTGTACCCTTGCTTGTATCCCAGCTGGTGCAGCCTGGCCCGGTTCGCCTCCTCGAAAGATACCAATTATATTCAGCATCTGCATCTATCAGATGTTGTAAAGACATCCAGGATGCACACTACTAAAAGGAAAAAAAGAAAAAGGAAGGAAAAACAAAAGGTCCCGCTACAGAGACCAACTCCTCTTAGTAGCCGCACGCGAATCACCACCAAATACAGCACCCGAAAAACATAAAAGGTCTCCAAAAGCAACGCCTCTAAAAAGGAAACAATGCACAAGCGTCGTCATTGTGTGATCCAAGATCTTAGGTTTTCACCCTGGAGAAGTCCGAGCTCTCAAAATAATTCTTTCAGCAAGGCCATTGCCAGACACAACTAGCAAAGGCCAAACCATAGGTTTTCACCATAAAAGTCGCGGCTCGACACCCGAGTAGTACCACGAAAAATGAAATCCTTCAATGTTTGTCGTCCCCACTTGACATTGTTGCTACCGAGAGTTATCAGACACCTGGCCGACTCAATCGCCTCGAAGGCCCCCTCTCCAACTGATTTTCCGATCTCAGCCACCATAACTTCTCCACAACTACTTGTCCACACCATATAAATAATCGAGAAGCCGACATGTCTCATGGTGTCAACGAATAACAGAGCTTCGCGTCACGCCCTCATGGAACGTCGTAGGTTGAAATGGACGTGCACGATCGAATCTCCAACAACAGTTCCGAAACACGTCGACAACCAGATCGAAGAGGACCGATCATATAGGATGTTACCGTGATGCGAGAGAAGTAGGAGGAGGAGCGTCATCTTTATTATCACGGCGGTAGGCCCACCATATGCCGGCCCGATCCATCCCGCCGCCGCCCAAGTCGCCCCCGGAAAGGATGACGTGGGGGATGGAAGCTGGGTCACGTGTCTGCCAGATCTATGGAGATATATGGAGACTAGCTTGGTTTAGCTATCGTTTGATAGTAGCAAGCTTGTAAAGAAGCTATTCATGGTGTAGCAGTGAGTCAAGGAGGGGAGTGGAGTGGAAACGATCGACGTCCACGGAGAAGATGACAAGTGATGCGCCCGTGGAACAGAGCTAGCCGCATGCCTCACTAACTCAACCACAAGTGACAGTTTATTTCATCCTACCGAAAGAAAATAAAAGAAAAGGAAAAACAGTTGTTTTACGACATGATGCATATGGATGATATTCGGTTGTACTCCTACTCCTTCCGTCTCAGAATAAATGTACATCTAGCTTTTGTTCTAAGTCAAAGTTTTAAATTTTTGACCAATTTTGCAAAGAATACTAGTTACATACTCCTTCCGTGCCATAATATATGACGTTTTAGCAGTTCATTTAAGCTGCTAAAACGTCATATATTATGGTACAAAGGTAGTATATGACATCAAACTGGTATATTCTGTGTTACTTCCTCCCTCCGTCATTTTTGACTCCCCAAAACTAGATGTCCGTAGCTGTCAGTGTCATTGGTTGCCCTATATGTGTAACTCAGATTGCACCAAGTTTTGATTTTTCACTCCCCAAAACTGGCCACTTGTTGTATGAACTCGTTCGTTAGTCGTACTACATGTTTGTCAGTTCAGTTCCCTGAACCTTGCAAAGACATAAACCCCGTCAACTTATCTACTCGCATGTTTTGGAGTACGGAGGAAATCTCCCTATAACTCATGAAATTTTGCAGAAATAGAATAAAATTGACTGATGTAGGCAGAGCATGTGTGCATCAAGTCTCAAAATTTGAAATCAGACTTCAGGGTTGAATTTGTCTCCTTTTTTTTTTGCAGCCTGCCAATTGAGTTCAATTTGAATCTTTTTTAATGCACAATAGATACAAATATCATTAGTGTTGTAAATATTTTTCATATTTTTAGCGAACTGACCCTTTTTTCTGTAAAAATGTTGTAATTACAGAGAATGTCTCCACAGAACTCTATACATCTGCATCGATCATTCTCTACACTCCCTTCACACCGAATGCGCGCACAGAACCCCCTATATGCGTTTTGACGACAAAATAACCATAACAAACATGAAACATCTCACTCTAGGTACACATCACTTACCGAGTTACAATACGATCTAGCAGCTGAAAGAGTTACCATTTCTTTACACAACTCACCTAGAGATAGACTTGTTCCTCTATCCATACAATTCGACACCGCAGATTCACTATCAGAGGTAATGGAACAGGGGTTTGTGAGGTTCACACCATGACACACCCAGGTTAGTATGAAATGTCGACTACAACCTGCCGACCAACCAGCAAAACAAGTTTAAAAGCTGCAATCTACACAGCTAGAAAAACACAGCACCACCGCAAGTCCACAATCAGCTGACTACCAGTACCAGTGGAATCATCACCAAACAGGGACGCGTTTAACATCAACGAGACGAGCACAGGCCGAATCAGTAAGGTCGATGCCGCCCATCCGTTCTTGATCTGCTGCCGCCTCCACTGGGACCATAGCCTTGCTGGAAGATGGCAAGCATCTGGTAAGAGGGTTGTTACTGTATATGTTTAAGAAAAAACTGGTGGAAACAACAAAAGAACCGGTTTAAAGCCTAAGTTCTTTGTTTCGAAGGAACCTACTTGAGCAGATCAATTTATACATAAACCTACTAACGTGGAACGGACTTGTGTACTTACGTCATAACCCAGGTTGCCACAGAACATGCCAAAAGGTCGCATAGAGCCATAAGGTGGTGCATGAAGGTCCACGCCGGGCATGGGGTCAGCGAAACGACCACTGGAATCACCCCTAGGCGGTGCAGCTATGTCTACTGTGACCTGAAATGATGGAACTTCAGTAATTTTCTGTCCAAATGAAAGTTGGGGTCAAGGCGATCATACTTCCCTCCATTAGATGAAAGGGGAGCAATGGCAAGGAAGCACCCAAAGCCTTACCTTACATCCAAGAATTTCATGGCTTTTGTCAGCTACCTCATCTGCCACACCCTCATCAGAAAAGGTGACAAAACCAAAAGCTCGATGGCCACTTCCTTTAGGATCCTACAAGAGAAACATAGAAATTAAGAAAACAGAAAGGAAACACCATACAAACACAGATGATGGAAGTCTTAGCCTCACCCTTGGAATAAACACATCTGCAACACGGCCAAATCCGCCAAAGTAATTCCTTAGGTCATCTTTGTTTGCTTCTTGTGGAAGCCCACCAACAAATATCTTTTTGCCCATTCCTTGAGGGGATCCGTTGTATCCTCCTTTTCAACGTAGGTCAACCAGAAATGGTACTTAATCCACACATGAAGTTTCTTGTATGTCAAATATGGATTACACTTCATAAAGAAGGACTTACTTCCATAAGCTGATCCACGATGATCGGAGGACTTACTTCCGTAAGCTGGTCCTGGATGATCATACCGTGTTGGTGGGCCCAAAGCTCCAAACATGGTAGCAGCTGCAATGTATACATCATATGCGCCATAGCCAAGGCCATAGTCACCCCCATCCTGAGACGCCCTGCTTGGAGGATGTCTGATATCTTCATCCTGATATTTTCAGGTGATAAGAAATGCATACGATAAAAAATATGTGCCATGAGATATAGCCGAACAGAAGTAGACACTATATTCAACCTCTCTGTTTTGGAATAGGATAAGTACCTTTGGAGTTGCACGGTCAACATGTAGAGTTGTTCCATCCAACTCATGCGACTCTTGCATGATACTGTCTACAGATTCTGTTGGATTATTACCAAGATAAAAATAAGGCAGTATAAACACAAACAGAGTGATTGTATGAAATTTGGGAAGAATCAAGACAAATACGGATCATGAGGAAGAAAGAACATGGACATATATGCTTAGGAGAAAGAGTGTTATTGCTCCTGCGTAAAGAGTGAGCAGAAGACAACATTTCCAAGCTAGCTTTCCCAACTGTAAATGGATTCCAAAAAGTGGATAAGTTGTCCTTGATTGCACATGATTTCACATTTCCAAATCTATCTTACTATAGAACATGCATGTCTCTGCCACAAAACCACAACTAAAATGGTGAACAATAGTGTGCATGAACATCATATCTCAGCCAGTGAACTCCAACATACAAATATACAAAATGATTTAATGTTTATTACTCTACAGGGAACATTGTGCTGTAGTACTGCTCGTGCCAAATACGCAGCTACACCATAACATTCTCAATCATTCTACTTTATCATATTGATGTTTCCACGCATGACCAAATAGATTGCATGCCTAAAAGAATGCTGGAAGATCCATAGACATCAGTAAACATACCTGCACTCTGAAAAGTGATAAACCCAATTCCACGATGACCTTTCGAACCATGCTCCTACATATAAGAAAGAAAGATGGAATTCATTTGAGTAAAATCATACTACCTCTAACTGTGGTTTATTTCCATTCTTGCGACAGCACATTACATCGAATGCACAATGATTTACTATCACCACAGCAAGCACTTACACAACAGGACCATAATACAGTTTGTATCCACAGGACAATACGGTTCGAAATTCTTAAAGAGTGTGCTGATACACTTTTAATCCTCGTCTTCACTGGCATTGTGCAATATAATATAAGAAGCATGCCTCTAGAGGGGTTCAGAAAATACGAAAAATACGCACCCACATAAGAGTGAGGGTCTAATGTAGGCCTTGAAGATATGTGCTGATATACAAGTACATATATACTCACATAAGTTCATCCACAGTGGCACTACCTTAGACCCTCACCATTATGCCGACATATCCATGCTCAAAATTGCATGAAAAGTTTTCTAAGCACACACATATGCAATAAATTATGACGCTGCAGAGCATCCCCTAATTCACATTTTCTTTCGAGAAATTCGTCAACAAAGCAGGGGACAACTAACACAGATGCCTTAATAAACAACAGTTTCTCTATGCGAGATCCGAGTTAAAGGTAAATCACTTCCAGATTTTCAAACCTTTGGCATGTAAAGATCGATAATTTCTCCAAACGCTTCAAAATGCCTGTAAAGCAAACATTATAGTTCAGACAAGTGCTGATAGAGTCACAAAGTAAATCAGGAAAGGGAAAAAAGATAAGGCTACAGCTCACCTGCGGAACATTGACTCATCTGCGGATTGCGGAATTCGACCAACAAATATCCTAGTAGCTGTTTTTGTTCCCTGTGGATGTGGTTTCATTTCTTCCTGTGTTAAGAGTAAAATGTACTAATCATTACTCGACTAAAGTTTGACACCAATCAATTTAGAGCCAATGGATAACAGAAAAAGGCAAATATGTGTATGTTGTATACCCTCGGAGTTGCTATCTTCACTTCTAGAGCTCGGTTCCTAAGAAAATGCTTAAACTCAAGAACATTCTGAAAAAAAGATGAAAAACGATTCAGATCTAAATAGTTGCAAATTATACACAATAGATTAGGTCAATGGAAAGGTGTTAGTAAACTACTTTCCTAAAATAAGTAAGGTGTTACTAAGCTACCTTCCAATGGCTTGAGAAAAAAAAGTATAATCAATGAAGTCAAATAGAGAGAATGGGCAAATATTTCTTTTACAACCTTGACATCATCAGCCGATGAGAACGTTACGTAGCCAAACCCACGAGATCGACCGGATAAGCGATCCTATTTTTCAAGAAGCAAGAAATACTGGGGTAAATCAGTGTATAGATGACCAAATCATGCTATAAGTTGTTAAACACTGCATCATGGTATAGATAGCTGTGGCCTATGACTTCTGAAACTTAATCACCGTTAAATTGATAAATTGAGAGGATATGTTGGACATCTATGTTGGGAAATTAGGTGTTAATTATGCCTTCAAAAGGCAGATTACATAAAACAATTCTGAACCTTAAAGCGCATGTCACAAACGAAATTAGCACATGGTACAAATATATTCCGAAATAAACTAAATCTTAAAAGGAATAAAATGTGAATAAGTTACCAAATAGACAAAGTATAAGAGGTAACGGTTTTCCCTAAAATTTGAAGAGAAGGATGCATAATTTCCACTGTATAATCAAGCAAAAGGGAAATTAATGAGCATGGCAGATGACATTTTGACACGAAATGTGAAATTGCTGCAAACCTTCATGACAATGCAATCCTCCAGGGGTCCAAACTTGGCCATATACTTTTGTAATCCTTCGCTGTCCACATCCCAGGGGAGCCCAAAAACCTAGGGACACATTAACGTCACATCCTCGTTACGCGCGGCAAGAGATGCATTTATGTACATGGTGTTTTTTCTTGATGGAACTTAAGTTCAGAACCTTACCACAAGCTTTGTACCCATTATTGTACTGGTTCCAGAGGGAAGCAGCACAAACTCTTGAGGTCTCTTCTTGTGCTTCTGGGCCCAGGAACACTCTCAAGTCTCAAGCAGTCCTCCCTGTTCCCAATAATCACCAAGCTATCATGAGGAGGCAGGTTGACAACTTTTTTAATCTTAAAAATATACATTCACAATGACTAAAAGGAAAATCGCTCCTGTCTATGCTAAAAACGCTGGAAAGCAAACAAAATGGAGCTTCCCCAGTGCTGAAACCTCTCGGGATGCCAAAAAAGACAGGTGCTTTAACACAAATGTGCTTGTCCATAAGCTAAAGGGCACAACATCATGCAGCAACTTGCTAGTGAGAGTGCTGGTGTATAGACAAAAGACAGCCCGATGCAGTGTCAGTGTCAAGGGGACAAGGGCGGGCCTAACGAGGGACCAGAATGATTGGGAAACAAGCCGCGATTTGCAGTCCCCACAGGCACTAGCGGAACGGGAAACGCGACGGGCCCAGAAGGAAACAGATGCTTGGGACACATTGCTCGGGCTCCGAGGGAAGCTAGGGTTCGTCGCCGGCGGAGTAAAGAAATTGATCCGAGTCGGGTGCGGGCGGGTGGATCTAGAACGGGGCCGTTCCGGTGGGGTGGAGCGGGGGGACGGAAGAGGGCGAGGGGGCGGGGGAGCAGCTACCTCCGAGACGGCGCGGTTCGGTGGAAGGATGGGAGGGGAGCTCGCCGGCGCGGAGAGGGCTTCCGTCCCGTCAGCGGAGCAGAGCGGAGCTCGGCTTGCTGTCGCTGGTCTTTTGTTATTCTCCTTCCTTCCTTTCTTTTTTCCTTTACTTTTTTAGACGACTGTACTGTACACTGCGCTTGCATTGTTTTTGCGAAAAAAAAAGGCCTCGGCTTGTTTGTTTATCGAATTTGTGGCCTTTGCTTTGAATGCAGTGAGCAGGTGTTGTTCATAGGCTTTTACTCGTAATGAAAGATAGTTTCATAGTATATATATTTGATATTATAGGATGTTGATATTTTTTAATATAAATTTGGTTAAAGTTTGCATAGTTTGACTTGATAAAAATCTAATACGCGGAGTAAAAAGGATCGGAGGGAGTATTCAATGAACTACTCCTTCCCTCTCATAATTCTTGTCGCTGGCGTAGGACAACTGCAGTTTTGCACACAAAAAAAACTCAGCTTTTTAATTCTCTTTATAATCCACCACCCTCCCCCCTCCCCCCTCGCCCGCATGCCCCAACCATCGCCGGCAGCCGGCATTAGGGCCCAGCCGGCGCCGTTGCCTACCTGCGCGGCCGCTGCCAACCTGGACCGCCCCTGCCAACCTGGCCGCCGCCACGAACGCGAGCTGCATCACTACCCACCTTCTCCTCCACGGCAAGTGGATCTTCATGATGGACTATTTTCATGAAATTATACAAGTGGATTTTTTAAACTCTAGTTTTGTTTTTGTTTTGTTTTACGAGAAACCTAACACGTGCATCAATTATTCATATAGGCGAGAATAGCTGAGTATCAATTTGTTAATAACTCGGTGAAAAGTAGATATAGAAGTCATGAACAACCCCATCGCCCTCGCCCAAGCGAGAGAATAGCATAGGAAATGCATGACCATACATGCCAACATGGCAAGCAAATGTGGAAGAGAAAAAAACTATTGTCGTATTGTCCTTTCTTTTTACCGCAATTCGGTGTCGTTGTCCCGACATCCAGAAACCCTATTGCGCCCCTTGCAGGTTGGATTCACCTTCTTATGAGGCCACCGCCTTGAATTCCATCTGCCGCTTGTCCGTGCAAGATCCGCTCCAATATATCTGGATCTACTTAGATGTGTAGCATAGCCAACCACGACCATGGCCCAGTATGTGCTGCTAGATCTACTTAGATGTCATTGGGACGTGGGGGAGTAGACCCTTTAGGGTTGAGGATTTGTTGTAGTAGCTATGTGTCATGTATCTCTCTTTCTTGATCATATGAATTGCCACCATGATTGTGATCTTGGGCACTGATGATGTGTTGAATATACGATGTATCTCGGATAATGAATTTCTTTATGGATTGAATCTTGTTTATGCTATGTTGAACTATGGGAATAAATGAGACTACCTGATTCATATACCGAGTATAATTTCTGGAGACACCTATAGTAACATTGGGGTGACTCTACGAATTAATAAGATTAGAAATACAAATATCATACGGTGTTGTCTAGTATAATTTCTGAGTCCGCCTGTAGTGACATCGGGTTGGCCAAATAGATTAAGATTAGGAAGACAACTTTGAGGTGTGGTACTTTAAACGCCTACATGAGCTCATCCAAGTTTGATCCAATAAAAAGGAACTTTGTTAGGTTAGATCATGTATTTTAATGAACTTGTCGATGTTTAGAGTTGACACCAGTGAACCTATGAACCCTAGATTTTGTTTCCAACCATTGCAAACCTTGTTTCAGTCACGTTTTCAAATTGCTACCTTGTTGTTTTTTAATTATTCAAAAATATGAAAATATTGGCACCATCCTTATTATATATCCATCATCCAAATTACCAATCTCTCCGCTGAACTAGTGCACTTCTACAATTGATAACTATATTAGAAGTGTTGGGGATAAAGGAGACTACTTGTACCTTATTGCGGGGTAGATTGAGAGGAGAATGCATTCATCCTACACCTTCTGTGGATTTATAAATCTTAGGTCATACACTTGAGGAAAAAAATTGATGTCCTATAATCCTTTGCGCTTGGAGGCCTAAGAAGGTCTACATGAATAGAGGTGTGCAATAGACATCAAACTTCCCCATAAAAATGTGCCCAAGACGAGAGCAAGGGCGTGGCTGGGAGCACACAGGACACACCATATGAGCAGTAAAAAAAGTGCCTTCTGATACCCTCATTAGTCATCACCCTAATGAGGCTCAATGGGCCATTGGATGCCACCACCATGGAGCGACTCTAAATCTCGGTTCCCTACCCAGCCACAATAGGCCTCTGCTTTGCATTTTGCATGTCCTTACTTCCAAAACCTGCCAGAGCCTCGAGTTGTGCCTGACCATCTGGATCCACGAAAGCTTGAATCCCCTTCCGCGCGACCAAAACCTACCGAAGAGCGTGATGTTGCCGCCAAGACTCATGGGTCCATCGGCCTCGCCCATCTACCCGGGAGCACCACTCCATCTAGGAAAGCCTCACATCCTTCATGGGGGAGGATGCTAAGGAATGATGCCCTCGCATAGAAGCTTGCGACAACTATAAATAGGAGGAGTGGTTTGTGGAGGCTTGAGTGATGGCCGCTAAAGTTCCGCCCTACTACCACCCTCAACAACAACACATGACATGTGGAATCATTGATACTCTGGTTGTATCAAAAGTTCTAGAGTTCTTGTTCATGTGAGTAAAGATTGTTTTATTTGTTTGCAAACCAAGATGGTATGGGAGAAAGCAAGAAGGAAAACCGGTCTCACACAAGCTTGGTATTAAATCACTACTACATGTAAATGGCATTGTAGCGCCATTTGAAATTGTCATGTACACCTTTCGATCAATACTAGAGGCATCTCAAAGTGAAGTTACTATTTAAACTGACTTATTTCCTTGTCACACGTGTCAATCAATCAATCTTATTACTATTTAATTCGTAAGATTGGAATATTTAGGGAAAAAATTCCAAACGTATGCTTTGCACTTTATTTCAGAGGACAATTTTCAGCCACTCAAACTTCTTTTTACAATTTCTTAGTTTTTCTGTGGTATTAAAAAAAATCTCTAGTCTAAATTCCTATGGTTTGCTAATCCTACTGAATTCAAGTGGACATGCCACTGCAATCATGTATTTTCCTATTCATGTGCTAACACATTTCCGCGAATTAAAGACGCCCTTAGAATCCTACATATAGTTCTATAATTAAGGTACGATAGTTCGATTGCTCATGCATCTCGGTCAAACTGGATGTGTGTAATTACTTAAATTATTGTGGACTTCTGCGAAACAAGAACTCCCTTTTCTTTATCGTCCATGAAAAGTTGATCTGCAAACTAATAGAGAATTGGAACTCAAATTTAAATCAGATAAGCATTGCGACTTTTATCTAGAAGATATATATATATATATAAAATTTGAAGCCCTTTCTTAATAATGCCTAGAAGATTCCGTAAAATACTTACTCTATTTCGAAATTGGTTCTTCTCTTCATACAAATGTTAGTTCGTACAAAAATAAAATAATGAATTTTATCATCATGTACACCTACCACCCACCTTTTCGGAAAAATATATTCTTGTACACCGTATATGTTAAATATATTAACAATTAATACTCACCCAAATATGCACAATGTGGGCCATTAGTAATTGACCAGGAACATGTGCTGAACGTAAAGAAACACATGAACTCCCCAGCTAATAAAAAGGCAAGTAGTGAGGTGCCCTCACACTCACATTGCATAAACCATACATGTAGATCCTCTATTTCATAGCATGCGACTTTTGATTCCTTTGTAGATTATGTACATACAACATTCAGGCAATGAGGGAGTGTTGATTGCACTACATCTGGATTTGTTGCTTAGGCTTGAAAAGCATTGGGATTTACTCTGTGACGCCTTGTTTTCTTCCTATGAGTAACTTGGTTCCTTCAACCTTGTTCAAATGATCAACTGGGTGATGGATAGACCTGTCATGTGATGTCTCAAGGGACACATGATGTTGGTGGATATGTAGCACTCTTCCCAGCACTATATGTGGGGCACAAATTACAACGACCTTGTGGCAATTGTTATCCTAGGATTACAAAGAATTTGGTCCGGAATATACCACGATTAGGGCATTCCCGTGTATTACTCTGGGAACCTATGGTCACAAGATAGGTGTAGAAAAGATAGAAATGCCACCAATACTATAGAGATCAATGCACGAACCAAAACTTAGCACAAGATATCCATCACTATTACGATACGCTAAATTGAATGATTTTCATCATAAGGAAATGTTTTGTATGAAAGTTATTTGGATCAAAGGGAGGAGATCACCAAAATTAGTATGGATACCTTTCCTATACCTTCTTTATAAGTTTCTTTCCGATCGAAATAATTCACACTAACAGAGTGACATGGTCAAAGTAATTGCAATCCATTCTAACTCCCAGAGCCTGAAAATGGGGGAAAATGGTAGAAATAGGAATCATTCATATGTTGACACTATTCATACATTTGGTTTAAAGAAACAGAGCAAGGATACAACGGAGGGAAAAGAACTCTTTTGATTCAATTTCTTTCAAAAGAAAAACATATCAATTATACAATTCAGTTGGACCACTTTTTCAATTTGTTTGAACGAAGAACTAGACTAGAATCCTTAGGGGCATAATAGCATGCTCATTATATTTTTTCAAGTGGTTTACTTGATTTATATTTATTAGAACATCTACAGTCATGATGGGTTAATTCGGCCCCTTATACGTTAGCGGAGACAACTAGCACATACGAGGGACGCTCAGATGGCTAGCTTAGATGGATTGTGCTGCCAGTTGATGCATGTTAGTGGCGCAAAACCCAGGTTATGGAGCTCCCCACGGTCGCTGGGCTGTGGCGACCGAACTGTACTTATACCCCCTGCCTAGTGCACAATAAACGAGTGGTGATCTCTCTCCCTAATATATAAAAGAGAATTAAATCTGCTAAGCATCGGCGCTTCTGATGAGTTTGGAGTGTTGGCCGTGAGTTTTTTCTGAGTGACACGTGTCCCATTCATTTTCGATTTTTAAACGTAGTTCAGTTTGTTTAAACATCGGAAAAAATAGCACGCTAGCATGGTTAATGTCTCAAAATGTGTCCCCCTTTTTCTCTGGTTCACTGTTGATTTGTGACACAATTCACTCCCCGTTTTATAGTGTGTTTAGACAACTGGAAAAATAGCACGCCACAGTGTTTCGAGCAATGTTTTGCTAAATAAATTAGTGTATAATGTCTCGTTAATAGTATGATAATAGTGTATTTTAAAGGTTACGCTATTTTGATATAACACACTAATATTTTCATTGGTTTAGACTAGACTAGATGTTTCTCAGGAACTCCATAAACTACGGAAGTCCCACTATCGTTTTATTCTCTCGTATCGATCTTGCACAACCGCGTCTTCTAATCTTCTTCCTTCTCCCGATTCAGATCCATCGTTCCCTATGCATCAAAAGCATCGACTCTTTCATGACCGTCGAACGACACACCGCCTCCACCATGGCAGCAGAGCACCACATGCCCCCGACCTCGCCCGGTCCACCACGCCTACCCTTGTTGGCTATGGGAGCTAGCGGTCACCGATGGATTTCTTGGAATGGGCTACGTAGCATCATGGCATCCTCACACCTGGACCTTACCATCACGCTCTCTTTGCCCGCCTCTACCCACTGGTCGCTGGAGCCAGTGCCATGATCTCAATAGCCTCACCGTCCTCCAGCACCGATCACCCCTGAGTCGGCCCCCTTCGATTTTTCCTACGTCGCCAACCTTACCTCGGTCGTCTCCCTGACACGCACAGCTCCAACTCCTTGCCTCGACCACCTCCACCTTGCTGACCGTCTCCACTATCGTGTTTGCATGTATCCTTTTTTGGATTTTATTTGAAAATCTATCGTGTTTGCATGAATTTTGGCCGGTTAGTACAAATTATTGTTGAAATGTATGCATGCAACAGTGGATGGCAGCCGTCGGCCTCTTGTTCGCGGACACAGTTGGAATGTAAAAAGGTACATTTGCGAGAGAGAAATAGTGTCGATGTTGGAGATGCAACGTAGGGACAGGCACGATGTATAGAGGGTGCAGGGTGGTCGATAGACGATCATGATTGTGCGTTAGAAACTATGCATGGCGGGCTTACAAAATATAACAATGATTGTGATCTATATTTATAGGCATTTTGCTTGCTGTTGGTCGTAGCGGACTTGCATGGGTACTAAGTACAATGGCTTTCTCGGGTCCGACTTAGTCCAGCTACCAACTCCTCGTCTCTTCTTAGGCTTTGAAGGATGGTTGGTGTGTCGACAAGGAAAGCCCGATGAAAGCCATTGCTCTTTGGGGTAACTGGTGTTGGTTGAGACACGGTTTGTGTATCTCTTTAGGGCATGCCCCTTTGCATTGTGTCTATTATTTGTGGCGGCTAATCTTGTGATCGGCTTGGGTGTGGAGTTTCTCCTACATTTTTTGTTTGTTGCAGATTCCTGCATTTGATTTTTTCTATAAAAATATTATACGGCATAGGCGTACTTGTAAAAAGAATTAATCTAAGGAAAACATTTAAGCTAACTATAGAAGTTCAACCATAGATGGCGTTCCCACCCTTATATCGGTGTCGGCAAGGCCAGCCAAAGGAAGGGAAATCGATGGGTGAAGGAGGACACACTAGCATTTGTGATTGCAAGAATCAGAAGAAAAAAAAAACATCACAACCGAAAAAGAAGGGGGAAATTAGCATCATAAGCAAGTGGCTTATTATTTCTCCTTTTGATGAAGAGTTCAGATCTAATTTGCACAAAGTGAGATAAATGAAGCCAAGGTTTGCAACCATCATTCCGCGTGGTGCAAGGACCCGGGATCTACACATGCAGATCTAGCATGTAACACACCATATAAGTCCCCGGAGACCTCAACCACGGTTTACACGTCTATCACCTTACCTTGGTTGGACCGTTTGCGCCTTTTGTCTCTAGCTTATATCATAAGTCGCTAGCGAATACATGATAAAGATTTCAGGACGACATGATTAGTTATAAATCAAGGTGGCACAATCATACATAGACAGACACAAGAACCCTTTAGGGAGCATGTCGATCAATCACATGTGTTCCAGAGCAGTAGTTAACTATCATAACTCAGTGGAAGCACAACGAGGCATTTTCATGTAAGAAATGCTACCAAGATGCACAACTAGGTGTCGAACCCCGCACATATTAATGCATTTCAATTCATGCACACATTATGCATGTATGTGTTTCTAGAACATGACATTACAACATAACTCTACGACTCAAAGTATGTTTTAAAGGCTCAAAAGAGATATACATAAACATGATATTACAAACATGAGTCACATGACCTAACATTCAGAGCATACAACACATCAAGTGGAACCATAACATGTCTGGGTACAGACATCTACTAAAAAAGGTTCTAGGAGCCTGAATCTAAAATGACTCTCCCAAAGAAACCAGACTGCTGGATTGCAAAGCTACTCAGTCAACGCCCAACTCCACGTAAAAACCACTAGCGAGACTAAGGTGTTCTCTCCCAAAACATGAATTGAGCAACCATGAGTACAAAGCTACTCAGCAAGACTTACATCAGAACTAAGTACTCATGCATCAGCTATCAATGAAATGGATTGTGGGTTTTATTGCAGAATGCCGGCTTTGACCTTTGGCTAACCTGAACTATGGCTATCAGTGGTTTGATTGGGGTGTGCAAGAATACACGAGTCCATCTAGCTACTCATCACAACAATACACCATCATGGATCCTATCTTGTGTCCCTGCGAGAAGGCCATCCATAGCACTCACACTTGTTTGGATGGTTTTTGTGTAACCGTTAAAGTTGTCTATGAACAATGTAAGTTTTCAAGTAGTGCATATCCGCGGACATGGCTATTCGAATAGATTTGATTACCTTGCAGAGGTGTAGTTTCTCACAACATGTTCACCACTTACCACCATTTACACGTTATGTACTCCCCTACCTTCAAGCAGAAGCCTAGCGAGGGTGTCGGCCACAGACGTTAACTTACAACGACTCTAGCGCAAGGCAGTCGCATATCTGAGTTGGAACCCATATGAAAGTCCGTCGAAAGTTTCCAATCACTACTACAGAATGGTCCAAAGGCAACACATCAATCAGAGACCCTTTGACGAAACTGTGTGCGATCCACCAATCGCAAACGGTATAGTTCAAGCTCCGTCGCTAATGACACAAACTGTGTGTGATGGCGGATCCATCAAACACGATTTGGAAAAGAGTTGCGTGTGCGATGCTTTGCACACGGTTTTTACAAATGATGCATGTGTGATGTACTATATCATTGCACACAATTATTATAATGCAACCATATGTGATGTCATGCATATAGTTTTTATAAAAAGTGTGTGTGTTATGTAGCATATCATTGCACATGTTGTTAAAAACATAAACGTGTGTGATACCTTGCCCACGTTTTTTGCAAATATTGTGTGTGCGATGTAGTCTGTCATCGCACACACTATCATAAATGGAACCGTGTGTGACGTGTGCAATTAGTATTTTTTTTCAAAAGTATAATGGTTTACGCGATATGTTTGGAGGCGAACTGGCATTTTCCTTCGCCCTTTGACTTGAAATTTTTTCTACACTTAACATACACCATAGAATCCTCCATGTTAAAATTTAACATTTTTCAGAGCTCATTTGCTATAGTTGAGTCATTATCTGCATTTCCAGTCATTTAATGGATATAATTCAAATTTGAACTATGCATGAAACAGTACGCAAAAATAAGTTGGAAAATCCTATTTAGATTATTGAGTATATTTGTATGCCTCATAAAAGAAATGAATATAAATTTATTAGACATACGTGGCAAGAATCAACCACGAATATGGAGTTTATTGGTATTGAAATGATAAAAATATTAAATGAAGTCTGAAAAATATGAAACTTAACATAGTGTCATGATATGACCTCACCATGATGTGATAAAAAATTGAGAAGATTTCACATTTTTTTGATGTACATCCTTTAGAAATCTGACAACCTCTGAGAATAGATCATGGTTTCGAGAGTAAATGTACCAAATTGGTGGCGAACTTATATTTTCCTTTAGCATTTGACCTTGATTTTTTTATAGTTAAGATACACCATAGAATCCTCCACATTAAAATTTGACACTTTTCAGAGCTCATTTGCTATATTTGAGTTATTAACCACATTTCCAATCATTTAAAGGATGCATTCAAATTTGTATTACGAGTACATAAAGAAGTATACAAAAATGATTTGAAAAATCATATTTAGGGAAATGAGTATATGTGTATGCCTCATACAAGAAATAAATGTAAAATTCAAATATCTATGCGGCAAAAATCAACCATAAACATGAAGTTTATTGGTACTTTAATCCTAGAAAATATAAATAATGTCTAATAAGTAAGAAACTTGGCATGGTGTCAATATAAGACCTCAATATACTGTAGTAATTTTTTAAAGAGAATTCATAATTATTTTGATGGTGGGCAAAATTCAAATGGGAAGAAAGCACACATATGTGTATTAAATTCTTATTGGTGAAGAGATTAAAGCATTGGATCAATGACATGACATGAATCCTTCCGTCCACACTCCACAATAAAAAAAAATCTATCCTTATCTCCTCACCACGTACTCGACCACATCAATATATATATATATATATATATATATATATATATATATATATATATATATATATATATATATATATATATATATATATATAACCAGCATCAATCCAACCTCCTGTATAACCATGGATATAACACACACTTTTTCCATGCCATGGCGGCGAGGCAGACAACGCCTGCTCCAAGCTCTGACTAGAAGCAGGACGCGGCGCCATTGTGTGTAGGGCCCCAAGCCGGTCCTGACTAGGCCGTTCATCCACTTCGGAGGCCCGACCACATCTTATCAACATTTCAAACTACTACAACTCCAGGACAGAGAACAAGGCAAGTCAATAGGTACGAGAGAGGTCGACTTACACGGCCCGAAGGTGTCGTAGTATCTAGTCTTGGAATCAAACATCGAACGTAGTTCCTAAGATTGGTTTCAATAAGACAACCCACCATGTACTACTATATAGCCTCTCGTTGCTACCTTTACCAAATCAGGTTCACACACTTAACTCTCATCATTAGGACATGAACATAACCATTCCAGTTCCTCGCCTAGATGAATCAGACCTGACACAACTCTAAGCATAACATGCATAGCATGGAAGATCACAACATGGCTCAAGAAACTCCTAATCCCGCTAGAAAGATTTAGCTATTTACCATGACAATGACAGGTCATGCAAAGAAATGAGTTCAATTACCAAAATAAGAAACAGATGAATCGTTGTTGTCCTCATGCAATAATAGATAGCAAGAGCAAGAGAGTAGGTTGTATCGGAATGATCAAGGAGGTTTGCTTGCCTGGCACTTCTAAAGATGGAACTGCTCTTCATCAGTGTCAACAATCACTACATAGGAACTGTCTTCTACCGGGAAGAAACAAACGCATACAAGAAGAGAAACTACATTCAATTCACGAAAATGCAACAATCAAGATGAATGCCATGACATGCTAACATGGTGATGTTTTAGCTAAAATACTTAGCAAAAAAATTAAATGAAGTTGAATTGAAACAAAGTTGCAATTTCAAACTCCATATATGACATTTCAAATGCGATTTAGTTGAATTGACCTAAAAACAACTTTAATTTGTTCTAACATGCACGAAAATGGTATGGATGAAAATATTATATTTTCTGATCATTTGCCATATATATATAGTTCTTTCATTTGAAGCTATGGTTGAATTTCTATGATTTTTCAAAGTTCTAAACATTTCTGGAATTAATAACTTATTTCCTAATTTATTAAAAACTAGAAAAACATTTATTACGTCAACTTGCGTCAGCGGGTCAAACCATGTCGAACCTGACCCGTGAGTACCACGTGTCAAAGACATAGTGTTTAATTGTTAAATTAAACCCAACTGATTTAATCTTCTATGATAACTGTTTAGTGGAGCCCATGTATCAATGAATTAGGGCTAAACTAACGCGTGATTAGTCCTATCTAATCCGGCGACGTCAGCGGACTACGCTGGTGTTAAACAAAGCACGTCGAAGTTGCCCGTCCGGCCAACTTCGGCGTCCACTGCTCGCGTGACTAGGCTCTACGGAAGGAGCGGGTTGAGGCGCATCGGGTGGTGCAAGCGACACATGGCGGGTTTATCTTGGACATTTGGGTACCCTAACCCGTTATTCGAACCCAAACCGAACCGACTTGCCTGAATTGTCGGGTAATTCGGGTAACGGGTTAGGGTTCGATTATAATTTCTTGGCTATTCAATTTTCGGGCTAGGTTTTGGGTTTCAGTCTAGAAAACCCGAAATACCCATACTATCCAAATTATGAATACTATCCAAATTATTCATCCTATTATTACACTATAGTATTATTCATACTATCTAAAATACCCATACTACCATAAATATTCGTACTATCCAAATTAATCATATCAAAAGTTGACGTGTACTCGGAATATTTTGGATTTTTTGGCTACCCGAATTAGCCGAACCAAAATCTTGGGTAATTTGGATTCGGGTATTTTTTTAACAGAAAAAATTTTGGTTCCGTTTTTAAATACCCAAATTACCTGTAAACCGAACTAACCGAACCGAAATAACCAAAATACGCAAACGTCCAGGGTGATGGCGGGCTGTCGGAATCAACGCCGACTAGGAGCTAGGTGGCGCCTGGAGCTACGGGCGCGACAACAACTAAGCTATGGGGCACGGTGGGAGGGGTTGCAGACCACACTCGACTCTTAGGAGCACACGGAGCTCGACCGCGTGCTCGGCTGTAGCTGAAGTAGGCTAGGACAACGGCGATGAGGAGGTAGACGACGGTGGTTCGCGACCATGGCTGGGAGTGCGGTTGCAGAATGAGCGTGGCCATGAGATAAGGACATAAAGAAGAGGGGCTCACGGGGATCCTGAAGAGCAGATCCGCGAGGTCGAGTACATCTTATTTTTATTGAATCAACGCCGGTGATCTCAGGTGATTGACAGAGGTGATGATGGTGATGGCGTCACTGAAGTGCCTTCGGGCTCGCGTGTTCGTCGTGGAGACACGATAATCTACGACGGAGATGAAGGACACGATGTGAGGGTGAGGCGACGACTGTGGGCGCGTGGGCGATGAGCGGCGACGACTTGCTTGGCTCGGGTATATATGCTCGAGAGAGGGATCTAGGCGAAGAGGGTGAAAGTTGCGAGAGGGATAACAGAGAGGAGGTCACGAATGTCTCCGTGGTGTGGCGAGTAGAGTCGGGGTGTCACGGTAGAAGCAGGAGGTGGCCGGGAGCATGGACCCACGCGGCAAGCATGCGTTGGAGGAAGGTGATGACTGGCAGGGGAGGTGGGCTGGGTGGTTAGCCGCTAACCAGCCAGGTATGTGTAGGTGAGTTTTCCATTTTTCTTTTACTTCTTTTTGTTTTATTTCTGTAATCTGTTTTGAATTTGCTTTGAAACCCAATTAATTTTGTAGCTTCTCATAATTATTATGTGATAAAATATATTCAAAGCCACTCACAAATTTGAAGGGTCGCGATATCCGTCACACGTGTGGCATGTTAGGCATGCGCCCACACATCGTGTGTGGTCTATGTAGGAGACAGTCCACACGGTTTTTGTATGGGCGAACAATAGAATTGCCCACACGTGTGGACGCAACTATTTCGTGCCACATGTCCAAAAGGTACCACTCATCCCGACCCGCGTGTGTGGCATAAAATAAATCTGCCCACACTTCCTAGTGTCGCTAAGTTAGTTACCCCGCGGGATGAAACTTAAGTTACCCATGCGGATGACAACTCTAGTTATTCGGGATGGCAAATATAGTTGTAAAAGTATGGCAACTCTCTCTGTTTTAACTAATTATAGTTACCCGCGGATGACGCCTTATTTAACCCGAGATAGTTGCCATGTATGGTCTAACCTAGTTGTCATGTATGGTTGTAGTTACCATGCATGTTTATCTGGTTGTTATGTACACGCAACTACAGTTGCCATCAACAGCAAATCATAGTTGCCATGTTTGTTTATATAGCTGCCATCTACGCATAACTGCAATTGTCATGTAGCAACATATGAGCGTGGTGCGGGCGAAGAGCAGTTCGCCCACACGCGCGTTGACTAGTTGGTGGCTGTGTGGGCAGAAACTGGTTCACCCACACGACGTAGCTCACAACAGCGCATTGTGGGTCACGTGGACGAACTCTTCAACGCTCACACACATGATGATGCCTACGTGACACTAAAATTCCAATAGATTTCTTTAGGATTTGTGCAAAACTGAATGAACGTAGATCGGGATGTGTGGTCGAGTTGCAATCTGCCACACGTGTGGACGTTATTTTTTCTCAATTTTAATTATTGGACTTGTAATTCTATAGCAGAAATAAATTCAATTCAAATACTCACTGAACTTAATTCAAAGACCCAAAATAAATGCTTATAAGCCTCGAAAATTATTGGTTTGGATATTACCTCTTGGCAGTATTTTCAGGGATTAACAGGACCATTTTCTCGGGCTCGGATGAGGAGATTTTTAAGTGGATCATTTTTAGAATGATTACTGAGGCTTTGAAAGATCTCTCAGTTCAATTTTCCTTTGAATTTGTAATGATGCATGATTAATGAAATGAAAAGCGATGCCTATATCTAGGGCTGTGACGTGTAGTTCAAAAATAAAGGAAAACAAAGACTGCAACCCCCCAAAAATAATCCTTGAGCGTTTTTATTGCAATTTTCAAACCAAGTCCAAACAGCCTTTTACATCAGGTAAAGATAACGAATATAAACTTATCGTAAGCTGAAACACAGCCACCATTGTTCGGCCGGCTAAGCAACAATCTGAACAAGGCTATCCATGTAGGGGATTACGTTGAAGAAGAAGATATTCTGCTTACTAGTGCGTCTCCTCCGACGCAGGTACCTTAGCCCTTCCAACTCACACACGTTCGTCAGGTTCTGGTTTGGAGCCTGCAGCTCGTAGGGGTAAAAATTGGGACCAGACAGGAACATGATCCCGCCCCTGGAAGAAGTGACATTGGTTGGACCTCAGCCTGGACACGGTCCGGTCCGGTCTGGCGTTTGGACCGGCCGCCGGCGGTCCGGTCCGGACCGGACCGAGCTGGCCATCGGTCTGTTTTATTAGGACTGTGATCGCGAGAGACACGACCGGAGGGGAGGGAGACAAACACAAAAGTTTTTCCGGCGCTCGAACACCTTGTCGCACGAACTGCTTTTTTGTTTTTCACCTGGTCGAGATATCCAGAGTGGCTGCAGTG